>OX243874.1:1260000-2510000 GCA_945859645.1 Amphipoea oculea
GTGGCGTGCATTGCATTTAGGCATATAAGCTGTGCCTACGTCGATATAATATGTATCAACATAAGCCTTTCAATTACATTTTAGTGTGTGTGCCCCACAAATAAGAAACTCAATAAATTATCATACCTAACAAAAAACTAAATCTTCATACAAACACGCGCGGCAGTAGGCAGTCGCCGGACGGCCTACTCGGCTCCCGTACTATTCGCACATTGTCATTGGTCTGCACTCGTTCAAGTTAATACGACAAAACTAAAAATACGTACGTCTCACGCGTAATACCATGAAGTTCAACCTTCGCAATTTATCACCCTTAAGTAGGCATGCCTACTCAAATAACCACACTTTTGACCTAACTTTTTTTTTCTGATTAGTGACCGCGTTTGTCTAGACTAGACCCGGCATAGTGCCTACCTATTCTGAAAACCAATGCACGCCACTGGTTTTGGGGGACTGGCTTATGTAATTTTGACGTTCAGAAAGTTCTGATTCTCAGACTAATATGAAAAAATTACGTTTGATTTTGATACCTACCTGGGGTTGTTTTTAAAAATGTCGTTATTTATAACGTCGATAATTTTACAAGTTTCAGCAATAAACTTTAGTATTTTTTTTTTTGGTATTGATTTCAGATTGCCCAATCCTGAGATCGAGCCCAGGATCCCACTCTCAGCAATCACTCTTGTGACCACTACACCAACGTGCCAGTTTAAATTACTTTAGAGATTGATACTATACGATGCTGTGTGATACTGATAATACATGACATCCCAACCTTATACCATATAAAAACTTTTTAACAAAAAAATTAAACCTCCGAAAAAACTGAAAAGCAAAAAATAAAAACCTTTTTTATTTTACCTTAATAAATAAGTTCTTAAACTAATGCAAGTATACCTAACTAATATTGAGTCGGCGCCAAACAAGCATGATATCGTTGCGAGTGGTCGTGCGGAGAGCGCATTTTTTGTTTGGAATGTTAATATTTAGCGCTGGAGATTTCACGTTGCATTATTAATTTGATTTGGCTATTTCTATAAATTTAAGGTAATTTTGTGATCTTTGTTCATTGATTGTTTGGCGCCGACTCAAAATTTTTTAGGTATACTTGCATTAGTTTAAGAACTTATTTATTAAGGTAAAATAAAAAAGGTTTTTATTTTTTGCTTTTCAGTTTTTTCGGAGGTTTAATTTTTTTGTTAAAAAGTTTTTATTTTATAATTTTTTGAGGCTATAATTTACTTATCACTGCATGCTTAATTTTTGATTACTTTTAAAATGGCTACCTACCTTACTTTAGATATTAACTGTTATATAATCCTGTAATATGTTTTTATATAATAATATAAAAACTGTTGTAAAATACTTAAAAAAAAACTAAGATAGGCCTTTAATTTTAATTGTAATACACAGCTCAGCATTAAAATCTGTGAATGAACAACAAATCACCCCTATTTTCCCACCCTTAGGGTAGGATTTTTTTTCCAAATTTACATGGGGCCAACTTCGAGGTATGTTCTATCCATTAAAAAAAGAATTATCAAAATCGGACTACTCTGTAAAAAGTTATGCGTGGTCATACATTACAATCAGTGAGTGAACTATCAATCATCCCCTGTTTTCCTACCCTTAGGGTTGGATTTTTTTTTCCAAATTTATATGGGACCACCTTCGGGGTATATCCTTTCTAATCAAAAAAGAATTATTAAAATCGGACTGCTCTGTAAAAAGTTATGCGTGATCATACATAAAAAAAAAAAAAAAAAAAAATATACGCGTAGAATTGATAACCTCCTCCGTTTTTTCGTCGGTTAAAAAAAAACATGCAAAACGATATGTAGGTACACGCTTACCATAATAAAAACACAATTTTCCCCGAATATCAAAAAAATAAGTGATGCAAGGCAAAGGAAATTTCCTCAAAGACGATGTTAAAACGTACCCAACCCTGTTAGGTAAGGATCCGCAGAGATCATTACAATAAAAATATAAAGCGATTTTGGGTTCTCCAGGGTCCGAGAGTCAAAGAACTTCAATCCTGGGTTCGACCGTATTATTGTCTCATATTTGCATATACAGGAAATTGTATTATGTAGCTTTACATGTAAAAGTAGGCTAATAAAAATAGATAGGACTCGTTTTTTGAAACTTTCTGCCGAATTTAGGCTCGTGGGGAGTTTTCGCTCACATAAAATCTTAAGTGGGATCACCGGAAACAAAAGGTTATACACAATTGTTTTATTTTTGTAAGCCTACTATTCCAATCATAGAGATTGGATCAATACTCGCTCACACGAACTCATAAGGAAGGCAACTTTGCTTATGATATCAATAAGTAGGTTTAGGCAAAGTGTTTTCCGACGGGATACGGTGATATGATACGGGATACATTATTGCTGAATATGAGCCTGTTACATACAGTGGTAAGTGCAGGCTCATATTTCTCATATTCATTAGTGACCTGCTGAAGAGAATCATCATCATCATCATTTCAGCCGAAAGACGTCGACTGCTGGACATAGGCCTCCCCCAAGCACCTCCACTTCGACCGGTTCTTTGTTTTTAGCATGCAGCGGATTCCTGCAGCCTTCAGAATGTCATAGGTCCACCTTGTGGGAGGCCTCCCACAAGGTGGACCGATGACATTCTGAAGCGTTGCGTTGCTGTAGCGTTGGAAAGCCTTCCAACGCTACGTCTTCCGGTACGCAATCGCCACTCTAGAACTTTCGGCCCCATCGGCCATCTGTTTTGCGAACAATGTGCCATGCCCACTGCTACTTAAGTTGGGCAATTCTTCGGGTTATGTCAGTTACCTTGGTTCTACAGCGGATCTCTTCATGATTTCTGAAGAGAATAATAAAAGGTAATGGGCACTTTCCATCCCAGGACCTTTATGAAACCATTTCAGTCAAACCTTTAGTTTAAAACAAAATATTGCCATCCTGATTGAGTACCTCATTATTATTTCCAGTGACATATACACGCATTGACGCGACAAGTGATTATCAGGTCTCGTATAAGACAAATTGTAAAGGCTTGTCGGCTGTAAGGTCTCACTCCTCGTAATGAGTCCTGTGTGAAACATTGCATACATTTGTCACATGCTTTAAAATATTGCTGTTTATTTGATGTTGTTTTTGATTGTAGGACGATTTCGAAAGCTTTGGTTTTTAACCTTGATGAAAATGTTGGTGTTGGTACGTTTTATCGCAGATTATAAAGGAGACATTAAATAGGATAACTGGATTAGAGATTCTGCGTTTTATATATGAGTAGTCTTTTTCACTACGGGCGGATTTTTCAATCGACAAACAGCTTTTATATTTAAAAAATTCGATCCTCATTAAGCTAACTAAGTAACTATGCCACTAATAGATGCCATTTTTACACAGCTTGATAATCATACATACTTACAGCAGCACTAGGGATTAAATCCAGGTATTATTAAAATATTTTCTTTAGACACCACGGTATTTAAAATGTCAAATACTAAAAAGCCAGAATCATAAACCACTTAAGCAAATAAGTAGGTAGTTTGTAGTTTGTATTTCGTAAAAACTTTCTTCCTAAAATATCGGGCCATAATGCCTGAAGTTTATCCGCGATGACCGGCCAATAATACCGGAAAGCGTACATTTTAATTGTCATTACCCGGGTCACACCCAGATTATCAGAGTGGCATGATTAAAAACCCTTTGTAATACCCTGTAGGGGTGTCCGTCTGCCTTTCATTTATTTTAATTAGCACTGTTTTTTTAACGAACTCGCGTTTGTTGGATTTTCATGGTGATTGTCACGGGAATGATTGTTGCAAACATAGCCATTAATACATTATTAAATATTGTCTAAAAAACATAATTACGTAAGTCATCGTCATCATTCTACTGCCCTCATCCCAATTTATTTGCGGTCTTCGCAACATGTCTTTTTCTTCCTTACTTTTCAATTTTTGGGACGCATGAAGAAGCCTTCTCGTGTAGCGCAGTTTGTTCCGCCAGTTACTCAACTGAACCGAGCGCTGGGTGCATCCTGGACACACCCAACACCTTATTTGACTGGCCAATTCTTCCTTTGCGGTGGTAGGGCTAACGCCCGCCTGGTTTGCGACCACCTTCCCACTGGAGTCCGGCGTCAAGCAGCCTACAGTGACTCGTCGATGCGTGGGAGTTCCAGTGCCTTGGGCATCTTTTGGGCACGCTCGTTCTATCATAGATCTCATCCATCGCTTTTCATCAGGCGTGATCGAGGTCAAGAGCGGGCTCATTCAGCAAAAAAATAGTCGTCATCTCGGTAGTCACCCGCTTTTCATAAACCATATCATGTTTCACATAGTCCATCCATCGTTTCTTTGGTCTTCCCCTACTCTTATAGCCTAATAAAATAATTGCGTAATTATGACATGTAATTTAAAAAGTAAACTGTGATTATTACTTAGATTTTGGTGCACCTTTGACTAACCAAAACATTATTAGGTAGATATGTAATGTTTATTCTTCGTACAACTGAAAAGTGAGACTTTAAAGTTCAAACCACAGAATAACAATAATTAGTAAGGTTTTTGTAATATTTGCGTAATTATATTCTTAGTAGAGTGAAAATCTATTTGTTGAAATAATATAATGCAAATGGAACTTAAAATGCTGAAGGTTTCTAGTAAAAGCCTCTAACATAATCAGCCGATAATGTTCCCACTGCTTGCACCCAGGCCTCCTCTCTTCGAGAGGGAGAGGGCCGTAATCCACCACGCAGGCCCAGTGCTGGTTGGTGGATGTTACAAGTCTTCGAATTCTTGGTTCAAGGACATGCCACTTTCCTCACGATGTTTTCCTTCATCATTTTTGGAGCAGTGGTGATGAAAAAATTTACACAAAGTAAAGTGCCTGCCTGGGTTCGAACTCACGACTCGTAAGTCGGCGTCGACACCACTGGGCCACCACTGGAAATCCTCTTAAATGTGTTGAAATTCTATATACTACTGCTACTACTAATTCTATATACTGCCTTGACTGTGAGATATAACCTACTTAATGCACAAATTTAATATATTTTATAATGTAATGTGTCTAATTAATATTAACGAAGCAAGACTGTAAATTTTATTATGATTTGATGTGTGTGACTTATGACTAATGACATTGATGTAATTTCATGATATTATAATGCATGTACTAGAAATATTTGCATGACTGATAAGTCGAATACAGTGAGACTAAAATTATTTTACCATGTTATATTGTAAGTACCTGTATTCTGGCAAATAAATACAATTTCAATTGTAATCCTCAAGATATTGACACACAATAAGACATTTTAGAACGTAATGACTACTGTATTTACTTAAACATTTAACTTGATTATTAAACGTCTCACATACAATCGTGCTTAATTAAGATACCTATATAATCTTAATTAATTTACTAATTACTTTGTTTCAAAAATTAAATGAAAGTGTAATGGAGACCGTCTATGAGTGGATAAGCTCGAAAGACGATTTAGTAATTAAGTATCGTTTTGAGAATATTACTTTATTTAGACTTTGAATTGGATTAATTACCGCTGAACTAATTTGTAGCGGTTATATTGTTTGTTATTTAATAATTACTTCATTCATACATGCCTTTCAAATATTTCAGCTCTATGTTCAATGTTAGAGGGTTTTGTTTCCGCATTTTTCGGGTGCACCATTGTGCGTGGGCCATAGCAGCCATCGGTGGATATTCCATAACCAGTCCACCTCCCCCCAGGAGATGATTATTATGTTCTGTTCTGTTAAGAACATCTGTGTAAGTTCAGAGTGCCTCAAGGGGGGCTCGGTCTTAACGGATAACGGTGTCCCAATGGGATGGCAGTTATCTTCATACCCATCTCACTTCTCTCTTCTGGAACCCGTGTCCACCCAATGCTTAGTATAGATCTCCTCGAAAATGACGTGAAATGAAACTTTTCGTCCGACGTCAGATGTAAGTACTACTACAAGTGACATTCACGTGCAAAAATGTTACCAGATTCAGTACGTCATGTTTCCCGTGTTTCTGTAGTTTACCCACGAGTGTTGAAATAGTCGGTTAAAGTTAAATAATGAAGCAAGCGTAGAACTTACACTAACAAATATTTGTAGGGGTGTACTACTGTTCTCCTAGCTAGGTAGCTGTGCAACCTGTATACAGTTTGCCTCTCTATAATGATAATAATAGTAGATTGTACAACTAAGGCATAAAGGAAGCTATTTACCCCGAGACGTTTATATCCACGCGAGCCGCAGGCGAGGGTGGATAGTTAAGTCGAGGGGTAAAATGGCTCGTTTATGCCTGAGTTATACACTCTGCTTTTCACTTCGATTGCGAGAAAATGAAACAGGCATAAAGTATACAGTATGTACAAAGCATATTAATAGTCTTATCGTATTGCATAAAATATGAGACGCATTTATTTTTTAATATAGCACCTTTAGCTGGCCAACTTTGTGTTCTAGTTAATAGTGTACATAATTTATCAAAAATATTGCAAAGCATAGCTAATTCCCGCTACCACAGATAATACCGCCACGAAACTTTTTAAAAGTTTTTTTTTTTTAATTTCAACATTTGTCATTCGTACTTCATACTGCCAAGTCATAAAAACGTTTCTTTGCGTTTTTAAATAATAAATGACAACTATTTTACCTGATTTTATTAAATTAACGATAGAAAACATGGAAGTGGTATAAATTAAAAAAAATGAAATAGGTAAATCACGACTTTAATCTGCGAAGTTTTATTGTGCGTGTGGCTGTTGGGCCTGATTACCTTAGTCTCAGAAAAAAAAATTACTTTATGCCATTGATGTATTAAAACATCAATGCTTTATGCACTAGAACAATAAAAAGCGATTTTATGTCGCCTAAGCACAACATAAAGACGAACTTTTAGAGCATGAGAAGTGAAAAAAATAAATTGAGCATAGTGCTACGTGTTGTCTCCCAAATCAAGGCGCTAATTAACTTACATACATTATCATCTACGTTGTTTAATAAAATAAATCTATATATAATATATTATCTATATATACATATAATCGGTTATTTAAAGAAACTATTTTTGGATGAAAGAGCAGATATTTTTTTAAATAACTGACAAAAATCTCTTGCAACCTGTATGTCGGTTAACACTTTTCATAAATGCGGCGTATTATCTACTAGCTTATAAAGTAATCGATACCGATTATTTTCCAACATTCTTTGCATTATACATTGCTATGTAGCACGGTTGACTTTATGTTCTGCCTAAGAAAACTAACTGCCCAATTATTTTTTAACTAGTCCAGCTTCATTATAATACAATCAGTGACTATTATTGACAAGTAAAACAAAGTTCTATCATAATCAGCCTATAATGTTCCCACTGTTGGGACACAGGCCTCCTCTCAGTGAGAAGGAGTGGGCCATAATCCAACACGCGGGTCCAGTGCGGGTTGGCAGATGTCACATGTCTTCGAATTTTTAGTTCTAGGACATGCCGGTTTCCTCACGATGTTTTCCTTCACCGTTTCGAGAGCAGTGGTGATGAAATAATTTACACAAAGTAAACCACCTGTCCTACAACTCGTAAGGCTGAGGCTACACTAGGCAGCGGATTGCGATGCGACTGGAAGAGCGAAACGAGATAAACATGGTATGGCTACATTATAAGCGAAATCCGGCGTATATTCGGCGATAACGTGGCTACAGTACACATGCTATAAAATCATCCATCGCGGTTTACCACACGCATATTTAGTAGCACTATTGAACTAGTCGTGCAAGTGAGAAATTTTCTAATAAATTCGCTTCAATTTCGCTGATATGTTGATGTAGCCGGTGGCGTGATTACGAAATTAAAGATCGCTAGTAATATTTGATGTACGGTATACCCATATACGTGAGCATTAATTTATTTGTTTTAATCGCTCATGTGTCGCAGGTCGCGTCGCGGCCGTTACCACTTGGCCATCACTGCTCCTCAAAATAAAGTTCTATACTTCAACAATATTCTATAGCAAAATAATAAATCGACCTTTTAATAAAGCGTAAAACGATCTATCAAAACGATTATTCAAAATCAAATCTTTTGATAGTCAGCGTGTCGGAAACTTTATGAGCCATCTAAGTTTTCATAACGCAATGCATCGCCTCAAATCTCTCCGCGTTTTATTGCTATGTGAGTTCAATACAGGGTGTTACAGAAAGGGTATATCAATACAAACGGGTTGAAGAGTGTATCTGGTCTCTGTACAAAATTTCAGCTCAAAAGCAGTAACTTTGAAAATGCTTACATAATCAGCCTATAACGTTCCCACTGCTGGGACACAGGCCTCCTCTCTGTGAGAGGGAGTATGACAAGTAAAACAAAGTTCTATCATAATCAGCCTATAATGTTCCCACTGTTGGGACACAGGCCTCCTCTCAGTGAGAAGGAGTGGGCCGTAATCCACCACGTGCGTCCAGTGCGGGTTGGCAGATGTCACATGTCTTCGAATTTTTGGTTCTAGGACATGCCGGTTTCCTCACGATGTTTTCCTTCACCGTTTTGAGAGCAGTGGTGATGAAATAATTTACACAAAGTAAAGCGCCTGTCGGGGTTCGAACCTACGACCTACAACTTGTAAGTCGCGGCTGATACCACTGGGCCACCACTGCTCTACAAATGCTTAATATTTTTTTATTTCGATAGTTTATTAAATTGAAATCCTAACAAACGTGTCACCGCACTACGAGGGTCATTATCCATTATCTGTAGTGTGTCCGTGCGCCTAGTACACGCACATCACGCCACCGCGCGCCAGTGCAGCGCCGTGATGTCGAAATAAAAAAATATTAAGCATTTTCAAAGTTAATGCTTTTGAGCTAAAATTTTGTACAGAGATTCTAGACCAGATACACTCATCAACCCGTTTGTATTGATATACCCTTTCCGTAACACCCTGTATATAAGAAAAACTTGCTTTCAGGAGATTATGAACCTTAGTTATGTCATTATTATAGCATCACTTAGACTCGCCTTTGATGTATCTGAAACTTAGCATTTTGACTGATTTGCTTCTTTAAAAAGTTGTTGCGCGTCTAAGATTACTATAACTACTCTTACTGTAGCGAAAAGTTCTCATCATCTGCGTCACTTTTTCCCATTTAGGTTGGGAATGGCTTTTAGCCTAACCAGCTGCAGTTGATTACCAGTATTTGTTCTTCTCCACAGAGATCTACGCTTTGGAATGGGCAACTAGCTTCAACTTTCTGACTAACTGACCGACTACTTAATTTTGACAATTCAAAAGTGCCTGTAATGGTTTAATTGAAATAAATGCTTTGAGTTTGAGTTTTGAGATTTATCAGCAAAGCGACTGAGTAACACGATCCCCTTGGTAAGACTGGGTGTCAGACTTTTGGGTTTCTGACTACCCGTAACGACTGTCAAACACGTAAAAGACAGCCGAGACCAAATGTTTAACATGTTTTTCGAGGCGTGAAGGGGTTGATAGGTTGAAATGGATGGTCAGTGCTTTCGATTGACCCGAGCGGCTATTAATATTTAGTCACGAATCCATTAAACAAAAGAAAATACCTATGTGGGGAAAGTTTTAAAAAAAAATTCAGAGTAATAGAACCCTTAGTAAAATAATGACTAGAACAAACAAACACTACAATCATTCATTTGTTTTACTAGAATATTCAATGACCAGTCTAGTTTCTTACCTGAATATGTATGACCTTGTAGCGAACTAGATCGCATATTATAAGCGATACTCGCTTGACATCGATTTATCGATTAAAACAAGATTTAGTTAGGGCCGGTTGTTTCACACGGTTGGTTAACGTAACATACGTACGTCTTTGATAATAACTATTACGTATTCGTTATTATTTGACATACATCAACTAATTCTGTATTATTGTAATTTGAACCAACGCGTTTTTTTGTTTGACGATAGTTAGCGCCATTTTTGACATACACGCCTGCGTCAAGTGGACATGAAACAAACTGCCCTAACTAACCACTCAATTATTACCGGCAGAGCTTAGCTCGAGTATATCGAAATTGTCGATAAAAAGTATCGGGGTGGTAGGATAATGGAATTGAAAATCCACATCACAAATCATTCACAGAGAAGAACGTAGTGAAACAATAAAAATGTGATGGTTATTTTCCAAAGTGTGGTGTTGTTTTGAGTTTTGTTACGTTTCAGGATCCAGTTTAGCATAATAAGCCTATTGAGTTTATGATTTATGTGCAGTGTGGGATACGGCACAGTTCCAGCCCTCGGGGTGATCCAACACGTGGGCCAGGTGCGGGGTGATAGATGTCACAAATATCTTAGAATTTTTGGCTGTCTTTAAAATAAAAGTCTAATTTCTAGTTCAGCTTAAAAACATGATCAATTTACAGGCTATCCATTGAGATAGGTAAGTACAGCAGGTACCTATTTACAAATCTGAAACTAGTATAAGCGGCAGATAAATTAATTAAGATAAGTAACCATAGTCCGTCGTTGATTTTAGAGTTCACAAAATCTACAAAAAACTTTCGGCCGTTTTTATCAGTCATCATTCGATGACTTTCATTCAGGAATCGGCCCAACACTAAACCTCACATCACACTTAATTTTAGATCGCATAACTTATGTAAAGGTTTGTGAACTATTACCGCTACTTATACGTAACTTAACAAATTACCCAAAATGTATTGACACACGATAATGTATACTTATATAAATATTATGTTCCGTGATTACCACAGTCAGTTTCAATGAACAGACTCAGATACCTTCGTGGTTCAGTAATCACTTGTGTGTTTGTTTGACCTAGTGGCATTGAGGAGAGAGCCTTGAGAGTTCGAGTTCAACTCCCACGAAGAGCAAAATGGAAATAGAATTAAAAAAAAATTGTAGGGATTTTTATCACGCGAAATTCATCATCTACTTGTCATTTCAGGAGGATTGATACTTATGTTATAACATATTATAGCTATCCAAAATTGATTTTTGAACACATTTATTTAGTGGCTTGTATTTTACCATAAATAATGCAAAATTCTATTTAATATATGACCATTGGCATTACAGACGGATACTGGATCTGGATTTTTATTAAAGTCATCATTATTTGCCAAGCCTTAGGTATCCCAACTATGTCGGGGTCGGCTTCCAGCCTAACGGGATGCAACTGAGTACCAGTAATTTACATGGAGCGACTGGCTATCTGACCTCCACAATCCAGTTAATGTACCCCCTGGTAGACTGGATTTTTTTTAAGTACCTACTTAAAAATAATACAAATCACGTACATGTCTAAGTACCTACGTGATTTTTCCTGAGATGATGACTGTGGTCGACGAACACGGATAATAATCCCAAATCATTATGATTGTATTTATAGACCATCGTTCACCTTAACAGTCAAGTCAAGGGCATGTTCTAACCTTAGAGCTCTCCTCCAAAATTGAGTAAGGGAGTTCAGATGTGAGTCACCCTGTAATAAATTTTGTCATTTCAAACACCATGTGGTCAGACTGAAAGCAGTCATTATGTATGGTCGACTTATGAAAACTTCAGAACCTTGTCATAATATATGAGGTATCTGATACAAATGGCAATGTCGATTGAAATCATCATCATATCAGCCGATAGACGTCCACTTGCTGGACGTAGCCCTCCCCAAGCATCGCCTCTATAGTGCTTGTCATTTGCGACGTTTTCGTAAGGTGAACCAAGAAAATAACATTTTTAGTTTTTCTCTCTCTGACTCAAAGACATGTATTTACCTATTTTCAAACAAGATAATATTTACATAATTTATGATAACAGACTGAAAATAATATTATTAATATGTACATGTATATAAAAGGAAAATAATCATAGGGCATCAAAAATTCGTCCACATCGCTGTGAACAGGAAAAGTGCTCAAAAGACATTGGGAGAATCTGTCTAGTGATGATATTTTTGTAATAAATAAAGTTTTTATCCTTATATTAAAATATTAATTAACGTGTCCCGTGTCAAAATATTCGGCTAACCACACAATGCCCATGTCAACCGTTTATAAAGAGAATATTAATATTTGATAAATTACGTTTTCATTTTAAATTCAGACATTATTTGTTGTTTTATACAAAGTGATATATTATGATAGAAGTGAAATTTGATTTTGTGTAATTATACAAGCCATATTATATAATATTTTGATAAAATAATAATATTTTATTGGGACTACATAAATCCATACTTATACTTATCCATACTATACTAATACTAATTATATTATAAATTCGAAAGTAACTTTGTCTGTCTGCATTATTATTATTTTCACGCCTAAACCACTGAACAGATTTAGATGAAATTTGGCAGAAAGATAGATTGCATCCCGAGGAAGGACATAAAATAGTTTTTATCCCCGAAATTATCCCTTAAGGATGTAAAAAGGGGGGTGGAGATTAGTAAAGGGAATCAATAAAAAAGGACTATAATACTTTTATCGCAGGTGAAACTGCGGGGCACAGGTAGTAAATTATATTCTATTTATAATATTTTTACAGTTTCTGTGATATGCCAATTTACAAATAAAAGTGATGGATTACCGCAACACGTGTTCATAAACTGTGTCATTATTACTTAGAATGCCCTACGATTTTTGACAACTTAACATATTTTAAATTATGTTTATATTGTCTTGAAAATTTAAATAAATTACAATCAGCGCCTTAGAATTAATTTTGTAAAAAGTAACATGAAAACAGAAGAACTAGGTATCTACTGAAAATAACATTAAAACGTCTTCGTTCTTTCAACAACAATTAAATCCCGGCACGACAAGGCGACAGCCCCATGAATAACAATTCTCGTTCTTCTCCTAAATTAATTAAAACATCAGGACTCCAGAAAAGTTTGAACATCAGTAAAACATGGGACGCTTATAATACGCTCAACAATTAAAATGACGCTTTCAAATTAAATTATATGTAACTCTTATTTTGTTAATAGCTTCATTCATAAAATTTACAAAAAAAAAAAAAATAGTTAAAATAGATAAAATAACTCACCTTTTTCACTCATCACACATCACTCAATCAATCAAACAACACTATCATTCGAGTCACAACACTACGATACGCGCGATTGATACGCGGCCAACCCGTGATTGGTTCGACACGCGGGTGATACGCGGCGCGGCATACGACACTGACTCACAAGTACGAAACAAGGCGGGCGAAGTTTTCACGCATGCGTTGTTTGGAGTACGTCAGGTGGTTCAACTATTTTGGGTCCTTCGAAAGTCCTTTCACTATTTCTATGCGAAGGCATTTTAGGGGAATTTTTGGTAAGATTGTATTTTATTGGTATTTTTTGGCGTGGTTTCTTCGTGAATAGTGATTTGTCGCTTCGAGTTTTTGTGAACTTTTCGTGTCATGGCTATTATACCGGTAAACGTTTTTGATCTCTTATGAGTATGTCATTACATATGTATTCATAAGTCTATGTTTATTTTCCATCATTGGTGTTTATGCATTCAGTATCCACTCAACTTAATATATTATTGTGGTTATTAGCAGAGAGGAGAACACTCAACGCCAAACTTATGAGTGTCAGGCTTCAGTGCCCTTTTATGTCCTTCACGGTATTCATAGTAAAGGCAGATATAGATCCTTCCCGAATTAATTTAACAAAAAAAAAACTTTGTCTTGGTCTTTCTTCAGTAGGCAATTATAATCCTGAAATGACTCTAAATTATTTCAAAAGCAACTCTAACTTTCACAAAGACATTCAATAAAACCATTTAAAGTTAGAACGATCTTGTTAGCATAACTATTCATGTTTTCAGAGTATAATTGTTCAGGTCTAGACTATAATGTCCAGTATTGTTAGCACTAAGCGCTTATGAGCCGTTTGGGAGAGAAGCGCAAATTGTTGGCGTAGTTTGTTTTAGTGGGTTTTGGTGCAATACCTATATAGTTTAGACATTGTCGCTGCAATGTCGCAGTAGCAATTGCAGGTTGTTTATGGTCAAAACTTTTTCTTTGCTTGAAGTGTAATTGCGAAACCCTGTTGTAGCTACAGTCCGGCCAACGGCAGAATGCGTTCTTGACAACCGACAGTTTCATACAAATGAATACGTGTTTTGCGAATTTCATCTTTACTAGCCATTAGAGTTGTCGTACTGACAGGTGCCGTTTTGCGTGGATGTGACGCATGTTTCTCCCTACCTTTTTATTTTATTTTTTGTGTTTATGTTCTTTTTTGAGTCATTTTCACCGCAAATAAACGTATTTTCTTTCTTTCTTTAGGTGTCAGGAACACCTTTTCTCGACGGCCGGACTGTAAGAAGTGTCGTGCGTTTTCCCGAGTAATATTGAGTAGGTATAGTGTGGAATAAAATAAATATTTCTTTGGCTTAAGTAGTTAGTAGTAAGCGGGAGAGGCCCGCGGCTAAATAATAACAGCCGCACAGGTCGATCGATCAGGTTAAGCTACTCTTGCCGCGGTTGTGCTGTGGATGGGTGACCATCTTTAGGTATATACCGAGACCCTCCGTGCCTCGTGCCGGTGTCGTTGATTCCGCATTTTTGTTTTTTAACACCGACTTCCGAAATTAAAGTTATTTATCAGTTTGTAGTGTTTTTTTTTTTTAAGTCGCTTGTTTTTTGGGAAAAAGTTTTTATTTTTCACTTTTTTGTTGTAACTTACCCCAAACAAATTCAATTAACACTTGTGCATTGAAGAATTGAAGACACCGACCAGAAGAATCTTCAAAATTCGCATAGAAATGCCGGAGATGCAGTACATTTATGCATATAACTTCGTACATAAGAATAATTACCTAATGTATTATATACTTAAACCTTCCTAAAAGCATGTAGATCACATTAGTGAAAGAATTATCAAAATTCATTAGTTTTTGAGAAAATCGTGGACATACAAACATACATACATACGGGTCGAATACAGAACCACCATTTTTGAAGTCGGTTATTAATGAAGTCGGATAAAAAAATAGATTTTACTTTATCACCTCCCAAAACTATTAATTCCGTGAGTACCTACACGAAACATCTAGTCCCTAGTACACCCAGCAATAGACCGCCCCCTTTATTTGCTAGCCCAGGTAAAAATACAGGCCACATTTTATTGCAAAAAGTTTATAATTGAAGCACATAAACTCAGCCGCGTTCATAATTTTGATGGCATTCTATATCAGCTTCTTTTGTGCCTCTACATTGTGCCTTTTATGTCCGAAGAATGTTACCTATTTTTTTTACAAAGTTATTGTGAAAATTTTCCTTGTAACATGAAGTTTTTTGAAGGATAATAATATCTAGAGGTCGAGGTGGGACATGAAACATGTTGGCAATGTTTTCTCTTGTAAGAGTAATATTTTGAGAATTATGTCGAGGTAAAGTTTTTATAACTTTTTTTTTTTGCAGTTGAAAAGCTTGACAGGAATCCACAGATTTTGCTTTTCGCCTCAAGTTTGTATAATGACTGTGTCGTTAGTCTAGTGGTCGCAGGCGCGGCTTTTTTTATATTTTTTTATGGATGTGAAATCATCAAACGACGCCTCCCGCTCTGGGTGGAGCGGAAGGGAGTGTCAGACTCTTACTGACTCCGTGTTCCTTCCTTAGCCCTTTATGTTCCGGGGCAGCAGTAACCCTTTCGGACAATCCCGGGCGCGGCTGAGGTCCTGGGTTAGATTCCAAGGTAGCGCAATGTTTTATTAGGTTTTTTCATTATTAATTTAATTATGATTTAGGGAATAGGTCATTTGGCATCTCAATCAACGCCCTTTTTGAGAATACATAATATATCGTTCAATTAAATAATTCGAACTCTGTCTGTCTGTATGTTACCTTTTCACGCCAAAACCACTGGACGGATTTCGATAAAATTTGACAGAGAGATAGATTGCATCCCGGGGAAGGATATAGGATAGTTTTATCCCGATATTCCCACGGGATCGACACTACTGCGGGTGAAACCGCGGGGTGCAGCTAGTTCATTATTCATCAATAATTTCTGCTATTTATTATCACAATAAAAAATCTAAGCAATGCAATCAAACACTATTTAGTGCCATTATAATGTGAGCTGAACTCTGTATCGGTAAGATAAGATAAGATAAGATAAGATAAGGCATTTATTTGTAGAAACATGAGTATACATACAAGGCATGCAGGTTGTTCATAACCAAAAGAGATCCGTCATGTTCGGCCTTTGTGGCATACAAATATAGGTAAGAAAAGTCATATACAAAGCTAAAAACATTATTAAATTTTCACATAAACTAAAAATTAAATTTAAACAATAAATTATACATTTGAATTAAATTGCTATATAATCTAATCATAAATTGCAAAAATTATAAAATGTCAGTATATATTTGTTAAATTCGTAATATTACATTTTGTCATTTAAAAATTCTAAAATACTGTAGTATGCTTTTCCAACTAGAAATACTTTGAGTCGCTTTTTTAGTATGTGTGCGCTTAGTTCCCTCCATCCCTTAGGAAGCTTATTAAATATTAAAGGCGCCATGCAATATACACTTTTCCGCATTAATGCTGTTTTGGAACCATGTGAGCAAAGCATAGTGTTATCACGTCTGACGCGACTGACTTTGTCAGCCATGCGTGGAAATAATTGCCGATTACATTTAACAAACATGACAACTTCGAATATGTACAGAGATGGTAACGTCAATATGTTATAATTAATGAAATACGGTTTACAACTGTCTGTCGATCCTAATTTAAACATCGTCCTAATACACCGTTTTTGGGCTTTGAAAGGTATATCCTTGTCAGTCGAATTGCCCCAAAGGATAATTCCATACCTTAGGTGCGACGAAACTAGGCCGTGATAAGCTGTTAGCAATGCGTCAGTGTTAAGCACAGGAACTAATTTGTATAAGGCATAGGAAGAGTTACTAATTTTTTTACTTAAAATTTCAATGTGTTCTTTCCAATTTAACTTTTTGTCAAAAGTTACACCGAGGAATTTAGCAGTGTTGACTTCTTCAATTATTTTGTCATTATATTGAACCTTGAGATCAGGTAAAGTTGGTAAGCGTTGACTGAAATGCATAATATTAGTTTTATTGAGATTTATCCTTAAATTATTATTATCCAAATATTTTATTATTGATGTCAGAGAATTATTAATGTCACTTTTATATTTGTCTTTAGTATCACATTGAATTGTTATGGTACTGTCGTCAGCAAAGAGGGTCACAGGTTGATCAACAAATTTAGGTAGGTCATTTATATATAATATGAATAGTGGAGGGCCCAACACACTGCCTTGAGGAACTCCATATTTAATTACGAGTTCATGTGATTGGAATATTTCTTCACGTTTAGTTTTTATATTTATTGAGGATATTTCTGTGAGTTGTTTTCTGTTGTCTAAATATGATTTAAATAGTTTTAGAACGTTGCCTCTAACACCGTATGCCTCCATTTTATCCAAGAGAATATCATGCCTAACGTAATCGAACGCTTGGGTCATGTCACAGAATATTGTGCAAACAGGGTTGGTCTTATCAACATTTAGCATAACTTTATACAAAAAATCGTAAAATGCCATATTAATAGTATGATTTTCTCTAAACCCTTTTTGCTCTTTCACTAATAGATTATTTTTTTCCAAATATTTGCTTAATTCTTTGTGTATAAATTTTTCATAAATTTTGGAGATAACACTTATAATCGAAATCGGTCTGTAATTTTCTATGTTATCTTTATTTCCCTTTTTAAACAATGGTTTAACTATAGATTTTTTTAAAGCATCTGGAAAGATGCCCGTGCTTATGGTCAAATTAATGAGATGACTTAGATGCATACATATCTCTGCAGAAACGGATTTAAGAATTTTTGTTGATATTCCGTCATGACCAACGCTATTTGTATTTTTCAATGAGTTGATTATTTTAAATACGTCCTGTGGTAGACAGGGGGGCATGAAAAATGATTTTTCGCTATTTACAATTTGCGAGGCAACGTTTTGTCCTGACTCTGATATTGGGATAACTTTGTCAATAAAATAATTATTAAAAGCATCCGCTATTTTTTGAGGATTAGTTACAATGTTACTGTCATATTTTATTTTTGATATAGGATTTCTAGGGACGTTTTGCTTTGAATCATTAATAATTTTCCAACTGGTCTTGGATTTGTTGTCTGATGTTTTTATTTTGTAACTATTTTGGGAAAATTGTGTCAGCTTTGTAATTTTTTTTAATAGTTTAGAGTACTTGGTCAACTTTATTTTATTTGTTTCGTTAGGAGTTCGTCTATATATCCACAAAAGTTGCCGTTTCTTTTTACTGCATATTTTGATCCCACGTGATATCCACGATGACTGTTTTGCTGCGTGTATGGTTACAGTTTCATTAGGAAAGCACAAACAGTAGAACAGAGAGAGTGTTTCTATAAAAGCGTTATAGGCTATGTTAGGGTCACTCGTTTCATATATAACAGAAAATGATAAATTACGTATACAATCTTTAAATTTTATAATATTTTCTTCACTATAATTACGTTTCTTTATTCGCCAATATTTAATTGGTAAACAGTTTTGCACAGGTAACTTTACTAATTGCGCTGTGTGATCTGACAATGCAAATTCTAGTATTTGTGTTTTACAGGGTCTGTTAAAGTTATGCGCAATGTTGTCTATACATGTTTGACTTTTAAGTCTAGTGGGTTCATTAACGGACAATTTTAAATTGTAATTTAATAGCAAACATTCAAAGTCTATTGCTTGATAAGATCGTTTTAGGACGTCTATGTTAAAATCTCCTGCTACTACAATATTTTTAATAGACTTTTTAGTAAGTTCTTGTAAAATTAAATGTAATTTGTCCATGCACATATTAGTATTATTAATTTTTGGAACTCTATAAACACAAACAATGGCTATCTTATAGTTAATTAACTCTATGGCGCAGCACTCAAAAACACCAGTCTCTGATATTCTAGCAATTTGCTTTAATTCCTTAAATTGGTGTCCACTTCTTGTTAGTATGCACGCTCCACCTCTTTTGCTTTCTTTACGGCTGTAACATGCTGCAAGCTGGTAGTTAGGTAGGGTTAAATACTTTTCAAAGCCCTCCATAATAAAATGCTCTGTAACACATAGGATGTCCACAGGGCATCCTTTTTCTGCCAACTCTTCTAAGCACACTGCCATTGCATCAGATTTTGTTAATAATCCCGCGATGTTTTGATGCATTAGGTGTAAGTATTTAGTTACGAAAAAACCCTGTCATATTTTCATTACAACTATTAATTTCATTTTCATCTGTTACCGCTTGCATATTTATATTTTCACTGCGTTCATTAAAGTCTTTTATGTTTGTATAGTCTATGTCATCGATTAACGCTTTGAGATCTTCAAAGACTGTCTTTAATGCAGTATCATTTATTAATCCTGTTTTTTTGTTAAACATACTAAAATGGGGCGTTAGGTTCTTATTGGAGTCCAGATGGTAAGCGTGTTCGTGGACTAGTAAATCTAAGTAGAGTAAGTTGTTAAATGTTTCGATCCTCGCATTGTATAGGCTATTATGACTCCTAAATATGTATGTAGGAAAGCACAATATTATATTAGTGTGCTTAATTTCTTTTAGAACATCTCGAATATAAATAATCATCTTGTGATAATCTTTCGTTATTCTAAAGTCTTCTTGTCCTATAAGAACTATGCAATAGTCTTCTATTGTAAAATCTACCAACTTCGATTCAATTCCTCTTAGAAGATGTTCTATTCCCACCTTGGGTGTTAGATAATGACATATTTCATGTTTATCGTTTATTAATACTCTTTGTGCAGTAGTTAAGACATGATAGTTCGTATCTGTGCTGAGAACACATATCTTCTTCTTTTTAGGAGGTTGTTGGGGTTTCTTAAGATCAGTTATTGTGTTCATATTTTGCGACTTGTTTATATGGCTACCCATTTCAATACTGAAGTTCGTAATATCGGAAGTATCAGTTTGTGTTCCCTTTGTTTTGCTTTTAGTTGGATCTTTTTTCTTTGGCGTACTTTGATTTCTCGTAGTCTTTGCAGGGCTACCTGTTGTGATTTTTTTGTATACCTGATTTTTCTTACTCAATCATCATTTGCCAATTTTAGTTTACTATTTTCCTGGTTTAGTAATTCTATCTCTGAATGAGCACTACTTAATTGCGATTGGAGAATTTTAATTTCTTCTTTTAGTGCCCTTATTTGATTGCAATCTTCGTCACCGGAAATATCTGGTAAGCTACTAGCGGTGCCTTCTAATGTATGTGAAATAACGTCACTGTCGTCATGTGGAGGGGTTGGATCCGAATGTGTTCGCACTCGGCTTCGGCGGAAAGTTATATTCTCAAGAAAATTCATAATTATAACTTAACTTATAAATCCGGGTGGCGCCACTTGTCAGGCAGACCTGGAACGCGCTTCGGTGTAATAATATAATGGGCACACTGTAGCAGTACCTGGAACGCGCTTCTGTCAGTTACGTGTTTATTATGTTGGTAGCATTGATAAATCAGCACTTTGCCCTCTGGCGACTAGTAGTGGTAGTTTGTAGTTCGTCTACTCGCCACTTGGGGACGTATTGGCGGTAGTAGTCACACAATATGTCGAGTTCAAAGTCCAATATTCAAAATCTGTTGCAAAAACGGTATTCAAGTTCTTGGTATTTTAGATAAATCACTAAAAAGGTTGTTAGACTGCACTAAAAGTAGTTATTAATTCGTAATGTTTTGCAATAAGATGTTGTTTTGCATTCACGTACACAGAATTATTGTTTATTCACCGTTTTGCACTGGGTGGAACTTTATTAATAAATAAATTATTTATTGTACTTTTATACTAGGTATGGCGAGTAATAAAGTGTTAGGCATTGTTTAAAATGATTGTGAATAATTAATATGCATGCGATGTGAGATCTACTGGGTTGTATAGAAGGTCAATGTTCTGTAAAGGATTTTTATAGCCTCAGGCTAAGCGCGCACTGCGATGCGTTTTTTTTTAATCTCATATTTATGCGAAAAAAAAACCGTGTCTAATAGTTCATAAGTGCAAAGGTTTACCTGACGCTTCCCTAGATGGCGTTAGGATCGAGATAGATCTCGCTATGGTTTCGTTACCGAGCAAACCATATATAGTTTTAGATTTTTTTTGTAAGTGCGGTTCCTTGTGAATAAAATTACCCTATTTGAAACAGTGTGTGAGTTTTCATTGGGTGTTCTCGCCTTCGGATCTTGATATCCTGTTCATGGTCCTTCGAAGTCGGATTGGCGTGAAGGTGTTTTTTTGGTAGTCATCTGTGGTGGTGGTGATTATCACCCCGCAACGTTAGTACTGGGCAGTGGATTGCTGTCCAGAGCATCCCTACAGCGAGGCGTCAGCGGTGACGTCATCGAAGCAGAGGATCCGGCTGGGTGCCGGAGGAGTGACGTTGCGTGAAGGAGCCAGGCAGAGAAGTTCGCGGAGCGGCCGTCAGAGGGCGCCACAAGTACGGCGTGAGACGTCGAGTATCAGTGTCAGTGAGTGCAAAGTGGAGAAATCGTGAGTACATTTTCGACCTTATTAATAAGAAGAAATTAACTTCAACAATTCAAGAAAGTGTATTGAAATTTGAACCTTAAAATCACTAGATAATTAACTTAGCCGTTGGTAATATTAGTTTGGACTTGTGCTAATTTTAAGTAAAAAGTGGTTCAGACGGGGAACCTATGCCCGATTTTACATAGAAATACAAGTTTAAAACACTTGTAAAATTTTAAAAGTAATCTGGGACTTAGAAAAATATCGAAGTGCTTCAAAGAAACTTAGAATTCTCGTGGTGTTATTGAACGTGTTTACTGGACAATAAGTTTATTTATAGTGTTGTATCTAGTTGCGAAAAAATTGTGTATTTCATTTATATTTGTGTTGTACTTGTGTTTTTTTAATTAAAAATGGAGTCGCTTAACGACATTCAGGAAGACATTAACGCTAAAATGCTCAAGTCAAAATCTAACTTTAAAAAAAGTCCTAAAGAGCGTCTAACTATTTGTTATATAGAAACTAGGATTGAAAACTTAGAACAGCAATGGGAATTATTCCACAAAACACATGTAAAAATAATTAGTGAGGTAAAAAAGTCTGATTTACTTAGTTCAAATTATCATAAGAAAGGCTTATATGATGAGGTCGAAGAGTTTTATATACAGTTTAAAAGCGAACTAAAAGAATTATTAAACAATATGAAAATGTCTAGTGAAACTTGTAATGTTAGTCCAGCAGCTAGCTGTAGTTCAGGATTTAGGAACTTTAAGTTACCCGAGGTTAAGATACCTGTATTCTCTGGGAATTATAGTGAGTGGCAGACATTTAGGGATTTATTTGTGGGGTTAATACACAATAATAAAACTCTAGACGATGCGCAGAAATTATACTATCTTAAAGGGTACCTAACCGGAGATGCAGAGCACCTGTTAAGAAACGTTAATGTAACATCGGATAATTATACGGCTAGTTGGGCAAAATTAGAGGCAATGTACAACAATAAACGTTTCTTAGCAAATGGAATTTTAAAACGTTTGTTTAATCAAAAGAGTTTAACAGTAGAATCAGCCACTGAAATAAAAAGATTACTTAGCACCACACATCTGATTGTTTGGGTTCAATTAAAAATTTAGGGATAGATGTTACTTCCTGGGACATACTAATAATACACATTGTTAGTGCCAAATTGGACAAGGATACCAGGAAAGCTTGGGAGTTAAAAGTAGCTTCAGATGCATCGGATGATTTGCCTACTTTTACTCAATTTACTGATTTTTTAACTGGTCGCTTTCGAGGTCTAGAAAATTTAGAAAATAAACCTCATGTTCAAAAAAGTTCACAATCGTTCCATGTGGTAGGGAAAGAAAAGTCGGAGTTATCTTGCCCTTTTTGTTCTGCCGCTCATAAGGTAACTGCTTGTAAGAGTTTTGCTAAAGAAAATAACGATACTCGACGTGATTTCGTACAGAAAAATGGGCTATGTTTCATTTGTATGGGTAGTAACCACTCTGCCAGATTTTGTAGAAACACCGTCAAATGCCATTTATGTAAAAGACGCCACCATACTTTACTCCACCCTAGCGGTGGTTCTGGGTCTGTTGGTGAGGACACGGGCGTTGTTCAGAAGGAAGCAGCGTCAGCTGCTACTAGGAATAGTACCTCAATGGAGGAAACTCAAAAGGCCGCTGTACAAGCGGAGGGATCTACTAAGCCAATAGTTTCATGCCTTTCGACAGGAAATTGTAAGGATACGGTTTTAATACCTACGGCTTTAGTAAAAGCCAAGTCAAAGGATGGAACATATCGGGTGGTTCGCGCATTAGTAGATCAAGGGTCGCAAGGATCTTTTATCACTGAGTCAATGGCTCAATATTTAGGGTTAAAGAAAACTTTAACAAAACACCGTGTAACGGGTGTAGGTGGTAATAAAACGGTTATGTCTAATTCTTCCGTAGTTGTGGATATACGTTCTCGAGTAAATCCCGATTACAGCGTTCAAGTGAATGCTTACGTGTTGAAGTCCATCACATCCCTTCTCCCAGTTGTAGCAGCAACCAGGGTAGAATGGGTAAAGTTGTGCGAAGATGATTTGGCAGATCCTGACTATCACACGCCTAGTAAAATTGACATTTTATTAGGTGCTGAGATATTCAGCCAAATTATACAACATGGTATCAAAAAGAGTACTAGTGGATCGCTCGTGGCACAAAAAACAGAATTCGGATGGATTCTGTCGGGTGTTGTCGGTACAGAGAATTCGTCCGCCATCAATTCATATCCTTGTATCACTGTCATGCATTCCAATGTTCAGGCTGATGACTTCTTACGTAAATTCTGGGAGCTAGAAGCGGAGCCATCGGGAACTGAAAAAATGCTTAGTAAAGAGGAAACAGAATGTGAGAATATTTATTCAAATACCACAAAGCGAGACGAAACCGGACGTTATATTGTAAGGTTGCCGTTTCGGGATGGTAACCAAGGTTGTAAGGATGGTGAATCTAGGCTCATATCTGAAAAAAGGTTAAAGAGTTTAGAATTTAAACTTTCAAGGAATCACAAATTAAAGGCGGATTACACTGCGGTGATGCAGGAGTATATAGAACTTAATCATATGGTAAAGGTAGCTCCAGAAGAAAAGAATAAGGGGTTGTACTTACCTCATCACGCAGTCCTCCGGGAAGACAAGCAAACAACTAAGGTGCGCGTGGTATTTGACGCTTCCTGCAAGGGTATGAATGGGGTATCGTTAAACGATGACTTGATGGTTGGCCCGACATTGCAAGCAGAATTACGACATACGGTTATGCGTTGGAGAACACATCCAATTTGTATAGGTGCTGATATAATTAAAATGTATAGACAAGTTCTGGTCAATAGAGATGATACAATGTTTCAGAGGGTTCTATGGAGGGATAGTCCTGAAAAAGAAATTGAAGAATTTGAGTTAGTGACGGTTACATTTGGTACTTCATCGGCGCCATTTCTAGCAGTGCGTTCTTTACATCAGGTTGCTTATGATGAAGGGAAGGATCATCCATTAGCGGCAAAAATCATTCTTAACGATTTTTACATGGATGATTTAATGACAGGGGCAGAAAGTGTAGAGGAAGGATATAAAATTCATACAGAAATAAAAAATATTCTAGCTAAAGGGGGATTTCCATTACAAAAATGGATAAGTAACAGCGAAGAATTACTACATAAGATAAGAGAAAGCAAAAGGGATAAAGCTGAGGAAGTAAAAATAAAAATAGATAATATTACAAAAATACTCGGACTTACCTGGGATCCTCGCGCTGATGTTTTCCAGTACTCTGTAGAACTGCCTCTCCCGACGGAACCTGTAAGTAAAAGGAAAATTATATCGGATATTTCTAGGCTTTTCGACCCGTTAGGTTGGTTATCACCTAACATAATTTTAGCTAAGATTTTGATACAAAAGCTGTGGTTAGCAGGTATAGGTTGGGACGAAGAAGTGCCCAGTAGTTTATTAAAGGAATGGATTACTTACCGTAAGGACTTATCTTCTTTAGTGAACGTTAGAATCCCACGTTGGCTTAACACTAAATCCAGCAATGTAAAGACGGAGCTACACGGTTTTTCGGATGCCTCAAAAATGGCCTACGCTGCAGTGGTATACGTCAGAGTTATAGATGCAGAGGGTAACATACAAGTTGCGTTAGTTACCTCGAAAACCAAAGTGTCTCCCATCAAACAGGTGTCAATACCTAGATTAGAACTATGCGGAGCCGTTCTATTAGCTAGGTTGATGTTGGACGTTGCTAAAACTCTGGATGTAAACGTATTAGATGTGCACGCTTGGACGGATTCCGAAGTTGTCCTCGCATGGCTTAATAGTCATCCAAGCCGTTGGAAAACATTTGTGGCCAATCGCATTTCAGAAATCTTAAACACATTAGATACACAATATTGGTCATATGTTCCATCCAAACAAAATCCTGCGGATTGTGCCTCTCGCGGCGTGGCTCCAGGGCAACTCGGCAATACTGCGATATGGTTCAATGGACCAGAGTTCTTAAGGCAATCAGTGATAGAATATAAAAAACCTAAACACTTGATAACTAAATTGGAGGAAGTGAAGGTCCATTCGGGTATCCTTGACATTTCATTTTGGGACAGATTTTCATCACTTTCCAGGATGATCAGGGTAGTAGCCTACTGTAGGAAGTTCTTGCACTTAAGAATCAATTGTGCTAACAAGGAAAGAAATAAACAGTTGTCTACGTCAGAACTTGAGGAGGCGATGGAAGTATGTATTAGAAAGTGTCAAGAAGAAGAGTTACAAGAAGAAATACAAGAACTTAAGAAGACGGGATCTTTAGGTAAAAAGGGAAAAAAGTACAAATCGTTAAATTTATTTTTGGACTCAAAGGGAGTAATTAGAGTGGGAGGTAGATTAGAGATGTCTCAGTTGAGTTATGATCGCAAACATCCAATACTTATGACTAAAGATTCCTTCCTTACGAAGCTTCTCATAAGCGAGGCGCATCAAAAAACGATGCATGGAGGGCCTCAAGTTATGATCGCTTACTTGAGATCTCGGTATTGGGTTGTAGGAGTTAAAGCTTTAGTAAAGGCCTATTTTAGAAAATGCGTTACTTGCATTAGGTATTCAAATAAAGCCAGAAGCCAACTAATGGGACAGCTACCAACTCCTCGTGTTACACCAAATAAGGTTTTCCTGTACAGTGGTGTCGATTACGCTGGCCCGATAAACGTCAGAGTGTCTAAAGGACGTGGTAATAAATCGTACAAGGGGTACATCGCGCTCTTCATCTGTCTGTCTACGCGGGCGATTCATATTGAAGCAGTCAGTGACATGACGTCCAAAGGTTTCTTGGCCGCATTTAAGAGGTTCGTGGCGAGGCGTGGACATTGTGCAGAGCTACACAGTGACAACGGCACAAATTTTGTTGGCGCTGCGCGAGAACTTCAGGAATTGTTCAATGAAGAAAAATCCAAATTCATTCCCGAATTGGTTGAGTGCTTGGCAAACAACGGTACAAAGTGGAACTTTATTCCTCCTCACGCTCCAAACTTCGGCGGTCTATGGGAGGCTGGAATAAAGTCCACGAAATACCATCTCAGAAGGGTTATAGGGAACTCTACATTAACATTCGAAGAATTAACGACGGTGTTGACACAAATTGAGGCGTGCCTCAACTCGAGACCGCTTTCCTGTGTAGATCAGAATGAGTTAACGGTGTTAACTCCGGGCCATTTTCTGGTAGGGGAACCACTCGTCCTAGTACCTGATTCGAATTTCGAAAAGGCTAACATTTCTAGTCTCAGACGGTGGCAACTTACCCAAAGAATGTTACAGGACTATTGGCGGCGGTGGTCACAAGATTATTTAAATCAATTTTTACAACGCCATAAGTGGGCTCACCAAAATCCAGAACCAGCCATAGGTGGCATAGTTCTGATAAAAGAGGATGATTTACCTCCTGGCAAGTGGTTGCTGGGAAAGATTGAGCTAAAACATCCTGGCCCCGACGGAATCACTCGAGTCGTTACTGTTAGAACCAAAAATTCCCTGGTAAAGAGACCTATTACCAAATTGGCTATTCTTCCTGTAGCAACTTAAACTTTGTGTTTGTAAGGTATAATTTAAGAATATATATTGTTCATAATAGGATGCATCTAGTTTGTAAGAATTACGAAATTGTTTCTTTTGTCTTTTTTTTGTATACCTCCACCTATGTTATTGTTATATTTAAATTTTGTACCTGTGAAGCCCATATCGTTAAGACATGTTGCACGGTGGGCGGTTCAGATTAAGAGAAGGACATTCTGCAATATGTCCTTGGTGGGCGGTATGTCTAATAGTTCATAAGTGCAAAGGTTTACCTGACGCTTCCCTAGGTGGCGTTAGGATCGAGATAGATCTCGCTATGGTTTCGTTACCGAGCAAACCATATATAGTTTTAGATTTTTTTTGTAAGTGCGGTTCCTTGTGAATAAAATTACCCTATTTGAAACAGTGTGTGAGTTTTCATTGGGTGTTCTCGCCTTCGGATCTTGATATCCTGTTCAACCGCGTACCCAAATAATTTTTCAAGCGAATTCTCAAGCAATTTTTTACCGCAGTGTGCGGACTCTAGTATATTATTATTTTTCACAGATTGGCGATTATTTATCGCAACTATTAAAGTTCGTGGTGCGCACCTAGCCTCAATGGTCCTACCTATGTTCCAACTTCAAAGAATTTCGTCGTTTAGTCGTAAGTTCAGACCCAGACAGGCGGCAGCCCGCAAAATTAAAATATGCTTACGTTATTTGAAAAATGCAGGTCAATATAAGGTTGTATGTTGTGCAAAATACGAAAAGGCTAGGCAGATGATGATTTCTATAAATATCTACATAGTTATGTATTTATAGAAATCATCATCTGCCTAGCCTTCCCAACTATGTCGGGGTCGGCTTCCAGTCTAACCAGATGCAGCTGAATAACAATATGTATTTATAGAAATATAATCATTTAAATCATCAATACAACCCTCTAAGTTCATATAACCCTATTGAATGACTATTTAATGAAATATCAATCAAAAGGGTACGCCGCCTGCCCTGGGGGGCCCCCCTTAAAATGAACTACTTTTAACGTAGTTCATGTGTGTCGTCTTTGTGTTGTATAGTCGTGGTTCAAGTACCTTTTTTTTTTTTTTTTTATGGATGGGAAATCATCAAATGACCCCTCCCGCTCTGGGTGGAGCGAAGGGAGTGTCAGACTCTTACTGACTAAAACCCATCCGTGTTCCTTCCTTAGCCCTTTATGTTCCGGGGTAGCGGTAACCCTTTCGGACAATCCCGCACCCCCGGCAGGCTTCGGCCCTGGCAGGCCCCTTCCTTTATGCTGACATCTCTTTGAGGCGCGCGTGGAACACGTACGCGCCGTCCGGCACGGGCCTGGTCCTGATCGGACGGTGAGCTACCCATTACTCTCCGCCCGCAGGCCCGCGCCTACGGTGGCCGGGAGTCGTCACGCGGCTCCCGACGCCCGGAGCGTCTCCCGCGGCGGCTGGGGTGTGAGGCTCTCTCCCTCAGCCGTTCCGCCACCTCCTTCGCTAGCATGACTGCTTCGCAGGAGGAGGTGACCGCCCCCCACTCCCTCTCGCCCCGGACCATGGCTTGAACCAGGGCCGGACGCGAGAGGTCGCCGCCGCTGTCGATCGCCTCTACGAGGGCACGGCGGTGCTCCGCCCATACGGGGCAGACCTCCACCGTATGCTCCACCGTGTCCTCTGGGCGATCCTCGCAGTGGTGACACCCGGGCGTCTCCTCCCGCCTGATGATGTGCAGGAACCTCCCAAAACATCCGTGTCCGGTGAGGACCTGCGTCAGGCGATAGGTGAGGACGCCGTGACGCCTCTCTAGCCACTCCTCAAAGAGGGGTCTTATCGCCACTATCGTGGCGTGCCCTGCGCTGGGTTGCGAAAGTCGCTCCTTCCATGCCACCATGAGATCGCGCCGGAGGTCTGTCCGCTCCGCCGCGATTTGCCGCGGAAGCGGAGTTTCCCCCCGGCTCAGTGCCTCCGCGCGCCACTCATACAGGCGCGCGAGGACTATCGCCTCCAGATCCCATGGCGGCAGTCCGGCAAGGAGGCTTGCCGCCTCGCCCGAGATCGTGCGGTACCCCCGGATCAGCCTTACGGCTACCACCTTTTGGGGCGCGTTCAGATAGTGGGCGGCTCGCCGCCGCAGAGAACGCGCCCACACCGGGGCCCCGTATAGGGCCATGGACCGCACGACCCCCGCGTAAAGCCTCCGGCAGGAGGTGTTTGGCCCCCCCAGGTTGGGCAGGAGCCGCTTGAGGGCGGCCCCGGTCTTTTCCAGTTTGGGGGCCAAACGTCGGAAGTGTCCGACGAAGTTCCACCGGCTGTCGAGGACGAGACCCAGGTATCTCATCGTTGCCTCGACGCCGATGTGAACTCCTCCCACCATTAGTTGGGATCCCGATGGTGGCCCGTTCCGAGGCCCATGGAAAGACATGGCCTCGGACTTGTGCAATGCCACCTCGAGACCCAACCGCCGGATTCTTTCCACGACTATCGCAACCCCGCGTGTCATCGCGTCGGCCGCCGCCTGATGCGACCTCCCTTGCGCCAGGACCAGCGTGTCGTCAGCGTAGCAAACCACGCTGACGCCATCAGGGAGGTCGGCCCGCAGCACCCAGTCGTAACCGATGTCCCACAGGAGCGGCCCCAGAACCGATCCCTGTGGGACACCGCACGACATCTCTCGCCGGTTCCACTCCCCGTTGCGACCGGGGTAGATGACGGCTCTGTCCGTCAGATACGCCCCAACTACTCGACGGAGGTAGGTCGGCACCCGGTGATACCGGAGTGCCTCCCCAATACAGCTCCAGGGCAGGGTGTTAAACGCGTTGGTGATGTCGAGTGACACCGCCACGACGACCCCACCCCGGGTCACCGCGTCCCTCGTCGTCAGGGGTCTCACGCGCATGATGGCGTCCACTGTCGAGCGCCCCTTGCGGAAGCCAAACTGGCTATCCGCAAGATCCGGCCCCGTCCTCACTAGGTGCCCGACGAGGCGGCCTGCAATCACTCTCTCAAAGAGCTTGCCGACCTCGTCGAGCAGCACTATGGGCCGGTATGCGGACGGAGAGTCCGCAGGGCGCCCTGGCTTCTGAATGAGGACCAGCTTCCCCGTCTTCCAACGGAGTGGAAACTGGCCCCTCTCCATACATGCGCTTAAGAGCGCCTCTAGTCGAGGCCCGAGAGCCCTCGAGGCCAGGACCCAGACTTTACCCGGCAAGCCGTCGGGTCCTGGGGCGGTATTTTTGGCCTTCAGCCTGCCTACCGCCGCTCTCAGATCTACCCCGGTCACTTCAGGGATGTCGTCGTCGTCGTCTTCATGGTCCGCTTCGGGCACCGCAAGTGGCGGAGCCATGGGCGGGGGAGTATGCTCCCCCCGTGAAGGGAACAGAGTGCTCACCACCTCCTCCACCAGCTGTGGGCGGAGACTCTGCGTCAGCGGGGGGGCCCAGGTGCGGAGTTTATTCCGCACAATTTTGTAAGGGCGCCCCCATGGATCTCTGTTCAGAGTCTCCACCATCTCTTCGCGGGCCGTATCCTTGGCCCGCTGGACAGCCCCTTGGAGGGCGGTCTTCGCCGCTCTGTACCCCTCGTACAGCTCCGCCTCCGTGGCTTCCGCATCCGGAGGTCGGATGCGGAGCCTGCGGTGCCTGGTGTACCGGTGTCGCGCGTCGACGCACGCCTTGCGTAGCGACTCCACCTCCTGCGACCACCAGTACACCTGACGTCGGGCGCATCCTGGCCGGACTCGGGGCATTGCCACGTCACATATATCGGACATGGCCTCCTGGAGCCATTCCGCCTCATTGTCAATATCGGCAGGCCTGTCCGGTGATGACACCCAGGCCCGCACGATCGAGGCTTCCAGGAGGAGCTCCCGGTCCAGTGGTTCAAGTACCTAAAAACAATATAATGGCCAGTTCCATAGGTTTAGTTAAAGGGATAGTTTTACTTACCCATATTAATCATGAAATTGGTTCTTTGTCGCGAATCTGCAAGCAATATTAGGTACATTCTTAACGGATAAAGCAACCTATTTATACCCACTGTATTATACATAATTATAGACAACGACATGAATTTTTAAAGTTTCTAGAGTATTATAATATTTTAATTATTATTGTGAATATGAAGACTATAAGTATGGGTACTTACTTAATGTTTTTTTTTCTAAGTTTGTTTTAATCAAGATCTGGCAGTTTGAGTAATTTATGCGGCCTAACCAAATGTCCTTTCTTTGGTATTGTTTGTCGAATCGTTGAGCTTCTTCAAGTTGGGCAGCATGATTACTGACAAATACGTGCACTGACTGTTTCTTTCCTCAAAAGACCATTTCAGACACCAATCTACATGGTCTTCACATGATCTGACCAAGATTATGTCTGGGCTTTAATCCGTTGAATGTAGTAATTACAAACACAATTAAAAAGCTATTGTGTCTCGCGTAGCTCTACGTTCCGGCATCCGAAGGGTTAAAAGAGACTGTGACATCTGAGTTTGTTTCAGCCTTTCTTCTCAGAGCTGTCAGATAGAAAACGCCAACCTCAACTAGGTTTTAAAATATGATTGACGTATAAAAGTGTTTATACAAACAAACTTAGTTACAGAAATAAAATCATTTATCATTAAACCAATCAATGCTTCTTCTTCTTCAGAAAATGCCAGATTTCATTGAAATACTGGCAGCCCACGTAAACAATACAAGCATGAATATAAATCCGTACTAAATCATGTTGGTCCTCTCAATTCAGACGAAGTACGTCGAAGGTCGGCGTTCAATTTCCTGCCAGCAAACAATTGTCTCACATAATTCTATTTTCTTAACTATGTCTCCAATAATTTTGTTTGTGTTATAATCGGAACATGAAAACAAGAAGAGATAAATATAATACCTTTTCGTTAGTATCGGTATCGATATAAATGGTCTGTGTTTGAAAATATGGTTGCTTTTTGTTTTGAAAATCAGTGTCTACCTCATGTTATGAAGATACTAGAGTGGCTCATTGACCTATTGCTCCTGGTGCGATTGCTCATCGTGGGGTCCTGGGTTCGATCCTGGGGTACGACGAAATCCATACTAATATTATAAATTCGAAAATAACTCTGTCTGTCTATCTGTCTGTCTGTCTGTATGTTACCTTTTCACGCCTAAACCGCTGAACCGACTTAGATGGTATCCTAAGTATCCTATGTCCTTTCCTGGGACTCAAGCTATCTCTATAGCTTCAGTCCCAGGAAAGGACATAGGATACTTTTTATCCCGATATTCCCACGGGATCGTGACTTATGCGGGTGAAACCGCGGGGCGCAGCTAGTGTTTTATAATATAATCAGCCTATGACGTTCCCACTGCTGAAGAACAGGCCTCCTCACTGTGAGGAAGAATAGGCCGTAATCCACCACGCGGGCCCAGTGCGGGTTGGTAGATATCACATGTCTTCGAATGTTTATTCCTAAGATATTCCCGTTTCCTCACGATGTTTTCCTTCACCATTTTTGAGAGCAATGGTGGTAAGGTAGATTACACGAAGTAGAATAGAATACTCTCTATTATGTTCACCATATAAATTACAGACATAAATATAGTATTTATGAAGTAAAGCCTAGGTTCGAACCCACGATCTACAACTCTTAAATCGAGGCTGTTTCCACTGGTCCATCACTATACATTACACAGCATGTGCATTGTGTAATGTATAAGACACTTTCGACGCATGTATAAAAAGTTTATTTTTACGAATCGGATATGAGTTTCATAGCGAAAGTTGTTAAATATGACAGTTGGAATCACCCTCTTAACGGATGCAGGTGACTAAATCGCCAACCTGTGCTTATATCAGAGCCATATCCTCAGCTCTTTCAATCCATATTTCTATTATACGATCAGAAACATTACTAAGTGGGTTAATTGAGCTATATTTTGATGTGGTCTTAAAAATATCTCGTTATCTTGTTTACTAGTCGAAGTTTTTAGATCATCCATTGATCTAAAAACTTTTCAATGGACTGTTTATAGTTGCTGGGATGATTTCTTATTTCGAGTATACGGTGGTAAAGGACTTTTAGTTATTTTGACGTAGAAACCCAGAGGGATTCGAGTGGAATGGCCGAATTATTAGGAAAGTTTTTTGTTTATAGTGTAATATTTGTTTCATCACTATATTTTGCTTTTGGCATTCGAGTTATCTAAAATATTTTTCAATGCGTGAAAAAGGGTCCTGGGTTAATCAACGTTTTTCAATTTCATAACAATCTAATGGATGGATGAAATGGCGGCAGGTCGTCTTCTATGGGTCAGAATGTTGGGCCACAAAACAGATGAACGAAAGGTATGCAGCTGAGATGAGAATGCTAAGAGGGATGTGTGATGTTACGTTAATGATAGACTGAAAGTGGAATCGGTGACCAAAAAGTTGTGTGGAAATCAGTCATGGTATGGGCATGTGATGCGGCGAAATAAGAAAAGTGTCCACAGGAAAGTTTTGAAAATTAATGTGGAAATCTATAAGAGCAGGGGAAGACCAAAGAAACGATGAATGGATTTTGGAGCTGCTTGTCAGTAATTCTCAAGTCTAAGAAACTAGGAAAAAGATTTTGCCACAAAGATCTCTTTCTCCGACAAGAAAACTTAGCTTCTGTAGAATTTATTTCATACACGAACCCAGCTCCCAAGTCCAAGCTTATCGAGCTAAAATAGCTGCTACAAAGCCATCCTATTTGGCAATAACCGCTGGTATCCGACGCGGATTGCATCTTTTTATTCATGAGTGTTCCTGCTTCAGCACATATTATATTATGTTGATATCTCATGCTTTATAATGTGCAACGGATTTCGATATAACGCGGCTCCTCGGGGGACATCGTCAAGGGGTTACATGCTCTTTGATATTTGTGTTTTGTTCCCTGATTTCGAATACTGGTCCCTCAACAAATAGGTATTTAAGCAGACTCTGGACCCAGGTAGGCCGAAGCAAGGAAAACCATCTCAGTCTCAATCTGTCAAAAATACCTCTCATTTTCCTACATTTTGACAAGTTTTTGACATTTGTTTGTCGCCGAGATGAGACTGCGACTAGATTTTAAACGTTTTGAATTACGAGAAGTGGCCTTCTGTTCATATGAAGATTCATAGACGACTTTGCCTTGCAGCGCAATGTAGTGCTGTTACACAAACCATGGCTCACTTAATATCGTGTCCTGTGTGTCCTGTTGTCTGCACATTACAGGAACTGATGGACGCTAGTGATGGCGTCAAACACGTAGCCGAATTCTGGGCCGAGTCCATTTAGATTGCCATCGACATTCTTAGAAAAAGAGAGCAAATAGATGATAGTATAAACGTGTCACTCGGTCGGTATCCTTTAAAAGTCTAGACTGTGAAAAGAAAAAACTTTTTTACAAAAAAAAATAACCGGATCCAAAAAAAACACTACAAAGTGAAAAATAACTTTAATGTCGAAAGTCGGTGTCGTTGGTTCTGCATTTACGTTTTGTCTAGTGCGAAGACTCGACGAGCTTCAGCCACCGGAGTAGGCCGGGTTTCGAGGAGGATTTAGCGCCTTAGACCACATCCACACTGTGCAACAAATTATATAGAAGTCCGAAGAGTATAATCGACCCCTATGTGGACTACAAGAAAGCTTTTGACTCTATCGAGACGAGAGCGGCTATTTTCGTAATTTCAAGAACGTTCACAGTCTGATCTCAGTCTCAATCTGTCAAAAACTACCTCTAATTTCCCTACATTTTGACAAGTTTTTAACATTTGTTTGTCGGCGAAATGAGAATTGGCCTTGGTCTGTTTTGGAGTCTCTGCAGCGATACCAAGTCGACTGGCGATACAGCACAGAATTCTAACACTTCCGTTAGGTACTTTACATATTAGATATATCACTGTTTGTAAAAATCAATACTCATTTGTTTCCCCTTCGGATTAATAATACAGTAGACGCGAGAAGTACAGACTTTTGGTGCAATCACTCTCCGCCAAAACAGCATTTCCAAGAAAAAGTGTAATATGCATGCCCCCATTGATATACAATACAATTCCTAATTCCCTTAAGGAAATTAATATTAATTCATTCAAGATAAAGCTAAAAAAAATAGTAAGGGATACTGTAATGTCACGGAGTTTTTAAATGACTTTTAAATTAAGATAATTTAATATAATTAAATATGTATGGTGTTTTATTATTTTTTATTGTTTTATAATTATTTATTTTTTTACTATAATAATAATAATATAATAATATAAGTTTATTCAATAATTGTTTACAATGATACACATACATCTTATATGCTATATATTTCTTGTTACAAATGAATTAGACATCTTTAGCCGAACTAGGCGAAAGCCTGTATTTCGGCTATCAGCGCCCAAACCCTCAAATTAAAAACACATAAAAATACCCATCAAGTAGAGATGTTAACAATTAATTGTAGATTAAAATAAAAAAGACATATATTGAAAAAGTGATCATAAGTAACATAATAATTTCATATAATAAAATAATATGACCATTAAAGGCAATAATTATTTTTAGAAGCTTCCAAAATTAAATTAAGTAAATAAATTAAATTAAAAATAAAATAAAAACTGAACAGTGTATGTGTCCTCTCTTTGTGTGATATGATTGTGTGTGTGTGAATGTAAGAAGGTGTGTGTTTGTGGTAAGTATTAAATTACTGTGGTATATGTAGTATCAATTCAGTGTCTTCGTAAGTAAGTTTTTGTAAATATTAGGTCCTTACATATGAAATTGGCGTTTTTCGTACTGGCCACTTTAATCACGAATTTCTCCTCTTTGGTAAGGAATTCCAAATTCAAATTTGTACAGCTATTTACTCATGTATTTGTGCTTCGATGACCGTCATTCATTTGTTTTTTTTCTTCTGTTTTTTCTGTTTGCGTCACTCATTTTACAAAATGGAAAATTTAAAATATCGCATTATTTACGAGTACGAGTTCCGCCGTGGCACTAGTGCTGCGGAAACGACTCGAAGGGTGAATGATGTGTATGGCGGTCATGTTGCAAAAGAAAACACAGTTCGTTTTTGGTTCCAACGTTTTCGTTCTGGAAATTTCGACCTGCAGAACAAGCCCCGTGGACGGCCTGAGACCCAAGTTGATAATGGAGAATTGAAGGCTATTGTGGAAGCGGACCCATCGCAAACCACGTCCGAGTTAGCTGCAGGCTTCGATGTTAGTGATAAAACTGTTTTAATTCACTTGAAGCAAATTGGGAAGATTAAAAAGCTTGAAAGGTGGGTACCTCACGAATTGACTGAAGCAAACCGGCAAACGCGCGTCGACTGCTGCGTTACATTACTGAACCGGCACAACAATGAAGGTATTTTAAACCGAATCATTACCTGTGATGAAAAATGGATTCTTTACGATAATCGGAAGCGCTCAGCGCAATGGTTGGATCCTGGCCAGCCAGCCAAATCCTGCCCCAAGCGAAAATTAACCCCAAAAAAGTTACTTGTAAGCGTTTGGTGGACTAGTGCCGGTATTGTTCATTACAGTTTTCTCAAATCTGGCCAGACTATTACAGCTGATGTCTATTGTCAGCAATTACAAACCATGATGGAAAAGCTAGCGGCTAAACAACCAAGGCTGGTCAATCGCTCCACGCCACTGCTGCTTCACGACAACGCCAGACCACACACTGCGCAACAGACGGCTACCAAATTAGAAGAGCTTGAATTGGAATGTCTTAGACATCCTCCGTACTCCCCGGACCTTGCTCCAACAGATTACCATTTTTTTCGCAATTTGGATAACTTTTTGCAAGGGAAAAAATTCAACTCCGATGGGGCAGTCCAAATCGCCTTCAAAGATTTTATTGATTCCCGTCCGACTGGTTTTTTTAGTAAAGGGATCAATGAACTACCTATAAGATGGCAAAAGTGCATTGAAAACAATGGTTCATACTTTGATTAATTAAATATATTATATGAAAAAATATTCGACTTTTTGTTCCTTCCATACAAAACGCCAATTTCATATGTAAGGACCTAATATTTTGTCACCTTTTCCTTACATTGTTTTTTTCCTTAAGGGGTAAATATTTATTGCTCTATTTATATTATAAGTGATGTAAGGTCCAATGAAGTTGGTAAATCTTGAGCAAAATTTTGTTGTACTTATTTCGTTTCTGACGCATACCTTATCTTTTCTTCGTTTTTGTAGGTTTAGCGGATTATAAGTTTGTTTGCTGTGCTGTAGAAGAGTAACATTAAGTAGGTATAGTTGGCTTACAGTCAGAATCTCACAGTTCTTATACAGTTGTGCGATGGGGAAAAAATACGTTTAAAGGTACAAACTTTGAGTACTGCACGTTGGGCGATCTCAAGACTCTTTAAGGTGGTTTTTAAAGCCCCTCCCCAGGAGGAAATACAGTAAGATAGTAGCGACTGATAGAGAGCAAAATAGATCCGCCGCCGCGGCCGCTTATGCTGTTAGGAAGATAAGACAGTTAACAGATGTAGAAACCGCGCGTTTAGTCTATTTTAGTTACTTTCACAGCATTATGTCGTACGGCATTTTACTATGGGGTCGAGCTGCTGACATTGAATCCATCTTTATTTTGCAAAAGAGAGCTGTCAGAGCCATTTATAATCTACGTCGCCGCGAATCTCTCAGGGAACTATTTAAAAGGATTAATATTATGACGGTACCTTGCCAATTCATTTATGAAAACATTATGTATGTAAGAAAAAATCTACATCTTTTTAATAAAATAAGCGATAGACATAACTTTAACACAAGAAATAAAGATAAAATACATCAACCATTTTTCAGATTAGCCAAAGTACATACATCTTTTATGGGGTACTGTGTCAAATGTTACAATAAAATACCTTGTGATATATTGCAATTAAATGAAAGAAAATTTAAAACTCACATTAAACGTACACTTTGTAAACAAGCATACTATAAATTAGAAGATTATATCCAAGATAAGAACGCTTGGAAACATGCTGGTCCTGCTCCATAGGACAATCTAGAGTCTAGACAAAATCAAACTGGTTGCTAATATAGTTGTAATTTTTTTTTATTAGTTTTTACATTCATTACTCACACCCTGACTTATTACTTGTATTTTTTTTTTTTATAAAAATCGTTTTGCTTGTACCATGTTTGTAAATATGTGAGCACCATGTATCTATCAGATAATTAATTTATATGTCATGGTTTCGTTTTTAATTCTTTTACCTATTGTGGTATAGTAATTTTATTTTAGGTGCATCGTCCTCACATGTTATTATATAATTAATGTACCCATGCAAAATATTGTACCTAAAACATTTTAAAAGAGTAACGGTGGAGTTTTTTGCCCGTTCTTCTCCATACGAAAACTACCTTTTGGAATGGGCGACTAGAATCAATTCTATTTTAAGATAATTTTTGACGTTCAAAAGTGCCTTTTATGTGCCTATTTGAAATAAATGCTTTGACTTTGACTTTGATCTGCTTCAGCAATTGTGAGTCAGCGACATGTCGTTAATTTTAAAAAATAAATATTAATTTGCGAATTCTTCCACATAGGAGTTTTATGTGTGATAGTTGTGGAATATTAAAAAATATAAATATTATTAAAAAATATTATGTCTTCTTTAAAATTGAGACTGCCGTCAATTGTTACACCCAAATATTTAATCGTCTGCACCCGTTCTAGTGAAGGGCATGAGCAGATAGATCTTGATTGACACTCGTGTGAGACAATTTTCTGGCTCCTAGTGACTCCACTTACATTTCTAATGCGCGATGGCACGCACTGACTGTTTCCACGCTTCTATGCGCAAGCGGTGTGCATCCCTGGTGCGCCGGGTGCGGGCCAGCCCCAATACCATCTTGGCAATGATCGCCGACAGGCTGGACTGCCCTTATATCCGGCATGGCTGTGACAGGCATGTTGCTGTTCGAATGCCGGTCAGAAAATTTTAATTGTACTGTCTTATTTATTTATTTTAATTTGTATTATTTTATCTTATGACCGGGCAATGTGATTTAATTTAATATTATTTTTAATTTAATTTTTATATATTTTTATTGTGTGTGTATTATTGACATTGTATGCCTAATAATTGTATGAGTCCATGTTACTTGATGAATAAATAATAATAAATAATAATGCCAAAACAGATAAATTTCGTCTTGTCTACATTTAACGTAAGAATGTTACTCTGCAGCCACTTTCCAACCATATCAAAACCAAGCTGAGCATCACTGAAAGCCACATCCCAGGTATTGGCTGCAAAACAGAGGGCAATATCATCGGCAAAGGAGATTATTTCGCCTTGGGAGAGCTTAAGATTTGTGAGTTGGTTAATGTATACCAGAAATAACGTAGGCCTCAAGATGCTGCCCTGTGGAACTCCATGTGTGATTAGGAGGCCATCACTTTTGTGTGCATCAAGTCGAACACATTGAGATCGCCCAGACAAATAGCTTTTGAAAAGCTTGTGCTGCGTGCCTCTGATTCCAAGTTTTTCCAGCTTATCCGGTAGGATGGAGACAGAAATCGTATCAAAAGCCCTTACTAGGTCTAGGAAGATAATGAGACACTTTTTCCTTATATCTAGATTTGAACTAACATAATTTGTTAGTTTATTAACAGCCTGCTCAGTCGACCTACCCTGCCGAAAGTCATCTTGATTGGTTGACAGCAACATATTTTTCTCTAAATAGTCAACTAATCTGATGTTTTTTTATTCTCTCTAGTATCTTCGACAGAGCCGGCAAAATAGATATTGGCCTGTAATTGTTGATACGATTTCTGTCGACACTCTTATGAATGGGACAAACCTCAGCCTTCTTTAGAGACTCCGGGAACACACCCGACTGCAGGCAGTTGTTAAATATCATTGACAAAGGTGGAATAAGAGTATCTTTGTAAGTTTTCAAAAAATCACTTCTAATATTATCCCACCCACTGGCACAGTTTGATTTTAAACCGAGGATAAGTCGTTCTACCTCATCCTCAGAGATATCCATTAAGACAAATGAATATTTTGTATTTGTGTCAATACATTTGTATTTTGAGCGTTTTCGTTTAATATTTGTGTATTTTTTTGTTGAATTTTATCAGCCAACGAGCTTCCTACGTTAATGAAATAGCTGTTAACTTCATTAAGTGATTTTTCTGGAGTAGTTGATAAGGTAAGTAGTCCTTTGGGAGAATTAGGTTTTTTAGAAGTATTGGTGATATCTTTGATTACTTTCCACAGTTTTTGTTATCCTGGTTTGCTGCTCGAAGTTGGTCTCTCTCGTATGCTCTTTTTACTTTCCTTATTATGGAAGTGCAGAAGTTTCTGTACCGACTGTATGTTATTTTTAGAATATCGTTAGCTAGTTCCAGTTTTGACTTTTTATGTAACTTATCAATATTTCTTACACAACGCAGCAACCCTTGTGGCCTTTCTTGTGGCGTTTAGGAATAGTTATTTTTTTGTACTGCCAGCAATTACATTGCGTAAAAAAGTTTAGGGAGCAGTTTGGATCTGCGAAACTATTAATGGGGGTGATATAAATTTTTGTTAAATCTCGTTGTAGACCAATTTTGTCAGTTTTTATTGTTTTAGAGAACGCATATTTTCGTGTTTTCTTCAATTTCATGTTTAATAAAACCTAGGGTAATGGTCTGTCAATGTAGTGCGAAGTACAATGATGCTGGTAGGATAGTTGGTTTTTACCAGTGCATGATCCAGACAAGTATGACTTTTGCTACGAGTAATCAAAGTATGAGCAGGCAAAAGGCCACGTATAGCTGCTAAAGTTAAATATCGTTCCCCGTTTTGATTTATTTTTTCAGGATTAATATCAATATTTATGTATTGACTGCATTTTGACTATAATTTAATTATTTCGTTATAAAGGTATTTCTTCATCTTCGCACTCTTTTTTATATCAAACACTTCCCATGTCTACGAATTAGCTAATATCATAAAATACAGAAAACTTATCATCTCAATAAAATTTGAAGTCTTTTGTATTGGTGTTGATTGCCAAACAAATGTTTTCGGTCGTGCTTGGCCCGTCTGAAAAAGAAAGTTTTGCTCAGGTTAAAAATTTGGCATATTCAAGAAAGAAATAGTACCTACACACCAACCAATGCTTTTTTCTTTTTCTCTTGCCCTTTTCCCAGTTTATCTAGGGTCGGGCCTCCTTGTGCATTTGTGTCAGGAACGTCAGTCCCGGGTTGTCTCAGTTGATAAGTTTTAAGGTCACACCAACCAACCAATGCAGCTGTATTTTAAATCAAACATAAGAGTGCATTCAACTCAGTCTATAGCAGTCAACTGCCGAATATATGCCTCTCCTAAGTTGCGCCACAACTCTAGTTCTCCGCCTTCCGCATCCAATCTGTTCTAGCCACCTTTTTACGGTTATCGGTCTATCTCGCTGAAGGGCGCCACACGCTACTCGAATACACAATACTTACCAATATTAAACCATTGTGTGGTGGGTATTCCAGACTCTTGTCTTGCTTGAACAATGGCTTCTCTGATGGCAAACGCTACCACCACTGTCGCACATATTGCTGGTTCACCGGTTGCTATAATTTAAAATGTAATCTCTGTATTCATTCTCTAATTTATAAACTTGCGATAAGATATTTCAATACTAAACGAGTTTACAAGTTGATAAAGTTGATTGGACAACTGACAATATTGTAACGTCCTTTGCAAATAGCTTTTTTTTTATACGGAATTTAAAAAGAACGGGGGACCTTAGGTTTAAACATGCCAACACGTAGTTCTTAGTAGGTCGATGGTAGTCAGTCAGCCCAGAATTTGGTCACTAGTTTGACGCCTTCAGAAACGGTTATCAAATTGTATTATTCAGCTAATACCTTTTCTTATTTCACCCTTACCTTTAGATCCAAGTATAAGATCGTTGCTGAAGGAGTTCTTCTTCAAATATACTCTGAAGTCCTGAGGAATGTCCCTCGCTTCAGGTACGTGATATTCCCAGGTTCTGTCTGTGAGGATTGCACCAGATTCAGCGTAGGTAAGCTTCTCGCAAGTCCAGTACCCCAGACCCATGATAAAGGAGCCTTCCACCTAAACAGAAAGAGATAAAAATTATGACGTTTAAAAACACCTTTAGCAAGAAAAATACTGAATAAACACAAAGAACAATGAATAATATAATTATAGTGATTACTTACTTGTCCAACATCTATCTCTGGGCTGATACTCAACCCCACATCTTGCAACATATCAACTCTCAACACTTCAGATTCTCCCGTCAATACATCTATTTCAACTTCACACAACGCCATACCATATATGTTGTAGGTTTGCGCATCGGCAAGACTAGAGAACCCGTGGGCCTGAAGATCCACATCGGCATCATATGCTGCCTTTATCAGTTGTTCCCAAGTTGGATCAGTCAATGTAGCCCTAATAGGTTCTAATCTTGCGTTCAATTGATCACAGCATCTCCTCAAACCAAAAATTATACTCTGTGTCGTCAAACTTCCTCCAGAAACAGAACCGTTAGGAGCAATAATAGTGTTGTTTCCTTTGATCTGAATCTTGTCTATAGGTATTTTAAGAAAGTAAGCGGCTATTTGAACTGCTTTAGTGTTTATGCCTTGTCCCATTTCGACACCAGCGTGGGTGATGACGACAGTGCCATCTCCATGGAAGACCGATAGATTTACATTGAAGCGTAGTGCACCAGCAGGAGACCATCTTGCAAATGCCCATCTCATACCTCGTTTCTTCCATCTATTTTGAGTGTTGAAAGAGTCTACTTCAGCTCTTCTGGTACTGTATTCAGCATTTGTTTTGAGGGTCTCTACCATACCTGACATTTCATTGAATTTGGCTCTGTCTAGATTAGCTAGACGGACAGCCACTGGGTCTAGAGATAGTTCATAGGAAATTCGTTCCATTATGTATTCACTGCAAGCTATAGCTTCTAACGTAGCTAAAGGATGAAAGGAAAAAGAAAAAGACTTAATGTAAAAGTGTGGAGATAAAATTTTCAAAAACTACATAAAGCCATGTTCATTGGAATTAGACTTACCCGGTGATCTGCACCAAGTATTTTTAGCTGTATCAGTAACTGTATCAAAAGCCTTGTAATTAATTTTAGTGGCATCGTAACAATTGTAGTACACGTCCGCACCAAGTGCGGTCAACATTTCATTTATTGTGAAACCGTTGTCTTCATAAATGGTGGAGTTTAGGCTTTGTATCACTCCTGCTCGGTTTACCTTAATCTGGAAAAGATAAAATATAGTTTCTAACATCTACGTTATAATTACAAAAACAAGACTTAGGCGTCGAAGTACTCGTCCGCATCGCTGTCATCCGGAAACGTGCCCAGAAGACTGGTAGCATTGCCTAGTTGAATGGCAATACTAATTATTTGGCCAATTAACATCCCAATTTATTTATTTAATTAAAGCACACAAAGGTAGAAACTGGAAACCTATTTGGTTTACATCCCACAAACACGGATAGCTGTGTCGGTATGAATAGTTACGCACACAAACGTGAAATAAAACGAGCGAACTCTGTTTTTATTAGTGTGCGTTTGTCGCACTAATAGTCAATAACTATAATACCAATGTATAGTAATCAATAATTTATGTAATTGAATGAGTCGGAATAAAGAAAAACTTTCAAATTATGTAAATAAAATAGTTATGATACACATTTTATTATTGGTATCTAATGCCACCAATGTGAAGCGATGTTAAATTTTATTACATTATGAGGCAATATAAGTAATTAATTAACTATGTTTTATCCACCAATCCACCATTGTTTATCTTCATTATTTTATATATTATTTTATTTTTATCCAAAGAGGAGAACCGTTCAGTTATGGGTCCATCGGTATGCGGATTCTAGAGAAGTAGTTTGAATAGTTAACTATGTAAAATAATGTAAAAGTTAAATCAAATGTTGTATTCCGATTTGTGAGATGTCAAAGTACAGCATATCTTAACCCATTATAATTTAATGCCTATTTTAATCAATTACTCATTTTAATGTGTAGACAGAGTCTGTGATTATCGTTAAAAAAAAGAATGCAAAAAGTAAAAAAAAGTAGTACCTCATAATCATTGTGACAGGGCATTCTTTTGCCAACTGCTCTGAAGTTCGTGGTCAGGGGTTGAATGAACCTACAGGGACGGTTCAACTTCTGTACGACAAGACTGCATGCGACGGCACCCTGGATACTGCGGGATACCTTTATTCCATACCCACCACCAATACGGCGGACGTAACAATCGATTCTAGAGAAATAATTAAATGGATTACTAAAAGATGCTAAGTGGTTTCTTTCTTCATGAAAATAATATACTTTAATCGGCTTCGTCCTTCGATCAATATCGTTTGAGCAAACTACATACGTAAATGACAATATAACCACGATGGTAAACTTGATGCTTGTGAATTTATGGAAGGCGTACAAACAGATGTTTTAGTCCAAGTCCGATGTTTTGTTATTTTTAAACTTATGTTTATTAGAGTTAACTTAACCAGAGGTATTTAAAAGAATGTAAGACGTACTTATTTGCATCCATCTTCAAAGCCCTCGATATCATAACTTGCATTGCATCAAGCCATTGTGTTGCCGCATGCACTTCCAGTCCTTCTTCTGTAAGTTTGGCAACACAGAGCAGAGTCTCCATAGTAAAATGATACTGTCCGTATATCGTGGTACTTCCAGTAATAGTCTTGTATACATCTGTACCAGTATTTGTAGCATCTACTGTCAACAACATAGTGTTTCTAGCAGTATCTGTTTTAGCTTCTTTGATATCTATAACAGGTTTTTTCACATTGCTATAAGTAACTTTGACTAATTTCGTAGCTCTGTCAGCAATATATCGGGTTTCAGCTACAATGATGCCGATGGGCTGATGGTAGTATTTGACAGTTCCATCGCATAATACTTCTTCGTTTGTTTGGTATTGTAAAAAGTCTGCTGGCGTGAAAGAATTTAGTCCTGGTATATCTTTTGCTGTGTAGAAGGCTATAACACCAGGGCATGCCTGAAAAAGTAAAAGTGGTTAATTTTTGAAGAAAATTTTATTATAATGAGGAAACTTAATAATGCGGCTTGGATGAATATTTGGTAGGACTTACCAATGCAGCACTGGGATCAATCTTTGTAATAACACCCAGAGCTACAGTGCTGAGCACGAACGCACCAAATACTTCGTGAGGTAGACTGGGAATGTCATCAGTGTACTGTGCCTCACCAGCACATTGGATCTGAAAAAAAAGTATATTAGCACTTTCGTCTTGAAGCACGTTTGAAAAGTAAAAGAAACAGTATTTTATCTTGAACTACAATTTAAAAAAAAGTGTATCCTTGAATCTGAAGAAACCCAACTGCAGACAGGATTGACAAAATCAAAGCTCAAAATTCATTTATTCAAATTAGGCTGATTTGAACGTCAAAATTACATAAGACACCCGCCGTTCACCACTGAAGTGGCGCAACAATCTCCCCAGCAGCTTAATTGAATTATTTAATTTAATATAATTGCTTGTCTTTCTTCATAACTAAGTCATACAGTTCAGTTTGCATAAAATCATTTCTTACCAAAGCTTCCACTTTAGGAATAGGTTGGTTCAAAGGCCAGATCTTTGGATCCGTGGTGAAGATCTGTTGTGCGTACGAGACTGGTCTGGAAGCATGTAGGTGGATAGTACCAGACTGAAAGCGTGCGTTCACGATGTTCGGTGGACAAAGTGTTAGAAGACCCTGTAACAGAGACGATGAAACTCATTAGATATAATCATGTAAACATAACGAGTAAAACCTTAACGATTAACAAATTCACCAACTTTAATTGTTCGTGAAATTGGCCCGTTACAACATGATACACAGAAGAAAACAAAAGCTTATCTACTAGTTATTTTATAAAACTATATTAGTTTTAAAACAACTCAGTCTAGACAAGAAATTTTATGGAGATAAAAACAAGAAGTTTAATGGTTCATGTTGTTAGTGCATTTTCGCGTTTCTGTACAAAGTATCACGGAATTCGACCATGTTTCTCTATTTTCAGGATAAAGACAGAAACTAGAAAACAAATAAACTATGGACGCAACACAATAAGTTGTGTAATGAAAACATTTTTGATTTGTATGAGAACTAATATTAGAACAACAACAACAACCTTATTAGAAGTATTACTTTACGTATGCTTTATGATGTATTGATTGTATACGTAAATTGTACACTATAGACTATTTGCAGGATTGTCTCTCCTTCTTAAGTGGCAAATTAGGGCTTGCTATAAATAGGCAGAAAACCAAGCTTATGGTAATAGATCGTGGGGGAAAGCTATCGGGCGCCTATAACATCCAGGGCATCGATACTGTGGACAGTTTCATTTATCTGGGCTCTAATATTAATAATGAAGGCAGCTGCGTCCCAGAAATAAAAAGACGGATAGCCATGGCAAAAGATGCTATGACACGCCTCCAGAACATCTGGAAAAAGCGTGCTATCAGTTTTAAAACTAAAGCCCGGTTGGTCAGAGCATTGGTTTTCCCGATTTTCCTCTATGGAGTTGAAACGTGGATAATTCGAGCAAGAGAAAGACAGAGGATAGATGCATTCGAAATGTGGTGCTGGAGGCGGATGCTCCGTATACCATGGACAGCCAAACGCACAAATGTGTCTATCCTTTCCCAACTCGATGTCAAGACCCGATTGTCGACAATATGCCTACAGCGTATTCTATCCTATTTCGGCCACATAATGCGAAGGGGAGATAGCAGCCTTGAAAAGCTGGTTATTGTTGGCAATACCGAAGGAAAAAGAGCGAGAGGCCGGTCGCCAATACGATGGTCCGACCAAGTGAAAGACGCTACGTCCTCAAGCAATTTTCAGCAGGTGGTGATCGCAACTTTGGACCGGAGCAGATGGAGGCAGATTGTCCGTTTGAAAGGATCCAGTGACCACCATCCTCAGTAATGAGGGACCGATTGCAGAAAAAGTCTCCCCTTCACCCTCCTATCCATCCATCCAAAAGTTGTCTTCAAAAGATCGCTTTCTAGTGATAAGAACACTATTTATTTACATATCTATTTTATTATACGTCAGTGTATACCCACGACCATGTTGCCAACAGATTTGATTGTCCCGAGATCATTTATGATTACTTTTTTTTAACAAGTCCGTAGTTCGGTCCGAGTTCATAAGGCCGCCTATTGTATATTTTGTAGTGTTTAATGTGTTTATTTCATGTTATGTATTTTTGTGGTGTACAATAAAGTATATATAAATAAATAAATAAATAAATAACTGAAGGTCGTTTGTCAAAAGTCATTAGAAACAAAACAAACTTACCTTGAAGAACAATGCCTTTGCAACATATCGTCTGTAAGCTACAGAAGCTTCCGGTAGATTCGCATCAACAATCATGTCTCCATCTAACACCTGCAGAGCTGCTTGTAATGTTTCATTGGTGAACAAGGGCTTTCCAATGAGAAATGCTTCAGTAGCTGACGCCCTCAGAAACCTGGTGGAAAGACCTCCGTACACGATTCTTGCTTTTTCGACTATGTTGTTTGCATTCAATTTGTAGAGACAACCTGTGTTGACTATGGCATGGGCGCTTTGAGATCTTGGCATGAGCTGGAAGAGGAGAAATAATAATATTATTTGATGTTTTTGTTGTATTTTCAAGTACTTTTTTATTTAAAAGTTTCTGGTTGTTGTTTTTTCCTTTTTTAGTTCAGCATTCACCAGTACCGCTTTCTTCTTATTAAAAAAAACACTAGATGTATTACTGCTAATTAGCATTGACAAATCTATCTATTTGTGATAGTTACCTTATAAGAAAAGAATTTGTATTCATTACTGAGCGGTGGCAGCATCACATTCAGAATCACTTTTCCCATCATGTTTGTTTTTAAGAAGATCTCCATCGTTACTGTCTGTACTGTTTTGTTGATGTCAACTGCAAAACAATTATGATATTTTCTAAAAAAATGACCTAGTGTGTTTTTCTCTACTTATGAGGATATAGCATAATCAGCCTATAATGTTCCAACTGCTGGGACACACTCGTCTTGGTGAGAGAGAGAAGGCCGTAATCTACCAGTGCGGAATAGTAGATGTTACATGTCTTCGAATTTTTGGTTCTAGAAGATGGCGGTTTCCTCACGATGTTTTCCTTTACCATTTTAAGAGCAGCGGGTGATGAAAAGATTTACTCAAAGTAAAGTGCCTGCCTGGGTTCGAACCCATGACCTACAACCCTTAAGTCGGGGCCGTTATCTCTGGGCAACCAACTCTCTCCGATTATATAGAAACCATCAATCAATCATCTAACATTCGAACCGAGTATGCAGAGAACGGACAAAAACAGAGAGATATAATTATCAAAAAAATAAAAACCTATCACTTACCAATAGTTAGCTGGGCGCCTATAGTAGTCAACAGCAAGAATATATCAGATGGAAACGATTGATGTTGGTGCTTAATCATTAAATTGCCTGCGATTGTACCTACCTGGAATTAAATAAAACATATTTCTAAGTTCTTACTTTCACCAGAATCGAACTGAAATATGAATCCAAAAAGCTGGACTCATAACTTTCAAATATTCTTTCGTTCTCAAACTGTGTGATTTAGATTTCTATGCCTATGATCTGGCTTGCATAATTTATCTCAATCATCAATACAAATATTTACATTTCTAACAGGTATATGAGCAACCAAATCCACATGGAAATGAATCTTCGAGAGATATCCAAAGTATTCATGTGTTGATGCATCTTTCAGAATTTCCAAGAATTCTGACAGCGTTGTTCCTGCACCAACTACGAGGTTCTGGTCGTATTTAACGGTTTTCAGTTCTTGAAGACCGCTGACGTCGATCAAGATATGAGGGTAGTCATCAATTGGAACTGCTCCTGTAATAACATGAAGATTTAAATTATGGGGCACTTTTTAGTAAATGGCGCTATCTGTAAACTCTGCTTGTGCGATACTGGATTTTGTGTGACGTCAGTGTGATGCGTAGTTTGCATGTGGCGGTGTAGATGGCGCCATAATTTAAACTTTACTGCAATTTTATTTTTTTAGTTTCAGCGCTACTCAACATACGAATCATTTTCTATACAGTCACACCTAATACGAATACTATCTTTATACAACATTATTTTTAGTATATGCGAAACCTGAATATAGTTTGTTCAGAATAAGTAACTGAATCGATTCCAATAATTTTTACCCCATGTTATATTTTGGCCCAAAAATATTTAAAAAAGGTTAAAACTTGGCCACCGAGCGACATTAGTAGGTAGTTTTCTACCATACCCATACACAATAGGCGCGCCGCGAGCGCACAGCGAGCGGGGCGAGCGGGGCGGGGGTGAAGCAACCCCTTCAGTCGCCCGGGTACTACAGGCTGGCGCGCGCGTGTCCAACTGCATAATCGCGAGCGCGCGGCCGCCGCGGGCCTTACAGTTTTGTTTCGGTTGATCGTGTACTTACCTATCGTATGTAAAAAGTGTCGTGTAACCATGACTTTCTCATACACCAACGTCCAGTACACAGAAATGGTACGTACATCAGAGTATCGAATACTCAATACTATTTACATGAACATCCTATCAAACTGTTATGACGTCATTGCATTAACAGAGACCTGGCTTATTCCTTCGATATTCGATAGCGAGTTTATAGATAGTCGCTACGTAGTGTTTCGATGTGACCGTAACCGTGCTGCCACTGATAAGTCTGAGGGAGGGGGCGTACTTATCGCAGTATTACGTGAATTGAGCTCCGTTTGTGTCTCATTGTCCCAACATAATACCTTAGAGTCAAGTAAATTTTATGAACATGTGTTAGTCACCATTCCCAGTTCTTATAATATGAAACAAAACCTGATTACTGCCGCCTATATTCCTAGCAATTCACCGAGTGCTGCATACAAAGTACACTTTGAAACATTAAATAATATAATCAATTCAACAAGTATTGACAACTTACTGATACTAGGTGATTATAATATACCCGATGCCAACTGGTTAAAACTAAACTCTTCTCATAGTTATCTAACCTGCTCCGGTCTGACATCTACTTGTAATCAATTAAGGGATTTTATGACCATACATGATGTAAAACAATTTAACCACATTAATAATCTTAATAATCGTATACTTGACCTCCTCCTTTCCAACACTGATTGCTATGTTTATCCACCTCAGCAGAACTTACTACAAGTGGACGCCCACCATCCTCCTTTTTACGCTATCGTGTCGGTAACGGTAAGATACACCCAAATGAGAGCTTTAGACATACCTAGATATAGTTATCATAAAGCGGATTACAATTTAATTAATAAGGATATAGAAGAGGTTGACTGGAAGTTAACTTTGGATAATAAACTAACTGAAACCTCCATTGAAACATTCTACAATATCATATATGGCATAATCAAAAACCGTATTCCACTGTCAAAACCTAAAAACGCCAAATGCCCTATTTGGTTTTCATCTGCCCTTATACGCATATTCAAATATAAAAAAAAAATTTGGACTAAATGGAAAAAATATGGAAATATTTCAGACTACGAGGTATTTTCTTTATATCGCACACGTTTTAGCGAGGAGTGTAATAAATGCTATTGTAAGTATATAAAAACTGTCGAAGATAGCATCCCCAAAAATATTAAATATTTTTGGGCTTATATTGCTAATCGACAAGGCAAGTCTGGTATTCCATCCCAAATGATTTATAATAGTCAGTCGTCTAATGATCCACATAAAATATGTAACTTTTTCTCATCATTCTTTCAATCAGTGTACGAAACCTCAACACTCACTGATCGCTGGTGTCCTGAAACAGATCAAATTTATGACAATAATGCTACCCTAGATAATATATATTTCAGCCTCTCATTAGTCCTCAACCAATTAAAATTACTGGATAGTACTAAAGGACCGGGTCCAGACGGTATACCTCCTAGCTTTCTGAAGAATACAGCTTCGACAATATGCGTGCCACTTCAGTTAATCTTCAACAAGAGTATTAGAGCAGGTGTGTTTCCCACAATCTGGAAGAAAGCCAACATAATACCAGTTTATAAGAACGGCTCCAGACAGAAAGTTGAGAATTATCGACCAATATCAATACTATGTGCAATTGCTAAACTCTTTGAAAAACTTATCCACCTCAAGCTCTATCCTTTCATTGAACAAAATTTAATATCAGAACAACATGGTTTCGTTAAACGAAAATCAACCATTACAAATTTAATGATTTTTACTAACTTTTTATTTAATAACATGGATATACGGACACAAACGGATGCAATTTACACGGACTTTAAGAAGGCGTTTGATAGGGTGGACCATGAAATATTACTGAATAAAATAGCTTTCAATGGGATTAGAGGTAATTTACTGCGCTGGTTCCAGTCTTATATATGCAACCGTATTCAAACAGTAGTAACCCATGGATATCACTCTGATACATTTATCGCCACCTCAGGCGTGCCACAGGGATCAATCCTTGGACCTTTATTGTTTATTATCTATATTAACGATATAAGTCACTGTTTCCATAATTGTAATTTCTTGTTATATGCTGATGACTTAAAAATATTTAAATCTATCAAGACTTCTGACGATTGTAATTTGCTCCAAGAGGATTTGAATAGATTAACCAAATATTGTGATGATAATAAACTTGCATTAAATATATCTAAATGTAAATATTTAAATTTCACGAAAAATAAAAAAGTAATTCGATTTAATTATAGTCTATGTGCAGAAAATCTTTCCAATGAAACTCAAATATGTGACTTAGGAATACTTTTGGATTGTAAATTACATTTAAACCTACACTCAGAGAAGATTATCTCTAAAGCTTACCAAATGTATAGCCTTGTCATGAGAGCTTCTACTGATTTTAAACGTCCAGACACGTACTTGCAACTGTTAAAGTCATTGGTTCGCCCGCAGCTGGAATACGGATGTATAATATGGGACCAAAGCGATTGAAAGTGTTCAACGTAAATATATACGAGTTATGCAGTATAAATGTCATCTCACACCCCTGTCTTACGTGGATTCACTGAAAAAGTTCAAATTGATCACTTTGCAATCAAGACGCCTACTACTTCAAACCATGATGCTTCACGGATTGGTTCATAACAAGTTTAACTGTATCGATCTAATTAATAATATTTCATATGTTGTGCCTAGAACTGTAATCAGACGGGAGGTGCGTGCTTACCCGCTTTTTGCAACGACCACTAGCCGAACACATGCTGGTGAGCGAGCTCCACTCCGTCGGCTAGTAAAGATTTATAATAAGCACTTTTATCATCTGGATATCTTCTTTCTGTCTCAAAGCATTTTCAAGAAAAAAATTGTTAATAGTTTGTGCGATGGTCATAAGCAATGATTAGTGCCTAAGCTAAAAGTTTAAGATGCCTACTTAGTATTTAAATGTAATTTGTACGTACCTAATTAATAATGTACACAAGTAATCTGTGGAAACGTCGTTGATTGTACATTTACCCATATGTCTCATCTATAATATTTTCTTTCCTTTTTTGTAAAACATATTGTACAATTGTTTGTCTTCCCAAATAAATAAAATAAAATAAAATAAAATCGTGGAACACAATGCTTTGCCGTGATGATTAACATTTTTAAACACGCCAAGATGGTTAATTGTAGAAAGTTATTATTTGTACCTACAGCCTGCTGTGGTTAAGTAATGCGATGTTTAACACTTTTCATCCACTTTGAACTTTAAGTGGTTGACATAAGGTGCAACAAATCGCATTGACTACATTGTATCACTTACGGCTTTCGAATAAGTAATTACTTATTCGTAGCTTACGGATGCATTTATTTACGAATAAAGTACATTATAATAACTACCTACACTTGACCATTACGACAGTCCAAAGCCTGCAAGTGTGATGGAAAATGTTTTACAATACAATCGCCGCGCCGTACCGAACGGCACGCGGTGCGGGTGAGCATGTTTTTGGACGGACAAACAGGTAACATAACAAGCTTATAACTTGGTGATTATTCATGATACAGTTTTGAAATTTTGTATATAGATTCTTTACATAAAAATACTAGACACGTGTTTCGGGTTTCGCATATACTAAAAATAATGTTGTATATTGAGCACGTTTCTTAGAAATAAATAAAGATAATAATATTTAGATACACATACTCGTAGGTCAGCAAAATATGTTTACCTTTAGCAGTATTTCCAGCTACCAGTATATACGAACCAACACCTTCATGTAATAATATGTTAAAAACATCTTGGAGCACTCTTGGCTTGAACCATATTCTGCCATCCTTCAGTACGATCCTTTTCACCTGATCTTCATGTAAGTCATCATCTCTAACCACGCACCAATCATCATCATCTTCATCACATGCAGACTTATTGCATGGCTTTCCTGACTTCTTACAGATTGTCAGGTCTTCTATATCCAAGATCCTGTGTTCTCTTGGAGCGTCTTTGGCGAATCTTTTAAAAGCTTCTAAAATTGGTCTGTAGCCGGTACAGCGGCAGACGTTGCTGCCAAATGATTGTTCCACTTCCAACATGCTCACGTTTTTTTTGCTTTCCAGGAGACTGAAAAATTATAGAAATAAGCCTGTGTTATTTACTGTTGTACTGTACTGTAGAGTACACAACAACTCATAAAAGTTGTATTAGAAATCTTATTTTCTAAGAAAGTAGCACGAAAGACTTTTGATGTTGTAAAAAATAAGTCTAATTAAAGTTTAAGACTTTGCATGTTTTTCTACCGTACCCATCCATAGCCATGACCCATCCAGGAGTACAGTATCCACATTGTGACCCGTGGTGCTCTGCCAATGTTTTCTGCAGCTTGTGATATCCTATCTTCCTGTTTCCCAGACCCTCGATGGTCCTGATGTCCCAGCCATCGCAAGACGTGATTGACACCAAACACTGTTGGATAAAACTAAAGATTTATATGGTATTTAGGATTATAGTACTGACGTTACAGAAGCATAATATATTATACTAATTGATCAAGATAATTTTCCAATCTGTGAATTACCGGGCAAAAAGTAGTTTTCAACAGTAATCAAAAAATCATAATTTCATAGAGTTCATTAATGTTTCTTTCTGGACCTGAACACAATAATTATTAAGGCTTTAATTACCCGTTTGAAAATATTTTTTCTTTAAATTGCTTATCGATGGAAAATAACGGCATTATTTATTCGTAAACCTACTAACTTTAATGTCAAATCTGACAGCGATGATATTATTGACACAAGTGCTGCAACTTATTAGTTCTTTGCAATTTTATTCCAACATTTTGAAATTCAGATCATCAATTGTTCGACCATTACATGCCAAAAATGTGTGTTTCAAGTTGTCATACTTAGGTATTAAATTAATATTTTAATTTATTAATATTCATAAGCTACAATAAATATTCATTTGATTTTGTGAGTTTTTGAATTTTTTCATTTGTATAGATACCGATCGACAGTCTGTAAAAACTGTAAATTGTCTTATAGATGCTCTTGATTTCATAGGTACCCATAATTTTATAAGAGGGGTTTCTTAGTACTTTCATTCACTGACGATTGTAAGGCGCGTCACCCACACGAGCTAGAGTCGAGGCGGCGACGAGGCGCGTGCGCACGTTTTCTATAGGAATAAATATACCTATATTTATTCCATATACATACATACCTATGTATGTATAGGCGAAGGTTATCAGACTGTGTTTAGGCCTTCAAAGGAACTACGCGAAGGAACTAGTTAGCATAAACGAAAATAACTAGCCTATAATGTTCCCACTGCTGGGATACATGCCTCCTCTCTGTGAGAGGGAGTGGGCCGTGAATCACCACGCGGGCCCAGTGCGGGTTGGTACATATCACATGTCTTCGAATTTTTCAGTTCTAAGTCATGCCGGTTTCCTTACGAATCTTCAACGTTTTGAGAGCAGTGGTGATTGTTATATCTTTGGAGGATATAATGGTGCCAATCAAAGTCCCAAGAATTGCAGATATATTTAATTTTAAAAAAAAGGAATGTTACATGGACGGTGGTTATTCGGCAAGTGAAGATGACTATACATTTTTTACAAATGGAAAAAGTTGCGCCTACTTGTTTATTAATAGTTTGATCACAGAACGCAATGTGTGTTTGCTATTAATTTGTTGAAGGCGTTAAGGCCTGAACATATTCCCGGCCATTGAAAGATCTCTTTCAATCCTTAAGTTCTTCTGCTGTGGGAAGTCTGCAGAGCCGTACTAGTGAACGTCGCACGCAGCCCTTATTGGTGTGGATGTCTGCTACTCTGGATATCCCATCAGATCCGGATATAAGGCGAAGAACGCGTCCAGGTTTCCATGCAAGAGGGGGCGCGTTGTCATCTGCTAGGAGTACCATATCTCCAACATCCAGCTTTGATGTATCTGCGCGCCATTTTGTCCTTTGTTGCAATTCGCACAGATATTCCTTTTGCCACCTTTTCCAAAAATGCTGCTGTGTCTTCTCTAGGCGTTGATACCGTCGCAGCTGACTTTCCTTGGCTTCTACCAGGTTAGGTGCTGGCAGAGCGGTCAACGGCCTCCCAATGATGAAGTGCCCTGGGGAGAGGGGAAGGAGGTCGTTAGGACTGGACGAGAGTGGACACAAGGGACGGCTATTGAGAATTGCCTCCACTTGTGTAAACAAAGTTGAAATTTCTTCAAAGGTGAAGTGGCTATCGCCAATGACACGTATTAAAAAATATTTAGCCGACTTAACCCCGGCTTCCCATATGCCACCGAAATGAGGAGTGTAAGCCGGAATAAACCTAAACGTAGTTGATTGCTGACTCGCAAAATCAGACAGAGGCTCGTGGTGATCTCTTATGAACGCTCCTATTTCTTTCGAAGCAGCCACAAAGTTGCCTCCGTTATCACTGAATATTTCCGTTGGCTTACCGCGACGAGCTATAAACCGCCTGAGTGTCATTATAAATGCTTCCTTTGTTAAGTCGCTGACTGCTTCTAGATGGATGCACTTATAACGCAAACAAACAAAAAGACATAAATAACATTTAACTACGCGGCTACCGCGGCCTTTACGATTGATAATGTAGAATGGGCCAGCAAAGTCCAAGCCAACAGATATGAAGGGATAGTCAGGTGTTATGCGCTGGGGCGGTAAATTACCCATTTTAGGTTGTAACGTCACGCCTCGTAGCGGTCTACATCGTACGCAGTTATTGACTGTGCGCCTCGCAAGGCACCTACCATTAATTGGCCATACTGCTTCCCGCACAGACGCCAACAACAGCTGCGGACCAGCATGCATATTACTTACATGTTCTCTTTTGAAATATAATTTAGTTAATCTATGTGAAGCATGAAGCAAAATTGGATGTTTCTTTTCAAAAGAATGACCTGACATATCTATACGTCCACCGACTCGGATTAATTTATGTTCGTCTAAGAACGGCGATAACGATAATAACTTACTTTTATTATTTAAAGATTTACCTTTCACTAATAAGTCGTATTCAATAGGGAACGTCTGACCTTGAGAGATAACGCATAGCGAGTAGAATGACTCACGTAACTCATTAGCTGACAATATACCTACGCGCTTATTATGTTTGTTTTTGAGGTTGAATATGAATCTACGAACATAAGCAAATGATCTTTGTAACTTTGTTAAATTTGAATATTTATCAAATTCAATGACGGATTGATCAATTATTGTCGAATTAACGAGTTACTTTTAACTCTGGTACTTCTTCAAAATCATTGACGTTTAACTTAGGCCATTCAGATTCATTTTTTAATAAAAAACTAGGCCCTGTCCACCACAGTGCCATTGATATAAGACGTTTAGCATGTACTCCCCTTGATATTAGGTCAGCAGGGTTAGAATCCGTCGGAACATATCCCCACGCTGAAGTGGACGTTAGTTCTTTAATTTCAATAATACGATTGGCTACAAACACTTTTAATTTACTGACATCGCTACGAATCCAACACAATACTACTGTCGAATCGCACCAGTGCACTAGTTTATCCGGCTTGTATCGAATCGAGTCAATTACGGATTTTGTAAGCTTAGCAGCAAGTAAGGCCGCGCACAGTTCCAGGCGGGGTATGGTGGTAGGCTTCAATGGAGCCACCTTTGACTTCGCGCACAATAACCTGACTGTGACGTCATCATTAAGGCTAATCGTTTTCATGTAAATACACGCACCATACGCATTTTGTGAAGCATCGCTAAATGAATGTAACTCGATGTATTTAAATGAGTCACCTAAAACTAATCTTGGCACTTGTAAAGAAGGCAAGTATTCTATGTTTTCAGAAAACTTAATCCAATAGTCTGTTATTTCCTGAGGGACTGGCTGATCCCAGTCTAGTTTTTGTTGCCAAAGTCTTTGCAACATCATCTTCGGTATCACTACAACTGGACTTAATATACCCAACGGATCAAATATCTTAAAAGCGTTTGACATTATAAATCGTTTTGTTATTATTTGATTATTATCATGTGAAAATCCTTTTATTGGGAAGTGTATGGTATCGCTAGAAGGTGTCCAACCCAACCCTAGTGTACTTGAAGACTCACTAAAAGTTAACTTGTCTTGTTCATTCATAATAACATTATCAAAAATGGAAGGATGATTTGTTTTAAATTTTCTTAAATTGAAACAACTTGACCTTAATGCTTCAGATACAGCCTTATGTATATATATTAATTGCTGTGAATCATTCGAACCTGTTATCAAATCATCAACGTAGAAGTCCTTTTGAATTATGTCTTTAATGAGTTCATTATTCTGTTCCTGCCCTACCTGCCACAGACAGCGCGTGCTTAAGTAACTTGCGCTCGCGGTTCCGTAGGTCAAAGTATTGAGCATGAGCGTCTGAATGGGTTCAGATTCCTCTCCTCTCCATAGTATGAGCTGTAAATGCCTATTCTTATATATCTTCGTGTACCAATATTTGTCGATACATCTTTTCTATATCTCCGGTGAGTAAGTACTTGTATTGTCTAGACCGTATCAAAATAGAAAACAGAGTATCCTGTGCGTTTGGACCCACCATTAATATATCAACCGAGCAACCGGAAGTGGAGGGAGCGGAACCATCGAACACTACACGAGCCTTAGTAGATTCGCTTTCCTGTTTCAGAACTGCGTGATGACATAGGTAATAACTTGGGCTTAAGCTATCACTTAAATTACCATTTAACACCGATAAATGGCCTAATTCTTCGTATTCCTTAATGAATTTGACGTATTCTTATTTTAAGTTATGGTTTCGTTTTAACCGTTTTTCCATATTAATGAAGCGTCTTTTAGCTAACTTGTAAGTATCGCCTAAACAATCGGTAGTATCCTTAAGCGGTAACTTTACACAAAATCTACCTGTATTGGTTCTCGTTGTGTGATTGAGAAAGTGTTTTTCGCATTCACTTTCATTTTCACTCGTAACTGATTTTCCAGGAATTTCATCCAGATCCCAGAATTTAATTAACATTTTATCAATGCTATCATCATCGCTAGCACACTTGGAAACTATGCTGTGATTACAGTGAACATTTTTATGTGGCTTCACAGATTCCATGGGACCAGATACAATCCAACCTAATTGTGAACTTCTTATCTTAGGATTTTTGACACCTAATGAAAGTTGCTCATTACCTAGAATGTCCCAGAACAAGTCAGCGCCTATCAAGACATCTATGTCGGCTGGTTTATGGAACATTGGTTCTGCCAGCTGAATGTTTTCAGGTAGCTTCAGAGAACCAATATCTATGGGGAATTTTGGCAGCCTACCTGTCAATTCCTTCAACACAAGACATGAACAACTTATGTTGAAATTACTATTTATTGATTGTAATTTAATATTACAACTTTCAATAACATTATTTGTTGATGTGTTGCCTATGCCAATGACCTTTAGAGTGTCAATGGGATGGGACTTTAATGATAACCTGATCTTTAGGGATTCAGTTATAAAAGATGATTGGCTGCCGCAGTCCAATAGTGCACGAACTTTGACCTTTTGCTGGCCAAATGGATTCAATACTTCCACCATGGCTGTTGACAGTATAATTTGACCTGTATTATTAGAACAGTGTGCTACAATCTCACCCGGCTCCTGAACCGTAGCGAGACTGGCCGGCGCTTGCGGCTGGTGCAGCAAGCTATTATGCCTCGCAGTGCAACCAGACTCTTGGCATGACCGGAATCGACAATCCTTAACGGAGTGACCCTGTCTCAAACAGTTAATGCAGAGCTTATACCTCGTCACATCCGTCATTCTATCACCAATACCCTTAGCTTTAAATGTTGGACAGTCATAAATTCTATGACGTTCGTCGCAAACAATACACGAATAACCCTTCTGTCCTTTATTCTTATTATTATCACTAGTGCTTGCAAAAGATTTAACATTGTTATTCTGACTCTTTCTTTGACCTTGTTTATGTGGAGTCGAACGTTGAGAAATTATAGGCTTCTTTGAATCTATGTTAGCAGAATTATTATTACTGCGATTTGCCGATTCTAGCACACTAGCACGATCCATAATAAATTTAAAAAACTGCTCCAAATTTGGTAGCTTATTCCCTAAACTATTGCGATATTCTTCCCATTTCAACAAGGTTTGACTGTCGAACTTAGCTGACAACATGAATATAATAATGACATCCCAATTATCCGTCGACTGTCCCAAGCTGACCAAGGCACGTAAAATTTTAGTAATATGATCAACTAAATATCTTAAAGATTTTTCTGACTCATCTGGAAGCTGCTTTAAATTCAGTAGTGAATCAAGATGATAATCAATTAAGATTCTATTGTTATCATACCGTTGACAAAGCAGCTTCCAAGCTTCAGAGTAATTCTTTGCAGAAACTTCAAGATTGGAAACAATTCTGGCTGCATCTCCTTGTAAATATGAATTTAAATAATAAAACTTATTAATTTCAGAAATATGATCATTTTTATGTATTAAACCTTCAAAAGTATCTCTAAACTCTAACCAACGGAAATATTCACCATTAAATTTAGCTATTTGTATTTGTGGAAGCTTTAATCCTACATTGTGATGATCCTCTGAACAACATGAAGCGTTGTGAGCAGAATTGCGTCTTTGTTCGCATTCATTTTTTCGAGAAAACATGGCAGCTAAATTCTTAGAAGTGGCTATGTTCATTATTATTTCTTTCTCAATATTATCGCGCTCGTCAATTTCAGCCGCAATGTTTTCAGGACTCAGAACCTCTATCTCACTTTGCAAGTCATCAACCCTAACAGATAATGCCTCAAACTTAGCAAGTTTTAAATTTAGTTCTGTTAATTGAATATCATTTATCTCATTTTCTTTATAAATATTATTTAAATAACTTTTAAATTTAGTAATCTGTCCTTTGGCGGACGCTCTTTTTGTGAACAATTCCCTGTAACGCTGCTTACTTTCAGTGAATAAACAGTGTCCAGAAGTCAACTTTAAAGATGATATTGGGCAATTACCAAAATAAAAATAAGAAAATGAATGGGCTCACGTTCCTCGTTTCGGTGTCACCTGCTGATAAGGAATCCGGGTGCGCACGATCAGCTGTACGCTTACCGGGGTGGCCGGTACCGCTCGAAGTTGCGTGATCTGGAATAGTCGGCACACTACGCTAAACCAAAAGCCAGAACCAAACACTATTTATGGAAGAGGTCATTGACTGAGCTTATTTTATTTTTGAAAATATTGATTTAATAACGAAGCAGGATAGAAAATTGACTTATAATTTGAATTCGTTATAATTCAACGAAGTAATCTAACTTTATTCTAGACTTTTCAACGATTTTATTTTTTGTTGAAGGTAGATGGGAAAAAAATATCTGATGCAATATTTGCAATTCTCAGGAGATTTCGGCAATAATATGCACGAAAAATCTTTAATTTACACAAATGGAATGCTATTCTCAATATTCTAATAGGTATTATGGGTATTTTGGGTGAATGGATGGATTTTAAACAAAGGATGGGCACTTAACTTTGAGATGACACGTCGACGCTCTGCTCGATGTGATGTTTTGGCTGCACCACTGCTCGAATCCTGGCTCCTTGTATTGACCAGGCGACAGTCCTCCATACGCTGGAACCCGTGGCTTTTGTCCCTCCACTGCAAGGCTCCAAATCTTGGAGTTCGTTGCCGCTGCGCGCGTGTCGTACTCGTACCAATTTTATTGAAGTTTATTTCTTTATTTTCGCGGATTATTATTTGTTCCCCTCATGGGCCACCATGTTATATCTTTGGAGGATATAATGGTGCCAATCAAAGTCCCAAGAATTGCAGATATATTTAATTTAAAAAAAAAGGAATGTTACATGGACGGTGGTTATTCGGCAAGTGAAGATGACTATACATTTTTTACAAAAGGAAAAAGTTGCGCCTACTTGTTTATTAATAGTTTGATCATAGAACGCAATGTGTGTTTGCTATTAATTTGTTGAAGGCGTTAAGGCCTGAACAGTGATGAAATAATTAACACAAAGTAAAGAGCTTGCCTGTAAGTCGCGGCCGTTAACACTTGGCCACCACTAATCCCACTACTGCCACTTTAGGTAAAAATTTTATTGGAATTATATTTTTTTTTTGTGATGGCTAAATTCATATTTGCTTGATTTGGTGCCCTGTCAGTTCACCAAAAATTAATTTACAAATTTTTAGTTGACAAACAACGATTGTCAAAAACATGATTTGTCATTTCATCATTATACAACAACAAGTTTGCCAAATAATTCACTTTACAAAATAATCACCAGATAAACTTTTGTTTAATAACGTGTTATTTAACAAGCAATTCATTTTTTATTCATTTTATCTCATAAAACAACGTTTGGAATAAAAACGTTTTACATATTGACTTATCATTACGCAATTTCTTAAAAATGAAACTCATTCTTTCATCGACTTGCACTAATAGAAAAAAAGAGATTATTTTTAGTGGGCTACCCGGAACCAAACTAGTTAGATTAGGTTAATTATCAAAAAAAAAATTAGGTTAGGTTAGGTTAAAACTGTGACCGGGAGGGTTGTGGAAGTAAAGGCTGAGCCGGTTTCCCATGGCCCTCCCATCACGGCGATGCGGGAACACCGCTGAGATTTAGTGGGTATACTGTCGGTGTCATTCCGACAGGAGTCCCACATACCCCGTCTCGTCCCCCACGAGCGGGAATGCGTAAGGCATTTCTCAACGAGAAAAAAAAAAAAAAAAAGGTTAAAATTGTGCCGCGGCAGCGGCCGGCGAGTGCCAGAAACGACTAGATTATATAGAAAAAAAAATACTTTTACACAAAATATGGGTGCCAGAAACGACTTGCGCTAATAGAATAAAAAAAGAGATGATTTTTAATAGGCTACCCGGAACCGAACTAGGTACTTTAGGTTAATTATTTAAAAAAAAATGGTTCGGTTAGGTTAGGTTAAAACTGCGACCCCCTACGCATGAGCCGAGCGAGCGAAGCGAGCGGTGCCGCGGCAGCGACTAAACTAAACTAAACGACTAGATTATATAGAAAAAAATACTTGCCTGAAAATTATTTGACCCAAATGGAGAATACCGTCATGATCACTTTGTGACTGGTTTAGAAATACATAGTATCAAACAACGTCACTCCCGCTGTCTGTAAGCTTAGATCCGGATTTTAATGCAGTTTTTAATGCAGTCGCTATTGTATTATAAAATGATATTTTGTATAAACGTTATTTTTCCAAAAGAATCTAAATATTAAATGATTAAATATCATCCGTAACATTTGTAAAGAGAAGCATTTGCCAAATAAATGTTTGTAAAGCGAGTGTTTATAAAATAAAACATTTGCGGAATAAGTTGTTTGTGAAATAAATAGTATACGAAACCAATGTTTCGTATACTATTTATTCAATTCATTTATTTATTTATAAAACTCCATTGACAACATTGACATTGATTGGTGAAACATTAGTGAACCGCTTGATTTGCTATATAAAATCAGAGCCTGATCATGATTTGATTTCGCGCTGATTTCGTGATTATATCTCGACATAATGCTGACAATACTCACAGCATTGATCGCAATATGAGGAGCTCCGAGGCACTTTGAGGCTGTGACCATGCAGGCTCCGCAGCCACCCTCACGACACATGTACTTCGTGCCGCGCAGCTGCAGGTAGTTGCGGAGGTAGTCCAAGATCGTCACGTCGGAGCTCACATCGCTACCAACTGGGAAATAAACATTTAAAGATATAGCATAGAGTATAGTGTTTCTAAATATTTGGGCTTATGGCTCCGAAAAATTACCTAAAACATAGTGTACAGGAGTTCTACGTAGAGGAGGTAGAGACGGAAAAAAACGTGGCCCCATCGCCAAATCGCGGCTGAAACGTGTTCCTGAAGCAAGCCAATTGTTACAGGAACCTGTTGCTACTGAAAATCCGTACGAAGCATCCTCCAGAGATAAGTCCTGAGAATTTAGCTATTGGACTAGGACTGTTACCATACAGATTAGGACCGACCAGACTAACGACATATTACCACTCATGCATACAGTATATATGTACAATTTAACGACATCGAAGATAAAATTAATTCTGTACAGACGCATCTTAAGACATTTAGAACTAAACTTACTAATGAGACCTACACGCTTTATGAATATCAGATTAATTGTCTCACTAACAAACTTACTAAGGTACTACAACCAGTAAAATTATTAGAACCTGTTAGAGTCAAATGAGGTCTTATAGATAGTCTTGGGTCAGTAATAAAAAGTGTTACTGGCAATTTAGAATATCTAGATGCCCCAAAATATGACGAAGCCATTAAAACTTCACAAAATAATGAAAATAAAATAGTTTCAGAATTCATTTATCACATCAGCTTTAGTAAAGAAAGGATGTCCTAACATGGTACTATCTTAGACCAAATAATAAAAATACAGAAAAAAGTAACTACTTCTAGAAAAAAACCGGCCAAGTGCGAGTCGGACTCGCGCACCGAGGGTTCCGTATAAAAATTTAAGGTTTTCGTAATTTTTCCTTTATTTGTGCTATAAAAGATTGCTTCATGCCAAATTTCAAGATTCTAGGTCGACTGGAAGTACCCTTTAGGTTTTGATTCCCTTGCGAGTAGTTGCGAGTTTGAAAATATGCGGCTTAAATTGCCGTTTCTTTTGATTGCGTTGACATAGAAGTTTGATTTTGTTACAGCTTAAAGGTATTATAGACCTGAGTATTTGATATTAATTTCAATTTAATACCTCTACGCGTTCATGAGAAAAGAAATAGTAACTTTAAAATTTTCAAAAATATTTATTATTATATTATGTAACTAAAAATGTACGGTTTTCGCAATTTTTCCTTTATCTGTACTATAAGATGTTACTTCGTACCAAATTTCAAGATTCTAAGTTCACGGGAAGTACCCTGTAGGTTTTGATTCCCGTGCGAGTTTCGAAAATTTGCGGAAATTTGCGGCATAAACGGCTGTATCTTTTGATTGCGTTGGCTTAGAAGTTTGATTTTTTCACAGCTTCAAGGGACAGTAGACCTGAGTAATTGATATAAATTTCAGCTTCATACCTCCACGCGTTCCTGAGAAAAAGGGTCTTGACAGACGGACGGACGGACAGACGGACAACAAAGTGATCCTATAAGGGTTCCGTTTTTTCCTTTTGAGGTACGGAACCCTAAAAAGTGCTTAAAGAGACTACATCTTAATAAAAGGGGTTTGAAGGTTTTGGCCCTAAAATCAGCCGCCATTTTGTTTTTTTTTCAGAATCGCGGTGCACAACAAAAGTTATATATTTAGATAGAGGACACTTATACAACCAAAAAATTATGTATAACATAATATCCTAAAGCGTCAGGTTTCGGAGTTATTCACCGAAATATAAGTCGAAAACAACAAGGATTTTTTTGTTTTTTTTTTCCCTCCAGGTAAGCACATTGAACTATTGAGGTAATAGACACGTTATGAAACCTTTATGGAGAAGAAACAAATGAAGAATAGACATTTTTTAAAGAAATAATTAAGCACGGCAATTTATAGTTCGTTTTTTAATCCCAGAGACTAATCTGACAAGTGTAATATCAAACTTCTATACTAAAAAAAAACGAAAACACAAAAGACTTAAATGTCAGATTTAGTCTCTGGGTTTAAAAATGAACTATAAATAGCCGTTTTTAATTATTTATTGAAAAAATGTCTATTCTTCATTTGTTTGTTCTCCATAAAGGTTTCATAACGTTTCTATTACCTCAATAGTTCAACATGCTTAGCTGGAGGGAAAAAAAACAAAAAAATCCTTGTTGTTTTCGAATTATATTTCGGTGAATAACTCCGAAACCTGACGCTTTAGGATATTATGTTATGTAACATTTTTTGTGTGTATAAGCGTCCTCTATCTAAATATATAACTTTTGTTGTGCACCGCGATTCTAAAAAAAAATCAAAATGGCGACCGACCTTAGGGCCACCCTCCATACAAAAATCTTCTAACCCCTTTGCAGTTTGCCCAAATTTTAGGAATCATAACTAACAATGTAGAAGATTTAATGTTAGAAATAATTAGCTTAGAAAATATAATACATTGAACGACTGCTTAACTGACCTTCACCACCCAGTAACTTAGTAATACAATACCCCTTGGTAAAACATGTTGTCTGACTTTCGGGCTTCTGACGACCCGTAATGACTGTCAAATATCCACGAATAACAGCCGGGACCAACAGCTTAAATATAACAATTATAAAAGTAGTTATCTCTAACCTTTATGCTCGACTCCGTTAACTTTAAACTTCACGAGGTCCGTGCAGTCCATGGCTGTATAGTGCGCTTCCTTACCACTAACTGACTGCTATATTGCAGAAGGATCACGTCGAAATATGTCCTCTCTATTTAAACTTCCGTGAAAACCAATATTTTTTTTGCATATGAATGTGGCGTTTATGTTAATAGAGTGCATGAAATGTCTTTTTTCTTTAGGGTTGTCCGTAGGATTAATAATTTTTAGAATTTTTCAATTTTTCACTCATCTCAGACACAGTTTATTTCAAATCTTGTCTATTGGGAATTTAGAGGTATTTTTCACAGATTTAGACCGAGATCAGACTGTGAACGTTCTTAAAACTACGAGAATCCCCCCTCTGTACAGCAGATAATATCTGCTGATTGGCCAGGCACTACAACACCTAGCCATTATCTTCTATACATAGATAATACAGCTTTTTGTGCCTTTTCGTGTGACCGCGTTGTTTTTATAAATGGATTTTGATGCGAGTTTCACCGTCATTTGGAGAATTTCTTCCGGAAAGTCTTTGTGTAAGTCATAGTCTAAAAACTAGTCTTAACAAGTAATTGGGTTGTGGAAGTCATATAGGCAGTCGCTCTAGGTGAAATACTGGTATTCAGCTGCATCCGGTTAGACTCGAAGCCGACCCCAACATAGTTGGGGAAAGGCTAGGCAGATGATGATGAAAAGAAATCTCGATACTTTGTTAATTTGTAAATATCATGCTGGGAAGCTGAGGTGCAAATAGACACCACAGACTCATCTCAACCGTGATTGTTATCACCTAACTTTTTTTCGAGGGCTTAAACTCTTTTGTTTTATTTTTTTACTATTTTGTTCGTTTCAATCTACAAATGTAGTCTACAAAATACAATCACAACGGTGCAAGAAAAAATCGTGAGGAAACGGGCAGGTCATTGTACCAAAAAAAAAATGGAAGACTTCCACTCACAGAGAGGAGGCCAGTATCCCAGCAGTAGGAAGATTATAGGCTAATTATATTTATGCTGATCTAAAAATGTGCAGGCCCTAGCTTATTCAGGCATTATTGATTCTAATGAAAGGAGACAGCTGCACACGCAAACAGTCATGAATTTTTCTTTATTGTTGAATGGGCCCACTCTTGACTTCGATCACGCGTGATGGAAAGCGATGGATGAAGTCATATGATAGAACGAGCCTGCCCAGAAGACGCCTAAGGCACAGGAACTCCTACGCATCGATGAAACACAGCGCGCTGCTTGACGCCGGACTCCGGTGGGAGGGTGGTCGAAAACCAGGCGGGCGTTAGCCGAACCACCGCAAGGGAAGAATTGGCCTGTCAAATAAAGGTGTTTGGTAAGTGACTGTCCAGGATGCGCTGAGCTCGCGATTTAGTTGAGTAATTGGCGGAACAAACTGCGCTACACGTGGAGGCTTCTTCTTCATGCATCCAAAAAAAGAAAAAAACATCTTCAAGTTATACCAAAACAATAATTTTTTACCCAATCATCGTTCATGACTAATAATGTGTACTTAATGCTTATTTTTATGACACATCAAACTCAAACCATTCACAAGCACCGTTTATTGTCAAAGAGTCGGAAAGTTGAAGTTAATTGCCCATTCCAAAACGTAGATATCTTTGTAGAAGAACGGACATGAAACTCCAAGGACACTGTTTTAATTAAAGATTACAAAATCCTGGGTATAAAGGACAATGTCTAGAATCGCCCTGTGCAACTAAAGTATCGGACATGCACGATACTTACATAATTGTCTGTTTTATAATATTAGTTGCTAATACTTTTGTAACACGGACTAGCTCCATGCCAAAACGAACATTATAAAGTATTTAATGTGATTATAACATTAACATCCGCCATCTTCGTCAAACGTCATGTCGATGTCCTGTACAAAAAGATTAGGGATGCCCAATCGATTCTAATAGGGTAGTTTCCTGGGTAAAAAAATAATAATTCTAATTAGTCCGTCAGTTAGATTATCGAAAAATAATGGACCCTTATTTTTTCTTTTGTCAATCAAACAAAAAATGAAAAAGATAAAGCGCGTCAAAATTTGGGAGTGGAGGGTCGTGACGTCACGCCGTGCTAAAAAGTGTCGCACGGCGTGACGTCACGCGGAATCTTAACAGGCGATATCTTCATAATTTTTTATATAATTGACAAAAGAAAAAATATGGGTCCAATATTTTTTGATAATCTAACTGACGGACTAATTAGAATTTTTTAGGAAACTAGCCTATTATAGATCTATTTAATTTTTAATGACTTATGAATGGATGTTGCATATTTTTTAATCTGAATCACATTTTGAATTTGTTTCGAATAAAATGCAAATAGAAGCTACAACGAAAACATACAATCACTATTCCATATTTAAAAAACCGACTAGGTAAGTATACTTTATGAACCAGGTTATACTCGATTTTAAATAGGTAGTTAGAATAATGCTGGAGTGAACAAAGCCTACATATTTCATTATGATCGTTATTCGGGGTTATCTAATGATCGTTTAGAAAAGTGTGTGGTTTACTTCTAACTAAACGATTATTTACGTACCATCCCTATTTTTGACGCCATTCACTTGTCACTGTCAGTCTCTCACCTGTCTGCTCTCACTAATTACATTAACGTCGCTTGCTTTTTGTAATTGTATCGGTGTGTTGGTGACTTTCTTGTCTACATTTATATTGAATATTACGACTTGGCTATTTTAACGGACTCTGATTGCTTTCAGAAACGATTTACCTGGCTGTGATTTTCGGAACTGTGTACCGATCAAACGATAACCTGGCACTCATAAACTTTTTTTTAAATTTAAATATATCTATTCTGCAGCTTGTCCGCTCCTAAAGTTAGATCTTAAAGGAGTTTACTAATGATACAACACATAATTTTCCGACGCTCTTGGTTCCAGGGCGAATGATGTATGGGCGCAGAGTAATGTCCTTTCTCTCGTTGCTTTTATATATGACAAAAATGTATTAAAAAAAAGACGGGTTGCACTCCGGGAGTGCCGGCAGAAGTGAAAACTTGAATATTAACGTTGAAATAAATCAATTATTAATTTAATTAATATAACTAATCTTTTTCACTATTTCTGCGTCACTTTTCTCATTAATAGATGTACTTTGTTCAATTTCCATATTTTAAACACTTTATATACACGAATTTTACGAATACACAGCAGTGTGGCTACTACACAGACGGTCAAGCTATCAACTGTCCATCCATCCACTTCCACTTCCACTTCCACTTCGACTTCCACTTCGACTTCCACTTCGACTTCCACTTCGACTTCCACTTCGACTTCCACTTTGACTTCGACTTCCACTTCGACTTCCACTTCGACTTTGACTTCGACTTCGACTTCCACTTCGACTTCCACTTCGACTTCCACTTCAACTTCCACTTCCACTTCGACTTCCACTTCCACTTCGACTTCCACTTCGACTTCCACTTCCACTTCGACTTCCACTTCGACTTCCACTTCGACTTCCACTTCGACTTCCACTTCGACTTCCACTTCCACTTCCATCACCATCCATCCATCCATCCATCCATCCATCGATCCATTGTGTCCGTGTGTCACTTCACATTGGTGTTGGCGCCGCCGTAGAAAGAGAGGGGGGGGAAATCTCTCCTGACGGTCACGTGTCCTGACGCGATGTCCTGACGCGAGTTTAACATTTTTTACCCATTACTAAAAGTATGCAACGCCGCTAAAGAAGTTTACACTTCAAAAATAAAGAAACAATTCAAAATATAAGATTATTAAATAAGCCCTTTCAGTTAACCATCATTTCAACCAAGTTCGCCATCTATTCAGCCAAGTTATTTGTTGATTTTTTTTTATAAAATTGCCTGTTTGTAACTACACTACTATTTTACTTATTTGGTATTGTTGGAGCTTATATTATGGCCATGCTTATTCTTATTGCACTATGAATGTTTCTTCACCACCCTTGGTTGACTGCTAGAGAATGCCTAAGGCATTAAGTCCGCCTTTGTACCTTTTTTGTGCGAAAAGTTTAAATAATTAATAAATAAATAATGTTAACTGCCGAATGTGTGGCCGCCACCAACAATATACTAATCTTATAAATAATAAAGCTGAGTTTGTTTGTTTAAACGCGCTAATCTGTGGAAATACCACACATATATATATATACAACGTGTAACGTTAAATGCGCAAAACCTGAAAATAGTTTGATCAGAATAACGAGCAGAATCAATTAAACCACTTTTTAATATAGGTCACATTAAAAAAAAAATCTTCATTAAAAACGTTGCCGTGTCTATTTATTAATAAGTCAAGCCATCACATGCGCAAACCCGCCAAAATAGGTAAACAAACACAAGTTGTTGTCGACCAACTAAAATTTTCCCATACGCGGGATAATAATAGCTCTTATTTCAATGCAAATTGCAAATACGAATCTTCCGTACAGTAAGTACCATGAATAAGACAATTTGAAATAAACAATAATGCTATCTATCTTATTTTAACATAAACTTAACCTAAGGGTTAGAAAGAGAAATGACGATCTGCACGGGGGCGGGGCGTGCGAAATACGTGACAGCGGCCGTGTTTACTTCAGTCTGAGCGGCGCCGGCACATGCGTCACAGGTGTAATTGTTCTATCCCGTTACCATACCCCGGCGAGGCGGCGCGTGCGCGTGAATTTCGCAACGTTTTTGTACACAAACATTCAATATTGTGAAATGGTGAGAATGTTGGCGCATTGTAATGACAACGTTAATTTGGCCAAAGCCTGGAAAAGTGTGATGGAAACATTTAAGTCACTGTTCAAAGATAACCTAAGTTTTTTAGGAGCGTAGATGGTAAATAATGCGCGGCGCAGCGCGGCGCGGCGGCGGCGGCGCAGCGGCCCGGTGACGACTCCTCCCTCAATAGAGCGTCGTCGCAGACGCAGTAAACGATTACAATTGCCAGTAAAACTAAAACAGCACATAAAACCTTTACAATTTTTTTAATGATTTTTTTTCTCTCTGAAATAGGTCAATTGAATTAAAAATCAGTTGGGGTGTCTGAGGTTTTGCGCATTTAACGTTACACGTTGTATATATATATCTATACATATAATATAATAACACAACAAGGCTTTCGATCGTGTCACATACGACCTTCTGTGGGACAAGCTAGGCAGCGCGGGTGTGCCGGCAGAGTGTATTTCTCTCCCGAGGTATTGGTATGCAAACCAAAAAAAACATGTGAGATGGGCGGGGGCGCTATCGGATGAATACAAATTGGAATGTGGCGTTAGACAGGGGGGTTTAAGCTCACCTCTATTGTTTAACATTTATGTTAACCAGCTTATCGAGCGGCTCAGTAGCACACATGTCGGCTGCCACATTGATGACACTTGTTTTAACAATATTAGCTATGCTGACGATATGGTGCTGCTGAGCCCCTCCATAAGCGGGCTAAGGAAACTCCTATCCATTTGTGAGGAGTACGCGGAGGCGCATGGGTTACAATATAACTCTAAAAAGAGTGAAATTTTAATATTTAAATCAGGCAAACAACAGCCTACCCATGTGCCTCCTGTATTTCTCAATGGAATAGCCTTAAAGCAGGTTCAAGTTTTTAAATACCTGGGTCACATTGTGACCGGTGACCTCAGGGACGATGAAGAGATTGAGCGGGAGCGCAGGGCTCTGGCGGTGAGAGCCAATATGCTCACACGCAGGTTCGCACGATGCACGAGAGAAGTGAAAGTTACACTATTCAAAGCTTATTGTCAGTCCTTCTACTCAAGCGGCCTGTGGGTGAGATATACGCAGCGAGCCTACAGAGCCCTGCGCACTCAGTACAATAATGCGTTCAGAATGTTGTTGGGTCTGCCGTGGCGATGCAGCGCGTCTGGGATGTTTGCTGAAGCGCGCACTGATGGTTTCCAGGCCATCATGCGCAAAAAAGCAGCTTCCCTGCTGGCCCGTATACGGGGTAGCAACAACGGCATTCTGAACGCAATAGCTGTACGTTTTGACTGTCTCTTTCAAAAGCAGTGGGTCATGTCGTGTGCAGGTGTGGCGAGTCATGCCAAATTATAAATTCTTATGTAATAGGTTAAGGTTTCTATGGGTCTATGCCACCCGAAATAAAGTTATTATTATTATTATCGGGAGTGTTCTTTTTCTCAGCTTAGCTGGTTTTTGCTACATTCACGGGCCAAAGCCAAGTAAATGCAGCGTGTGGTGTATATTTAAGATGAGGGTGTGTTGTCTTCCTCTAACTGCATGAACTTCCTTACTATTCTACAGGTGTTTAAGATGGCAGCTTTCTGTAGGTTAATATAGACGGATTCTTCTAAATCTATTGATTTCAGGCTACGGAGAAGATGGTTGGGTATAACGCCTGTCGTGGAGAGAACTATTGGGATAACGTATACTTTTTCTTGTCTCCAGATTCTTGTGATCTCTTCTTTAAGGTCAGCATATTTACCTATTTTTTCAGCGATTGTTTTTTGTAGGTTATGGGTATTAGGAACTGCAATATCTATAAGGTAAGTAATTTTTCTTATTTTATCCTGTAGGGTTATGTCTGGTCTATTATAGTGGATAGTCTTATCTGTAAGTATAGCGCGATCATAGTACATTTTGTGTGTATCGTTTTCTAGTATAGTTGGGGGTACGTATTTGTAGTAAGGGGTGTTGGAATTTTGTATAAGATTATGTTTTAGTGCTAGTTTTTGATGAATAATGTTTGCGACCTGGTTGTGTCTATGTGTGTAGTCTGTCTGTGTGAGAGATGTGCATGCTCCAGTTATATGTTGTATGGTTTCTGATTGAATGTGGCATCTGCGGCATTTATCGTTTGTAATGGTAGGGTCTTTAATGATAAATTTCCTGTAGTTTTTGGTGTTGATGATTTGGTCTTGTATAGCTATGATGAAGCCTTCTGTTTCAGGAAACAGGTTACCTATTTTAAGCCACTTATTAGACGCTACTATGTTAACATGAGATTGTTCTAAATCATGGGGATGTCTACCGTGGAGGACTTTTTTCTTCCAGTTTTCAATTTTTTGGTTCTGTGGGTCAGGGTTATTTGTGTTTTGTATATTTTTTTCATTTAAGTTAAGTGGGGTGTATTTAAAATCATTTAGAGATATTGCTTTGTGTATGTCACTATTGCGAGATTTTGAATAGAAAAATGTTTTTAGCCTAGTAATCTGTTTCTGCCAAAGGTGATGGATGTCGATTAGGCCTCTCCCTCCATTTTGTCTTTTTATGGTGAGTCGTTCTATTGCAGATTTAGGGTGCAGGTTGTTGTGTTTTGAGAGTACTGTGCGCGTGGTTCTCTCTAAATGTTCGATGTCGGTTTTTGACCACTTTATTACTCCGAATGAGTAGGTCAATATTGGTATGGCAAAAGTACACACATCAAAATTGTCTAGGGATCAACATATATTTTTGCAATAACTTTTCTCCTGATTGATATTAATTAAAATTTTCTTTAAGGATTCATCAAATAAAGTGTTTTCGTTTGTCACAGTAACGATAAACCAAGTCACCTTTGCATTAATAAAGAAATTTGCCATTTTCCTAATAAAGGGATTTTTGACATTTGAACCACTAACACAAAAGTTCGAAAAAAAGACTGAAATAACAGTTTTCTTTAAAATTTTATTGGGTAACTTAAACAATTAATAATCCGTGTTTCTACCGCGAACACTAACAACACAAGAACATCGGTTTGGCATACTCAAAATGAGTTCATCCAAATCACGCTGTGGAATGGCCGCCCATGTTCGTTGCAATAACAAAAAAAGGTCTTCTTGCGACTTGATACCCTCCATATTCGGCAGAGCTCTTCTCTGTAGCATATCCCATGCATGCTCAATCGGGTTCAAGTCTGGCGACTTAGCAGGCCAGGGCAGGACATTGATGTTAGCTGCGGCGAGAGTCTGTCTTACAGCTCTTGCGGTGTGCGGTCGTGCATTATCATGCATTAACTGAAATAAGGGACCGATTTGCAATTGTAGAGGAACGATGACGTCTGATACAATCGTCTCAGCATAAATTTGAGCGTTGAGGTTGCCTCTGATCCAAATCAACTCAGTTCTTCCGCCGATCCAAATACCCGCCCATACCATGATGGTTCCACCACTATAAGGATGGACTTCCTGGCAGGATTTTAATCGCTGTTGGCGTCCAGGGGTTCTCCAGTGTCGTATACGTCTTGAATCCGGTCTCATACCAAAACGAGACTCATCAGAAAAGCACACGAAACGCCATTGTTCTTCTGCCCAATTTCTGTGTTCAAGAGCCCATTGATATCGAATCCTACGATTGTGCATTGCTATAGGTGGTACCCGTAGCGGTCTTCGGGAATGAAGGTTCACTTCATGCAAGCGGTTTCTGACTGTTTGGTCGCTAATTAAGTTCCCTGAAGAGTGATGAAGCCTCACGGCTAACATCATGGCGGTTATTGTTGGAGCTCTTCGAGTTAAGATTTGAATGTATCGGTCTTGTCTCCGTGTGGTGCAGCGATACCGTCCTCCATGGCGCTCAGCCACGGTACCAGTGCTTCGGTAACGTGTCCAAAGTCGACTGATAACACTCTGACTTGTATTCAGAGCTAAAGCCACAGTACGTTGCCGGGAACCAGCTTCTATCATTCCCACGGCTCTGAGCATTTCTTCCCTGCTTAAATGACGTCGCCGCTCCATAATAACGTTGGTTTTAATCAGTAGTAGGGAAACAGTAGCACTAATAATGTCATCAATGCGTTGTATGTTTTTATAGGGAAAATATTGACAGCTGATTTTCATCTTTTACTCGAATTTGATTCACAGTTCCTGGTTCAAATTATGAAATGCACCAAAAAGGATCCATATAAATTTATAAAATCATAAATTTATTACAAAGCCACATCTCAATCTCAAGAAATCCGCATAAAAATGCTTGATCCCTAGACACTTTTGATGTGTGTATTTAGGGCTTTAATAAGATGCTTTCCTGATAGTTGTGTTTTGCAAACTGCGTTAATTCTCCTTCGATATTCTATATTTAGTGTCTGTTTAACTGCTGTGTGGTCGAGTCCTTTAAGTTGTTTGTATCCTAAATATTTGTAGAGATCTGTTGGTTCCATAGCTGCAATTGTGTCGGTGTCGTTAACTGCATAGCTACCTGGTTTGATTTTACCTCTTATGATATGTAATGTCTTGCACTTATCTAACCCAAATTTCATATTTATATCTTGGCTAAATTCTGTCGTAACTTCTATAAGCTTCTTCATTTCTTTTTCGGTTTTTGCATATAACTTAATGTCATCCATATAGATGAGGTGTGAGATGATTGTTTCTTCAGTATTATGTTTAAGGTTGTACCCGGCTTGACATTGACGCAACAAGTGAGACAAGGGGTTAAGAGCGAGGCAGAACCACAGAGGGCTCAGGGAATCTCCCTGATAGATACCCTTCCTAATGGATATCTGTCGGGTTATAAGAGAACTGTGGCGGTTATTTAGCTGTAGTGTTGTTTTCCAATGTGGCATTATGATACGCAAAAACTCTATAATTTTTGTATTAATTTTGTAAATCTCTAAAATTTTTATCAACCAGGAGTGAGGTATACTATCGAAAGCTTTTTGGTAATCTATGTATGTACAGTGAAGGTTTCTATTTTTTGTAGTAGCATGTTTATGTATAGTGGAGTCTATAATTATCTGTTCTTTACATCCTATGTGGCCCCGTCTGCATCCCTTCTGTTCCTCAGCTAATATATTGTGTTGTTCGATATGCGAGTTGATTTTTGTTGAGATTGCTGACGTTAATATTTTATAAATAGTAGGTAGGCATGTAATTGGTCTATAATGGGAAGGTTGTATTGTGTATTTAGTTTTAGGCAGCATGTATGTTATTCCTGTTGCAATGAATTCGGGTATATTCTGTTTTCCTAAAATAATAGCAGTCAAATTTTTTGCTATTGTCTTGTGTAGTGTCGTTAATTTTTTGTACCAAAAATTTTGTATTTTGTCTATACCCGGTGACTTTCAATTATGTAACCTAGCTGTTGTATTTGTTATATCAGTCTCCGTTATCTCCTTAAACTCCTTTTCATCTATTGATCTCCATTGTGTTTCTTCTTCTGTAATCCAGGTTGCTTTATCATTGTGGTGCACTTGTTCTTACCATATGCTGCACCAGAATGTTTCTAGGTGTTCTTTTGATGGTACATCTGTGTTGTTCTCTATAATTGTGTCGGTGTGTTTTTTCTGTATGTTTCTGTAAAATACTTTTTCATTCATTGCAAATGTTGCGTTATGATTTTTGCGCTGTTGAGCCTTCATATATCTCCTAAGCCTATGGACTTTAAGAGCTAGTTTCTGTTTTAATGTATCCAAAAACTCCTCAGGTTTTCTATTACTATTTTCGTGTCTAGTGTGATAAGAATAATTTTTAAATATGGTTTCAACTCTCTTAACTAATTTATTTGATCTGATGCCGTTAATATAATGTGTGAGTCTACCACAGTCCGCTCATAACGTTTCAATATCTTTTTCTAGTCTCTGTTGCCATGCTGGTTTGGCAATACGACTTGTTCTTGTGGTTCGTGTGTGATCTGTGACTTTAAAATTGAGTTCTTCAGATATAACTACCGCTGTGCAATAAATAAGTAAATGTATGTCTATAAGTTGTTTGTCATCAGATATAAATTGTATGAGTATATTTTCATTAAATAAATTTACTAAACGAAATAGGTTAGGGGTGTATTTCAGTTTAGGAAGTTTTGGGCGGGCTGCTGGATCCATCCCAGAGTATTGTGTTATTGTTGTTCTAAATTTGTCATGTATTTCTTGGATATACGTATCTGTGGTTAGGTTTTGATCTGCGACAATTAAGGTCTCGATATCATTTTCGAGCGTTAGGGTTAAGGATTCGGTCTGTGTGGATGTGTGTGCTGTTTGCGTGTAAGCTTGCGATTGGTTGTATGTTAGGGATTGACTATTAGAGTGTAATTGAGTGAGCGATTGTGGTTGTTCTCGTTTGTGTTAGTATGATAGTGTTAGTGTCTGCATAGTTTTCTGATTCTTGTTGTTATTGTGTGCGTACTTCTTCTTTTAATTGATCTAATTCGACTTGTGACAAAAGTTTATTCCTAACTATAGTTCTTCGTTGATCTGAAATCCGTTGTTCTGAAACTGAAATTTCGGGATAATGACGTGAAAAACTTTCATGCAGTTGTTGTCTGTAGGTGGTCATGTCGGTCTCTAGTTTAGTTATGTATAGATAAGTTCGCATGATGAATAGGTTGACTTCTTTGCTCCATCTCATGCGAACTCTTGTTTTCCCAGCCTTAGTGGACGCGGGTAAGAAGGTAGATACCTCCCGCGCAACATTCAAGGCCGGAGTAGGTGAAACTGTATTAGACCTAGTTATGGGGGATGATGATGGTATGGGTGAAGATGGTATTGATGGTGATGATGTTCTTGAAGGTGCGTACGATAATGTACTTGGACTATATGGTTCTACAGGGGTGTCTGTCCTGTTTGTCAGTCTATCACCATCATCAATTTATTATTATTATTATATTATTATAACATGATTTTTGCATTTGATAGCCCATTTCTTGAGAAAGGTTATCACATCACACTAATATTATAAAGGCGAAAGTTTGTGAGTGTTTGTGTGTGTTTATATGTTTGTTACTTCTTCACGTTCAAACGGCTGGATCAATTTTGATAAAATTTTGTATGGAGGTAGCTGACACTCTGGATTAACATATAGGCTACTATTTATCCCGATATTGGCACGGGATCGACATTTACGCGGGTGAAACCGCGGGGCGCAGCTAGTGGGTTATATAACATCGCGCTGCGACCCCTGGGTGCTGAGCAAAAATAAAGAAAGTCAGAAAAACCCTGTGGCTGTATGGCTGGCCACAAACGTACGGTTTCCTAATCAAGTAATCAGAAATTCAGATTTCGGTATATATAAACTGTCCAAGCTATTCTTTTGACATTACTTTCAATTTTATTTCTGAAAACGTTTTGTACGGTAAAATTTATAAAATTAACTAACGCGGCGAAAAAACAAAAAAAAAAAAAATATTGAATGAAATAACAATGAAAGTGTTTGTTATGTTTCAAGAAAACACTTGAACAAACATTACTTGGAGAAACGTCTGAACTATTTATAAGTATAGGTAATGACGTAAGTACGTGGCATTTTCTTCATCAATTTTATTTTTATTGATTTTGATGGAGCCGCTTGCAAGGACAAGTCAATGTTACATACATTTTCGTTTAATAGTGCCTGACTTCCATCACGTCAGGTCACGGCTGGGACATCAGGACTTTATAAGGTTTGGGCAACAGGAAGGATGGGTCAAACTCAACTCAAACTCAAAGCATTTATTTCAATTAAACCAATTACAGGCACTATTGAATTGTCAAGGGGTCGGTCAGTCAAAAAGATGAAGCTAGTTGCCCATTCCAAAGCGTAGATACCTACGCTTTGGAATGGGCAACTAGCTTCATATATATATATATGGAGAAAAACGGGCAAGAAACTCCATGGACACCCTTTTAAATCAAATAATATGGTTTGAAAGTCTTGGTTACAAAAATACAAAAAAATAAAATAATACAAAAACTTTATAGCAGTAACATGTACAATTTTTACAGTAAATCTTACATAGGGACCTCCTTTTAAGTAAAGATATACCTGTGCTAGGAGGCCCCGCTCTTCAATGCCAAATTATAAATGGTAAAAGTGGTGTACATACCAAAACATATAGAATTTTAAACAAAAAGAAAAAAAAATAAAAGAAAAAAATAATAATAATAAACTAAAATATGTGTGTGTGTGTGTGTAGGTGGGGGTGTGTATGTGGGTGTGTGAGGGTGTGTGTGTGTGAGTGAGGGTGCATGCGTGCGTGTATCTTTTCAACTCATATTGACGATGCTTGCAGCAACAATTCAATATCATTATAGGTCTTCAGTTTTAGCCATTGAACTATTGCCTTTTTGCAGTCTTTAGTAGTCATGGGATAGATGTTGATTATTTTACTATATAGGGCAGCGGAATTTGTATTGAATTGTCTTTTAGCGTATTTAGTTTTAACGAATTCTACTGGTGCAGCACGGTATTTTCGTCTTCTTTCCTGAGAGTGAGGGTCATAGGGCAGGACTTTGTGTAATTTTAAGACAGCATGGAGTATTTATAATTTTCTGACTGTGAGAATGCCGCTAAGAGAATATAACTCATTGGTAGGGAATTTGTACGGTTTGGTATACAGAGATCTCTGTGCTCGCTCTAGCTCAAGAAACTTCGTGTTTGTCGCACCACCCCACACGGGTATGCAGTAAATAAGAATTGACAGCCAGAGCGACATAGATTTCCGTTAATATTTTTTTAGTTGCCATGACCATATCTGTATGAGTATGCCAAGATAACCGCTGATCAACAATTATACCTAGATATTTTATGTGTGTCACTTTTTCTATATTTTTACAAGGACAATTTGTGCTAGATATATTGTGACAAGTGTGGATTTTGAGAGTTACGTTGGATCCGGGTTGAGTGTTGTTATAGTTTGTAAATGCAATATATTTTGTTTTAGAAATATTTAGTGTTAGAAGATGTGAGTTCAACCAGTTAGCTATTTTAAAAAGACCCTTTTCAGCAGAATGATATACGGATTCCCATGTATCGCCAGAGAAAACAATAGCTGTGTCATCCGCATATGAGAAAACGAGACCATTATCTGGCATCATTTTGCAGAGATGGTTTATGTAAATTAAAAATAGAGTCGGGCCCAGTACGCTGCCCTGCGGAGCGCCGTAGGTCACGTAAGACTCCTTACTAATATACTCTCCTATCTTAACCTTTTGCTTGCGATCCCGATGTAGATAATCTATTAGTAATGCCAACGGGTCTCCTCTTACTCCTATACCTTCTAGACTACGCACAAGAATGGGGACAGAAATGGTATCGAAAGCTTTTTTTAAATCTAGAAATACAGTTAGACATCTTTTTCCTGAATCTACTAGTTCAACAATATGAGTGGTTAATGCTATCACTGCGTCTTCCGTATATCATTTTTGTCTAAAACCATATTGAGCTTGAGAAATAATGTTATATTTATTAGTGTAGCTGGTTAGTCTTATGTTAATTAGCTTTTCAATTATTTTAGATATTGCAGGCAAGACAGAGATAGGTCTGTAGTTGTTAACATCATCTCTGTCTCCACCCTTGTGCACAGGAGTAATTATGGCTTGCTTCAGAGCTGGTGAAAATTTCCCATGGCTAAAGCACAAGTTAGCGAGATGCGAAATTATGGGTACTATCAATTCATGAGCAGTTTTTAAAAATTTTGTTGTAATATTATCCCACCCTGGAGCGCTTTTAGATTTAAGACCCATTAGCACGTTATAGACTTCTCTAGAATCCGTTTCGAGAAGCACGAAAGAGGAAGACTGTTGATCAATGATCAGAATCATGTTGAACTTGTAAGCGGTTTGCGGAGGATATTTCTTCAGCCAGCGTTTTCCCAATGTTGGAAAAGTAATCATTTATGTGGTCTACTGAGTCATGAGGGGTGGTCTTTATCTGTAATAGTTCTGAGTTAGGATTTTTCTTATATTGTTGATTGTGTTCCACATCTGTTTCGTATTTTTATTTGCCTTTAATAGTTGTTCCTTATCATATTTTCTTCTAAGCTTTTTAACTATTTTAAAATCTTCAGCAGCTCCAACAGTATTTTCCAATGCTAGTCAATTTATTTATGCGTCCTTATGGAGCAGGACCAGCATTTAACCAAGCATTTTTATCAGTGATGTAATCCCCCAATTTATAATATGCCTGGTTGCATAGAGTGCGTTCTACAAGATTTTAATTTCGTTTCATTCCCTAGCCCTGCAGACGACGCTTGCTGAGAATCATGCAACCAAGTGTGGTACTGTACTCCAGGGTGGCCGATGTCTTTGCTTGGGTATGTCTATAGTCACTGCACTATGTTACACATAGACGTTATCTGCACGTTAACGTCCATATCCATTACTATTTATATTTTGTAATATCTTGATTTAAAAGAGTGTCCATGGAGTTTCTTGCCCGTTCTTCTTCATAGAGATCTACGCTTTGGAATGGGCGACTAGCTTCAACTTTCTGACTAACTGACCGACTACTTAATTTTGACAATTCAAAAGTGCCTGTAATGGTTTAATTGAAATAAATGCTTTGAGTTTGAGTTTATAAATAAAAAATAAGTTTAGAAACTAAAACCCGACTACTGAAAAGGATGAAACAAGAAAGTACCTTCCCGTGGTCACATGCCATTGTACTAACACATTATAAGCTAATGGTAGAACGCGACCAGGGGAAGGTACTTTCTTGTTTCATCCTTTTCAGTAGTCGGGTTTAATTTTTGAAACCTATTTTTTATTTAATTATTTTGGGGCTTCTATCAGTACCTAATATTTATATTTTTGAAATAATTGCTAATTAAGCCCTTTCATTTGATACCCAACAAAACATGATCAAATACATTTTTTTTGATAATGACTTTATGGGCGCCATATTTAATTTAATGTAAAGTAACATAGCCTGTAACCAGCGGACGATGAAGACGATTCCAACGATACCTCATTTGTCAAATTATGAGAAGTAGTTTAGAAGTTATGAGGGAACAGGTGATTGTGTGGTTGTTGGTGGTGGTGGTTCCCGAGATATGTTAAACATAAAAATAAATAATAATAATAAGACTACACTCACAGGCACAACAAGGTTGGAAAAATCGTCCATCAAAAACTAGTACCCAAATACGGTCTCATACAAAATACTAACACTACTTACTATAAGTACGCGCCATAAACTATCCTAGAAAATGACACACATAAACCGAAGACAGAGGTCTAATATTGTGTGCTTTCTTTAAGTATATGGAGCTTGTAATTTTTTAGAACAAAATCTATTACTTATAATAAATCTGTAGAAGTGAAAATTCTGTACATTGAAAATATCAAAAAAAATAAATGTCAGGGAGTGTTACTAGACCGACACTGAACCCAAAAATGTGATTAAAAAAATTTTTGTCTGTCTGTCGGTCTGTCTGTTTGTTCAGGCATCACGCAAAAACTACCGGTTCGATTACGATGAAACTTGGTATAATTATTCTTTAATATCCTACTTTTCCGGGATAAAAAGTACCCTGTGTGGTGCACACTGGGTACTTTTTATCCCGGAAAAGTATATACAATAAAAAACAAACTTAATTTTGCAGTTCGATCCCTAGACCCGATTACTGTACCAACCGCAAATAATAAGTTTGTCGTAGGTTACGTGGAGGGTGTGTTCTTTGTGAAGAGTAGGTATCCACTAAGAAAGTGTTTTTCGAAATTCCAACCCTAAGAGGGTGAATGGAGGGAGGGTGAAACTTCACGCGGACGAAATCGCGGGCAGAAGCTAGTAAATAAATAATAATCTCCTCCGTAGCGTGAAACTAATAGATCTAGAAGAATCCCTTTACATTAATCTGTAGAAAGCAGCCATCCTAAACACCAGAATCGTTAGGAAATTCATGCAGCTAGACGAAAGTACACTCTCATCACAAAATTCACCACACGTTGCATTTACTTGGCTTTGGCCCGTAAATGTAGCTAAACCAGCCTTAGAGCTGAGAAAAAAGAAAGAAAAAAATAATAACTGACAACCCGCACGGCAACGTGTGGCGAGCTGTTGGGCAGTAGCGACCCTACGGACCCTAATCTTTCGGGAGAAGTCTTGCTTGCCTCACCTCTGGCTTGCCTTTATTGGCCGCCTGGAATAAACAATGACAAGGAACAGAGCTCCAACCTCATTCTTGCCTTTATTGGCCGGCTTGAGTGGAGATTCGCAAGAGCAATCGTGCTCGGAGGAAGGAAGTATTCCAGTAAGATGCTGGTGGCCGGATCTTGACCGTACTTCCAGGATTGTCCTGAAAGCCGTGGGATACCTCTCCACTCCTCGTAAGAACTTCAGTACATGTTGCCCCCTTATCGCTACGACACATGTGCTAGCGACCGTTTTCGGGGGCTCATTATTAATTGTAAGTCACTCCCTGCCATTTATCTGTGTAATTTATATAAAACATGGTTAGGCAGGGGCTATAGTCTTTCCATAGTCCTAGATAACCGGCTGACTTTAGCCACCCAAACCTATAATCCAATATATTTGTTTCCACACCCCGCAATTCGTCCTTAGTCGTCCTACACCAACCCAGGGTTGTGTTTATGCGCACTGAACAGGGATAATCGTCTGTTGGTGCCTCATTTAATGAAAAACGTCTAACGTCGTCGTCTGCGAGTTGGCTTCAACCCCTCGTACGCCTCCCATAAGTACGGGATCCCAAGATCCCGAAAAATGTCAAGAGACGTAAAAAAACACAGAAAATACATTTGTAAATCTTTTAATGTAATTCTATTCAAAATCAAGTCATTTATTTAAATTAGGCTGAGAATTAGCACTTTTTAAAAGTCAAAATTACATAAGACAGTCTCCCAAAACGTCAGCCCTTTACCACTTCCTAGTGCTTTCACTGGGAAGAAGAAGTGGCGCAACAAACTCCCCAGCAGCACAGCTACAATAGTACATACAACAGTAAGTACATACAATAGTAAGTATCCAGAGTAGTTAATATTACGTGACACAAAACATTAAATTAAACTATTTGCCTTAAGTCAGCTAGCCACGCCAATATACCAATAAATAGAATGTATACTACACTCAAACAAAAAAAAATGAAAACAAAAGGACATGTCCAGTTTCTGCCCTCTGGTAATTCTGGTATAGATAAATGTTCATGATTTAAGGTTTTTCAGTAAGATTTAAAAATTTAGATTTAAATTACTATGGATTAATTAATTCAGTATTACTTGCGTAACATAATTCTCAAAAAAACAGTACTCAATCGTAGCTTCCACTTTGCCATTTTAAACGGGAAGTACTAAAAATGTTTTTGACGTTCCATTTTATCCCGTAATTATCTTTAATAGTGTGAGCAATAATTATAAGCCGCTTATTTTAGATGAAAGGAATATATTAACGTATTTGCGTATATAATACGACAATATTACTAAAATATTTTAGTTTACACATCAAACGTGTTTTTCTTCGGAAACCTACTTCCTAACATGGAGGTAAGTATTTATTACTTTTTTGACATGGCATTGACATTTATTTTTTGGTTGTCAATTCCAAGTTGCGTGTATGCGTTCCTTGCTTACTATGCGATTATTTTCTGTTATGGATATTTTCTTTAAACGACCATTGCTATTCTACACGGAGTGCCATCATCTAGACACGATGACATTTTTGGACAATGTTTTGGTGTCTCTAGAAGACGTTTAATTTTTTTATCATTTTATTTAAGAATGTATCTACAATAAATTAATTTGTTTTGCAATATATACATACATAGTTTTATTTATTATAATCCCAATTCAGTATCAACAAGTAGCTACATATAAATAATATTATGGGTATTGAAGATAGAAACCAAAATACGGAATTAAAGATGATGCCAATATAATATTATAATATTGTGACAAACAATAGGTGCTTAACATTTTTGTTACACAAATAGAAATATCCAAAAAACTGTAGAATATGATCTCAGACCAACAAAATGTTTCATTAACCTCACAAAGACATAACACCAATTAGTACCTGTATTCGCTCACAGATGTCATTATACTAAACAAAGTTAAGAAAAATCCCTAGCGTATAATCCTTATTTTGACCAGTTTACGCAAGATCCTGACTCCAGAAACTTATTAATTAATAAACTATAAAATACGACGATTATAATAATATAACAATCATTACTGAACATTTTCTTTGACTGCCTAGACATTCGCCCATTGCTCCACCAGACATGTCCTTTAACATTTAAATAAATGCCTCCAGGCATAAAGAGCGTAACAGCTTATATATTTATGCAACGCTTGCTGGGTTATGTTCACATAGCTGTCACTCGTAGTCACAAATGATAAACTAGGAGCATTGAAATAAAATAAATAAACAGTTAACAAGAATAACACAACCATGGTCAGCAAGACAACCAGCCACCACAAGCAGCACCCGTTCACGAGGATAACGCTAAGATCAGCCATTACACACCTCGCCATATTTGAGGGAAGAAGGTAACCCGACCCCCCGACGCTACCGCAAGCAGTGACATCTAAGGAAGTGTGACAAACTTGCTGCCGGTTGCTCAAGCAAGAATAATTTATGATCAATTGTCGAGGTCGCTAGCTATAACCAACTATTGCAACACAATTTCAATAATAAAATATTGAGGTGAGTAGATTGTGTCAATAATAAATTTTGACTTAAAAAATCAAATAAAGTATACAATTATATGAACTCATATAACCTGTCAGCCAACCAACCCGGGCCCGCGTGGTGGATTACGGCCCACTCCCTCTCACAGAGAGGAGGCCTGTGTCCCAGCAGTGGGAACATTATAGGCTGATTATGATATCATTCTGGAGAAAGAACATAAACATTGTCTTGAGTTAATCACAACGACCAACTATTCGTATCGTTTAGGTAGTCGTTGATGGAATAGGACGCCTTTGAAAAAATATTGGATTTAACTTGAGCTTTAAACGCATTAAGAGGCCTCTTACAGTCCACTAGCGCCGCCAATCGAAAAAATGTCATAACTCGTAAATAGAATCAAAAATACAAAACGTGGTCTATTATTACTGTGGAAAAGGCAATAACGTAATTGTATAACACCTTATCAACACTTGAAATATAGCTGTTTAGCTAAATCGTGCATTCAAAACATAAACGGCCGTTTTTGTTACAAATGCACGATTTAGCTAAACAGCTATATTTCAAGTGTTGACAATGTGTTATAAAATTACGTTATTGCCTTTTCTACAGTAATAATAGACCACATTTTGTATTTTTGATTCTATTTACGAGTTATGACATTTTTTCGATTGGCGGCGCTAGTGGACTGTAAAACGCCCCTTAAAAGGCAAATCTAGCAAGGAAGAGGGTACTTGTTATAAAATGTTAGATAGACCAAGCCCAACAAATGAGTTATGAACCTTATGAAGCCGGTGAAAGGGGGCTCGTAGTTTATCCTTGATTGTAGTGTTAACAATGTGAATATCACTGTTTTTAGTGTGTTAGTGTATTTATTACCTAATATATAAGATGTTGGTAAGATGAATTGTGATGCAGCAGTGAGAATACCAATGTCCTTAAAAAAATCTCTTATAGAATCTCTGGCACCTAGTTGGTAAATTGCTCAAACCACTCGTTTTTGAAGGACATATTTATTTATTATTATTTATTTATTTATTATTAATGCACATCAACAACACAAACACAAACATTTACAAATAACAGAGACATGGACTAGTGTCCAGTGTGTATATATTTTGAATGTCAGCAGTTTTGCCCCACAGTAGAATACCGTAGGACATAACGCTGTAAAAATAACTTAAATAGAGTAACCGAGCTGTATCAACGTCAGTGTATTGTTTTACTTTCCTGATGGCTTAGGCAGCCGAACTGACCCTCCCCGATAGGCTTGATATATATGGGCCCCACTGAAGTTTGGCATGTACTGTTATGCCCAGAAAAACTACCAAGCCCACAGTTTCAAGCACTTTTTTATCTAAAACAAAGTCGGGTCCTAGATTTCTAACATTCGGTAAGGCGAACTTTACACATTTCGTTTTCTGGGCATTGAAAACTAGGTTATTTGGTGTAAACAAATCCGTAACCATTGAGAGTGCACTGTTTTCGTCGTCAAAATCTTGTCTATTCCTGTCAACTTTAAAAATAAGGCCGATATCGGCTGCAAACAGTACAACGTCATAGATATATCCTTTAAATAGAATAGTAAGTCATTGATATAAACTTAGAATAAGAATGGTCCCAGTTTTGAGCCTTGCAGTACACTTAACTGAACTGGTAGCCCTGACGATTTCACACCATTAACATTTACACATTGGAACCTATTATGTAAAAAAGAATTTATTACGTTGAGAGCTTCGTTCTGAACACCGTAATGGCGTAGTTTACGCAAAAGCATGTTATGGTGCACGCAGTCAAAGCCTTTGGAGAGATCACAAAAACTCCAATAGCATTTTGCTAGTTCTCCCATGCATTAAATATGTGTTTCAGCAAAGCAACACCCACATCTGTAGTCGAACGACCTTTTGTAAAGCCATATCGTTAATTATGAAGGAAGCTATTTAAATTAAAATGTCTTAGCAACTGCCTGAGTATTAACTTTAAAAATATTTTGCTAAATGCACGAAAGATATAAAAATAGGCCTGAAATTGCCAACGCCATTTTTATTACCTGATTTAAATAATGGTATGACTTTACTACTCTTTATTAGGGCAGGAAAAGTTCCTTGTTTGTTTTTAGATTTAAGCGTGTTAAAACCAATAACTATACCACGAGGCATTACACAATACATGTTCGAAGCTAAATAAACGGCTACATTTAGGTACACTACTATGACGAATTTAAGGAGCGAGTCGTAGTTATAGGTATGTTGGCAAAAAACTCATTAAATGCCTTAGCTACATCATCTGCTCTATTAACTAATTTGTTTTCGACCATCTCAAGTTGTTTTTCTAGTTTAACTGATTTACTCGTTTCATTGCTAATAATTTTCCAAGTGGTTTTAATTTATTATTAGAACTTTTGATTGTATCGCTTAAAAATTTAGATTTAGCAAAAGCACTCTTATCTTTTTAAATAATATTTTTTGTCATACTCTAGGGAAGGATTATCAAATCTGTATATTTCGAACTATATAACTCGTATAGTCTTGCTCTACTTTTATAAATACCAGGAGTAGCTCATTGGTTAAAGCTAACGGAGCTGCCATTATTGTTAATAGTTTGGTATTTACGAAATGAAGGTTATAAAAATAAATCGCGATAGGTGCGATCTCTTACGTCATAGTACTATTATATATTCTGTGGTCATAGTCATAATTTATACACAATAATCGCGTTAAATATTAAAAAAAAACTATAATTATTGTTTCAGTTTTTCAAAGCCCATATTGTAATAAATACAATAAATTCTTGTATTCTATTTTAACGTAGCCTTAAATTTTCCCAATCTTAATTGCCAGTAAAGAGATAAAACATCCAAAAAGGTAATTAATGCAATTATTTTAATTTTACTACAAGAAAGATAAATGTCTTCATTAGACTAATCAACGGGGAAATTGCGTAACGCATATAAAATAACTATTGATTGCATTTTCTTTTATTTAGACAGTTCATTTATTTACGATATTGAGCAGAGAATTTATCTATGATTAAACCTATGAAGCAGTGGATAAAAAACATCAAATTCTCGTATTGTGATTGAAACTGTGTTTACGCAATTAGGGTGATGTTTGTCACTTTAAAGTTATTGACATCGTTTTTGATTATGGATAACTACAATAATATATTTTTTTTGAAGTGAAAACTTCTTTAGCGGCGTTGAACACTTTTTGTAATGGGTAAAAAATGTTAAACTCGCGTCAGGGCATCGCGTCAGGACACGTGACCGTCAGGAGAGATTCCCCCCCCCCCCATCTCTCTCTACGGCGGCGCCAACCGAAGTGAACCAAGTGAGACACGATAATGGATGGATGGATGGATGGTGATGGTGATGTCGATGGCGATGGCGATTGTGATGGTGATGGTGATGGCGATGGTGATGGCGCTGGCGATGGTGATGCGATGGCGATGGCGATGGTGATGTGATGTGATGGTGATGGTGGACGTGGACGCGGACGCGGACGCGGACGTGAATGGACAGCTGATGGCTCGACCGTCTGTGTAGTAGCCATACTGCTGTGTATTCGTAAAATTCGTGTATATAAAGTGTTTAAAAAAATGGAAATTGAACAAAGTGCATCGATTAATGAAAAAAATGACGCAGAAATAGTGAAAAAAACTTAGTTATATTAATTCAATTAATAATTGATTTATTTCAACGTTAATATTCAAGTTTTCACTTCTGCCGGCACTCCCGGAGTGCAACCCGTCTTTTTTTTTATGTATTGTTTACTTATGTTATTTCATCAAGCAAGTAGAATGCAAGTCCATAAACCAACTTTATTCACAGCCACTCTACTATAAATACATAAGCCTCTTAACATATTATGTATTATTGAATATTTCCTATGGAATCTACCCTGCGTTTGCAATTAAAAAAAGAAAATAAACCAAATATTTGTTTTTGAAAAACTACTTTAAAGCTCCATACATATACCTAGTTTTATAGATTGGCCTACAATTTTAAACATTTTATGATTTTTTAAATAGTACCAGTCATTCTGATGTCATTTCAATTTACATTAATATAAAGTTGATATTCGTTTAAGCGGAAATAACATCAATAGGAAACAAGGATTTGAATAGACTTGAAAAGTATTTCTTCATTTTCGCACCCTTTTTTATATCAAACACATCCCATGTGTACGAATTAGCTAATATTATTATCATAAAATACAGAAAAATTATCATCTCAATAAAATTTGAAGTCTTTTGTATTGGTATTGATTGCCAAACAAATGTTTTCGGTCGTGCTTGGTCCATCTGAAAAAGAAAGTTTTGCTTATGTTAATAATTTGGTAAATTCAAGGAAAAAAACTATTTCTCCCTTAATTTGCCATTTTTTTGCCAAAGAAGAAAGCATTGGTTGATGTGTAGCTACCAATGCTTTCTTCTTTTCTCCTGCCCTTCCCAGTTTATCTGGGGTCGGGCCTCCTTATACATTTGCGTCAGGAACGTCAGTCCCGGTTTGTCTCAGATGATAAGCTTTTGGGTCACACCAACCAACCAATGCAGCTGTATTTTAAATCAAACATAAGAGTGCATTCAACTCAACCTATAGCAGTCAACTACTAGACATAGGCCTCTCCTAAGTTGTGCCACAACTCTAGTTCTCCGCCTTCCGCATCCAATCTGTTCCAGCCACCTTTTTACGGTCGTCGGTCTATCTCGCTGAGGGGCGCCACACGCTACTCGAATACACAATGTACTTACCAATATTAAACCATTGTGTGGTGGGTATTCCAGACTCCTGTCTTGCTTGAACAATGGCTTCTCTGATGGCAAAAGCTACCACCACTGTCGCACATACTGCTGGTTCACCGGTTCCTTTAAATTAAAATGTAATCTCTGTATTCATTCTCTAATTTATAAACTGCGATTGGACAACTGACAATATTGTAACGTCCTTTGTAAATAGTTTTTTATACGGAATTTAAGAAGAACGGGGGACCTAAGGTTTAAACAGGCCAACACCTAGTTCTTAGCAGGTCGATGGTAGTCAGTCAGCCCAGAAATTGGTCACTAGTTTGACGCCTTCAGAAACGGTTATCAAATTGTATTATTCAGATAATACCTTTTCTTATTTCACGCTTACCTTTAGATCCAAGTATAAGATCGTTGCTGAAGGAGTTCTTCTTGAAATATATTCTGAAGTCCTGAGGAATGTCCCTCGCTTCAGGTACGTGATATTCCCAGGTTCTGTCTGTGAGAATTGCACCAGATTCTGCGTAGGTAAGCTTCTCGCAAGTCCAGTACCCCAGACCCATGATAAAGGAGCCTTCCACCTAAACAGAAAGAGATAAAAATTATGATGTTTAAAAACACCTTTAGCAAGAAAAATACTGAATAAACACAAAGAACAATGAATAATATAATTATAGTGATTACTTACTTGTCCAACATCTATCTCTGGACTGATACTCAACCCCACATCTTGCAACATATCAACTCTCAACACTTCAGATTCTCCCGTCAGTACATCTATTTCAACTTCACACAACGCCATACCATATATATTGTAGGTTTGCGCATCGGCAGTACCAGAGAACCCGTGAACCTGTAGATCCACATCGGCATCATATGCTGCCTTTATCAGTTGTTCCCAAGTTGGATCAGTCAATGTAGCTCTAATAGGTTCTAGTCTAGCGTTCAATTGATCACAGCATCTTCTCAAACCAAAAATTATATTGTGTGTCGTCAGACTTCCTCCAGAAATAAAACTGTTAGGAGCAATAATAGTGTTGTTTCCTTTGATCTGAATCTTGTCTATAGGTATTTTAAGGAAGTAAGCGGCTATTTGAACTGCTTTAGTGTTTATGCCTTGTCCCATTTCGACACCAGCGTGGGTGATGACGACAGTGCCATCTCCATGGAAGACCGATAGGTTTACATCGAAGCGTAGTGCACCAACAGGAGACCATCTTGCAAAGGCCCATCTCATACCTCGTTTCTTCCATCTATTTTGAGTGTTGAAAGAGTCGACCGCAGCTCTTCTGGTACTGTATTCAGCATTTGCTTTCAAGGTTTCTACCATACCTGACATTTCATCGAATTTGGCTCTGTCTAGATTAGCTAGACGGACAGCCACTGGATCTAGAGATAGTTCATAGGAAATTCGTTCCATCACGTGTTCCATGCAAGCTATAGCTTCTAACGTACCTAAAGGATGAAGAGGAAAAAGAGTATAAAATTTTTAAAAACTACATAAAGCCATGTTCACTGGAATTAGACTTACCCGGTGATCTGCACCAAGTATTTTTAGCGGTATCAGTAACTGTATCAAAAGCCTTGTAATTGATTTTAGTGGCATCGTAACAATTGTAGTACACGTCCGCACCAAGTGCGGTCAACGTTTCATTTATTTTGAAACCATTGTCTTCATAAATGGTGGAGTTTAAGCTTTGTATCACTCCTGCTCTGTTTACCTTAATCTGGAAAAGATAAAATATAGTTTTAAACATCTACGTTATAATTAGAAAAACAAAAGGACACTTAGGCGTCGAAGTACTCATCCGCATCGCTGTCATCCGGAAACGTGCCCCGAAGACTGGCAGCATTGCCACGTTGAATATACATAGCTAGGTAGTTGTGTCGGTATGAATAGTTAAGCACCCAAACGTTTAAAAAAACGAGCGAGCTCTGTTTATAGTATATAATTAAGTAGTTGTACTTATTTCAATTAATATTTGTCACAAATCGCACGCTTACTGCTTGCAAAACCATCACACCGTCCGTTTGTCATTGCGGCGAATTCGTGACTGTGTTTTGTATGAAGATAGAATACTGTTAGATAACATTACCCTGTCCAAAAGTTTAGCAATATGTATCAAATAGTTTGCATTACTTAAATCATTGAATAAGTTACTCGTAGTTTTTTATTTGCTAACATATAGCCCATGCCAAATTGAACCTTAAGCCAACTTTTGTACGAAACATAATAGTTGAAACGATCTAGCTCATTCACTAATGACCCAAGCGATAAGGAACAGTAGACGCCCGCATTCCAACGCCTAGTTTATTTATTTTATTGGTTTTATTTAATTACCTTTTCATTAATTTTTTGCTTGAGTAATTTTATTTGACTTAAGGTTCGCGAGATGTGAAATTACAGCATGTCCTAACCCATTATAATCAACTACTCATTTTATTGTCTAGATAGAGTCTGTGATTATCGACCAACCGTCCAGCCCCAACACGTCCCGCTTCCTCTATACAGACGACCTTGCCCTCACGTCCCAAGCCACCATCTTTGAGGAGGTTGAGGCCCACTTGTCAGACGCTCTTGGTGATTTAGCCACATATTACTTCGCTAACTCACACAAGCCCAATCCAAGCAAACCCAGTCTTGCATATTTTATCTCCGCAAAAGAGAGGCGGGCCGCAAACTTAACATCGTTTGGGGTGGGGTGTCCATCGAGCACAGTAATTCCCCTAAATATCTTGGTGTTACTCTGGACAAGTCTTTAACATTCAGCAAAAACTGCAAGAACATCAAGCAGAAGGCCCGGTGCACACTCGCAACAGTCTTCTTCGTCGACTGGTCTCATCGAAGTGGGGTGCTTCGCCTGACGTTATGCGGACTACTGGACTGGCGCTGGCTTTTTCTGCGGGAGAATTCGCGTGCCCCGTGTGGAGTCGTTCTGCCCATGCAAAGCTGGTGGATACAGATTTGAATGAAACGTCACTGGTTGCCTAAAACCGACCCCGGTACAAATGCTGTATCCACAAGCAGGAATAGCGCCACCAGTGGTTCGCAGAGCGGTGGCCAGCTCCAGCGAAGGAGCCAAAATTGTCTCCGACACACGTCACCTTTTGCACCACAACACCCTTGTGCCACAAAGGTTGAAAAGCCGAAACAGTTTCTTAATGTGTGTCGTCCTACTCATTGGCTAACCACCACAAGAAAGACTGAAGCTGTGGCGAGACAATGCTTCCTTACCCAAACCGTTTGTTCCACCCGCTGAAGATCTCCCACCTGGGGTAACCTGGAAGTCTTTAAACAGACTCCGGACCCAGGTTAGCTGAAGCAAGGAAAACCTGTTCAGGTGGAGATTTATAGACGACTCCGCCTTGGAGTGTAAATGTGGTGCTGTTCCACAAATGATGGGACACTTAATATCGTGGCCTGCGTGTCCTGTCAGCTGCACGTTACAGGAACTGATGGATGCTAGTGATGGCGCCAAACAAGTAGCCGAATTGTGGGCCGAGTACATTTAGATTGCCATCGACACGCTAAGAAGAAGATTATCGTTACAAAAAAAAAAAACAATGCAAAAACTAAAAAAGACGGGTTGCACTCCGGGAGTGCCGGCAGAAGTGAAAACTTGAATATTAACGTTGAAATAAATCAATTATTAATTGAATTAATATAACTCATTTTTTATCACTATTTCTGCGTCCCTTTTTTCATTAATAGATGCACTTTGTTCAATTTCCATATTTTAAACACTAACCCCCTTATTCATAAAAGTTATCAAACCTATTTTAGGTAAAATGGGGTTTGTCTCTTTCTTACACACAGAAATGACAACGTGACAGATAAAGACAAACGTTCTATAAACCTATTTTAGCTAAAATAGAGATAAAATAGGATTATGAATAAGGGGGTTTATATACACGAATGTTACGAATACACAGCAGTGTGTCCACGTCCACTTCCACTTCGACTTCGACTTCGACTCCGACTCCGACTCCGACTCCGACTCCGACTCCGACTCCGACTCCGACTTTGACTTTGACTTTGACTTTGACTTTGACTTTGACTTTGACTTTGACTTTGACTTCGACTTTGACTTCGACTTCGACTTCGACTTCGACTTTGACTTCGACTCCGACTTTGACTTTGACTTTGACTTTGACTTCGACTTTCGACTTTGACTTCGACTCCGACTTTGACTTCGACTTCGACTTTGACTTTGACTTTGACTTCGACTTCGACTTCGACTTTGACTTTGACTTCGACTCCGACTTCGACTTCTACTTCGACTTTGACTTCGACTTCGACTTTGACTTCGACTTCGACTTCGACTTTGACTTCGACTTCCACTTCCACTTCCGCTTCCACTTCCGCTTCCACTTCCACTCCATCCAATCCATCCATCCATCCATCCATCCATTGTCGTGTGTCACTAAACTTGGTTCACTTCGGTTGGCGCCGCCGTAGAAAAAGAGGGGGGGGGGGGGAATCTCTCCTGACGGTCACGTGTCCTGACGCGAGTTTAACATTTTTTACCCATTACAAAAAGTGCTCAACGCCGCTAAAGAAGTTTTCACTTCAAAAATATTGCAATGTACTACATAATTACACTCCTTTGCAAAAAAAACGGGCACTTTAGATTTTTTTCTCTACTTCAATGAAGAAGAATAAGAAAGAAGTTTTATTAATTTGACGATGTATTGGTATGTTATTTGAAGCATCCTAGCATGATTCTTCACGTTCCAAATTTAAATTTTGAAATTAACAAAAGAAAAATAATGATTATTGTGGATTATTGTAAAATTGCTTTACTACTGGCGCGAATTGTTGAAACGATTTTTTTACTGATTACTAAAATTTTAAAACTTTTTGTATATTTTCTGCAAATTAAACAATTTAATCTTTCTTTTTACATTAAATACCACTTTTTGATATGAGTGATAAAGCGATAAGGGCCGGTAAAATTATAGCCCTACTTGAAGAAGGTTGTTCGCAAACTTACGTGTCTCAGCGGCTAAATGTGAGTCGTTCAACTGTCCAGAGGACTTGGCAACGGTATTAAGAGACCGGCTCGGTCAAAAGAAGACCCGGTTCGGGAAGAAAACGATGCACAGAACCAAGAGATGACCGCTTTTTGGCGAGTCAGGCGTTGCAGAATCGTCAGGCTTCAAGTGTGGACCCGAAGAAGAGCCTTGAAGCAGTAAGAGGAGTAGAAGTTAGCTTGTGGACGGTCAAGAGGAGGCTTTTGGCTGCCAATATCAGGAGTTACCGCCCGGCTCGGGGCCCTAAATTACTCCGTGAGCACCGTGTTGCTCGACTTCAGTTTGCTCGAAACTGTGCTTTATGGACACTGGAGGACTGGAATAAAGTATTGTTTTCTGATGAAGCTAGAATCTCTTTGTGTGGAGAGAACCGACGCCGGCGAGTGCTGCGAAGACCACGGGAACGCTATGCGGAAGTGTGTTTCGAAGAAATCACTCCTTATGGCGGAGGCTCCGTTATGTTTTGGGCAGCAATTTATTTGACGGAGCGTACGGAGTCAATTTTCAGAAAAAATGGAACATTAAATGCATACCGGTACATAATGGAAGTCCTAATTCCATATGCACAACCCGCATTGACTGCACTAGGGGAAGATTCCATTTTTATGGACGACAATGCTCGCCCGCACCGTTCTGGCGACGTGGAAGCATACATGCAAGAAGTTGGGATCCGTCGTTTAGATTGGCCAGCTCGAAGTCCTGACCTCAATCCAATTGAGCATGTCTGGGATGTTCTAAAAAGACGGTTTAGATCAGTGCAACCTGCTCCACAAAACATCAGAGGGCTAAAAAGAGTCATTGCAGAAGAGTGGGAACGTATTCCTCAAAACGTTATTAAAAACATCGTGGAAATCATGCCCAGAAGGATTCAAGCTGTGATTTTAGCAAGAGGAGGTCACAATCTATTAGATTTTTACATTTGTAACTTTATTTAATTTAAAAAAGTAAAAAAATCTTCTTGTCTTTATTGCCGACCACTTCTTATTGTTTGGCCGTGTCGGTTTTAAAGAATTCATCGAAAATTAAAAAAAAAAAAATTGCCAGAATTCACTTCACGTATATTAATTTACACGATTATTAGTATACCTACAGATTACAGACTACGTCAAAAAAATAAATTTCATTTAATTAACTCAAATCGACCTGAGAATGTAAATTTCCTTAGGTGCCCGTTTTTTTTGCAAAGGAGTGTATATATTTTAAACATACTTGGTAAAAGTGGTACCTCATAATCATTGACACAGGGTAATCTTTTGCCAACTGCTCTGAAATTTGTAGTCAGGGCTTGAATGAACCTACAGGGACGGTTCAACTTCTGTACTACAAGACTGCATGCAATGGCACCCTGGATACTGCGGGATATCTTCATGCCATACCCACCTCCAATACGGCGGACGTAACAATCGATTCTAGAGAAATAATAAAATGGATTACTAAAATATGCCAAGTGGTTTCTTTCTTCATGAAAATAATATCCTTTAATCGGCATCGTCTGAGCAAACTACATACGAAAATGACAATGTTACCACGATGGTAAACTCATTGCTTGTGAATTTATGGAAGGCGTTTAAACAGATGCCTTAGTTCATGTCCGATGTTTTGTTATTTAGAAGTATATGTTTACTAGAGTTAAGCTTACCAGAGGTTTTATATTAAAAAAAATGCAACACGTACTTGTTTTCATCCATCTTCAAAGCCCTCGATATCATAAGATGCACTCCATCAAGCCATTGTGTTGCCGCAAACACTTCCAGTCCTTCTTCTGTAGGTTTGGCAACACAGGACAGAGTCTCCATAGTAAAATGATACTGTCCGTACATCGTGGTACTTCCAGTAATAGTCTTGTATACATCTGTACCAGTATTTGTAGCTTCTACTGCTATAAACATGGTGTTTCTAGCAGTATCTGTTTTAGCTTCTTTGATATCTATAACAGGTTTTTTCACATTGCTATAAGTAACTTTGACTAATTTCGTAGCTCTGTCAGCAATGTGTCGGGTTTCAGCTACAATGATGCCGATGGGCTGATGGTAGTATTTGACAGTTCCATCGCATAATACTTCTTCGTTACTTTGATATAGTAAACTATCTGCTGGCGTGAAAGAATTTAGTCCTGGTATATCTTTTACTGTGTAGAAGGCTATAACGCCAGGGCATGCCTGAAAAAGTAAAAGTGGTTGATTTTTGAAGAACAATTATAATGAGAAAACTTATTAACCTCTCGTCTGTCGGAACGTAGATCTACGCGAGACACAATGGCTTTTTAGTTGTGTCTGTAATTACGACATTCAATGGGTTAATGCGGCTGGGATCAATACTTTCTAGGACTTACCAGTGCAGCAAAGGGATCAATCTTTGTAATAACCCCCAAAGCTACAGTGCTGAGCACGAACGCACCAAACACTTCTTTAGGTAGACTGGGAATGTCGTCAGTGTACTGTGCCTCACCAGCGCATTGGATCTGAAATAAAAAGTATATTAGCACTTTCGTATTGATGCACGTTTGAAAAGTATAAGAAACAAGTAGTTTATCTTGAACTACAAATAAAAAAAAAGTGAATCCTCGAAGCTGAAGAAACCCAACTGCAGATAGGATTGACAAAATCAAAGCTCAAAACTTGAAAATGACATAAGACACCCGCCGTTGACAACTGAAGTGGCGCAACAAACTCCCCAGTAGCTTAGTTTAATTAATTAATTGATTATTTATTTTAAATTAAATTTAATTGCTTGTCGTTCTTCATAACTAAGTCATACAGTTAAGTTTGCATAAAATCATTTCTTACCAAAGCTTCCACTTTAGGAATAGGTTGGTTCAAAGGCCACATCTTTGGATCAGTGGTGAAGATCTGACGCGCGTCCGAGACTGGTCTGGAAGCATGTAGGTGGATAGTACCAGACTGAAAGCGTGCGTTCACGATGTTCGGTGGACAAAGTGTTAGAAGACCCTGTAACAAAGACGATGAAATTCATTAGATATATTCATATTAAACTTCTAATGATACAACATTCTTTCAATATTCAACTATTTATAAGAGATATTCGTTTCACAAACTTTCACCAACTTTAATTGGAACAACAAAAAAACAACTTATCTACTAGTTATTTTATAAGGGATCCCTTCTTTTCGCATAATGTTCTTTGTCCTAATATACTTCGGCATAACGATTTTGGCACAATTTGTTTTGGCATAATAATACTTCGGCATAATTTTTTTAGGCATACATTTTATGTTGGCATAATCATCTTAAAGACTAATTTGTTTTGGCATAAATTTGATTCGCATAACGTTAGTAGGCCTAATGACTATAAGCATAACGTTAGTAGGCCTAATGACTATTAGCATAATAATATTTAGGCATACAATTAATATAATTTATACACAACATTATGTAACTTAAACGATTTTTCAATCGCGAGATAACTTTTATCTGAAGAATATATTAGATGTTTTGACAGTTTTTGTATAAAAAAATATGCCAATCAGTTAACTTCTATTATGAGAAATAAATATGGCGGTTATTTCTCAGATAGAAGTTACCTGATTGAAACGGGAACACCCAAATACTCCGAAATATTTTATTCCGAATTTCGATATTCCGATTTTCAAAAGTCCGAATTTCATAATACCTAAGAATCATAATGCCTATTATTAAAAATCACGAAATTTATTTTACCGAAAGTCATAAATGCGACTTGTTTGTTTTCCGATTTTCATATATTCGAAGAATCAAATGCTCGATGGGTTCGCGGTCCGAAAAACGACATTCCGATTTTCAATACTCCGAATTATTTCCGTTACCGTTACCGCACCCGAACTCAACGAACGCAATAGACGACGTAGGATGCAAGAGCGAGCGAAGGGCACCCCGAGGTTCGGTTTGGTTACTTTAAACCCTTTACACAGAAATAGGGGCCCCACGAAGCGGGGCTCCGTCGACATAGGATGCAAAAGCGAGCGATGGGCACCCCGAGGTTCGGTTTGGTTAGGTTACTTTAAACCCTTTACACAGAAATAGGGGCCCCGCGAAGCGGGGCTCCGTCGACATAGGATGCAAGAGCGAGCGCTTGAATGCTGCATGCTGCATGCTTGCTTGTTTGCTGCAAGCTTGCTTGCATGCTAGCTTGCACGCTGTATGCTTGCTTGCTTGCATGCTAGCTTGCACGCTGTATGCTTGCTTGCTTCATGCTTCCTACAGCGAAAAAATAAAAATATGTTTTAATATCATTATGCGTAAATCAATTTATGCTTTAGGATATTATGCTTAAAAAAGTTATGCTTTAGAACTTTATGCTTAATAAATTTATGCTTTACAATATTATGCTTAATCATTATTATGGTTAGAGAAATTATGCCAAACAAAATTATGCTAAGTTATATTAGGAACCATTTTATAAAACTATCTTAGTTTTAAAACAACTCCGTCTAGACAGGAAATTCTACGGTGATAAAAACAAGAAGTTTAATGGTTTATGTTGTTAGTGCATTTTCGCGATTTTGTACAAAGTAATCACGGAAATCGAGCATGTTTCTCGATTTTCAGGATAAAGACAGAAACTGGAAAACAAATAAACTATGGACGCAACACAATAAGTTGTACACTGAAAACATTTTTGATTTGTATGAGAACTGATAATATTATGTTTGTATTTCTGTTATTCAGTATTTTTGCACAACCTTATTAGAAGTATTATTTTACGTATGCTCAACGTACGTATTTATTTCATACATGAATTGTACATCACAGAATATTTGCAGTATTGTCTCCCCTTCACCCTCCTATCCATCCATCCAAAATTTGTCTTCAAAAGATCGCTTTCTAGCGATAAGAACACTATTTATATATCTATTTTATTCTACGTCAGTTTATACCCACGACCATGTTGCCAACAGATAAGATTGTCCCGAGATCATTAATGATTACTTCTTTTTAACAAGTCCATAGTTCGATCCGAGTTCATAACTGAAGGTAATTTGTCAAAAGTCATTAGAAACAAAACAAACTTACTTTGAAGAACAACGCCTTTGCAACATATCGTCTGTAAGCCACAGAAGCTTCCGGTGGATTCGCTTCAACAATCATGTCTCCATCTAACACCTGCAGAGCTGCTTGTAATGTTTCATTGGTGAACAAGGGCTTTCCAATGAGAAACGTTTCAGTAGCTGACGCCCTCAGGAACCTGGTGGAAAGACCTCCATACACGATTCTTGCTTTTTCGACTATGTTGTTTGCATTCAATTTGTAGAGACAACCTGTGTTGACTATGGCATGGGCGCTTTGAGATCTTGGCATGAGCTGGAAGAGGAGAAATAATAATATTATTTGATGTTTTTGTTGTATTTTCAAGTACTTTTTTATTTAAAAGTTTCTGGTTGTTGTTTTTTCCTTTTTTAGTACAGCATTCACCAGTACCGCTTTCTTCTTATTAAAAAAAACACTAGATGTATTACTGCTAAATAGCATTGACAAATCTATCTATTTGTGATAGTTACCTTATAAGAAAAGAATTTGTATTCATTACTGAGCGGTGGCAGCATCACATTCAGAATCACTTTTCCCATCATGTTTGTTTTTAAGAAAATCTCCATCGTTACTGTCTGTACTGTTTTGTTGATGTCAACTGCAAAACAATTATGATATTTTCTAAAAAAATGACCTAGTGTGTTTTTCTCTACTTATGAGGATGTAGAGCATAATCAGCCTATAATGTTCCAACTGCTGGGACACACTTGTCTTGGTGAGAGAGAGAAGGCCGTAATCTACCACGCGGGCCCAGTGCGGGTTAGTAGATGTTACATGTCTTCGAATTTTTGGTTCTAGAAGATGGCGGTTTCCTCACGATGTTTTCCTTTACCATTTTAAGAGCAGCGGGTGATGAAAAGATTTACTCAAAGTGCCTGCCTGGGTTCGAACCCATGACCTACAACCCTTAAGTCGGGGCCGTTATCTCTGGGCAACCAACTCTCTCCGATTATATAGAAATCATCAATCAATCATCTAACATTCTAACCGAGTATGCAGAGAACGGACAAAAACAGAGAGATATAATTATCAAAAAAATAAAAACCTATCACTTACTAATAGTTAGCTGGGCGCCTATAGCAGTCAACAGCAAGAATATATCAGATGGAAACGATTGATGTTGGTGCTTAATCATTAAATTGCCTGCGATTGTACCTACCTGGAATTAAATAAAACATATTTCTAAGTTCTTACTTTCACCAGAATCGAACTGAAATATGAATCCAAAAAGCTGGACTCATAACTTTCAAATATTCTTTCGTTCTCAAACTGTGTGATTTAGATTTCTATGGCTATGATCTGGCTTATATCATTTATCTCAATCATCAATACAAATACTTACATTTCTAATAGGTATATGAGCAACCAAATCCACATGGAAATGAATCTTCGAGAGATATCCAAAGTATTCATGTGTTGATGCATCTTTCAGAATTTCCAAGAATTCTGACAGCGTTGTTCCTGCACCAACTACGAGGTTCTGGTCGTATTTAACGGTTTTCAGTTCTTGAAGACCGCTGACGTCGATCAAGATATGAGGGTAGTCATCAATTGGAACTGCTCCTGTAATAACATGAAGATTTAAATAATGGGCCACTTTTTTGTAAATGGCGCTATCTGTAAACTCTGCTTGTGCGATACAGGATTTTGTGTGACGTCAGTGTGATGCGTAGTTTGCATGTGGCGATGTAGATGGCGCCACAATTTAAACTTTACTGCAATTTTTTTTTTTTAGTTTCAGCGCTACTCAACATACAAATCAGTCACACCTAATACGAATACTATCTTTATATATTGAGCACGTTTCTTAGAAATAAATAAAGATAATAATATTTAGATAGACATACTCGTAGGTCAGCAAAATATGTTTACCTTTAGCAGTATTTCCAGCTACCAGTATATACGAACCAACACCTTCATGAAATAATATATTAAAAACATCTTGGAGCACTCTTGGCTTGAACCATATTCTGCCATCCTTCAGTACGATCCTTTTCACCTGATCTTCATGTAATTCATCATCTCTAACCACGCACCAATCATCATCATCGTCATCACATGCAGACTTATTGCATGGCTTTCCTGACTTCTTACAGATTGTCAGGTCCTCTATATCCAAGATCCTGTGTTCTTTTGGAGCGTCTTTGGCGAATCTTTTCAAAGCTTCTAAAATAGGTCTGTAGCCGGTACAGCGGCAGACGTTGCTGCCAAATGATTGTTCCAATTCCAACATGCTCACGTTTTTTTTGCTTTCCAGGAGTCTAAAAAAATATAGAAATAAGCGTGTGTTATTTACTGTTGTACTGTACTGTAGAGTACACAACAACGCAACAACTCATAAAAGTTGTATTAGAAATCTTATTTTCTAAGAAAGTAGCACGAAAGACTTTTTATGTTGTAAAAAATAAGTCTAATTTAAGTTTAAGACTTTGCATGTTTTGCTTCCGTACCCATGCATAGCCATGACCCATCCAGGAGTACAGTATCCACATTGTGACCCGTGGTGCTCTGCCAATGTTTCCTGCAGCTTGTGATATCCTATCTTCCTGTTTCCCAGACCCTCGATGGTCCTGATGTCCCAGCCATCGCAAGACGTGATTGACACCAAACACTGTTGGATAAAACTGAAGATTTATAATTATGATACTTAGGATTGTAAGTACTGCTATGGATGCAACAGAAGAATTTATTATATTAATTGGTCAAGATTCTTTTACAATCTGAGAATTACCGGGCAAAAAATAGTTTTTCAACAGTAATCACAATAACATAATTTCATGGAGTTCAGTAATGTTTCTTTCTGGACTTGGCACAATAATTATTGCTTTAATTAACAGTTTGGAAATATTTTTTCTTTAAATTAAAATAATAATGCGCTTATCGCCAAGCCAGCCAAGTCAGACCGTAGGCTTCAATATATTATCCTAAGTTATAAGAAGAAATGATATGATATATTAAGTTGTCATAAAATATTTTATGTTGTTATAAATAAATTTCAGGACTGACTATTGCATTTGGCTCCCATTTAGATCTCACTTCTTTTGTCGTTGAAGTCAACAACCAAGGCATATAACTTATTATAGAACTTGGCTTTCATTCCATTCGCATTTATGTTTTTGATGGGTATTATTGACACAAGTGCTGCAATTTATTGGTTCTTTGCAATATAATTCCAACATTTTGAAATGCAGTTCATCGATTGTTCGACCATTACATGCCAAAAATGTGTTTCATTATCATACTTAGGTATTAAATTAATCATAAGCAACAATAAATATTCATCAATAATAATAATAATCATCTTGTTTTGTGAGTTGTCACCATCAGATGCCTAGGCGGGTCAGATTATACATATATAGCTTAATATTATGAATTTTACTCATGACACGCCCTTTCTATGTCTCTTATATCTAACCCTCTATACTATTAGGTAAGTTTGTTACTCTTCTACAAAGGGTCGATTCTTGAGTATTTTTTTATTTTTATGCCGATCGACAGTCTGTGAAAACTGTAGATTATCTTATTGCTCTGAATTTCACAGGTATCCATAATTTCAAAAGAGGGGTTTCTTAGTACTTTCATTAACTGACGATTGTAAGGTTATCAGACTGTGTTTAGGTAAAATAACTAGTCTATAATGTTCCCACTGCTGGGACACCACGCGGGTCCAGTGTTGGTTGGTAAATATCACATGTATTCGAATTTTTCAGTTCTAAGTCATGCCGGTTTCCTTACGAACCTTCGCCGTTTTGAGAGCAGTGGTGATGAAATAATTAACACAAAGTAAAGAGCCTGTCTGTAAGTCGCGGCTGTTAACACCTTGGCCACCACTACTCCCACTACTGCCACTTTAGGTAAAAATTTTATTGGAAATATAATATTTTTGTGATTTTTAGATTCAAATTTGCTTGATTTGCTTTACAAATTCAGAGCCTGATCATGAGTTAATGACGCACTGATTTTGTGAATACATTTCGACATCATGCTCAAATACTCACAGCATTGATGGCAATATGAGGAGCTCCGAGGCACTTTGAGGCTGTGACCATGCAGGCTCCGCAGCCACCCTCACGACACATGTACTTCGTGCCGCGCAGCTGCAGGTAGTTGCGGAGGTAGTCCAAGATCGTCACGTCTGAGCTCACATCGCTACCAACTGGGAAATAAACATTTGAAGATATAGCATAGAGTATAGTGTGTGTGTATCGAGCTAATGTTGCTTATGGCTCCGGAAAATTACCTAAAACATAGTGTACAGGAGTTCTACGTAGAGGAGGAGGAGACGGAAAAAAACGTGGCCCCATCGCCAAATCGCGGCTAAAACGTGTTCCTGAAGCTAGCCAATTGTAACAGGATCCTGTTGCTACTCACAATCCATGCGGCGTACCCTCAAGAGATAAGTCCTGAGACTTTAGCTGATGGACTAGGACTGTTACCATACAGATTAGGACTGACCAGACTAACGACATATTACCACTTATGCATACAGTATACAGGGTGAATTTTTCAAGTGGGCGTGGATGGCCAAATCCGAAAGTATGAGGAATAGCGAAAAGTACTCAAAGGAGTCGCGGGCTCGATTTTGATTAAAACTAAAACTGCATCATTGGATTTTTGAAAAATCAATATTTGTGGCCAGGAATCGAACCTGTTGATTTTGAAAAAAAAAAAAAACACTGTATTATTACACCATTCGATAGTGTCGCTAATAAGGATCAAATTCTGGGATGTAATGACATACGGCAAACTAAAGGAAAGAGCTCATTTTTAACAAAATACTTTTTATTTTTCTTATGTTACCTACCTCATCATCATCTGCCTAGCCTTAGCCTTTTCCCAACTATGTTCCAGTCTAACCGGATGCAGCTGAATACCAGTATTTTACATGGAGTGACTGCCTATCTGACCTCCACAACCCTGCAGTTGCTGGGTAATATTATACCCCTTCGTAAGACTGATTGTCAAACTTTCGAGCTTCGGACTACCCGTAACGACTGTCAAAGTTCCAGGAATGACAGCCGGGACCAACGGCTTAACATGCTTTCCGAGGCACGGAGGGGTCTCGGTATGTAAAGATGTTCACCCATCCACAGACCAACCGCGGCAAGCGTAGCTTAACTTGATGGATTGACCTGTGCAGCTGTTATCATTTAGCCGGGCCCGGGTTATATTACCTACCTACTAAACCTTAACTGATTAATTGTTCAAAATGATGACCATTGTTTTCAATACATAGCTGGATTCGACGCTCAAGGATCATGTGCTCAAGGATTGTACTGCATTCAGCATTATAATATTATTGATTCCATTCGAATATTTTCCAAAGATCGTTATAGAAATTTGAATTAAGAACTTATGTTGTGAAGGTGACTGCGCTGCGGGTGTGTTAATAAAAATATTGAGCATTATTTCGAACAGAGTACGTAATGTAGGTATGAATACTCTAAAATAAGAAGCAGTTTATTAAAATTCAACATTTTCCTTAAGTTTGCCGTATGTCATTACTTCCCAGAATTTGATCCTTATTAGGGATACTATCGAATGGTATAATAATACAGTATGTGTTTTTTTCTTTTCAAAATCAACAGGTTCGGTTCCTGGCTGGAAATATTGATTTTTCAAAAATCCAATAATGCAGTTTTAGTTTTCATCAAAATCGAGCCCGCGAATCCTTTCAGTACTTTTTGCTTTTCCTCATAGTTTAGAATTTGGCCATCCACGCCCACTTGGAAAATTCACCCTGTATACAATTTAACGGTTCACCCTTGTTTGGTATAACAACGTTTTGTCGAAAATCGCTCCGGCTAATTTTAGTGACAATAAAGTAATTTCGTATAATTATTCATGGGTATCATTTAAGCTATCACCAATTTAATTAGTTTTGTGTTTCTTAAATAATAGGGTTTGTCCTCCAAATAGTAGATCTGTCACCAAAATGTAGTCACCAAACAATGCAAGTGACCTAACCAAACCGAACCTCGGGGTGCCCTTCGCTCGCTCTTGCATCCTATGTCGACGGAGCCCCGCGAAGCGGGGCCCCTATTTCTGTGTAAAGGGTTTAAATTAACCTAACCAAACCGAACCTCGGGGTGCCCTTCGCTCGTTCTTGCATCCTATGTCGACGGAGCCCCGCTATCTGAGAACGAAAATATTTCGTGGCGATAGATCTATTTATTAGGTGATACAAATATTTCGTGGCAATAGATCTATTTATTAGGTGATACAACTTGATGACAAATATAAATTTTGGTGATAGAAAATATAGTTCCCATTATTCATTTGACCGAATAATTAATTGGTAGATTTTTATTTAGCATATTTATTTCTTTGAAATAATGTCATTTGACCGAATTTTCAAATGCACTAATTTTATTTAAATTAATGTTTCACTAGACTAACTAGAACCCAGTTCCGGGTAGCCTACTAAAAATAATCTCTGTTTTTCTTCTGTTAGCGCAAGTCGTTTCTGGCACTCGCCGGCCGCTGCCGCGGCACCGCTCGCTTTGCTCGCTCGGCTCGTGCGTAGGGGTTGCAGTTTTGACCTAACCTAATTTTTTTTTTAAATAATTAACACACAACAACAAAATACATACATGTTCTACTAAAATACATGTTATACCACCTGAACATTACATCAAATGAACATTATACCTTTTGATCAATAGCGCAAATGTTGTTATCGCAGATAAATATTCGATGAAATGAAAATTATGTTAATCGATATTATCCAAATTGATTATTTTCTTAAACGTTGTTCGAATTAGTAAAATTACATCAAAAGTTGTTATACCAAACAAGGGTGAACCCAATTTAACGACATCGAAGATCTGTGTGTACATAAATAATAAAATAAATAAATAAAATTTATGACATTTAGAACTAAACTTACTAATGAGACCTACACGCTTTATGAATATCAGATTGATTATCTCACTGACAAACTTACTTGGAACCTGTTAGAGTCAAAAGAGGTCTTGTAGATAGCCTTGGGTCAGTAATAAAAAGTGGTAAGTACTGGCAATTTAGATTATCTAGATGCTCCAAAAATATGACGAAGCCATTAAAACTTTATAAAATAATGAAAATAAAATAGTTTCAGAATTCAATTATCACATCAGCTTTACTAAAGAATGGATGTCCCAACATGGTACTATGTTAGAACAAATAACAAAAAACCGACCAAGTGCGAGTCGGAATCGCGCACCGAGGGTTCCGTATAAAAATTTAAGGTTTTCGGAATTTTTCCTTTATGTGTGCTATAAAACATTGCTTCATGCCAAATTTCAAGATTCTAGGGTTTTGATTCCCTTGCAAGTAGTTGCGAGTTTGAAAATATGCGGCTTAAATTGCCGTTTCTTTTGTTTGCGTTGACATAGAAGTTTGATTTTGTTACAGCTTAAAGGTAGTATAGACCTAAGTATTTGATATTTATTTCAATTTAATACCTCTACGCGTTCATGAGAAAAGAAGTAGTAACTTTAAAATTTTCAAAAATAATTTTTATTATATGATGTAACTAAAAATTTACAGTTTTCGCAATTTTTCCTTTATCTGTATTATAAGACGTTACTTCGTACCAAATTTCAAGATTCTAAGTTCACGGAAAGTACCCTGTAGGTTTTGATTCCCGTGCGAGTTTCGAAAATTTGCGGCATAAACGGCTGTATCTTTTGATTGCTTTGGCTTACAAGTTTGATTTTTTTCACAGCTTCAAGCGACAGTAGACCTGAGTATTAGATATAAATTTCAGTTTAATACCTCTACGCGTTCCTGAGAAAAACGGTCTTGACAGACGGACGGACGGACGGACGGACAACAAAGTGATCCTATAAGGGTTCCGTTTTTTCCTTTTGAGGTACGGAACCGTAAAAATCAGAAAAAGTTCATGCAGCGTTAGAACTACTTCTAGAAAAAAGTGCTTAAAAAGATTACAGCTTAATAAAATTTGCAGTTTGCCCAAATTTTAGGAATCATAACTAACAATGTTAGTTTAATTAGTTTAATGTTAGAAATAATTAGCTTAGAAAATATAATACATTGAACGACTGCTTAACTGATCTCCACAACCCAGTAACTGGGTGCTACGATACCCCTTGGTAAGACTGGTTATCTGAATTTCGGGCTTCTGACGACCCGTAACGACTGTCAAATATCCACGAATAATAGCCGGGACCAACAGCAAAGTCAAAGTCAAAGCATTTATTTCAAATAGGCACATAAAAGGCACTTTTGAACGTCAACAATTATCTTAAAATAGAATTGATTCTAGTCGCCCATTCCAAAAGGTAGTTTTCGTATGGAGAAGAACGGGCAAGAAACTCCACCGTTACTCTTTTAAAATGTTTAGGTACAATATTTTGCATGGGTACATTAATTATATAATAACATGTGAGGACGATGCACCTACAATAAAATTACTATACCACAATAGGTAAAAGAATTAAAAACGAAACCATGACATATAAATTAATTATCTGATAGATACATGGTGCTCACATATTTACAAACATGGTACAAGCAAAACGATTTTAATTAAAAAACAAAATACAAGTAATAAGTCAGGGTGTGAGTAATAAATGTAAAAAAAAGAATAAAAAAAAATTACAATTAAATTAGCAACCAGTTTGATTTTGTCTAGACTCTAGATTGTCCTATGGAGCAGGACCAGCATGTTTCCAAGCGTTCTTATCTTGGATATAATCTTCTAATTTATAGTATGCTTGTTTACAAAGTGTACGTTTAATGTGAGTTTTAAATTTTCTTTTATTTAATTGCAATATATCACAAGGTATTTTATTGTAACATTTAACACAGTACCCCATAAAAAGGGCACGCCACGATAGTGGCGGTAAGACCCCTCTTTGAGGAGTGGCTAGAGAGGCGTCACGGCGTCCTCACCTATCGCCTGACGCAGGTCCTCACCGGACACGGATGTTTTGGGAGGTTCCTGCACATCATCAGGCGGGAGGAGACGCCCGGGTGTCACCACTGCGAGGATCGCCCAGAGGACACGGTGGAGCATACGGTGGAGGTATGCCCCGCATGGGCGGAGCACCGCCGTGCCCTCGTAGAGGCGATCGATAGCGGCGGCGACCTCTCGCGTCCGGCCCTGGTTCAAGCCATGGTCCGGGGCGAGAGGGAGTGGGAGGCCGTCACCTCCTTCTGCGAAGCAGTCATGCTAGCGAAGGAGGTGGCGGAACGGCTAAGGGAGAGAGCCTCACACCCCAGCCGCCGCGGGAGACGCTCCGGGCGTCGGGAGCCGCGTGACGACTCCCGGCCACCGTAGGCGCGGGCCTGCGGACGGAGAGTAATGGGTAGCTCACCGTCCGATCAGGACCAGGCCCGTGCCGGACGGCGCGTACGTGTTCCACGCGCGCCTCAAAGAGATGTCAGCATAAAGGAAGGGGCCTGCCAGGGCCGAAGCCTGCCGGGGGTGCGGGATTGTCCGAAAGGGTTACCGCTACCCCGGAACATAAAGGGCTAAGGAAGGAACACGGATGGGTTTTAGTCAGTAAGAGTCTGACACTCCCTTCGCTCCACCCAGAGCGGGAGGGGTCATTTGATGATTTCCCATCCATAAAAAAAAAAAAAAAAAAAAAACCCCATAAAAGATGTATGTACTTTGGCTAATCTGAAAAATGGTTGATGTATTTTATCTTTATTTCTTGTATTAAAGTTATGTCTATCGCTTATTTTATTAAAAAGATGTAGATTTTTTCTTACATACATAATATTTTCATAAATGAATTGGCAAGGTACCGTCATAATATTAATCCTTTTAAATAGTTCCCTGAGAGATTCGCGGCGACGTAGATTATAAATGGCTCTGACAGCTCTCTTTTGCAAAATAAAGATGGATTCAATGTCAGCAGCTCGACCCCATAGTAAAATGCCGTACGACATAATGCTGTGAAAGTAGCTAAAGTAGACTAAACGCGCGGTTTCTACATCTGTTAACTGTCTGATCTTCCTAACAGCATAAGCGGCCGAGCTAAGCCGCCCCGCAAGAGATGTTATGTGAGGTCCCCATTGTAATTTCTCGTCTAGCGTGATTTCCAGGAAAACCGTTTGATCAACAAATTCTAGTTTTTCTCCATTCAGTATGATGTCACATTCGCTACTTCTAACATTTGGTAATTTAAATCTAATGCATTTGGTTTTCTTTTCATTTAGTACCAAATTATTTACCGTAAACCAATCTTGGACCTGAAGAATAGAGTTATTCACGTCGTCAAGATTTTGTGCCCGTCTGTCTATCTTAAAGATCAATGATGTGTCATCTGCAAATAACACTATCTTCGGTTGATTTTGAAGTAATTGTGGTAAATCATTAATGTAAACTAAAAAGAGGAATGGACCCAATATCGAACCTTGAGGAACGCCCATTGCCATTTCAGACCCCAATGAGTTTACGCCGTTTACTTGAACTTTAAGCTTTCTATCTTTTAGATACGACTTTAGTAAATCAAGAGCTAAATTCCTAATCCCATAGTGCTCAAGTTTCAGCAGAAGTGTCTCATGGTTGACGCAATCGAACGCCTTTGAGAGGTCGCAAAAGATTCCAATGGCATCTTGTGCTTCTTCCCAGGCGTTAAAAATGTTCTTTATTAGGGTAACACCGGCGTCAGTGGTACAACGCCCTTTGGTGAAACCGTACTGCTTAAATATAACAATTATAAAAGTAGTTATCTCTAACCTTTATGCTCGACTCCGTTAACTTTAAACTTCACGAGGTCCATGCAGTCCATGGCTGTATAGTGCGCTTCCTTACCACTAACTGACTGCTATATTGCAGAAGGATCACGTCGAATTTAAACTTCCACGAAAACCAATATTTATTTTTTGCATATGAATGTGGCGTTTATGTAAATAGAGTGCATGAAATGTCTTTTTTCTTTAGGGTTGTCCGTAGTATTAATAATTTTTAGAATTTTTTACTTTTTACCCATTGAATGTCGTAATTACAGACACAATTGAAAAGCCATTGTGTCTCGCGTAGATCTACGTTCCGACAGACGATAGGTTAAAATCTATTGCATAATTAAATTGCGCGTCTTCCCTTTCTCATGCTTCTTTTTCCAATGTTTTTAACTTGATGCCATAGCTTATCAACCCAAGAAAACTGAAGACCAGTTGGTCTTCAGTTTTGTAAACCCAGTAATAGTAGTAGCGTAGTTTAATTTTATTTTTTTAAATTTTGTTATTTGTTATAAGTACGGTATAATTATGCTTTATTATGATATAACTTTCAATTTTATTTATGAACATTTTGTAAACGCGGCGAATAAACTAGACATTTTAAATATTGACTGAAATAAAAGAAAAGTGCATATCATGCTTCAAGAATTATGACACTTGATCAAACATTACTTGGAAAAACGTCTGAACCGTTTATACTTAAATGGCATTTTCTTTATCAATTTTATTTTTATTGATTTTGGTGGAGCCGCTTGCAAGGACAAGTTAATTTAACGTACATTTTCGTTTTACAGTGCCTGACTTCCATCACGTCAGGTCACGGCTGGTACATCAGGACTTTATAAGGTTTGGGCAACGGGAAGGATGGGTACCACGCCCTGCAGACGACGCTTGCTGAGAATCATGCGAGCTTTGTTTGAACACCGTAATGACGTAGTTTATGCAAAAGCATGTTATGGTGCACGCAGTCAAAGCCTTTGGAGAGATCACAAAAAGCTCCAATAGCATTTTGCAAGTTCTCCCATGCATTAAATATGTGTTTCAGCAAAGCAATTTAACACCCGCATCTGTAGTCGAACGACCTTTTGTAAAGCCATATTCTTCATTATAAAGGAGGCTATTTAAATTAAAATGTCTTAGCAACTGCTTGAGTATTAACTTTTCAAATATTTTGATTAATGCAGGTAAGATAGAAATAGGCCTGAAATTGCCAACGTCATTTTTATTATCTGATTTAAATAATGTTATGACTTTACTACTCTTCATGAGGTCAGGAAAAGTTCCTTGTTTGTTTTTAGATTTAAGCGTGTTAAAAGCTTTATTTACATCACGAGGCGTTACATGTTCGAAGCTAACTGCTAAATTTAGGTACGAATTTAAGGAGCGAGTCGTAGTTATAGGTATGTTAGCAAAAAACTCATTAAATGCCTTAGCTACGTCATCTGCTCTATTAACTAATTTGTTTTCGACCATCTCAAGTTGTTTTTCTTGTTTAACCGATTTACCCGTTTCATTGTTTATAATTTCCTTTGTGCTCCCTAGTTTCTTTAGTAGTTCCTTTAGCAGTTCTTTTGAAGAAACTAATGCGAATTTTCGGATCAGTAGTTCCTTTGCAAAAGCTGAAGGAACTATTGCGACTTGATAGTTCCTTAAGCAGTTCCTTTGAAGGAACTAAGTACTGAGAACTTTTGGATCAGTAGTTCCTTTGCAAAAGCTAAAGGACCTAATAAATAAATTAAAAAAATATGAGAGACCGTATGTGAAAAAGTTTGTTTGTTTCCATCAAAGGAACTGATCCTTTGAAACAAACAAACTTTTCCTAGTTCCTTCAAAGGAACTAGTGAGCACAAAACAATACATTTTCAAGGGGTTTTATTTACTATTAGAATTTTTGATTGTATCGCTTAAAAATTTAGATTTAGCAAAAGCGCTTATCTTTTTAAAGGTGTAAACTTTTATTCAGTCTTCTTTACATATTTAAATAATTTAAAAAGCTAACATAATATGTACAATTATATGAAAAAATAAACAATCATTACAATAATATTTTTTAACATACTCTAGGAAAGTACTATCAAACCTGTATTTTTCGTACCATATAACTCGTATAGTCTCGCTCTACTTTTTACCGACTTCACAAAAAGGAGGAGGTACTATGTTCGGGTGTTCGTATGTTTTTTTTTTGTATGTTTGTTCATCGAATACTTCGCCAATTGTCGACGGATTTTTAAAATTCTTTTTTTGTTCGAAAGTAGATAGTTCTGAGATAGTCCCGTTGTCACCAAGTTAGGATCTGATGATGGGATCTTAGAGAAATCGAGGGCAACCCTCAAATTTTATAGGCTCACCTATTGTTTTTCGCATATTTTATGAAGTATCTTGTGTATTTGCGTATGGTTGTCACCATCTCAGGTAGCTGGGCTGATGATGGAAGGTACAACTCCTTAACAGTAAGAAGTTACTCGAACAGGCAAGGTCTGTTTTAGTAAATTGTTTTGATGTTTGATAGGGCATTTGCCACATTTGGTCTCATGATCATCAAGTCATGACCTGATGCTGCAGTCAGGATAGTCTGCAGAGTACCTAACTCCTCGACAACTAACAGCAGATATATCGTGTTTAGGCTCATTGAAAAGGGCTCGATGTGTGGATAAACGTACTGTTAGTGAGGAACACCAAAGTACATAGAGACCTGATGCTGAAGCCAGGATCAGAAAAAGTACAAACCTTGAAATTACAGCACCGTAGTCGTGTTTGGGCTGATTTTAATAAGTTCAATGCAATGTTGACATAAGTCTGGCCTAACGCTGCAGCCAGGATTATCAGCATCTAGTCTAAAAATATCAGGTCAGGATTTGATGATGGGATCCTGGAGAAATCGAAGGAACTCTTCAAATATTAAAGGCACACCTAAAGCGATTTGGGTATTTTTTATAGTAACTCGTGCATTTGCTCTCGGAAAGCACCATTTGGTGAAGTGGAACTGATGATGAAGACCACAGAAAAAAAATGGACCTGGAGAACTCCTCAACAATTAACTTCCCTGCATCGGGAAAAGCAATATTTTGTAACTTAGACAAATTATAAGCAGACCCACTAAAAAGTGTGAAATAAAAACTTTTTAAGAAAAAAAAAAACGACTTCCAAAAAAACACTACGAAGTGAAAAATAACTTTCATTTCGGAAGTCGGTGGCAAAAAACTAAAATACAGATCCAAAGACACCGACTTCCGAAATTAAAGTTATTTTTCACTTTGTAGTGTTTTTTTGGAAGTCGGTTTTTTTTTTTTTTCTTAAAAAGTTTTTTATAAATACCAGGAGTAGCTCATTGGTTAAAGCTAAAGGAGCTGCCATTATTGTTAATAGTTTTGGTATTTACGAAATGAAGGTTATAGAAATAAATTGCGCTATATGCGATCTCCTACGTCATAGTCATATTCATAATTTATAAACAATAGTTGCGTTAAATATAAAAAACTTAATATAATTACAATAAATTCTTGTATGATATTTTAACGTGACCCTAAATTTTCTCAATCATAATTGCCAGTAAAGAGATAAAACATCCAAAAAGGTAATTAGTGCAAATATTTTAATTTTATTACAAGAAAGACAAGTGTCTTCATTAGACTAATCAGCGGGGAAATAGTGTAACATGTACACAATAACTATTGATCGCATTTTCTTTTATTAAGACACAACAGCCACGCTCATTGGGTTATTTACGTTGTTGAGCAGACGAATTTATTAAACATATGAAGCATTGGATAAGAAAATTCAAATTCTCGTATTGTGATCAAATTAAAACTATGTTACGCAATCGGGTAATGTTTGTCACTTTAAAGTTATTGACATCGCTTATAACTATGGATAACTACATAATAAATTAATTGTTTACTTAAGTTATTTCATCAAGCAAGTCGAATGCAAGTCCATAAACCGACATTATTCACAGCCACTATACCATAAATACATAAGCCTTTTAACATATTTATTATTGAGTATTTACTTCATGAAAAGTTATGGAATCTACCCTGCATTCGCAAGTAAAAAAATAAAACTAATATTTGTTTTGAAAAACTACATATAATATATAGGGCTTTACGTATTCTTACTTTACTCAACCATAAAGTAAAAATACGTAGACTTAAGTAACTCTGACAGTTTCTTAATAAATATTCAGAAGTCGTAAACTTGCGGTTCCCAAGTTAAACGAGAAAACTCATCAGTTTTCCGCCCAAAAGGCGATTTGTCTCGGAAGTCCAACTGCACAGATTAGAAGATAATGATTGATGAAGGTCATACATAAATTCATCTCATTTTCTCATGGCCGTAGGAAGAAACTATAAATCGCCAAAAGCCTGCTCTGAATCTCACGAAGGTTTTACTCTTTTTGCTTCGTCCACATTCCAGTCATTATGCAGTTCTTTTTTTTCTGTTTATGGTTTCCACAGTTTAAAATAAACTGATGTCTCCACAAAGTCTCCTCCTATCTCCTTGTTGACTTTTCTGGCCAGTTAATATTTATAGAAGATTCTATAACTAGACTGTATTTGATAACTGGCTGTTATTGTTTTGTTAACATCATTAGCTGCAAAGTCAAAGCATTTATTTCAAATAGGCACATAAAAGGCACTTCTGAACGTCAAAAATTTTCTTAAAATAGAATTGATTCTAGTCGCCTATTCCAAAAGGTAGTTTTCGTATGGAGAAGAATGGGCAAGAAACTCCACCGTTACTCATTTAAAATGTTTTAGGTACAATATTTTGCATGGGTACATTAATTATATAATAACATGTGAGGACGATGCACCTAAAATAAAATTACTATACCACAATAGGTAAAAGAATTAAAAACGAAACCATGACATATAAATTAATTATCTGATAGATACATGGTGCTCACATATTTACAAACATGATACAAGCAAAACGATTTTAATTTAAAAAAAATACAAGTAATAAGTCAGAGTGTGAGTAATAAATGTAAAAAAGAATTTAAAAAAATTTACAATTAAATTAGCAACCAGTTTGATTTTGTCTAGACTCTAGATTGTCCTATGGAGCAGGACCAGCATGTTTCCAAGCGTTCTTATCTTGGATATAATCTTCTGCACCCTAATTATTGCGTAACACCATCAATATCAATTAAATAATTTTGAAGGATATTGCTAATCAATTGCTTCATATGTTCGATAAATTTGTCTTTTCAACAGCGTATATAACGCAATGAATGTTGTTGAACTGTCAAAATGGAATTCATCGCTACTGTTAGTGTGTTACGCAATTGCCTCGCTGGTTTTAAAGTATAATGATCAGACTGTTCATAAAATGCGAAGAAGAATAACCAACAAATCACCAATTTCACGTTACTAATGAGTAATTTGTAACTGTGTCTTGGAACTTCTGACTGCGGGACTCCAACAACTCATCCCAAGCACTGGCGCTCCTCTAAGCTTAAAATTAGTGGGGTGCCGGCTAATTAGCACCGTGTCACACTGGGTGTCGAGTGCGCCTCGACATGGCTCTGATACTGCTTTGTAGGTACAGTCACGGAATAAATATGTTAAGCACCTTAAGGTAGACTTTTCTTTGTACTACCACCATCAATTTTCCTACATCATTGCCAACATTTTGAATGATGAAGATAGTTCGGAAAGCTGGCATGCGCCCGCTATGTGGGACAAGAATTTGTTCGTTTAACATTATCGCTCCTTGACCGTTCCAAATCTCTAAATGAAGGAAGATCGTTAAAAACTTTACTTGGGTAAATTACGACGCTCAGCAGTGAATAAATAACTGACGGAGGAGGACAGTATCTAAAGGTCTAGGATATCTACTAGAGCCGGATGGATGTTTTAATAAATTATAGGTTTTCTTACCAAGAAGTATCGTGTTACCCAATAACTGGGTTGTGGAGACTAGTTAGAGCAGTGGTGGCCCAGTGGTATCAGCCGCGACATACAAGTTGTAGGTCGTAGGTTCGAACCCCGACAGGCGCTTTACTTTGTGTAAATTATTTCATCACCACTGCTCTCAAAACGGTGAAGGAAAACATCGTGAGGAAACCGGCATGTCCTAGAACCAAAAATTCGAAGACATGTGACATCCACCAACCCGCACTGGGCCCGCGTGGTGGATTACGGCCCACTCCCTCTCACAGAGAGGAGTCCTGTGTCCCAGCAGTGGGAACATTATAGGCTGATTATGTATGTATGGAGACTAGTTATACAGTCGCTCAATGTTAAAAATACTGGTGTTCAGCTGCATCCGGTTAGACTGGAAACTAACTCCAAAATAGTTTGGAAAAAGCAAGGCAGATGATGATGAGACTAAATAAATGTTTAGTTCCTTGCCTGTTCTTTTCATGGAAAACTACCCTTTGGAACGAGTTACTTTGAACGAGCTTTTCTGGCCAACAGACCAACTCTTTGATAATTTAGAAATAACTGTTGAAATAAATGCCTTGAGAATGAGTTTTTAATCGTAACTTAGTAAGCAAAACACTTATCTTTTATCAGAAATGTCTGTAGAAGATTGTAGTGCAGCGTTATTTCGATTCTTATACGTGGAAACATCTTTTATAGGTCACAATATAATCGCGGCGAATTCGTCAGCAAACATTAACTCCCGTCAGGGCTTAGGAAACATTGGAAAGAGAAAACAAAGTAAATATAAAAGGAATTGCAATTAGAGTTTTATAAATGAATCTTACAAGCTCCAGAAAATAATTTCACGAAAGATTAATCATAATACCTAACTTACGTAATCGGCCTATAATGTTCCCACTGCTGGGACACAGGCCTCCTCTCTGTGAGAGGGAGTGGGCCGTAAACCACCACGCGGGCCCAGTGCAGGTAGGTAGATGTCACTTGTCTTCGAATTTTTGGTTCTAGGACATGCCGGTTTCCTCACGATGTTTTCCTTCACCGTTTTGAAAACAGTGGTGATGAAATAATTTACACAAAGTAAAGCGCCTGTCAGGGTTCGAACCTACGACCTATATCTCGTAAGTCGCGGTCGTTACCACTGGGCCACCACTGCTCTACCTAAATTAATTATATTTAAAAATATTGACTATTAGGTAGGTATGGAGAATATCAAAACCGTACCGTTTATCTCTGACATTCTCTGTTGTTTGCCTATTTTGTACTGCTGGGCAAAGACCTCCCCTTTTTCCTTCTGTTGACTCTACAAACCTTATCAGATCATCACAGCATCTTCGCCGTGGTCTACCTCGACGACGATGTTCTCCCTCAGGCGTCCAGTGAGTGACGATTTTTGCCCATCTCTCCGGGTGCATTCACGCGACGTGTCCGGCCCACTCCCACTTCAGCCTGGCTGTTTTTTCTCCAACATCCGCTAATTGAGTTATGGAGTGCAGGGTGGTGCATCTAACTCGGTATGTACGCTAGACTTCTATTATGCTGCGTTCCATTGCTGAACTGGGCCTTTTTGGCGCAGCCGTGAGGCACACTTTCCTGTTAATAGCTTACATCGGACTTAACGCTTTTTATTTGATCTTAATTTTTTGTTTTTTTATCTGATGTATCTGGTATATTGTGTCTTTTAGTCTGTGCTAAATAAATGTATTTTCATTCTTTCTTTCATTGCCATAATAAATATTAACTATGTATATCAATAATGCAACTAAAACTATTGCAGTAAGCAGCACTCAGTCCTTTTAAAGTCACTTCCTAGCAACGAAAACCCAATTTTCCCTGTACCAAAAATCTACAAACTTTTCTAACAAACTCAAAGTTAACAGCAAACATACGAGGCGTAAGTATGTGACGTATGTAACGAGTGGTAGCTGTTACCAACGTTCCGGCCGGTTGCTAACATAAACGGACTGTGGCCGGATGACTCTTGGAATCCGCTGCACTCTGAAAATTTAGAGATAACTTTAAATTGTTATGGCTAGTTGTGGGATGGAAATAGTTAAAGTTGTTTGAGAAGCTTCAGAATATGAGGGTTTTTTGGTAATTGCTAAGGGTAAACCAGGTATTTTACCATTTACAGTGACCTCATCCTTACGCAATAACCATTTCGCTTGCTAGCATAATAAGCCTATAATGTTCCAACTGCTGGGATTTAGGCCTTCTCTCTTCGAAAGTGAGTGGGCTGTAATCTATCACGCATACATACTGTATGCACAATTGACCTTCATCATCAATGGTGCAGATGAGATCATACTATCAATGCAGTTTCATTTTCACCATTAATGGTGCAAACGAAGCAAGTTAGTCTCCTCTGCACGATGAGACCATACTATCAATGCAGTTTCATTTTCACCATTAATGGTGCAAACGAAACTAGTTAGTCTCCTCTGCACGATGAGACCATACTATCAATGCAGTTTCATTTTCACCATTAATGGTGCAAACGAAACTAGTTAGTCTCCTCTGCACGATGAGACCATACTATCAATGCAGTTTCATTTTCACCATTAATGGTGCAAACGAAACTAGTTAGTCTCCTCTGCACCATTGATGGTGCAAGTCAATGCTGCATACGGTACAACGGGGCGGGCCCAGTGCGGGTCGGTAGATGTCACATGTCTTCGAATTTTTAGTTCTAGGACATGCCGATTTTCTCTAGATGTTTTCCTTCACCGTTTTGAGAGATGATGAAATTATTTACTTACACAAAGTAAAGCGCCTGCGTTGGAACCCACTTACTACGACTCGCTTGCAATGAGACATAATAAATTTATATGAGTACCGAATTAAAATGTAGTCAATCAGTAATAGATGTTTATTGCGATATCGATGAATGTAAGGTAGGCCACCCTGAGGCTAATTGGAGTGACGATCTCCGCAGGGTGGCTGGTAGCAGCTGGATGAGAGTTGACGAGGATCGAGTTGAAAGGCGTGCAATTAGATAGGCCTCTGTGCTTCGGGTGACAGATCTCGACGATAAGCGTAAGTCCAGGGATGTGTGGCCGGCTTTGGGTTTCATCTCGATGGGTCTTTTGAACGCAAAGAATATCGCAGTGAGTTTTGCGGTAGACATAAGAAAGAACTTCAGATTTGTTTCGAGAGAACCCTTCGATGTTAATCGAGATTACGCACAGAGCCGGTTTTATAAGTAATAATAATAATATTCCACAACTATCACACAACGCCATCTAGTCCCAAGCTAAGCAGAGCTTGTGTTATGGGTACTAGACAACTGATAAACATACTTATATATTTCTAAATACATACATATTATAGATAAATTACACCCAGACACAGAACAAATGATCGTGCTCATCACACAAACATTTGTCCTGGGTGGGAATCGAACCCACGACCTCCGGCATAGCAGTCAGGGTCACTAACCACTAGACCATCAGGCCTGTCAAATATAAGTGGACTTTGGATTGCCATCGTGGTGAAAGGATTAGCCAATCAGCGTGGGTAACTCGCTGATTGCCCAGGGTGCGCCGGACGTATAGTGGTTCTGTAGATACGTCGCTCGGGAAAGCTCCTTTTGTGCACCCAGCAGATAGGCTCTGTACTGCAGCGCACTGCTCTAGGCTGATGATGTTGATGATGAATAGATGTCTATGAGTTGTGTGCCTCTTATGTAGTACGATTCATCCGCGTGAAATTTCGGCCAACGACCCACCGCGTCACCCGCGTCACCCGCGTCACCCGCGCTGTTACCTACTTCGTTTTCGCTTAGCGGCTCCTAAGTGTCATAATCGATGATGATAAATAGCCTTCCTCAAGAATTGAGCTATCAAATACAAAAATATTTTTCTTCAGCTTTATTATTGGTATTTTAGTAGGTATATAGATTCAGAATATGATAATTGAGATGTGTATTACGATACTTTCTTCTTAACTAAAACCCTCCTAACAACGTAAACCAAAACAAAGAAAAAAAACGGTTACGTGCGAGTCGCACTCACGCACCGAGGGTTCCATACAAATTTGTAGGTATGTAAATAGTTTATCACGGGATTTATTTTTTTTGTAATTTTGTTACAGAATTACGGTTTTCAAATTTTTCCCTTTTCTTGTATTACATGACATTGCTTCATGATTCCAGGATGTCTAGGTCAACGGAAAGTACCCTATAGGTTTTGATTCCGGAACATAAACGCCTGTATCTTTTGATTGCGTCGACTTAGAAGTTTGTTTTTTTCACTGCTGCAAAGGATTGCAGCCCTGAATATTAATATTAATTTCAACTTGATAACTCCACGCGTTCCTAAGAAAAAGGGTCTTCACCGACGGACAGACAGACGGACAACGAAGTGATCTTATAAGGGTTCCGTTTTTCCTTTTGACGTACGAAACCCTAAAAAGTAGAAGCAAACGTACTACAAATAGTATTGAGTAGTGCCTAGTATCAAAGTAGCCAGAAATATCTCCGCTTAGGAAACCTGCTGTAACCTATATCTTCATTAGAGCTGCCATTGACGCGTTAATGAGGGCAAATTATATTCAGTTAATCATTTTAAGGGTCGTATTGGGTCTCATTTCCTTAACAAGGACAACTGTTCTTGATTGAAGTTATTTTGTAACGGTTATTATAATGTTATAACCAGCATTTGTACGCGGCTTCACCCGCATGGATGTCGGCAAATATCCCACGGGAACTGCTAATTAAACTATTATCGTTTTCATGTAACTATGTATATTGGTTTACGCGACACACGCCAGTGAAGCTTCCAGTCGGTATGATTTTTCCGACATCTTCAACAATCAATGGATATCTTTACTTGCTCTTTGGCGGAATTCCAGATAGTGACACTTAACTTATTGTACTGTGTCTATGTGTATTTTTATCGTCGCTATCATAAAAATACAATAAAGTTAAATATAAAAGGGGGTGCCCATACAAGAAGCGGCTTTTATTATATGTATGTACCTAGTGCTAACTATTGTATGGTGGTACGGAACACTTCGTGTACGAGTCCGACACGTGCCTACTTGGCCGATTTTTTAATTGTGTTAGCCCAGAACTTAGCCACGATTATCAAGGTTACCATACTTTAAGAGGCTTACAGGACCTAAACGCAAAAAACGCATGTTTTAGAAACAATAAAAAGTATATGATCGACTACTGTAAACAAAATCAGAAAATATCATATGATATTCATCAGGATAATGCTAGGTAGTGTGTTGAAAACATTATACATCTAATTTGATACGATAGAAAAAAATCATGAAGATACCTCTATAAACTTTCTTTTTACAATAAAAACCATTACATACAATCATTCTGATTTTGTCAGATTATTCTACAAGCAACATACTAAAGCACTAGTGTTTTAATTTTTTAGTCCAAACAATAGATTTTTTGTAAATAGATAATCGCTTCATACTTTACAATAAATTAACAGCGTTGTGTCATCGCGCTTCTCATTCTTTTCTATGCAGTCCGAGAAGTGACTGCACTTTAGGTCATGTAGTCCCCTCTGACACTGACATTCTGCAACACAACATCAAAAAGATGATGTGTAAGAGTAGTGAGTTAGGGAGTAATGCCCAAGTGACAGTAGCTGTTCGAATGGCACTCGTTAGAACTGAGTCGAGTGCCTCGTTAGCTCGTGTTAGAACATTTGCATGTTGGGCTGTTGGGCCCACGAGAGCCGCGATGTATCGAAGGCCAAATTAAAATCCAGAAACACAAAAGCAGAGGGGCAATTCTCGTAATTTTAAGAACGTTCACAGTCTGATCTCAGTCTCAGTCTGTCAAAAATACCTCTAATTTTCCTACATTTTGACAAGTTTTTGACATTTGCTTGTCGCCGAGATAAGACTGCGACTAGATTTTGAACGTTTTAAATTGCGAGAATTGGCCTTCAGAAAGTAGGTATACAATCGTCTGTGGTCTTCGAACTATTTAGTATTTGTAACTTTGGGACTGTTCAATCATCATAACATCTAAATACTTGTGCACTGCTGTTCGACCATCAGCGACTGCTACAATTCTGAAACTACAGACGCCAGCACATCAAGCTACTACAATCTGTGAAATTTCTTTAATAGATTTGAACTTTATCCCTAAAGCGTAAGGTTCAAAGTTGATTGGGAAAATTACATAAATAATAAATTAGTTACTAAAATATGGATTTTTCTTGTCACAGTTTAGTACGATTCAAAAAAAATGTATTCTAAATGGATGAAAATGTTTTCATTTTGAAGATCACACAAAAACCAATTAAGTATACTAATTGCCTACTTGGTTATAGTTCAGTTTAGTTTTTAAAATAATTGCTCGATAGTTTTTGTTTTATATATTTCGCTTATTTAGCGGCCCCACACTAAGATGGGTCGCACGTGCTCTGAAAGCTAGCCTCAATGAAAAGAGGACGATGATTTAAGAAAACTGCACTCCGAGAGACGAAGCGATCCATTTAGCTCTTAATTTTAATGACGTATGTCAGTTGGGCAAGTAGATGTTTGGATATAGGTAATAATATTAGGTCCTTACATATGAAATTGGCGTTTTTCGTACTGGCCACTTTAATCACGAATTTCTCCTCTTTGGTAAGGAATTCCAAATTCAAATTTGTACAGCTATTTACTCGTGTATTTGTGCTTCGATGACCGTCATTCATTTGTTTTTTTCTTCTGTTTTTTCTGTTTGCGTCACTCATTTTACAAAATGGAAAATTTAAAATATCGCATTATTTACGAGTACGAGTTCCGCCGTGGCACTAGTGCTGCGGAAACGACTCGAAGGGTGAATGATGTGTATGGCGGTCATGTTGCAAAAGAAAACACAGTTCGTTTTTGGTTCCAACGTTTTCGTTCTGGAAATTTCGACCTGCAGAACAAGCCCCGTGGACGGCCTGAGACCCAAGTTGATAATGGAGAATTGAAGGCTATTGTGGAAGCGGACCCATCGCAAACCACGTCCGAGTTAGCTGCAGGCTTCGATGTTAGTGATAAAACTGTTTTAATTCACTTGAAGCAAATTGGGAAGATTAAAAAGCTTGAAAGGTGGGTACCTCACGAATTGACTGAAGCAAACCGGCAAACGCCAGACCACACACTGCGCAACAGACGGCTACCAAATTAGAAGAGCTTGAATTGGAATGTCTTAGACATCCTCCGTACTCCCCGGACCTTGCTCCAACAGATTACCATTTTTTTCGCAATTTGGATAACTTTTTGCAAGGGAAAAAATTCAACTCCGATGGGGCAGTCCAAATCGCCTTCAAAGATTTTATTGATTCCCGTCCGACTGGTTTTTTTAGTAAAGGGATCAATGAACTACCTATAAGATGGCAAAAGTGCATTGAAAACAATGGTTCATACTTTGATTAATTAAATATATTATATTAAAAAATATTCGAGTTTTTGTTCCTTCCATACAAAACGCCAATTTCATATGTAAGGACCTAATAATATCTTTAAGATAAACAAATTAAGTAACTTGGCTCGCGAGGTTGTCGACATGTGGGATGTGGACTCAGCGATCATTGTGCCGATAGTCGTGACAGCCAATGGGTTAATAGGTAAGAGCCTCGACCAACACCTGAGGAGGCTCTCGTTGGGCAGATGGATCAAGGGCTTGATTCAGAAGGCGGTACTTCTGGACACGGCCCGCATTGTTAGGAGGTTCGTCTCTCTGGGGCCCTGACCGCCGGTAGCTTGGACCCTGTTCCCGATGGGCTACTACTTTTTATATTTTTAATGTTTTTGTTTAAAAACATTATTTATGTGTAAATAATGAAATAATGGATATCTTCAATAATGTTTCATCATCATTTCAGCCGAAAGACGTCCACTGCTGGACATAGGCCTCCACCAAGCATCGCCACTCCGACCAGTTCTGTGCTTCTCACATCCATCGGATTCCTGCGGTCTTCACCAGGTCATCGGTCCACCTTGTGGGACACCTTAGTAATGTTTAGGTAGTTTTCAATGTGAAGAGCAGATTGTCATAAGTTTGGGAAGTTGGATAACAAAAGTTATTTAGGAATGTTTTTAGTTACTTCATTGTTGCAATAATTCATGACATTTGTCAGGAAAGTCTTTCATAGACAACAAAATATTACGTAACAGTAAAACTAATTATGGTAAAAAATTAAAAAAAAAATGTTCGTTGATAATTTGCTTAGACACTGTCTTATTCAATATTTGCTGTAGTAAAAAGTTAGTAATATGTAACTTTCATCAAGCTTTAAAAACTTTTAACCAAAAAAATAAAGTATAATAATAATATCTAGTTATCTACCGGCATTTACTCATTAGATCCGAATATAACATTTTAGAACTTCAAGCGTAACACTTGTAACAAAAGTACGTAGCGGTGAATATGAGGAGAAAATGATCCTATATATCCTTGGAGCCGGATCCGTTGCTCAAAGCCGAAGCCTCGCAAGTCCCGAAGGCCTCGGCGTGCGAATTGCATGGTCCAAAGGTAATGTGATGGAAATATGTCTGGATTAGGGTGGGTGGTATTAGAGGTGGTGGGGTTTAGTTTTGTAGGAAGGTATAGTAAGATGATTTTGTTAGTTTAATCATAATGATGTCATTAAAGCCAGCACCTTAATTGCGCAACACGCTTTCAATCACAGTCTAAATAATTTTGAAGGATATTGCTAATCCATTGCTTTATATGTTCGAAAAAAATGTCTGCTCAACAACGTAAATAACGCAATGAATGTTTTTTTTTTTTTTTTTTTTTTTTTTTTTTTTTTTTTTTTTTTTTTTTTTTTATCTAGCCTGCGCTGTCCCACTCCTGGGCAAAGGCCTCCCTCCACTCCTTCCATTTTTCGCGAGCCCGCGCGTCCTCCCTCCAGTTTTGACGGAACCTATCCAGCTCGTCCCGCCATCTCCTGCGTGGTCTGCCGCGACCCCGCCTCACTGTCTCAGGGCACCAATTCTGCGCTATTTGGGCCCACAGTTTGTCCGGCATGCGGCAGACATGTCCTGCCCAGTCCCATTTAAGTTGAGCAGCCTTTTGAGCCACGTCAGCTATCTTTGTTTTGGAGCGCAGTATTGTGTTTCGAACACGATCCGTTAATTTAACACCTAGTATACTGCGCTCCATTGCTCGTTGGCAGACCTTGAGTTTGGACTTCTGGATGTTAGTCAAAGACCAAGTTTGTGCACCATAGGTTAAGACGGGAAGAATACACATGTCCATGAGCCTGCGTTTCAGTTCCATAGGCAACTCACCCTTAAATAGTTCCTTCAAGGACCAGTAGCTCTTCCAGGCGTTTTCCGTTCGTCTCGAGATTTCTTTGTCTTGCCTCGCCTGGAAAGAGACTACTTGACCCAAGTAAAGGTATTCCTGGACATGTTGTATTATCTCCCCGTCTACTTTTATGCTTCTAGGTGTTTCATTGCACATGACTTTGGTCTTAGACATATTCATCTTCAGTCCAACCTCAAGGCTTGCATTGCTAAGTTCTTGGAGCATTTGTTCAAGTTCAGTGGCTGAGGATGAAAAGAGAACAATGTCGTCGGCGAAACGTAGATTTGTCAGTCTCGCTTCGCCAAGGACAATGCCTCTTTCCCTCCATTCGGCTGCCAACTTTCTGAAGATTTCTTCGAGGGTACTGGTGAACAGTTTAGGAGATAGCGGGTCGCCCTGTTTGACTCCTTTCTCTATTTTAAATTTTGGGCCGGTGGTTTCAAGTTTTATTGCAGCTGTACTATTTTTGTAAATATTGCGTAACAGATTTATATAGGTTGAATCAATGTTTTGGTTGCTTAAGGCGTCAAAAATGGATGTGTGTGAAATGCTGTCGAAAGCTTTAGAATAATCAACAAAAGCGAGGTATAACGGGATTTTATATTCCTGGTGTTTTTCTATGAGTTGATTGACTGTATGCAGATGATCTGTCGTAGAAAGGCCAGGCCGGAAGCCTGCTTGCTCAGGGGGTTGGTGTTTATCTAGTTCTCCAGATATACGATTCTCAATTATTTTTATGAATAATTTGTAGATATGTGATATTAAACTAATGGGCCTGTAATTATTAATATCGGATTTATCACCCTTTTTGTGGAGCAGAATAATATTAGAGTGACAAAAATCTTTAGGAAAGCTACCTGAATGCAGAATGCTATTAAAGAGCCGGGTGATGTATGGAAGGAGAATAGGTTCACCTATTTTCAGTGTTTCTGTGCTAATGCCATCTTCGCCACATGATCGATTGTTTTTCATTTTAGTGAGGGCTACATGAATCTCGTATCCGGTTATAGGTGGAATACTGTCAGGGCAGAAATAATCGGGTGTTGAGGGTGGTTGAGTGTTGTCGGAGTAGAGGGATTTATAAAATGTTGTACATATATCTAATACTTTTGATCTATTCATTTGCTTCTTACCATTGCCATCTTTTAAATATGTGATCCATGACTTGTGATTCGAAATACCTTGTTTTGCTATTTTCAGAGAGCAGTTATTTTCTAGAGCATCCTGAACTAGTCTATTGTTGTAATTTCTAATATCTTTTCTAATACTACGTTTAACCTCTTTATCTTTAAGTCTATATTGTAAATCTCTGCTTGTATACAAAGTCTGCCTTTGATCTATTAATTTTACAGTTTCGTTTGATAGTTTTTTGCTTTTGTTTTTGATTTGTGTTACTATTTTGCTGGTGAAAGCCATTGCTACTGATAGTGTGTTACGTAATTTCCTTGCAGCTTGAACAAACAGATAATCCACGAGCATTTCCCCAAGAAATAAGCTGCCGAATGTTTGGTATAACTTTTTCAAGCATCCAGAATGTCAAAGAAAGGCCTATCATCTGCCTAGCCTTTTCCCAACTATGTTGGGGTCGGCTTCCAGTCTAAACGGATGCAGCTGAATACCAGTACTTTACATGGAGCGACTGCCTATCTGACCTCCACAACCCAGTTACTGAGTAATACGATATCCCTTGGTAGGACTGGTTGTCAGATTTTCGAGCTTCTGACGACTTGTAACGACTGTCAAAGATCCACGAATGATAGCCGGGACCAACAGCTTAACGTGCTTTCCCAGGCACGGAGGGGTCTTAATGGTCACCCATCCACGGACTAACCGCGGCAAGCGTAGCTTAACCTAATCCATCGACTCGTACGGCTGATATTACTTAGCCACAAGCCCCTCTAGGTCAAAGAAAGGCCTATCCAACCTCAAAATCTACACTACACCTCAAACTCAAACTCAAAGCATTTATTTCAATTAAACCAATTATAGGCACTTTTGAATTGTCAAGGGGTCGGTCAGTCAGAAAGATGAAGCTAGTTGCCCATTCCAAAGCGTAGGTACCTATGGAGAAGAACGGGCAAGAAACTCCATGGACACTCTTTTAAATCAGAATAATATGGTTACAAAGTCTTGGTTACATCATTCATGCTAAAAATTATACATGTGAGAACGATGCAGAACGTTAAAAGCGTCCATAATGAAAAGATGAGAAAAAAAAAAACAATTAAAAAATTAAATTAAAATAAGCCGTGGCAGCAAAGAGATGACCAGTCCCTACTGACGGCGCCCGTTCACGAACATGACGCATGTATTAGCACCATTCAGCTCAACCATTTTGAAGGGAGCTAAATGATCCAACACATGCGCCACCATCAGCGAGACATTTGAGTGAGCATGACATACTCTCAGCCGCCAGAGCACATTCAAGTCAATGAAAGACGTACCCAGTAAATGGTAGCTTTATAGTATGTACATAGTACTCACACATGTGCTATGCAATTATACAATACTAAGAGATTGAATTTATATAATGCAAAAGTAGTATTTTACCGCTAAAACTTATACTCTCACATACTCATATAGAAACACTTATTAATACAACACGTACTTATCTCATATTAATCCCGTGCCATCCATAATTCTACAACATTCGTCAGATAAGTAGCTCAAGAGTGCCCTGAGTGTACTTTCAGTATCGGTCGGGAGGCCTCTAGAATGCAGCGACAGATGAACTCGGAGGTCGGAGGTCTAACCTCACTGGAGAGGATTCTGTAAGCTGCCAGTAATACCTTTAAGAGGACTAAGTCTACATTGAAGGAATTTTTAGATGAAAAGCTTTTGGTATTCGTTTGAAGTTATCGAGCGGGTTTGAGCGGTATTCGGAAATAAGAATTTGTAAAATTCTCATAATCGGCCTATAATGTTCCCACTGCTGGGACAAAGGTCTTTTCTCTGTGAGGGAGAGTGAGGCATAATCCGCCACACAGGTCTAGGTCAGTGTGGGTTGACGAATGTCACATGTCTTTGAAATTTTGGTTCTAGGATATGCCAGTTTCCTTACGATGTTTTCCTTCACCGTTTTGAGAGCAGTGGTGATGAAATTAAATACACAAAGTAAATCTGCCTGGATTCGACCTCACGACCTACAACTCATAAGTCGGGGCTCCCCTGTGGGGCCACCACTGCTCTCAAATACTACTCTAGTCACAGATAATCCAATGACTTATTTTACAGCATTGTTTGGAGTACTCAAACCACAGGTGTTTCAGTTGCTACAATGCATTTAAATAAATGAAGCTGCGTTTGAGTATTCGAGCTGTATCATACTTTTAGTAAAATAATAATAAATCTTAAGGATATAAATAGGGTAGGGTACTAGTAGCAGCTGGATGAGAGTTGCCAAAAATCGAGTTGAATGGCGTGCAATACGAGAGGCCCTTGTCCAGCAATGGACTGCTATAGGCTTATGATGATGATGATACAAATAGGGATAACACCTAATTTTTTTTTAATTATTCTACTTCTAGAACTTTAATTGGTTGTGGATGTTGTTGAGAGGGGCTAGTGGCTAAGTAATAGTCACACGGGTCGATCGATCAGGTTAAGCTACACTTGCCAAGGTTAGTCCGTGGATGGGTGACCATCTTAGCAAACCGAGAACCCCTGTTCCTCGGAAGCACGTTAAGCCGTTGGTCCCGGCTGTCATTCTCGGATCTTTGACAGTCGCTATGGGTCGTCAGAAGCTCGAAAGTCTGACAACCAGTCTTACCTAGGGGTACTTCTAACCCAGTGACTGGGTTATGGAGGTCAGATTGGCAGTCACCCCATGTAAAATACTGTTATTCTAGCTGCATTCGGTTAGACTGGAAGTTGACCCCAACATATTTGGGAAAACGCTACGCAGATGATTATGACAATGTTTAAGTTGAAATAAATATTTTTGTATTTTACCAGATTAGTTATGTACAAAAGGCAAATGTGTCCCCATAATTGCTAATAGCACGCAATATACATATTGACTCTTAAAGATATTAGTACTGTAAGCTTAGATGATAATGGATTTATAGAAGCTTATAATGAAATATTTGATTATGTCTGTGTGTTGAAATCTATGTAGGTAATAATAATAGGTAAAAGGTAATACGGGCTTGGTGTCCGCAACTTCACGTCAATGCGCGTATTTTGCGTACGGGTAGGAAAATCGATTATTCGATCCACCCCAGCTCCTCAAGGAAGGCCAGCAACGCCTTGATGTTACTGACCGTCTCACGTAGGATCTAAACGCGAAGACTTATAATTGGCTTTCTGTTGACTATTGTTTCCTTTCTTTGTTGTTTTTTGTAGCTGTAAGTCTTCCGTGCTACGATAAATAAATAAATAAACATCCTACAACTGCCTTTTATCACTTTTAGTTTAATTTCAGGATTGTACTCCACAGTTGGGCAAATTGATGTAACCGAGGAAACCGGCATCGGCATTGGGCCCGCGTGGTGGATTGCAGTCAATTCCCTCTCGAAGAAAGGAGGCCTGTGTCCCAGCAGTGGGAACATTATAGGCTGTTTATGATGATTATGAAATTGATGTAACTAAATACACTCGACACCACATAATAGATCATTTTCTTTTTATAGGATAACTGTTGTCTTCTATAAATACTTTTACGATTTGCAAAACAATGTAGGATATACAATACTCCTGAAACTGACATGATTAGAAATATGGGACTGACTGTATTGTCACTCCAACGATAAATTAACTTATATACTACAGCTAAGTAATCATGTCTCTTAAAGGTATGCAAAACACTTACATAGTTTCTATTTTATAACTAAAATGATAAAACTAATAACAAAATCAATAAATTAATAAAGTCAAATAAATTAATAATAAAAGCACAATCAATGAATAAAACTAAGTTCAATTATTATAGTAATTATAGTATTCGCATCCTTGCAGTACACAGTGTTAATTTCAAAGAAAGCCGTTGGTCAAACCTAGTATCCACAAACTCAAATAATAAGACATTTTCGGCCAATAATCCCGACAATTAGTACCACTACGTGTCCCGATAACCACTATAGTGTGGTCGTTATAAAGTGGCCTAAATCAACAGAGATGTTGACGGTGCGTGATCGCCTGTAAGGGACCGATGGCATTAAGTAAGTATTAAGTTACTGGTCTGATGGTTGACATAGTAGTTGTTTGGATACTTAACAATTATTGAATTTCCATCAAGGTTTTTTTGGTGGCACTAGCACTTCAGAAATTTCGTCCGCCATATACAACGTGCAACTACAATGGCGACATTAATTTAACAAACAGGTAGGGCTAGTGGCCAGTAAACATAATAATTATAACAACATACGAGTAAAATAATTCGTAATTTGAAAACTACCGCCTGCGCCGCCCGCCAACCCAACTAATTACTGCAGAAACAAATTACTGCATAATCTTATCAAATTATACCTATGAATAACCTCAAATTTTAAATACAACTAGCAATAACTTTGAGCATTCATAGTAGAAACATCTTTAATCAAAATGAAAATATGAACTCGGGCGATACCACGAAGACGGTATCAAAGACGCTACGAGAATGATTGATGTGCAATAAATTAATTCAGCTCTTTCGGTCTCTCAAACCAAAGTAATATCAATCAGTCCACTGCTGCACAAAGGCCTCTCCCTGGCTACGCCACAACACCCTGTCCTCCGCCGAAGGTAACCATACAAATAGAAAATCAACAGAACAGCACCCTAATTGCGTAACACACTATCAATCAGAATCTGAATCATTTTGAAGCCAATTGCTAATTAATTGCTTCATAAGTTCGAAAAATCTGTGTGATCAACACGTAAATAACGCAATGAATGTTGTTGAACTGTCAAAATTAAACCGATTCCGATTAATAATGTGTTACGCTATTGCCCCGCGGGTTGAATATGATAAAAGTCTCACGGTGTTAAGAGCTTACAGCTAAAAAGAAGCAAAAAAATATTTAATGAATTGTTTGGAAATGAATTCTGAATGGAATGCGACAAGGTAGCTCTATGAGCCCTCTTATGCGTTACTATATTCTTGAAATGGATTGATATATATGTTTATCGTATTATAATGCATCATTATTAATTTCTTGTCATAAGGTTATTTATTTGCCGTGCAAAGTACGTAAAAACGTGTTCTAAAAAGCATTTGAAAGCTCGGTTCGTCTCTTTAGTATTTTTTATCTCGATAGATTTTTTCATAAAGATCATTGGCACAAGTTACAAGTTTTGAACCATCGTGTCTACGAAACATGTTCAAATCGATACGTTTATTGCTTTATTAGGAACTAGGTTTTGCCCGCGGCTTCACCCGCCTGGACGTCGAAAATTATCTAACGGGAAAGTACTACCAGGATTAAAAAAACCTTATATGGTAATCCAGGTTACTATCTGTGTGCCAGATTTCAACTAAATCCGTTCAGCCGTTTTTGGGTCAATCCGGAACATGCCTCCAGACAAACGGACAACATTTCTAAAAACCATATTTTTGGCATCAGACTCGTTCCCACACCTCGTTCCACCACCACGACATTGTCTTTTTTCCAAAAATATTAATGTACAGTTTTGAGTTCGTTACTATTTTTATATTATAATATGTAATTACATTTTTGTACCCTATATCTAAAAATTATAAAAAAGTAATTATCTCTAACCTTTATGCTCGACTCCATTAACTTTAAACTTCACGAAGTCCATGGTGGTATAGCGCGGTTCCTTACCACTAACTGACTGCTATATTGCAGAAGGATTACGTCGAATTATGTCCTCTCTATTTAAACTTCCATAAAAATCAGTAAATTCCTTTCTTAAATATTAATATAGAGATCATTTGTAAATAGTGTGCATGAAATGTCTTTTTTCTTTAGGGTTGTCCGTATGATTAATCTCAGTAAAACTTTACCAAATTGATACGTAGGAATTTTTTACTTTAAAAATGTAATTGTATCACAATTTTATTGCTCATCTTCCCTTTCTCATTCTCCTTTTTTCAAAATTTTTAACTAGTAGTCGTAGCTTGTTACTTTAATCAGCCCTAGAAAACTGAAGACTAACTCCCGTAATCAAAAACTTTTAAAATCTAGTCGTACTCTCTTATCAGCCACAATGAATGTCAAAATCTTTGTCTATTGGGAAATTAGAGGCATGGACTTATTATATTAGTAAGTCCATGATTAGAGGTATTTGACAGACTGAGACCGAGATCAGACTGTGAACGTTCTTAAAACTACGAGAATTGCCCCTCTGTTCAGCAGATATTAGATAGATTGGCCAGGCACAATGTCAATAGTCATTATCTTCTATGACATTAGGTACAGCTTTTTGTGTGTTTTCGTGTGACCGCGTAGTTTTTCTAAACTTCGCAATGGATTTTGATGCGAGTTTCACCGTCATTTGGAGAATTTATTCCGGAAAGTTTTTGTGTATAAATACATTGATATTAATTTTGCCATACCAATTTTACACCCACCCGCACTGGGCCCGCGTGGTGGATTACGGCCCACTCCCTATCACAGAGAGGAGGCCTGTGTCCCAGCAGTGGGAACATTATAGGCTGATTATGTATGTAGGTATGTATTAATTTTACATAACACATAATTATTAAAGAAGTCTCGATACTTTGTTAAGTTGTAAATACCGTGCAGCACGACCGACGAAGAAACGGGTTTTGTCGACGGAAGAATAGACAAAATGATAGATTGTAGAAATATTTGTACGCATTCTACTCGTCTATGCATGGCAATGTGTCATTTTGTCTATTCTTCCGTCGACAAAACGTCGTCGTGCTACACGTGTATGAATCTGAGGTACGTATACACAGCATAGACTCATCTCAACCGTGCTTGTTATCACCTAACTTCTTTTCGAGGACTTAAACTCTTGTGTTTTCTTTTTTAACTTCGTTCAATTCAATCTACAAAATGTAATCTACAAAATATAAACCGGCATGTCCTAGAAGCAAAAAAATCGAAGAAATGTGATGTGTGTGACACATATCAACTCACACTGGGCCCGCGTGGTGGATTGCGGCCTATTGCCTCTCACAGAGAGGAGGCCTGTGTCCCAGCAGTAGGAAGATTTTAGGTTGATTATATTTATGCTAATCTACAAATGTGCAGGCCTAGCTTTTTCAGGCATTATTGATTCTAATGAAAGGAGTCACCAAGAGGAAAAACCATTTTTTGCAGTAAAACACATTTTAACTATTGACACAGAATACTTAATAGTAATACCTATTGATTTAAGTGAAAACACATTTTAAATATTCATTTAAATAACGGTAACCTTCGTTGGTCATAATGCGTATTAGTCAATATGCGTCGTAATGAACACATTTAAATATTGACGCCCGCATTGGGCCCGCGTGGTGGATTACGGCCCACTCCCTCTCACCGAGAGGAGGCCTGTGTCCCACCAGTGGGAAAATTATAGGCTGATTATTAAATGAAAGGTGCTTGTCATGTTGTGTTTCAAGAAGTTTCTAGTAGTTATCGAAAGCCGCAGTCGTGAGGGTCTTGCGGCTAAGTGATAACAGCCGCACGGGTCACTCTACCACAAAACATAGTAAAGGGTCGAGGACCGCAATAATTTGCTACATCAATCGCCTAATATCCAAAAACTGGGGAGCCGTACCCGATGTTCTTCGCATAAATGGGATGGCTCTATGGCTGTTTTGCTAGTTTAATTGGATGCTCAGTGTGGCGCTGATCCGCTCACAACAAGCAAGTAGACACTACCCTAAATGAGACGTGTCAAACAATATCGAGCTGCTTAAAAGCAACTCCACTCTATAAGGCCTACCCGCTATCAGATATAGCACCACCTGCCGTTCGAAGAGACGTCGCGTGCACGCTGGAAGAAGGAAGCAAGAATCCGATTCCAGACATTCCCTTTATGACTTTCTCAACTGCCAATGCGTATTTTTAATCTTATATTTTGAATTGTTTCTTTGCTTTGTTTTTTTTTTACATAGTTCTTACATATAGCAACAAAAATAATGTACCTACCCAGGATTTCGTAATATCTTGATTTAAAAGTGTCCATGGAGTTTTTTAGGGTTCCGTAGTCAACTAGGAACTCTTATAGTTTCGCCATGTCTGTCTGTCCGTCCGGCCGTCTGTCCGTCCTCGCTTAATCTCTGTGACCGTTAGCACTAGAAAGCTGAAATTTGGTACCAATATGTACATCAATCACGCCGACAAAGTGGTAAAATAAAAATTGGAAAAAAATGTTTTATTAGGGTAGCCCCCCTATATGTAAAGTGGGAAGTGATTTTTTTTTTATTTCAACCCTAACGTGTGATATATTGTTGGAAAGGTATTTACAAATGAATAGGGGTTTACTGAAATCATTTTTTGATCATGTCAATAATTTCGGAAATAATCGCACCAAAAGTAAAAAACAATGTGTCCCCCCCCCCCTCTAACTTTTGAACCATAAGTTTAGAAAATATGAAAAAAATCTGAAAAGTAGAACTTTATAAGGACTTTCTAGGAAAATAATTTTGAACTTGATAGAAACAACAGGTTTTGTACAAAAAAGACAAAAAGTTGTACAAAATCATTTCTGGACTAAGTTCGTAGTATAATCGTATATGCAAGCATTTTTTTTAACTTCGTTTACATATTTTAGTATCCTGAACGTATCTTTTTTCAAACTAAAAAATAATTATTAAAATCGGTTCTCGCAATCCAAAATTACCACCGAAAACTTCTGGCACGTCTATGTATTAATTAGTAACCCAATTCCCCGAGAGATGGCGCTGTAGGTACTTATTACATTGGGTCGGGTATTATCGAATCGTACGTGGGAACACTTATTGTGACGGACGGGAAACTACGGAACCCTACACTGAGCGTGGCCCGACTCGCTCTTGGCCGGTTTTTGCCCGTTCTTTTCCATAGAGATCTACGCTTTGGAATGGGCAACTAGCTTCAACTTTCTTACTGACTATTTAATTTTGACAATTCAAAAATGCCTGTACATGGTTTAATTGAAATAAATGCTTTGAGTTTGAGACTAAACGACCACTCCGGCTATACTAAAAAGTCGCAAGAGCTTCTTACGCTCCACACAAGCAATCCAAGACAGGTCACCTGAAGAGCGAAATAAATTGTAGGAAGAGGTGCCTCAAACAAGTCGGCCTATTTCAGTCCACTGCTGGACACATGCCTCTCCGAGGCTGCGCCACAACACCCTGTCCTCCGCCTTCCGCATCCAGTCTGTCCCAGCCACCTTCTTTACTTTGTGCAGCTCCTAAGGGTCCAAGCGTGATGTGGAATAGCTTAGCCTTGCTTCTTGCTCAAGGATTGGGCTATGAGATGCGAAATATTTTTTTCAAATCTGACAGGCAGTTCCAGATAGCGCGTTTAAACAAACAAACTCTTTAGCTTTATTATTATAATAGATAGATTGTAATCCTTTCAATAGTCAGGACGAGATATTTCCAGACAATTTTGAAACGCATTTTAATATCAAGGATTCAGGCAGGCATCTTAATCAGTGTCGGAAGACGGTCAGATGATATTCGGAGCTTGATAGACACAGGCACGTCCTTGTTTGTGCTTTTACTCATTTAAAAGCTATTTTTAATCAAGTTAAAATTGCATGAAGGTGTATTGTAAATGTAAAATCCCAATGTAAGGAACATTGGGATTTTACATTTTTTTTTTCTGACGTTCATTACTTTATTCTGACTTGACATTAATTTGCACTACCATAAGGTTAAATATAGTGTAACAAATAAACTATATAACATCTAATGTACATCCTATAGTCTAGCAAATAAAGATATCATTCATTCATTCATTCAAAACTTTTTAACTAGCTATAATTTTTAAGCGCGCTAAGCCGGTTTCATGATTTTTCTGGCATAACGCGCCTACGTTTTTCTCGTTAGCAATTCGCTGGGGCATATCTTACTCTGTTTAGTGTCAATAGGTATTTTTAAGCACGAGTCTATAATAAACTGTAAACACAATTGAAAAATAACTTTAAATCCTACATAATAAAGTTCAGTTTACGCTACAACTTCAAACATTTTTATAACTTTTTCAATAGTGCTAGTCACTCTGAAATCAACTTAATTAAAATAAAGTTGATATTTGTTTAACTTGAAATAATATTAATTTGAAACATAAGATTGAATAGACTTTAGTTACATACACATACATTAACGCACGGTCGAGCTGGTCGACAAATTCAAGGTCGCTCAGCGCACTATGGAGCGAGCTATGCTCGGAGTCTCTTTGAAGGATAAAATCAGGAATGAAATTATCCGGAAAAGAACCGGAGTTACCGACATAGCTTGCAGAGTAAGCAAACTGAAGTGGCAGTGGGCTGGCCATGTCTGTCGAAGGACTGATGGCCGGTGGAGCAGACGAGTCCTGGAGTGGAGACCGCGTACCGGCAAGCGTAGTGTGGGACGCCCCCCAGCTAGATGGACGGACGACCTAAAGAAGGTGGCTGGGGTAGACTGGATGCGGAAGGCGGAGGACAGGGTGCTGTGGCGCAGTCTGGGAGAGGCCTATGTCCAGCAGTCGACTGCGATAGACTGAGTTGATTGAACGCACTCGTTTTTCCCATGAGGGTAGGCAGAAACTACAGAACGATACCTTATCTATCATCTCTCATCGTTACATAATTATGTACTTCTTTTGCCTCGTTTGCGTACAGTCACGTCTAAAAGTATGTATACACTTGGCTTTATTCAAAGGCGATTTTCTCCTTTATTTTTTAATTAAATTTTATGTTATTACGAAAATAGTATTTTCGAACCCATAGGTTTATGTTAAGTGTCGTATTTCAACGTTGCATTCGTTGTTTCACGAAAATATCGCAATTGAAAGTTGCCAAGTGTATACATACTTTTAGACGTGACTGTACATACATCTGCAACGCACTTTGAATCTCAATCTGAGTCATTTTAAAGGACTAATCCATTGCTTCATCAGTTCAGAAATTAAAATAAGCCGTGGCACCTAAGAGATGACCAGCGGTGCTATTCTGTAAAAAAATCACCGTGATAACTTAGGTGAAGTGAGCTTAAAGTGAGTTGTCATTCCACCTGATGCTAGGGATTGACAATATTGACAGCTCACTTTAAGCTCACTTCACCTAAGTTATCACGGTGAGTTTTGTACAGAATACACCGGCAGTACCTACTGACGGCGGCCGTTCACGAACATGACGTATGGATCAGCACCACAGATATAGATATACCTAGATAATGTGAAAACTGTACGAAAACTAAAAAATCACGCGCGGGGGCGCGTTATCTGCTCACCGCGACGGAGCGCGATGCAGTGTGTGGAGCGCAAAGCGTGCCACTTTTTGACTACCTACTATGACGTCACAAGCTCGCGTTCTCTCGCTCACGCTCACCCAGCTAGCAGTACGCAGGACTGAGCGCGAAAGTAGCGGTTTGTGATTTTCGAATGTAAACTGGTGCGATTTTTGGCACGCAAAGTAGGTGCGCTTGCGTTATCTAGGTGTATCTATATCTGTGATCAGCACCATTCAGCTCAACCATTTTGAAGGGAACTTAATGATCACACGCCACCACTAGCGAGACATTTGAGTGAGCATGACTGCATGACATACTCTCAGCCACCAGGGCACATTCAAGTCAGTGAAAGACGTACCCAGTAAATGGTAGCTTTATAGTTAAGATGCCCACACGTGCGCTACTTATTTAATTATATTTAATAACAAGTAACAAAGAACTCAATATGTTAGTAACAAAATTGATTAACAACTACGTTATACACACTTAACCTAAAACTGCAATATTGTTCATGCGAATCCCTGCTATAAGCTCAATACCGATGTGGAAAGTTTTCAGCAGGGATTCTCGTACAAGCAGAAAGCAGCAATAAATATACTGATTCTTTATTATTTTGTGTATAAAACATTGTTTATTTATTAGATTAGTTATACTGATTGTGGGAGAAAGTTGTTATAATAAAAATCTACTCACACACACAGTCGCATACGTATTAAGAGTCTTACCTACTTCGTCCATTTTGTTTTGTTTTAAATGTATAGCGGAAGTGTTATAAAAATTACCTAAGTAAATTAAAAACTTTTTTTACAAATAAACAACCGACTTCAAAAAAAAAAACACTACAAAGTGTTAAATAACTTTAATTTCAGAAGTCGGTGTCGTTGGTTCCGCATTTTCGTTTTTTGACACCGACTTTCGAAAATAAAGTTATTTATCACTTTATACTGTTTTTTTTTTGAAGTCGGTTGTTTTTTTTTTTGTAAAAAAGTTTTTATTTTTCACTTTTTAGTTGTACCTACCCCACAAAAATTAAACTTAACACTAGTGCATTGAAGAATTGAAGACACAGATTAGAAGAATTATCAAAATTCGCATAGAAATGCCGGAGATGCAGTACATTTATGCATATAACTTCGTATATAAGAACAATCACCTAATGTATTATATACTAAAACCTTCCTAAAAGTATGTAGATCACATTAATGAAAAAATTATCAAAATTGGTTTATTGGTTTTTGAGAAAATCGCGGGCATACAAACATACCTTTTTTGAAGTCGGTTAAAAAAATGACAGAAATCGATTCAGTAATCTGACCAAATTACTTTCATAATGCGCATCAATTGATTTACACATTGTATACCTAAATAATGAATTATGGATAGGTACTTTATTTCCTTTTGTATGTACTAAATAAACGAGGTATTGTAATGTGATACAGTTCTTCAAGTCTATTCGAGGCCATTTACTACACGATCTTTCTTTTTAACAGCATGCGAGTAGGTAGGTACATAAGTATTATACAGTAAACTAAAGTACACAATCTAACAATACTTAGGTACAGATGACCACACGTACTGACGTGCGGTCAACTGTACTTTATCTATAATTTACCCATAAATATTATATATGCACACACACAAGCGTTCCAAACTTAAATTGCATCAACCATGCGTAAATGCACTACAAACAAACATTCTTACGCTAATCTGATCTCAGCGTAAGACTTTCTCTTTGATCATGCTATAAGCAAACTTCGGCGTTCAATAATAAAGCTCACTTTCCTTTGAAATTCTAAAATTGTGTAAACAGCTAAACACTTTTGGTCATTTAAAATGCTATTACAATAATTTAACATTCTATTTAGCAAAATGAGTGTAGGAAATAATCTTTGTTTATGAATCGGTGTATCATGAAAACATACGGTCCGAAATTTTGTGCGTTTGCGTTAGCAGTTTATCTTATTGCTGTCATTTTATTTGCGGAGGTTTGTTATTTATGCAAACATGTTTTCTTTTAGTTATTATTAAAGAGGTTTGCGACTTTTTTCCACACTTAAAATAAACCTATGTAATCTCAGCCTTGCTCTGAGAACAGTCTCGAAAATATGTATTTTCCACTATTTTAGAATACATAGCCTAAGCTTAAAGTATTAAAAATATTTTTGCAGTGTAGGGCCTTACCTAGGATACGAAGTGGACGAGTTGCCCCCTATCCCAATATTGTGTGGTAGTGATAACACTGCGTAAAAAGTTAAACCTTTTCCAAGGTTTTTTTTGTTTGTTTATTTTGTCATGATAGAAGCCATAATTAGGAACACGTCAGCTGTGAAGATTTCAAATGGCTACCCTTAACGGTTAAAATGATGCAGCCCTGTGACAGATATATTATAGGTATAAAAAACATACAAACAGGATAGGTTTTGTACCTAACAGGGTCCCGTTGGAACCTTTTGGTTATAGACCCCTAAAAATCACAAAAACATGGAACTGAAAATGAATTTTATTGGCTGACACGTCTGACACTCAATGAAATAAAAATATTAGAACGTAGTCACATAACAGGCCTTAAAAATTAATAATAGGTAAGTATTTATAGTATGAGAGCAGTGGTGGGCAAGTGGCAACGACCACGCCTTACGATTTGTAGGTCGTAGGTTCGAACTCTGACAGGCGTTTTATTTTGTGTAAATTATTTCATTACCATGCTCTCAAAACAACGAATGAAAACATCGTGAGGAATCCGACATGTCCTAGAACCAAAAAAAATGCAAACATGTGACATCTACCAACCTGCACTGGGCCCGTGCGGTGGATTACAGCCCACTCCCTCTTACAGAGAGGGGGCTTGTGTCCCAGCAGTGGGAAAATTATAGGCTGATTAAGCTTTACTCATCCAAACTGCAACTTAAACTAATTGTAACAATTTGTGGCAGCGTAGGTACCTACACGTCCGAAAAACCTGGACCATTAGAATTTTTATCATGATTGAAAATACATATTTTGGCTTTAAAATAACCTTTCTTAATCGCAAAGACCTCTAGTTTATCTAGAGACATAATTTATCTAGTCACTAGTATATCGCACGTGTCTGTGTGGCATACATTGGTTTGTAAAAAAAAATAGTTTTGATACTTGACTGTGTTTAACTAGTTAAAACAAACAAACAAACAGCAAACTGACTCCTGTACTAGCAGTCGTCGACTCCGCACTGAAACGCTATTATTTTATACGGAATACCCTTTTCTTAAATTAAAAACACTTGAAAAATTGCTAATAGAATAGAATAGAATACTCTTTATTATGTACACCATATAAATAACATACATAATAAACATAAAGCACAAATTTCGTTCATCTAGAAACAGAACTATAGTTCGGTAGCACGCCGCATTGGAACACTTTGTACCTTCACAAGTGCAACAATGTCACAACAAACTTCGTCTTGTTCAGCGATCTAATGTATATTATTCAATAAACAAATCGTATTGAATTATATTGACAAAAGATAAACTATTAACGTTTCAAACATTAATGCAACTTTGCTTTCCGTCATTACACGGGCAAAACTAACCGCACGCGTTCAAAAAATCACGACGTATGTTTACAGACTTTTTAATAGTACCTACCTACTCCTGCTTAAAGATTGCGGTGCGGCTGTCAGTTACTTGCATGTACCCGTCAGATACAGTCATGGACCGCATCAAGTTTAAGGTCAACGGATATCAGTGCTCAGGTTAGCGATTGTTTTTTTATGTTGGTGGAATAGACGTGACGTAAATAAAAATTTTATCTATACTCTGATTTTCACTCCTTTATTCATAAACGTTGGCCCGTTTACACCACATGACACCAACCCCTATATTAATAAACATTGCTTAAAATTAACTAGTGATTAGCGACTATTTAACCATACGTTTTAGACGTTTAAACGTCACTTAATTTTAATCATCGTTTATAAATAACGTCCTTAATTTGCTAGACTAAAATGACAGCTGCGATTGACCTTTTTTCCAATCCAATGTAATGATCGTACCTGTCATTTTGGTCTAACAAAATAAATCAGAGTTTAGGGATATTAATAGATGAGAGTAAACAATGATACCTACATAATAATATTATAATATCTGTGTCACGAAGTCGTTACTTATAAATCGTGCGTTTCTATCCAATGATTTATTTATTTGTCATCGTTGCATGCACTTAGACCGCTTTTCATATTAAACGGTCCCCAAAAATAAGAAGGTAAAGGCCCGTGTTGTCATCTGAATTCTAATCATCTAGTCCCATAATTCAAAATTAGGTTATCTTAATTACTTGCGGGGCTTGTGGCTAAGTAATAACAGCCGCACGGGTCGATCGATCAGGTTAAGCTACGCTTGCCGCGGTTGGTCCGTGGATGGGTGACCATCTTTACATACCAAGACCTCTCCGTGCCTCGGAAAGCCGTTGGATCCCGGCTGTCATTCGTGAACCTTTGACAGTCGTTATGGGTCGTCAGAAGTCTGAAAATCTGACAACCAGCCTTACTAAGGGGTATCGTATTACTCAGTAACTGGGTTGTGAAGGTCAGATAGGTATTCAGCTGCAACTGGTTAGACTGGAAGCCGACCCCAACATAGTTGTGAAATGCTAGGCAGATGATTGAGGTTATTTTAATTACTTAAAATAGTCTGCTCCAATTCGCTAAAAGTTGAAGCTAGATTCAGTGACTTCAAAATACGCCACTGGGAGGCAGATGTTCTTGGGGCTTTACGAAGTCTTGAGATCGTTGATACCTCTCTTCCCACAATTTACTGTCAATCCGAAACAGTGGCGTGCATTGGTTTACAGAATAGGTAGGCACTAGCAATCAACTTTGAACCTTATGTTATAGTGATGAAGTTGAATCTCTATTAAAGAAATTTGACAGATTGTAGTAGGTTGATGTGCTGGCGTCTGTAATACTCCTTTTGCTTCGTTTACGCCCATACATCAGAAGGTCAATTCTCAATAAAACGTTCAAAACCTAAGCGGCCTAGTGCCTATCTATTCTGTAAACCAATGCAATGACTGTCCAATGCCTAGACTAGACCTGGCGGTCTAGTCTAGGCAAACGCGGTCACTAATCAGAAAAAAAGCACAGTAGAAAGATACGAATTCTACTGTGAAAAAAGTGTGGTCAAAAGTGTGGTTAATAAATTGCAAAAGGTCGAACGTCATGGTATTACGCTTGAGACGTACGTATTTTTAATTTTGTCGTATTAACTTGAACAAGTAAAGACCAATGACAATGTGCGAATAGTACGGGAGCCGAGTAGGCCGTCCGGCGACTGCCTACTGCCGCGCGTGTTTGTATGAAGATTTTGTTTTTTGTTAGATATGATAATTTTGTGAGTTTCTTAATTGTGGGGCACACACACTAAAATGTAATTGACAGGCCTATGTTGATATATCAAGGTAGGCACTGCTTATATGCCTATGTAGCGGTATCTACAACGCCACATGCGAACAACACGTCATACTGACGTCACGCAAATCCTGCATCGCGCAAGCAGAGTTTACCACGCAACTAGCATATATACAACAGCCCGACATGAATCATTGGGCAGTTGCCCGCCAGACACAACACCCGTCTGGTCGGAGGATCCTCCCTTTTCTATGGAGGTTGAGTGAACTTTACACCCTGTTCCTCATACCTCTATACTGGTGACCCCGAACATGGACGTCAGCGCAGCCTTCGTGCACCTACTTCAGCGTGACGTCATCATCATTCCCGCAAGCTTTAGAGCGGCGAGTCACCCAGCCAGCCAGCACCCACGGCTTCAACGGGTATCCTGACCACCAGCATGCAGCGACAGCGCATACCTGGTCATCACCCTCAGCCTCATCAGCAACCTCGGCACAGCACACTGCACTTTCGGCCGGTCTACAAGCAGAGCCCTCAATAAGCCTCTCCTGGTCGACGCCAGCAGTCAGCCTCTCAGCCTCAACCCGGCGCTGTACCACATCCGACGCAGTGGAGCATAATGCAGCGCCACCCCGACTCACTGGGAACACCTTCGCAGACAGTTCCGACTCACCGTGAACTATGCGGCAACCGGTTCCGACTCACTGGAACCTCAGCTGGTCTGGCAAGCATCGCAAGATACTAAACTCAGCCCACTATCGACCTCCGGTCTCCGGGGGGGAGTGATGTAGCGGTATCTACAACGCCACATGCGAACAACGCGTCATACTGACGTCACGCAAATCCTGCATCGCGCAAGCAGAGTTTACCACGCAACTAGCATATATACAACAGCCAGACATGAATCATTGGGCAGTTGCCCGCCAGACACGACACCCGTCTGGTCGGAGGATTCTCCCTTTTCTATGGAGGTTGAGTGAACTTTACACCCTGTTCCTCATACCTCTATACCTATATGCAATGCTCGCCACTGATCAGAAAGAACCCTAAGCGAAAACAAAGTGATGCGTGGGCAGGCGATGCGATGCGATGGGGTGGGTCGGGGGGACAAGAAATTTCACGCGGACGAAGTCGCGGGCAGAAGCTAGCGATCACATAAAGTACAAACATGATGTTTACAACTGTTGTTGTTGCAACTCTTATTTTCTCTGAACGATTTGTTGTGATTATCCAGTTCATAAATTGCTGTTAGCTTGTTATGTGTAATGCATCCTCCCATCCAACACGCGAACAGAATTGATTCGTACTACAGTTGCGGGGTAATTGCGTTAGCTATGGATTTTATTTTTACACTTCCATAACATTAATTGGGTTATTTCCGTTATTGAGCAGATAAATGTTTTGAACATATAATTACTTAAAGCAATGGATTAGCAATATCCTTTAAGGGTACTACGTGACCTAAAGCGCGGTCACTGTCGGACTGCATAGAAAAGAAAGAGAAGCGCGATGACACAACGCTGGTAATTTATTGCAAAATATGAAGCAATTATCTATTTACAAAAATTATTGTTTGGACTAAAAAATTAAAACACTATTGCTTTATTATGTTGTTTGTAGAATAATCTGACAAAAAATCAGAATGATTGTATGTATTTAGTATGGTTTTTATTGTGAAAAGAAAGTTTTTAGAGGTAAGTATCTTCATGATTTTTTTCTGTCGTATCAAATGAGTTGTAGTATGTTTTCAATACACTATCTAACTAGCATATATCCTGAAGAATATCATATATTTTTCTGATTTTGTTTATTGTAGTAGATCATATACTTTTAGGCATTATAAAACTTGCGTTTTTTGCGTTTAGGTCCTGTAGTCCCTTAAAATTATAGTGTGTTACGCAATTACGCGAAGGGCGGGCATTCTGGGGGGCTGTCTTTTGTAAAGAACAATGGTCAGATTTCTATAGGAGCTGGACCTGACTTTTGTTTCTCATGTCCCAAAATAAGATTTATTTAGATTGGTTTGTTCTTATGCTGTAAACATCATCCCATTTGAAAATCATATCTAAATAGCCACATTTTTTTATAAAAACGACCACTATACTTTTCATACATGTCCATCGGTGTCCAGAAATCAAAAGCACAGAGTAATCGTCACAAGTGTAGTTATCAGTCTGTAAAACAATGCCAAGGTCAAAACATCAGAAGGAAATCCTAAATAGTATAGCACGTATCACAATTCACAACAACAAGTGAAGCGAAGAGAATAAGATGCGTATATATTGCCGGGTGTCAAACAATGGCGCGAGTCGATGACCACAGATCAAGTAACTTGTCGATGACAAATGACGTTCCGTTGTACGCAATTGAACAAAACGCTTTCACTTAATTATTTTTTATGACAATGTTCCAAACTTCCAATGCATAATAAATCAGCATAGTAGTTGATATGATGCCTAAATACTAATTTAATTGAATAACAGTTAACAACTATTCAGAAAACTTGAATATTTATAGTCTATGAATAAAAAGTCATTTCATTCGCGAAATGAATCGTCAATAGGTGCGTTCTGAAACTATTATACGAAAATAATTACAAAAAACTAAAATAAGGATAACTTTTTTTTGTGACTACATAAAAAGATAATTCTTGTGTTTTTTATGACCTTAAAAAATAAGGGTATTTTTCATATATATGGCATATAGGGACGCTATCGTTTCGTTGCCAGGTACGTTTTGACCAACCTTCTTTGACGTTCGAAAAGTGCTGATTCTCAGCCTAGTTTGAATAAATGACTTTTGATTCTGATTTTGATTGAGGGTGCTGACTTGCTTAGCGGAGTGGCTGTGGGCTTTGGTTGGTTAGAGATTCGATTCCCGGGTGTAGGTTTTTGATTTCGAGGAAATAATAAATTATTGTGGTAGTATGTTGCTCTGCTGAGATATTCCGTGTGAGATAGTCCCTCGCCATGACTTTCGGGATAGAAATTGCAGTAGATACCTGTGCGGCGAGATTTATTTTTTAAACACCGCTGGGTTATGCTAAGATAGAAACCTTTTTGACCTCGCACATGTCTATTATTCTTGGTTTTTTTTCTAATGTTAATTTTGTTAGTATTAAATGCTCCTTTTTTACTGTAGATATGTATTTTCTGTGCAAGTCCCAAATAAAATATTTTTCTTTCTTTCTTTCTAATGGTTTTTGTCGTGTTTTTACTCTGAGCTACATGATAATAATTATTTCATCATGATGCTGGCTCATACTATTTCACGGGTTAAAAATACTAAGCTAGCCACATGTCACGCCTCGCCCAACTTACGACACTGCACCAGTTCATACGCCTTCCGCATTTCTATCATGTCATGTGTGTACTTCTAAAGAAATGTATCTACCCACATCTAGTACGTACTTACCAACTGTTTCACATTTTCGAAAAGCACTAAAACGCCAATTCCCGTAGTACTTAATTAAAAACCATAACGTTCAAAATAAGTTAAAGCCTTTACCAGTAATACATATCTAACATAACGCGACCCCTGTCATCCCCGAAAGATCAGCTAGAGGAGTACCGATAGTACACCCACATTTCGCCAGGTATGTTTCCCATGTGATTCGGGGCGAGCCTATTGCCCTCTACCGGGCACAAATCCAAACTCCGGACTGCTATGCCTTCACCATTATAATTTCTATAAAGGAACGGTTCACATCTGACGGAAGATGCGTCGCATATTATCGGTCGCGTAACGCCAGAACAGACAATTATTATATGAGAAAACGTTCAACCTTCAACACTTAGCCGATGATGCGTTAGTGCGTCGAGCGAATAAATAGACGCAATCGAAGTTACGCCCGACGCATCTTCCGTCAGATGTGAACCGACGCTAAGACAACCAAACTTTTGATACTTATCTTGTATTTAGTTGTTTTGTTGTTTTAATTGTGCATTCAGGGTTTTTTTTTATCGTAATCTGAAACTAATTTAGTAGTTTTATAAAAATAGATACTAAACTGGTTTCTTTAGATGTACCAGACACTTAGATTAGTTTGTTATTTTTATGTCCTGTATAAGTATTAGGTAATTTGTATGCGTGTAATCAGGTATACAACCGGAATTATTCAAATATCTGCCGGTATGTAGTACTTAGTAGACTAGATACCATTAGAAAAATGATATACATAACGTATTTGACAGTGAAAAATAAAATTTTCACATTTTAAAAGAGTAACGGTGGAGTTTCTTGCCCATTCTTCTCCACACGAAAACTACCTTTTGGAAGGGGCGACTAGAATCAATTCTATTTTAAGGTAATTTTTGACGTTCAAAAGTGCCTCTTATGTGCCTATTTGAATAAATGCTTGGACTTTGACTCAAATCTTTATAATTAGGTATAAAGATTTATTATTATTTTAAAAAAACGTGAAAAGACAATGACCGTATCACTACGGGAAGTGGTGCATTTTTTTTTTACCGCGGCCATCGTTGAAGCATTAGTCGGTACTTATATGCCATCAACTGGGCACAAATTCAGAATCCGGGCTGCCGCTGAAAAATTCTGAATTGAGAAACCCAATAACACTGCCGGGAATCAAACCCCGGACCTCATGCTCAGAAGTGGTGTTTGCAACCGCAAGAACAACGATGCAGTCTAGAACAATGATACAGAGGCCAGCACATCAAGCTACCCTACTCTGTCAAATTTCTTTGATAGATTTTCAACTTTACACCAAAGGAATAAGGTTCATATTCAATTGGGAAAATTTGACAGATTGGGGTAGCTTGATATGGTGGCCTCTGTACATATAAGTATACTACTACTAATAAAGCTGACGAGTTTGTTTGAACGCGCTAATATCTGGAACTACCAGTAGGAATTGAAAAAATCTTTTTTGCATTTGTTAGCCTAATTCTAGAGGAAAAAAAAAAGTCAAAAAGAACGCTAAGCAAAAACGAAGGCACGAATAGCGCGATGTGATGTGACGGGGTGGTTCGGGACCGTAAGAAATTTCACGCAGACGATGTCACGGACAGAACCTAGTTAATTATAATGATTTAAAATTGCCTACAAATGAAATATCTCTAAATGTTAAGACTGAAATGAAAGTCCCGAAAGACATTTTAACAATCTTCGTTTAAAACTGTGCAAGTGCCAAAGTAGAAATTGGAACAGGAAAAATTGCTCAAAAGGAGAAACCGCAAATTACAGATTTAATCATTAAATTCTTGGAAATAACTGTTGACATTTAAACGTTAAGTTAAAAGTCCCAAAAGTCATTAGCGGTTGAAAACGGAAAATAATTACTTAACTTAATGCACTATGGCTAGTAATTATACCTATAGAAAATGAGTAAAAAATCTAGTAGAACAATGGTGACAATACTATCATGGCAATTACCTGCTAGTATTATGTGGAAATCACAAGGTTTATTTTGAAGGGCATCTTGATTCAATCATTATTTTTAAATCTAAGTCTTACCTTGACCTTTTAGGTCAATGGTGAGATAGTCTAGTCTATAAAAAACTTTGTTAAGACGGCGCCGACCACACAGTGGCGCCCTCATAATTTTTTGGTTATTTATTTTATTTTTCTAATGAAAACGGATAATAGTGGCCACTTTTATCCGTTTTAGTGATTATAATTATCACCAAACAATGTAAAACTACCGTTTGTAATAATATTAACGTATAATCTTGTGGAGCACAAATTAACGTGCTTATTTTCTGCATTTTCATTCTAAAATAAAAGAAATAACCAAACAAACGACGAGGGCGCCCCTGTGCGGTCGGCGCTGCCTTAAATACTATATTGACTTCTGTTAAAGTTGGCCCAAAACGTTAAGGTACTACTTACACAGACAAGTTCATAATTTTAATCTATACATCTTGCATACATATGTACAATGTACATACTACACACTACATATTACACAATATACCCAGCAGCTTCCTACAGCATCGCCTTTGTACTTATTTATCTGTTCTTTTTTTTCTTCTATTTATACATAATATATATGTGTGTACGTAAATGTTTAAATAAAAAATACTTTTTATAAATAAAATGGCAGTGTCTGTTTGTAATGTCAAAATAACAGCTGTTTACTAAATGCATTATCATGTGCCTAGCCTTTTTCCAACTATGTTGGGGTCGGATTCTTGTCTAACCGGATGCAGCTGAATACCAGTATTTTATATGAAGCGACTGCCTAACTGACCTCCACAACCCAGTTACTGGGTAATACCATACCCCTTGGTAAGACTGGTTGTCAGACTTTCGAGCTTCTGACGACCCGTAACAACTGTCAAAGATCCATTAATGAAAGCCGGGACCAACAGCTTAACGTGCTTTCCAAGGCACGGAGGGGTCTTAGTATGTATAGATGGTCACCCATCCATGGACCAACCGCGGCAAGCGTAGCTTAACCTGATCGATCGACCTGTGCGGCTGTTATTACTTAGCCACAAGCCCCTCTCCTATGATCCTTTGTTGGTTGAAATAAACGTTTGTTTATTTTAAATTCCATACATTTTTTATTTAAAAAAAATCGGCTAAGAGTGAGTCGGGCTGACACATTTAAGGTTCCGAGCCAACCTATGCCGAGCAGTCTGTGGAACTAATTAATATATTGCGTGAAATTAATACCTACTTAAATCTGCGCTAGATTCTAAACTATGTCGTCGAACGACATAGTATAGTGTCAAGGAAAAAAGTGATCTGCACTATAATTTTGATTCCATACATTACATAGATTAAATTACGATCAAAAGTACTAATGCTAAAAAAAAAAACCAAATACCACTATTACCATTTTTTTCAGCAATCATATCACTGTTGCAAACAGCTAATAAAATTGTAGGTAATAACCGTATTAAAATGCACATTGTAGCTTGAGTAATCCAGGCGATATGGCAGTGTTTTTTTGCAAATTTTGAGCTATAGTTCAGACCAAACGTTATTTGAAATATATTTTTAGAATTCCTAAAGAAATCTCTTTCTAACTTTACCAAACACGATAATTATGTTAATTATCAATTTGTTAACCTAAGATCGAAACCTGTCTTTGGCTATTTGTTGTTGTTTGGCTAGGCAGAGTGGTGACTCAAGAGAAGATTTAGGAAGATCTCGAAGTGTAATGTATATAAAATAGGTACCTATAACAATTTAGAATACAATCTTCACAAATCTCAATGCAGAGCTATTAAAGTTAATTAATGCAAATAATACGGTTTAATATCGCAATAAAATTTGAATTCGCCGCTTTTTGCAGTTGCGTAAACTCTACGGCAAGAAATACTTAATTTAGTTTAGGTATGGAAAAAGCAAAAAAAAAACCTCATTATGTTTAAATAATTTAGTAACTACTACTGGGCCATTATATCATAATTATACTTTCTCAAATAAGTAAAAAAATCCACATAAAAATAAAATTTTTGGCCATTCACTTACAAAAACTGTAGTGAAAAAAACCTACTCGAAAGTTACCATACAGGAAATCGATGTCAAACTCAACTATTTGGTCAAACCAAATTAACGAGTCATACGCAACAGATAAAAAACAAAAGCTAAACCAACATAGACACCTGTTCCACTGCTGGCGATAAGCGAGAAGCGCGTAGAGCTAGTCACTAAAAACGAGTTATTTCTTCAATTTAATGATAATGATTTTAATTTGGTTTAATATAATAATTATTTTTTTGTATAATCTAATGTAAATGACGATTGTTTTTTTTTTAATTCAATTTAATTTTATTAATAAATTTTGAATCTTTGGTTGTATTTACGACTATTTAACTAGAAATTATTTATGAGAATATTTGTGCACCGTTGTGGGCTAGACATAGCGTTCATTTTTATTAATATCGACATGTGTAATTTTTTGTTTCCTGTGTTCTACAAATAAAAATATTATGTTTAAATTTGTTTCTAGGGTCTAGAATCATGTCCTAATCATGGTTACAGTTTGCGCACTGGTAAACAATTTATCCTGTATACATCTATACAAAATAATACTGCTACGTATTTTTTTTTCTACTTCATTCACTTACAATTCCAGATGAGGAATCAGATGACACAGCTCCAAGTTAAAAAAAAAAACCGCCCAAGTGCGAGTCGGACTCGCACACGAAGGGTTCCGTACCACCGCCGTACAATATTTAAAACTACATAGTACAAAAAAATCACGTTGGAGCCCCCCTTAATTTATTTTATTTTAATTTCATTATCTCTCTTTCATTATCGCTCTGCTTAGCATGGGACTAGATGGCGTTGTGTGATAGTTGTGGAATATTATTATTATTATTATTTATTTTTAAAAGTGAATATTTAACTAAGTAGCTATTCTGTAAATATTTCAAGCGTCTACCTGTTGCCGTTATTAATATCGAGCAAAAATCGGCAAAAAAATCACGTCTATTGTATGGGAGCCCCCTTACATATTTAATTTATTTTGTTTTTAGTATTTTTGTTATAGCGGCAACAGAAATACATAGTTTGTGAAAATTTAAATTGTCTAGCTATCGCGGTTCTTGAGATACAGCCTGGTGACAGACAGACGGACGGACGGACAGACAGTGAAGTCTTAGTAATAGGGTTCCGTTTTCACCCTTTGGGTATGGAACCCTAAAAACTCAGCCACGAGTTCTTTTAGGCAAGATAACTCAAATCTTAGTTTAATACTTATTCGAGTTTCGTCCAAAACCAGCCAGGGATCAACTATTAATACACTAGTATGTATTTCTTTTACTGACAGACAAACAATCTTTAAGTACGTTTTGAGAAAATAGTCGATACCTAGTCACTTCCTCGTCAGCAGTGGGACCGGTGCCTAATGCGAGCAACGAGTTCACGATAACCAGTTCTTACTGTAACAGTTCTTATTACTTTCTAAGTGCAGTTAGAAATAGGATTACCTAAGTTGAAATTTAGATATAAACGTAGTTTTTGAAAGAGGCAAAAAAAGAAATAGAACAATTATCGCTGTTAGTAGATACGTATTTAATCTCATAGAATTTAATTGAGATCGAAACTGAGATGGGAATTCTAAAAAAAGAAACGTTAGGCTCAGCGCAGACAGAACGGAGCGCAGCGGAGAGGATTTTATTAACGCACTTGAAAATTATTACAATAAAGTGCATAAATGCTTGAACCTGATAAAAAATGCTCGCGCAACCTCGAAGATACGCGCAAATCGAGCATACGCGATCCGAAAAGAAAATGCCCGAGACCGCGCGGGGATTATTCCTCTCTATCTGCGCTGACCCTTAGTAAAACAGCTGCTGGTAAACAATGATTATGTATGTTCTGAAGGATACGGCGCTAATTTTGATTCAATCAATTCAATTCATTCAAAGGCTCAGATCGCAAGGGAGTTTGTGACACTTCCACAGGCAATAGCCCACCTTCCTTCCTGTGCCGCTTGCCCTGTCACCTTTGCACTTGATGATCTTATGACGGAGTGAGCGGAGTTCGCGCAGCTGATATTTGGGCCAAAGATATTTTAACATTTTGCCATCGATACGCTAAGAAGAAGATTCAAATGTTTTATGGCGACTAGTATCATTTCTATTTTAAGATAATTTTTGACGTTCAAAAGTGCCTTTTATTTGAAAAAAATAAAAAAAAATAAAAAAATTCTTGGACTATTTTTTTTTTGACTTAACAAAAAAAAATGTTTTGACTTTATTTTTTTTTTACTTTTTACCATAAACGGAATTACGAAAATAATAAGTATATCAGTAATTAGTATGTCTGTAATTAAATAAAATAATACGAGAAACATTATTTTTAATGAATCACAGAACAAAAAAAATAAACATTCGTTGTCGTTTAGGTATTTGTCGAATTGCATGTCCAATGCCGAATGCTGTTGCACCGAATTCGTTCCAATTTACTTGCTGATGACGTCAGAGACACGAACTGCACCAATTTACCGCAATTCCGATGAAGACCGTGAACTGCCTTTAGGGCCAAAAAATGTCATCCTGAGACCGAAATTTCACTTTTCGTCGGCAAAAACCTGATTGGAATGAATGCATGTGATATTTACGGGTATGTAGGTATGGGTATGTTTGTAGCGAGGAGAAAGTGTATTATATAGAGTAACGTGGTTAAATATTTTGTTGCTATGAAATAAGAATAAGCACAGAATCGAAGTAGCGGTGCTGGTTTCTAGTAGGCCTATGTCCAGCAGTGGACGTCTTTCGGATGAAATGATGATGATGATGATAATGGTGATGATGAATAAGTTACGTAACAGCAGTGGCGTGTATTGCATATAGGCATATAAGCAGTGCCTACCTCGATATATCAACATAAGCCTGTCAATTGCATTTAAGTGTGTGTGCCCCACAATAATTAAGAAACACACTAAATATTATCATACCTAACAAAAAACAAAATCTTCATACAAACACGCGTAGGTAGTAGGCAGTCGCCGGACGGCCTATTCGGCTGCCTTACTATTCGCACATTGTCATTGGTGATTGGTCTTTACTCGTTCAAGTTAATACGACAAAATTAAAAATACATAAGTCTCACGCGTAACACCATGACGTTCGACCTTCGTAATTTATCACCCTTAAGTAGGCATGCCTACTCAAATAACTACACTTTTGACCTCACTTTTTTCTGATTAGTGACCGCGTTTGCCTAGACTAGACCCGGCCTAGAGCCTACCTATTCTGTAAACGTAACAGTATCAAGCAGTGGTAAACTGCTATGTGTTGTTGATTTTAAACCAGTAAATTCAAGTTTCTTCATGATGTTATTCTTCCCTGTTAGTCTAAGTTAGTTCCAGTGGTGTAATCAAGAAACAAAACATTTGCTAGATTTAAAAAAAAGTAACGCCGTGCGAACCGCTGCGCTGTTTGTAATGAGTTCGCAAACAAGAAAAACACAGACAACCATTTTTAATTTTAGTAAAAAGAAAAGACTATTAATTAATCAAATAAACTTGTAAAATAAGTCGTAGTTGACCGTTATGACTTACTTTCGCGGTTAATTTAGTATGTAGGCAGAGATCATTTTATAAGATAAAATATTTTTTAGTTTATTTTCATTTTATATTAGGTGAAATGCTCATGAATAAAAAATAAGACTCGTACATTTTAAACAAATAATTATAATAAAATAGTAACAAAGAATTTTTGTCCGTTCACCTGTTTGTCGGGATGTATGTTCCAGATTGGCGCAAAAACGGTTCAACGGATTTGGATGAAATTTGTTACACAGATAGTCTATAACTTGAATTAACACATATTATAATACTTTTGATCCCGGTCGTACGTTTCTTTGGGATATTTAACGAAATCTACGCAGGTTAAGCCGTGGACAAAAGCTAGTTTTAAATAATATTTAATTTGACACGGGCAGGATGGGCTGCACCGTAATTGTGGAACATGCTATGCTTCATATATTATGTTCAAAAAATTTCGGCTCAACAACGTAAATAACGCAATGAATGTTGTTGAACTGTCAAAATGAAGGCTATTCCTATTGATAATATGTTACGCAATTACCCCCCTGGAATGATGGCGCAGTGGCTAAGCGATTGGCTGCTGGTTGCGGGGCACGATGGTTCGACTCCTGACTGTAACAAATTAATTTTAGAGCAATCGTCTCTGTTTTTTTCTATGACTGTGTTTCTAAAGCAACGTGCGGAGGAAATTTTAAAGCAAGACGAAATTTTAATTATAAACCGAATTAGTGTTTTTGCTTTATCACTGAGCTTGATTGGCCAAGAGAAAATGATCAGATTCATATTTTTTCAATGATGAAGCAAAAAACGGATTCTAAAACTAAACATACAACATACGTACGTAGTCGTACGGTCAGCAACACAAGTCGATTAACACTTCAGTTTTTTCAATCTTAGTTATTGAGAAACATATTTGTTCAAAATTACAGCAGAAGTAAAAAATTTTGAATATAAACTCTTTGCTATTATGTAAGAAGCTAAAAAGAAGTTTATTGATAAAATTGTTGTCAATTTAATAACATGTAAAAATGATAGTGTTAATCGACTTTTGCTGCTGACTGTACCACAAGGAAAACGCCGAAAAGACACGTTTCTTATTTAGAGAAGAAAGTCCCTTTAATTTTTGTTAACTTTATTTTATTTTTATTGTTTGTTGTTATAGCGGCAATAGCAAATTTCAACCGTCTACCTATTACAGTTCATGAGATACAGTCCACTGACAGACAGACGGACGGACGGACAGCGGAGGCTTAGTAATAGGGTTTCGTTGGCACCCTGTGGGTATAGAATCCAAAAAAAATACCACCTTATGTTTTTTTAAATTGCTACCGAATTAATGGATTTATTTCCGTTGGATCCCGCTTTTGAATCCCATTTTAATATTTTTGGCGTTGGATCCCGCAAAACATTATTATGTATTTCCGTTGGATCCCGAATTTAAAAAATGCAAGATAATTACGTTTTATTGTCGTTGAATCCCGAAAAGTATTTCCGTTGGATCCCGAATGCTTAAAAAAATCTGAATGCGGGTACTTTCAACAACAAAATTGTTTATAATAAAATGAGGGGTTCACTAATGTTTCACCAAAACTCCATTGAAATTTTTAGTTTACAACCAACGTTTCGTATACTATTTATTTCACAAACAACTCATTTTCTATGTATATAATCTAGTCGTTTCTGGCACTCGCCGGCCGCTGCCGCGGCACCGCTCGCTTCGCTCGCTCGGCTCGTGCGTAGGGGTCACAGTTTTAACCTAACCTAACCTAACATTGTTTTTTTTTTTTAATAATTAACCTAATCTAACTAGTTCGGTACCGGGTAACCCACTAAAAATAATCTCTTTTTAGTGTTTGATAAAGGTAAATCACTTTTCTTCTGAAATGTACACATGTTGTTATAGGTAATATGGGATTCAACGAAAATAGTAAACGGGATCCATCGTTATTACCTAAAAAATGGGATTCAAAAGTGGGATCCAACGATAATAAACGAATTAATGCTATAGTTACGCACATGATTGGTTAAGTGAAAAACAGTTTTTATTTTTCAACCTATTGCAGCTATTATTACATAAACTACATAAATGCATAAGATCCAATTGAATATATATTTTTATATACATAATACTAGTCTAGATTCTAGAGCATAACGTACCGGATCCCGAGACCTGTTTGTGTTGGTATAAAATAACGGTTCCTTTGTGAATCATCCATGGTCAGCTGAAGATGCTTTAGGAGTTAATAAAAGAGAATAAAAATATATTACGTTGGTTATTGAACTCGCACACACGCTGATATTCTTTTTCTTTTTTGTTATCGAATAGAAACGATGTTTTTTACAACTTCGGCTTTCTTAGTTTCTTTGTTATGATTCTGCCAAGTAGATAATTCATGGCCAAATTACTTTGACGCATAAATTGGGATTTTGCCGCACGCATAAGGCTGGGCGCATACGTCCGCTTTCCTGATTCGGAATTCAGTTTCGGAGACCCCGAATGCACGCATTTCATACAAAATGTTCTCTCCAGCGCACACGTTCTTAAATTTTCCGTTCGGAAACCCTGACGGAAAATATAAGCACGTGTGCGCTAAAGAGAACATTTTGTATGAAATGCTAGCAATCGGGTTTCCGAATCTGAATTCCGAAAATGAATTCCGAATCAGGAAACCGGACGTTTGCGGCCGGCCTTAAAGATACGTACACACTATCACTTTCTGAAGCTGTACACTGACCTCTCTGATAAACATTGTTTAAAGTTAACTGTGATTAGTAACTGTTTGACTACACATTTTCTACGTTTAAACGTCACTAAACTTTAATAATTGTTTATAAATTAACCCCTTAATCAGTATTTCATAATTAACGATAAAGTTTATTCGTCCTTCGAGAGTAGCCAAGCCAGGAATAATGATTCCTGGCTTTAATATGTTTCTCAGCTGGCAGATGATTTTTAAGATAATAGGCAAACTGATCATTAGGTTTCTAGAACTCCTGTACACTATGTTTTAGGTAATTTTTCGGAGCCATAAGCAACATTAGCTCGATACACACACACTATACTCTATGCTATATCTTCAAATGTTTATTTCCCAGTTGGTAGCGATGTGAGCTCAGACGTGACGATCTTGGACTACCTCCGCAACTACCTGCAGCTGCGCGGCACGAAGTACATGTGTCGTGAGGGTGGCTGCGGAGCCTGCATGGTCACAGCCTCAAAGCGCCTCGGAGCTCCTCATATTGCCATCAATGCTGTGAGTATTTCGTGATATCAAGATTCACGAATTCAGCGCTTTATAAACGCATTTTGATAAACAAATCTTTAAAAAAATGTTAAGAAACTAACAATAACAAGAATTTAGAAACCACATAAATATGATTCCATTAAACATTATGTTATATCCAAAAGACCTACCTATAGGTACCTGTGAAATAAGACAATCTACAGATTTTACAGACCGTCGGTCGGCACCTATACAAATGAAAAAAATACTCAAGAATCGATCCTCTTTAGAACAGTAACATACTTATACATAGCTAATAGTATAGTTAACGAGGCATAAGAGACAGAAAGGGCATGTCATGAGTAGTCACGACACATGAAAATCCATAATATTAAGCTATAGATAATCTGACCCGCCTAGGCATCTGATGGTCACAACTCACAAAACAAAATGAATATTTATTGTAGCTTATGATTAATTTAATACCTGAGTATGACAACATGAAACATATTTTTGGCATGTAATGGTCAAAAAATCGATGAACTGAGTCTCAAAATGTTGGAATAATTTTGAAAAGAAAAAGTAAATCGCAGCAATTGCCATCGCAGCCATCAGATTTGACAATAAAGTTAATAGGATTACGAATTAATAAAATAAACGCATTATTATATTATTTAAAAATAATATATATTTCCAACCTGTTAATTAAAGCCATAATTATTGTGATCATTAATGAACGCTATGAAATGACGTTTATGTCATTTCTGTTGAAAATCTATTTTTTGCCCGGTCATTTCAAAATTGGAAAAGTATCTTGATCAATTTTTATGATATATTATGCTTCTGTTACGTCAGTAGTCACTATATCGAAAGCAGTACTTACAATCCTAAAAATCATATAAATCTTCAGTTATATCCAACAGTGTTTAGTGTCAATCACATCTTGTGATGGCTGGGACATCAGGACCATCGAGGGTCTGGGAAACAGGAAGATAGGATATCACAAGCTACAGAAAACATTGGCAGAGCACCACGGGTCACAATGTGGATACTGCACTTCTGGATGGGTCATGGCTATGCATGGGTACGTAAGCAAAACATGATAAGTCATAATAATGTAATTATTTAAGACTTAAACTTAAATTAGACTTATTTTTTACAACATAAGAAGTCTTTCGTGCTACTTTCTTAAAAAATAAGATTTCTAATATAACTTTTATGAGTGTACTGTATTCAAACTCTACAGTACATATCTACAGTACAGCAATAAATAACACAGGCTTATTTCTATAATTTTTCAGTCTCCTGGAAAGCAAAAAAAACGTGAGCATGTTGGAAGTGGAACAATCATTTGGCAGCAACGTCTGCCGCTGTACCGGCTACAGACCTATTTTAGAAGCTTTTAAAAGATTCGCCAAAGACGCTCCAAAAGAACACAGGATCTTGGATATAGAGGACCTGACAATCTGTAAGAAGTCAGGAAAGCCATGCAATAAGTCTGCATGTGATGAAGATGATGATGATTGGTGCGTGGTTGGAGATGATGAATTACATGAAGATCAGGTGAAAAGGATCGTACTGAAGGATGGCAGAATATGGTTCAAGCCTAGAGTGCTTCAAGACGTTTTTAATATATTGTTTCACGAGGGTGTAGGCTCGTATATGTTAGTAGCTGGAAATACTGCTAAAGGTAAAAATATTCTGCTAATTTATCTGTATCAAAGTATTATTTTGTTTTTATATGCTATCATTGCTCGTGTGCATGGGGTCCCGCTCCTTTAGAAGGCGTACGAGGGCCTGTTGCCGATTCGCAGAGGCATTAGACAATTTTAAATGGAATGATGCGTCAACCGACGATTATGCACCCATATTTTCTTTATTATTACTTATTTCTAAGAAACGTGATCAATTTATTCGTATTAGGTATGACGGTGCAGAAACTGATTCGTATGTCGAGTAGCGATGAAACAAAAAAACAGTAAAGTTTACATATTGTTTAAGTTAATATTAATTTAATTTTTCATATAATAACAGGAGCAGTTCCAATTGATGACTACCCTCGTGTCCTGATAGACGTCAGCGCTCTTCATGAGCTGAAAACTGTTACATACGACCAGAACCTCGTAGTTGGTGCAGGAACAACGCTGTCAGAATTCTTGGAGATTCTGAAAGATGCATCAACACGTGAATACTTTGGATATCTCTCGAAGATTCATTTCCATGTCGATTTGGTGGCTCATATACCTGTTAGAAATGTAAGTATTTGTATTGATAATTGAGATAGATGATACACCTAGATCAGACCCATAGAAATCTAAATCACACTGTTTGAGAGCGAAAGAATATTTAAAAGTCCAGCTTTTTAGATTTATATTTCAGTTCGATTCTAGTGAAAGTAAGCACTTAGAAATATGTTTTATTTAATTCCAGGTAGGTACAATCGCAGGCAATTTAATGACTAAACACCAACATCCATCGTTTCCATCTGATATATTCTTGCTGTTGACTACTATAGGCGCCCAGCTAACTATTGGTAAGTGATAGGTTTTTATTTTTTTCTATATCTCTCTGTTTTTGTCCATTCTCTGCATACTCGGTTAGAATGTTAGATGATTGATTGATGGTTTCTATATTATCGGAGAGAGTTGGTGGCCCAGAGGTAACGGCCCTGACTTAAGGGTTGTAGGTCATGGATTCGAACCCAGGCAGGCACTTTGAGTAAATCATTTCATCATCGCTGCTCTCAAAACGGTGAAGGTATATATCTTGAGGAAACCGGCATGTTCTAGAACAAAAAAATAGAAGACATATGACATCTAGCAACTAGCACTGGGCCAGCGTAGTAGATTACAGCCCACTCCCTCTCGAAGAGAACAGTGGAAACATTATAGGCGGATTATGCTGTATGCTCACAACTAACGAGAAACACACTAGGTTATTCGTATTTTTTTTAATAAATCTTAATAAAAAATATCATAATTGTTTTACAGTTGATATCAACAGAACAGTACTGACAGTAACGATGGAGATCTTCTTAAGAACAAACATGACGGGAAAAGTGATTCTGAATGTGATGCTGCCACCGCTCAGTAATCAATACAAATTCTTTTCTTACAAGGTAACTATCACACAATATCTAGATAGATTTATTATTGCTAATTAGAAGAAAGCGTTACTGGAGAAAGTTGAACTACAAAAGGAAAAAAACAACAGCCAGAATCTTTTGAATAATAAAAAAGTACTTGAAAATACAACAAAAATATCTTATATTATTATTTCTCCTCTTCCAGCTCATGCCAAGATCTCAAAGCGCCCATGCCATAGTCAACACAGGTTGTCTCTACAAATTGAATGCAAATAACATAGTCGAAAGAGCTAGAATCGTGTACGGTGGTCTTTCCACCAGGTTCCTGAGGGCGTCAGCTACTGAAACGTTTCTCATTGGAAAGCCCTTGTTCACCAATGAAACATTACAAGCAGCTCTGCAGGTGTTAGATGGAGAGATGATTGTTGATGCGAATCCACCGGAAGCTTCTGCAGCGTATAGGCGGTATGTTGCAAAGGCATTGTTCTTCAAGGTAAGTTTGTTTTGTTTCCCATGATTTTTGACAAACGACCTTCAATTTTAACTTTAACCGAACTACGGACTTTTTAAAAACAAGTAATCATTACTGAGCCCTGATTCACAACCATACAACAGGTTATCGTATCGAAAACCTGACATTTCTATAACCCAATTTGACTTGCCCTCAACAGCAAATAGCTGTTGGAAGAATAGCGGGCGTCTATTTGATTTAAACTGACAAAATTTTCGGGTTTTGGACTTGTGAACAGCGTTTAGAAGACTCCTACGATAACAATGATTAATGTTCGATACGATACGGAAGCGTATCGAGTGTTTGTGAATAGCTATGCTGATCTCGGACAATCATACCTGTTGGCAATATGGTCGTCGGTATAAACTAACGTAGAATAGAATACTCTTTGTTATGTACACCGCACGAATAACAGATATAAATGTAGTGGTCTTATCGCTAGAAAGCGATCTTGTGAAGACAATTGTTGGGTGCATTAGAGGGTGAAGGAGAGATAATACTGCAAACAGTCTGTGGTGTACCATTCACGTATAAAATAAATACATACATAAAGCATACGTAAAGTAATACTTCTCATAAGGTTGTGCAAAAATACTGTATAACATAAATACGAACATAATATTATCAGTTCTCATACAAATCAAAAAAGTTTTCAGTACCTACACAACTTATTGTGTTGCGTGTTGCTTCCATAGTTTATTTGTTGTTCAGTTTCTGTCTTTATCCTGAAAATCGAGAAACATGCTCGAATTCCGTGATTACTTTGTACAGAAACGCGAAAATGCACTAACAACATGAACCATTAAACTGCTTGTTTTTATCTCCGTAGAATTTCCTGTCTAGACGGAGTTGTTTTAAAACTAAGATAGTTTTATAAAATAACTAGAAGATAAGGTTTTGTTTTGTACTGTGTATCATGTTGTAACGGGCCAATTACACGAACAATTACAAGTTGGTGATAACAACTTCACCAACTTGTAATCGTAAAGATTTTACCTTATTTTATCAAACGAATATCTCTTAGAAATAGTCGAATATTACAAGAATGTTGTATTATTAGTTTATATGTATACAGGGTTATTGGAAAAACACCATCAACCTCTTAAGAGGTCATTGTACTCATCATTATGAACAACTTTTACTATGGGACCAAACCTGAAATCGCGAAAAAAAAAAACAGCTGTTCCCTACATTTTGGCGAGTTATACAAACATAAATGTAGGGAAAAGCTGTTTTTTTTTTCGCGATTTCAGGTTTGGTCCCATAGTAAAAGTTGTTCATAACGATGAGTACAATGACTTTTTAAGAGGTTGTTAGTGTTTTTACAATAACCCTGTATACATGTGACTGTTCCTAAATTACCCTAGGCTGATAAAATTTTAGTTTTACCTAATTATGTTAAATATTAGCATTTAGGAAGGTTCTCCCTATCTAATGAGTTTCATCGTCTCTGTTACAGGGTCTTCTAACACTTTGTCCACCGAACATCATGAACGCACGCTTTCATTCTGGTACTATCCACCTTCATGCTTCCAGACCAGTCTCGGACGCGCGTCAGATCTTCACCACTGATCCTAAGATGTGGCCTTTGAATCAACCTATACCTAAAGTGGAATCTTTGGTAAGAAATGATTTATAAACTGAACATGAGTTAATATGAAGAAATCCAAGCGATTATAAAATGTCTTGTGCTGGGGAATTTGTTGCGCCACTTCATCTTCCTAGCTAAGCACTAAAAAGTGGTAAAGAGAGGGTGCCTTATGTAATTTTGATGCCCAAAAGTGCTGATTCTCAGCCTTATTTGAATAACTGACGTTTTAGTTTTAATTTAGTCAATCGTATCTGAAGTTGGGTTTCTTCAGCTTTGAGGATCCACTTTTAATTTGTAGTTCAAGATACGCTACTTATTTCATTTACTTTTCAAACGTGCAGCAACACAAAAATGCTAATGTACTTTTTTTTCAGATTCAATGTGCTGGTGAGGCACAGTACACTGACGACATTCCCAGCCTACCTCACGAAGTGTTTGGTGCATTCGTGCTCAGCACTGTAGCTCTGGGTGTTATCACTAAGATTGATCCCAGTGCTGCATTGGTAAGTCCTACCAATAATTCATCCAAGGCGCATTATTAAGTTTCCTCATTATAATAAAATTTTCTTCAAAAATTTACCACTTTTACTTTTTCAGGCATGCCCTGGTGTTATAGCCTTCTACACAGCAAAAGATATACCAGGACTAAATTCTTTCACGCCAGCAGACAGTTTACTATATCAAACTAACGAAGAAGTATTATGCGATGGAACTGTCAAATACTACCATCAGCCCATCGGCATCATTGTAGCTGAAACCCGATATATTGCTGACAGAGCTACGAAATTAGTCAAAGTTACTTATAGCAATGTGAGAAAACCTGTTACAGATATCAAAGAAGCTAAAACAGATACTGCTAGAAACACTATGTTTATGACAGTAGATGCTACAAATACTGGTACAGATGTATACAAGACTATTACTGGAAGTACCACGATTTACGGACAGTATCATTTTACTATGGAGACTCTGCTCTGTGTTGCCAAACCTACAGAAGAAGGACTGGAAGTGCATACGGCAACACAATGGCTTGATGGAGCGCATGTTATGATATCGAGGGCTTTGAAGATGGATGAAAATAAGTACGTCTTGCATTATTTTAAATATAAAACCTCTAGTAAGCTTAACTCTAATAAATTAAGCGTCCAAATAACAAAACATCGGAGACGGACTAGTAAAGCATTTTTAAACGCCGTCCGTAATTTCACAAGCAATGAGTTTACTATCGTGGTAAAATTGTCATTTACGTTTGCAGTTTGCTCAGACGATGTCGGTTAAGTATCTATTATTTCCATGTAAAAAGAAAACACTTAACTACTTTTAGTAATCCATTTATTATATCCCTAGAATCGATTGTTATGTCCGCCGTATTGGTGGTGGGTATGGAATAAAGATATCCCGCAGTATCCAGGGTGCCGTCGCATGCAGTCTTGTCGTACAGAAGTTGAACCGTCCCTGTAGGTTCATTCAACCTCTGACTACGAACTTCAGAGCAGTTGGCAAAAGATTGCCCTGTCACAATGATTATGAGGTACCATTTTTGAAATAATTTTTAGTTTTTGCATTGTCTTTTTTGTAACGATACTCACAAACATTATCTACCTACACAATAAAATGAGTAATTGATCAAAATAGGCATTCAATTATAATGGGTTGGGACATGCTGTACATTCACATCTCACAAATCTGAATACAACATTTTACACTAGGTACTAAATTAAATGACTAACAGCTATAGTCTGGGTAGTGTGGGTTGTTCTTTGGCCAAAGAATTAGCATTGCCATTCAACGTGGCAATGCTGCTAGTCTTCTGGGCACGTTTTCGGATGACAGCGATGCGGACGAGTACTTCGACGCTTAAGTGTCCTTTTGTTTTTGTAATTTTATATATAACGTAGATGTTAAAAACTATACTTTTCCAGATTAAGGTAAACAGAGCAGGAGTGATACAAAGCCTAAACACTACCATTTATGAAGACAATGGTTTCACAATAAATGAAACGTTGACCGCACTTGGTGCGGACGTGTACTACAATTGCTACGATGCCACTAAAATCAATTACAAGACTTTTGATACAGTTACTGATACAGCAAAAAATACTTGGTTCAGATCACCGGGTAAGTCTACATACAGTGAAAATGGTTTTATAGTTTGTAAAAATTTTGACGTGAACACGTCTTTAAAATTGCTTCTATAGTAGGAGGCAAGTCAAAAAAACCAAGGATAACAAAATCGAGGGATACAGTTTGGTGTTGCAGCTTCATATCTATCATCTCCGTCCTAAATTCAATTACACCATTGGATAGCTAAAGGATCAAAGGTTTTATTACGCCAAGTGAGGACTGCGACGCATACGAAAAGCTACGACGTTCGTTTAAGTTTCAATCGTCAGCTCTCGTCAAAGTCTATTGATTGTATACTTCAAACATTAGTGTAAAATATTTACAATGAATATAATGTGTTAAAATAAAAATAATCTCAAAAATATATAATGTCAAATCAAAATACAGAGGTCGTATACGGTTGGAAAGGGCTTCTCAAGAGCAATCGAAAGGTACAATGGCATATGACCGAGTCAAGCAGTGCCGGGAACGTAAAAGAATGAAGGCAGCCGAACTGATCAACCCCGTTACGTAAAAGTATTCACGTACAACACACGGCCGTGTCCATGACACAGCTACACCCCATTTTTTTTTTCTTCATCCTTTTATGCTCTTTTTCTTTTTCATCATTTAGGTACGTTAGAAGCTATAGCTTGCAGTGAATACATAATGGAACGAATTTCCTATGAACTATCTCTAGACCCAGTGGCTGTCCGTCTAGCTAATCTAGACAGAGCCAAATTCGACGAAATGTCAGGTATGGTAGAGACCCTCAAAAAAAATGCTGAATACAGTACCAGAAGAGCTGCAGTCGACTCTTTCAACACTCAAAATAGATGGAAAAAACGAGGCATGAGATGGGCATTCGCAAGATGGTCTCCTGTTGGTGCACAGCGCTTCGATGTAAACCTATCGGTCTTCCATGGAGATGGTACTGTCGTCATCACCCACGCTGGTGTCGAAATGGGACAAGGCATAAACACTAAAGCAGTTCAAATAGCCGCTTACTTTCTTAAAATACCTATAGACAAGATTCAGATCAAAGGAAACAACACTATTATTGCTCCTAATAGTTTTATTACTGGAGGAAGTCTGACGACACAGAGTATAATTATTGCTTTGAGGAGATGCTGTGATGAATTGAACGCTAGATTAGCACCTATTAGGGCTACATTGACTGATCCAACTTGGGAACAACTGATAAAGGCAGCATATGATGCCGATGTGGATCTTCAGGTTCACGGGTTCTCTGGTACTGCCGATGCGCTAACCTACAATATATATGGTATGGCGTTGTGTGAAGTTGAAATAGATGTACTGACGGGAGAATCTGAAGTGTTAAGAGTTGATATGTTGCAAGATGTGGGGTTGAGTGTCAGCCCAGAGATAGATGTTGGACAAGTAAGTAATCACTATAGTATATTGTTCAGTGTTTTGTTTTCATTCTGTTTTTTTCTTGTTAAAGGTGTTTTTAAACATCATAATTTTTATATCTATCTTTTAAGGTGGAAGGCTCCTTCATCATGGGTCTGGGGTACTGGACTTGCGAGAAGCTTATCTACGCTGAATCTGGTGCAATCCTCACAGACAGAACCTGGGACTATCACGTACCTGAAGCGAGGGACATTCCTCAGGACTTTAGAATATATTTCAAGAAGAACTCCTTCAGCAACGATCTTATACTTGGATCTAAAGGTAAGGGTGAAATAAGAAAAAGTATAAGCTGAATAATACAATTTGATAACCGTTTCTGAAGGCGTCAAACTAGTAAACAAATTCAGGGCTAACTGATTACCATCGACCCACTAAGAACTAGATGTTGGCCTGTTGCTTAGGTCCCCCGTTCTTCTTAAATTCCGTGTCAGTAAAAAAACTATTTGCAAAGGACGTTACAATTGTCACTTATCCAATCAACTTCATCAACTGATAAACTCGTTTAGTATTGAAATATCTTTTCGCAAGTTTATAAATTAGAGAAGGATTACAGAAAGAACATTTTAATTTATAGCAACCGGTGAACCAGCAACATGTGCGACAGTGGTGGTAGCTTTTGCCATCAGAGAAGCCATTGTTCAAGCAAGACAGGAGTCTGGAATACCCACCACACAATGGTTTAATATTGGTAAGTACATTGTGTATTCCAGTAGCGTGTGGCGCCCTTCAGCGAGATAGACCGACGACCGTAAAAAGGTGGCTGGAACAGATTGGATGCGGAAGGCGGAGAACCAGAGTTTTGGCACAACTTAGGAGAAGCCGATGTCCAGCAGTTGACTGCTACACACTCTTACGTTTGATTTAAAATAATACAGCTGAATTGTATGGTGTCACCTAAAACCTAATCACCTGAGACAAACCGGGACTGGCGTTCCTGGACTCCAGATAAACTGGGAAAAGGGCAGGAGAAAAGAAGAAAGCATTGGTTGGTGTGTAGGTACTATTTTTTCCTTGAATTTGCCAAATTATTAACATAAGCAAAACTTTCTTTTTCAGATGGACCAAGCACGACCGAAAACATTTGTTTGGCAATCAACACAAATACAAAAGACTTCAAATTTTATTGAGATAATATGTTTTCTGTATTTTATGTTATTAGCTAATTCGTACACATTGAAAGTGTTTGATATAATTATAAACCAAGAGTGCGAAGATGAGGAACTACTTTTTCAATTCTATTCAAATCCTTCTTTTTAATTGATTATGTTATTTCCAATTAAGCGAATATCAACTTAGTGCATGAATGACCAGTACTATTAGAAAAATTATATTATAAAATGTTTTAAGTTATAGCCCAAACACAACTTTATGTGTGGGCTTTAAAAAAGTTTTGCCAAAAACAAATAGTTATTGTTTACATATGTTTGGTGGGTTTCCATAGTTTTTCATGACGGAAATACTCAATAACAAATTATGTTAAGAGTAAACTAGTCGCGAGCTCGAACTCACTGGTGGTCATGGCCAAAATCACGCTGTCTAACTTAGCTTCGTGTCTGACGGAGCTAGTATCAGTGATGAGCAGTTAGACGCTAATCTACACGCACAACATCTAGTTCTCACGCACAGAAACACCGTTCCGAACTGATAGGCGCATAAAAATATTTGAAAAGTGCTTTGGAAAATCGAGTTCTATGAAAAATTCACTACATAAATCAATCACAAAGAAAGTTTTTTGAACTCTTCGATAACTGAGCTTTGTCGGTACGGATTTAATTTTTAATATTTTTCAGTTCTTTTATTACTTATTTACACCCAAAGTTACGTTAAAAATAGCAAGAAAAACGAATCTTTGTTGGCTCATAACTTTTTAATGGCTTGTTATTTTACAATTCTGCTTCCGTACAGACACAATTAATAATTAGACAAAACGATACAATGTTTAACTTTGGATGTACAATGTCAAACAGTGGAGTAATACTCTCCCGAAATTTGTATGGAAAAAATATCGAATAGTTGCACCTTAAGAGGCTTATAGGTACATATGGTACAGTGGCTGTGAATAAAGTTGGTTTATGGACTTGCATTCGACTTGCTTGATGAAATAACTTAAGTAAATAATTTATTTATTATGTAGTTAGTGTATGTTAGTCAATAACTTTAAAGTGACAAACATCACCCGAATTGCGTAAACAGTTTCAATCACAATACGAGAATTTGAATTTTCTCATCCACTGCTTCACAGGTTTAAAAAATTCGTCTGCTGAACAACGTAAATAACGCAATGAACGTGGCTGAACTGTCTAAATAAAAGAAAATGTCATTATGATCAATAGTTATTGTATTTATGTGTTACACAATTTTCCCGCTGATTAGTCTAATGAAGACATTTGTCTTTCTTTTTATAAAATTAAAATAATAGCACTAATTACCTTTTTGGATGTTTTATCTCTTTACTGGCAATTAAAATTGGGAAAATTTAGGGTTAAGTTAAAATAGAATATAAGAATTTATTGTAGTTGTTACAATATTAGTTTTTAAAGAAACTGTAACAATAATTATGTTTCTTTTTAACCTTCATGCGGGCGCACGGTCATTTGTGGTAGTGTAACGCCAGCGGTCGCGCGTAACCTATAAGACCTATGGGATATTGCAGGGATTTAAAACACTAATTATTATTTATTGGTATTTACCACATTATCATTACGTTAGGACATAAAACAAAATTATAAAATCAAAACAATATTCAAATTTTTTTGGATTATTAAGCAATTTGGCATCATAAATTTTCTTATACCTCTAACTTTCGCGTGCTTGCGGGCTTTCGACGCCTGCGCCGCACAGTGGGCCCATACTGAAAATTTGTGGACTTAGGCAACAATGTTCCAATATCGATGCGATTTTTTTTTATATGACGTGTTATGATATTCCTAACAACTTTTATTCTTATAAAATTTCTTCTAAAGTTGATAGTTTGTCTTGAAAAAAATTTATTAGTTTTTTTTTGTATGGAGCGAATCACGTTTCATTTTTTTTCTTCAATTGTACTAATATGTTGAGTGTGTGGCGGTGAGTATATGATAGCTAGGGTCATTCTCTATCCATGAAAAAAAATATCAGCGCCGGCTATCTGCGGCATCGCGAGTAATCATTCGGTAAAAAAAAAATATTTTGTATGAAATTTTTTGCCATTTAAAATAAATTCAAAGTATATTTTTTGTCTCATTTGGCTGTTTTGACCTTCTTTTTAGTTAAATATATAGTTTTAATAGCGCATAGTTACATATAACTAGTAATTCTGGTAGAGATTTAGTTATTATTGCATGTTATCGGTAGCACCTGCATTGTGATTGATGACTCATTTGTTTGTGCGCTCGGCTAAGCGCATAACTAATGAGTTTTCAAAAATGCTCGTCTCTGATTGGCTGTGCTATTTTTTTAACTGCACGTTATCTATTGTTGAATAAATATCGTAATAAGTTTCAGGTTATACTAATTTTGTTAATGATAGGTGAAATAATTTAAATCTGTACGGGCAAGTCATTGATAATTACCTACATAATCAAGCGTATGTATATTATAGTATAAGTTATCGTACGTATGACCAATATGAAACTGTGAAGTAATTGTAGCCCTGAAAAGGGCTGTTTGTCATATTCCTAGCCCTGATGGGCTTTTGTGGGAATAATCTAGAGCCGGATCACATTATTTCTCGTTCCAGAAGTGCTAGTGGGTCTGGCAAATTTTCGGACTCTGCTATGAGGCATTCTTCTTCCTCCATAATCTCACTGCCACAGGGAGGCGCAGTAGTCTGTAACAACTGAATTGCTTCAGGCAACAACTCATTATGAACCTTCTTCGTTATTTTAGGCCTTATGTAGGATATGTGGGGATCAGAGCTTATTAGAAGTCCATGAAGGATGTCTTCGTTTGTTGCTATTCTCCCTGTTTTCCGAGTGTGCCTCTCCCTGACGTTTCTGAAGTCCTTATTACGGGCTTCCGAAGCTTCTTCAGATAAGGTACCTAAAACGAATAAGTTATGTACATTTTAATTTCAAAACGCAATCGAGTCAAATAATACATCATACTATATTTATTTTTAACTTACCGATTGGCAAAACACCAAAGTGGTTACAGATGTCTGCACCGTGCATTAGAAGTTTATGTACACTAACTGGCATGTAGTACCACGAATAGTGTTGCACGTACACATCAGCTGTTTCTCTACAGTACCTTCTAAATTTTTCACAGTCAATGTTTTTGCCTGATGATATGGCTTGTAGAATAACGGAAAATCTGAAAATCAGATTTTCGTCAATTCCCGTTATTCTGGAAGATCTTTTGTAATCTTGGAAAAAGCGCCTCGCAGCATTCCCGTCATTTGTAGTTCCAAAACCCTAAAATGGGAAAACAATACTGTAATATACAATATATAGAGATACACACAAACAATATAAAAAGAGCGAAAATTAAATACATACCTGTTTGACTGTATCAATCAGCATTCCAGTTTGCTCACGAAATTCTTGTTGTGTGGTATTTTTTTTCGCTTGTTTGCCTTATGTTCGCCTCGAGCAGTCCATCGCTGAAAATCCAGATTATAAGATATATGGAGAAGACATTCCATACACCGAATCTTCATATGCAGTGAAGAAATTCCTTGTTTGTAAATTTCTTCACGAAGTGGTTTGGAAGCCAAAGCGTCTAAATTATTCATTTCGCTCGGTTTTGCCAAGCAAATGGGACACGTTGCAAATGATGGTACTTCAGCAATAATATTGGCCACTTTTCCATCAATCATGGTCATATGCAATTCATGTGATACAATAATATTTCCACAATGTGTAGATATTCGTTCATCAATTTGTTTTTTCATCTCAGAGTCTTCAGACTTTATAAAATCAGCTGTCTCTGAAGTGAAAGTAAACTTCACTGGTCGACAGTAAAGAGTTGAGCAAGGTGTGGGGTTCTCCCAAACTATATTTTCATTCCCAGATGATGGGCTAGTAGACACTAGCCGAAGAGGGACGATACTTATCATGACTACTGATGAATCATCGAACTCTGTAGCTGTGTTTGACGTTTTCTGTTTATAATTACTCTGCGACGAAGAACCATCAAGTCCCCATTTCCAGGTTAACTTGAGTTCTTCATTTTGAGACCTATCAACAGAATTCATATCTAGTAAAATCCTCTTCACAGTGTGGTCCAATAGCGCTTGCAATTTAATGTGAGCTCCTTTTTCAGTAATCTCCATACTCTCTTGTGGTGGGTAACATCTTTTCTTGGCATTTACAAGATTTGGATAAGATGGAAAGGCAGCACAGTTTTCTTCTTTCAGAAATTGTCGAAGAGCTAAGTATTTCCATTTCGAGAGCGCAAGTGATGTATAAAGAGCTAAACACTTATCTTCAGAGACAGTACTTAAGCTCTGCTTCTTGAATAGTCGCTCATCTACTTCGGATAGCGCATCTGGATTACTGGAAAGGTATTCGACCACTTTTGCCAGATTCGTTTTGCCGTTGTCTTTCAATTTTGTTATGTACCAGTGCTGCAACTCTTCCTCGGAATTTTCTTCTACTATGGAAGTAGAACGTCTTTTTTTTTGCTTATTACTTAAGTCTTCGAACGGTTTTCTGTGCTCCTTTTCTGTAGATGTTCCCGCTTCCTCAGTACATACTGCAAGAGTAGGAACATGGGAATCTATATCCACAGGCTCAGATAAGGCTGCGTCTGAAAAGCCCATCTCACTTCTCAGGTCAACAGTGTCACAAACAGGCCATTTGATGTTTTTTTCCAACCACTTGCGATTACTTTCACGGTTCATAAAAGTTTTTTGATGTCTACATGACTCTATCCACTTTTTATTTAGATTTACACAAAAAAGTCGACAGAACTCCTTGATTCGGTTCTTGTCTTCTTCAGAAACTTCGGTAGTCAAGACAGAAATGATACTTTCATATAGAAACATATGATTTTTCAGATCACCGCCACTTCTTAATTTCACAAAAAGATCTAGGTTGGTACAAAATCCAGCCATAGTTCTAATGTAAATATAAAAATAAAAGTATTTCACTGTGTTCACAAATAAGCGACAAGAGCGAAACTAGATGGACTTAATGAATGTCTTTATATTTATAGTCAGTGTTAATTACTCAAGTAGTGGACATAACAGTGAGTGAATATTATTCAGCCAATCAGAGACGAGCATTTTTGAAAACTCATTAGTTATGCGCTCAGCCGAGCGCACAAACAAATGAGTCATCAATCACAATGCAGGTGCTACCGATAACATGCAATAATAACTAAATCTCTACCAGAATTACTAGTTATATGTAACTATGCGCTATTAAAACTATATATTTAACTAAAAAGAAGGTCAAAACAGCCAAATGAGACAAAAAATATACTTTGAATTTATTTTAAATGGCAAAAAATTTCATACAAAATATTTTTTTTTTACCGAATGATTACTCGCGATGCCGCAGATAGCCGGCGCTGATTTTTTTTTCATGGATAGAGAATGACCCTAGCTATCATATACTCACCGCCACACACTCAACATATTAGTACAATTGAAGAAAAAAAATGAAACGTGATTCGCTCCATACAAAAAAAACTAATAAATTTTTTTCAAGACAAACTATCAACTTTAGACGAAATTTTATAAGAATAAAAGTTGTTAGGAATATCATAACACGTCATATAAAAAAAAATCGCATCGATATTGGAACTTTGTTGCCTAAGTCCACAAATTTTCAGTATGGGCCCACTGTGCGCCGTGACTAAAACAAATGTGATCTATGCACTCCGGAGGGTGCGGGGAGGGGAGGCAAACAGTTTATTTCGTGCACAATGAAAGAATGATAGGCTACTAGGGATGGGAAATACATGCGACAAGAAATAACGATATTAAGAGAACGAAAATTATCGAGTGCGTTCGATTCGACGCCGCGCGCCTGCTTGAAGGTTAAATATTTAACGTGACTATTGTATATTTATAGATATCACACTAATATTATAAAGGCGAAAGTTGGTGAGTGTGTTTGTTACTTCTTCACGCAGAAACTACTACTCAACGGATTTAGATGAAATTTGGTACACACATAGTATAAAACCAGGATTAACACAGACAATTATTTTTACCCCGATATTCTTACGTCATCGAGACTTATGCGGGTGAAACCGCGGGGCTCTACTAGTTATGAATAAATGACTACGACGTTAGAGATCGTACTTGTTGCAATTTATTTTTATAACCTTCATTTCATAAATGGAATGACATTAAAAGATTTACAAATGCATTTTCAGAGTTTTTTTTACATTTCCTAATATTTGTCGAGACCCTGGAATCCAGGACCTTGGGAAGGCCTGTGAGGTGCCGAAGCCAACTCGCAGAGGTCCGTTAGACGTTTTTCATTAAATAAGGCACTAACCGACGATTATCTCTGTTCGCACTATGCAAATGCACCCAAGGATAACCCCTGGTTGGTAAAGGATTATTACAGGGTATGGAAACAAAGATATTGGTTTGGGTGACTAAAGTGAAATGGTTATCTGACTATGGAAATACCCCCCGTGACCAAAGAGCCATTGCGTCCAATGTTTTTTACAACTTACACAAATAAAATGACAGGGGGTGGCGCACACTCTATAAGGCCTCCGAAAACGGTCACTAGCACATAGTGTCGTAGCGACAAGGGGGCAACATGTCCTGAGGTGCTTATGAGAAATGGAGAGTTACGCCTATTAGCACAATCTCAGAAGTACGGTCAAGATCCCTAACTGCATCTGACTGGAAGACTTTCCTCCTCTGAGCACGTTTGCTCTTGCGAATCCCATCTCAAGGCGGCTTAAAGGAAATAAAGAGGTGGGAGCTCTGTTCCTCTTCAATGTTCACTCTAGCCAGCCAATAAGGGCAAGCCCAAGGTGAAGAACAAGACTTCTCGCGGGAGGTAGGCTCCGTGGTCACATGCTGCCCTGCGGGTTTCTGTATCTCTCTTGGTCTGGCTCCTCACCCTAGACCTGTTTTGGCAAAGTAAACTCTACTGGGCACAGACCTAGAGTCCAGGAGCGTGCAACCCCACCACGACGTCAACATATGAGTGAATTTCAACAACTATAATTTTTTACCTAATTTTGGTGGAAATTTTAGTTTTTGATTTTTTATGAATACAACGTGTAACGTTAAATGCGCAAAACCTGAAAATAGTTTGATCAGAATAACGAGCAGAATCAATTGAACCACTTTTAAATATAGGTCACATTTTTCAAAAAGTCTTCATTAAAAACGTTGCCGTGTCTATTTATTAATAGGTCAAGCCATCACATGCGCAAACCCGCCAAAATAGGTAAACAAACACAAGTTGTTGTCGACCAATTTAAATTTTGTCATACGCGGGATAATAATAGCTCTTATTTCAATGCAAATAGGAATCTTCCATACTGTAAGTACCATGAATAAGACAATTTGAAGTAAACAATAATGCTATCTATCTTTTTTTAACTTAAACTTAACCTAAGGGTTAGAAAGAGAAATGATGATCTGCACGGGGGCGGGGCGTGCGAAATACGAGACAGTGACCATGTTTACTTCAGTCTGAGCGGCGCCGGCGCATGCGTCACAGGTGTAATAGTTCTATCCCGTTAATCCGGCGACGCGGCGCGTGCGCGTGAATTTCGCGACTATGGCGTTTATGTACACAAACATTCAGTATTGTGAAATGGTGAGAATGTTGGCGCGTTGTAATGACAATGTTAATTTGGCAGTGCGACGGTTTCGAGAAGAGTTTGGAGTATCTGTATCTAACAGAACAATGCAAGCAGCTACACAGAGGCTTCGAGACCATGGTACATTTACGCCTCGGTCAATGGACAGAGGGGGTCCCGTACATGTTGAGCCAGAGATGCAGGATCAAATACTGGATTATTTTAATGAAACGCCAACGGCCAGTACGCGGCAGGCGGGTCGACACTTCGGTATCAGCCATATGATTGTTTGGAGAGTATTAAAAAGTGACCATCAGCACCCGTTTCACTACAGACGGTGCCAGGAACTAAGTCCATTGGATTATGAACCCCGCGTGGCGTTTTGTGAATGGTTCTTGCAAGATTTCACCAGGAACATCCTCTGGACAGATGAGTGCACATTTACTCGGAGAGGTTTATTTAACCAACACAATAGGCACATGTGGGCGCACGAGAATCCTATGTTGATGGAGGAAGATTCATTCCAGCACAGGTTTTCCTTAAATGTGTGGGCTGGTATTATCGGACCGTACGTATTAGGGCCAATCTTTTTGCCACGACTTACTGGTGAGGTATACCTGGGATTCCTCCAAGTAACTCTGCCGCGACTAATAATTGATTTATTGGATACACCGAATGTGCCTTTATCAGCTGTAAGCCAAATGTTCTACCAACACGATGGTGCCTCGGCGCACTTTTTATGGACCGTGAGAAGGCATCTTGACCAAGAATATGGCACACGTTGGATCGGGCGCGGAGGCCCAGTGCAATGGCCAGCTAGATCGCCTGACTTAACACCATTGGATTTTTTTTTGTGGGGTCGAGTAAAAGCGCTAGTGTATGACGATGGAAATGGACCAACTAATGTGACGGAACTGCGTAATAAAATTGAATCAGCGTTTCAACAAGTGAAAAGTGACACTCAAGTGCTTGAATCGCTGAAAAATGACTTAAGAAGGCGGGCTGTGTTGTGTATTCAACAAAGTGGTACACATTTTGAATCTTTGCTACCGCAACGAAGGGACCTGTAAGTAGAGATACCTAATTATCTACTTAATTAAATGTAAATAAGTTGATTACGTGCCAATTATTTGTAAATACAGTGATTTAAACTTTTTAAACACGCCAACATGGGTCCGTGGCTTAGGCCCCCAGTGGTCGATGCACCTGTGGCCGACGCCCCCGATTCGATTAATTTAATATCTTCTTTTTTTTGTGCTTTTTCACTTAGTACAGTAAATGAGAAAAGGGTTTCACCATAATAATAAAGTATTTTTCCTTGCTAAACAAAAGTTATTTATCAAATAGTAGAGAGAATAGATCGCCACTTAACCTATCCTTACATACTTTTTTCCCCATTAAAAGCATATTTGTTATGTATGTACAAACATTTAATGGTAACAACATTGATGTATAAAAATAGGAAGATAGGCCACTCTCTAACTTCACGTAACATTAAACGGACTAGAAACACTTACATGTAAACTTACGTGCTCAACAACCGAAATAGAGAGACATATTACGCGGGCTGTAGAGGGAACGAGATAACAATAATTGTCACTATTACGTACCCATAACCAATAAGGGTCCGTTCACACAGACCGGCTCGGAGAGGAGAGCAGATTCTTATCACGTTGAAAACAGAGTTTTTAGTATTTGTAGTAAGGTTTATTTTTGCATGTGCACTGCTTTTGTCATTAAGAATGCTTGAACGCGCTTGGTGTGAAATAATAAGAGGAGCTGACCGGCTCCGATCGCGTACTTTTTCTCGTTCGCGCAGCTGTTGGGCTCCGATTGAATGCTCTATCTCGCTCGCGCAGCCGATCGGCTCCGATTGCGTGCTCTTTCTCGCTCCCGCAGCAGATCGGCTCCGATTGCGTGCTCTTTCTCGCTCGCGCAGCCGATCGGCTCCGATTGCGTGCTCTTTCTCGCTCGCGCAGCCAATCGGCTCCGATTGCGTGCACGCCGCCAAACAAAACTTGGACTGCGTGGAATACTGGTACAGCTTTTGTAGTGTATCCACCCGGCTCCGAGCCCATCCGACCGTCTGCGAGTGCATCCGACCGGCTCCGAGCGCATCCGACCAGCTGCGAGTGCATCCGACCAGCTGCGAGCGCATCCGACCGGCTCCGAGCGCATCCACTTTCAGATAGCTTCCAGCCGGTCTATGTGAAATAGTTGGCGGCTCCGCTCCGACCAACTCCAAGCGTATACGATCCGGTCTGTGTGAAAAGAAAAATGCGCGCCGATGCTCTCCGAGCCGGTCTGTGTGAACGGACCCTAAGAAAGAAACTATTGCGGGGAATACCCATTCCGGAATTCCCCGTAAAGTAATGTAGGTACCGTCAGCAAATAAATATCGAAATGAAATAATACTCTAGTATAATTAATTTCTGTCACTTCGCTTGGCTCACTTAGTCACTTGGCACCATGGTGCCTATCGGCAACGAGACCCTATCTTCGCACATTGGTGCAAGCTGCGGAAGGTCTGCTATGATATTTATAACACACCGAATCGTCAGTTAGAAAGTCCTTAATTAGAATTTTAAACAGATTTGTTTTATTATGATATGCTATGTAAACAAATTACTCATAATTTTTTATTTTTGTTAAATAATTGTGATAAATTGCACAAGATCAGGGTCCGAGGGTGGTATAAATAAATTTAGATATGAAAAAATATCAGGAACATCTTACAAAGTAGGTATATCTATTGTGTTGACGTTACAAATGTAAACAAATTACCTCTAAATAGGTAGGTAAAAATCAAATTAAATATTATTCAAATATTAAATTCGAGACGTTTTTTGTTGACGGTACTGTCGCTTGCGCTGACGTAGACAAGGACGGAGATAGGAGCTGGCACTGTTGTGTAAGCGAAATCGCGTTAGCCGCCGAATGTTTACGATTATGAATGACATATGACGAAGCAAACACTAAATATTATTATAATTTTCAACAAATTAACATTTTTGGGTGTACTTACGAGTGAAAAGTAATCCCGTGGAACTTGTTTTTGTTTTTTGAACTATTTGTGCACATTTTTAAAGCACAGGAAGGCATCGTTGCTGCTTATTTAGACGATTACGGTAATTTTACTTAATGTGCTACACATGTGCAACACAAACGCCAGTTCGATTGAGACTAAGGTTGATTGTGTTCCCGCAACACAATGTATGCGGTCCACGTCGAGGAGCGCGTACCTAATCTCCCTATTTTTATACATCAATGGGTAACAATAAAAAATCCGTCTTTTTGTACACAAAAAAGTCTATCTCTTTCATACCAGAGTCAAGTTATTGAATATTGCAATATGCAACAGATAAGAAAGTTTAGTGTGTTATCTCACAATGACGAGCGAATGTCCTTCGCAAGGGCTCGTGCGAAATAATTACAATATTGTTAAAAATAGACTTGGTGAAAAAATGTTTGTGCCTGACTGTACATTTGATCAAAAATTGCTTTGAATTAAATTAATCGAATCGGGGGCGTCGGCCACAGGTGCCTCGACCACTGGGGGCCTAAGTCACGGACCCGCCGACATTACTTACGTAGTACCTACTTAGGTACCTATTTAATCGGCATGTCATAATTACTGTAGGTAAAAAGCTATTTAGTCTAAAAATGTGGGTTACCTAATGTTGCCAGTCCAAAGCCTGGAAAAGTGTGATGGAAACATTTAAATCACTGTTCAAAGATAACCTAAGTTTTTTAGGAGCGTAGATAGTAAATAATAATGTTGGCGCGGCGCGGCGGCGCGCGGCGCACAGCGGCCCGGTGACGACTCCTCCCTCGATAGAACGTCGTCATCGCAGACGCATGAAACGATTAGAATTGCCAGTAATACTAAAACAGCACATAAAACCTTTACAATTTGTTTAATGATTTTTTTTCTTTTTGAAATAGGTCAATTGAATTAAAGATCAGTTGGGGTGTCTGAGGTTTTGCGCATTTAACGTTACACGTTGTATAAGAAGTTGATATGCAAGAAATACGTATCCAGTTACATAAAATGAATACATTAATTTAATCCTGATAGCTTCTAGTATATTGTTGACAAAAGAATTGGTAAGACACCAAAATTGATATCTAACACCAAAATTAGAAAATCTATTAAAACTACCTCAAATTATTAATTCAATAACAATAAAAACTTTTTTATAGTGAATAAATATTTATTAAAGTAATAAAAAATAATATATATCTAATGAAATGCATTAAAAAAAAAATGCAATCAACAAATAATACTTTCTTACTTTTGACGAAAAATGAATCGTAATAAGATAACTCGGTCTGGAAGTAGAGATCGAGTCATATTATTACGGTTCTTTTTTCGTTTTTCTTTGAATTACGTAATAAGTCATTTTTGTGATTGGTAAAATACCACCAAAACCACCAAAATTGCACCACCAAAATTAGAATCTTGTTTAATATGTTTATTTATAAAAAAAACTACTAAGAATATAATAATTATATTTGTATTGTTTTGAAACCTTATCAAAGCTTTTTATTATAAAAATATATTACAACGCTGACTTAGTTATAAAACGTTTTTAAACATCAACACCAAAATTGCAGGACTTTTGTCCGATTACTAAAAAAAGACTTACTTTCGTTTTTACCGCGAAAACCAAACAGGCTGGCTCACGTCTGTCAGTGCTGCGCGTGAGTGCCTGGCTCTACGAAGTGAACGATGGTAGTTTCGTCCTTCTGGTTTTATTCTATACGAGTCACTTAATGATTTCATTTCTCCCACCAAAATTTTAAATTTCGCGCGGACACCCTTTTGTAATTTTCTCTAAGATAAAGTATTGCACTAAATACAAGAATAAAACTGTCATCAGATAGAAAAACTAATACTGAATTTAAATACAATTAGTAATATCTAGTAAATTAGTGCAGTTTTCTCAGAAAAACAGATTGTGGACGCGCCACCAAAATTAGAATTATACGAAATATATTTTTTTTTTTATAACTTCTAAAATGATTCCTACTAAAATATTTCTGGCCTGATCAAGGTATATACGTCTAATTTCTTAAAAATATAAATAAACGTTTTTACGTTTTATCTAAGATACGATTTTCAGCTGCGCCGCCTAAAAATTACACTTGAGAAATTCACTCATATACGTCGAGATACGGTATCGGTATTAGTAGAGCAGTACGGATTGTCATTCTTTATTATTTTTACACATTTATTTTTGAAATGAAAACTTCTTTAAGCGCGTTAGGCATTTTTTGAGATGGGAAAAAACAATTGAACTCGCGCCACTGTTACCGTAACCGACACAGCTTCGCATGTGTCTGGCTGTCCTCGGGATGTACTCAGTTTTGATGTATATCCGATATGTCAGTGAGTGATGGCAATGTATTCTGTTTGTGTTTTGTTCTCATTTCTGTCGGCACTCTGGTTTTTTATAGGAAACCTGAAGGAATATGGACACAACAAAGGTACTTTAAAATGTATGTTTCTTAGACGCAAGGGAAACTGAAATGTGGTTTAAAAATTCAAACCAAAAAAGAAATGTTTCCAATTCGAAAAGTGACAGTTAATAATCGACAGTTCATTATTAAATAAAATATTACTTTTTCGTTTGTAATAGGCTCTGAATTTGGTTGAAGTGGCCATGCTTGGGGGAGGCCTATGTCCAGCAGTGGACGGACGTCTTTCGGTTGAAATGATTAAGGATGATGATGATGTGACCGTCTTTTGTTGTGTCATCATCATCTGCCTAGCCTTTTCCTAACTATGTTGGGGTCGGCTTCCAGTCCAGTCATGTTCGTGAACGGACGCCGTCGGTTGAGACTGGTCATCTCTTAACTGCCAAGGCTTATTTTTAATCTTATTTCTTGTATTGTTTCTTCATTTGTGTGTTTTTTAACCGACTTTAAAAAAGGAAGTTCTGTATTCGACCCGTATGTATGTATGTATATATTTATGTTTGTATGTCCGCGATTATCTCAAAAACTACTGAACCGATTTTGATAATTCTTTCATTAGTGTGATCTACATACTTTCAGGAAGGTTTTAGTATATAATACATTAGGTATATATTCTTATGTACGAAGTTATATGCATAAATGTACTGCATCTCCGGCATTTCTATGGGAATTTTGATGATTCTTCGAGTCGTGTCTTCAATTCTTCAATGCACTAGTGTTAATTGAATTTGTGTGGGGTAGGTACAACTAAAAAGTGAAAAATAAAAACTTTTTTACAAAAAACCCAACCGACTTCAAAAAAAACAAGTGAAAAATAACTTTAATTTCGGAAGTCGGCGTCAAAAAACGAAAAACCCGGAACCAACGACACCGACTTCCGAAATTAAAGTTATTTTTCACTTTGTAGTGTTTTTTTTTAAGTCGGTTGTTTTTTTACATTATTCTCACATATAGAAGCAACAAGAATAATGTACCTACCCACGATTTTGTAATATCTTGATTTAAAAGAGTGTCCATGGAGTTTCTTGCCCGTTCTTCTCCATAGATATCTGCGCTCTGGAATGGGCGACTAGCTTCAATTTTCTGACTAACTGACCGACTACTTAATTTTGACAATTCAAAAGTGCCTGTAATGGTTTAATTGAAATAAATGCTTTGAGTTTGAGTTTGAGTCTAACGGGATGCAGCAGAATACCAATATTTTACATGGAGTGACTGCCTATCTGACCTTCACAACCCAGTAAGTGGGTCATACGATACCCGATACCCAGTAAGTGGGTAAGACTGGTTGTCAGTTTTTCAGGCTTCTGACGACCCGTATCGACTGCCAAATACCCACGAATGAGAGCCGAGACCAACGGGTTAACGTGCTTTCCGAGTCACGGAAGGGTCTCGGTACGTAAAGATAGTCACCCATCCACGGACCAACCGCGGCAAGCATAGCTTAACCTGATCAATCGACCTGTACGGCTGTTATAACTTAGCCACAAGCCCCTCTTGTATTATTGCGTATCATTTTTATTTCAAACTTCTTCACTTTTTAGTCAATACAAACATTTATACAGGAAAACCGTCAATCCAGTTACCATCCAATACTGCTGACCTCTGATCGCCGCTTGACTGTACATCCTCTCAACGATGAAGGAATATGAGCGTCAATACATTACACGAATTGGATGCACTCCGAGATTGGATAGACGTTTGGGCAGTTAGTATTACATGTACGAGTATGTTGCTGTAACCTTTACATTTGTTATAACCTTTACATTTGTTACTAGCTGCTGCCCGCGACGTCGTCTGCCTGAAGGCTCTACAGCACCAAAAATACCTAAGATGCCAGTGTCGCTATAGCATTATAAGTAAACGACTTTTAAAATAGCATTAAAATAAAAGTTTTTTTTGCAAGCGAAGCAAGTGAAGAGAGTTATATGGGAGTCCTGCTGAGTTCAGTCATAAGATGTGACTGAAGGAAATAGAGAAAACAATGCAGGAATACATTCCAGGACACAAAAGAGTAAAAATACGTACAAAGGCATCATACCTTAAAACACTTCCCTATAAACAACGTTGGTAGTTATGCTGCCAGGAGCCAAAATGTAAAGAGAGTCAGGACTGGTGACGCGGGAGCAAGCGACGTACAGTTGTCCGTGTGAGAAGCAACTCGTCCTGAGGTCGACACCCGCTGCCCTCAGTGTCTGCCTCTATTGATGGTTATCGCGAAGCAAACACTCACGGGGAACTGTACGCGCTTGAACTGGAACTGGAAGATATGAGGGGAATGCGTGGTATAAATACTGCCTCGCCAACGCCACAACCCGTAAGAATTTCCGCCTCAATGGTGTGTCTGTAGAACGAGATGACTTTAGGGTGGGTCCCGTTACACAACTTCAGAGCAGATAGGTTCCGAAGAAGCATAATCGGGACACCGACCTTCAGCTTGATGGTATGCGCTGGAAGTCCACTTGCTGACAGGGAGTTCAGAAATTCCACGGGATAATGTGTGGCGTCATATTGCTCGACAACAGTGTTTATCGAGGTGTAGACCACTTCATTCCCCTCAATTTCCGAGAGAATGCATTCGTTAATTGCTGCAGCCTGATCATTTTTGGACGTCAAAATGGCCCGCTCACACACCCAAGAATTCTGCAGGTGCAGTATACGACTGATGTCCCCGTACACACAGCAAATGAGTTCTTCTAAGCTGGATACCACTCTACCGAGAGACTCTGGAAGCACCACCTGTCCACCTCTCTCTTCTGGTAGAGTGCCTTCGCCAAGATTTAGAAGGACATTGGAGAATTCTTGAGCACGTGCATTGCCGCCGAGCCGAGCTCTCATATTAATGGTCAAGCGCAGCGTACGAACTCGTGACCACAACGAAGATAGTTTCAACGAAGCATTCACCTCGTCAGCCCTCGATCCCCGTGTCACCACGGGAAGCGTTTGCCGGAAATCGCCACTGAACAGAACAGCTGTGATACGACGCATCATATGTTTGTTCCTGCGGATGTCCTGCAGGGTTCCGTCCACGGCCTCAACTGCCTTCCTATTGGCCATCGTACATTCATCCCATACGATCAAAGAGCAATCCTTGAGCACGTGTCCCTTATCGCTGTTACGTGACACACCACAAACAGGCGTTTCGGCGCTCTCTAAATCGATAGGAATTTTAAACATGGCATGTGCTGTCTTGCCACTCGGAAGCAGTGTGGCAGCGATTCCCGACGACGCTACAGCAATACAACGCTATAGCAATTTTGCCTTGCCTGCTGACCTCTGCAAGTATGCAAGTGGTAACAAATGTTTTTCCTGTTCCACCAAACGCATTCCAAGAAAAACATTTGACCCTGGTTTTTTCCCAACACTTTCAAGGACGGTGCCATAAATTTGTTTTTGCTCTGAAGAGAACAAAGCGACATGGTCATTTCGCCCGGATCGTAATTTGTCTCAGCGTTATACTCCCGATTTACACGGTCTTGATGCGGTGATGATTGGGGAGCTGGTAACCCACATTCGATCAGTGGATTGCCGCCGATAGAAATGACCACATCTTGAAGTGAACTGAGACAGGTGTTCAGCACGCGTTCATCAGTTACTCCGACTTCGTCTCCAGTAGAAACATAACTTTTTTGTAATACTTAACACCGCATTTTTTTTTAATTGTCGTCCTCAACTCTGCTCAAGATTTTAAGGGTTTTGTTGGAACTTGAATTTGTCAAAACGAACTATACGATACAACTTTTATGAAGAAAATGAACATTGCCATCTATGAATTTTAAGAATAACTAACTACTAACCTCGCCAACATGATCAAATTTAAATTATTAATTTCCAAAAAGTGTCAACATGTAACTTGATTTGATTTTATGAAATCTCATAGATGGCGCTGCTTCAAAATTTTCTTTATACTACTAAAATTCATTAAACTATGTTTTTTCTGCCAAGTTACTTAAATGGCGTAGTTTTTATAGTGTAAAGCTAGATAATAGCATGGCTTACTGAAAAACAACATTTAAATATGCGTCGTTAGATTACACGCTGTCACAGAATGCGTAAGAAAAATAAAGATTCACAGCTCCTCCCCCATAGGTGATAGCGTGATAATATGTAGCCTATATGTTGACCCGACCTCTTAGTAATATTCATGCAAAATTTGAAGTAAATCCATGCAGTACTTTTTGAGTTTATCCCGGACATACAGACAAACAGACAAACAGACAAAAATTCTAAAAACTATATTTTTGGCTTCGATATCGATTGTAGATCACGCCCCAAGTATTCTTTTAAAAAAATATTCAATGTACCGTTTTGACTTTCCTACGATTTTATTATATGTATAGATGGTTTAGAATTTTAAACATTTTGGTATGGAAAGGATGCAGTTTTAGAGATGGTGATAGACCCATCACCATCTCTAAAGCCATTACATTACATGAAATAAAATTATAAGACGACGTTTTCTTCGGTAACAGTCCAGCGAACGCGGGCGAGCGACTATTAGACACTCCCGCCAGGCGATCCCGCCGCCCGCAAACTGCAGGCAAAATTCGCCTATAATTTTGTCACTAATTTTGTAAAGTAATTTTGGCAAATTTTTTTACTGGTTTTGGCCTACTGCATACACTACAAGGATGTTTTGGTGCTCGAATGACGCTGACAAGGGCGCTGTTGGTAAAAATTTGTTAAATTATTTTGTGAAATGTCAATTGAATTGTATTCAAAATTAATTAGTATTAAAATTAGTATTATGTATTGTCTTGCATGGATGTGTGGACTGTGTGAATGATGATATGGTTAGAAAGGGGGTGACTACCGAGTTGATGACTAATAGAGAAGTATTGAAGAAAAAGACATGTTACGCCGACTACAAATAAATTAAGATAAGGAGAATGATGATGTCTTGCAATTTGCTGGTCAGAAGGTATCATCAGGTTGTATTGTGATAAAAAAGGTAACACAACCGTTACAATACGGTATTTACTGAACAGTAATTTAATAAATCATCAATACAACAAAGACTTTTATATTATTGTTCTATGACTCAACAATGTTGTTTCTTTTATGATATTCATTATATGTACACCAAATACTTGAAAGCACCTTATCTTCTAGCCATATGCTAACAAAATAATCATTTAATTTGGTAAAATCTTGACTGCATAGACTTTCTGCCATTTTTTATTTTATTTTTTTATTTGAAATGGGCTTGCTCTTAACTCTAGTCTAGGTTAAAGGTGACAGAGACAAAGTCGATGATGGAGCGAGCTTACCCAGAAGAAGCCTGTTCACTCTCACTTTGAAGAGATTCGGGTTGTATGCGCTCGGAAAAACAGACGCAGGTAGAGAGTTCCAATCTTTTGCTGTGCGCATTATAAAGGACATTTGCAAACGCTTAGTACGAATTGGTGGAATACCAACCAGGTAGGGATGGTAACTTGCAGTGCATCTGGATGTCTGAACGTAGAAGGGGGCTGGGGGAATGAGGTCGTGGAGTTCTTGGGCACACTCATCGAAGTACAGTCTGTAGAAGACCGACAGGCAAGCAGCCCTGCGGCGATGAGCCAAGCTCTGAAGCTTGGCATCCACCAGTTTTACGTTGCCATAATATAATATAAAGCCAATTAAAATAATTATATCACAATGTATGCGACTCTCCCTTTAAATTCATTTTGAAATCATTTTATCAACGGTCCTTTGGAACGTAAACGATTTTTGGTTACGGTCGAATGGCCTGCGGTCCATTCGCTTTAGGCCGTTCAGACTAAATACCCAATATTTCATTAACACATGATGTTATTAACCAATTTTAAGGCAAACCTACTTTTTCCATTATTTCTTTTTCCTGTTTAAAGCTATTATTACCTAGAAGAGCGGTGACTGCCACGTGCATCCATATTGGTTTAATAAAGAGTATTTTTTTCTTATTTTCTTCTTTTTCTGATGAAAAAGATAGATTTTCATCACGTCCATTATTACACGTATACGCCGAGGGTGCAGTTACTGGAGTCGCACCGCAACGTCAACTTCAAGGCGTTCGTGTTGCGCGTACCGAATTGTTATCTGCCCGTCGTCATGGAAGGAGACTTCTGGCCGCAGGACGTGGTGTTCTGTCGCTTCCACGGACAAGTACCACAGAACAGCACTATAAAAAGCTAGTGAAGTTCTATTTTATATAATAAAAATATGTATTTTTAGGTTAAGGTATGTATCTATGGGCCTGTGTCGCCTAAAATAAATAAATAATATGACGGTATCGCTCTTTTAGGAAAACGTAGCTTTATAAAAACATTATTTTAAACTGAAAATATTATATATGTATCGTTTAAAATGACTACCTACCATTCCGACTCCCATTCTGTATTATTTTAACAAACAATTTAAAAAAAAAGTTTTTTTTTCATTTGATTGCGTCTCTGCGGCTGGCGGTTTTATCATATCACTGCACAGTGCACACGCCTTCTCATAATCGAGACTTTCAGATGGTGCGACGCATGTGCTTTGAATCAGCGATTTATACTATTCGAATGGTAAGCCATCCATGTGACGCTTGCCTCAGGCTGACATTTATAAAAAAAACTAACAGCGCCCCACGATTTCACCCGCATAAGTCTCGATCCCGTATGAATATCGGCATAAAAAGTACCCTATGTCCTTTCCTGGGACTCAAACTATCTCTATACCAAATTTCATCTAAATCGGTTCAGCGGTTTAGGCGTGAAAAGGTAACATACAGACATACAGACCGACAGACAGACAGTTACTTTCGAATTTATGATATTATATAGTATAGTTATATATAGTATGGATGCATTTGCGGACGCACCTTTAGAAAAAAGTACACGCGCGAGTAATTTTGCATACGTTGCTGCCCCATTGGTTCCGTAGTCACAAGCGCGACTGCTAAGCGGGTCCTGGGTTAGTTACCTAGGTCGGGAAAACTGTTATTGTGTTTTCCATTAGTTTCTCAGTAAAAGCCCGGAGTTTGGAAGTTGGCGGTGTGATACCCCCGTGCCTCCGACAGAACTTTAAGCCGTTGGTCCTGCGCCTGATCTTTCTCCGGCCGTGTCGGATTGCCGTCCCATCGACCTATTAGAGTTAGGGAAGAGGAAGTGCACCTGTGTATTATTATACATATAATGAATGTACCTATGCCAAATATTGTAAAACATTTTTAAAAGAGTAACGGTGGAGTTTCTTGCCCATTCTTCTCCATACGAAAACTACCTTTTGGAATGGGCGACTAGAATCAATTCTATTACAATGTAAATTTTGACGTTCAAAAGTTCCTTTTATGTGCCTATTTGAAATAAATGCTTTGACTTTTGACTTTTTTTTTACTTTTGTCTGCGCAGACACTTGAGTACTATAATATCTCCCGCGACGATGTCTAGTCTCCGCTGAGATTGGCCACCATAGCCGAAATTCAGTCTGGAGGACTATTATACATACGTGTGACCCACCTAAACACAGTCCAGTCGCCTGGACTGTTTACGTGGGTCACTGTTGTGCCGTGTCTCATGGGATGTTGCAACGGTGACCAACCGTTATTTCTTGTTTTTGTTTAGTGTCTGTTATTACTAACATAGTCGTAAGTTTTACTAACAATCTTGATTGAGTCTTGGTTACTCTAATAAAGTAAAATACTGTTATCCATACTATTTAATATTATAAATTCGAAAGTAACTCTGTCTGTCTGTCTGTATGTTACCTTTTCACGCCTAAGCCACTGAACGGATTTAGGAAGTTTGTATGGGGAATCAATAACCGCTGAACCGATTTAGATGAAATTTGATATGGAGATTGTTTGAGTTGTGAGGAAGGATATCTAATAGTTATTATCCCCGAAAATATCCCTTAAGGGTGTAAAAAGGGGGGTGGAGATTTGTAAAGGGAATCAATAAAAAAGGACTATAATACTTTTATCGCGGATGAAACCGCGGGGCACAGCTTGTATTCTATATACTTGAAAAATCAGGATCAGTCGTATGGCATGCACATGCATGTTTTTAATATTCAAGTTGCTTCGACTATATCCCAATGTTTTATCGAAAAAAACTCCGCAATGGTACGATGTTATCATCTCCAATAAGTGCAGAAACAGCAAAAAAAGGCGGTGACGGGCTCGTTGCAGAGAGAAAGTAATTTACCAACCGTTTTGGAATAAAATTCTATCTTTTTTTACTTTCTTGTAGTGAACTTGCACCACATATCCTGTTATAACAAAAGAACATGGAAAGTGGAGGACGATATTAAGGTGAATGCGCAGTTATAGCCCGCAAAATTTCTTACGTTTTTTACAATTTGCAGATCAGTGTCAGGTTGTATCTTGATCAAAATATGCTTCGCGACTATCACATGCACGTATTAACATAATAAGAATCACTAATAGATGTATTAGTGATTCTTATTATGATTTTTGTTCTTAGATTTGTTCCATAAGAACAAAAATCTCTTATGTAAAAGTGCTTATGGAACAAATCTAACTTAAAGATATAATATATCGTCCCTTTATTGGTAAAACCGATTATCTACACTTTTTTTCAAAAATGAGTTATTTACACCAAGCTACTCAACTTTTTGAGCTCTATCTACAGGTAAAACCCATTATTCGATACGATGCATAGTTTCCGAGATAGATCCGCAAAAAAACAATTATAATACAAGTTTTTAGGTAACATCTGCATTCAATAACAGCTAAAGTCATAAACTTGTACGATTTCTTTGAAGCCTTGCAATCAAAAACACATTCAGTTTCATATCTTATTTTAGTTGCAATTTGCTTACACTCTGAACAAACTGTAGCATTGTACTAATACAAATTAAAATACTTTAGATGGTTCTGGTTTTGCTGAATTATTGGAAAGTACTTAGAATCTTACACATTAAAAAGAAAGTAAGTAGTTCTACTTGCTTTTAACAGAACATAATCCTTCGCACTTGTTCAGATTTTAATTCAATTAAAAGAGATTAAGCAGCTTTATTTGTTTTTTCCACAACATCAGAGATCGTATCGTTTAGATTTAAATACAAGTAAAAGCAACTATGCTTAAATAGTTGTTTTCCACCGAAGCGTATGGTGATATTTCTACGTAAATATTTTCAGCTAAAACCAATTAACGACGCTACAGAATTTAATTTGGGATTTTTCATGCCGAAAAAAGACCAATGTCTTTTATGCACTAGGTACAATCGCGCTAATCCAGAAGAACAAAATAAAATACAAGAAGAATATCAGACACACATTGATAGGAAGCAAACTTGTAATCAGGAAAAAGATAAAGATAAAAAGAGAGCTGAAGAAGAAACAAATTTTCTGTCTGCTACTTTCGATTTGCAGGCAATTCTACAATTGCCATGCACTGATGTTGGTCTCCTTTACTATACAAGAAAATTAACTTTATACAATTTAACGCTTTACGAAAGTGCGCCTCCTAACGAAGCTTATTGTTTTGTATGGTCCGAGATAAATGGTAAAAAGGGAAGTTCAGAAATCGGAACTATTTTGTGTCACTATTTAATGAAATGTGTACCAGAGGAAGTCACGGAAGTCAGTTTGTTCTCTGACACATGTGGAGGACAAAATAGGAATCAGTTTGTGGCTGCTATCCTATTGTGGGTAATTCAAAACAGCAACCATTTACAAATCATAGAACACAAGTTCTTAGAGTCAGGTCACAGTTACATGGAAGCTGACTCAATGCACAGTGCGATTGAGTCTGCCAAGAAAAATGTTGATCTTTTTTGTATGACTGACTGGATTAACATTTTCAAACGTGCTAGATCAAAAAAAAAATACAGGAAAAACACAAAGACTATAACAAAAAATTGTTATCAAGTCAAGGAATTTAAATACAATGAGTTTAAAGACTTGAAAAAATTGGCTAATACAATAATTTTGAATAGAACCAAAAACACAGATGGACAGCAAGTGAAATGGTTAAAAATAAAAAGGATGAAGTACATAAAAGGAGACAAAAAAATATACTATAACTATGACATGTCAAATTCATTTATGGCCATTGATGTAACTGTTTCAGACACACAAAATAAGATTAGTATAAATTCAGCATCGACATCTTCAGCACATGGACACCACAGCTATGCAACAAGAAACAAAGCAAAGCGATTGCCAGCGGAACAGGTAATTGAACTACCAACTACCTCGGAACTCCAGTTCCCACCGCTAGAACAATTGTATGATGGACCTCTTCCAATAACGGAAGCTAAGAAAAAAGATCTAATTAATCTATGTGAGAAGGGGGTTATACCCGAAGAGTACCATGGATGGTACAGAAGTTTTCTTGTAGATGGGGATCGCATTGAACGCGTCCCTGATGTGGCCGCCTCTGAAGAGTCACAATCTGAATCATCTGTGGACTCATCAGCTGATGAATGAAAGATACGTTATTTTAGTTTTTCTAAGTATACTAAGCAATTTGTGTTACTATTAAAGTTACTAATAAAGTTGATTATTTCCTAATACATATTATCATTCTTATTATTTTCCTACTTTATTAAGTTTTTACTTTCATATAAGTAATGATTTTTTGGTATTTTTGTAATTATAAAAATAAACCAGGCTTGCTGTAGTTTGTTGTATGAAAATTTTGCAGATAGTCTACCACAATTCTTAATTTTACTCAAGCAAAACCAATTATTTTTTTTTAAATTTCAATTTGTAGAATGTTTCAGAGTGTTATTTTTACAGTTATTTTTGGTACCTTAATAATTTCTTCGAAAGGTTACGGTGAAGCTATAAGATAAGCTCCAAGTGATTTAATTAATGATATATAATGCTTATGTCGTTATTCAGGAAAAACCAACTAAATGACCTCCCTGAAGATAGTTTTCGGCATTTTTTCAAGCATTATCAATGAAGTACTTCTATTTTTATGATTTACAAACATACTTTATTAATTTTTTCATCATAATTACATGATTGCAGGTAAGATATACGTAATTTAGTTACATAATTATTCTGTCAAACTTTTAAATCATTATTGCCACAAGTTTAGTTTTCGGTAGATAATCGGTTTTACCAATAAAGGGACGATATTAATGATTCTAATGACTATAATTCTGTAAATACATATCTATTATAATCGCGAATCATATTTTGATCAAGATACAGCCTGACACTGACCTGCAAATTGAAAAAAAAAGGTAAGAAAATTTGAATTTCGCGGTCTGCTACTGCGCATTCACCATAAGAAGATAGCTGGTGGCCCTTGGAAGAGGATGACCCATAATCGGAAATGGTGGCAAGCTGTAGGGGAGGCCTTTGCGAAACCGCAGGACAATCGGATACCGGTATCAAATAATAATTATTTTAAGTTTAAATAGCTAATCTACACTGTAGTTTAATTTACTTTTATTCATGTTTTATAAGATTGTTGAAAAATTGTTATAATCTGTGAAAAATGTAGTGGGCGTGCTACACATTTGTTCGCGTCGGTATTAATCGGCTCCGCCAGACGGCAAAATTGAAAATAATATGTATCTACGAAGTAATTTGCTTCGGATCGAATTTGTACAATTTGTTGCCGAATTAAATGTGCCGACCACATGACAGATATAGATAGACCTAGATAACGCAAGTATCACGATCTGTATGAAAACCAAGCGTGCCATATTGACGTCATAAGCACTATTTAGTGATGGGAAAATCAAATCGATTCAAAGACGCCGCACCCCCGGGGCCTAAAGCCAGAGTTCACGCTCACCCAGCCAGCAGTACACAGGACGGAGCGTGAAAGTGGCGGCTTACGATTTTTGTACGTAAGCTGGGCACGCGAAGTAGTTGCTCTTGCGTTATCTAGGTGCATCTATATCTGTGGGTGATGCCGACCCAAGCAAGTATGTCGCTGTGTATGTAGCACACCTTATGTGTTAAGACACTTATGTTAATTCTTAACCCGGCTGAATTTTTTTTATCGTCTTGAAAAAAATAGCTTATAATTAGCCTTTAGCATAGATATGTAACATTTTTGGTCTATCAATAAATACTACACATTTGAAGTAAACTTTTTACATTAGAACAATAAAAACGAAAATTTTGATAAAAATAATAAATCGATTAAAAATATCCAAATTCAAATCATACGCACCCTACTCCCAATAAATCCCTAATGCGCGTAATATATATTTGGAATTTTTGTTATCCCATTGGGTACCTACTGAGCAAATATATTCTCTTGATGGCTTCTATTCCACTTACACAATACACTACAGGGTGAAATTAAATTCATGGGCATCCTTTTAAGGGGTCATTGTACTCATCATTATGAAAAACTTTTACAATGGGACTAAACTTAAAATCTCGAAAAATCAGCTGTTCCTTGCATTTATGTTCAAATAACTCGTCATAATGTAGGGAAGAGCAGATTTTTTTTGGCGATTGCAGGTTTGGTCCCATAGTAAAAGTTGTTCATAATGATGAGTATAATGACCCCTTAAAAGGATGCCCATGAATTCAATTTCACCCTGTATATTGTTTTCAAGACAGTAAAAAATTCATCCGGTATAATATATACTAGTATACAGGATGAAATTGAACATATGCGACAAATCGAAATGGGAGATTGTACTCGTCATTATGAACAACTTTTACTATGGGACCAAACCTGAAATCGCGAAAAAAAATCAGCTGTTCCCTACATTTATGTTCGCATAACTCGCCAAAATGTAGGGAACAGCTGATTTTTTTTCGCGATTTCAGGTTTGGTCCCATAGTAAAAGTTGTTCATAATGATGAGTATAATCTCCCATTTCGATTTGTCGCATGTGTTCAATTTCATCCTGTATAATTATACTAGAAATTTTGTTTTTCCCGAATAATAAAAAAAAAATAAAGTGCAACATTTGACTGATTTTATTGTATCCGAGTGCAAAAAATAAACGTTGTGTCTCATACGGGACAATATTGCGTTTACAAACGCTGCGTTTTGTAAGGTGCTGAGTTTTGAATCAAAGGCTTCATATTAACACGTCCTAGTACGTGTTGTTTATAGGTAATTAATTAATAATAAACGTGGTTATCAAAATTGTAAAGTTTGCAATCAGAAAGTATAATATTATGTTAAGTTTTAAACGTTAATGACCACGGAAGTAGGTATTTATTCAACGCTACTTAGTAAAGGTTAATTAAGTAATTAAGGCACCTGTCCCAGTGCCGGCGATTAACGAGAAGCGAGTAGAGCTAGCAACAAAAATCGAGTTGACTAGCAACGAGCATCAAGTGCGTGAGAGCGACGAGCGATTACTCGCTGGACTGTGTATGTAGCAAATGTGAATCTCTTTGCGAGTTTTCTGCCCATCTGTCGTCGTTGAGCGAGTAGTTCTTGTCGCTGCAATAAACGAGTAGGTACCCGCCGGCGGCGGCGGTGTGAACAGTCAGCGATCAACTATTAATGTACAAGGCGACAGGGACATTGGTGCGTAAACTGTAACCAACACATGATTCTAGAGACCCCTAGTGTAAAAATAATTCAAGGGTTATCCAAAAAGAATCGGCTGTTTTATAGAAAAGTGCAAACCTACGCGGTCAAAAGGTGTGTCAATTTTTAGGGTTCACAATCACTTCGTTGTCCCTCTGTCAAGAGCTTTTTTCTCAGGAACGCGTTGAGTTATCAAATTAAAATTAATATCAATACTCAGGGCTGCAATCTTTTGAAGCAGTCAAAAAAATCAAACTTCTAAGTCAACGCAATCAAAAGATACGGGCGTCTATGTTCCGTTTATGTCGTATATTTTGACACTCGCAAGGGAATCAAAACCTAAAGGTACTTCCCGTTGATCTAGAATCATGAAATTTGGCAAGAAGCAATTTCATGTACCACAGTAACCGAAAACCTAAAACTTAACCGTTTTTTTTTTTTAATACCGGTGTAATAGGCGGTGTTAAAGGAACACTCCTTTGAAGATGACAGAGACAGAATGACGTTTTAAATAAGTAATGTTATTTTATGTTATGTCAAAATATCACAATATTCTTCCACTTTATTTGTAACAACTAACTATATACACTAGATACTAAAATAAATGACTAACTAACTTACAATACAAATATATAAAAATAAAAAACAAAGGACACTTAGGCGTCGAAGTATTCATCCGCATCGCTGTCATCCGGAAACGTGCCTAGAAGACAGGCAGCATTGCCACGTTGAATGGCAATGCTAATTCTTTGGCCAAAGAACGACCCAGCCCTCTGGTCACGTGAAGTATCGACCAGAGGGCCGTAAGTATTTATTTGTTGCCTTACAGTACACACAGAGGCTCCTAACGCATTATAAACCTCTTTAAACAGTCACGTCCGCGCACGTAATACAACGCCGTGTGTTTCCATGTTTTCAGTGCTTACTCCAGTTGCTTGAGAGCTGATTAGCATCACTTCCACAGTGGCTGTCAATGGGTGAAGACTTAGTGCAATCATGGACAGAGTTAGTTTTAAAATTAATGGTCTTGATTACTCGGGTAAGTGGCAAACACTTTTAAAAAAAAAACTTGTGCATTTATACTGTCATGAAAATCGCGATCTTCTTTTTGTTTTTCTTACCCAATACGTCATGGTGGTCATGGAATTACTATAATTATGATTTATCCTACTAATCACACTAATATTATAAAGGCAAAAGTTTGTGATTGTGTGTGTGTGTTTATTATGTTTGTTACTTCTTCACGCCTAAACCACTGAACCGATTTAAATGAAATTTGGTATAGAGATAGTTTGAGTCCCGAAAAACTACCTTTTGGAATGGGCGACTATAGGCGACTAGAATCAATTCTATTTTAAGATAATTTTTGACGTTCAAAAGTGCCTTTTATGTGCCTATTTGAAATACTTAAATGCTTTGACTTTGACTTTGAAAAGGACATAGGATAGTCTTTATCCCGATATTCCCACGGGATCGACATTTATGCGGCTAAAACCGCGGGGCGCAGCTTGTATTATTATAAACGCGAAAGTTTGTGAGAATGGATGGATATCAGAGGGGCAATTCTCGTAATTTTAAGAATGTGCACAGTTCGATCTCGGTCTCAATCTGTCAAAAATACTTCTAATTTTTGCGAGTCCGACTCGCACTTGGCCGGTTTTTTTGTTTATAGCAACCGAGCATTAGATGCAGTAATCGCGAGCAGAGGGGCAATTCTCGTAATTTTAAGAAGATTCACAGTTTGATCTCAGTCTCAATCTGTCAAAATAACCTCGAATTTCCCTACATTTTGACAAGTTTTTGACATTTGTTTGTCGCTGAGATGAGACTGCGACTAGATTTTAAACGTTTTAAATTACGAGAATTGGCCTTCTGGTGTTCTTTCACGCAAAAACGACTGAACGGATTTTGATGAAACTTTACAGTAGTTATGCTTAGTAATAGCTTATACCTACCTACATCATAATAATAAAAATAACACATTTATTTCAGATATAAAAATCCATATGTTGTTAGTAAAAGTCTTAACCTAATGTTAGTCCCAATATTTCCACGGGATCGACAGTTATGCGGGTGAAACCGCGGGGTGCAGCTAGTGATTTATATATTAATAAGCTTCTTCGTGGTGGTATAACATAAAATTGCACGCTTCGTTCCAGGCAGAATACGAGTACAGTGACATTTAAGATCTCATCTTCACACTAATATAATAAAGGCGAAAGTTTGTATGTGTGTATGGGGGTGTGTTTATATGTTTGTTACTTCTTCTTCTTCTTCAAACGGCCGGACCAATTTTGATAAAATTTTGTATGGAGATAGCTGACACCCTGGATTAACATATAGACTACTTTTTATCCCAATATTCCCACGGGATTAACATTTACGCGGGTGAAACCGCGGGGCGCAGCTAGTTGTAACATAAATGTATTTCTAGCAAATAACCGTTTGATTTGATTTGATCTGGGGCAAACCTTTTTTTTGTGTATGTAAAATCATCAAATTACTCCTCCTGCTCTGGGTGGAGCGGGAGTGTGAGACTCTTATGTGGGGAGTGGGGCATACCTTACGTATTTCTATGATGTTCTTTTACCTAATTATGGTTGTTTTATACACCATGATTCCTCTCTAGGCTTCAATGTCACCTGTTGAAAAGCGTTGGACGTGACCTACGATGAGATATACTTTTAACTCTTTCACAAGAGGTTCTTCTCGAGTAAGGGATTGTCCAGGAAAGTACAACCACCCTAATCATTTTGCTGTTAAATCAGCCGTGCACTGTATTCTGCTTTTAAACGAGTATCCATGAGTGTACTACGTGAGCTCGACAAATGGATGTGCGATTAACGCATGGAGTCTCTTGCCCATTCTTCTCCATAGGAACATACTACGCTTAGGAATGGGCAACTAGCTTCATCTTTCTGACTGACAGACTCTTTAACAATTCAAAAAAGCCTGTAAATGTTTTAATTGAAATAAATTCTCTGAATTTGATGGGAGCCAGCGAATTAACAGCCCTATTGTATATTTAAATGTTTGGAATGTGGTTATTTTCAGCCTTTTTGTTATTACTGAGTTTACTTATCAACCAGACTTAGGATCCTTCTTTTTAGTGGGGATCATTATTATGTCTCGTAAACCTATACAGGGCTATGAAAAATACATAATCAGCCTTCAATGTTCCCACTGCTGGGACACAGGCCTCCTCTCGTAAGAGGGAGTGGGCCATAATCAACCACGCTGGCCCCGTGCGGGTTTATAGATATCACATGTCTTCGAACTGTTGGTAATAGGACATGCCGGTTTCCTCAAAATGGTGTTCCTTCACCGTTTTGAGAGCAGTGGTGATAAAATAATTTACACGAAGTTGTAGCGGTATCTACAACGCCACATGCGAACAACGCGTCATACTGACGTCACGCAAATCCTGCATCGCGCAAGCAGAGTTTACAGCGCAACTAGCATATAACAGCCCGACATGAATCATCGGGCAGTTGCCCGCCAGACACAACACCCGTCTGGTCGGAGGATCCTCCCTTTTCTATAGAGTATGAGTGAACTTTACACCCTGTTCCTCATACCTCTATACTGGTGACCCCGAACATGAACGTCAGCGCAGCCTTCGTGCAAATACTTCAGCGTGACGTCATCATCACTCCCGCAAGCTTTAGAGCGGCGAGTCACCCAGCCAGCCAGCACCCACGGCTTCAACGGGTATCCTGACCACCAGCATGCAGCGACCGCGCATTCCTGGTCATCACCCTCAGCCTCATCAGCAACCTCGGCACGGCACACTGCACTTTCGGCCGGTCTACAAGCAGAGCCCTCAATAAGCCTCTCCTGGTCGACGCCAGCAGTCAGCCTCAACCCGGCGCTGTACTACATCCGACGCACTGGAGCATAACGCAGCGCCACCCCGACTCACTGGGGACATCTTCGCAGACAGTTCCGACTCACCGTGAACTATGCGGCAACCGGTTCCGACTCACTGGAACCCCAGCTGGCCTGGCAAGCATCGCAAGACACAAAAACTCAGCCCACTATCGACCTCCGGTCTCCGGGGGGGAGTGATGTTGCGGTATCTACAACGCCACATGCGAACAACGCGTCATACTGACGTCACGCAAATCCTGCATCGCGCAAGCAGAGTTTACAGCGCAACTAGCATATATACAACAGCCCGACATGAATCATCGGGCAGTTGCCCGCCAGACACAACACCCGTCTGGTCGGAGGATCCTCCCTTTTCTATGGAGGTTGAGTGAACTTTACACCCTGTTCCTCATACCTCTATAAAGTAAAGCGCCTGTCTGGGTTCGAACCTACGACCTACAACTCGTAAATCGCAGGCTGGGCCACCAATGCTCTTTATGAAAAAATCGCTCTATTAAAAATGAATTACTTATAAATAATAACTAACCATGTCGACCTTTTTACTAAGCACATTAATTAAGCCTTGTCATAAATGTGCATTGATTGCTTTCAGGACACAACACAGGACAATTAACACCTTTGTAAATAATTAACTGTTTCCGATGCGATTTAATATGACTATACTAGACTGCAACAATAACACATCGTTTTTTATCTACAACTAGAAAATGAAATACCTGAATTTTTTTTTTCGTTACTTTTCCCATGTTTTAATAGTTATTCTGCTATTTGGGACGGAGACAAACAAATCCAAAATCAAAGATCATAAAAATCGGTCCAGCCGTTCTTGAGTTATAAAGGGTGTAATTAACCCGATGTTGTTTTATTTATATAGATAGATAGATTGCATGGCAGTTACAAGTGATCACTTCTTTTAAAAATAAATCGTGTTTGAACAATTGCAATTTTAAAGCTAATGCATGACACGTAGATCGTATGTTGAATATTATATAATAATAAGTGGGTAATTATATAATAAGTGGGTAATTAAGTAATTAATATTATTGCGAAGGACGTACCTATTAATGCATTTTTTATCAGACAGTTAGTAAATAAATAGTTAAAATAGTTATACTTTGATATCTTGAAGTTTTAAGTCTTTTAAGGGGAAAACGTCATGGTAGCCTGATAAATAGTTAGCCCGCTAAAGTAGCCTGCGAAATCCAAATTTTCTTACGTTTTTTGCAATTTGCAGGTCAGTATCAGCGCCCTAATTGCGTAACACACTGTCAATCGGAATCTGAATCATTTTGAAGCAAATTGCTAATCCATTGCTTCATGAGTTCGAAAAATGTGTCTGTTCAACACGTAAACAATGCAATGAATGTTGTTGATCTGTCAAAATGAAATCGATTCTGATTGATAATGGGTTACGCAATTGCCCCGCAGGTTATATGTCGATCAAAATTATGATTCGCCGCCGTAAAAATATTTATTATTTGAATTATAATCCTAAAAATCATCAATACATCTCTCTAAGGTCATATTACCCTATTTAATGACTATTATATGAAATCATGATATTTATTTATTTATTTAATACTTCAAGCACATAAATGTACAGAGGCGGGCTTAATACCATAGGCATTTTCTACCAGTCAACCTTTCGGTGATGCAGAGACAAACAATGGTAGGTGCAATCATGAAAGCTGATGAATAAATATTCATAAACGTATTAAAACTGCTAATATATTTGAGGCCAAACCTAACATAAGGAGTTGTATTTCTGATTCTAATGATTATAATTCTGTAAAACCATATTTGTTACGGTCGCGAATCATATTTTAATCAACATAAAACCTGACAGTGACTTGCATGTAGCAAAAAACGTAAGAAAATTTGAATTTCACAGTCTACTTTAGCGCATCCCTCTTAACTAGTTAGTTAACAAATAAAACAAAAGCAAAAAAATTTGAGCAAAAAAATAGCACATCCATTATTTGTATGACGTGTCAAAAATTATGAAACAATTTAAAATTATCGTATTTTAACACGTTTATTAATTTATATTTTATTGTACATCAGAAAATACATAACAAAAAAAAATACGATTATTATTACAAAATATACAATGGGCGGCCTTATCGCTTTCTGCGATCTCTTCCAGGCAACCTTGGAATGGACAGTGATTATGTGCGTTTACGTTCACCGCCTAGCGTAGTCAACCTAGTCACACGTTTTTTGCTTATAATTTTTTTCTCTTTATATTTATGGTCTATAGATGTTAAAATCTACCCTCTCCTTTCTTGTGCTTTTTATCAGGGTTTTTAGAGTGTGTAGCCTAAATGATATACTGGCCTAGCAAACACTTTTGTTAGCTGTAAAATCTCTAAGGCCATGTGTAACCTTTATGATATACATCACACAACCCATCTTATAGGTACACTGAGGACTACATGATACACCCCGGTAATGGTTCGACTCATCGGGACCACGGGTAACGATAGACGACGGTCATTTGGTCCGCGAATGACCGCGAGAGACATTTTCCGACAAGCACCGGCCGTGCGGTCTTTTTGCCCTCTATATGCGTTGGTAGTATAGGATTCCCTTTGCACTATCGTTCGCGGTTAAATTGACCGGCCCGGCCCGCCCCACCGTGTGTTTTGCGCCTAACGGTACGGTGTATCATTTTAGATACAAACTGTAATTCTCAATTCTTTATTGCGTACCATATAATGTAATATTTGGTAGGGAAAGAATTATAATAGTCACAATTATAGACCCTGTCGGGCACAGCATAGATAGTAGGAGAGAGGAGGAAGAACACGGGGTGTTTAATGTGATACATTTTAATATTAGTTATAAGTAGTTAGTAAGTTATACTGTTTTATTAACACAGAATTGAATTTAAGAATTATAATTATTGTTTTATGAACGTTTATTTATTTTGTAGAAAACATTTATTATTTAAATTTTTGTTTAATTTAGTTATTTTTATTTATTACGTAATTAATATTTATTATCCCTAAGACAAGTTATTTATTGGACGCTTCATATTTATCGTGCGCAAAATACACTGGCAGTGAACGTGTTAAAAATCTTTTGTGGTAACAGATAATAATAGACAATATTGAGAGGTAACTGGCATTTAACTGATGTTAAGTAGTTAGAACCGGTCAGAAGTTTAGTTAAAGTTTGTTATCGGCAGGTTAGTCCAGCTGAGTGTAATGAGAACATTTCACCCGCATAAATGAAATCTTTTTATCTTTCGATCTTCAATCTGAAACATAGAAACGCTATTTAACAATAGAGGCTTTGTCATGGTAATACTTTCCAATTAGATTTTTTGTTAGGTTTTGTTTGCTTGAAAACCAAAGAAACGACGGATGGACTGTGTGAAAGATGATATGGCTGGAAAGCGGGTGACTCCCGAGAGGACGACTAATAGAGATTTATGGAAGAAAAATACATGTTGTGCCGACTCCAAATTAATTGGAATACAACCGAACTAAAAAAAAAAAACACTACAAAATGATAAATAACTTTAATTTCGGAAGTCGGTGCCGTTGGTTCCACATTTTCGTTTTTTGACACCGACTTCCGAAATTAAAGTTATTTATCATTTTGTAGTGTTTTTTTTGAAGTCGGTTGTTTTTTTTTGTAAAAATGTTTTTATTTTTCACTTTTTTGTTGTAACCTACCCCACACAAATACAATTAACACTTGTGCATTGAAGAATTGAAGACACCGACTAGAAGAATCATCAAAATTCGCTTAGAAATGCCGGACATGCAGAACATTTATGCATATAACTTCGCACATAAGAACAATTACCTAATGTATTATATACTAAAACCTTCCTGAAAGTATGTAGATCACATTAATGAAAGAATTATCAAAATTGGTTCATTAGTTTTTCAGAAAATCGAGGACATACAAACATACATACATACATAATATACTTATATACCGGTCGAATACAGAACCTCCTTTTTTGAAGTCGGTTAAAAAGCAGGAGAAAGATGAATCTTAGTGAAGTTTAAATTTTCTGGGAATTATTGTCATAAGTGGTAAAGCAAATCTTCTTCTTCTGCAATCGGTCCCTCATTACTGAGGATCGTGGTCACTGGATCCTTTCAAACGGACAATCTGCCTCCATCTACTCCGGTCCAAAGTTGCCATCACCACCTGCTGAAAATTGCTTGAGGACGTAGCTGCTTTCACTTGGTCGGACCATCGTGTTGGCGACCGGCCTCTCGCTCTCTTTCCTTCGGTATTGCAAACAATAACCAGCTTTTCAAGGCTGCTATCTCCCCTTCGCATTATGTGGCCGAAATAGGATAGAATACGCTGTAGGCATATTGTCGACAATCGGGTCTTGACATCGAGTTGGGAAAGGATAGACACATTTGTGCGTTTGGCTGTCCATGGTATTCGGAGCATCCGCCTCCAGCACCACATTTCGAAGCAAATACGAGGTTTATAATATTTACCTACCTATTACAAAATAAATAAAGTTTAGTGTCGGTAGCGTATCTGAAATGTGTGACTGCATTAATTACCTAGACAGTAACAACTTGCAATAAATTTAAAACATGTTGTTGATAACATTTGTCTGGCAATAAACCGTTAGGTTGTAATGATAAAACGAAAACGAAAGATATTTAGGAAAGTACATAAAATTAAATAGCAATTGAAAGATATGTTTATTCATAGATATTTAAATAGGTTGGTATTTTCCCAGTAGCAGCCGGTGAGAGAGGGGCAATTATCGTAATTTTAAGAACGTTAACAGTCTGATCTCAGTATCAATCTGTCAAAAATACCCCTAATTTCCCTACATTTTTGACAAGTTTTTGACATTGATTGTCGCTGAAATGAGATTGCGACTAGATTTTGAACGTTTCTAATTACGGTATTGGCCTTTAGGTCGCCTTCTATTACCGTGGGATTTAATAAGTCCATCTTAGTTTAAACAAACTGACAAAAATTTTATAAAATTGATTTTTTATTTAAAAAAAAAATGCACAGTTTTGACGTCGCGTCGCTACAATTTTATCACATTATTTTATACATGTCATGTATAAATTATAAGTAATGTTTACCATAATGCATTTTAAAAATGCCATAAATTATGATAATTACTCCAAAGTTAACAAAAACTACAGAAACGCAAAAAGATAAGACTATATAATAAAAAGAAATAGCACTCATGCTATAAAACTTAGTTCACTGGATTCAGTTTTAATTGGATTTTAGTCAAGTCTACGTTTGCCATTTTGATTGCACTTAGAAAATAGCCAGGAGATGTCAAGATAATATGGACAACATCTGTTTCAAAGTCAATGGAGTTAACCGTACATGTAAGAGTTAATCTATCATCGTCGTCATCATCATCATCATTTCAGCCAAAAGACATCCACTGCTAGACATAGGCCTCAACCAAGCATTGCCACTTCGACCGGTTCTGTGCTTCTCGCATCCGGTGAATTCCTGTGGCCTTCACCATTCACGTCTACGTCTTAATGTATGCAGTCGCTACTCCAGAACGTTTCGGCCCCATCGGCCTTCTGTTCTGCGAGCAATGTGCCTTGCTCACTATCATTTATGTTTGGCAAGTTTGGTGTGTGGGTTCATACATAGTATAGAACACAGTCGCTTTTCGTGTCTGTCTGTGTGACCACGTTGTTCTTCTAAACTAAGCAACGGATTTTGATGCAGTTTTTGCCATACTAATACCATTCATATTAAACTTCTACAACGACCAACCACCACTAACTAATATAATAAAAAGAGAAGAGAGTGAGAGTGGAGTTAATCTTCTGAACCGCAACTCCTATTTGAAATACTCTTTCACCATTTGAAAGGAACATTATTCCAGGCTATATAGGCTTAAATTAAATTAGCCAGCAAAACTACGCAGGCGTGATGGGTATCGATATCTTATCATTACAAAACAAAAAAGAAATTAATTTGATAATGTTTCTTGTAGGGTGATCGACTGCAGTTATCTTTTTGGAACGAAGTTCTTTAACTGAGCTTGCGGTAGGAATAAACTTTTAGAAATCGTCATGTAACGAAAAAGCTATATGCCCCATCCTTGCGACTTTTTATTATATATAATAGATAGTTTATATATTATATATAAAGATAGGTTTTCGAGGGTGCTGAAGCCAAAAGTGAGGTCAAAATGAAAATCCGAGATGGCGGCCGCAAAAAAAAAATTAAATACCAGCAACCAAGTTCATAATTTTTTAAAGGGCTTATGCATCACCTTATTTTATGTTATGCAACTAGCTCGTGGGTTTGACCATGACTACTGGATGGTTCTTTATTAGTGATCGATGACTGGATGTCATAAAATGTACACAGCTTGGATCCCAGTTGGATCCGTGGGCATGTTTCGGTAGCCAGTCGGCTGCGTTCGGCTGCCGTCGCGTTCGCCCTGCCTGGTGAAAATTATACTTAAGGGTCACCATAATGGCTGGTCCTACGCTGCCCTTCGACATCTTACTCTGTCTCATTTCAGTGGGATGCGAGGTCAGCTCCAGTGTGATGCTCCTGGACTACATACGAGAGTACCTGGAGTTACGAGGCACCAAGTACATGTGCCGCCAAGCTGGCTGCGGCGCGTGCGTGGTCACTGCACGACGACTTCCGGGTCTACCATTTGCTGTCAATGCAGTAACTATCTGACAAGTATTCTATAATCTGTCATTTATTTGTGACAATGAAACTGCACTAATACCCCTGTTGTCCCTCGTGGGAACCTGTGTACCTTTGTGTAATAGCTTTTGTTGGAACACTGGTACTCATAACACAAGTTAGATCTTACTTTGAGTACCAGAGTTCAAAATGTAACGCTAGTTTAAAAAAAAAACTGGTAACACAGTTCTTAGCGTATCATAGTTACTAGTGTTATTGTTCACTTTTTTGCAAAATAAAGAAATTTATTTATTATTATTATTATAAAAAAATCTTTGGTGACGTAACTGTAGCTGTTATCATTTGTCATCATCATGTTCCTGTCCTTATCTCATGTTACTTGGGATCAGTGCAACACGTTTTCTTCTTCCATTCTCGCCTATCAAATCATTCCTCCCTTTTCAATCTATCCATCTTTCTTTTGCTCTTCCTCTCCCTCTCCATCTATTAATCTTTATATTCATCACTCATTCAGTCACATGCGTCTCATTACATGCCCACACCAAGCCAAAGGATGTCCTTTCAACTTTTTTAATTCACTGAAGCCACTTTCAGTTTCTTTCTTATACACTCTTTATTAAATTATCCGTTGTTGTCACTCCAGAAATCCATTTCAACATTGTCATCAGTTAGAGCACGGGACCCGATCACGGTACCGTAGTCTCCGTGCTTCACCCAGGTGGAGAAACTAGGTGAAGCACGGGTCCGTCCCCACTGCATGCAATCTTAATACATGCGTCTTCTTGATGGTCTACCATTTCGATCCATACAGTACAATAAGTAGATTTTCCCCTTTAACTTGAGGAACATCAGTGGATCGCAATTTGTTCCTACCGTTCTTTGCATAATAATGTTTTTGTTTTATTTGTGTCGTGATTGCGAAAGCCGTAAATAGTGTTTTCGATAGTAGCATCAGACTCATGAAATCTATTTACTTTCATAATATATAATTTTTCATCAAGTAAGCTATTAAGAGGCTCATAATATTCAATCGTGACTACTATGAAGGGCAGATCTGATTAGCAGAGTCTGATTCCAAGATATTGTTATTCAGCACACCCTATCACTCATGTTCTTGTTGTAGTGTATCCTGCCAATCACTGCTTGCGATGGTCTAGAGATCACCACTATTGAAGAACTGGGTAACAGGAAGAAAGGATACCATCCACTGCAGACCACCTTGGCTGAACACAATGGGTCCCAGTGTGGTTACTGTTCTCCAGGTTGGGTTATGGCTATGTACAGGTATGGAAAGAAACGATTTATCTATAAACTGATTATCTTCATTATTACCAGACTCTGTTATTAGCATGGTGACAAATTATTGTTATTCAAATTCAAGAGTATGGTAACAGCTAAAATTTTTGTTTGATAAAGATAATAACAACACGCTTATAATCCCCGAAGGGTTGGGCAGAGGTGTAACCCGAGAATATCAGTATATTTTCACGATTTGTTTTATCACAAATGAAGATACTTCATACACACTCGAGTAATAACAATTTGTTGCAGCCTTCTCAAAAGCAAAAGGAACTTAACCATGCTAGAAATAGAGCAGTCATTTGCAAGCAACATATGCAGGTGTACAGGTTACAGACCAATATTGGAAGCTTTCAAGAAATTCGCCAAAGATGCAGCTAAAACTATTGAAATACCTGATATAGAAGACTTGAAAATTTGCAATAAGAATGATAAATCTTGCAACAACGCTTGCGAAAATGAAGACTGGTGTATACTTTCAATGAATGATCTTAATATTAACAATGGCATAATTAAGATTTATTTAGAAGATGGTAAAACTTGGTACAAGGCTAATAGAGTTGATGATATATTCACTGTACTGAAGACGGAGGGTTATGATTCGTATAAATTGATTTGTGGAAATACAGCTAAAGGTAAGATTTTGGTTGATACTGAAAAATAAATAAAACGAAATATCACAACGAGTTAGCAGTCACCAGAAATTGAAAAGAAATTATTAGTATTTGGTAATTAAATTGTCAAGCCGTTGGTCCCTGCTGTCATTCATGGATCTTTGACAGTCGTTGCGGGTCGTCAGAAACCCGAAAGTCTGACAACCAGTCTTACCAAGGGGTATCGTATTACTCAGTAAATGGGTTGTGGAGTTTAGACAGGCAGTCATTCCATGTAAAATTCTGGTATTCAGCTGCATCCGATTAAACTGGAAGCACACCCCAACGTAGTTGGGAAATGGCTAAGCAGATGGTGATTGGTAAATAAGTTGAAGAATTATTTCCCTATCACACTGACCGTACTTAATTATTGACCAAGACCTTGTTTCAGGTGTCTATCCAGAGGATGAAATAATAGACAATGCTCGAGTTCTCATAGATATAAGCCAAGCCCAAGATTTGATTGGATACATTATAGACCAAAACCTGGTCATCGGTGGTCAAACCACCCTAACCAATTTCCTTGGAATACTTCAAACAGTTTCCGAACAGGAATATTTCGGCTATTTGAAGATATTGTATGACCATATTTTACTGGTGGCCCATATAGCTGTTCGAAATGTAAGTTTTTGTCTGAATAATTTTATTCAGAATAAGAAATTAATTTTAATTCGCCTAGTTCTACCCCTTATTTAATAGCTCATTGAATATGCCATGAAATTGGGTCAATTTCGTAGCCGTCAATTCTTTCGTAATTAGAAAATTTCTAATTTCGGAGACTAATGTTTTTTTTTTCTTATCTTAGAAAACGATTTATAGTTGCTCATTTATTTTTGTTTTGTGTTATATTTTCAGGTAGGCTCAATTGCTGGAAACTTGATGATAAAACACAGACACAACGAGTTCCAATCAGATTTATTTCTATTATTTGAAACAATTGGGGCACAACTGACTATAAGTAAGTTCCATATTTGTCTTATTTTTCTACATTACCTAAATATTTAGGCGATTTTAATTAGCCGATATAATTTAGCACAAAACCGTTAGAAGTGACGGTGCTTGGGAGAGGCATGTCTCCAACAGTGAACGTTTGTTGGCTGAGATGATGATCATGAAATATTTATCAGCCAGCGACTTGCGAAACCAAAATATTATTACTTTGTAGTCGCTTTTTTTGAAGTGTACCGTTTCTATTTGAAAAGGTTTTTAATTTATTTAGTTATTTACTTAATAAAGCTTTATTCACAAGTAAAAAAATACTTAACAAAGACGAACATAATGCCTGAGGCATTTTATCACTAGGTTTTTTTTATTTCGCTCTTAATAACTGTCATGAGTAGGTTCTGATTGCACCACATCACAGAATGTAAATCTAAAAACATGTCTAGGCATCATTATAAGAACAGTTATTAATAAATAGTTCACAAGTACGAGACATGCTTTACTTTCTTGTTTCGCTATGTAGGTACGTTCACAATTATTTTACCTCTGATTTTGCATTACTGCCAGAATCACAGTGGTCTTTAATTACGTGGCAATAAGGTTGCTATCGGGTTGCTGCCATTACCATGTCTGTCAAAATTGTAATGATTTTTATTTTCATTGCAATAAGGTTGCGATTCCGTTGCTGCGTCAGAGGTAAAATATATTATGTGAACGGAATGTACTATCACAAATCATGCTTTATTATTTTTTGCTGAAACTGTAACAAATGTGGCACGTGAGCTTTTGAAAGTGGTCTAGGACAAACTAGTTTTAATTCTAAACACAATCATCATGCCTGGCAGCACTTTCGACTTTTACTTTTACACAATAAAACTAACCAAAACTGGAGCGAGTTGATTGTTTTGATGACTACGAAGTGACGCGACTATTCACGCTAGTTTGAATACAAGTAAGTTGGACTGGCCCGTTGGTCTAGTGGTTGCAAGCGCAACTGCTGAGCGTGGGGTCCCGGGTTCGATTCCCAGGTCAGGCAGTGTTATTGGGTTTTTCCATTAGGAATTTCTCAGTGACGAAAAGCACGTGAAGCCGTTGGTCCTGCGCCTGATCTCTCTACGTTCATGTCGGATTGTCATCCCATCGGACTATGTGAGTGAGGGAAGAGTGAGTGCACCTGTGTACTATCTATGTGTGTGTATCTCCCATGACGATGTCTGGTCCCCACTGAGATTGGCCACCATGCCCGAAATTCAGTCTGCAGGACTATAAAAGTTGACACAATCGACGCGAGCGCATTTCATCCCACGTCCAGCCTGCTCGCTTGCTTCAGTTTGACCAGAGCTTAATTATATTTGTAGCTCATAACGGTAGTAAACAATAAAATATATAATCTGTGTTTTCAGTGTCTTCAACTGGTCTGACTCAAATAGTAACGATGCAACAATTTCTCAAACTTGATATGAAAGGAAAGGTGATTTTGAATGTAATGATGCCACCTTTAAACAAACAGTACAAGCTTGTAACTTTCAAGGTACGATCATTCGTTTCGTCAGTAGATTATCATTATTGACTTTAGTATAATTATTCCAATGCGAAACAGGCCTATTTTGGCTCAACTTTATCATTAATAAATAATAAATTAATTTATTGCCAAACATGAATTAATAGAAATCATATAAAATTAAATCTGATAAAATCATATAAAATCAAATATACACTCCTTTGCAAAAAAAACGGGTACTTTAGATTTTTTTTCTCTACTTCAATGAAGAAGAATAAGAAAGAAGTTTTATTAATTTGACGATGTATTGGTATGTTATTTGAAGCATCCTAGCATGATTCTTCACGTTCTAAATTTAAATTTTGAAATTAACAAAAGAAAAATAATGATTATTGTGGATTATTGTAAAATTGCTTTACTACTGGCGCGAATTGATGAAACGATTTTTTTAGTGATTACTAAAATTTTAAAACTTTTTGTATATTTTCTGCAAATTAAACAATGTAATCTTTCTTTTTACATTAAATATCACTTTTTGATATGAGTGATAAAGCGATAAGGGCCGGTAAAATTATAGCCCTACTTGAAGAAGGTTGTTCGCAAACTTACGTGTCTCAGCGGCTAAATGTGAGTCGTTCAACTGTCCAGAGGACTTGGCAATGGTATCAAGAGACCGGCTCGGTCAAAAGAAGACCCGGTTCGGGAAGAAAACGATGCACAGAACCAAGAGATGACCGCTTTTTGGTGAGTCAGGCGTTGCAGAATCGTCAGGCGTCAAGTGTGGACCTGAAGAAGAGCCTTGAAGAAGTAATAGGAGTAGAAGTTAGCTTGTGGACGGTCAAAAGGAGGCTTTTGGCTGCCAATATCAGGAGTTACCGCCCGGCTCGGGGCCCTAAATTACTCCGTGAGCACCGTGTTGCTCGACTTCAGTTTGCTCGAAACTGTGCTTTATGGACACTGGAGGACTGGAATAAAGTATTGTTTTCTGATGAAGCCAGAATCTCTTTGTGTGGAGAGAACCGACGCCGGCGAGTGCTGCGAAGACCACGGGAACGCTATGCGGAAGTGTGTTTCGAAGAAATCGCTCCTTATGGCGGAGGCTCCGTTATGTTTTGGGCAGCAATTTATTTGACGGAGCGTACGGAGTCAATTTTCAGAATAAATGGAACATTAAATGCATACCGGTACATAATGGAAGTCCTAATTCCATATGCACAACCCGCATTGACTGCACTTGGGGAAGATTCCATTTTTATGGACGACAATGCTCGCCCGCACCGTTCTGGCGACGTGGAAGCATACATTCAAGAAGTTGGGATCCGTCGTTTAGATTGGCCAGCTCGAAGTCCTGACCTCAATCCAATTGAGCATGTCTGGGATGTTCTAAAAAGACGGGTTAGATCAGTGCAACCTGCTCCACAAAACATCAGGGAGCTAAAAAGAGTAATTGCAGAAGAGTGGGAACGTATTCCTCAAAACGTTATTAAAAACATCGTGGAAATCATGCCCAGAAGGATTCAAGCTGTGATTTTGGCAAGAGGAGGTCACACTCTATTAGATTTTTACATTTGTAACTTTATTTAATTTAAAAAAGTAAAAAAATCTTGTCTTTATTGCCGACCACTTCTTATTGTTTGGCCGTGTACATCGGCTTTAAAGAATTCATAGAAAATTAAAAAAAAAAAAATTGCCAGAATTCACTTCACGTGTATTAATTTACACGATTATTAGTATACCTACAGATTACAGACTACGTCAAAAAAATAAATTTCATTTAATTAACTCAAATCGACCTGAAAACGTAAATTTCCTTTGGTGCCCGTTTTTTTTGCAAAGGAGTGTATTATGTATTTTTTTTGTTAGCCTACATTGTGTCCCACTGCTGGGCAAAGGCCTACCTTTGTTTCTTCCAAAGGCAGGGAGGCCTGTCTTGTGCGATCTCTGGCCATGTTGGCTCTGCAATTAATGTTACCACATCCTCGCACCACCTTCGCCGTGGTCTAGCTTGACGGCGATGTCTTCCCTCAGGCGTCCAGTGAGTGACGATCTTTGCCCGTCTCTCCGGGTGCATTCGCGTGACGTGTTCGGCCCACTCCCACTTCAGCCTGGCTGTTTTTTCTTCAACATCCGCTTCTTGAGTTATGGAGCGTGGTGTTTCTAACTACATCTGAACGCTTAACACATATGCTGCAAATAAAATACCAATATATTTATACCTTAATATATGTCATTTAAAAAGAATATTAAAATCAATCCAACTTATGACAACAATAATAGTTTAATTAGTTAGTTCCTTTGGCATTTTACAAACCAGCGAGCGTTTGCAAACTAACGGCGCGGCTGCCGACAACATATCGAATTCGATACGCAATATACTCTCTCCATTATTATTTTTCAGGTTATGCCACGATCCCAAAATGCACATGCCATAGTCCACACTGGTTTCCTATTTAAACTGACTCCAGACAATTTTGTCTTACAAACAAGAATAGTAATTGGTGGTCTATCACCGGGTTTCATTAGAGCTGCAGCCTCTGAGCGGTTCTTGGTAGGAAAGTCATTGTTCAAGAATGAGACCTTGCAAGCTGCTGTGCAGATTTTGAAAGCTGAATTGGTGGTTACTGAAGATCCACCTGAACCTTCTGCTGCGTATCGAAGACAGTTAGCTTTGGGGCTGTTTTATAAGGTAAAGAGATTGATTACATAGATTTTTTATGTGTTTATTTTATTAAATCAGTGCCAAATATTAAAAGTGCATATATATCTATGTCATACCAAATAAGTAAGTTACTAAAGCAAAAAATAAATTAGATGGTCTAGTTTGTGTGTTTTAAAGTTTATCAATAGGTAGGTCAAAACGTTGATTACGTCGTAAGTATTTCTTAACTTTGTCATATACATTAGTAAAACAAAAAAAAATTATCGAAATTGAAGATAAGTAAATAAAAGAATATCTAAAATTCCAGGGTCTGCTAACATTATGTCCGGACACGTTGATTCATCCCCGCTACAAATCGGGAGCAATCAAACTGCATGAATCACGACCTGTATCTGATGCTCGGCAGATATTTGACACAAACCCTACCTTATGGCCTATCAACCAGCCTATACCGAAGATCGAAGGTTTGGTAAGTACTAATTAGGTTAGGAGTCCTAATTGCTAGATAACATAGCAGATAATGTGGCTTTAGTTACAGATGCATATATGAAAGAAACTCTATTTCATTTCTTAATTGATGATGATTATGATCGCATCATCATCATCACCATAGTGATAAGGTTGGATGATCTTAAACTTTCATAAACGTACCTTTATATTTTACATTTTTATATTTTAGATACAATGTGCAGGCGAAGCGATGTATTCCGATGACATCCCTACATTTCCTAAAGAAGTTTCCGGTGCGTTTGTTCTGAGCACTGTTGGGAAGGGTCGCATTGTATCGATAGATGCTTCAGCAGCCCTTGTAAGTAAGATTTTTTGGTCTATCTAAATAGAGTGATTATTACCTAAGTAATGATCACTAAAATATTTGCATTACTAAAGTATGCTCGAAAGGGGTTTCGTATTACCCAGCAACTGGGTTGTGGAGGTCAGATAGGCAGGTAAGATGCTGAATGCAGTACCTACCAGAGGGGCCCGTGGCTTAATAATAACAGCCGCAAAGGTCGATCGATCAGGTTAAGGTACGGTTGCCGCGGTTGGTCTGTGGATGGGTGACCATCTTTACATACCGAGACCCCTCCGTGCCCCGGAAAGCACGTTAAGCCGTTGGTCCCGGCTGTCATTCGTCGATCTTTGACAGTCGTTACGGGTAGTCAGAAGCCCGAAAGTCTGATAACCAGTCTTACCAAGGGGTATCGTATTACCCAGTAACTGGGTTGTGGAGGTCAGATTGGCAGTCGCTCCATGTAAAATACTGGTACTCAGCTGCATCCGGTTAAACTGGAAGTCGACCCCAACATAGTTGGGAAAAGGCTAGGTAGATGATGATGACTAAAGTATGCTCGAATATGTAAAACATTTGCCATTTTGTTTCCTAATTTCAGAGCTACCCAGGTGTGATAGCATTCTATTCTGCAAAAGACATTCCTGGATTAAACTCTTTCACACCAGCAGATGATCCAGTCTACTCAATAAATGAGGAAGTTTTCTGCAGCGGCCAAGTCAAATACTACAACCAACCCCTAGGTTTAATAGTTGCTGATACGCAAGACATTGCTGATAAAGCAGCTAGGCTAGTCAAAGTTAAATACGCAGACGTTGAAAAACCAGTCATTGACTTAAAAATTGCTAAGAAAGACCCTAAAAGAAATACTTTGTTTCGAGAAATTAAAGCAACGGCTAGAGGACAGGATGTAGCAAAAGTAATAAAAGGAGGGAATACAATCAAAGGACAGTATCACTTTCCTTTAGAGACGTTGGTCAGTGTGACTAAGCCGATAGAAGAGGGGTTTGCAGTATATGCGACGGCGCAATGGACAGGGGCTATGCAGGTGCTGATATCACGAGCCTTGAAGATTGATCAGAGCAAGTAAATAATATTGATACTGTGTGTATGTGTAATTAAACATTAGTTTTAATTGATACAGTGAATGCTTTGACTTGATTGCTGATGATAGAGAGATGTGCTGCTGGGGAGCTTGTTGCCCCACTTCTTCCCAGCTACAGCACTAAGAAGTGGGAAAAGACGAGCGTTTTGGGGGGACTATCTTATATAATTTTGTTCAAAATGTGCTGATTATAAATTACTTCAGTTTTTTTTTTTGAAAGATTATCTGTAACTCTAATCTCAGATAAGTGAGTCCCAAATCTCATTTCAGGCAACATACTTACCGCGAGTGTTTTCTGTATTTCAGAATCGACGTCCACGTCCGACGTCTAGGCGGGTCGTACGGCATCAAGATATCACGCACCATACAGACAGCGGTAGCTTCAAGCCTAGTAGCCATGAAGCTGAACCGTACCTGCAGGATCATACAGAGGATGGAGACGAATACGAGAGCGTTGGGGAAGAGGTTTCCATGCTCAACTGATTTTGAGGTAAATATTTTAAAACAGATAACTCACAAGTTTAATAGTGTCAAGGCTGATTACACGTCTCGGTTAGGTCAAATGCTTTTTTGAAGGTACAAATCCGAAAAAAAAAAAGGTCATATGCTTTGAAAAATGTATTGCTGCCTCACAGAAATAATATTATTAAACTAACCTACGGCATGTCCTAGAATAAAAAAATCGAAGACATTGCATTTACGAGTACCAACCTGCACTGGCAGAGAGCAGTGGTGGCCCAGTAGTATCGGCCGCGACTTACGAGTTGTAGGTCGTAGGTTCGAACCCAGACAGGCGCTTTACTTTGTGTAAATTATTTCATCACCACTGCTCTCAAAACGGTGAAGGAAAACATCGTGAGGAAACCGGCATGTCCTAGAACCAAAAATTCAAAGACATGTGACATCTACCAACCCGCACGGGGCCCGCGTGGTAGATTACGGCCCACTCCCTCTCACAGAGAGGAGGCCTGTGTCCCAGCAGTGGGAACATTATAGGCTGATGATGAACCTGCACTGAGCCCGCGTGGTAGATTAACAGTAATCTCTAAATAACACAGTAGGTACAGACCCACTCCCTCTTTAAGAGAGGAGGCCTGTGCCCCAGCAGTGGAAACATTATAGGCTGAATATGGTAATGATGTTATGTGTTGTTGAACCTACGGTATCCGTGCCTCAAAAAGCACGTTAAGCTGATTGTCCCGGCTTTCATTTGTGACAGTTGTGACAGTTGTTACCAGTGTTCAAAAGCCGAAAGTCTGACAACCAGTCTTGCCTGAGGGTATAGAGTTTTATCGGGTAACTGAATTGAGGAGGTTGGAAGGCAGTTGCTAAATGTAAAATATGTACTGGCATTTAGCTGCATCCGGTTAGACTGGAAGCAGTCCCAAAATCATTGGAGAAATGCTAGGCAGATGATGAGACTCACTATGGTAATAATACTGACATCTTCCAGGTTGGCGTAAACAAATCAGGCATTTTCCAATACATCGACTACAATTTGTATGAAGACAATGGTTATGCTGTGAACGAGAATCTAAGCCAGTACGGTGTCAACGTGTACAATAACTGCTATAATACTGCAACGTGGAACTACAACTGTATCAATACCCTCACTGATACTGCTAAGAATACTTGGTTTCGTTCACCAGGTATGAAATACTTCTATTAATTGTTGTTTGGCCATGAAAACAACATGTAAAAAATACAGTGAAGTCATAATAAATTAGTGCTCCAGACCGAGTTTCAGCCATGGCAGACAATCGCAGCGGAGACTAACCATCTATGTGGGAAGTATTATAGTGCACAAGTGTATGCGCAGACACAGATGCACTCTTCTCTTTCTTTCACAGTCCGATGGGATGGCAATCCAACTCGAAGAGAGATCAGACGGAGGATCAATGGCTAACGGCCAAGACATACCAATATCATGACAGACTTCAGTGCACTTTTTTCAATTAAATCTTCACATTCTTTATTTCCAGGAACCCTAGAAAATATAGCAATGGCTGAACTAATGATGGAACAAATATCTTACGAACTATCAGTAGACCCGATACAGTTGCGCTTAGCAAACCTGGACCCTCGACACAACGATCTGAAGGAAATGTTACAAACAATTGTGACTACTTCAGATTATGCAACGAGAAGAACTGCCGTCAACAAATTCAATGCTGAAAATAGGTGGAAGAAACGAGGTCTTAGGGTTGTATTCCTTAAATGGGATCACATATACGCAAGATATTTCGACGTTAACTTAGCAGTATACCAACCAGATGGAACAGTTGCAATAAGCCATGGAGGAGTTGAAATAGGCCAAGGCATAAACACTAAAGCAGCTCAAATAGCTGCTTCTATGCTAAACATTCCTATAGAAAAAGTTATTATTAAAGAAAACAATACAATATCATCTCCTAACGCTGCTGTAACAGGAGGCAGTCTCACCACACAAAATATTATGATTGCGGTAGAAAAATGTTGTGAACAGTTACTAGCAAGGCTGGAGCCGATTAAAAGACAGTTGTGCAACCCAACTTGGGAGCAATTGGTTCAAAAAAGTTTTGAAATGTCTGTAGACCTGCAAGCTCATGGGTTTGCTGGTCAGAACGATGTGCAGAGTTATGAGATTTATGGCGTGACTGTGGCTGAAGTAGAAATTGATGTGCTTACTGGTGAAACAGAGATATTGAGAGTCGATGTACTACAAGATGCTGGACAGAGTGTGAACCCTGAACTTGATGTTGGCCAGGTAAGATTTTATTTTACTTCATTTCATAATCTTATAGTACATTCAGTTATAGCAATTAGCTGACCCACCTTTGCATAAATGGTTAAGCTTTTTAAAAATACAAATCGATACAATTTTTTATTTTTCCTATTACTGATTTTATTAATGATTCAAATATTTACGTAATTTAAAAAGCTAACTGTTTTAAAATAATAAACTGTACAAGTATATAAAAAGAGAGAGGAAAGAATCAAAGGGCATCAAAAAATTCGTCCGCATCGCTGTCAACGGGAAACGTGCCCAAAAGGCTGGCAGCATTGTCACGCTGTATGGCAATGCTGATTCTTTGGTCAAAAAATAGGGTAGCCCTCTGGTCACGTGGAGAGTCGACCAACCGCTTGGCGACGTCTCGAAATACTAAGTGGGCACTCGGGCCCCATGGCCCTAGTGTTTTAACCTCAAACGGCTCAAACATATAAGTTCCAAAGAGGTTGGAGTTTTTGCGCCGTTTGAGGTTTTCCGCATCTGCAGCAGCCGCCCCAGCACAGTTCACCGTGCTCGGAAGATGGGATGGCGCAAGAGTTGCATCCTACACCAAAGGCCTACCTTATACCTTCCAAGGCATTATGGTCATTCCGTCTGGTCTCTTTCTTTCGGTCTGTCGGTAATGTCGGTAATGTTCGGTCTGTCGGTAATGTCAGAAAGGTCGCAAATTATTTGAGCAACGTAAATAAAATATAAAAGAATTAACTATAAAATTCTATCGTTTCGTATTCTAATAAAAAATCTCAACCATTTATGCAAAGGTGGGTCAGCTTATTTCTTTAACTGACTGTACCTACCTATAGCTTTTTTGGCGCCAGACTGTGTAGGTTTCAACTCTGCTAATGCGACAGATTGAAAGCTTCTGAACCATGGGATAAAATTCTTTGGTAACATTTTGTATTTTTGGTATCAATTGTTCAAGCAAAATAAGCTAGAACTTATTACCCGACTGAGCCAGAAGGAGGGTTATGTTTTTCGAGAGTATGTATGTTTGTATGTATAATTGTTTGGCACGCTCTGCGGCCTGAACGGCTCGATGGATTTTAGCTTGAGGTGTCGTTAGATTCGTATTTATTGTGAGCGTGACACTGGGTATATAAAAATTAAAAAAAACCAAAATGGCACCATATTATGCCTTCACAAATTTTTTTTTTCTCAAAATCTATTTTTGCTTTTATTTTCAGGTTGAAGGTGCTTTCGTCATGGGTCTCGGCTACTGGACTTGTGAGAATCTAGTCTACGATACCAACACAGGAGAACTGCTTACCGACCGCACTTGGAACTACTATGTACCGCAAGCGAGAGACATACCACAAGACTTCAGGGTCTATTTGAGGAAGAAGTCTTATTCTACCAAAGCCATATTTGGATCTAAAGGTAAACTATGGTGGATGCAATATCACTTTAAGCCGCCTTTAAAAACGGGAGGAGGTAACATTCAACGTATAGTTGACCTCGTGATTGCAGTAGCACCCTAAGGTTTAATTATGACACTTGCAAGTCACAAAACGTTGCTTTAAGACCAACGTGACTATTCCGTAGTTTCAACCTTAGTGCAGTGGCTATCTATTAGGAGTTTTTACCCGACTACGGCGAAGAAAAAAGGAGGGTTATGATTTTGGCCAGTATGTATGTATGTATGTTCATTTGTTCCCTCATAACTTATAAACTACTTATCATAATTAGACAAAAGAGGTATCGTTGGAAGGGTCTTGATCGTCCGCTGGTTATAGACTATGTAACGTCACATTAAATTGAATATGGCGCCCTCTAGCGGACATAAAGTCATGACCTAAAAAAAAAATATTTTAATCATGCTGTGTTGGGTATCAAATGAAAGGGCTTAATTAGCACATTTCAAAAATATAAATATTATTGAAATTAGCCCCAAAACAATTCAATAAAAAATAAGTTTAAAAACTAAAACCCGACTACTGAAAAGGATGAAACAAGAAAGTACCTTCCCGTGGTCGCATGCCGCAGTACTAACATATTAAAAGCTATGGTAGCATTGTTGTACCATAGCTTGATGTAACAAAGCTTGTTTCATCCTTTTCAGTAGTCGGGTTTCTAAAACTTATTTTTATCAAAAGTGTAAAAGCAATTACAAGGTCAACTAAGTGTACGATTGTAGGTACCCTCAACACGGCATTTTTTTTAAGCTATTGCATAGCTTTTATCGCGGGCTTTGATCTCGGCGACCGAATCAAGAAATTCCGTAACGAAAATAAACCTAACACCCCCCACTCCGACCGGCACAGCGGTGCGGCATTGAAAGCCGTGCATCGTCTAAGGTCGTTTCAGTTCGGCAGACTTCGGCACGGTGTTTTTGTGCGTGCGACTAGATGTATGCGTGTAGACTGTACGAAACTCGCATAAGTTGATAAAAATGCTATGCAATAGCTTTACCGCGGCAGTCCCCGAGTGCCACACGTATTTTTTTTGTCTGTAATTTATATGGTGTACATAATAAAGAGTATTCTATTCAATTCTATTTATTTCTTTTGCAGCATGCAGCGAGCCTCCTACATGCATGTCAGTCTCGATACCCATAGCAATGAGGGAAGCCATAGTGTCAGCAAGACAAGAATCTGGTGTACCTAGCACCAAGTGGTTCACTATTGGTGAGAGCTTTTTTTTCATAATATCGTTATATATCTGTTTGTTATTTCTTTACCTAGTTAATGCCAATAAGTTCGTCCTCTATTAAATAATAAATGATTTATTTTCTGTAAGTAGGTTTGTAAAAACACTTTTACACGTCAATTATATTTTTTAAACTAGATGAGGTCGGCGTTTGCTATCTGACTACTCTGAGAAGAAAGGCCGCCCCGCACGGAGCCCCGCAAAGCGGGGCTCCGTTGACATAAAATGCAAGACCGAGCGAATGAGAACTGGTTTGACCTAGTCGAAACTGGTTCATCCTAAAATCGGGTTTGGCCGGTAACATATTTCACACTTTAACGATTATACCCGATAATTTGCAGATTACCTAGTAAATGCGCATATTGAAAATCGGTTGGGTAAGATCTGGGAAAAATGTTATTTTTATTTTTTATAGGTTTTGTAAAAACAGTTTTTTTATGTTTATTAATGTGTCATTTTTTGTCTTACAGATGGTCCTTACACAACAGAACAAATATGCTTGGCGTGCGAAAGTAAGACTGAAGACTTTAAATTTAATTAAAGTAGTGTGAAAAAATTAAAAAGTAGTACACATATTTTATTTTTTATTTTATTACTTTAACCGGTCAAGCGGCGCGCGTCGCCCATTGGGGACGAAACAATAGAAAATCAATCGTGTCTCATTAGCGGAGCTTGTCAGTTTAATTTGTTATGAAAATGTAAAATCGTGATTTGGACCAATCGCGCAATCGGAAGAGAAAACTTCAGTCATTGTATTATGTACTCAAATCTGTCAACAAATATGTTATAGCCGAAATGTTTCCTACACAAAACTTGCATCTTGCAAGTGAAACCTTCTTTAAAGTATTTTAAAAACTATGCATATTGCGACGAGAGTTGAGGCGATGGAAAAATCATATTTCCACCCGAGACAATGACGAAGGGGCCCGATATATTGCATCGGGAAATTGCGCGCCGTTTCTCATTTTACTAAGACTTCCTACTACTTGGGATATATACTGAAGTAGGTATATTTTACTGTTCTTTTAAAATAATGTGGGATAGTGGGATATGAATACTCATAAATGAAAGTTTATCAGCTTGATAATACTTGAGGTTTAGGAAAAAAACAAAACCGCCCAATTTTTGCACTTTACATATGGAATGGCGGTTGATGCGGTTCAAATGAAGATGTAGTGACAAAAATTGAAAAGAGTACCTATGTTTAAACGGTTCGGCCATCTTAAGAGGATGAACGAAAGGCGACTAATAAAAGGTATTTAGGTACCGGCGCCAGCACATCAAGCTACTATAATCTGTCTTTTCTTTAATAGATTTTCAAACTCAAACTCAAAGCATTTTTATTTCAATGAAACCAATTAGGGCCAAAGTACACACGCTACTTTTTGCATCGGCGATCGGCGATTTTGCGGCTGTATCGATGCTGTATCGCGTTTTGGCGACTCTCTGCGTTCGGACGCGGTATCGGAATCGCGCGTTTTAGCGACTGCTCCGATGCTGCTTCGCGTTTTGGCGACTATCTGCGTTCGGACGTGGTATCGGAATCGCGCGTTTTAGCGACTGCTCCGATGCTGGCGCAAATGCCAAATCGCTGCGACCGGCATCCGAATGTGTGCGGAGTGAAGCGCTCAGCCGCTGTATCGAGCTTCCGAAAAGCGACTGAATCGCCGCGTTTGGCGTTTTTAAATGTGCGGTGTGGAATGCTTGGTCACTGCATTTAGCTTCTAAAAAGCAGCTGAATCGCCGATGCAAAAAGTAGCGTGTGTGCTTTGGCCCTTTACAGACACTTTCGAATTGTCAAGAAGTCGGTCAGTCAGAAAGATGAAGCTAGTTGCCCATTCCTAAGCGTAGGAGAAGAACGGGCAAGAAACTCCATGGACACTCTTTTAAATCAAAATAATATGGTTAAAAAGTCTTGGTTACATCATTCGTGTTAAAAATTATGCATGTGAGAACGATGCAGAACGTTAAAAGCGTTCATAATGAAAAGATGAGAAAAAAAAAGCAATTCAAATATTAAATTAAAATTAAAATAAGCCATGGCAGCAATTTTTCAGCAATCAAAGGTTCAAAGTTGATTGGGAAAATTTGACAGTTTCGGGTACCTTGATGTACTGGCGTCTGTACAAGGCAGATTCAAATGAAAACGCCGCAGGGGTCGCCCTAGAAGGATATAATTATAGTGACCTTATTGGTGTAGTTCTTCAGAAAGGTCAAAAGTAAACGAAGCAAAAGGAGTAAGGATTGTAGCAGGTGGCGTTGTGTAGTTTCACGTGTGATTTAATGTCTACAGGATGTTACGGAAAGGGTATATCAATACAAACGGGATGAAAAGTGTATCTGCCCCCTTATTCACAAACACTCGATATGCTTCCGTATCGTATCGAACATTAATCATTGTTATCGTAGGAGTCTTCTCAGTGCTGTTCACAAGTCCAAAACCCGAAAAGTTTGTCAGTTTAAATCAAATAGACGCCCGCTATTCTTCCAACAGCTATTTGCTGTTGAGGGGAAGTCAAATCAGGTTATCTAAATGTCAAGTTTTCGATACGATAGCCTGTCGTATGGTTGTGAATCAGGGCTCTGGTCTAGAATCTCTGTACAAAATTTTAGCTCAAAAGCATTAACCTTGAAAATGCTTAATATTTTTTTATTTTGACATCACGGCGCTGCACTGGCGCGCGGCGGCGTGATGTGCGTGTACTAGGCGCACAGACACACTACAGATAATGGATAATGACCCTCGCAGTGCGGTGACACGTTTGTTATGTAAACTATAGAAATAAAAAAATATTAAGCATTTTCAAAGTTACTGCTTTTGAGCTGAAATTTTGTACAGAGATTCTAGACCAGACACACTCTTCAACGCGTTTGTATTGATATACCCTTTCTGTAACACCCTGTATATAAGAAATTGTTCAAATCTAAGCAACTCATAAATTACTCTGCTACTGAATTGAAACAAACGTATTAAAAAATAAGCTTTAATAAAATGTAAAATAGGCCTATATCTAAAGTAAAATCTAAAACTTGCATCATCGAACACACGACTATAACGTAATACTGCTATTATTACTGAACTATATTAAAGTAAACACATTCATTTCAGATGGCCTTTCAGAGTAAGGGAGGCGAATGCTCACAGCGTCTATTTTCCTCTGCATCTCATCCAGCTGTTTCAACTGCTGGTCCCTATCATAATCTCTTTTCTTTCTGTATTGTTCATTAGAGTTAGATATTTTGATTGTTTTAAAATCCTTGATTTCCTCTTTTAATGTTGCATCGGGTAAAGTATTTTGATAGAACTGTCTGCTGTTGTGGATTATGTCTGTGGGATTTTTCTTGGGTCTGTTATAGTCAATGTTGGCTAGGAATATCTTCTTGCAAGCCGGACACAGCCTCTGTTCGTAGGATCGTTTCATCTTATAGGATAGCATTGTGTAATCGTTCATCTTGTTTGAATAATTCCTCGCCGCCTCTTTCTTAGTGTTAAAGAAGAAGAGCTTCCTCTTCTTTGCTTTCTTTGGCTTCAACGGATCGGATTTGTTATGGGAAAAAAACGGGAACTTCATATTTTTCAGGGAGCTGCTGAAACAAAGAAATGGCTTATATTTTTGACCGTATTTAAAATGGAGGAGGTTCTGTGTATAATGATTATTTTTTATGTATGTTCCCGTATACCTCTGATATTTATAAACGCCGATTTGGATAATTATTTTTTGACTTCAAGAGCATTTCGTTATGTTGGTCATATTTCAAAGTCAGTTTAGGAAATCACTGCCATTTTTTTTTTAAACCAAATTAAATCGGAGGCACCTACTTCCTATACTGTTTCACCCTTATTAGCACATTTACATTTTCATATTCTTCACATAAACTGAACTGACAGAACTTCATATAAAAATGGAATTACTTCACTTGTTTTTTTTATTGTTTTTTATTTCTGCACAATAAATATTCAACTAACAATGAAAGCCCACTACATATTCAACCAAGCGTGACACCGTTTACTTGCACTACGACACAAATGACGTGTACAAGCTCAGGGTTTAACTACCGCAAAACGGGGCTACTTTGACTTCCAGGGTTACTTTGACAGATTTTGTAGCTACTTTGACAGAGCGCCAAAATCGGTTTTCACGTGTGCTCAGCAAGTGTGCGTGACCTCGAGTAATATTGCGCGAGGCGCGGGGTGTGGGGAACGCGTCATAGCGTTGTGATCGGCCTGGTCAAAGTAACCCTGGAAGTCAAAGTAGCCCCGTTTTACTGTATCAACTGTAACCCGAATATTTACCATTTCTTCTCTTGAGCATGACCCATCTGATTCATAAGCAGGTCGTCTTTGTAAATATTTCTGAATTTCTCATGTCCATATTTTCCACCGTTTAGATCATCCAGTGGGTTATAACTAAAGTGTTTTGCGTTGATTAAATCCTTGGAGAGAGGTGGGTTCAGGTTCAGTTCTGGAAGACTCATACTCATGTAATCTGAAGTCTTTTCCATTTTGCTGTTACTGTCGTCGCTTTTCAGCACGGAGCTGATATCGAAGGGTTTTGGAGTCCATATTCTGAAAAATGAATTATTATTTTTTATAAAACAAACAATCTGCCAATTTCCCATTATCAAAATTGGCAATCAATTTACAAAAATTCTTAGTGGTCACTTTCGTATTACAAGGAGCTTTAACTCTTTGCCCGCGTGAATTTCATACTTTTCCCTCACCCCCTTTAAAGCGTAGTTTTTGCAAATTAATCATTACTATCATTATTATTTACCGTACCGATTTATGTCAAGTTTCAAGTTTCTGAACCGAAGGAATATGATTTTTCATACAAAAATTCTGCCGGCATCTGTGTTCCCTTCCACATTTAACCCATCTGCCTTCAAATCAAGAGTGAACAGGCATCTTCTGAGCACGCTCGTTCCATCACAGACCTCATCTATCGCTCTCCATCAGGCGTGATTGGGGTCAAGAGCGCGCCCATTTAGCAATAAAAAAATAAAAAAAAATACGTGTGGCACTCGGGGATTGCCGCGGTAAAGCTATTGCATAGCATTTTTTATCGCACGCACACAAACACAGTGCCGAAGTCTGCCAAACTAAAACGACCTTAGACGATGCACGTCTTTCAACGCCGCACCGCTGTGCCGGTGGAGTGGGGGGTGTTAGGTTTATTTTCGTTACGGAATTTCTTGATTCGGTCGCCGCGCACAATGCCCGCGATAAAAGCTATGCAATAGCTTAAAAACAAATCAAATCCCCCTTTTCACCCCCTTAGGGAAAGAATTTCCCAAAATCCTTGCTTATATGCTTTTGGGCCTAGCGGTTTTGCCAGTGAAGGAATTTATCACACTAATATTATAAAGGCGAAAGTTTGTGAGTGTGTGTGTGTTTATATGTTTGTTACTTCTTCACGCACAAATGGCTAGGCCAATTTTGATAAAATTTTATATGGAGGTAGCTAACACCCTGGATTAACATATAAGCTACTTTTTATCCTGATCTTCCCACGGGATCGATACTTACGCGGGTGAAACCGCTGGGCGCAGCTAGTGATTTATATAAAAAAGATTAACTGCCTTCTCGGATCGTATCGGTGATAGCAGAATGGACCCTTCATGAAATAAACACGAAGCTTACCCTCTATTATTAATCCTATGACTCATATACGGTTCATCTGTTTCAAAGTTGTCTAAGTCAGGGTGTATGAAACTCGCCACATCAAACTCGACTGCATCTTCTCGAAGTATCGGACTCTTCCGTACATTCGAAGCTCTCGCCCTTCTAGCTCTTTGTCTTCTTAAATTTCGTTCCAAATTGTTAATCTTGCGTTCAGTTACATCGTCTCTATAGTTATAACAAAATGATAATTCAATACATACTAACAAACTTAGTAAATAAGGGAATCGTAACATTGTTTTGTGACATGACCATTGTCCATGACAGTGCCATTTAGCTGTCAAAGTTTTTTTGTTTTATTTTATGTCCAGTTATTATTTGTGTTCTTTTTCTTTAGTAAAGTTGTGGGCCTTCTTTATTCAATTTACTCGTAAAAGTAAGAATGTAAAGATTTGTACTCACTGACCTCTATTAAACAAGTACGCTGGACTAACTACGAAACTCTACGAAAAGGCGTTGTTGATTTTGTTTTTTGTGCCGATTCAAAGCGCCCCCGCTCGAGGTTCTCAAGAACTAAAATTGGCACGTTCTTTCATGTGTTAGAGCAAAGAAGTACAATTGTTTATTGACTGGCTGGTATGAATCATGACGTATGTTTGAATTTTAGAGTGACTGCTGGTTTTTCTCTGTCAAGGAAAAAACATTCTTTGTCGTGTCAGCAGAGGCTGAAAACGCTGTGTTTTGTTATAACTACTATTTATCAAATATACTATTTACTGTAGATATCTGTATGTTTTTATCAAACTCCTAATAGGTTATGGGACCCAGTACGTTCCTTAAAGAGTGCAGATGCAGTAAAAGCGCTAGAGTGTGCGTAAGTATATGTGAGCCGTGATGGCAAATAAAGAGAAGACCAGTAATACCTACGAGCTTCGTTATTCGTACACAGAGTACACACAGAGATATGACGGCTTCTACGAGTGCAGCCGGTTCAGGTCTTCCAGCGATAGAGAAACTAAGTGGAAACAGCAACTACGACAGTTGGAAATTCGATGTTGAGTGCATACTAGTACACGATGACTTATGGAAGTACGTGGAAAGTGTTCCAGCTGATGAAGACGCGGTTGCTAAACGGGGTGATCAACGGGCACGCACCAAAATCTGCCTGCTGATAGAAAACCAGTGTAAGGTACACGTTCGCAAAGCTACGACGGCGTATGCTACCTGGAACAATTTAAAAATCGCTTACGAGGACAAGGGTATCAACAACAGATGCAGACTGTTGTCGAGGCTGGTGAGCCTTAAACTTGATATGTTTAATTCGATAACTGAATACGTAACAGAGATAATGCGAGTAGCTAATCAACTCTCAGATATGGGTAAAGAGATTGATGATGAATTATTAGCAGCACTGATGCTACAGGGGTTACCGGAGGAGTATACACCCATGAGGTTGGCGTTAGAGAATACCAACACGGAGCTAACAACTGATTTTATAAAAACGAAACTGTTGCAACTAGATGGCACCAAAGTTTGCGCAATCCAGGGTGTTGCAGGCCCAAGTTCGGCACTTACTACTACTAAATATCATAAGAAGTTTGTTCAGAGGAATAAGCAAAAGAAGACGGTGAAGTGCTTTATCTGCGAGGGACCGCATAAAGCCTGTGATTGTCCACATAATCCTCGGCAGTCGAAGACCAGTCATATGGCGACGGCGACGGCGACGGCACTGAGCACTCGGAATCAAGAGAAATCTCATCTCGACGAATGGATTCTAGATTCTGGAGCGTCAGCACATATGAGCTATAGAAAGGACTGGATGAGCGATTTTGTAAAGATTGACAAAAAGGTGGAAGTATGCTGTGCAAATGGTGGTAAAGTATATGGAGAAGGTTTTGGTAATGTAGAGAATGCTGCACTTGACGTCAGTATCAAGACTGTCATGTATGTACCAGATCTTGCTTCTAACTTGTTGAGTGTGAGTTGCATTGTAAATAAGGATAAGGTTGTCGTTTTTTCTAAAAATGGTTGTAAGATTTATAATGGAGATGAGTGTTCAATTAAAGGTAATCCATGTGTGACAGGAGTGCTTGACAGAGGTGTCTATAAAATTAAACAATGTTTACAGGCAACTGCTCTAGCTGCTACTACAAACAATGAAATGGAGCTATGGCATAAAAGGATGGCACACCTAGGAGTACGTAACCTAACTTTATTAAGAGACAAACTGGCGATTGGGATGAATTTTAAAAATACTTCTAATTGTAAATTAGAATGTGTAGCCTGTCTGATGGGCAAGCAAACAAGAAAACCATTTGTACGCAACAAGGCTACAAGGGCTAGAGAGCTCTTAGAGTTGGTACACTCTGACATTTGTGGACCGATGAGTGAGAAGTCCATAGGTGGTCACAGGTACTTCATAACTTTTATCGATGATTTTTCCCGAAAAACGTTCGTGTATTTTCTTAGTGCGAAGAGTGAAGCCTTTGAAAAATTAAAGCAATTTAAGAGTTTTGCGGAGACACAAACAGGGAAGAAGTTGAAAGTGTTGAGAACTGACAACGGCGGTGAATACGTCAACGCGAGAGTCGGCGCATTCCTGAAGGACCATGGAATTAAGCATGAATTAACAATTGCTTATACGCCCGAACAAAACGGAGTAGCCGAACGTGCGAATCGCACGATAGCAGAGAAGGCAAGAGCGATGCTACAGGAAGCTGGACTACCTACTCGGTACTGGGCAGAGGCGACCAATACCGCAGTCTACTTGAAGAATAGGAGCCCAACTTTAGCTGTAAGAGAGATGACGCCAGAAGAGGCATGGACAGGGCAAAAATCGGTTCTTAGTCATCTCAAATTGTTCGGATGTAAGGCGTACATGCACATTCCAGATCAGAAGAGAACAAAATGGGATCCGAAAAGCTTGGAGATGATCTTCGTGGGTTACTGTGAAGAATCAAAAGGATATAGACTCATTGATCCTTCAAATGATCAACTTCACAGAGCTCGAGACGTGGTATTTTTTGAGAACCAAATGTATCAGAAGACTGCTGTTCCTGAAGCGAACAAGGAAAAAGCAACAATTGAACTAGATACTGAAGATCAACAGCACAAGGAAATCCCGCAAGAAAATGAACCTTCTCGATCAGAACAGATAATTGAAGAGAACCTTCTGTCAAATGATAGAGATCATATTGACTCGAGTACAGAAGTAGCTGAAGAAGTGGATGAAGAGTGGATGTCGTTCGAAGAGAACCAAGGAGATGAGAAAGAGACACAAACTGAACCGACAGTGGAAGTGAGGAGATACCCACTTAGAGAGCGGAGGCAGGTTCAGAGGCCAGATTTTTTCACTTATCAAGCCATACCACAAAAAGATGATCCGCTGACTGTGCAAGAGGCACTATCGAGAAATGATGCTGCACAGTGGAGAGATGCGATACAGGAGGAGCTGATTGCGTTAAAGAAAAATGAGACCTGGGTTCTTGTGAAACCTGACCAAGCGAGCAATGTTGTTGACTGTAAATGGTTATTTAAAGTCAAAAAGGAGGCCGGGAATAAAACTCGGTACAAGGCTCGATTGGTCGCGCGAGGGTTCAGTCAGCGAAAAGGGATTGACTATGATGAAACCTTTTCACCCGTGGTCCGGCATAGCTCTTTGAGACTTCTTATTGCGTTGGCAGCGAACCTCGGTCTGCAGATTGACCATATGGATGTCAAAACAGCATTCTTAAACGGAAGCATTAGTGAAATAGTCTATACGCGACAGCCACCTCACTTTGAAGAAAAGGGCAAAGAAGACTATGTGTGCTTAATAAAGAAATCTCTTTATGGTCTTAAGCAAGCCCCTCGGTCTTGGAACCAAAAGCTACATTCGGAACTGAAGAGCCTAAACTTTAAACGTTGCTTAAACGAATCCTGTGTATACATGAGGAAACGTGATAAAGAAATGATAATACTGGCTATCTACGTTGATGATATCCTCATTTTATACAACAATGAAAAGGAAATGAAAAAGGTTAAGGACGAACTTAAATCAAAATTTGAGATGAAGGATTTAGGTAAGGTAGAGCTTTTTCTTGGAATGAGAATAAAACAAGAGAACGGTACTATTAAAATCGATCAGGAGGAGTATATCGAGAAAGTTCTTCACAGATTTAAAATGGAGAACTGTAAACCAGTGAGTACACCAGGAGTTACAGGGCAGCGTTTCGAAAAACCAAAAGAGTCATTTGTACCTGACGACAGCATACCCTACAGAGAGCTGATAGGATCATTGATGTATGTTGCTGTCTGTACAAGGCCCGACATTGCCCACGCAACAAACTTCATGAGTCAATTTTGCAATAATTATGAAGAAATTCACTGGGTTGCAGCGAAAAGGATTCTGAGATACCTTAAAGGATCAAAGAGTATGGGACTAGTATACTCTAAGGACACATGTCAAGAAATTGAAGGCTTTGCTGATGCAGATCATGGAGGTAATCTTGTTGACAGAAAGTCATATTCAGGAAATGTGTTCAAGATGGCTAATGGAGCCATTTCGTGGCAAAGCTCCAAACAGAGGAGTATAGCACTATCGACAGCAGAAGCTGAATACATAAGCTTATCCGAGGCTGCGAAAGAGGCCATATTCCTCAGAAGATTTTTAAAAGAAATCACAGATAAGGAGCCACCCATTGTGATTCATACAGACAGCCAGTCCGCTATGGCTATTGCACAAAACCCAGTGCACCATCAGCAGACTAAACATGTTGATGTGCGCTATCACTTCATTCGGGAAACTATAGAAAATGGAGCAATCACGCTGAGGTATTTGGAGACACAGCAAATGGTTGCTGATGCTTTGACAAAGGCAGTAATTAGAGGGAAGCATGAGTTTTGCAGAAGTGAGATGGGAGTGCATTGAGGATTGTCTGTGAGTGAGTGAGTGAAAGGATTAGAGGAGTCTGAATCTTGATGGAAGTCTGATGGAAACAATTGAGGAGGAGTGTTAGAGCAAAGAAGTACAATTGTTTATTGACTGGCTGGTATGAATCATGACGTATGTTTGAATTTTAGAGTGACTGCTGGTTTTTCTCTGTCAAGGAAAAACATTCTTTGTCGTGTCAGCAGAGGCTGAAAACGCTGTGTTTTGTTATAACTACTATTTATCAAATATACTATTTACTGTAGATATCTGTATGTTTTTATCAAACTCCTAATATCATGGACGTTGAGTTGTTAGGTCCATCTCTAATGATTTAGGTCCAAATCGAGGAATACGACTTCTTTGTGTTTATTACGTGATATTTAGAACATTTTTATTATGAAAAGGTTTTACTAGAACTACATAGCTCACATTTAGGCATCGTAAAAACGAAATCAGAGGCTAGGTCACGGCAAAAAAAAAAACTCACGGGTTTGGTTCCCAGCACGGATATCGACGATGAAGCGCTAGAAAAAATGATACACTCACTCGTGTGAAATATACAAACAGCTACGACCCTCGCCACCCCGGGCACCGTTAGCACCATGGAAGTTCCCTGTTGCACCAATCCATAGAATACACATAGACTTTCTGGGCCCGCTGAATAATCAGATGTTTTTGGTAGTGGTAGATGCGCACACGAAATGGTTAGAAATATATGAGGTGAGCACATTTACCACCTCGGCTACCATTATTGAAAAGCTTATTGATTTTATGTATATATTCGGATTACCACATACGATTATAAGCGATAAAGGCACTGCGTTTACATCGGCTGAGTTCACAAAATTTTGTTTATTAAATGGTATTGCTTATCTTACATCACCACCTTACAATCCTGCTAGTAATGGACCAGCAGAAAGTTTTGTGAAGATTGTCAAAAAGGGTATAAAGTCAAGCGTTTTAGGTTCACACAATAGGAATCAGTGTAGGCTCAAAATATTTTGAAATATTTATTTGACTATCGAAATTCAGTTCCTTCTGCCACGGGGTTCACACCAGCTGAACTGCCTATGGGCGAAAGCTCAGAACACGGCTTGATTTACTCCAACCCAAGTTAAAATCGTCCCCACTCACATCACTAACGATGTTAAGGTTGAGGCCAAACGAGCGTAATTTTTACACAATTGTATCACAATTAACGTTCAACTGAAATTCGGTTAGGCTGCCAGACGGACGGACGTAACTTCGGTCGCATTCTGTAACATAACTGATGCTTGCCTCGCTAACCAGCTCCCTCACCTCGAGCGCAATTCGGTTGAAATAACGCGCGTGAGTCAACAGACAACTGATTTTGCGTCGCTGTGTAGTACAAACAGGACTTTAGTATGAAACCGATTGCAGCGTAAATTCCGCCTCATTTTACGTGAGTCACAGCTCAAAAAATTACGCTCGTTTGGCCTCAGCCTAAACAAAAACAGTGCTCGCAAATTAAGTGCTATGGCGGCAACAATAAACAAGTGATCCGGGTGAAGAGGTCCTGATTAAAAAAATTCTGAACAATTGCAAATTCCAGTGGTGCAAAGGTACCGTAATTAAAAGACTGGGTAAAGTGTTATATTTAATGAAAGACCATGTAACATCGTCAGACGTCAAAAAACATAAAAATCAAATTGTATTACATTGGACTACGAACCAATCCAAAGCGAGCCCAGTGGTTCTGAATCACTTGATAATGGGAAGGGAGAAAGGAATGAGATGGAATTGTCATCCTCACCTTCACCCCAGAATGTTTGATGCTGCAGTGCAAGCATTCGCAGTTGCTTATAATGAACACACCAGTGTTCAAACATTGCTTGAATCACAAGACCCATCATTTTCAACGCTCGTTAAGGCTGTTTCAAAAAATGATACTTCTGTGGATGTTCTAAGATTAAGAGCTGAAATTTTGTCCATTTTTTTTGAAACAATGAAGCGAAATAATAATTTACGAATTGTTGACTGCAGCTGTAACGTTAGGTACCAGAATTTTTGAGGGAATATTATTGAATGAATTTTAAAGTGCGGAACATGAAAAGATACGCCCCATCTGTGACTTCAAAACGGAAAGTACTTGTCCTATATTGCCACTCGATATTTTGATTTTGTCAGAAGATGGCCTGGCAACTGGATTGGAAAAGTCGGCTAATTCAATGTTGATTGAAAATACGGACTCATCCAATCATCAGTGCAATAATATAAAGGGGATGATTACTGAAAAACACAAATTAAGTGATTATTTAATAGTTTTTGAAATTGGTGACAGCTTAAATATTACCGAAATACCAAACAATATAGTTCTGATCGAGAATAAAAAAATACAGTATCGTTGCCGCCATAGAATATGTGCCAGGATTACCATGTGGCTTAGGACACTATAAAGCACACTGCAAAAGTGGCGCCAAATGATATTGTTATGATGATTCTTCAATTAATCTGTCAAGCTCCGCTAATGAGACACATTTGATTTTCTATTGTTTCGTTGCCGATCGGCGAACCGCGGCGCGGCGCTTGACCGGTTAAAGTTACAAAAACAAATGTAAAAAGAAATATGCAATTATATTATTATATACTAATTTATGCCAAAATCTAATTTTTTAACCGACTTTACAAAAAGGAGGTGGTACTCAATTCGGTTGTATTTTTTTTTCAATGTTTGTTAACTCAGTTCTCCGTCATTTATGAACCGATTGGGCTTTTTTTTTTATTTGAAATGATGTACTTCCAGATTGGTCCCATTTTAATCAAAATTCAGTTCTGATGATGGGATCCATAACGAATCGAGGGAACTCTTCAAATATTATAGGCATACATATAGCGATTTTGGTATTTTCATCAACAAGTCAAGCACTTGCTTTCATAAAGCATGTTTCGTTATTTGTAACAAGAAGTATGATTTTATTTTTTGTTTGGTGTGTAACATTCATTAAAAATATTTGTGAGAAACATTACAGTGCTTAATTTCTTACGATCCCTATACCTAGCTGTGTTTCATTGTTTTAATATTTATTATTTAACTTGATGAAATAGTCTATTTAAGTAACGCTTGAACTAAAAGAACTCTTATTAAGTGACGAAAAACTTGAGGCTTTGCTTTATTGTTACTTCAGGCGCTCATGAGTCATGACCATTTCTACCAAAAAGATTATAGTGTCGTTACATTGATGACATATGGCACTGAATGCATGATTCGGAAGACACGTGGCGCCACATATTATCTTAGTAACGTTATTATTCTTTTCCTAGGGAACAGCGCTTTTTTTCGGGATGAAAGGTACCTATGTCCGTTTTTGTACACCTGACAACATATTAAAGTAAAGTATTTTGATAGAACTGTTTGTGGATTATGTTATAAGGATTTTTACTGGGTCTGTTATAGTCCATGTTGCCTAGGAATATCTTCTTGCAATCCGGACACAGCCTCTGTTGGTAGGATCGTTTCGTCTTGTAGGATATCATTGGGTCATCGTTCATCTTGTTTGAATAATTCTTCGCCGCCTCTTTCTTAGAGTTAAAGAAGAACAGCTTCCTCTTCTTTTCTTTCTTTGGCTTCAACGGCTCGGATACGTTACGGGAAAAAAACGGGAACTTCATATTTTTCAAGGCGCTGCTGAAACAAAGAAATGGCTTATATTTTTGACCGTCTTCAAAATGGAGGAGGTTCTGTGTATAATGATTATTTTTTATGTATGTTCCCGTATACCTCTGATATTTATAAGCGCCGATTTGGATAATTATTTTTTGACTTCGAGAGCATTCCGTTGTGTTGGTCATATTTCAAGGTCAGTTTAGGAAATCACTGCCATTTTTCTCTTAAACCAAACTAAATCGGAGGCACCTACTTCCTATACTATTTCACCCTTAATAGCATATTTACAGTTTTATATTTTTCACCATAAACTGAACTGACAGAACTTCATATAAAAATGGAATTATTTCACTGGATTTTTTTTTTGGTTTTTTATTTCTGCACAATAAATATTTAACTAACAATGAAGGCCCACTACATATTCAACCAAGCGTGACACCGTTTACTTGCACTACGACAGAAATAACGTGCAGAAGCTCACGGTTTTGATGACGGTCCGTGACAGAAGTTGTGCATACAACGCAGTTATGGTGCCACAAATTTTATTAGTAATCCCGTCTCTAGACATTGCCAGCGCATAGCAATTATGTGCTCTATGCTCTTCACACTTAAGCCCCATTTACACGAAGAAAGTTTCAAACAAATGACTTGCATCGCCTAAACACTGTTTAGGCGGTGCAACTTTTATTGTTGCGTTAAATCACATCATATAAATTGGTTTAACTATCAACTGTAACCCGAATATTTACCATTTCTTCTCTTGAACATGAACCATCGGATTCATAAGCAGGTCATCTTTGTAAATATTTCTGAATTTCTCATGTCCATATTTTTCACCGTTTAGATCATCCAGTGGGTTATAAGTAAAGTGTTTTGCGTTGATTAAATCTTTGGAGAGAGGTGGGTTCAGGTTTAGTTCTGGAAGACTGTCACCCATACTCATGTAATCTGGAGTCTTTTCCATTTTGTTGTTACTGTCGTCGCTTTTCAGCACGGAGCCGATATAGAAGTGTTTTGGAGTCCATTTTCTGAAAAATGAAATATTATTTTTTATAAAATGAACAGTCTGTCAATTTCCCATCGTCAAAATTGGCAATCAATTTTCAAAAATTCTTAGTGGTCACTTTCGTATTACAAGGAGCTTTAACTCTTTGCCTGCGTGTATTTCGTACTTTTCCCTTGGAACTTGAATACCACTCCACCCCCTTTAAAGCGTAGTTTTCGAAAATTAACCATTACTATCATTATTATTTACTGTACCGATTTATGCCAAGTTTCAAGTTTCTGAACCGAAGGAATAAGATTTTTTTTCTTATTCACCCCCTTAGGGACTGAATTTCCTAAAATCCATGCTTATTTAGAGGAACTTCTGTACATATGCTTTTAGACCTAGCGATTTTGCCAGTGAAGGAATTTATCACACTAATATTATAAAAGCTATAGTTTGTGAGCGTGTGTGTGTGTTTATATGTTTGTTACTTCTTCACTCTCAAACGGCTGAACCAATTTAGATAAAGGGGTTTGAAGGTTTTGGCCCTAAAATCAGCCGCCATTTTGATTTAATTTCAGAATCGCGGTGCACAAAAAAAGTTATATATTTAGATAGAGGACACTTATACAAACAAAAAATGTTACATAACATAATATCCTAAAGCGTCAGGTTTCGGAGTTATTCACCAAAATATAAGTCGAAATCAACAAGGATGTTTTTTGTTTTTGTTCCCTCCAGGTAAGCATATTGAACTATTGAGGTAATAGAAACGTTATGAAACCTTTATGGAGAAGAAACAAATGAAGAATAGATATTTTTTAAATAAATAATTAAACACCGCAATTTCATTTCATTTCATTTTCATTTCATTTATTCATTTTGTAAACACGGCAATTTATAGTTCGTTTTTGTTTAATACCAGAGACATCTGACAAGTGTAATGTCAAACTTTTATACTAAAAAAAAACGAAAACACATAAGACTTAAATGTCAGATTAGTCTCTGGGATTAAAAAACGAACTATAAATTGCCGTGTTTAATTATTTATTTAAAAAATGTCTATTCTTCATTTGTTTCTTCTCCATAAAGGTTTCATAACGTTTCTATTACCTCAATAGTTCAATATGCTTACCTGGAGGGTAAAAAAACAAAAAATCCTTGTTATTTTCGACTTATATTTTGGTGAATAACTCCGAAATCTGACGCTTTAGGTTATTATGTTACGTAACATTTTTTGTTTGTATAAGTGTCCTCTATCTAAATATATAACTTTTGTTGTGCACCGCGATTCTGAAAAAAAATCAAAATGGCGGCCGATCTTAGGGCCACCCTCCATACAAAAATCTTCAAACCCCAAATTGTATGGAGGTAGCTGACACCCTGGATTAACATATAGGCAAAGAGATTTAAGATAGGTACAATAGAGAGGCTATGCAAAGAAATGTCATACAAAAACTGTGATCCCATGTCTCACTGACGCCATCTAGCATAATAGGTATAGCAGAATTTGAGCGGCATAATATAGCAAACATGAATTAAATTTGTCAAAATATATTCAGCTATCGCTCGGTAGGTGGCCAGTGTGGCCAGTGTTGCCAGATCCGATTTTCAATCCATGGATTAAGGTAAATAAAAAAATATCGAAAACTTGTCTCAGAAAACAAAAAATATTTTATTCGCTACTATTCATTGTCCGTGTCACCATCTATGATAGGGTATCAGTTTCAATAAATTTAAATGTGCCTGCTTTGCCGCCGAATTATTATGTTTTTTGTGTTTTATATTTGTTTTTTGTGTAAGTAGACCTATTATGTCACAATGGGCATAGTTGTTTGCATTATTATTGTCGGTTGCGTTTCGTTTTTAGCAAAATTATTTTTATTACTCTTTTGTTTCCAAATATTTGTAAATCTTATATCGATATACGTATATCCGAGGCGAGGTCCTAAATCTGTAGATCTATGGATAAATCTGTAGGTCTGGCAATGCGGGGTGATGCTGAGTACAAACTATAATACTTACCTGTGGTAGGGATTTTACCACATAGATTTAAAGGTATCGATAATATTGAAAAAAGTTACTATGACTATATTTTTCGCATTTGAATGGATTGAAAGAAGTGCCAAAAAATAGGAAAACAATAATTTCAATGTTTACAAATTATTTATTTACAAAATTCTTTTTACATACAAATTACTAAATAATCGCTTTTATGGTCTGTACTGTATGGCATGGTTCTTTCCTCAAAATACCATTTCAGTATGGAACGAGGTCATCAGGCACTAGACATGCTGAAACGTCACAGTGTGCAACATGCTTAAGATTTAAAAAACCAAGCAACCATAAAACAGGCTCCAAGAATGCCCTGCAAAGAAAATAGCTGAGACAAGATACATTAATTCTATAGATTATAATGTCCTCGGTTAAGGCCGCCAATGTTTATCTATATTTACAAATAATATACAAACGTTTATTAAAACCGTTTTCAATAAAAGTTATAAGTGCTAAATTCAAATTATTTCATGTTTATTTATCTCAATAACGATTTTTATTAAATATATTTTTTCCGTGGTGCCGGACTTAAAAAGTAGCACCACCCTACTTCCCATGGGTGTCGTAAAAGGCGACTAAGGGACGTACCGGAGAATGGGCAGCAGCGTTCTCTATGCTCTAAAACTCCGATCTAAGAAATCAATTTTTTAAATAAATTAAAGGATTACTAACTTTATAGGATTATTTACAAAACACCAAAAACCTCAAAAATAAGAATATTTAGAAGATATGTTTGTGATTAGAATGAACGCTTTTTATAAATCTAATCCGATTACTGATGTGATGACAAAACAGTAATTAGTCATTGCTCAATGTTTTTGTTGTAAACTTATATTATCCTGTATTTCATTATAAATATCATCTTCTAATAATAATTATCCTCTTTTATAAAATCAATTTAACAATCATGATCGATTTTGAACTGAATGTTACTAAAATTAATCGATTATTTGGTTAAAAATTTCGTTAAAAAGTGGTAACACTTATGCTGTCATTTTACTGCAGCAATTGTAAGGCTACTCAGCAATAGATGGCGTTTATTACAAAATTAGGAAACTAGATCTATTATGAAAATTATTTGATTCAAATTACTCAGTAAATATAAATAATGCATACGAAAATAAACTGAAGCTAGATCCAGTCGTTCTACCATAACGAGACTTGCAATAACGCAATGCGCAACTCGGCATATTTCTTTTTAAATATTTTTTTTTTGGTGGACACGATTGCGTCGATGCGACTTGTCGCGCAGGCGTACGTCACTAGACTGAGAGACTTGAGACCACTAGGTACAAGGTATCGGATCACGATTTTGTTCGCAATGTCCCGTCTATTGTACATATAAAATTTTAATGTCTTTGCATATAGGCTACTTTTTATCCCGATATTCCTACGGGATCGATACTTACGCGGGTGAAACCTCTAGGCACAGCTAGTGATTTATTTAAAAAAGATTAACTGCCTTCCCGGATCGTATCGGTGATAGCAGAATGGACCCTTCATGAAATAAACACGAAGCTTACCTACCCTCTATTATTAATCCTATGACTCATATACGGTTCATCTGTTTCCAAGTTGTCTTTATCAGGGTGTATGAAACTCGCCATATCAAACTCGACTGCTTCTTCTCGATGTATCGGACTCTTCCGTACATACGATGCTCTCGCCCTTCTAGCTCTTTGTCGTCTTAAATTTGGTTCCAAATTGTTAATTTTGCGTTGAGTTACATCGTCTCTATAGTTATAAGAAAATGATAATTCAATACATACTAACAAACTTAGTAAATAAGGGAATCGTAACATTGTTTCGTGACATGACCATTGTCCATGACAGTGCCATTTAGCTGTCAAAGTTTTTTTGTTTTATTTTATGTCCAGTTATTATTTGTGTTCTTTTTCTTTAGTAAAGTTGTAGGCCTTCTTTATTCAATTTACTCGTAAAAGTAAGAATGTAAAGATTTGTACTCACTGATCACTACTATACTCTACGAAATGACAGTTGTTTTTTGTGCCGATTCAAAGCGCCCCCGCTCGAGGTTCTCCGAAACTAAGGTAATTTTATGTTCAAATATAGTAGATTCACTCATCAATTACTTATGCTAACGTATAAAAATATAAGTGACTATATGAAATTACAGTTATACGTTGAAATTATTTTATAGATGCAGTTGATACACTTATTACCTTTACCTAAAAACGTTAAAACGTTATGAAACCTTTATGGAGAAGAAACAAATGAAGAATAGATATTTTTTAAATAAATAATTAAACACCGCAATTTCATTTCATTTCATTTTCATTTCATTTATTCATTTTGTAAACACGGCAATTTATAGTTCGTTTTTGTTTAATACCAGAGACATCTGACAAGTGTAATGTCAAACTTTTATACTAAAAAAAACGAAAACACATAAGACTTAAATGTCAGATTAGTCTCTGGGATTAAAAAACGAACTATAAATTGCCGTGTTTAATTATTTATTTAAAAAATGTCTATTCTTCATTTGTTTCTTCTCCATAAAGGTTTCATAACGTTTCTATTACCTCAATAGTTCAATATGCTTACCTGGAGGGTAAAAAAACAAAAAATCCTTGTTATTTTCGACTTATATTTTGGTGAATAACTCCGAAATCTGACGCTTTAGGTTATTATGTTACGTAACATTTTTTGTTTGTATAAGTGTCCTCTATCTAAATATATAACTTTTGTTGTGCACCGCGATTCTGAAAAAAAATCAAAATGGCGGCCGATCTTAGGGCCACCCTCCATACAAAAATCTTCAAACCCCAAATTGTATGGAGGTAGCTGACACCCTGGATTAACATATAGGCAAAGAGATTATATAAAATTTTAATGTCTTTGCATATAGGCTACTTTTTATCCCGATATTCCTACGGGATCGATACTTACGCGGGTGAAACCTCTAGGCACAGCTAGTGATTTATTTAAAAAAGATTAACTGCCTTCCCGGATCGTATCGGTGATAGCAGAATGGACCCTTCATGAAATAAACACGAAGCTTACCTACCCTCTATTATTAATCCTATGACTCATATACGGTTCATCTGTTTCCAAGTTGTCTTTATCAGGGTGTATGAAACTCGCCATATCAAACTCGACTGCTTCTTCTCGATGTATCGGACTCTTCCGTACATACGATGCTCTCGCCCTTCTAGCTCTTTGTCGTCTTAAATTTGGTTCCAAATTGTTAATTTTGCGTTGAGTTACATCGTCTCTATAGTTATAAGAAAATGATAATTCAATACATACTAACAAACTTAGTAAATAAGGGAATCGTAACATTGTTTCGTGACATGACCATTGTCCATGACAGTGCCATTTAGCTGTCAAAGTTTTTTTGTTTTATTTTATGTCCAGTTATTATTTGTGTTCTTTTTCTTTAGTAAAGTTGTAGGCCTTCTTTATTCAATTTACTCGTAAAAGTAAGAATGTAAAGATTTGTACTCACTGATCACTACTATACTCTACGAAATGACAGTTGTTTTTTGTGCCGATTCAAAGCGCCCCCGCTCGAGGTTCTCCGAAACTAAGGTAATTTTATGTTCAAATATAGTAGATTCACTCATCAATTACTTATGCTAACGTATAAAAATATAAGTGACTATATGAAATTACAGTTATACGTTGAAATTATTTTATAGATGCAGTTGATACACTTATTAGAAGCTGGCAAAGAGTAGACATATCACAAATTTAGTTGCTTAAGAATTATCACCATGCTGCGTCATATTAACAGTACCTTGTTTTAAAGAAAGAAAGAAAGAAAGAAAGAAAATACATTTATTTAGCACAGACTAAAGGACACACAATACACTAGATACATCAGATAAAAAAAAAACAAAACAAAGATCAAATATAAAGCGTATGGTCCGATGTAAATACTTAGCAGGAAAGTGTGCCTCACGGCTGCGCCAAAAAGGTCCAGTTCAGCAATAATGCCAGACAACTAGTGCCTGACGCTGGTTTTCAACTGGACCTGATGTGTGAGGTGACGAATGTAAATCAGCTTTACGATGCAACGTGATGTGTGTATGCATACTTACTTAAATAAAATATGCGTGAGACAAGAAAAAAATAAAAATAGTAACAAATAAGTAGATACCTACATACATAAATAGTGTGAGTTGAATAAAATTACAAAAATAAGCAATGAATGATAATTAACATCGTGCAAATGAGGCTGATACATAAACGAGACGGCCGCATGATAGACCAAAACCTGTCTTCCACGTTCCAACACATTGTCGTAATTAATTAATCCGTGCATTTCATCGCACAATACGCTGCAAGCAGCCGAGCGCGGCGGAACTATTTACGGACAGTTTGCAACTTGCGCATTTTAAACTTAGCTATGGTTTACATTAGGATTAACCCGATAAGATGGATATTATAATGTCCATAAAAAGTCCGCTAAACATTATTAGCAAAAGTGGAAATGGAAGTAAAATAAAAAAAAATAAAACAAAAACATGCACAAAATAAAAGAAAAAAAATATAAGGATGAAAGGTAAGCGCTTTGATAAAAATATTATATGCAGAAAAAAGTCGTCATGGATTCTTGTATAGTGTGAAATGTGAAAGCACCTACCCACTTTTAATTTATCGCCTCCTTTCTACAGTCTTATGGATGTCAAAACACAAGCTGTGCACAGAGGTTCGCCCACTGCCAGGTCTCGGTGAAAGATGGGAGAAATGGCGCCATCCCGACACCGTACGTCTCATTCGTGTGCAAGTAGGCCAGACAACATTGGGTACGTTGACAAACAAACATGGTTCAGCGATGTATTAGTTTAAAGGTATAACATTTATTTAAATTTGTTCGTCTTGCATTTTACAGGTTTCACATCTGCGAATGAGACGCAGTATTGCTGCGGATAACGCAACCACACCCAACGAACCGAGGATACCTACAGGGGACACCAGCCAACCAACCGAGCCGATCGACAGCATAAGCAGGAGCAGTTCCCAGCAATGAAATTGTATAGTATTATAAATTTACATTTCCGTGCAACATTCACCGACAGAAATACTGACACATACTCAAATGGACAGGTACTCATACATCATATAATTGAGACATTTAGTGTGACCATATCTAGCTCCCTTTGCGCTTCTATGAGGTACTGCCGTAAACGTCGTCTAAAAGCGTCTATGGTGCTAATTTCCCTAATTGGTGGTGGTAGGTTATTCCATATTTTGGAAGCCGCGTAACGGAAGCTACCTCGAAAAGTGGCTGTACTATGCGATTGGGTCGAGAGTTGTTGCGAGCATTGCCTTCTCCCACATTCACGTCTATTGGCTATCCAACTTAACTTCTCGTACAGGTAGTCCGGCTTCTGGTATTTAACTACGCCAAACAGAAGGCACGCCAAGTGTAGTTTGCGTCTCGATTTCATTTTTAATGTGAAATGTTTATTTAAAAATGGAGTCACGTGACTTCTGGGAGGAATATTATAACAAAACCGAGCACAAGCGTTTTGAACCCTTTGAATGAGCCGATCAGTGCGAGCCAATAGGCGCGGGCCGTATACTGTATCAGCGTAGTTTAGTCTAGACAAAACCAGGGTTTCAACTAGCTGCTCCCGTAGTGTTTCGGACAAGTATGGCCTAATTTTGTACAAAACTTTCAGGCGGTAAAAGCAGTTTCTTACCGAGTCGGCCACATGTTTTTCGAAACGAAGTTCTTTGTCCATTATAAGACCAAGATTCCGCGCCTCATAGACTCTGTCAATTGGTTCGCCCATTAGCTCCAGGTGAAACGTTGCGGGTAATTTAGCTAGTTGCTGCCTTGTGCCAAATACTATGTATTTGGTTTTGGATGGGTTTAGCGACAGGCAATTGTCTTCAGACCAGGCAGCAATTCTACGAAGGTCCTCGTTTAGATCTTTAATGGCACTGTCGTAATCCTCTGGACTAAAAGATATGTATAGTTGGACGTCATCGGCGTATATATGGTACTTGCATTTCTGGAGGCATTTTATTATATCTGCACAGTATAAAATAAATATAATTGGGCCTAATATAGATCCCTGCGGAACCCCCCTCTTAATGGAAGTGATAGTCGATGTAAGAGCAGTGCCGTCACCCAAACGAAGATCCACAAGTTGTTTTCGATCACTAAGGTAGCTGCGGAACCATTGCGTAGCGCTGGGGTCAAATCCGTAATAATTGAGCTTCGATAGTAATAACGGAATATTTATTGCGTCAAATGCCCGGGAAAAATCTAGCAAGACCAGCAATGAACACATTCCCTTATCTTGGGCTGATAGAAGATTATCAGTCACATCCAGTAAGGCAGTGGCAGTACTGCGCTGTTTTCTGAAACCAGACTGTAAGTCCGGCAACACGTTATTTTGTTCCAGAAATTGAGTTAACTGGTGGCTGACGACTTTCTCTAACACTTTAGACAGACACGGCAAAATGCTAATAGGGCGAAGGTCTTTTACTTCAATTGGATTGTCATTTTTTGGTAAGGGCCTAACTGAAGCGATTTTCCATTGGTCAGGGAACGTTGACGTCACTATTGAGCAGTTTATAATGTCAGTTACAGTACTTAGTGCGTATGGCAGAATCATGTTTAGCATATCAAGGGTAATATTATCATAACCTTCGGCGTTACTTTTAAGGTTGGATATAATACGAGAGATGTCGTTCTGTTCCACAGGATTGATTGTGAAAATTGCTTCACCATGCCTATGGTTCTCAAAATAGGTCATAAGTGTCGTGCTTGCAACGGGGTTACCGGGAACTATCAAAAAAGTATTATTAATTAAATTTGGATCTGTAAAATGCGACGGAAGGTCTTGTCTGGGTTTATAGGGTGATAATGTGGATTTAAGATTTTTCCATAATAGTTTGGGGTTCTTTATTTTATTATTTATATTATGCTTGAAAAACGCAACTTTTTCGTTGTACAGAGAACTTAACACAAGGGACTTTAACTCTTTGTAGTATTCTTTTTTAGAATCTGACTTCATTTTTCTGGAACAAGTTAATGCATCGTCCCGTAAACGCATCATAAGTTTAATCGTATCAGTTATCCACGGACTTTTACAATACATGTTTTTACAATACATGGAGTTTTACAATACATGGTCGCTTGAAAAGCATTTTTTGACGCTAAAAGTTCGTCGCTGACCTATTAATTCATTAGACAACTAAATATATTTGAAGGCGAGAATGACATTTTAAAGAAGCTGCCTTAAATACCTAACACCCTTTTTTATCTTCTCACATGGCAGGAAGCGCAGAGACCTTTTGAGCAAGCATAAAGGCAGGGTGAAAGGTTGATAGCTGAGTAGGTGCGGCATGATAAGAAAATACTGAAAAGTTTCAGATAGGAGCCCCGTGAGGAGACCACTCTCAGATTTCGAAAATAAAGTGATCTTCAGAGCCCTCTGCAGCAAAAACCGTCTGGGCTCCCTTATGAACATGAACATTGTCTAGGTACATAACGAAATTTATGGGCGACGAAAATAAAAATTGACACTAAAACATCATGTATATTCATAGGGATATATCTTCCGGGCGTAAGTCCTACAATTTATGATAGCCGTTTGTCCATGCCAGTAGGAAAAGGGTTTAAGAAGCGAAGGATTTCTTGGGTATAGGTAACGTTTGTAGGTAGGCAGCTTATGGGGGCACCATATGGTGTCATTTGATTGGATATGATTGTGAAAAGTGAGTTTAAAAGATGGACCCTATTAGGCCTATGAATCAAACAATCAATAAAAATTTTTTTTACTGATTTTTAACCGACTTAAAAAAAGGAGGTTCTGTATTCGACCCGTATGTATGTATGTTTGTATGTCCGCGATTTTCTCAAAAACTAATGAACCAATTTTGATAATTCTTTCAATAATGTGATCTACATACGTTCAGGAAGGTTGTAGTATATAAAATATTAGGTATAAACATTAGGTAATTATTCTTATGTACGAAGTTATATGCATAAATGTACTGCATCTCCGGCATTTCTATGCGAATTTTGATGATTCTTCTAGTCGGTGTGTTTAATTCTTCAATGCACTAGTGTTAATTGAATTTGTGTGGGGTAGGTACAACTAAAAAGTGAAAAATAAAAACTTTTATACAAAAAAAAAAAAACCGACTTAAAAAAAAAATACTACAAAGTGATAAATTACTTTAATTTCGGAAGTTGGTGTCAAAAAACGAAAATGCCAAAACCAACGATACCATAGTTGTTTTTTTTTTGAAGTCGGTTGCTTTTTTTTTGTAAAAAAGTTTCTGTTATTCATAAACGATAGGCTTAAGTTTGACAGCAATTCCACATGATGTAAGTGATGATGATTAAAATTTAAAAATGTTGATATATTGGTCGCAAGCGTTACTGCTCTATGGCTGAGCATGAGGACCTGGGTTTGATTCCCGGTTCTGAAAAAGTGTTATTGGGTTTTCCAATTGAAATTTCTTAGTAGCAGCCCGGGGTCTGTATTTGTGCCCATCTTATATTATGACAATAGGTTGTCCCCTATTACTTGGGCCTTAAACACAACTGGCAAAATGTGGGTGTACTAAGTGGCGTGTCTAGTCAAACGCGGTCACTAATCAGAAAAAAAACCGGCCAAGTGCGAGTCGGACTCGCCCATGAAGGGTTCCGTAGCAGCAAGTAACATAATATAAAAGTTCTTGTAGTTCGTTGTAACTTTGTGAAAGGTAAATTGCGGTTTTCGATTTATGACGTATTAAAAAAAAACTACTTACTAGATCTCGTTCAAACCAATTTTCGGTGGAAGTTTACATGGTAATGTACATTATATATATTTTTTTTAATTTTATCATTCTCTTATTTTAGAAGTTAGAGGGGGGGGGGACACACATTTTACCACTTTGGAAGTGTCTCTCGCGCAAACTATTCAGTTCAGAAAAAAATGATATTAGAAACCTCAATATCATTTTTGAAGACCTATCCATAGATACCCCACACGTACAGGTTTGATGAAAAAAAATTTTTGGAGTTTCAGTTGTAAGTATGGGGAACCCCAAAATTTATTGTTTTTTTTCTATTTTTGTGTGAAAATCTTACTGCGGTTCACAGAATACATCTACTTACCAAGTTTCAACAGTAGGGGGAAGGTGCTATGAAAGGGACAAGTTTTGAATGGGACAAGTTCAATAAATTCTGCTAGGAGCACAGCAGTCCATTTTCCTTTTTTATATTTTGGCAACACTAACTCATAGGGCACATTGACGTAACTGACACTTGGTTGTCAAATGTCATAAAATGGTGAAGCGTTGTTGAAATATATCGTGATGAAAAGTATTTTATTATGTGTTTTTTATGGTCGTGTTTTACATGAATGTAGTAATATTTGAAAGTGTCTATAATGTAAACTAATCAGTGGTTTATGTATCTAACAGGTAAGTGCACAATTACGCAATCTTTCTTTATGGCTTTTTTGGTGTGGGGTTATTTTTACAAAAAGCATGAAAGTTTTGTTTGGGACACTCTAATAGGTCTTGAATGGGACGTCCCTTTCATAACCGTCCCTTTCATTACGAGATCATCTGAGTGATGCTTGGTGGCAGTTTTTGCTTTTGAATGGTATTATCTAAGTACTGTTGCTATAAAATTGCTTGCTAATTTTGTTCCAGGTCGATTGTGTCTGATTGTGATAGTGAACCTTTATATAAACTTAGAAAATCATCGAACACTATAGAAGATTATGGGCGCGTCTGTAAGCAGTTTTCTACAAGTAAGGAGGATTGGTTTCAATACAAAGTTTGTCTAAAATGGGCAAATGAAAAATGCGGTGTTAAAGGCATTTTAATTTTTTTTTGTATCTATAGCAACTACATTTATTATTATTACTTTTTGCTACTTAATTTGAAGATGTTTAATTGATTGCATCAAACCTATATAATATGATTAAAATATTCCAAATAATAATTAATACTTCATAAGCATACAAAGCACTGATTATAAAACATAAAGATTTACAATAATAAATAAGATTTGTTAAAATATAGGTTTTATTTTATATGTCCCTTTCATAACTTACGATGTCCCATTCATGGCCACCCTGTTATGAATGGGACATATCGACATGTTGTTTAATTTGTATTTTTATTTCTAAATGCGTCGATTTACAGTTGTTTTTTATTTATTTTTTTAAACTTTAATAAATACTTTATGATATAAATGTAAACTTTTTTTATTTATCTCTTATTAACTGCCCTAAATCAGCCACTAAAGAATTTTGTCCCCTTCATAGCACCTCTCCCCTATAGTTCTTATAGTTTCGGAAAAAAGTGGCTGTGACATACGGACGGACGGACGGACAGACAGACAGACATGACGAATCCATAAGGGTTCCGTTTTTTGCCATTTGGCTACGGAACCCTAAAAAGTAAGGTCAAAAGTGAGGTTATTTGAGTAGGCATGCCTACTTAAGGGTGATAAATTGCGAAGGTCGAACGTCATGGTATTACGCGTGAGACGTACGTATTTTTAATTTTGTCGTATTAAGTTGAAAGAGTAAAGACCAATGACAATGTGCGAATAGTACGGGAGCCGAGCGGCCGTCCGGCGACTGCCTACTGCCGCACGTGTTTGCATGAAGATTTTGTTTTTTGTTAGGTATGATAATTTAGTGAGTTTCTTAATTGTGGGGCACGCACACTAAAATGTAATTGACAGGCCTATGCTGATATATCTAGGTAGCCACTGCTTATATGCCTATTATGCAATGCACGCCACTGGGTGCACTTTTGCCTTACTCTTCGAGTAGTAGAAGCGTGATGTTACGTTATAATCAAAATGTACTTATTCAAGTTTTCCTATAACTTTCTTCTGTAAGCGAAGCTCTAGTTTATTATGGAAATGAAGAGTTTTTACTTCAAGTAGTAGCGCTGCTAGATTGGCTTCAGCCACGATAAAAGCAGTGGTCAAATCGAAAACTAACTTCACATAATATGGAGAATCTCTCAGCAATTAAGACATGATGCTCTCAGAGACAAAATTGGTCCAACTAAACTCTTAATATTTCATCATCATCATCATCCACGTCATCATTATCCAAGGCATAGGCTTCCCTTTGATCTCTCGACTCCCTCCTTTGTCAGTCCTATCCTATCCTTTACCTGTCACATAACTTCAAAGTCCTCTTATCCAACAAATAATACCGTCGTAACAACAATAACGTCATATCACTATATTCAGCAAAGCAGTTCCACACAGCTGCTTACAGTATCGTCTTGGAGCAATCAAGTAAGCGAATTAAGTGGTTATGTCCAATAATAAGATCTCGTAGTGAACACGTCACATGGGCACACGCCCTGCTGTTAATGAGATTCCGAGCTTGGTCACGGCTTGCGAGACGGGGACGATACGATTTGAGTTGTTTAGAAAAAGTTATGCATAAGTAGGGCTTTGTTTTGATATGTGTTGCGTTTAGGCACTATCTAAGTTATTTAATTTATTGGTTACGATACACAAATATGCTTATCTTTATGTACAAGGCGGACTATGTTGATTCCCAAAATGGTGAGGTGAGGTGAGTTACGCATCAAGAGATTCAGCACATACTGCAGGTTGGTTCGGAAAGCCTTCTCGAAATTCTACACGTGCATCTTCGCGTGAGGAGGATAGTTTCACGCTGGGTGCCGCACATCCTCACCGATGCTCAGAAGCAGGCCCGGTGGAATGGTGCCGTGACATGGCGTGTTTACGATATCATTACAGGTTATGAGTCTTGGATTTATCAAGACGATCCAGAAATGAACGACGATTTGGGTGTTTCAATACGGATCAACGCCTAACAAAGTGAAGCGAACTAGAAGCGGGGGGAGGATTTTGATCGCGAGCTTTTTCAATTTGACTGGCTACTTGGTGTCAATTCCTTTACGGAACCAAAGAAGCATCAACGCTGAATGATATACTACCAAATGCTTGGCAGAAGTTTTCTCTGTTGTGAGCAACCATCGACCAAACACAGGGCTCCGCGGGCTACTGCTTCACCACGACAACGCGCCTGCGCCCACCGCGCTCAAAACGAGGGACTTCCTGGACAGCACACCGGTCTAACTCCTGGGTCACCCTCCTTACAGCCCTGACCTAGCACCGTTTAACTTCTTTTTATTCCCGAAAATAAAAAATCAGCTCAAAGGGATGCAATTTTCGTAGCCGGAAGATGCGCTGTCAGCGTTTGAGCAGGCTGTAAACGAGGTGTCTGCCGGACTGGAAAAGGTGTTTCGAAAACTGGTTCAGACGCATGAAACGTTGTATAGAGGCTAGTGGAGACTACTTTGAAAATAAATATTTACTAGAACATTTTTTTTTTTTAATTTTCGCAATCCTGTCTGGGTATCCTACGTTACATTACATTTTCTATGATATTCATCAGCATAGGTAGACTCCAAGTTATACCGCTGACTTGGTGAAGGGGAGCTGACGGAATGGTTGAATGTGGAATGGGGGAGGCTTATTTATGGCCAGCAGAAGGTGACTTACAATTAAATGATGACGATGAAGTCTAAAACTTAATTGGCAGAACTAAGAATAAATTTTAATTCTCCAAAAGTAAATCGTCATCTCTAAACAGCCTCACAGTTATTAGACGGGAGTAGACCAATTAGAAGAGCCAACTGTTCTAAGACATGAGCTTTTGTATAATAATATGAAAGTGTAATGTACTAAGGGATACGATGGTCTGGGTGTAATCCCACTGACTTTCAATAACGGGCCGTAATGAACTGGCCCAGTGTTTATGGTTTCTAATGAGATTTTCTGGATTGTGGCGTTAAGAGAAGGGATGAGTTATTTTGTAACAATAGTTAAGCTGTTGAGTTTTAGTTGAGGGACTCGTGGCCAAACAATAACAGCTGCACGGATCAAACTTCAAGGTTAAGCAACACTTGCCGAGGTCGGTCCGTAGATGGGTGACCAACCATTACATACCGAGACCCCTCCGTGCTTCGGAAAACACGTTAAGTCGTTGGTCCCGGCTGTCATTCGTAGATCTTTGCCACTCATGACGAGTCATCGGAGTTCGGAAGCTCGAAAGTCTGACAACCAATCTTGTTAAGGGGTTTCGTGTTACCCATTAACTGGGTTGTGGAAGTCAGTTATACAGATGCTTCATGTAAAAAACTGGTATTCAGCTGTATCCAGTTAGACTGGAAGCCGATTCCAACATAGCTGTCTAGGCAGGTGATGAGTTAAGCTACTCCTAAAGACAACACGATTACTGAAGGCCAATTCTCGTAATTTAAAACGTTCAAAATCTAGTCTCAGTCTCATCTCAGCGACAAACAAATGTCAAAAACTTGTCAAAATGTATGGAAATTAGAGGTGTTTTTGACAGATTGAGACTGAGATCAGACTGTGAACGTTCTCAAAATTAGTAGAATTGCCCCTCTGATCTCCACAAAAACTGAGAACAATCAGTATCAAAATAAGATTTTTCCAGCAAGTTCAAAAGAAGACTAGGGTTATATTGCTTCTAATAAAAACTACTAGCTTCTGTCCGTGGCTACGTGCGCGTGCGCGTGAAATGTCTTGTTCCCCGGACGCACCTCGTCGCATCGCATCACCTGCCCGCGCTAGTACTTCTTCTTTTTCTTTTTGCTCGGCTCCTTGGGGTCTTAGCGCGATATTAAATAGCCTATAGCCTTAATCAAGAATTGGGCTATGAAATGCAAAAAGAATTTTTCGAATCCGACCGAGAGATTAATGCGTTCAAACAAATTCTTCGGCTTTATTATTAGTATAAAAACTCCTACAAGAACTTACCACCTCCTTAAGAGCCTATACTACCTCAGCTAAAATTCACTCTTTATCTCGCTCATACGATACTGTTTAGGTATTTGCTATTTTACAGTGAAAATAATGGTTATTATAAAAAAGTAAATAATATAAGACCTGCTTTAAAGTAAGTTCAGTTAGTATGCAAAGTTTCATGATAATTTGAAGTATTTTATGAATACCAGCGGTTTATTGTTCGGGTTAGAGGTAACTTTGGATTTATTTTCTATCGAGAAAATTTTATGGAATCATGTTTTCGTCTAACATAAGACTTAGCATTAATCCTCAACTTTACCATATATTTTTTTCAAAATTAATGGTGCAGTATTTTGGACATAACGGAGGATCACGTTAAGCCATTTGAGGTAGTATAGGCTCTTAAGAGGAAATGCGGGTAGTCGTTTCTCCATAGAAACGCTGTCGCCTGTTTTCTTTCTGGTTATTGACTATAGCAATGATTTTTTACAGAATAATAAGTATTAACTGCTTTTATGGCCGTATGTATTCCTTTTGGATGATACATTATTTTTGTAAGCACTAGAAGCCTCAAACAATGCCTATTTAAACCGCTGTCAACAGAGGCCTAGTGTACAAATATGACACAGTATATTATGTATATCCTTCATATTCAGTTTATGAAATATCTTTTAAATTGGTCCAATATTGGAGGAGGTAATAAGTGAGAGCTAAACCTCTAATTACGACTTTTTAATTGGGATTTTTCAAAAGTCTCTCCGACCGCATTTCCTCTTAACTATCAACATTATGAACATCTTCATTCAAAGTCATGATTGTTCGCAAAAACCCGTGTTCATCAGCGTCTATGTAATATGGTAATCAAAGAGATCGCGAGGCGGACGCTAGCACCCATATAATTTGAATTCATTATGTTCTCTTTAATTAAATGAACTTACTAATTGGTTCATATACTTGTAGGCAGTTATGTGGATGGTGATAAGAGTTTTGAGTTGAGATTCTAGTGTTTGAAGAATGATTCTTTTTTTACATTGATTTACATTCATTACTCACATCCTGACTTATTACTTGTTAATTTCTTAGTTTTTATTTTTTTGAAGTGAAAACTTCTTTAGCGGCGTTGAACACTTTTTATAGTGGGTAAAAATTGTTAAACTCGCGTCAGGGCATCGCGTCAGGACACGTGACCGTCAGGAGAGATTTCCCCCCCCCCCCCCCCCTCCCCCCCCATCTCTTTCTACGGCGGCGCCAACCGAAGTGAACCAAGTGAGACACGACAAAGATGGCCGAAGAAAATGACATTTGACGTACAAATGTTTGAAAAGTCAGTTTCGTAAACAATAGTACTTCGAGGAGCCGCAGTTGTATTTAATTTATTTTGAGCTTCTGTTTAACCAATTTAGTTTATTATTAATCTTTTCCAACCGATATCTAAGTAAGTTTAAATATACCTACCTACAATACAAAATAGAGGCGACGAAAAATATAACGAAGCACATTATAGCAACAAGAAATACTGTGGGACATTGCTGCTTTTGTGTGAAAACAATGCTTCCGTGTCGACCACGGAAGTTTACACCCTGCAGGGAGATGCTCCAGTAGGGTGTGGCTGTGAAGCTATGTTGCAAAACATGCTCCACGTCCTATCCTGCCTTATTTGTCCTACCCAAAACATGCAGTCAAAGTGACCTCTGCGCTGCCACCGACGACAACGTGGAAGTGGCAATATTTTGAGCCAACAAGATCTAAAGTAAAAGAGAAGAAATTTAGGGAGTAGTTCATTAATAAAAAGCTTGTATACAAATATCAGTTTATTTTTATAATACTTATACGCACCGGGACTTACAGCTTAGTACGGCTGTTATTCCAAATGCATACAGTGTGGCTAAGTTTGTAACAATTGAGCCTGGTATCTATGGTTACCTCACCCTACTGATTATAAACCTACAGCAACTACTTAACACCCTAGCTATCCTAACACCCTAACCTATCATACAAGCCTACGGGAGACCTACGGGAACAGACAGAATTTGGGTAGGAATAGGGGTTTGTGTACGTCGTGCAATGTGTACACAGGAAATAGTTTTGTCATTGCCGGTCCCACAGACTCATAGAACTGGTGATGGCTAAAGGTGTCTTGGCCATAGTGAGAGGAATTACGGAAGATGAATCAAACTCTACTCCAGCTTGATGACTTATTTATTCATTTACTAATTACTAATTTATGTGGAACGAATGTATGTCGCTCTTGATGCTGACGCTGGCGTATGTAACTCTTGCCTGTTCACGGCTGAACAATACTCTAAACTCTAATTTGGCTTCTAAAACATGTGCAAGCAGAACAACATTTTTAAAATGTTTGCTTTTCATTTGCCATCTGTGCCATCTCTTCTGTAGGCCCAAAGAGATTTAAGATAGGATAAAATTTTAATGTCTTTGTGTAGGCCGTTTCATTTTCTGCTATTCGTAGTGAAGCAACATCCTTACTAGTCCTATTGACCTGAAATACAAAACTAATGTTATAAATTCTTTCTCTTCATTATCTTATTTATACTGATTTAATTAATCAGTAGCGGTATCAAAATAACAGTCATTATTATTCTTATGGCGGGTTTTTTTTTGTTACAATGAGTTTTGTACAGGCAAACGAAGTTCTTCGTAAAATTGTAAATTGGATAGGCACCTAATTCGTAAATCATGCCAGGCTGCCCCTGTTTAGCGTTAGTGCTTGTGTCAGTGTTTTTATTTTCCATTATGGAGACCTCTCCCTGACCAATTCTTCCAAAAAATCTAAGGATTAGAAGCAAAAGCAAGCATAAGTATAAGAAATTGAGAATGTTTACAAAACATAACTTACTTTGAACACATTTTAGCTGTAACAGTAGGTACACACCTTATCCTCCTCCAACCAATATTCAATTCTTTGCCCATTATTGCAACTAGTCTCCGGTCTTAATTTCATTTATTTTAAATACAAAAAAAATATTCAAAAGTTTTTTAGTTTGACACATACAATATCAAATTCATTCATTGACATATTCATATTGTTTCCATGACGACCATGACGTTGTCGCGTCAAAACTGTTGAAACTGTAGACAATAAATTAGTTTTTCATACGTAATAATGTCTATGGACACAAATATTCGGTTCGTAGACAGCTGATATTCTCGTATGCCGATTTAATGTGTTGGCCAATTTGTTGGATGACTTCATTATAATGGCAACATTTAGAAGTTGTAGGACATTCTAGTTATAGAACGTTTATGAAGCGTTTATGAATACAAAATTTTATCGAATGTTTTAAAGGCCTATTGAGCATTTTAACTAATGAATGGTTTAAACCTTCAATAGGCTTTTTTATGAATAAGACCGAAAGTGTTTAAAATATGGAAATTGAACAAAGTGCATCTATTAATGAAAAAAATGACGCAGAAATATTGAAAAAAAAAATAGTAATATTAATTAAATTAATAATTGATTTATTTCAACGTTAATATTCAAGTTTTCATTTCTGCCGGCACTCCCGGAGTGCAACCCGTCTTTTTTTTTTAATTAAAATCTTTTACTTTTACCATGTTTGTAAATATGTGAGATAATTAATTTATATGTCATGGTTTCTTTTACCTATTATGGTAAAGTAATTTTATTTTAGGTGCATCGTCCTCACATATTATTATATAATGAATGTACCTATGCGAAATATTGTAAAACATTTTTAAAAGAGTAACGGTGGAGTTTCTTGCCCATTCTTCTCCATACGAAAACTACCTTTTGGAAGGGGCGACTAGAATCAATTCTATTTTAATGTAAATTAATGTAAATTTTGACGTTCAAAAGTGCCTTTTATGTGCCTATTTGAAATAAATGCTTTGCCTTTGAAGTATTTTACGGATAGTGTAATTTCTCTTGTCTCCTGCGCGAAATATATTAATAAATTATAGCACAACTAGCGACCCGCCCCGGCTTTGCACGGGTGCAATGTATGCATGATTCGAAAGACACGTGGCGCCACCTATTATCATAATAACGTTATTGTGGTTTTCCTCGGGAACAGCGCTTTTTTTCGGGATGAAAGGTACCTATGCCCGTTTCTGTACACCTGACAACGTATATGCATTTCGGGATGATCGGTTCAGTGGTTTAGGCGTATAAAGGTAACAAACAAAATTACTTTCGCATTTATAATATTAATAATAATAGTTTGGATGTTAGGATGTGCACTGATGTATACAAGACTAGCTGCGCCCCGCGGTTTCACCCGTATAAGTTTCGATCCCGTGGGAATATCGGGATAAAAACTATCCTATGTCCTTCCCGGGACTCAAACTATCTCTACACCAAATTTTATTTAAATCGGTTCAGTGGTTTAGGCGTGAAAGGGAAAGAAAAAGATACAGACAGACAGACAGAGTTACTTTCGAATTTATAGTGTTATAAAAGTATTAAAAGTATGGATATACATATACATATATAGTTAGGAAGTTAGTATGTGCACTAATGTGTATACAAAATTACAGTCAGTTCACAGTAATTTTATACTTCTGATTTTGGATCACTGTCCAAAGCACAATGATCCTTATTATCATCATCCTTAAGGTTGATGTTGGGTGGCTGCCACTGACAAGTCTGTTAAAATCGTTTGTAATCTTTATTCTCGTTACAATAGAGTTGCTATTAGGTTGCTGCTGTCAGAGGTAAATAACTGTAAACATACTGTACAAAATTACCAAAAAAAACGTCATAGCAAAGAAATCTATTCTACCTAGCCTTTTCCTAACTACGTTGGGGTAAGCTCCCAGTCTAACCTGATGCAGCCGAATACCCAGTATTTTACATTGAGCGATAGCCTACGAGTATCTGACCTTCACAAATCAGTTAGTGGATAACACCGAACACGATAACTCTTTGGGCTTTTGATTACCCGTAACGACTGTCAAAGATCTACAAACGTCAGCCGGAACCAACGGTTTAACGTGCTTTCCGAGGCATAGAGTGTTCAGATTGGTAATCAATGGTCACCCATCCACGAACCGACCGCGGCAAGCGACCTAACCGTACTCGTAACCTTCAATCGATCCATGCGGCTGTTATTATTCAGCCACGAGCCAAGAAACATCATAGTACGGTCAGCATCAAAAGTTGATTAACACTTCAGTTTTTTTTAATCTTAGTTATTGAGCAAAATATTTGTTCAAAATTGCAGCAGAAGATTTTTTTTTTAGAATATATACTCTTGTCTATTATGTGAAAAGCTAAAAATCAGAGGAGCAATTCTAGTAATTTTAAGAACGTTCACAGTCTGATCTCAGTCTCAATCTGTCAAAAATACCTCTAATTCCCATACATTTTGACAAGTTTTTGACATTTGTTTGTCGCTGAGATGAGACTGCGACTAGATTTTGAACGTTTTCAATTACGAGAATTGGCCTTCAGTTTATTGAAAAAAGTTGTTGTCAATTTAATAACATGTAAAAATGATAGTGTTAATCGACTTTTGATGCTGACTGTACCTAGCTATAAAAAAGTGTGTGTTTTTTCACATTTAACGTCAATTTCAAAGATCCTTGTATAATAATTAATATAAAACTCCAAGCAAGGCAAGGTTTCAGGAGGAAACAAAATGGTATATAAAATAGCGAAATGCGTTGAATTTGTTCAGCAGTTTTCATACGAAGCCTGAACTAACAGATGAAAAATCCAGAAAATATAGAGAGATATTTATTCAGACTCAAAACGTTTGAAACTTGCCTTTTTTTACCCGACTACGGCGAAGCAAAAAGGAGGATTATGATTTTGACCGGTATGTATGTATGTATTTTCACTGTTCCCTCATAAGTTCTAAATTCCATGTCGTAATTAGACAAATAAGGTATCGTTGGAAGCGTCTTGATTGTCCGCTGGTTATAGGCTATGACGTGGCGTCACAGCTTTACATGCTTTCCGAAGCACGGAGAGGTCTTGGTATGGAAATATGGTCACCCATCCCCAGACCAACCGCGGAAAGAGTAGCTCATCCAGATCAATCGACCCGTGTTTCTGTCATTACTTAGCTACAAGCTTTTCTCCGACATACTTGTATTACAAAGAAAGCTAACTATACAAAAAGGAATGAGTACCTACCCCTCATTGCAAAAGCTTTGACTGCTCAGGCAAATATTAAACAAAGATTAAGTTTGAAGAGGGTGACACAATAAATGCGGTCTGTGACAGTCGTGCCCAAATTCTGAAGAATTTATACTCATACCGGTAGGGATATTTTTTTCTTGGTTCCACGTGGAAATCGGAATATGAATTTGGAAGGAATTTTGAATTATGGATCGAGGTTAAGAGCTGGTCCATTTTGCAATTAAAAACAACGAAATAGGCAATGTGAGATATAAACGAAACGCTTATTTGAAATGACGTTTAGGTATAACGCGACTTTAGGCACACTGGAAGTCTAGCGCCGCGGAGAACTCGCTTTAAAACAGGAACAGACTTTTTGAATTCGGACAGGGTTTTCAAAACGGGTCAAAAGTGGGTGAAGCTGGAGTTGTAAGAGTGGTTGTTGAGGCAGGGTCTGAGATGAGCACATTTGGTGGTCTGTGCACCTATAGGTATACAGCGAGCAAAGGAAAAATGGCGCTTGTGATGTAAGAAAAAACAGAAAAAGTAGACGAAAATTAGATAAATACCCGACACATAAACCTAATGCTAGGAAACTGCCTCGTTAGTCTAGTGTTCGCAAGCGCTACTACTGGGCCTGAGGTGAAGGTCAGACTGAGGCTACATTAGGCCGCGACGCGACCTGCGACACATGAGCGATTAAACCAAATAAACGAATGCTCACGTACTCGTATATGGCTACACCGTACATCAAATATTACTAGCGATCTTTGATTTCTTTATGCGATAGGAACAACATTACTGTAATCACGCCATCGGCTACATCAACATATCAGCGAAATTGAAGCCAATTCCAATTGAGAAACTTCTCACTTGCACGACTGGTTCAATAGTGTTACTAAATATGCGTGTGGCTACATTATGCGTGTAGTAAACCGCGATGGATGATTAGATAGCATGTGTACTGTAGCCACGTCATCGCCGAATATACGCCTGATTTTTAGGGTTCCGTAGCCAAATGGCAAAAAACGGAACCCTTATGGATTCGTCATGTCTGTCTGTCTGTCTGTCTGTCTGTCTGTCCGTCCGTCCGTATGTCACAGCCACTTTTTTCCGAAACTATAAGAACTATACTGTTGAAACTTGGTAAGTAGATGTATTCTGTGAACCGCAGTAAGATTTACACACAAAAATAGAAAAAAAAACAATAAATTTTGGGGTTCCCCATACTTACAACTGAAACTCCAAAAATTTTTTTTCATCAAACCTGTACGTGTGGGGTATCTATGGATAGGTCTTCCAAAATGATATTGAGGTTTCTAATATCATTTTTTTCTGAACTGAATAGTTTGCGCGAGAGACACTTCCAAAGTGGTAAAATGTGTGTCCCCCCCCCCTCTAACTTCTAAACTAAGAGAATGATAAAATTAAAAAAATATATATAATGTACATTACCATGTAAACTTCCACCGAAAATTGGTTTGAACGAGATCTAGTAAGTAGTTTTTTTAATACGTCATAAATCGAAAACCGCAATTTACCTTTCACAAATTTACAACGAACTACGAGTACAAGAACTTTTATATTATGTTACTTGCTGCTACGGAACCCTTCATGGGCGAGTCCGACTCGCACTTGGCCGGTTTTTTTATTATAATGTAGCCATAGCATGTTTATCTCGTTTCGCTCTTCCAGTCGCATCGCAAATCGCTGCCTACTTTAGCCTCAGCCTTAGAATCCCGGGTCAGGCAAAATGTTATTGGGTTTTCCATCTAGAATTTTTCAGTAGCAGCCAGCAGCCTGGAGTGTGGATTTGTGCCCGGTTGATGGTAATAGGCTCGTCCCCTATTACATGGGACTTAAGCGTGACTGTCGAAAGAGGGTGTACTATCGGTACACCCTCTGGCTAGCCCTTTTTTTTTGGTTTTTTTTTCATGTTTTTTTTTTTTTTTTTTAAAGTGGGAAATCATCGAATGACTCCTCCCGCTCTGGGTGAAGCGAAAGGAAGTGTCAGACTCTTACTGACTAAAACCCATCCGTGGTCCTTGCTTAGCCCTTTATGTTCCGGAGCAGCGGTAACCCTTTAGGACAATCCCGCACCCCCGGCAGGCTTCGGCCCTGACGGGCCCCTTCCCTTGTGCTGACATCTCTTTGAGGAGCGCGTGGAACACATACGCGCCGTCTCTGGCTAGCCCTTCGGGGAATACAGGCGTGATGTTATGTTAAGTATAGTAAACGTGCCCAGTGCTGCACACCCCCCACCCTATTCCAAGTTAAACAAATATCAACTTTATTTCAATGACTATTAAGTTGATTTCAGAGTGAATAGCTCTATTGAAAAAGTTATAAAAATGTTTGAAGTTGTAGCGTAAACTGAACTTTATTGTGTAGGTATTAAAGTTATTTTTCCTTTAATTCACATTTGTTTACATTTTTGGCAAATAAATTGCGAATCTAGAAGGCTTTTTGAATTATGGATTACATTTTTTTAAGAAACAAGAAATAACCAGACGAAAGTTAATTAAATACAGATGGGGAGGGCTCGTGGCCCGCACGGGTCACGCTTACTGCGGTCGGTTCGTGGATGGGTGTCCGTCCATAACATATCGAGACATCATGTGAAAACGTTGGTCCCGGCTGTCATTAGTAGATTTTTGTCAGTCGTTACGGGTAGTTATAAGAAGCCCGAAAGTCTAATAACCAGTCTTACAAAGGAGTATCGTGTTACCCAGTAACTGGGTAGTGGAGGTCAGATCGCTCCATGTAAAATTCTGTATCCGGTTAGTCTGGAAGCCGACCTCAATATGGTTGGGGAAAGACTAGGCAATTTTAACAGATAAACCTAATGATAGTAATTCCCAATTTAACTGCAACTTCAGTAATAATTATAATTATCAAACAAATCAAGTATCTTGACTTGGCTCGCGAGGTTGTCGACATGTGGGATGTTGACTCAGCAATCATTGTGCCGATAGTCGTTACAGCCAATGGATTGATAGCCAAGAGCCTCGACGAACACCTGAGGAGGCTCTCGTTGGGCAGCTGGATCAAGGGCTTGATTCAGAAAGCAGTACTTCTGGACACGGCTCGCATCGTCAGGAGGTTCCTCTCTCTGTAGCCCTGACCACCGGTAGCTTGGACCCTGTTCCCGATACCGGTGGGCTACTATTTTTTTATATTTTTAAATGTTTTTATATTTCTTTTATATTCTAATATTTAAAAATATAATTTATGTGTAAATAGATAAATAAACGACATAATTATCATTATGGTAGAATTAGCTTTTGTAAAAATGTGATGCTACCTGGGCGTTGTTATAGGTAGGTATGTATTCTTATCTATGCAAAATTGAGACTATTCTCTTTCAAAGCTAAAGATAACATTATACTTTCTGATTACATTACCCCTTTATGTATGTAAATAGGTAATATTCTGTAATAGTTTTAGATAGAATCTTTGCATTAAAAATTATGTTTATTCATAGGACAAATAAAAGACAATCCGTTTCAGAGTTATTTTTATCACGTATTGAAAGTATACATTCTTACTAGTTTATTAAATTCAATGGCAACACTTTAAGAGGGGCATTCCCCTCTTAAAGCGTTGCCATTGAATTTTGTTTTGAAAGAGAAATTTGTTCATACTAATGAGTTCATTAACTCATTAGTATGAACAAATTTTTCCATGACGTCGCTAATCTGACTAACTGACGTATCTGACAATTTGGACTAAGCCAAAGTCAAAGTCAAAGCATTTATTTCAAATAGGCACATAAAAGGCACTTTTGAACGTCAAAATTTACATTGAAATAGAATTGATTCTAGTCGCCCATTCCAAAAGGTAGTTTTCGTATGGAGAAGAATGGGCAAGAAACTCCACCGTCCTAACTAAGCCGACCTAACTATCGTAATTTGATACATTTTCCGAATCGAATCTGATATTTGATCATGTATTCCGAACAAAATAAAAACAAAGATCTAAAAAAAAAAATCTATTATTAAAATAATATTATCATGAAAACAATAGTAGTAATACTGTAATGTAAAATATGCTTCGAATCAGTTACGTCACTTAGAGTAGCGACGATGTGTCTGCCTAGATATATCTCTCTCTATAGGTATCTGTAGGTATATCTGTGACTAGGATACACTGAATTTCAATCAATCAATCATTTCAGCTTATCGCAGTCCACTGCTGGACATAGGCCTCTCCCAGGCTGCGCCACAACACTCTACCTTCCGCCTTTCGCAAGCCGCCTTTTTAGGGTCATCAGTCCATGTAACTAGGACATCCTACACTATGGAATACGCAGTCTCCACTCCAGGACTTGTCTGCCCTACCGGCTATCGGTCCTTCGACGTATATAGCTGCTAAATTAAGCCCACTGCAACTAAATTTAACAACTACCAACCTAGTTTATCCTATGGATCGGTCATCGTTGTTCAAGTATTGTTCTCGTTGTCTACAGTCTTGATGTAATTCCTCAGTCGCATTTTATTACACCCTAGGGAGATAGAACAGAGTCTGGGAAGAGCTGAGCTAAAGCTTTGCAACATTGTTGAGTTTAATTTATATATTGGGATAGGATCTTTGAAAGATATGAAACAGTGAAGATAATGAACAACGTGATGGTTGACAGGGGAGAATGGAAGAATAATAAAACGTATTGCGCTGACCCTAAATAACACGAAACAAGGGCAGGAAAACGATAATTCAGATACTTAGGATCATTCAATAGATTCTCTTAACCGGTCAAGCGTCGCGGTTCGCCGATCGGCGACGAAACAATAGAAAATCAATTGTGTCTCATTAGCGGCGCTTGATAGATTGCAATCAGTTATTTTTTCGCAGTGCCTCCTCTTATGAGTTCCAAAACCTCTATTAAATCCTTGCTTTCTGTTTGTAAGCAGAAGGATTTTAATTAGGCAATATTGTTATGTAGGAACAACGTGGAAAACTTAGAAATAAAGAAAAATAAATAACAGAAACACTTTATTCTCAACCCGTAGTATTAATGCTAGAACTATAATTAATAAAGTCTTCCTAAACACACAAACAATTCACATATCGCCTAAAGCTGGCTATTCACTACGCGACTAAATTCCAGCAACGGTGCAACATCCCGCGACGTCCGCACGTTATTACTTTTCCTCTAGATCTACGTAACGTTTTAATAGCCATTCCTTCAAAGTTGTGAAGATACCTAGTGTTTTAGTTTCAAAATACTCTCTCGATGCAGAAATTGCAACACGGCCTTCCCCGTGCTACCTACAAAGTTTATGCTGAAATTCATAACAAAGGTACCTGAAGTTAGGATAACTATTTGAGATGAGGTTGGAGCTATTTATAGCTACTGTATAATCAGCTTACAATATTCCCACTGCTGGGATACAGGCCTCGTCTCTGTGAGAGGGAGCGGGCCATAATCACCACGCGGCCGTGGGCCCAGAGCGGATACTGACCTCACTGGAAATAATGTCTGACACGTGTATATTAATCAAAGGTCTGACTGTAGCGGTATCTACAACGCCACATTCGAACTACGCGTCATACTGACGTCACGCAAATCCTGCATCTCGCAAGCAGAGTTTACCGCGCAACTAGCAATAATACAACGGCCCGACATGAATTATTGGGCAGTTGCCCGCCAGACACAACACTCGTCTGGTCGGAGGATCATCCTCCCTTTTCTATAGAGTATGAGTGAACTTTACACCCTGTTCCTCATACCTCTATACTGGTCACCCCGACGTGATGAAAACGAAAATGAACGAAAAACCGCAAGTTTTGTGATGTCATGAGAGATTTGTCGCCCAGTGAATACAATGCTTTATATCAAGAGCAGGGCCTGAATATCTATCCCAGACCGAATGCCGAATGGTACTTCAAATAACTTCGATACACTCAGTAACAATAGAAAAGTACTTCTGCAAATAAATCAAGTTGGCGAAACTTAGCTCAAAGCAATAAGATCGAGAATGGTTTGTGAAAAAAATCACTTTCAAAAGTTTGAGTGTTGAGATATTGCAGCTTGCGACACAAAGGAATTGAACGATCGAGCCAGGTATGAGACTTGCAAGGATAGGCAAAGAGATTAGACGGGAGAGGGACATATTGTTTTTTACTTTTGGAGCGATTATTTCCGAAATTATTGACATTATCAAAAAATGATTCTAGTAAACCCCTATTCATTTTTAAATACCTTTCCAACAATATATCATACGTTAGGGTTGAAATTAAAAAAAAATCACTTCCCACTTTACATATAGGGGGGGGCTACCCTAATAAAACATTTTTTCGAATTTTTATTTTACCACTTTGTCGGCGTGATTGATATACATATTGGTACCAAATTTCAGCTTTCTAGTGCTAACGGTCACAGAGATTAAGCGAGGACGGACAGACGGACGGACAGACAGACATGGCGAAACTACAAGGGTTCCTAGTTGACTACGAAACCCTAAAAATAGAAAAACCAGCCAAGTGCGTGTCAGACCACGCACAATAAAGGCTTCCGTAGTTGAATTTATCCCAATAACAAAGTCGGAAAACATGTTCTCCCATACGTCGATATACGTCTCGGTCAGTTCTTCAGAAAAAGGGTCTTGACAGACTGACAGACAGAGGAACGAACACATGGACAACGAAGTGATCCTGTAAGGGTTCCTTTTTTTCTTATGAGATATGGAACTCTAAAAATCGAGTATCACGTTTAATAATAACCCGTAAACTATTTCCCAGTGACCGCTCCTACGAACGGTCAAAGGCCAATTATGCTAAAACACGCTTAGCTTAAGAAGGTAGTTTAATAACGATAGAAGGAAGGAGGACATGACTCACCACTTGAAGAGGTTTCTGTTGTATCACAGATCGGAGATCCCATTCGACATCCCTTTGCATGATTAGTACAGCACCTGAAAAAAAATGTATAGCAACTATTCACGGAAAAGAGATTATCCATTTTTAACACAGCAGGAGTCGCCATCTAAAAAAATACTGACCAACATTGACGTTCTTTCCAAAAATATACAATTTCCGTATTTTAAATATATTGAAATACTTCTACACATTAGAATTTTGCGCTTGCTAAGTGATGGATGATCTAGTTTTAACCATACAAAATGATTGATGAATCTAATGACTGCGCGCGCTGCCTGATTTTCACTTTGGCATAGATAAATCAATTGATATGCATCGTGGTGAGCAATAGCTAATGAATGATGAGTTTAGTTTTGTGAATGGTGTGATTAGCTAACAATATTATTGGTCGTTAAAATAAATAAATTAAAACATTACTTCATGTCAAAAAGTTACATTTGCTATGTTTATTTTAACAGGCGCTTTTGAAAACTCAATCAATTAATGTTTATTTCGAATACAAAATGATGATTGTATGTAATTATGAATTAGTTTATTTTCTTATACAGTACCAATAGAAAAATTACAATTAAGACAGTAGCTACGAGTTCAAAAAGTTACAACTACAAATCAAAACGTTTCCTTACACAACATTTTTTTTTAAATAAATTATCATCATCATACCTACTTTATTAAATTATAAGTATTATACTGTAAGCATTATTGTAGCAATCGTCATTGTTTTATTATTTAAACTAGCTGCGCCCCGCGGTTTCACCCGCGTAAATGTCGATCCGTGGGAATATCAGGATAAAAAGTAGCCTATATGTTAATCCAGGGTTTCAACTACCTCCATACAAAATTTAATCAAGATCGGTCCAGCCGTTTGAGCGTGAAGAAGTAACAAACATATAAACAAACACTCGCACACTCACAAACATTCGCCTTTATAATATTAGTGTGATGAATGGCTCGCCATCACACATATAAGTAACTTGTTGAAAATATTGTAAAAGTCATTTATTTAGTTTCTTGCCGGCTCTTCTCCATAGCAAACGTCTAATTGGAACAGTGACAGCTTCTGACCTTTCATCAGTGCCCGTGTAGGTTTAGGTGTGTGAGTGGTTTCTATGTTTTTTGTTCGTGTTCCTTCTCTGCGTCATATTTACCGCAAATAAAAGTGTTTACTGTCTTTCTTCCTAAAATAAACATTGTTTCTTTTTCTGACACAAATAAATCCGAAGAGGTTTTCACTGTGTGGCTAAAACCAATTGTAAATCCCTCATGAGCAAGTCACCAGATTCTCAACTAACCAGATTCGCAACTCACCAGATTCGCAACTGATCAAATTATGTATTATCAAAAACAAAGTAAATAATAATATATAACTTTCAAATAAATTATTACGACTATTTTACTAATAGACAACCTCATTACATAAACTGATAAAATAGGCTAAATGTTTCGGAAATAAATAAATAATAACATTAATAGTATTTATTTATTATTATGTTGAACCTAATGCTGAACATCGTACTTAAGTGTAACAAATTCGCTTCCAAATACTTAAGGAACACTCAAATACACGGCAACAATAGGTACAGCTCAATACAAAACCACTATTCACAAATAAAATGTACCTGCTTACGTAGAATGTAACAAAACCGTCAATTCTTCGCGAATTCGTACACTTTTCTCCATTGTACTCTAAAGTACTGGAGTTACTCTTTAAATCTAATTTGGAAAGGCTTTTCGTGTCAAAACTCTGGCTGTATTTACACCAGGCAGGTAACTCAAATACTAAGTGGGGGATTGAGTTCGCAGGATTTTGTACCACTTGTAGATTGAAAGTGAGTTTTTCGTGAGAAAAAAAGTTAATGTTTGACTGCAACAATGTCTGTGGCGTTGTTCTGCTAAGCGATTCTGGAATTTATTCCTGAGTTCGGTAAAGGTTCACTTGGTAGTGACTTGCCAACAGGACCTACTAGGGATGGTAATATGTTCACCCCGTGTCACACTAGACTTAACTGGTGAAATAATGATATTAAAATCATAATCTATAATAAAAAAATAGAAACGACGAATTTTTGTCTGGTTATGTATGTTCCAGATTGGCGCGAAAATTGCTAAACGAATTTGGATGAAATTTAGCACACAGATAGTTTATAGCCTGGATTAAAACAATTATATAGGGAGGGTAGGTACTTTTATTCCCGGTAGTACCTATGTCTCCGTGGGATGTTTCTCGCGAACATAGCCGCGGTCAAAAATCTAATCGGCTAGTAATCTATACGTACCTTTTCTTTCTTCTTTTCATCGTAGACCCACAGCAAATATTTGTCGAAAACGCCACTTATAGGTACAACTTACTTTTAGACACAAATGCAACCCCAAAAGCCAAGCGGTTAGTCGACTCTTCACGTGACCAGAGGGCTGGCCTATTTCTTGGCCAAAGAATTAGCATTGCCATACAACGTGGCAATGCTGCCAGCCTTTTGGCCACTGGCCCTGTTGACAGCGATGCGGACGAATTCTTTGATGCTTTATGATTATTTTGTTTATTTTTTCATATAATTGTACATATTATTATAGTTTATATGTTAGCTTATATTATGTAAATATCTATTAAATTAAAAAAAAAAAACCTTCGACCCCAAAAGCTGCTTATAATAAAGTTGTTCCTTGAAGTTATAAAGTCTCCAGGGCCTGTCATTTCACCAGCAACCATTATCTGCCTAGCAGCGTGTTCTGTTGTCTGCACACTATAGCAGTTGATGGACGCTACTGAAGGCGCTAAGCTCGTAGCTAAATTCTGGGCTGACTGTATACAGGGTGTCCCTGGAAGTATGGATCAAGTCGAATAGGGGCGTGGGCAAGGTCATTTCCAAACTTTTTAACCCTGAGAATGTCGGTGAATTTTTTACGGTTCAAAAGTTATGACCAATTTTTTATTTATTTTATATTCAATCACTTCGCTTAGTGCTCAAAGAAAATAATCATTAAAAAATACTATCAGGGCTATCTAAAAAAATTAAATTGATAGCCCCGATAGTTTTTTGTTAGGATTTTTTTTAAAACGATTCGGTTACTCTTCTCTTTTTTTTAACGTTTGGAAATGAACTTGCCCACGCCCCTATTCGATTTGATGCATACTTCCAGGGACACCCTGTATAGACAGCTATCGACTCGCTATGAAGATTCTGTTAAACCGGAACACAGTACCTAATAAAACTTTCTACAAAAACATTTTAAACCTTTTATTAATAAAACTCTCGAATCAAAAACCAATTTAAAACTAGCAACAGATGGTAAGAAATTGTTGCAAAGACAAGAGTGCGTCTTTTTGAACTGCAACTCAAATAATAGCTCGCTCATTTCTCCATTACACTTTCAGATCGGCTCTGAAACGAACTGTAATAAACTATATAGACTTAAACTTAGCAGCTACATTAGTAGAGTTGGCAAGTGGAGAAATTAATGCAATAAAACTTCTTACCTTTGACTCAAAATCGCATAAAATCATGGGCTTGGAAATGCAATAAAGCAGAGCAAAATCAGCCTATAATGTTCCTACTGCTAGGACACAGGCCTCCTCTTACCTCCTCACGCGGGCCTAGTGCGGTTAGGTAGATGTCACATGTCTTCGAATTTTATGTTCTGGGACATGACGATTTCCTTACGATGTTTTCCTTTACCGTTTTGAGAGCAGTGGTGATGAAATAATTTATACAAACTAAAACGCCTGTCTGGGTTCGAATCTACGACCTACAACTCATAAGTCACGGGCGTTACCACTGGGCAAGTACTACTCACTGTACCTGGTGCTATTAAGTTACTCAATACTCAGTTTAACCACCTCCTCCTCCTCAAGTCGTACTCCTCATTACTGAGGGTCGTGATCCTCCCTTGAAAACATCTTTTCCCTGACGATGTTTCGCCATCTCTGTCTATCCTTGGCCAAGTGAAGCGCATCATGAAATCTCGTGTCAAGAGAAGAGCTTTTCTGGTCGGACCATCGCAAAAGGCTGCGACCTCTTGGTCGTTTACCATCCACCTTGCCGGTAACCATCAGTTGTTCGAGGTTATTGCCATCTTTTCTCGCTATATGGCCGAAAAATTCCAAAACTCTGCGGCGACAGGTCGTCGACTCAGTTTAACAATACATCTTAAATCCAGCTTAATTCCGTAGCAGTATACTAAAATCTATCTAATTTAAAACTACAGCCACTCCGATGTTCCATGAGTAGGTACTACGTACTGTACTGAACTCAGTGCTCTAATTTCCCAACGGGCGCATTCGATTTGTCGAACTACTGTCAATGCCAAATTCTCAAAGTCAATATTTACGAAATAGATTCGATATTGTATCGATAGGTAATAGGTCCGGAGTAGATTTAATAGCCTTGTTTTGTGATTGAAATGTTAATCGTGATTTGTGTGGTCTCGAAAAATAACTGATTTGCGATTTACTTTCCGTAACCGTAGTCTTAATTTTGGCTTGCGCACTAAGAATCATCATCATCATCGTCATCAGCTTACAGCAGTCCACTGCTGGACATAGGCTTCTCCAATTGCAGGCCATTCAGCTCGATTCTCGGCAACTCATATCCAGCTGCTACCAGCCACCCTGTGAAGATCATCACTTCACCTAGCTTAAGGGCATACCTTACGTTTGCCAATTTGCGGTCTCCACTCAAGAACAGCGTCTACCCCAACGGTTCTCGGACCACTTTTAAGACGACTGTCAGAGTAATCCCTGATTTTTTAAAGCCTGATTTAGTATTCTGTGCAATACGATCACGTAGCCGAAAGAAGTCCACTACTGGAGCCTCATGAGCCTCCCCAAGCGTCATCACATCGACCGTTCTTGGCTACTTGCATGGATGTTGCTTGTGCTACTTGTATTCACAGGAACCCCGCGACGGGCAATGCGATTAAATTCAGTAAATTGTTGCGGAAAATGCACAAAGTAACTAATATTGTCCAATGTCGCAGAAACCTCTCCTCTCTCTGTTGTCTTTTTTATCATTGTTTCTCTCAACCAAAGCACCTGCCATCTAATCTCTTCTCCACCCTTGGTTGACTGGTAGAGAATGCCTAAGGCATCAAGTTCGTCTTTGTACCTTTTTGTGCGAAAATTTTAAATATATGTCGCATCCGGTCATTCGTTTGACTATTCGGAACGCCAGCGCCATCCGGAGCGTGCAGCGAGGTGGAGCGGCCCTCTCGGACATCGGAAATCATACGAACAACATGTGCACAGAAACTGTCCCGCGTTCCGTATCTGGTTGTATCGTGTACCTATAGTGTGTGATTTGCTAGTGTGATTAATTTGTTCGTGAAATTATAATCTGATTTGAACTGCAAACCGTTTTTCTATTGCGCAATAACCAACACTATACCCATAATTTGCCCACAGTAGTTAAAATATGGCTGATAATAACGAGACACACATGCCTTCTCCGTTATATACATATAAATAAATAAACCTCTTTCGCTCAGTAAAGCTCGTTTTTCTTTTGAGTATCATAATTATCTTATATTAGGTATTTTTATCACGACTACTATCACATAGAGCACACATTCTTCGCAGTTCTTCTCCAACTTCTCAAGTACCTCAATAACTTGTATGCAAATTAAATGAAAGCGGCCGCGGTGTGAATAATATGCAGGTTTGCATGTTAAACGCGATAGTTTGCCGAACTTGGAGCCGCCTAAAGTTTGCGGCGCCATCTATTGGCGGTGTGCGGTTATTAAATTAATATGTAAGCTGAAGTTGCTGCGCTGCTTTGATTACGTGTGTAAAATCTTGATTTTGTTTGTTGCCATATTCGAAGGCTTTAAAGTTCAACAGAAAAATATACCTGAAACTGATGAAAGAGCATGTTTTCATCAATATTCTTTCATGTGTATGCTTAAGGCTAGTCTTGTGCTGATTGATCATTTCAGTCAATTTTGGGGTGCAAAAGTATCCTAATTCCCAATTCTTTATTTCTCCAAAAATTAAATATTTACATAATATAAGCTAAAATATAAACTATAATAATATGTACAATTATATGAAAAAATACACAATCATTATAGGGCATCGAAGAATTCATCCGCATCGCTGTCAACAGGAACAGTGCCCAAAAGGCTGGCAGCATTGCCACGTTGTATGGCAATGCTAATTCTTTGGCCAAGAAATAGGCCAGCCCTCTGGTCACGTGAAGAGTCGACTAACCGCTTGGCGATATCCCGAAATACCAAGTGGGCACTCGGACCCCATGGCCCTAGTGTTTCAACCCCAAACGGCTCGAACATATAAGTCCCAATCAGGTTGCAATATTTTCGCCGTTTGAGGTTTTCTGCACCTGCAGCAGCCGCCCCAGCACAGCCCACCGTGCTAGGAAGATGGGATGGCGCAAGGGTGTCGACACACGTTGCATCCCACACCAAAGGTCTGCCTAACTTCCAGGGCATTATGGTCATTCCGTCTGGCCTCTTTCCATCGTCGCGTGCCAGGCCGTTGGGTTCTAAAACAGCTGGCACCCCGGCGGTGACAAGAGCACGACGGATGATGTCATTAATGCTGGCGTGCCGTGCTATCCGGCCTGCGCTCCTACTGCAGGATAGGCCATGGTGTCCAAGGCAGTCGACAGCTTCACCGCACTGACAGCGATGAGGAGCCCCGCAAGGAGCGCCCAAACGCAGGCAGGTAGCGAGCCGAAAGGTAGTGTCACCCAGCATAGTGCCTATGTTGGGTGACGGGAGTGCTTGAAGCCACAGCCCCGACTCCCACTCACCCACAGCCAGCAGGCGGGCACGCTCAGCAGAATTGGTGGACGTATTGATAAGATTATTTTGGGGTTATTTTGAATGGTTTTGGGATACTTTATTTATATTATAGATATTATACTTTATTGTACACCACAAAAATACAATACAAAAAAAAATCGAACACTACAAAATATACAAAGGGCGACCTTATCGCTTTCTGCGATCTACTGTTTGTTTGTTTACTTTAAAAACCTGAAGAACCAAATGTTGTTGTCGGATAAACAACTGAACAATGGACATACACCCGAAAAACTTTCAAACTCAAACTCAAAGTACCTATTTGTTTCAATTAAACCATTTACATGCACTTTTAAAATTTCAAGCAGTCGTACAGTCAGAAAATATGAAGCTAGTTGCCTATCCCAAAGCGTACGTACCTATGGAGAAGAACGGGCAAGAAACTCCATGGACACTCTTTTATAAATTATATTTTTACAAAAATATTAGTTACATCATTAATGTTGAATTTATAATTATATGTGAGAACGATGTACAAAAAAGTCGTACGCGTTATAAGCTTCCAGAGTACAGCAAATGGTAACAAGACAAGAATCCAAAAATAAAACAATTAAAGATAAGCCGAGGCAGCTAAGTGATGACCAGCCCCAACTGACGGCGCCCGTTCACGATTTTTCCCCTTTCTATTCATTTTCCTAAATGGAAACAACTGAAGTGTAAATAACGTGCCTTGTGTAACCTTCACACACAATAAAATCGAACGTCCACTGCTACATAAGATGTGCATGGAGAGGGTTCATGCGCAGCTCATTTGTTTGGCAGCCACGCATTTGTGTGTAGCGTGGCCGTGGGTGGCAGTGGACGATCCTGCCCACATTTACATACAAGGCGAAGCTAAGTACACGTGCACAGCTTAGTTGTTAGCTGCTGTGGAGCGGCGTCTTAATGCCGCGATAGTTGTGAACTAGGCGCAGCTTTGGCTAACTTTGGGAAGAGAAAGTTGGTGCGTGGGCGCCATCTATCGGTGGATGCGATTATTAATTTATACTATTAGATTGTGTGTGGGTGTGTAATTTAAATGTCCCAACTTCCCATAACAATTAATTTTGCATTCAGTGGACCCGAAAGACGTCCACTGCTGAACATAGACCTCCCCCAAGCACCTCCACTTCGACCAGTTCTGTGCTTCTCGCATCCAACCTTGTGGGATGCGTGGGAAACCTTCCAATACACGGCTACATCTTCCTGTACACGGTCGCCACTCCAGAACCTTTCAGCCCCATCGGCCATCTGTTCTGCGAGCAATGTGCCTTACCCACTGTAACTTAAGTATGGCAATTATTCGGGCTATGTCGGTTACTTTGGTTCTCCTGCGGATCTCTTCAATTCTGTTTTTTTTTTGCTTCCCATTAATGAAAGAATTTTCGGAATTGGATCAGTAGTTCCGAAGATTATCCCCTACATACCTACAAACTTACAAATCCCTATTTAAAATATTAGTAGGTATACTTAGATAGATAAAAAAAGTTTGAATTTACGTTAATTAACAGCGCGTTCAAACGACTCTGTTCAATTTTTCTTCTACATTTTGGATAGCAGCCATACAAAACTCCATCTGCATGCAGAATCTTTTTGGGAAAGGATATTACTGGTGTTGCTCATCCATCCTTATTAAACAACCCGTAATGGTGTCGCCGCATAGGCTTTTGGTAGCCGCCATCATGACATGATTTACAAGATAATGGATATTGGTACGTACAAATGTAATGCTTCGTCTACGTTATGAGCGATTGTGTGCTTTTGTACCTGTTAGTGGGGCTCAAAATGAATGCACAAATAACGTGCAAGGAATGGATGTCCTAGAGTCCTAGGGTGGCCAAAATCTGCGTCACAGAAAATTGATGAATTGATTTTAAGACTTTAAAATAAGCGAATTCTGAAAACTACAACTACGCACATAAAAATTAAGAGTAGGTAGTGTTAGTATCTGAACAAAAAAAAAATAGAGAATCGGAAGTCGGTGTCGTTGGTTCAGCATTTTCGTTATTTGACACCGACTTCCGAAATTAAAGTTATTTTTCACTTTGTAGTGTTTTTTTTTGAAGTCGGTTGTTTTTTTTGTAAAAAAGTTTTTATTTTTCACTTTTTAGTTGTACCTACCCCACACAAATTCAATTAACACTAGTGCATTGAAGAATTGAAGACACGACTCGAAGAATTATCAAAATTCGCATAGAAATGCCGGAGATGCAGTACACTTATGCATATAACTTTGTACATAAGCATAATTACCTAATGTATTACATACTAAAACCTTCCTGAAAGTATGTAGATCACACTAATGAAAGAATTATCAAAATCGGTTCAGTAGCTTTTGAGATAATCGCGGACATACAAACATACATACATACATACATACATACATACGGGTCGAATACAGAACCTCCTTTTTTAAAGTCGGTTAAAAAAATGGATGATTTAAAGGAGCAATCCTTTAAGATTTCTGACCAAATTTAGATTAAAATGTGAAGTACAGACAGAAAGAACTGTCATGATTTCCAAATACTATTAAGATTTGTAGTGATTTTAAATACCTAAATAGTAAAATTGAAAGTAGGTATGTGAGTTGCCTCAAATGATTTTTGTATCAGTGTGTCAAGAAGTTTGAAAGAATCTCATTTGACAGTTACCGCAAAAGTAGGTATTTTAATGAAACGGAATTGAAACATGATGTTTAGAGCATTCGCCTAGTTTCTAAGTTAGTTCTCTTCGTTTTTTTAGTAGCTTTTTCATTTCTTTCTTACTTTACCGGACGTAACATAATAACAAACCTACAAGTGGGTACCTGTCATTGTTTCCCTTTTCCGTGTGGAACTAAGTCTTTAACCTCCCATAAACATAAGCTCTACTTAAGAACCAATTACCAAAGCGGCACATAAAACGTGTGAACACTTATTGCTAAGTACACGTTGAAGCAACTAATCGGTACAATTACCACACCCTGTGTGGGTAGTCGTAAATACAGTAAAGCTATAATTAGGATCATAAATGCTTAAATGAAAGCCTACTTTATGTAATCTGTAATTATATGAATGTTATACCATGGTCTTTATCCTATATTAGAGCCAGGAATTTGAGATAATTTTCAAAAGGGAAATAATAAGCGTAGCAACAAAAGTTTTCTTTAGCACCTGCAACCTAATGTCTTTTTTTGTATGTAGGCAACGAGTTAGTAGAACAGCTTCTATTATATTAATTCACTAGCTGTGCCCGCGACTTCGTTCGCGTGCATCTCGGAAAACAAATTGGATTTCAAGGGTTTTAATTTTTTTTTTCGTGGTAGGTACCCTATTTTTTTTTTTTAAAGTAACCTAAGTTACTTCTTATTACATCAACTATTTGCCAGTGAAAGTCCCGTCAAAATTGGTTCAGCCGTTTCAGGGATTAGCCGGAACAAACAGACAGACAAAAATTAGAAAATATATATTTTGGTATATGTACCGTGTATACATCCATATGTATTTAGTAAAAAGCGTTTATTTTAATATTACAACTGTTTGTAATATTAAAATAAACGCTTTTTACTAATTTGTAGAAATGCGAAAGCGTGTCTGTCTGTATGTTACCTCTTCACGCTTAAACCGCTGAACTGATTTAGATGAAATTTGGTAGAGAAATAGTTTGAGTCAACATAGGATAGTTTTTATCTCGATATTCCCACGATATCGAAACTTATGCGGTTGCAAAAATAATTACAAAAAAATTAAGTTAAACTTCTCATAACAAAGGACAAAGTAAGTAAGTAAGTATAACTCTAAGCATTTGTTTCAAATAAACCAATTACAGGCACTTTTTAATCGTCAAGGGGTCGGTCAGTCAGAAAGATGACGCAAGTTGCCCATTCCAAAGCTTAGTTGGCATAGGTTCCTTTGGAGAAGACAACTTTTAGAATTTGTGATTTTAGCACCTCTTATGAAAATACTATAATAGCACAACCATTATATAATCGTCAAATAATAAAATATTATCACAGAATACAATCATGCCTTAGATTGAAGGCACTATATTGTGCTCCCAACAATGCATCAGAATTCAATGGAAGGCGTCAAATATTGAATTTACAATGAGACGCGATAAGAAAGGGCCGAATTTATTAAATAACCTACTTTCGCAGGCATTTGGGTGATATCTTGTGTTTTAGAGGTCAAAGGATTTTAAAGGGTTTGAACGAAAGTTCCCTGGTATTATAACGCGAACCTATTTTGAACCGCTCCCGCGACAATCCACTCGTCTATAATTTTATGGTCGATTTGTTCCGGTATCCTCTGCTAGTTCTTCTTCTGTTTTAATCTCTGGCTTATCCACTTTACGCTAGGTTATTCTTTCTGACAGGTAAGTACAGTCAAGAGAAAATAAACGTTTCATGTTTTATAGAAAGTTCTAGAAGCTGTGTGAGAAGCAGACGACGCACATCCTTCTTTTGATACATATTAGGCGTCTGATGTCCGTCAAATGTTGGTTGCGCACCGAAAAGGGATTCTTCGTAATACAATTTACGAATCTTTGTCTTCGCCCTGAACCGTATTGTTTTGATATATTATGATATGTACTGGAAATAACACACTTATAGAACATGTGTATAAACGTTAGAGTCTGTAGGTAGGTACTAGATTTTTGGTCTATTTTGGTAATCTATTATCATTTTTGAATCGTATGGTAGCAGGAGTTCAAAACAGCAAAATACTGAAATAGCACTCCGTTCTTCTCAGGCTGAGAATTCAGGAGAATTTCGCTACAAAAAAAAAACGGTATGTTGCAAATGGACAAATCACTTCTATTAATTGCCGTGTTATGTAGCATGTTTTGAGAATGTTCTCCATGCTCTGTCGTCACTTGGGCATGCAACACATAAATTACAACCGAAATACCATGCTGAATAACAATAGATACTTATTACAAAATTATTCAATAGGAATCAATTTTTCAATTGGATTGGATTTTTCTTTTTAACCATTTTTTTTCCACTTAGCTAGCACACACACACATCACACATTTTTTTTTATTGTATTTAAAATATCTAAAGAAATAGCAACCAACTTTGTTTTTATCATAAAACTAATCCAGTCTAGGTTTTTGATCAAAAAACTGGATTTTCTTTCCCGGAACATAAAGGACTAAGGAAGGAACACTGATGGGTTTCAGTCAGTAAGAGTCTGACACTCCCTTCCGCTCCACCCAGAGCGGGAGGGATCATTTGATGATTTCCCATTCATAAAAAAAAGGAATGAGACATCTCATGGCTATGATGTGTCTTTGATTTCATTAGCACGTTCAAAGACACGGTGGCTGTATGAGATAATAGTCAATTATGTGTTAATTGTGGTAATAAAAAAACTAGTTTGTAATAATAGCTAAATGGATGTCAAATGAATCACTGCGTACCATAGAATAGAATCATTAATTTGCATGAAGGTAGAATCTGTACTTACCTATTAAAAAATCTTAAATATATTGCATCACTTGCAGAACGCACGCACTATACCGCTGGGTATACATATATGAATAATACAACTAAGGTGAGCAATAAGGAAGGATTTTTGACAATTTATCTCCTAAAGTGGTTAAATAGTAAATGTAAGTTTGTATGGATGCTGGCCATTTCCATCATTCGTCATTCAAAATATTAACCTTTTAACCGCTTACGACGGATTAATCCGACAAATATTTTCATGTCCATTCCGCCAGGGTCGTATATATACGACCAAATAACACAGCTCGTTTAATCTGTCGAGCTCGGCTAATGAGACACAATCCTGTATTATTATTACATCATCACAGCTCGTTTCATCGGTATTTATTTTTCATTTTTTTTTCGGGCGCTGTGGTCACGACAACTCAAATAAAGTCGGGCGGATAAAAGGCGCATTGGTGATTGCAGAATTAGGTTACTAAGCAAAGAAAAGGACGCTGCTATACGTCGTCCTGTGATAATCCTGGGCGACAAGGAACTATACCCCTGAAAATAAGTGCCGTGCTTTGGGGCCTATGGGGCCCCCTTAGCACAGCATCATGCTGAGCGGAAGCCTCTTATCACATTCACGACGTGCAGCTACCGTTATGTGCTTGTTATTAAAGATTTGTTACATTTTAGGTACTAATCTATATTGTTCCTGCAGTTGGGACAAGGACCTCCTCTCGGTGAGAGGAAGTGGGCCGTAATCCACCACACGGGCCTAGTGCGGGTTGGTAAATGTAACATGATTTGTTGGTTCTAGGACATGCCGGTTTCCTCACGATATTTTCCTTCACCACTTCGAGAGCAGTGGTAATGAAATAATTTACACAAAGTACAACGCTTGGGTTCAAACCTTCGACCTACAACCCGTAAGTCTCGGCTGTTAACACCTGGGTCACCTCAATGTATATCCATACTAATATTATAAATGCGAAAGTGTGTTTGTCTGTTACCTCTTCACGTCTAAACCGCTGAACCGATCTAGATGAAATTGGGTATAAAGATAGTTTGAGTCCCGGGAAAGGACATAGGATACTTTTTATCCTTATATTCCCACGGGATCGAGACTTATGCGGGTGAAACCGCGGGGCGCAGCTAGTAATGTATAAGTATCAGTATCGTTTATTCTGCACGTGTTTCTGTGGCATTAAACCAATTTCTCTTTCCTTCTATACCATTACAAACAGCACCTCAAAACCTGTCCATTTTATATAGAACGAACCACTTGATTATTTCCTTTGTCTACAAATGTCAAAGTGTACCAGCCGTGCGATTCTGTAACCGTCTCACCGTGAAAAGTTAGGCGAAGTGAGCGTGGAGTGAGCTATCAGTGTCATCCCACCTGATACTAGGGATTGACCAAGCATACATTTACAATCATAATCGAGATTTTAATAATAGATTTTATGCTAAGTCTATTGATCATTTTATATATTTTCAAAGCTAGTATTTTAGTGGTCAAAACATTAATATTTCGTGGGGTTTTACAATAAAATAGCAAAACATAAACTTAGCCAGAAACTCAATGTTGTTTTTTTTTTTCTTTTTTTCCTAGACTGACTAGTCAATACAGCCTGAGGCGCGAGCGCGTCACGCAAGTGTTCACTTCACCCGAATCACGACATTAAATGTCGAGAATCGGGTGAAGTGAACACTTCACGCCACGCTTGCGCGTTAGTCACTGTCATTATCACATAGAAGATTATTTTGATGTGGATTGCGTGAAGTGTTCACTTCACTCGATTCACGACATTTAATGTCGTGAATCGAGTGAAGTGAACACTTCACGCCGCGCTTGCGCGTTGGTCACTGTCATTATCACATTGTAGATTATTTTGATGTGGATTGCGTGAAGTGCTTGCGCGTTAGGCGCTGTCATTAATATTAAATTCAGTTTTTATTTATTTATTTCTATAATTGACGACCATGGTCGTAAGCCTGTTCGTAATCGAGTTCAGAAATTAGTTCCTATTTATTTCAACGCTTTTAGATATTATGTCTAAATCCAACCGTGTTTGTACATTTAAAAAGTCAGTTGTGTGCATTTTGTTTTCAACAATTAACCAGATTTTGTATTAACTAGTTACAGACTACTTATTTAACCTGTAACGCGTGCAAATATAACATTATTGTAGATAGATACTAAATAACTAAGATCCGTATTTTTCATGCACGGTCAAGCGGCGCGCGTCGCCCATGATTGGCGAGTGGCGACGAAACCGTAGCCAATGAGCGACGCGCGCGAAGTGATGTTGCCATGGTTACCGTGGAGTGAAATATGGAACATTCCGAATCGCACTGTAATCGATTACAACGTGCTTACACTTTGACCCCAATTATTCTGTATGGTATAAATTACCTATTATTCCCCGCATAATCTTACCATGCCGTACGGTTGTCAAGAGTGGTATTTTGACAGTTCAAACCGGTTTCGTTAAACTAACATGGCATTTTCGAAATTGTGTTTCCGGCTACAGTCGCCACCTTACCAAAGGATAAGAAATTCGTGGTGTAAAAAAACAAACAAATAAATACTATAATCTAACCGTGAGTAAATAATCAAGTGAAATAGTTTTGACTCTCAGCTGCCATAGTGGTGATTTATCTAAATGGGAACGCAAATTATTTATGTGAGAGTTGTGGGCGATGATGGCCTAATTCGGAATGATCCATATTTCACGCGGCGCACTGCGCATGCGTGCATGCGTGTCAAGCGTCGTAGTTGTTAGTATCAAGTGAACTTTTTTTTTGCTTTCATGCCATTGACGACCATGTACAACTCGTTTATAGAGAGTAGTATATTCCTTGATGTAGAATGTACATAAGCCTGTACGTATTCGAGTACAGTGACAATAATTAGTTCCTAATTATTTAATGCTGTTAGAGATTTTAATGTCTAATGCCCGGTTTCTGAAGAATTCTTAAACGGAGTTTAAACTTTCAATAGTTGTTGATTCGACATATTTATCTATTTAAGCGAATTCCTTCCTTATGCTCGGTTTTTGAGGTTCTCAGATAAACCCTCGATAATAATTCACTCGACTTTTAAGCTAAATTCTTCCTTAATGACGTGTTCAGAAACACGATATCGAACCAATAATCACTATCGAATGGATAAACTCCGTTTAAAAACCTCAGAAACCGACCATAAATCCAACTGTTTTTGTACATCGAAAAAGTAAATTTAGTCAGCCTACATTTAAGATATAACATGAGAAATTGTGCTAAGCAAGTACCTATTCAGTGATTGGTGTAATGTTCGTATACATAAGTACATAATACGTAAAAGCACATATAGGTTTTTTTTTATATCATCTCTAGATAAACTACACGTACAATATACAAACCTTATACCATAAATATTTAGGCATATTATTAATCTAGTGACGATTGCTGTTAGGACACACAAATTGCATTATTCATGTATACGCATGTTTTGGGCTGTCTAATTTTAGTTTTACTGTATACTGTTTACACACTGTGTCTACATTTCTCAGCCAACTCTCCTGTCGCAGATCTGCTGAAAGAAATTACTAAGTAAATGATGAAAGCAGTTCCTCTATCTTTATGTAGTTTACTTTATTATGTATTTAGTGTGTATAAATATATTACATTTTTTAATTTGTATCACATTAAAAAAAATTGCTAATACATTTTTTCTACTGAGTCGGCTGCTTCCTGAGATGCAACTTCTTAATGCCGGGAACGGAGGGACATTGGATGTGTGTCGGCTGCACCCCCACTGCAAAAAGCTGGAAATAATGGTAATAATTTGTTACTAAGTATTTGATTTATTTAATTCCTACACATCAGCACATCTGCAGCTAATGTATTTACTTTCAATAAGAATAGCGGTATGATTTATTAAGAACAGCGTCTGATCAAATAAAATCAATTGAATGGGCCAATATTATTACTATATTAGTCGATTGGTATCAAAACCGGTCCAAATCCATTAATTTATCATGGATTTGACCAATTTTGATACCAATCGACTCATATATTTAGAGCACAACGAGTTTCTACATTTCTTAATTCCATGCTCCGTGCCTGTCTGTGTCCCAATTTATTTGTTCCCTATTGTGTTTATCAAAAATAGTGTGTGAAATAATGAATACTTGCCTCAGACCGCCACGCATGACACAGCCGGGAGCGATGTGATCAAATCAAATAGAGGCAGTGTTCTTTTATTGTCTTCTGTCCCTTTAATGACTTAGCAACTGCAGGGTCGATAAGGCTCATCTGCTGAAAGGTAGAATATATCAGATTAATAAAATTCACTTGCTTTTGTGTGCCTATACTTTTGTGTTTTTATTTTAAGTTATCCTATGTTGTCCCACAGCTGGGCACGGTCTAGTCATATTGAGTTGTTTCTAATTAAAAAAGTGTTACTAGGATACTACATAAACCTTTATTGACTGATAACTACCTATATCTTGTAAAAATATACCACTATAATTGTAAAATCATAAGATTTTCTTGAAGTACTTACGTAAAATTTTCTTTGACGATTTTATTTCTCTGTGATGTTATTTCGTGCAAATATTATCTACAATATTATTTACAAGGACGTATAATATGTTATAAACGAATATTCATCCACTTAACGTCGATTTTACACAAAAACTATTAAAATAAACAACATAGCATCATAACAAAACAGCACGCACTGTAGCTGCCATTAAGAATCGTAAAGTCTATTTTTAACTTTTTTTTTTCCAATATTGCCAACCCATATTTTTCGTTTTGAATCATTTAGTCGATTAGTTTATCTACCGGACCATAGACTCAAACTGCTGCACAGGATATTAGACCGTATTTATCAGTAATAATAGAGGTTGAAGCCGCATGAATCGGGTGGTGACAAATGGTGTCGCTCGCCCCTGAAGGGTGCGCGCCGGTTGGTGACAAATGGGTACGCTCGCCCGTGAACGGAAAGGAGACGTTCAATAAATGTATGGGGCTTGGTACTAAAATAATTGAAAATTTAAACAGCCTTCTGAGCTTTATGAGCTGAAAGAGGGTAATTATTTTGACGTCTTTGGGTATTTAATTTTTTTTTACAGCCCGCCGTTTTTTTTTAATCAAGTGTTGAAAAATAAAATGCTTGCATCACTAACTACAAACATTATTATATTTTAGTGTTAGCAGCCCTGTGAGAAATGACGTGACAATGACAATGTCAGTCAGCGCGGCTGTCATTGTCATTTCTCATCGTCAATTATCATAGAAATAAGTGGCTATGTACATACTTATACTTTATAATTAAGAACATTAATACATTTGTTGAAATATTTTTCTACATATGGACTTGTACCAGTGGTTATGGTTTTAGTGGTTAGTGGTTATTTTAACGTCATTCTGACATTTACAGATTTGACCTTTTTCGACACGTTTTGATATTGCATTGTCATGATAATCAATATTTTCTGTCTCAATTTCATGGAGCTGCAGCTAAAATTATAATAAAATCTCAAAGTATTTAATAGAAACAGAAACTTTAGCCACATTTAAAATAATTATATTCCATAGAAATGAATAAATAAAGGCTACGTGCGTTTCGTTGTACTGAAACATTTTTCACTTTTTTACAAAAACGGGCGCCTGAAAAAATCATATTTAACTATAATCGAGTAGCTTAATACATAAGCTTTCTAATAAGGTACATCACATTAGCGTTTAAAAATCTTCGGAATTTAGTACCACTTTTGACCTCTCCTTTGATTTGATTTTTTGATTGTAGTAGCTTGATGTGCTAGCGTCTGTTCGTCATAATATTTACCTACCAATTTAAAATGCTTAAGACCTCATATTTATAATAACATTGTACTTACCTCATTTTTGCAGAATTCACTGTGTCAATTTTTAACATTTTTAAAAGGGCTAATTCGCGCGTCTTGTCAGTTGTCTAACGAAGAAGACATTAAAAAAAAATCGCGGCTGCTCTTTGGTCGCACCTTCGGTGCAACAAAGTCACAACAGCTCATTTTTAAATTATTTTGTTTGCTATAGTTTTACGTTAATAATCTTATAGTTTACAATTTGGCATACTTACCCCAATTTTGCAGTTTTGCCTATTTGTGACTTTGTTGCACCGAAGGTGCGATTTTATCATCTGTGGTGAACATGTGCTGTCTACTGCTGTCTATGGGGCTTTCCGATACAAAATAAACTTTTTGTCTGCAGTTTCAAAATAAATAATTGTAAATAAACAAATGAAAGTTTTATCTTAGCACCTACTTTGAATTAGTTTTTCAGTGACAATGGCTAGCACGATATTATAATGGTGAATGTGATAGTAATATGACATAATGTTGGCATGTACCTATTGGTGAAAGTTTTTCTAATTTAAAAATGAATTCCTCTACCTACTCCACAGTTCCTGTGTTACTGTTCATAATTAGATTCACCACCGATCGGTGACGACCGGCGCGCACCCGTCAGGCCCCACGGTCACCGATCGGTGACACCCGATTCACGCGGCTTCAACCTCTATTATTACTGTAAATTAAGGTCTAATATCCTGTGCAACAGTTTGAGTCTATGGTCCGGTAGATAAACTAATCGACTAAATGATTCAAAACGAAAAATATGGGTTGGCAATATTGGAAAAAAAAAGTTAAAAATAGACTTTACGATTCTTAATGGCAGCTGCAGTGCGTGCTGTTTTGTTATGATTTTATGATGCTACGTTGTTTCTTTTAATAGTTTTTGTGTAAAATCGACGTTAAGTGGATGAATATTCGTTTATAACATATTATACGTCCTTGTAGATAATATTTGCACGAAATAACATCACAATCAATCGATAAACCTTTTTTTTTGGTCAAACAAAATTTTACGTAAGTACTTCAAGAAAACCTTATGATTTTACAATTATTATAGTGGTATATTTTTACAAGATATAGGTAGTTATCAGTCAATAAAGGTTTATGTAGTATCCTAGTAACACGTTTTTAATTAGAAACAACTCAATATGACAAAGGTTGCCTGAAGACAAGGCGGGCGTCGTCACTGACACGTTCCTGACCAATTGGCCGAAGAAGGCACAACATAAGGAAAACTGGAAAAGTATGGGGGAGACCGTGCCCAGCTGTGGGACAACATAGGATAACTTAAAATAAAAACACAAAAGTATAGGCACACAAAAGCAAGTGAATTTTATTAATCTGATATATTATTATTCTACCTTTCAGCAGATGAGCCTTATCGACCCTGCAGTTGCTAAGTCATTAAAGGGACAGAAGACAATAAAAGAACACTGCCTCTATTTGATTTGATCACATCGCTCCCGGCTGTGTCATGCGTGGCGGTCTGAGGCAAGTATTCATTATTTCACACACTATTTTTGATAAACACAATAGGGAACAAATAAATTGGGACACAGACAGGCACGGAGCATGGAATTAAGAAATGTAGAAACTCGTTGTGCTCTAAATATATAGTAATAATATTGGCCCATTCAATTGATTTTATTTGATCAGACGCTGTTCTTAATAAATCATACCGCTATTCTTATTGAAAGTAAATACATTAGCTGCAGATGTGCTGATGTGTAGGAATTAAATAAATCAAATACTTAGTAACAAATTATTACCATTATTTCCAGCTTTTTGCAGTGGGGGTGCAGCCGACACACATCCAATGTCCCTCCGTTCCCGGCATTAAGAAGTTGCATCTCAGGAAGCAGCCGACTCAGTAGAAAAAATGTATTAGCAATTTTCTTTAATGTGATACTAATTAAAAAATGTAATATATTTATTTATATACACAGTAAATACATAATAAAGTAAACTACATAAAGATAGAGGAACTGCTTTCATCATTTACTTAGTAATTTCTTTCAGCAGATCTGCGACAGGAGAGTTGGCTGAGAAACGTAGACACAGTGTGTAAACAGTATACAGCAAAACTAAAATTAGACAGCCCAAAACATGCGTATACATGAATAATGCAATTTGTGTGTCCTAACAGCAATCGTCACTAGATTAATAATATGCCTAAATATTTATGGTATAAGGTTTGTATATTGTACGTGTAGTTTATCTAGAGATGATATAAAAAAAAACCTATATGTGCTTTTACGTATTATGTACTTATGAAAACGAACATTACACCAATCACTGAATACTTGCTTAGCACGATTTCTTATATTATATTATATTGTCTGAAATGTAGGCTGACTAAATTGACTTTTTCGATGTACAAAAACAGTTGGATTTAGACATTAAAATCTCTAACAGCATTAAATAATTAGGAACTAATTATTGTCACTGTACTCGAATACGTACAGGCTTATGTACATTCTACACCAAGGAATATACTACTCTCTATAAACGAGTTGTACATGGTCGTCAATGGCATGAAAGCAAAAAAAAAGTTCACTTGATACTAACGAAACGACTACGACGACACGCATGCGCAGTGCGCCGCGTGAAATATGGATCATTCCGAATTAGGCCATCATCGCCCACAACTCTCACATAAATAATTTGCGTTCCCATTTAGATAAATCACCACTATGGCAGCTGAGAGTCAAAACTATTTCACTTGATTATTTATTCACGGTTAGATTATAGTATTTATTTGTTTGTTTTTTTACACCACGAATTTCTTATCCTTTGGTAAGGTGGCGACTGTAGCCGGAAGCACAATTTCGAAAATGCCACGTTAGTTTAACGAAACCGGTTTGAACTGTCAAAATACCACTCTTGACAACCGTACGGCATGGTAAGATTATGCGGGGAATAATAGGTAATTTATACCATACAGAATAATTGGGGTCAAAGTGTAAGCACGTTGTAATCGATTACAGTGCGATTCGGAATGTTCCATATTTCACTCCACGGTAACCATGGCAACATCACTTCGCGCGCGTCGCTCATTGGCTACGGTTTCGTCGCCACTCGCCAATCATGGGCGACGCGCGCCGCTTGACCGGTTAAGGTGAATGTGACATGGCAGACCGCGAAATTTAAATTTTCTTACGTTTTTTGCAATTTGCAGATCAGTGTCAGGTTGTATCTTGATCCAAATATGATTCGAGACTATAATAGACATGTATTTACAGAATCATAGTCATAGTCATTAGAATCATTAATATATCTCCTTATGTTAGATTTCTACCATAAACACTTTTCCATATGAGATTTGTTCTTAACGATAGAAATCTAACTTAAAAAGATGTAGATTAATGATGATTAATGATTGTAATTATTATTATTATTTTTGTGGTGTACAATAAAGTATATATAAATAAATAAATAATAATAATATTAATGTTTTGACCACTAAAATACTAGCTTTGAAATTATATAAAATGATCAATAGAATTAGCATAAAATCTATTATTAAAATCTCGATTATGATTGTAAATGTTTGCTTGGTCAATCCCTAGCATCAGTGGGATGACACTGACAGCTCACTTCACGCAAGTTTTCACGGTGAGATTTTTACAGAATCGACCGGCAGAGCAAAACATTGAAATGTTAAGACCTCCCGACCTATGATTACAGTCCACAAATTGATACTTATCGACACTACTTGCGTCCGTAAGTTATACTTACCTGTAATACGTGTTGGAGGCATGCTTGGTATGAGTAATAGGAACTGGTAAGGTGGAATAGATTAGATATCGGTCGAGTGGAGTTTAAATGATGAGGTCACGATCTGTAGTAGCAATAGGGATCGATTATCGGCGTTCAATAAAAATCAAAAGTAATTTATTCAACCATTTCTGTCCCACTGCAGGGCAAAGGCCTCCCTTCCCTCCTTCCACTTATCCCTATCCAGTGCTGTTACACGCCAATCCTTGTGGAAAGAGTCGAGTTCGTCCCTGATAGTAGTAGTAGTAATTTATTCAAATTAGGCTGAGATTCCGCACTTTTAGACCACAAAATAACATACTTAAGACAGTTCTCCAAAACGCCAAAGTCACACTCACACACAGCACAAGGAAATGGTGCTGGCAAGAAAAAGAATAGAATAGAATACTCTTTATTATGTACACCATATAAATTACAGACATAAATATAGAAACTTTACAATGGGTGACACAAAAGGTGAAAAAGTTGCGCAACTAACTCTCCAGAAGCATACCAAAATTGATCCTATACAGGGTGATTTGTAATTTGATGTATTCCTTCTAGGATGTGATAGTGTGACCTGTTGGCAACAATAAAGCAACCATAAAGCCTAAACAAAAATTTACGGGATTTGAGAAAACCCAAATTTTAAGCATTTTTGAAAATTTCCGAGTATGGGACATCAGATAATCGTTTTTATCTAAACTTTCGAATTGAATGGCCTTCATTGATATTTCATTGGGTACCATACTTTAATCTGTCAAGCTCCGCTAATGAAGCACAATTGATTTTCTATAGTTTCGTCGCCGATCGGCGAACCGCGCCGCTTGACCGGTTAATCAACCTTTCAACGTGCAACGTAATCTTTTTTCAAAAACATAAGTGTTCTTAGCGTGTCAACGGCAAAAATAGAAAAAAATACACATAGTTTTTCAAATTTATTTGGCCCAAAATTCAGCAACGCGGATACCATTTGTTCCGTCCATGAACTTGGACACCTGTTATCTCAAAAATTTACTATGGCATTAAGCGTACAAATTACGGGTAAAGACACTTCATTTAATAGGCTTTATGGGCTGCTTAATTGATGCAAAGTAATCTATTTACAAAACAGACAAGCAGGTACACAAAATATTAAATTAAATTATTTGCAATGTCGGCTAGCACATTTCCCCCCTTCCCGAAACCCTCTGCTACTGTTAGTGTGTTACGCAATTACCCTGAATCTATACTAATAATAAAGCTGAAGTGTTTGTTTGTTTGAATGCGGTAATCTCTGGAACTAATGGTCGAATTTAAAAAAAATATTTTTGTTTTTGATAGCCCAATTCATGAGAAAGTCTATAGGCTATTAACATCACGCTGGAACCTCCTTAGGAACCGAGCAAAAAGAAAAAAGTCAGAAAGAACGCTAAGCGAAATCGAAGGTGGGCGATGCGATGGGGTCACAAGTAATTACACGTGGACGAAGTCGCGGGCAGAAGCTAGTCATCAATAAGAAAGAAGAAACATCCAAGAAACTAGACTCCTGAAAATTGTTAGTTAATTAATATTTGCAAACTTTGAAATAAACAGCAAGTTCTCCGAATATTTTGGCAAATATTTAAATTTTCTACTTATAATTAAATTCTTACGTCGACGATCACGCTTACCTACAAGTAAATACAAACGGTTTAAAATAGAGCCAACGTGAACAATGAAAGTGAAGGTCTTCCCAGTCCTTTGTTCAAATTAATTACAAATTTTCCACCTCATTCTTACGAAAAAATAATCAATCCTATTACAGAGAAACAATTAAGACGAGAATAACTTCTAATTTGAAAAGTAGGAAATGTTTAATGAAAGTAGGAAATGTTCGGATTTTTGTTGGTTCGTGGTTTTGAAAACGAAAGGCTTCAAAAGAATACTGGTATTCAGCTGCATCTGGTTGGTCCGGCCGCGCAAATTTTGCCAAAGATGTAAACAACAATGGCCGCTCGAAATTTAATAAAATCGATATACAAGAACATTTATTAAATTTCGAGCGGCCATTGTTGTTTACATCTTTGGCAAAATTAGCGCGACCAGACCTTAGTTGGGAAATGGCTAGGCAGATAATGATAGGACCTCATAGTTTTTCAAGGGCTGTGCTTCATACTTACAAGAATATATCCACTATCGTAGCCTATGTTATAGTAACACAATAATTAAAAAAAAAAAAAAAAAAAATAGCCTAGCCTTTACCCACCTGTGGGACAGAATAAAAGCTAACGAAAAAAAAAAGGTAGATATATATGATACTTTATAACGTCGTAAGCCATGGTACCTCTTGGGTATAGACAGGCCTCCTCCAACTGCCTCCATTTGTCTATATCTAATCTATCTATACATATAATATAATAAAACTGTAGAAAAGAAGTTTTTGTACATTAAAAAAAAAAAAAAATATATAGTCAGGGTGTTAAAGGACAACCAATAGAACCCATTTCCAGCATTTTTAGAATTTTTGTCTGTTTGTCTGTTTGTATGTTTAGTTATCCGAGCATCACGTAAAATGTACGAAATCAATGTAGATAACTTTTATACACAACGATTAAGCGTAACTTGAAGTAACATTTAGTTTTTGTTTCATTGCAATCGGTTCAGTCTATCAAAAGATTTTTGAATTTAAAGTGTCCCAGAAGAAAAATTAGTTAACGTGTGTTAATGTGCACTTGGTCTCACAACTTCACGTTTATATATATTTGCGTTAATAATTATATAAATTGAAGTAACATTGAGTTTTTTGTTTCATCGTAATCAGTTCACACCTAAAAAATGTAAATTAGAAAATTATAAGTGTTTCAGAAATAAATAATAAAACAGCGCCATCTATGGACAAAATGACTAACTAACTTACAATACAAATATATAAAAATAAAAAACAAAGGACACTTAGGCGTCGAAGTATTCATCCGCATCGCTATCATCCGGAAACGTGCCCAGAAGACTGGCAGCGTTGCCACGTTGAATGGCAATGCTAATTCTTTGGCCAAAGAACGACCCAGCCCTCTGGTCACGTGAAGTATCGACCAGCCGGCGAGAAATTTCCTTTCAAAGTCAAAGTCAAAGTCAAAGCATTTATTTCAAATAGGCACATAAAAGGCACTTTTGAACGTCAAAAAGTATCTTAAAATAGAATTGATTCTAGTCGCCCATTCCAAAAGGTAGTTTTCGTATGGAGAAGAATGGGCAAGAAACTCCACCGTTACTCTTTTAAACTCCTTAAAAAGGAGACGCGCGCTCGGGCCCCATGACCCGAGCGTTTCGACCCCAAACGGCTCAAAGCTGTAGTTGCCCATAAGGTTACAGTATTTGCGCCGCTTGAGGGTCTCAGCAGCTGCAGCAGCGGCGCCAGCACAGCCCGCAGTGCTAGGAACATGAGATGGCGCTAGGGTATTATCGACACATGTTGCGTCCCACACCAGAGGCCTACCCACCTTCCAAGGCAACAACGTCATGCCGTCTGGTCTCTTCCTATCATCACGTACCAAGCCGTTTGGTTCTAACACCGCTGGTACGCCGGCGGTGACAAGAGCTCGACGAATAATATCTTTGATTCTGGCGTGCCGTGCTATGCGACCTGCGCTCCTGCAGCAGGACAGGCCATGGTGTCCGAGACTGTCGACAGCTTCACCGCAGTGACATCGATGCGTAGCAACACAAGGTGCGCCCAAGCGGAGACACGTAGCGAGCCGAAACGATGAGTCATCCATCATTGTGCCTATGGTGGATGACGGGAGCGCTTGAAGCCACAAACCTGACTCCCATTCTCCCACAGCCAGCAGACGGGCACGCTCAACAGTATTACGTGACGTGTTTACAAGGGTATTCCGTATAATACTGTAGAGCGGCACGTCCCACCGTCTCTGGGAAGACAGGTTATCAGGCAAAACCGTATTGGGACAAGCCATTTTCCAAGCGTTCAACGCATCGGTCAAAAACGGCACTTCAAAATCGACCAGTGAGGAAGATAAAATGTTCCTGGTTAATTTATCGGTACTGTGGACCGAGGAGAGGAAAGCTGGTAAACTAATACTTGAAATTTTGTGGACGCCGAGACCGCCCAAGCGAATGGGTAGTGTGGCTTGCTGACACGCACGGTCGTCCAGGGCCACATTTAGGATGGAAGTTAATGTGTTTCTAATAATTTGGTCTAATTTTTCTAAAAGTTGTGGATGCTTCCATAGATGAAAGGAGCGAAGGCTATAAGTAAATTTTGGTCCAAAACAACAGTACCGAATGAGTGTGAAGGCCGAATGAATATTAATTTTGAAAAGTCTTTCCGAGACGTCATTAAAATTTTGTACCTTCTCCTCAATGAACGTTGGAAAGGATTCGTCAAAAATTGGGGACCCTAGAAGGTGAAGAGTTTCTTTCCATAATTTTGATATTTGGAGCTATTGTATTAAATTTTGCAATGGTTGTCTGTCTGTCAGTCGTTTGGGGAAGATAAATTTCGCATTTTGAAAAGTTAAGGTCTAGGCCAATGGAACTGAATTTTTCTTTTAAAAACTGTAAATCTTTTAAGACTGTGTCTACATCACCTCCTAGGGTTCCGTCATCCAAATACCATACGTTGAATTTAGAATTTAGTTGTCGAATAATTGGATTTATTGCCAAACTAAAAATGACTGGCCCAAGAGGGTCACCCTGTTGACAACCAACTGCTGATTTTAAAAGGTGGTCTTTATAAAGTAATTTAGAGGGTTGCCTGTAACATTGATAGAGAAAACTGTAAATTTTAGACAAAATTTTAAAGTCCGAAGTAAATAATAACTTGCAATTTGAGTCAAGTAGTTTTATTTACTTCGTAGTTTGAAATTTTATTTGTCTTCATTCTCATTTTGAAAGTTTGTGTTTTGTTCAATATTTTATTTGTTTGGTTCAGTTCTTTTTCTGAAAATGCCTTCTAGAAAAAAAAAAAACAAACCTTTCGCAGCGTAGCCGAGATGCGAAAAGGGCGAGATTAAGTAGGTCCAAGGAATCAGAAGAAGAACATGAAGTGAGTTGCGGGGGTGGACCTAAGTATTGGATGCTTTTCCCATGGTCAACTATACGTAGCTCTTTCACGCGTAAACAACCCCAATAACCTTTTTGTGTACGCTCCAGATGGTTCCACAGCTAATAGAGCTGTTGTTTATAGAGAAGCACTAGCATAAATAAAAAATAAAGATTTGAATCGGTATCTTCGCAGGATACCGACGCACACAAAATATATTATTAAGTTCCAACATCCACGCGATCGAAGTCGCGGGCACAGCTAGTTTTTAATAGTTACCACCAGTCCAACGATCTTTGGGCCTGCCTCTCGTTCATTTACCTTTGGAACCTTTCCACACTACGTTATTAAGGTATACAAATAACTATTTAATAACCCTTACTCGGTATTAAAACGGATTGCAGACAACAGTAAAATTGCCAAAGATATCAATATCTACATCTATACTTTGTAAAAATTAGTGCCTTCGGCCAGGTCTTGATATTAACCAGAGTAAATCACGTTCTAATAAAATAATAACACAGACAGACTAGGAAATAACTGGCAAACATGATAATGATTTGGCAACTTTTTTATGTCAATAAAAAGTACGTAATATCGGCCGAAATGCGTGATCGTTTGTTAGATCTCAAGAATCATACGCTTGATTCATAGGTATATCCTATACTGTACCCTAGTGTGCATGGAGAAGTTTTGGGAACAATCTTGCGAACTAGCTAATATTTAACCGACTTCTAAAAAGGAGGAGGTTCTCCATTCGGATGTTTGTATTTTTTTTAACCGCTCAAGGACCGCGGTGCACCGATCGGTGAACAAACAATAGAAAATCAATTGTGTCTCATTAGCGGAGTTTGACAGATTAATGTTTGTTCGCGCATAACTCCGTCGCTTGCCAACCGATTTGAAAAATTCTTTTTTTATTGGAAAGGGTATACTTCCGAAATAGTCTCATGAAAATTTTGTCGAAATCGGACAAGCAGTTTTTGAAAAATCAACAAAAATCTAATACTTTTTTGTACAACTAAAAAGTGAAAAATAAAAACTTTTAAAAAAAAAAAAACAACCGACTTCAAAAAAAAAAAAGTACAAAGTGGTAAATAACTTTAATTTCGGAAGTCGGTGTCAAAAAACGAAAATGCGGAACCAACGACACCGACTTCCGAAATTAAAGTTATTTACCACTTTGTAGTATTTTTTTTGAAGACGGTTGTTTTTTTTTTGTAAAAAAGTTTTTTTTACCCCGTCTTGGACTTACTACCATAGCACATGGCTCGTGCCGTTGCGGGAAAAAGAAAAGATCCAAAACATGCAGTGCAGTGGTAGACACATGCAACAGCGGGGAGCGCAACACACTATCAGTAGGAAAGGGTTTTATTTTGACAGTTCAACAACATGTATTGCATTATTTACGTGGTTGAGCAGACAAATTCTTCGTGCATATATAGGTACTTATGAAGCAATGGATTAGCAATATCTTTCAAAATGATTCAGATTGAGATGATAGTGTGTTACGCAATTAGGGTTGCAGGATGATGAAAAAAAAAAATCTAATGAGATGTCATTTGATTTTTTTTTGATCAAAATAAAAATAAATTGTTCGTGATGACGAGCAATTTATTTTTATTTTGATCAATTTTTTTCACTATTGAGCAGTGTTGTAGAGCAGTGTTGGCCCAGTGGCATCGGCTGCGACTTACGACTTGTAGGTCGTAGGTTCGAACCCAGACAGACGCTTTACTTTGTGTAAATTATTTCATCACCACTACTCTCAAAACGGTGAAGGAAAACATCGTGAGGAAACCGGCATGTCCTAGAACCAAAAACTCGAAGACATGTGACATACACCAACCCGCACTGGGCCCGCGTGGTGGATTATGGCCTACACCCTTTCACAGAGAGGAGGCCTGTGTCCCAGCAGTGGGAACATTATAGGCTGATTATGATTGTTCACTGTTTGTGAAAGGGAAAAAGAAATTTAAATCAAAATTGTTTGTGATTTAAAAAGTTTTGCAAGCGGTTTGAAGGGATTTTTCAAATAATATAAGAATTAATGAAAAATCACTAATAACTATGTTATCCTCTTTGGGAAACAAAGGCATTTTGCGTTATCAAAAAACAGGTAGTAGATAATATAAGTAGACAATCATGGTGGGCGTTATCTTAGACCTTGATTCGGTGTTTGATTAAATCTACAATCAAATAATTCGGACCAGGAAATAACTTTGTTTCACATCACGATTATATAAAAAAATACATCAATGTTTTGCTTTAGAGGACCTGCAGTATCTTGTGGGTAAAGGGCATCCGGATTTGTTTCTGACTTATTTTTTTTTTGCAGTTTTAATCATTCTTATTAATAACTAGCTGCGCCCCGCGGTTTCACCCGCGTAAGTTTCGATCCCGTGGGAATATCGGGATAAAAACTATCCTATGTCCTTTCCCGGGACTCAAACTATCTCTATACCAAATTTCATCGAAATCGGTTCAGTAGTTTAGGCGTGAAGAAAAGACAGACAGACAGACAGAGTTACTTTCGCATTTATAATATTAGTTTGGATGAAAGTGAAAAGGAGTACGAATAGACACGACGATAGGTATATCAAGCTATACATTTCCACTATAAGCTGACTTCTAATTGTACGAAAAGCCTATACATACGTGGTCAGTTAGAACTGGAAATGTATAACCTCCACAACCCAGTTACTGGGTAATACGATATCTTGCTAAGACTGGTTGTCAAACGTTCAGTCTTCCTACGACCATTAACGACTATCAAAGATCAACGAATGACAGCCGGGACCAACGGCTTGGTATGTAAAGATGGTCACGCATCCACGGACCAACCGCGGCAAGCGTTGCTTAACCTGATCGATCGACCCCGAACGGCTTTTATTATTGAGCCAAAAGCCTACCACGAATATAAATTGCCTTTAGAAATAAAACCGCTATTCCTACCATTTAACATTATTTGTTTTTTTTCTATTCGAGTACAATAAATAACACTTTATCAATTTGCCACTGTAGAGTAATTAAATTGCACACCCATCAATAGAATCACCCAATAAACCAAATGGACGAAAAAACAAAGAATACAGATTAATAACGAAATGCCAAACAATTCAGAATGCTAGATGAATGTAAAACGAACTAAAATGAGCGCAAAATAAACATACCCACCAGAGTGCATTCCGCAAAACAAAGCGTATGATGTTCGCTATTTCCGGTTTTTGATACCAATTTGCGTTCACATCCGGTTTACTCATACCATGAAATATTCTCTACGACCATAACTAATATTTTCCCTGAAAGTTTGAAATGGATAACATACATTGGTTCATCGATTTAGCAAGAAAGGACGGTTACGACTTTGGTATTGAAGTACCAATGTACAAAGATATTTGAAAACGTCATGTGTAGTCGCTAATCCAGATTTAGAAAATCCATCCATACTTAATATTATAAATTCGCAAGTATCTCTGTCTGTCTGTTTGTATGTTACCTTTTCACGCCTAGACCGCTGAACTGGTATAGAGATACTTTGAGTCCCGGGAAAGGACATAGGATACTTTTTATCCCGATATTCCCACGGGATCGAGACTAATGCGGGTGAAACCGCGGGGCGCAGCTAGTAACAAATAAAAAAGAAATGCTGTACGTTAATAAGCGTGTCACTTAAGAAAGCTAGGACCGATTTGGTTATTATTTGTCCACTTTAATAGTGATATGGGACAAATTAAGAATTTTTTGGAATGTGGGACAAAACTTCGGGACGAACGAAGAATAAATCGTTTTAAAATCTCTTGTCCCAATAAGTACAAAAATTTCAGAAAAAAAATACTTTCAGAATGTTTCGAACTTTTAAATTTTCTGGGCAACTTTTCCAATTTTACTCCAATCAATCTCAATTTTACTACCCTATAAACCCTGATTCGGACTATCAAGAACTTTTAAAACAAAAATTAACCAAAGCGCTTACCAAAGGACATGATTACCTACATGTTTTATAGAATCAGAATCAGAAATCAATAATTTATCATTTATAAGTCCTGTGTTTTGTGCATCGTTAGTGATCAATTTAGTCATTTACCTCATGAAACCGTTTCGAGACAAAAAAAATTAAGTATGTAAAATTATAAATATGTCGCAACCGGTCATTCGTTTGACTATTCGGAACGCCAGCGCCATCTGGTGGCGCTTGACAGAGTCTAGCCTGAGTTCGTGTGGGGTCGACAACCATGCGCGGTCCGAGGGGGGGGGTCGTGGGGGTCATGACCCCCCCCAAAATCATTCAGAGAATTCCATGTCGAGAATCTGAATGATTTACTTGCCTTACTAACTGAGCCACGAAAACCCCGATTGGCATATTCAAATACATTAAGAACATCGGCAGACATGGGGACTGCCGACTGAAGTAAAAACTTAAAAACTATGAAATGACAGAGGGTTTTTTAACGCACCTAATTTTTTTTTCCTTTAAACAGCCTGCTATAAAAATATAGAATCTAGGATTCAAGAGCGAGCGAAGCAAACTCGGGATATTGGGCACCCCGTTCGTACGTAAAGGTGAAAAGCTTAGATAAGGCCAGGTTCCAAACCTAAACTGCTGTAAAAAGAGTATGAGCTTTTCGCTGTGCCGGATTAAGACTACTTGATGCCCTAAGCAATCCACGCCTGTGAAGACAAGTAAGAAAATCATTCAGGCTCTCGACAGCTTGAATGATTTTGGGGGTTATGACATGACCCCCCCCTGGGACCGCGCCTAGTTGATGGTGCCCCCTGAGACGTGATGCCCTAAGCAATTGCTTAATTTGCTTAGGTGTTAATCCGGTACTGGCTTTTCGTCATAATTGGCTATTTGACAGTTGTAACGATAAAATATATAATATGTTAGATATAGTAGCATATAGGTTCACAATAATCATACAATAGGTTTTATGCATTAAAATAAATTGTAAATATTTTATTTTTGAAAAATAAATTAGAGATTTTTTATCTGTGGATTACAAAAACTGAAACGCGAACGGCCATGATCGAGCATCGTATGACGTCACATCACAATAAATAAAACGTTGTGTGTTACTATGTTTTATCATCGTTGGCAGTTTGCTGATTTTCCACACAAAATATACTTTTTATGCAACTTTTTATGCAAACTTTCCACACAAAATATGTTTAAGAGTTGAAGCGTCGTAGTTAGCTTTACTTAGTTTATTGAAATGTGACGTCACAGCCATAAATGTCACGTGATCGGCTGTTTCCGCGCGAATTTCAAAATACGGAATGAAAAAAAACATTTTTTTTCGAATAAACAACGCTTTTTTAAGAAAAAAATAATTGTAAGAGGTATAAAATAAACCTACGTATATTTAAAAATATCTTTTCGAAAACTGTCAAATAGCCAATTCGATAAAGTAAGTTCTCTTTTTGTATGATGGGTAAAAGAAAACAGAGACTATTCAAGGTGAGGTGCTAAAATTTTCAGGCTCGCTACGCTCGTTCTTGCAATTTACATTGGTTCTTGAGCTTTTCTTCAAAAGTCGACAAATCAAGTAATTCCTAGTCCTTTTGGAATGATCAAAAGAAAATCGAACCTATCCGAGAGTATGCAAAATTTTCGAGCTCGCTTCGCTCGCTCTTGCATTTTAGATTCTCATGGCTGCTTGAGCTTGCCTACGTAAGTCGACAATGTAACTCCTATTTCTACTTGAAAATATAAAACAAAACCTAATCAAATAGAGGTGGGTTCTTAAAATTTTCGAGCTCGCTTCGCTCGCTCTTCCCACCCTGCACAATTACCGTTCTAATACATACGACCAATTTGGCAGCATTTAAGTAACACACCCCCTATGTACAAGTTGCGTCCCTGAATAGCATAAGTAATGTGGAGATGGAGATGTACATGAACCTTAACATACCATCACGCCTTTAATACCCAAAGGGTTTGGCAGGGGTGTACCTTCATATAGTACGTACACCCACATTTCGCCAGTTATTAAGTGAAATGTCATAGACGGCAAGCCTACTGCCGCTAACCGGGCACAAATCCAGACTTCAGGCTGCTTCTGAGAAAACCCTTTAACACTTTACCCGACTTAGGAATCAAACCCAGCTAGGACCTCATGCTCAGCAGTAACGCTTGCGACCACTAGACCAACGAGGAGATGATATATAAAAACCCTCCCCCTCCCCCCCAAACCCCGCCCCCTCCCCTCCTCTCCCTTTAAATATTCCTCGGCACCTATGATGACCCCCCCCAAATTCCTGGGCTGCGACCGCGCCTGTCGACAACAGCGCGACAGAACGATTGGAGCCCTCTTGGACATTGGACGTCAAACGAACAACATGCGCTTAGAAACTGTCCCGCGTTCCGTATCTGGTTGTATTGTATCGTGTACCTATAGTGTGTGATTTGCAAGTGTGATTAAATTGTTTGTGAAATTATAATTTGATTTGAACTGCAAACCGTGTTTCTATTGCGCAATAACCAACACTATACCCATATAGTTCGCCCACAGTAGTTTAAATATGGCTGATAATAACGAAACACACATGCCTTCTCCGTTAAATATATAATTTGTAGTTTAAAATATTTTAGTCAACCCTCCCACTGCAGTGTGGAAATCAAATACTATTAAGTAGATATAATAATACACAAAACATTATCTTATAAGTGAAATAACTAGACTAATAATAATAGACTTCAGTTGTCGATCCCGTGACAGCCAATAGAAAAATTGTAGAACAAAAATGTAATCTACCAACTAGAAACCGAATTATTATACTGATATACATCTATTATGAAGGAAGATATAGGTATAATATTTTACCGAAATCTACTGAATCCTTGTACAGATGTATTGGCTTAAATAAATCCGGGCCATACAATCCAATCATAGAGACATGGAACACAATTAGGAAAAAATATTATATTTTGTATCTTCATTTTTATTGATACTATTTTTTTATTATTTGTAGAGATTTGGCAAGTAAAGTATCATAACTAAGGGTTTTTTGACGATTTGAGACGGTATTTTTATGTAATTGCAGATGCTCGATATGTCTATAATAATAAAAGTTATTTCTTATTAAATCCGCCCAAATTATGGAGTTTATTATATTCAGTAAGTAATTTCATAAATAGGTACCACTAGGATAATATTAAGGATACTGAAGTTACACTAATTATATCTACAATATCAATAATATTGCCTACTGGTAAATTAAAGTCTTTTTCGTGTTTGTCTGTGGGGTCTTGACTTTGACTTTGGGTCGTGTTGGTCTTCTAAATTATGCAAAGGATTTTGATGCGGTCTTCACCAATATTTAGAATATTTATTCCGAAAATCATATCAGTCAGTTTTATATAAGTATATCTATTTAGTACCCTCAATATGTTAATGTTTGGCAGCCTTCCACACTGCTTATGAGCTAAATAGGGCTATTTTGCCAAGTTTAATTGTCTTTTTAATTAGTACTTCAGTTGAAAACCATCTGCGCCCGCTTCCTGTTGTTGTTTAGAAAAGCAAGCAGTTTTAGCCTCGAAACGCAATTGGGCTTCAGATAAAATGATAAATTCCTTATTGCATAATTTCTCCAGGATTGTAAAGTGAGTCAAAATTTTATGAAAATTACTTTGTTAAAATTCTTTAGTTCAAATACAAAAACATAGATGGCGCCACACGGCGGTACCTAAAGCTGGCCTTCGTTATTTCTGTTTTTTATTTTAATTTTATATACTGATACTTATTTTTACGAAGTAGGTTTTTAAATCAAATTATGTAGGGTACAATATTATTATTAAATAACATAATAGATATAAAACTATTAAATAAAAAGTTAATAATGTTTTTTTTTATAAATTATGTCGTAAATGAATGATGCCTACATTAAATACCGTGGTTTATGTACGATAATCTTTTTTTAGATCACTTTATTAAAAATGTACCTAGTAGCATCCCCTGGAACAAAGCAAATTAATAACAAATTAACAAACATACTTCAAATCTTTAAATTACTTGAAAAACTACCAATATTATTATTTTGTTTTGTTTATTACTTCCAATAATTATTCGGCAATTATTTTTTTTTTAATAAGTCGATGTATAAAATTTTGAATTACCTACTGTTGTTTTTTTAACTGTACCTTTATAATTATTACGTCATGGGTGTTGAAAAATGTGTTATTTATAATACACTTAATTTATTTATACTCTATAACTGAAATAATAGTAAAAAAACACAAAATTAATAATAATGTCACAGCGGCAGACGGGTTAACTAAAATCGGGAAAAAAACTGACCCCTAGCTCGATAGATGGCGTTGGGATCGAGTTAGATCTCGCTATGGTTTCGTTACCGCGGAAACATGACTACCTCGGGCGCGCGTTGCTCAAGTTGCCATCAGGAGGGTCTTAACTGACTCGACTGAACAGCGAATGATGAGTAAGGATATGATCTCAGTGATTACAATCCGCTCGTTCGTTTCTCAACTATCGCAGAGATTCGAGTCGAATAACTGACGCTGTTTTTGGCCTTTTTTTATAACTATTATTAAATTCTTCAAAGCCTAAGCTTCGGTATGTGCGTTGGCTAATAATAGTCTACGACGACGCAACGGTGATCCCGTGTGTTAATTTTTAAGCATGTATTTTATTTAACAGCATTCACGTCACTTACAGCAAACTACACAGAATTCATCATAATTAATTATTATTATTATGTCAAATTAGTTCCAGTTTCTGCCGCTAGAGTAAAAATTATTATATTATGTTTCGTTTAGTGCCATTTAGACAGGAAGCACAAAAACCATACTGCACATGCCACTTTACCCAGAAAAACTAAACAATTGACCACTGAATCAATCGATTCAATATAAAAATGAGCCGTACCTAAGTTTATACAAAAAATCTAGCTTCACGTAATATTGCTAAAATAGATTCCACTATTAACGGTGCACCTTTTATTTCTCTACTTATGTATCTCGTTCAAAAACGTATTTATGTTGGTAGCAATTCGGAATTGAGGTGACCTTGACCCCTATTCTTATCTAGTGTCGTCATCGTCAATGTAATTGATGTGACGGTTCTACTCTGTCCCTATTTGGATAACAGGCGTAATATGATATTTTGTTGTAATGTTATTCTATTAAAACTGTATGCAGCGTGGTTAGATCCCCATCAAGGTGGAATGACTACTGGATTTGGGCCACCTGAATCTACATGGATACGGGAATCACTCGACGGGTCCTGTGTACTTTCTCTTTTAACTAATGCTCACAGTTCCTATGAACAAAAACTAATCGTTTTGGTAGCATTTTTTATTGCCAAATTGGGCATATAAATAGACTAGCAGCGCCCCGCAGTTTCACCAGTGTAACTTCCGATCCCGTGGGAATATCGGGATAAAAACTATCCTATGTCCTTTCCCGGGACTCAAACTATCTCTATACGAAATTTCATCAAAACCGGTTCAGCGGTTTAGGCGTGAAAAGGTAACATACAGACAGACAGAGTGACTTTCGAATTTATAATATTACTATAGTATGGATTAGTATGGATTCGTAAGCTAATTTTACTTGTGATGATAGCTACCATAAGGGAGGGTGTTTTTCTCTTTTGCTGTGCCCGACAGGGTTCATATAGTGAACATTATTTCTTTCTTTGTTGAACTTACCACCTAAGTACACATTGTGGAATGCAAATTAACTATTGAGTATTCTACGCAAAGCTATGAGGTCTTAGCTTCATTATTGGTAAAGATACAACGCTTCATTTTAACCAATAAAGTTCCATAAATTATATAGGAATCGACCAAATGTTGATGATATTATATTTATGAAAAAACCGTCATAGTTTTACAGCCAACGTGCTTTAAAGGTGAATCAGAGCATCGGGTGCAGTGAGGCGGAACGGCGGCCTTCAACCGTTTATTGTCAAGTTCACTGACAAACTTTTTTGTTGTTACCTTTATGCAATACGATGCATAACAGTCATTGTGTAGGTATTGAACAGTGATTCCTTTGGATATTAAGCTTCCCTCTATCATCGTAAATAATCGTTTCTTCTTTATCGACTTTTGTCTGGCATATTGGCATATGTGTGAAAATACTTAAATAATTGTATTATTTGTATGTGATTAGATTAGTGAGCAGTGCAGTGGTGCCAAGTGGTAACGGCCGCGACTTACGAGACGTAGGTTGTGGGTTCGAACACAGACAGGCACTTTGTGCAAATTATTACATCACCACTGCTTTCACAACGGTAAAGGAAAACATCGTGAGGAAACCGGCATGTCCTAGAACCAAAAATTCGAAAATATGTGACATCCACCAACCCGCTCTAGGCCCGCGTGGTGGATTACGGCCCATTCTCTCTTACCGAGAGGAGGCCTGTGTCCCAGCAGTGGGAACATTATAGGCTGATTATGCTTTGTGATTACCTACAACAGTATAGCAGAGGGTTTTCTTTTTTGACTTCGGATTTCCAATCTTCATTTTTGATTGCTTAAAGACATCAACCGGCCTAAGCATTTACACTAATAAACCACTTTTGTCAGAGCCCACAAGAAGATATAAAAACTCTTTTTATATTTCATTTTTATTATTCTTAATTTTCAATATCTTCTTTTGTTTTTTACTTCCATATTTTCTATACTTTGTTTGCTTATGTCTAACACTTTGGCAATGATATCAAAAAATATCTAATGTAATAAGAATGTCTTACGTAATTCAGTAGTTGAACCACTAACCCACTAACAAAGCCAATTATAGTAATATACCATAATAACCCCAATCACTTGACAATTTCATCAAGGTCATGACAAAAAACATTAATTTCAGCATCGTTCTTACCGCTAACTCTTACCACGTCTACCTTTAAATAAAAACCTACGGTTACGCATCAACAACCAAGGTTGCTCACAATGGACGATTACCTAGTCCTTCCTTATCTATCACGTAAAAATATTAATAATCAAACAACTCACGTATTTCCATTGGCGAACGAATTTAGGAATATTGCGTGATCTGGTATGTTGGTTTGAGAAGAGTCTTGGGTATTGCTGATGCTGGGGACTTTGAACATTACTGGTGCTCTTCTTTCTTTGAAACTTTTATTGTCTTCAGCTCATTTTTGAAGTGAAAACTTCTTTAGCGGCGTTGTACACTTTTTTTGTAATGGGTAAAAAAATGTTAAACTCGCGTCAAGACATCGAGTCAGGACACGTGACCTGATCGAAAATTCGTAAGACAGATGGAGAGTAGACAGCCAGCGCGGCGTAGGAGAGGAAGTATCCCCCTCTCTTTCTACGGCGCGGCGAAAATGTATGCCTGCTGTTTCGTTTAGGCGGCGCAGGGCGCTTGCGCGAATTTTCGTGTGTGTTTATGTTACAGCGTGCCACGCGCATCCATGGATGGTGACAGCTGATGGCTCGACCGTCTGTGTAGTGGCCACACTGCTGTGTATTCGTAAAATTCGTGTATATAAAGTGTTTAAAATATGGAAATTGAACAAAGTGCATCTATTAATGAAAAATATCAAAAATGCACAACGTTAATATTCAAGTTTTCACTTCTGCCGGCACTCCCGGAGTGCAACCCGTCTTTTTTTTTTACATAGCACTGAGCTCGCTGGCTTTTTTGTTATTGTCTCCAGAAGTCTTAATCTGGCTGAGCTTCTGTCCTAAATTCTTGGCAAGCTGTACCATTTGCGGGACAGCCACATTGTCCCACTGGTGTGAAAGGCATCCTTCAAATCCTTTCAGGCATCCTTTTCTAGAGCCACCTCGATCCAACCCTTGCGGTTCACGTCTGGGTCGTCTTTTAGTAACAATTTTTAAATAAGAATTCAGTTTTGTGCACTCTGCCTAGTCTGGCAATTTGAAAATCAACCAGTGTATACTGTAAGCCATTAAATTAGAAGTAAAATAACTACTAAAAATATGAAATTTTCTTTACGCAAATTTTAAAAGTAATAAAAAACCACCAGAATTTAGTACTCTAGTGGTCCTTTAATTGTTTTAAATTCTGCCTATTAATTCTATGCGTGAACATTGCAATCCAAAAACCAGTTTAAAAAAAATGTCCCAAGTCGCAACTCGTGCCTCAATGAAGTGACGAATACCCGTGAAAACTATCCGTTTCAGTTGAACAAACACACAGTTTGACTTGTTTAGCCGACCTACATCAGCTTTTATGGCATACAAAAGTGTTTTGTTTTGTTATTTAGCTTGAATACTACTCAATTGACAAACTTATTTAACTTAACGCTTATTGAAATAAGCGTTAAATGTGGTATAAGAGTCATTAGCTGCTACCAAAGACGTTCACACGAGGTCTACCTAGTGGCTATTTTCATTTCATGGAGATGCTGTCATAATGTTTCCAAGTCACTCAAACTGAGTTTGTGCATATTGCAGTTTATGATACAGGAGAAATTCTCGAGTAAGGCAACTATTTGTTCGAAACAGTGATCGGAATAGGTAGAGCTATTTAGGTTCATTGACCGCAAACATTGATGTTAATATGGATATTTCACGGGATTCCGACTGATACTACGGGATTTTTGTCATATAAATTCGCTTCACTAACATCAACAGATGTTGAACGCTCGTTTTCCACATATAAATGGGTGTTAGATGTAAAAAGAAATAGATTAAAATTAGATAATTTAGAAAAAATAATGGTGATTTATTTTAACTCTGGTCATACTCAGTACTTCTAGTGAAGCTGAAGACGAACCAGATCAATGACATTTTTTGTTTAAATAAGTGAATTATTGTTGAAGCGTATTGATTATTTTAATTAAGATTTTATTGTAAATACATTTTTTTTTATTTGATAATGTTTTGATTTTACTGAGGAACAAATAATTTGTATGGTAATATGTTTTTGTACAACTTCAGAATAAAAATGTTTAAATGATTGTTGATTCTTGAATAAGAAATTGGTGCCGATTCTCTTGTACACAGAACTAAACTAACTAAACTATCACTAAAATTCCTTCCTTTTTGCTATGGGAATCTTACAGCTATTCTGCATAAAAAAATCTCTAAATTTAAAAATAATTTTGACACAACAAAAATCGAATTTGACAATCGCGACTCGTTGACACGTGGTACTCATTTTCCCTACCCCGTGAATGGTTTTTTAGAGCCGCAGGCGCGGAGGGGGCAGCCTTGACGTGTTTTTTAAGGAATTTTTCACTTTTTGTATGGAAAATATGAAAAATTTATACCTACATGTTGAGTTTTAGGAGTTTATGGGCTTCATAAAGGGGGTCGAAATTTTCATTATTTTTGCGATAGGACACACCATTTTCGAGATATAAGCAAAAGAAAAAAAAAATACAGACAGTACTGTTTTTGCACCGAAGTCGAGGTGTTGGTGTGAATTTCTATTCATGACAACTAATTTTATTCCACACCTTTTTAATCGCGGTTAAAAATAGTCAGATTTAGTTCGATTTAGTTAGACAATCAAAATTTTAGGTGAAAAACGTGAAATTCAGAATAGCAAAATTGCCATCTTCAATAGATTAATAACTCAGTGCCATCTTAGTGCTGTCAAACTAAAATATAGTTAAGTTGCGTCAATTTAGTCAATTTCAGAATGGGAAATCGTCGCTTGACAGGAATAAATTAAATTTTAGTGATTTTTAGTCTAGTTTAGAGGCACTTGTGACAAGAAAATCGGCACCATTGTTACGTAAAAAAATATATGTGGTTTAATGAATCAAGTTTATCTATTTATTATACTATCCTTAATCCCGTCCTTCTTATATTTACCCGTCAGAATGGAAGTGTAATCTTTCATTAGTCCCGAAGGCGTGAATAGTTTTTATGATTTTACTACTCAAAAACCAAATCCCGGGGCTCGGGAAATATCCATATTATTCTAACCAACCAATAGTACTGTTTTTGCACCGAAGTCGAGGTGTTGGTGTGAATTTCTATTCATGACAACTAATTTTATTCCACACCTTTTTAATCGCGGTTAAAAATAGTCAGATTTAGTTCGATTTAGTTAGACAATCAAAATTTTAGGTGAAAAACGTGAAATTCAGAATAGCAAAATTGCCATCTTCAATAGATTAATAACTCAATGCCATCTTAGTGCTGTCAAACTAAAATATAGTTAAGTTGCGTCAATTTAGTCAATTTCAGAATGGGAAATCGTCGCTTGACAGGAATAAATTAAATTTTAGTGATTTTTAGTCTAGTTTAGAGGCACTTGTGACAAGAAAATCGGCACCATTGTTACGTAAAAAAATATATGTGGTTTAATGAATCAAGTTTATCTATTTATTATACTATCCTTAATCCCGTCCTTCTTATATTTACCCGTCAGAATGGAAGTGTAATCTTTCATTAGTCCCGAAGGCGTGAATAGTTTTTATGATTTTACTACTCAAAAACCAAATCCCGGGGCTCGGGAAATATCCATATTATTCTAAGCAAGTACGTAAAACAGCTCTACCTATTCCGATCTATGGTTCGAAAACTACTAATAATTCGGTTGTTTCTCACGAAGTACCTGACTACTGTAGCTTTCGTATCCGAAAAGATCTAGAGTTCCTCTATCAATACTATTGTTACCGATATATCTGCATATTGAATGATATAATTTTTTTAAATTTAATGTAACGGGTTCATACTAATATATCTACTAATTAATACTATAAAGGCGAAAGTGTGTATGTCTGTTACCACTTCACGATTAAACCGATGAACCGATTTAGATGAAATTTGGTATAGAGATAGTTTGAGTCCCGGGAAAGTACAAAGGGTAGTTTTTATTCCGATATTCCCACGGGATCGAAACTTATGCGGGTGAAACCGCGAGGAGCTGCTAGTCTATACTATAATATTATAAATGTGAAAGTTCTCCTGTCTGTCAGCTGTCTGCCTGTTACCTCATCACGACTTAACGGATTAAACAGGAATTTCGAACACAGGTAGACCATGACCTACATAAGGATATAGGATGCTTTTTATCCCGGTAGGATCATTTTCCGACCTCCACGCGGGCGAAGCCGCGCGCTCTAACTTGTCGTGTTATTTTTCCTTGTCCAACAGATTTTCCCAGGCCCTTCTGTCTAATGACCATAAGTAATAATCACGGTAGATAATTTTATTGTCACCTTCGGTGTAACAAGTGCGAGACTAAGCACCTACTGTTGTAGTGACGTAGTCACTCACTACAAAGTAGGGCGTGAGTTTTCCAAGTTATGTGGAGTTGGCACACTGAGGTGTAACAGACGGGTAGGTTATAAATAATAATAATAATTGCCATTTATTTCGGACAGAATCCATGAAAGTATTAGTAACAATTCTCTTAAGTTCTACATATGTTAGTAGGTACCAGTGGCGTGCATTGGATTTCAGAATAAGTGGGCACTAGGCCGGGTCTAGTCTAGGTAAACGCGGTCACTAATCAGAAAAAAAATTGAGCTCAAAAGTGTGCTTATTTGAGTAGGCATGCCTACTTAAGGGTGATAAAATGCGAAGGTCGAACGTCATGGTATTACGCGTGGCACGTACGTATTTTTAATTTTGTCGTATTAACTTGAACGAGTAAAGAGACCAATGACAATGTGCGAATAGTACGGGAGCCGAGTATGCCGTCCGGCGACTGCCTACTGGCGCGCGTGTTGGTATGAAGATTTTGTTTTTTGTTAGGTATGATAATTTTGTGAGTTTCTTAATTGTGGGACACACATACTAAAATGCTGCTAATACTGCTTATATGCCTATATGCAATGCACGCCACTGGTAGGTACCTCATAAGAAAGTAAAAACAATTTTAATTATAATTTTCCCGTGACTATTCCCACCCAGTATGCCTATATGGGACATGGACCGTCATATCGGGATGCAATCATTTGCAAAATGCTGTTGGTGCTACTGCGCAGTCTTTGGAATAATCACACCACTTTCTTACGAAGTGTAGCGTGGAAACCGTCAACGCGCGCATTTGCGAACATTTGCGACGCACTACAATGCTGCGGCAACTCCAACAGCATTCTGAAAGCATTATTATACCTACTGAATACGCAGGACGTTGTAGGCTCGTTGCGTACACCGAACCCACAGGCCGCTAGAGTAAAAAGATTGGCAATATGCCCTAAAAATATATACAGGGTGTTACGGAAAGGGTATATCAATACAAACGGGTTGAAGAATGTATCTGGTCTAGAATCTCTGTACAAAATTTCAGCTCAAAAGCATTAACTTTGAAAATGCTTAATATTTTTTTATTTCGCACATCAGGGCGCTGCACTGGCGCGCGGCGGCGTGATGTGCGTGTACTAGGCGCACAGACACACTACCGATAATGGAAAATGACCCTCGTAGTGCGGTGACACGTTTGTTATGATTTCAATTTAATTAACTATCGAAATAAAAAAATATTAAGCATTTTCAAAGTTACTGCTTTTGATCTGAAATTTTGTACAGAGATTCTAGACCAGATACACTCTTCAACCCGTTTGTATTGATATACCTTTTCCGTTACACCCTGTATAGCTTGATGCGTAGCCGTGCGTACAGTCAGGGAAATCAATTGTAAAGCAAATTGACACCCTACATCAATTTGCTGTGATGTACCAATTTTATACAGCTATCAAAAAATGACAGCTGTGATTTGAAAATACGTAAATTATTAATTTAGGCACAATTGTCCCTACTTGTTCGTAAGCTATGTACTGTATGTATATTTACCTTATTTCTTCTATACCAATAAGTAACAAAGTCAAAGTCAAAGCATTTATTTCAAATAGGCACATAAAAGGCACTTTTGAACGTCAAAAATGATCTTATAAATAAAATAGAATTGATTCTAGTCGCCCATTCCAAAAGGTAGTTTTCGTATGGAGAAGAATGGGCAAGAAACTCCACCGTTACTCTTTTAAAATGTTTTAGGTACAATATTTTGCATGGGTACATCTATATATATAAAAATGAAACCCGTTTTCCGTTGTCACGACATAACATGAAAACGGCTAGACCGATTTCGATGAAATTTGGTATAGAGATAGTTTGAGTCCCGGGAAAGGACATAGGATAGTTTTTATCCCGATATTCCCACGGGATCGACATTTACGCGGGTGAAACCGCGGGGCGCAGCTAGTTAATTATATAATAATAACATGTGAGGACGATGCACCTAAAATAAAATTACTATACCACAATAGGTAAAAGAATTAAAAACGAAACCATGACATATAAATTAATTATCTGATAGATACATGGTGCTCACATATTTACAAACATGGTACAAGCAAATCGATTTTAATTTAAAAAAAAAAAAATACAAGTAATAAGTCAGGGTGTGAGTAATGAATGTAAAAAAGAATTAAAAAAAATTACAATTAAATTAGTGCAGCAACCAGTTTGATTTTGTCTAGACTCTAGATTGTCCTATGGAGCAGGACCAGTAACATCAATGACTTATCAAATACAAATTGAATAACTTATCTACATCTAGAAATATTTACGTAAAGAGTTGTTTAGATTTACACTCTAAAAGAGCCAAAGTCTCGTGCGAAAACTTAGAAAAAATATTATCTAGCATTTTCCAAGGTGTAATAGAACCCTATGCAAATAATAAGCCCGTTTATGATTTATTGCGGGCGATATCGTAAAATAAATCTTAGAGACTAGAGTGCCCATATACGAAGGCTCCTATAGCGATAAGCCTTATGTAAAGGGATTGATATATCGTTATAGTTATTTTGTGTGTGAGAAAAGATATTTAGGTATAAAAGAATCATGAAATTTTCATGTCAATTGTTAGAATAAGTAAATATGACCTTTTATTTTGCTTCTAATTATGGTAAATGGAAATATATTTTCTATTCGAAAAATCATAAGGATAATTGTACAACTTATTTGACTAATTCCAACACACAACAGTATTGTATAATATGATACAGAAAATAACGTGACAGTTCTACGTACAGACGCCAGCACATCAAGCTACCCGAAACTGTCAAATTTTCGCAATTAACTTTGAACCTTATTCTCCAGCGATAAAGTTGAAAATGTATTAAAGAAATTTGACAGATTGTAGTAGCTTCATGTGCTGGCGTCTGTACCATACAAATATGAATTTAAATCGCCTTTCGTGTCTGTCTGTATGACCGCGTTGTTCTCTACGCAACGGACTTTGACGCGATTTTCACCATCGTTTAGATAATTTATTCCGGAAGGTTTATGTGTAAAATACATTGATATATATGTTACACTAGATCAGTAATTACCGCGCCAAGGCGTTGCCACTTGTCATAAGGCCACAGCCGTATGCGTAGCTAATGTCACTTCAGTGCTCTGTGTGGCGCCAAACGAAGTGAACCAAGTGACACACGGCAAACATATCGCCAAAATGGGTAAATTCGTAGTGAAAGAGTGCGATTCAAGATCACAAAAACATAATAAATTAGCCAGAATTACTTTCCACACGTAATTTTATTGGTTCTGTGTTTATATCAACGTAAAATAAATAAATTGCAGAATTTTGTAAATTAGGTTCAGTGTTACCACTAAAAACTTAGTTTTAGTTTCCCACATTTATGGGAGTTTTTAATTTATTGGAATAAGTGATTTTAAATATTTTTTAAATAATAACAACGTTGCAGGGTGCCTAAAGATGCAGCACGCCGTGATAAATGGGTGGAAATAATCAGATTGCTGAGAAAAGAGACTAATTGAATAAATAAAAAATATTTAAAAAGAAAATGTCTTAATTATTGTCATCTATACTAATATTATAAAGAGGTAAAATTTGTAAGTTTGTATGTTTGTAAGTTTGTAAGTTTGTATGTAGTGGGTAATCTCTGGAACTCATAATCTAATTCTAAAATTTTTTTGACTGGCAGAAAGCTACATTATTCCTGAGTGCTATAGGCTATAAATTGTTTCTATAGCATGTATATTAACCGAGCTATCACAACTTTTGTCTAACAAGTCGGAAAAAAATACCACATAAAACAGAATTATTTGCGTGCGCTGCCTAAACAGTTGCTTAAAATTAAAAACAATGTATGGCTACCTGGTTCGTCTTCATTATTTCTACAAAAAAGTCCGCGATACCATATCTCTATCTTTTATATTTTATCTTTTATACTTCTTTTATTGCATTAAAAAAATTTTTTTTCGGCATACTTACGTTTGGTTGATTATTTGAACAACAAAATATTAATTCTTATGACAATAAATTATTTCAGTATCACAAGAACATCATACAGATAAGATTTGCCATTTACAGTATATCAATTGGTCATACAGTTTCGGAGATAATATAAAATTACTAAAACGCAAAATGCCCCTAGCATAACTTTCATTGTGCAGACGTTTTACCTATTTGCCCATAGATGGCATTCTGCAATTACGTCATTTTTCTGAATCGCGGTGTTAAGACTTTCCGTGGATTGATGACCCTCTCAAATTTTTATGCCCACGTTGTCGTTAGTTGGAGTTCTAAATATGGCATGTCAGCCTGACATGCCTGTCAGGTCAGTTGCTTATTGGTTTCGGTTGTTTCGTTCGTATGGTTGTTGTTGTTGATAGATACCTCATAATCGAAAATATCGTAATTTCGTTGTTGTACGTTTGTTTTCATTGTTTTGTATGTTCGTAGTTTCGTACTTCGTTCTATCGTAATAATCGATACGAGTTATTCGATATTACGATTGTTTTGTAAAGGCGGACGGTGTTCGAGTCGCTCTACCTTTGTTCGTAATTGTTTTCAAGTCTGTGCGTAGTTTGTCGAGAGCATGCCTAAAAGGAAATCTCATTCGTATCTGTCTACTGTGTCTCAACTGTCCCGGCAGACATCACAGACAAGAGCCGCTCGAGTACGCCGTACGGAAGAGAATCTGCCCCTGAAAATGAGCAGCGCCTCTCGAGAAATAGAGAAAATATTTCGCAAGCACGCGCTAGAGAATCTAGCTCCGAGCGCTCACAGCGCCTCGCTAGCCAAAATGTGAGGACGTCGCGGGCCCGTGCTCGAGAAACTAGCGCTGAACGTGCGCAGCGTCTATCTGAGTTAAGGCAGCATGTCTCTGAGACAAGGGATAGGGAGACTAGCGCTGAGCGCTCGCAGCGGCTCGCTAGGCAAAATGCCATAACATCGCAGGCCCGCGCTCGAGAATCCAGCGATGAACGTGCACAGCGTCTATCTGTTTGTCTCTGAAACAAGGGACTCCAGACTCCAATAAAAACATCATTTGCCCTGACTATTAACAAGTCCCAGGGACAAACATTCTCTTTGGTTGGCATTGACCTACGAAAAGAATGTTTTTCCCATGGGCAATTATATGTTGGTCTATCAAGAGTGGGATCATCCGAAAAGCAGATTATTCTGTTACCGGAAAATAAAACAACCTCAAACATTGTATATAGAGAAGCTTTAAATTAAATAGATACCTAACTTCTTCTTCTTCTTCTTATTAGCCTGTGACGTCCCACTGCAGGGCAAAGGCCTCCCTACTCTCTCATGAGAGAGTAGAGGTTTTAGGCAAATTACTTAATATAACTACTACTACTACTACTACTATTACTTATATTATTTAATTATTATACCTAACTTAAATAAATAAAATAAGTAAAAGGCGACTTAGGGTTAAGTTACCTTGAGCAGAAAAGAGAACTTCGGTAATCTTTGAAGTTACTGATCTGATTCCAAACAATATTTTACTAATAAAATTAAATACAGTAATATCAATCGAGTGTTATCTTATATTAAAACAAGAAATTTTCCGCGGACGAAGTCGCGGGCAGAAGCTAGTTAGTTATAAACTTCTAATACACATCGAATAAGAAATACATAATTCAAATATTTTATAAATAATTTGGCCTAACGTTTTTTTTGAACGTCATTTATGGTTTAAAAAGTTGGGTAAAATTTTGCATGGGTAGGCAACCCCATCCCGCCATTGCATGTTTATATTGCGGTCTTTGTCTAATCTAAGTGACGGTATTATTCTTGCGACTTGTGTAAGTGAGACAGATATATGTTTACTTTTAAATGTTTAGTGGTTTCAAAGCTACGTCGTCACGTTTAAATAGTGGTTACACTTTTTTGACACATTTTATTGAGGTTTGCTTCTCTAGTTATTTAACTCAATGGTAAAATACATTAATTTCATAATAAAGTTATAAATAATGAAGTAGGTAATCTCGATGTACTCGTATTGTCAAGTTGTAAAACCGTGCAAAGCAAGGACGGGTCACTAGTTACACTATAATGCGCAGCCATCTTTACTATTACGCCACAAAACAACGCACATGTCATACTAAGTTATTTATGTGTGAGACATATACGTAATGGTTCATGATACATAATATAACGTTTTATGACATACCTAGTAGTTTGTGGTTTTGGAAGTATTTGTCTAGGTTACTGCTTTATGTGCAGGATATGTTTTGTGTATGATATTGTGCAGGATGGTATCTGTTCGAAATGCCCAATGTTGGAAGTCGAAGTCTATTGACGGACATCTATTTTATTAATCAAAATAATAATAATGGTTGAAGTTTTATGAGTCTAACATTTACTTATTTACAGACAGACAACGCACTGCCTAAACCACAGATATAGATAGACCTAGATAACGCAAGTATCACGAACTGTACCTAAGAAAACTAAGCGTGCCACTTTTTGACTACCTACTATGACGTCACAAGCTCGCGCTCTCTCGCTCACGCTCACCCAGCCAGCAGTACGCAGGACTGAGCGCGAAAGTGGCGGCTTATGATTTTCGAATGTAAGCTGGTGCGATTTTTGGCACGCGAAGTAGTTGCTCTTGCGTTATCTAGGTGTATCTATATCTGTGGCCTAAACCGCTGGCCCAAGTAGCATGACATTTTGCACAAGTTTTTTATCAAAGGTGGGCATCTTTGATAAAAGGTGACCTATGAAGTGACACCTAGGAAGGCCTGAAGGGGTTTAATGTGGTTTATAAGTTTGTATGAAAGGCGCGTGAAATTTCTATCAACCGTCAACCGCTCATTTCATATAAATGCTATTTAGGTACATATTTACTCAAGTTACGTTACGCCCCACGATTTTATTTATTTTGTCTGATTAATGCCCTAGATTGACGAGGAAAGTGTTATGATGACTGGTACCTAGGACCTAATGAATTATTTTTTAGCTTTTAGTACATTATCTACATATGTGTTCATTAAATCCGTTTAACTTAAAAATATTTTTTACATATTTTCAAGTTTTTATTTAAAGTCTATAATCCGCCATGCACTGTTTTCTACTTGTAAAGCTCTTTCATTTGATACCCATTACCTATATTGAAACAAATATGAAATCTGGCATTTTGTGCAGGCGGCCATCTTAGATTTAAAATTTTTCATATTGTACAATATTCTACTAGTCAAGCCCTTTCATTTGATACCCATATTGAAGAAGTTGTGAAAAAATATGTAATCTGCCATTTTGTAGCGGCGGCCATCTTGGATTTACAATGATACTGATTAAATTAAATTGTATTGTCATCAAAACTTAAGGTGTGTACCAAATATCAGATCAAACTGCCGAAAGGAAAGGGCTAAAATTTCAGGTGCTAAATTTGACCCAAATAAATAAATAACAAACAGGGCAAGCTAAATGAAACCGTTTATTGAAAGCATGTTTAATTTACCAACATTTTTGACAAGTTTTTGACATTGTCGCTGAGATGAGATTTCGAATAGATTTTGAACGTTTTCGGCTGCGGGAATTAACCTTCAGATATTCAACAGCAATCACTTTCCTTCAAGGCCGTTCGTTTGTTTGCAACCCTACCAAAAATAGCAAAGACTTCATACATAGTTCACATTGTTACGATTTCCAACGAAATTACACAAAGGCTTTGTTCCTAGCTATTGTTGATGGTCACTGCTTACCCTTGACATGCTTGCCGTGAAGATTCGATTTAGCGTTCAGCGAGCTTTTGTTACTTCTGGTATTCATTTGCGATAATTGGTGATAATTTCCGGAGGGAACTTGGTTAGGTTCATTAATACAGGAAGATTTTTTTATCACCATCCAAATTTTTACAGGGTGTTCTATCCATGAATATGAACAACTTTCACTATGGGACCAACTCTGAAATCACGAAAAAAAAATCAGCTGTTTAATACAATAGTTCAATACCTACCTACTAGACCAAAATGTATGAAACAGCTGATTTTTTTTCGTGATTTCAGAGTTGTTCTCACAGTGAAAGTTGTTCATATTCATGGGTAGAACACCCTGTAAAAATTTGGATGGTGATAGAAAAATCTTCCTGTATAGGCGTTGTAAGCGTTGCATGACGTTTAAGAGCAGTAAAGGTTCGGTTTTACCGGCCCCGTTTTTCGAGTTTGCATCTAGGAAGTAAGTTCGAACCCAGGCAGGAATGAACTTTACATTTGGTAATTCATTTCAACAACTGTAATGTCGCAGAAAGACATTTGTGAAATCCACCAATTCGAACTAGGCCCTTGCGGTGGAATGCGCCTCATTCCTTCTCACAGACGAAGCCTGAATCTCAGCAGGGAACATTATAGGCTGATTATTATCTATTACGTCTATGCGTTGTGCACGTGTAATGCTTATCGATTTAATGTTCCCTTTCTAATACCTAGGTTCTAGAATTAAGTTCGCGAATAAATTAGTCAGTCAATAATAATTATAATTATTGGTCTAGAGTCTAGAGGATATGAGCAAGATTCAGGGCCGTGAGAGTCTACAGTCTTTGCCTAGACTGACAGCGTAGTTAATATAAATTGCTAAGGAAAAGTGCTTTATATGTAGATACTAGCTTCTGCCCGTGACTTCGAGCGCGTGAAATTTCACCCTCCCCCCATTCTCTTAGGGGTGGAATTTAGAGAAACCCTTTCTTAGTGGATACCTACTCTTCACAAAGAACACTCCAAATTTCATGTCTCTAGGACCAGCACTTTTGGTTGGGCGTTGATATATCAGTGAGTACTTTGACTTTTATATAGATGTTTTTTCTATAGATTGTGGTCATGATGAATACTATTTTGTGGGAGCAAAATTTTATTGGACCTAAAGTACCTACCTACGTGATAATAGCACATTACGATACGTGTGACTTAAGTAATCCATTATAGCACCGGCGTGAAATTAGCACCCGAGCACAGCGGGGATGCTAAACGCCGTGCACACGTATCGTAATATACTAATTTATAGCACGTGTAACCTAAACGCGCACTTAAGTCATGCTTTTCTTAGTAAAAATGGACTGTCAGAGAAAAGCGTGACTTAAGTGCGGGTTTAGGTCACACAGTGCTACAAAATAATTTATTTTGTACCTATCTAGTTAAGATTTTTTTTTTACATTTTAGAGTAAATTTATGGTTTTTTGATTCGATTTATTACATCGACCTAAAAATAAGTGTTACGAGTTTATGACTTACTCTCACGGTAAAAAAAAAAACAATTAAATAATTTTAATAGTTTTAATTACAGTTCTCTTACGCACCCAGGTACGATGTAATATAATATCTTTTTATTAGATAACGCCATCATTAATAATTTTTTTATTGAATTTGTTTTAGTTTGTCGTAGTCAAAGGGTTTTTTCATTAAACTTCAAGGTCTTACAATGTGGAAAGGCTTGAAAAGACACATACTTAATAACATAATTTGAAGATGTTATCATAATTATTTGCCTACAAAATTATATACGATAAGGTACTAGGTCACTTACATAATTATTAAATACTTAAAATATCTGTATCCGATCTTATTTTTAATAAACGCCTCTTTCCGGCTTCTCATAAAAAATATTACCTATTATTTCATAATTTGTTAATGGTGTTGATTTTCGTTTAGTGTTCATCGTTATCATAACTAATTCTATCAACCTGATTTCTGAGGTATTCATATCGAACAATAAACAAATCGTTGGTCGAGATGGAACAGGACACCCTAGGACATGCATAAATATAGTGACCTCTTTGGTGATGTTCTATAGAAAGGTTAGGTGCTTGTAAGACGTGCCTCGGAAAGCACGTTAAGCCGTTGGTCCCGGCTGTCATTCGTGGATCTTTGACAGTCGTTACGGGTAGTCAGAAGCCCGAAAGTCTGACAACCAGTCTTACCAAGGAGTTTCGTATTACCCAGTAAATGGATTGCGGAGGTCAGATAAGATAGTTGCTTCATGTAAAATACTGGTATTCAGCTGCATCCGGTTAGACTGGAAGCCAACCCCAACATAGTTGGGAAAAGGCTAGGCAGATGATGAGGTGCTTGTAACTGGCGTGCGTGTGTGGCCAGATGTACATATGAACGTAAACGAAGCAATACGAGTATGTATGTTAGGATTTTTTTATTCTTTATTATTTTTTGGGTTTTTATCCACAAGGATACGTCAACCCCATTGTATCTTAAAACAATATCATAAGCACTAAACTAAAACGAATCCATACTAATATTATAAATTCGAAAGTAACTCTGTCTGTCTGTATGTTACCTTTTCGCGCCTAAACCGCTGAACCGATTTAGATGAAATTTGGTATAGAGATAGTTTGAGTCCCGGGAAAGGACATAGGATACTTTTTATCCCGATATTCCCACTGGATCGAGACTTATGCGGGTGAAACCGCGGAGCGCAGTATAAAAATAAAATCTAAGAAAATTCGGGGTTCACTAAGGCTAAACTACAAAATTGTTTTGCTGGATCCGATTTAGGGCGTGACAACATCGTCTGAACTAAACCTATATCGTATCTGTTCAATGCATGCTCCCTTTCCAACTCTTCTCTTTCTTTCTTATTTTTTACACAATCCATCAGCAAATGTGGAATGCTCTCAATTTTGTTTATGTTAGGATCGCAGCATCTGTAGTGTCCGTCTGCTTCCATGGGAAGAAAGCGTGAGTCAGTGGCGTGCATTGGTTTTCAGAATAGGTAGGCACTAGGCCGGGTCTAGTCTAGGCAAACGCGGTCACTAATCAGAAAAAAAAAATGAGGTCAAAAGTGTGGTTATTTGAGTAGGCATACCTACTTAAGTGTGATAAATTACGAAGGTCGAACGTCATGGAATTACGCGTGAGACGTACGTATTTTTAATTTTGTCGTATTAACTTGAACGAGTAAAGACCAATGACAATGTTCGAATAGTACGGGAGCCGAGAAGGCCGTCCGGCGACTGACTACTGCCGGGCGTGTTTGTATGAAGATTTTGTTTTTTGTTAGGTATGATAATTTAGTGAGTTTCTTAACCGTGGGGCACAAACGCAACGTAATTGACAGGCTTATGTTGGTATATCGAGGCTTATATGCCTATATGCAATGCACGCCACTGGCGTGAGTTTCTGTATGAGTATCTATGTATGCAAATAGTTCGAAATCTAATCAAATAACCGTAAAAGTCTATCCTTACTCCCCGCATTCATAGTTAAGTATACGGGTAACTTTGTCCAAGCAATACTTAGGAGGGTCGAGATTCCTTATCCGAGGACCTCAGAAACCAGATATTTTAGATCAAGTTTTACGGATAGCCAAAGCGTTTTTAAACAAAAAATAACGACGCTTCAAATTATCTGAATATTTCCACCTTGTTTCCTCACCTTAAAAAATGTTTATGTATCATAAATCACAATTAATGTTATCTTACGTTCCTATTGCGATAGTCTTAATTAATGTATCCAGCACATCAACCTACCCGATACTGTCATATTTCTCCAATCAACTTTGAACCTTATTCTATAACAATAAAGTTGAAAATCTATTAAAGAAATTTGACTGATTGATGTGCTGGCATTTGTACTCGTTTTATATGTATACTAGTTACAACTGTATACTACAATGAACTGCCTTGAATTAATTAGTTACTTTGCATCGTTTAACATATCACAACTTATCATGGGCGTTATTCTATGACACAATGAACGAAACCGCTCGAAATGAACGCGAGATTCGGATTCACTAGCTGCGCCCAGCGGTTTCACCCGCACAAGTTTCAATTTCGTTAGAATATCGGGATAAAAAGTATCCTATCTGTTAATTGTGGTTATAAACTATCTGTCTGCCAAATTTCATTCAAATCTGTTTAGTAGTTTTTCTGTGAATGAGTAACAAACATTCACCCATCTTCACAAACTTTCGCGTTCATAATATTAGTAGGATATTTACTATTCTAATCTTTCTGTTATAGCTGTTGGTTCTCCTATAAATAAATAAATAAAAATATAATATTTATTTTAAAAAAGTGAGGTACATACAGTCTGTTACAATAAATCATAATAATTTAACAATTTAGGGAAAAATCATAAGGAGAGTTACAACAGAATTTAATCTGGCGTCCTAGCTAGGTTACATGGTAACCTGTATCAAGGTTCGCCAGCCCAGGTTCCCACAGAAGGAGTACAAAAAAATCAATAGAGACTGCTTAGGACTATACGGTAAAAACGGGTCCCCTATGTTGTTTCGAACGCCGCTGTGCGAAACACGCTGTTGCCAATTATTTTTCCGCTGCCTCACAGGTTCGAAAGCTCATGGACTCGAATGAAACATATAGTCCTAAGCAGTCTCTATTGGTAATAAAAAATACTTAGTGATAAAGTAGCTTGACAGATTGTTTTCTGCTCAGCCGTTACAGTTAGTCACGATGCCCGAAATCTGACTACCAGTCTTGCCAAGAGGTATCGTCTTACTCAGTATCTAAGTTGTGTAGGTTAAATAGGCAATCCTACTCGCTCTACTCTCTTAAGAGCTCGGGCTGGCGAGAAGAAAAACAAACGAAATACCCAGCTCTCAAATCACAGGTCTTAAACTGCAGGCTGCACAATAAACCGATGAAAACCACACAAGAACCATAACTAATACTCGTAACGGAAAATCAAGATTGTTTCAAAATCGGTTTAACCAGCTTCTGACTCATGAAGTATGAGCACATTGAGCACGGTTTTGTAATATGGACAAACCCTCTTTTACCATTTAAAATGTGCCTTACATATATTTGGATTGCGTCCTTCACACGATTACACGGTAAAAAAAATGCTGCGTCTCTAATTTCTCCGAAATATGAATGACTTTTAAAAAGCAAGTATTTTGGCCCCATAATCAGCCTCTAATGTTCCCACTGTTAGGACACAGGCCTCCTCTCGGTGAGAGGGAGTCGGCCGTATCCATCACACGGGCCCAGTGCGGGTTGGTAAATGTCACTGCTTGTCTTCCAATTTTTGGTTCTAGGACATGCCGGTTTCCTCACGATGTTTTCCTTCATCGTTTTGAGAGCAGTGAGCCATTAAATAATTTACACAAAGTAAAGCGCCTGTCAGGGTTCGAACCTACAACTTGTAAATCGCGGCCGTTAATACTGAGTCGCCACTACTCTTTTTGGCCCTAAGTGTGCCTAAATGATCGGAGACAAAATTATTAATTATGTAGTTACATAGCTGACGAACCATTATAATTATGTGATCTTGATTTGGAAGAATCAGAGCTCAAACGAATGTATGCATAAGCATGTCTTGGTTTTGTCTTGTACTTGTACTATTCGTTGCCTTGGCAACTAACAATGAATCATTAAAATTGAGCAGATGAAGCCTTTAATAGATTCCGTGTATACTAAATACGTTTACGAAATATAAACTGATTTAGCAATCTACCTAGACTATCTACTACAGAAAGTTTCTATAAATTAAGCTAACCCTCAGTGACTCGAAAAAGATCAGGATGTACAGACGCCAGCTCATCAAGCTGCTACAATCTATCATATCTATCAATCTATCTAAAAGATTTTCAACTTTATCGCTAAAGCCTAAGGTTCAAAGTTGATTGGGAAAATTTGACAGCTTGATGTGCTGGTGTCTGGTGTCTACATTGACTCATTTTTATTGAGACAGGATTTTCGGTTACGAGGCTATATTTTGAAAAATACTTGTTATAAACATCAGACAGTGCAGTGGTGGCCAAGTGGTAACGGTCGCGACTTACGAGTTGTAGGTCGTAGGTTCGAATCCAGACGGGCGCTTTACTTTGTGTAAATTATTTTATCACCACTGCTCTCAAAACGGTGAAGGAAAACATCGTGAGGAAACCGGCGTGTCCTAGAATAAAAAATTCGAAAACATGTGACATCTGCCAACCCGCACTGGGCCCGCGTGGTGGATTATGGCCCACTCCCTCTCACTGAGAGGAGGCCTGTGTCCCAGCAGTGGGAACATTATTGGCTGATTATGTAAACATCAGACGACACTCGTTTATAAGTTTTACCCGAAACAGGCAAACAAAGTATCAGTTCATAATCAGCCTATAATGTTCCCACTGCTGGGATACTAGCCTCCTCTCTGTGAGAGAGAGTGGGCAGTGCGGTTTTGTAGATGTCACATGTGTACGAATTTCTAGTTATAGGACATGGACATGTCGGTTTCCTCATGATGTTTTCCTTTACCGTTTTAAGAGCAGTGTTGATGAAATCATTTGAACTGAACTGATTGAGTTTGAGACTACCCACAACTCGTAAGCCGCGGCCGTTTCCACTGCATCACCACTGCTCTTGGGCCACCACTGCGCTACAAGGCCACCACACCACAGTTTCACTAAAATAGTCAAAACTCATGACGGAGATAACGATTGCTCGTTCCCAAAGAAACATTTGAAGCCTAGAAGATACCTTTCTGTAAGACCCTATAAATAACTTCCTCAAGCAGCACACACAAGAATAACAACATTCGTATATTTTCCTTTTCCGCTTCTACAAACGACAACGTTAAAAAAAACAATGTTAAAAATGTAGCGTATTACATATTATGTTGATGTTGCGCGCCGCGAGTGTGTGCCGCGAGATCGAATACAAAGCGCACCGTTAAAATGGGGTAACGTGTCTCTAGCAGGACCATTACTATGAAAACTCGAGACTATTCAAATGTGGACGATGTAGAAACTGCCATTCGGATTATCTACAGGGTGTTACGGAAAGGGTATATCAATACAAACAGGTTGAAGAGTGTATCTGGTCTAGAATCTCTGTACACAATTTCAGCTCAAAGGCAGTAACTTTGAAAATGCTTAATATTTTTTTTATTTTGATAGTTTTTTAAATTGAAATCATAACAAAGGTTTCACCGCACTACGAAGGTAATTATCCATTATCTGTAGTGTGTCTGTGCGCCTAGTACACGCACATCACGCCGCCGCGCGCCAGTGCAGCGCCGTGATGTCGAAATAAAAAAATATTAAGCATTTTCAAAGTTAATGCTATTGAGCTGAAATTTTGTACAGAGATTCTAGACCAGATACACTCTTTAACCCGTTTGTATTGATATACCCTTTCCGTAACACCCTGTATAAGCTTCCACACTGTAGTTTTTTGTCTTGTCTCAGGGAGTGGTTTTGTGTGTAAGGTTTTGAGAACTCCTGTTTTGAAGTATTTTAAAACAGTGTTTTTTGAGTTACTTGCAGGGTTCACATGCCACCTTATTACCACTGTCTTTCTCCGGTTGTCTCGGATTGCCGTCCCATCGGACTATGAAAGTGAGTGAAAATAGTGAGAACATTTGTGTCTGCGCACACACTTGTGCACTATGATTAAAATCTTTCGGGGATGGCTAGTCCCCGCTAAGATTGGCTGCCATGGCCGAAATTCGGTCTAGAGGAGCATTATTATTACCACTGCTGTCTGCATTTCAATTCACTGAGAATTTCTTTGCAGTATCCCCCATAAAGTTTGTTTCGTCTTTCCTAATTGGGAAACACAGGTCCAGATTGTCAGCAATAATGAAAGAATGACCCTTCCTTCGCAGGCCTAACATGACAAGCGCGAGATCGCTCTCTTTCTCAATATGTCAAGGAGTTTTTGCGGTCGAGACAACGGAAGAAAGGATTTTCTAACCGCCTTCTTGCTCACACTATTGTTTAAGTCCAAATAAACTTTTTTCTTTCTTTCTTTCCTTCTTCTTCATCCTTTGATGTTCAACTACCTTTGCCTCCTCTACTACTAATATTACCCAAATTACACGATCAACCCCTGCATCCGATTTGCACAAAACTGAATGTGCGCAACAAATAGTACGTGTGCAGGTATCAGCGCCCGCGATCCCCGATGTTATCGCGCGGCTGGCTGCGATCGCGATATATCAGTGGCTTAACGTGCTTTTTGTACAGTCACATGCATTTTACATGAAAGGAACGCTTTGTGAGAGGGACTTAATTACTTTTTTGTAAACATAGATTTATTTTAGGTGGGATACGTACAGTCGAGAAATAAAATATTTGAGCACCTGTACAACATTCATAAGAACTTGTTCATTATGAGACAAGTTATCATCTGTCTTCCAGTCTAACCGTATGCAGCTGAATACCAGTCTTGTACATGGAGCGACTGCCTATCTGACTTCTACAACCCAGTTACTGGGTAATACGATACCTTTTGTTAAGACTGGTGGTCAGACATTCGGACTTCTTCAAAGATCGACAAATGGCAGCCGGGATCAACGTCTATACGTGCTTTCCAAGGTACGGAGGGGTCTCGGTATGTAATTAATGGTTACCCATCCACGGACCGACCTCGGCAAACGCTGTTTAATCCATGCGGCTGTTATTATATTGCCATGAGTATAAGATATATTTATTTCGACTACGTACCTACCCGTCTTCCAAAAAATATAGTTTAAAAAGATGAAAGTTGCCTGGTTAAAGGAATATTGGCGGTAAAGGAACATTACGTGTTTGTAAACTTTAACCTTTTCTTTCTGATGTTGTTTCTTTTATCGAATTCCACGCAAAGTGACATATGTTGTCATGTGACATAATGAAGAAACGATTAAAATTATGACACGGTTTTGCACTGTTTTTATTTTAAGTAATTGTTTGTAATGGCACCTTGGTGATTATTGAATTATCCTTGCGTCAGATTTAAATGTTATTTGCTTAATTTGTATAATTCATTAAAGCGACATTTAACGGGAAATCTGGGTGATCTTTACGAAGCTTCTGAACTAGTTCTTTAAAGGCTGCTTGCATTGTGTGTAACACATCAGCCTCCTGTAATGATGCCACGATTTTTTGTGCACGTTGGCAAAGTGACTGAATATGACTGGACCGTTTTTGATTCTTTAGATTTAAATAAAAACCGGCCAAGTGTGAGAGTAACTTGCACACGAAGGGTCCCGTACCACACGGCAAAAACATTGGAAAATACTCGTATGGAAATAAATAAATTATTTTATTGTTATTTGCTGGTATTACGGCAGTAGCATTACACACTCTGTGAAAATTTCAAATGTTACCTATTATGGTTCATGAGATAAAGCCCGCTGACAGACATACGGACGGACATCGAAGGCTTAGTAATAGGGTTCCGTTGGCACCCTTTGAGTACGGAACCCTAAACAGCAGCAACACCTCAAAGTTTAAGTATCTCTTTTGATCTATTTAATTTGCCTAAAGTAACAATTAACATGCAAGGAACTTACTAGAAAACGATGAGACCTCGTAAACTTCAGACGACCTCAGGACTTAAATAGGTCTCTTAAAAAACAGATTCAGAAGCAACAAAATTGTACGCAACTGCATGAAAACTAGCAGACGACAGTCGTAAGAACCTGGATCATTTCTAAACGGTAAAGGATAAAACGGTAACACAGGAAAAAAAACATTATTCTTCGGGGTTCTGACAGTAAAGCCCTTCCATAGAATCTCCGATGCATCGGCGGCTCAGTTATAAATCAGGGGCTTACATGCAACTAACCTAGGCTAGAGTCAAGAGCAAGCCCATTTCAAATAAAAAAAAAAAAAAAAAAAAAAAAAAAACTTGCGCATGAGCGAGTTTAATCAAAAAACGATTATAGCTTAGTTTACCGCCTGCTTTTTATGAGGATTTGTTGGTGATAGGTATTAGTTTCCTGAGTAGGTTTTATAGCATGTTGAAAGTAGAGGCACGGTAAAATTCAAAGTCCTGACTGACTGATATATTATATCAACGCACAGCTGGTCCTAGAGACATGAAATTTGGGGGGTGTGTTCTTTGTGAAGAGTAAGTATCCACTAAGAAAGAGCTTATCGAAATTCTACCCCTAAGAGGGTGAATGGGGGAGGGTGAGATTTCACGCGGACGAAGTCGCGGGCAGAAGCTAGTAAAATTCTAATTTTTAAACGGCATAAAGTTTGGATGTTTTAATTTCGAGTTTGTCCGTCTGCCTGTCTGTATGTTTGATGAATCGTAGCTCCTAACTCGCAAACGGATGCTATTAATAGACATAGGTACAATCAGCCTATAATGTTCCCACTGCTAGAACACAGGCCATTTTGGGGTGCATGAAGCAGCCTCCTCGTGTAGCGCACTTTGTTCCGCCAGTTACTCAACTGAACCGAGCGCTCGGCGCATCTTGGACAGTCAACCCAAAACGTTATTTGACTGGCCAATTCTTCCCTTGCAGTGGTAGAGATAACGCCCGCGTGGTTTGCGACCACCCTCCCACCGGAGTCCGGCGTCAAGCAGCCTGCTGTGTTTCGTCGATGCGTGGGAGTTCCAGTGCCTAAGGCATCTTCTGGGCACGCTCGCTCTATCATACAGATACACCTCGCTTTCCATCAGGCATGGCGCGTGATCGAGGTCAAGAGCGGGCCCATTCAGCAATATAAAAAATAAAAAAGGTTTTTCTTCGCCATTTTCAAAGTAAAGCCCCTGACTGGGTTTGGACCTACGACCTACACCTCGTAAGTCGCGGCCGTTACTACTGGGCCACCACTGGTCCACTGGTGATCCTATTGTATTGGAGTTATTCATTCAAGTTCATTTAAGACCACGTATGGCAGTAAAGAGTTTTCAAGATTACCTCAGATGTGCGCACAGGGAGCCATAATTTAAATAAATTTTAAGATGGAAGCTAGATTAAGCGCTGATAAATTGTGTTGTCAATTTAAAACGTTACAACTATTTTAATATGGCTAACAGAACTGCGATCAACGAAATACCAGTACTTAAATAAAAATTACAGAAAATAATACTTCAGCTGGTAAAATGCATTTTGAAATGACTGTGACATGTTTTTATTACATAAAGGGTCAAATAAAATTAGCTAGCGAAACTCCGCAGACGTGACAGGTACGGTCAGCAACAAAAGTCGGTTAACACTTTAGTTTTTTTAATCTTAGTTATTGAGCAAAATATTTGTTCAAAATTGCAGCAGGAGATTTTTTTTTTAGAATATAAACTCTTTTCTATTATGTAAAAAGCTAAACAGCAGTTTATTGAAAAAAATTGTAGTCAATTTAAAACATGTAAAAATGACAGTGTTAATCGACTTTTGTTGCTGACTGTGCCTATCGATATCTCAACATAAAAAAAAAAAACAAAAAAGAAATTAATTTCACGATTTATTTTGTGGGGTTACTGACTGCAGTTAGTGTAGTCACTTGGAATATCAGTTAAAAATCAGTTTATTATTGTGTAAACTTCAAAAACGTGATGGGTATCGATATCTCAATATGACAAAACTAAAAAACTGATTTTCTCAACTCATACGTACTGAAAGTAACAACACACTAGCGGTCGTTGGACCCAAAAAAAAACCATCAAAACCGTTTTATTTTTATTTAATCGTGTTTTGATATCGATCGATCTATCACGTCTGCTGAGTTTCACATAAATGATACCAGATGAGAATAAAATCATTCTTACCGTAAGACATTTAAAATAGGCCACTTTAAATAAATAAAAACAATTAAATAAATTTAACGTAAAACTTTATTTGCGTATATTATTTCCCCGACTGTACGCACAGCTATGAAAGCCCTTCCAATTTATCAGATCTCTAAACCGCAGATCAATTCGCATCAAAACGGGTTGGACTGTACCGTTTCCGGGACCCGTCACCTGTGAATGAATGGGCCCGTTTTTTATGGTTACATCCTTGCCATATATCTCTGTGATGTAATGAAGAGATTTGAACGAATTACACATGCTAGCTTTGAGCGTGAAAATGTATGTCAGAAATGTATACTAAAATAAAAAGATTTTTCTTTTTTATGAGATCGGCGTTTTATTACAGTTTTAAACTGCCAAAAGATGGATGGCACCCCTGCGAATGATAAAAATAAGGGTTTATCTCGGCTAGCAACCACGGTGCTGGTCGTGGTGGCTTATCGAGAGAGAAACATATCGGGTGCATGCATGATAGACATAACAGACCATTGCTGAAGGATAATGTGATTTTAGCCAGTCCGGGGCAGTGGTCCAACTGCTCTGTCCAACTAGTTGGACCATGGGTCTTTACTAGGGGCAGTTGTCCAACTTTAAAAATAGTTGGACCACAGCACCTTTTGAGAGTTCCTTGGTCCAATTCGTTTAAAAAATAACTTGCCAACTCTAAAAACCTCAACTGCATTTTTATGTGTGTATGGTACCTACTGGTTTACGGTTATATTGAACCTTTTTGCAGTAAAATAACATAATTGAGCGGACCTGTCCAGATAGTGCACGCATTTGTCAAAAATCGTGCAGTTCAACTCAGAACTTGAGGAGCTCAACGATTCGACGAACAATACCAAAGAAAGGACATTTGGGTAGGCCGCATAAACTACTCAACTGCCAAACCATAATTAAAACGAAAATAATGACCAACATAGTCCTCACCTTCACAATAATTAAAATAATATAATACAGTAAATGTACATGTTATTATTTAAGTAAATAGATATTGGATTTAGTTTTTGAGATACCTAATTTTTTTGCTTTCTCCGGTACCATACACACATAAAATGGAGTTGAGGTTTTTAGAGTTGGCAAGTTATTTTTTAAATGAATTGGACCAAGGAACTCTCAAAAGGTGCTGTGGTCCAACTATTTTTAAAGTTGGACAACTGCCCCTAGTAAAGACCCATGGTCCAACTAGTTGGACAGAGCAGTTGGACCACTGCCCCGGACTGATTTTAGCAGATTTGACCAAGTTTCGACCCCCCGAAAAGACAATGACATAATGAAATATAGCCGAACTGAAAACACCTCAAAACATTACGGCCTACTGTACAAACCTCAAGCAAAAAAAATAACAACAACACAGCCTACTATGGTCAAAGTTTCACTCAAAACCTTGCAGCAGTTTAGCAGCTAAACGCACAAAAACAAACATGTAACGTACTTGGTCGTAATTGGAGCGACCTTACAGAGGACGAGGCGATACTTTTTGTGGGAAAACCTCCAACAAAGGTACGGACAGATGTGCTGTCGCTACTAATTAAATTTTTCTTTCAACAATGGAGTGTTTTAGAATTATATCGTAATTATCTGGGAAAGATATTGAATGCATGTGTGACATTGCCACGGTGTGTCATTAGTTCGGCCGTGGTACAGTCAACAAAAGAGATAAGTAGGCAGGATCATCGGATATAGTTGAAGTTTAGTAAGAAACCGATGGATGTTCTCGAATAAAATTTAATTTTATTAATAGAAAACAAACAGCTCATTTATCAAATTAAATTTCAGTCTTATCCGACGATCCTGCATACTTATCTTTTTTGTTGACTGTACATACATATGTCGAACGCAGTGTCCGTAGTGTTTAGTGACGCCTAAGTACTCTTTCTTGGGAACCAGAGGCTGCATACACGTAGACCTCCCCTTTTCCACTTGTAGGTGCCTATGGAATTATTTTGAAAAGATGAGCAGCATCAATGCTGTTTGTTCCTTTCTGCTATTTATACATTTGGTCTGAGAAGGCGTATGTATGACTATGTAGATATCAATACAATGAAAATATTCTTTACCAACATCAGAATGAATCGTCAACGAGAAAATCGTTAATAGCTAGTCGCTACCCCGTTAGCAAGCCGTGCGTCGCACAGTGGGCCCATACTGAAAATTTGTGGACTTAGGCAACAAAGTTCCAATATCGATGCGATTTTTTTTTATATGACGTGTTATGATATTCCTAACAACTTTTATTCTTATAAAATTTCAAGAAAAAAATTTATTAGTTTTTTTTGTATGGAGCGAATCACGTTTCATTTTTTTTCTTCAATTGTACTAATATGTTGAGTGTGTGGCGGTGAGTATATGATAGCTAGGGTCATTCTCTATCCATGAAAAAAAAATCAGCGCCGGCTATCTGCGGCATCGCGAGTAATCATTCGGTAAAAAAAAATATTTTGTATGAAATTTTTTGCCATTTAAAATAAATTCAAAGTATATTTTTTGTCTCATTTGGCTGTTTTGACCTTCTATTTAGTTAAATATATAGTTTTAATAGCGCATAGTTACATATAACTAGTAATTCTGGTAGAGATTTAGTTATTATTGCATATTATCGGTAGCACCTGCATTGTGATTGATGACTCATTTGTTTGTGCGCTCGGCTAAGCGCATAACTAATGAGTTTTCAAAAATGCTCGTCTCTGATTGGCTGAATAATTTTCACTCACTGTTATGTCCACTACTTGAGTAATTAACACTGACTATAAATATAAAGACATTCATTAAGTCCATCTAGTTTCGCTCTTGTCGCTTATTTGTGAACACAGTGAAATACTTTTATTTTTATATTTACATTAGAACTATGGCTGGATTTTGTACCAACCTAGATCTTTTTGTGAAATTAAGAAGTGGCGGTGATCTGAAAAATCATATGTTTCTATATGAAAGTATCATTTCTGTCTTGACTACCGAAGTTTCTGAAGGAGACAAGAACCGAATCAAGGAGTTCTGTCGACTTTTTTGTGTAAATCTAAATAAAAAGTGGATAGAGTCATGTAGACATCAAAAAACTTTTATGAACCGTGAAAGTAATCGCAAGTGGTTGGAAAAAAACATCAAATGGCCTGTTTGTGACACTGTTGACCTGAGAAGTGAGATGGACTTTTCAGACGCAGCCTTATCTGAGCCTGTGGATATAGATTCCCATGTTCCTACTCTTGCAGTATGTACTGAGAAAGCGGGAACATCTACAGAAAAGGAGCACAGAAAACCGTTCGAAGACTTAAGTAATAAGCCAAAAAAAAGACGTTCTACTTCCATAGTAGAAGAAAATTCCGAGGAAGAGTTGCAACACTGGTACATAACAAAATTGAAAGACAACGGCAAAACGAATCTGACAAAAGTGGTCGAATACCTTTCCAGTAATCCAGATGCGCTATCCGAAGTAGATGAGCGACTATTCAAGAAGCAGAGCTTAAGTACTGTCTCTGAAGATAAGTATTTAGCTCTTTATACATCACTTGCGCTCTCGAAATGGAAATACTTAGCTCTTCGACAATTTCTGAAAGAAGAAAACTGTGCTGCCTTTCCATCTTATCCGAATCTTGTAAATGCCAAGAAAAGATGTTACCCACCACAAGAGAGTATGGAGATTACTGAAAAAGGAGCTCACATTAAATTGCAAGCGCTATTGGACCACACTGTGAAGAGGATTTTACTAGATATGAATTCTGCTGATAGGTCTCAAAATGAAGAACTCAAGTTAACCTGGAAATGGGGACTTGATGGTTCTTCGTCGCAGAGTAATTATAAACAGAAAACGTCAAACACTGCTACAGAGTTCGATGATTCATCAGTAGTCATGATAAGTATCGTCCCTCTTCGGCTAGTGTCTACTAGCCCATCATCTGGGAATGAAAATATAGTTTGGGAGAACCCCACACCTTGCTCAACTCTTTACTGTCGACCAGTGAAGTTTACTTTCACTTCAGAGACAGCTGATTTTATAAAGTCTGAAGAGTCTGAGATGAAAAAACAAATTGATGAACGAATATCTACACAGTTTGGAAATATTATTGTATCACATGAATTGCATATGACCATGATTGATGGAAAAGTGGCCAATATTATTGCTGAAGTACCATCATTTGCAACGTGTCCCATTTGCTTGGCAAAACCGAGCGAAATGAATAATTTAGACGCTTTGGCTTCCAAACCACTTCGTGAAGAAATTTACAAACAAGGAATTTCTTCACTGCATATGAAGATTCGGTGTATGGAATGTCTTCTCCATATATCTTATAATCTGGATTTTCAGCGATGGACTGCTCGAGGCGAACATAAGGCTTTGAAACAAGCTAAAAAAATACCACGCAACAAGAATTTCGTGAGCAAACTGGAATGCTGATTGATATAGTCAAACAGGTATGTATTTAATTTTCGCTCTTTTTATGTTGTTTGTGTATTATATCTCTATATATTGTATATTACAGTATTGATTTCCCATTTTAGGGTTTTGGAACTACAAATGACGGGAATACTGCGAGGCGCTTTTTCCAAGATTACAAAAGATCTTCCAGAATAACGGGAATTGACGAAAATCTGATTTTCAGATTTTCCGTTATTCTACAAGCCATATCATCAGACAAAAACATTGACTGTGAAAAATTTAGAAGGTACTGTAGAGAAACAGCTGATGTGTACGTGCAACACTATTCGTGGTACTACATGCCAGTTAGTGTACATAAACTTCTAATGCACGGTGCAGACATCTGTAACCACTTTGGTGTTTTGCCAATCGGTAAGTAAAAAATAAATATAGTATGATGTATTATTTGACTCGATTGCGTTTTGAAATTAAAATGTACATAACTTATTCGTTTTAGGTATCTTAACTGAAGAAGCTTCGGAAGCCCGTAATAAGGACTTCAGAAACGTCAGGGAGAGGCACACTCGGAAAACAGGGAGAATAGCAACAAACGAAGACATCCTTCATAGACTTCTAATAAGCTCTGATCCCCACATATCCTACATAAGGCCTAAAATAACGAAGAAGGTTCATAATGAGTTGTTGCCTGAAGCAATTCAGTTGTTACAGACTACTGAGCCTTCCTGTGGCAGTGAGATTATGGAGGAAGAAGAATGCCTCATAGCAGAGTCCGAAAATTTGCCAGACCCACTAGCACTTCTGGAACAAGAAATAATGTGATCCGGCTCTAGATTATTCCCACAAAAGCCCATCAGGGCTAGGAATATGACAAACAGCCCTTTTCAGGGCTACAATGACTTCACAGTTTCATATTGGTCATACGTACGATAACTTATACTATAATATACATACGCTTGATTATGTAGGTAATTATCAATGACTTGCCCGTACAGATTTAAATTATTTCACCTATCATTAACAAAATTAGTATAACCTGAAACTTATTACGATATTTATTCAACAATAGATAACATGTAGTTAAAAAAATAACACAGCCAATCAGAGACGAGCATTTTTGAAAACTCATTAGTTATGCGCTTAGCCGAGCGCACAAACAAATGAGTCATCAATCACAATGCAGGTGCTACCGATAACATGCAATAATAACTAAATCTCTACCAGAATTACTAGTTATATGTAACTATGCGCTATTAAAACTATATATTTAACTAAATAGAAGGTCAAAACAGCCAAATGAGACAAAAAATATACTTTGAATTTATTTTAAATGGCAAAAAATTTCATACACAATATTTTTTTTTACCGAATGATTACTCGCGATGCCGCAGATAGCCGGCGCTGATTTTTTTTTCATGGATAGAGAATGACCCTAGCTATCATATACTCACCGCCACACACTCAACATATTAGTACAATTGAAGAAAAAAAATGAAACGTGATTCGCTCCATACAAAAAAAACTAATAAATTTTTTTCAAGACAAACTATCAACTTTAGACGAAATTTTATAAGAATAAAAGTTGTTAGGAATATCATAACACGTCATATAAAAAAAAATCGCATCGATATTGGAACTTTGTTGCCTAAGTCCACAAATTTTCAGTATGGGCCCACTGTGCGTCGTCGGCGGGACCGGGTGCCTACTCGGGAAATCATTTGTCAAGCATTGAATGAACTTATAATAACTCTCCCAATATATTACTAGTTTAGGGTTGAAAGACGGGGGTTACAATGGCGATCTTTTACTCTCTTTTTTTAACGGTTATCTCTTTTTATTTATTGGACGTTTGACCGTCAAGTGAGTCCCACAACAACGCAATATGAATTTTGTAAAACATTTTGATTTGATTCGTAATTTGATGCGTCAAACAATTCTCAGGAGGGAATAAAAAATCGCTTAAAAAAAAAGATTGAAAGCTCGGAGTAGTTTATGAACTTTATAAATTTTACTGTAATCATTAATTTTCAAGTCCTCTGCTTTATTCACTAGGGAACTGTGGCTTTTGACTTTGTAATTTAAATGCCGAAGATAATGAAAAATAAAAATAATAATGATAATGAAAAATAATGATAATGTGAATGAATAATAATAATGATGTAAAATGAGTCAAGTTTTTATTGAATATTTACATAATTTAAAAAGCTAACAATCTTAAAATAATAATATGTACAAGTATATACTTAGATGTGTAATCAGATTGTTGTTACCAAATGTTTAAGACGAGCGCTAATCCTGCCGACAAACTGTCACGCAGTTTGGCATGTTTATGATAATGTGTACAAGTGTTTGGTCTAAAATAAATTATTTATTATTTATTTTTTTTAATTTAAAATAGTTGTTTTAAATTCTAAAATAAAAAAAGATTTTTTAATCGTTAACCCCCAGAATTTATTGTCTCTACTTTATCATATCACATTTGGTGTTATTCAATGGGACAGATTTGGCAGATCTTTTTTGTGCCACATGTCCGGTTCCTTTAAATAAAAACAATTCGTTTTGCTTACCAATGTAATCATTTTTTATTGCCAAACTGGGCATACAAATGCGTAAACTAATTATGCCCGTGATAGCGTAATAGATTTTCATAGAAGACCCTCCCATAAGGAAGTCCATATAGGAGGATCTTGTATGCAAAGCTATGACATCTTTGCTTCATGATTGGTGAAGATACAAGTCTTAATATAAAACAACAAAAAGAAATCCGTCCGTAAATTATAGGAAATGACCATTAATCAAACCCTGACTACGGCAATTCATCATCATCATTTCAACCGCAAGACGTCCACTGCTGGACATAGGCCTCCTCCAAGCACCTCCACTTCGACCGGTTTTGTGCTTCTCGCATCCAACGAGTTCCTGCCGCCTTCACAAGGTCGTCGGTACATCTTGTGGGAGGCCTCCCAACGCTACGTCTTCCGGTACGCGGTCGCCACTCCAGAACCTTTCGGCCACATCGGTCATCTGTCCTGCGAGCAATGTGCCCTGTCAACTGCCACTTATGTTTGGCAATTCTTCGGGCTATGTCGGTTACCTTGGTACTCCTGCGGATCTCTTCATTTCTGATTCGATCACGTAGAGAAACTCCAAGCATAGAAAGAAAGAAAGAAAGAAAGAAAATACATTTATTTAGCACAGACTCAAAGACACACAATACACCAGACATATACATCAAATAAAAACAAAAAGTAAACATAAAAAAAAAAAAAAAGTATGAAGTCCGATATAAAAAAAAAAATAAGCAGGAAAGTGTGCCTCACGGCTGCGCTAAAAAGGGCCAGTTCAGCAAAAATGCCAGACAACTAGTGCCTGACGCTGGTTTTCAACTGGACCTGTGCATAGCCCTCTTCATTGCCCTTTGGGTGACTTTCAGCTTTCTAATAAGGCCCATTGTGAGCGACCACGTGGCACTAAAATGTGGTCGCTCACAACGGCAATTCACTTTTAGTCAAAGATCTGTCCCGGCCAACATAAAGTAGAGTATCCATATCCAACAACCAATGTTGGATTGGCTAAAATTAACATCCATTTTAACAATGACGGACTACTTCATACTATGATAATTACTTCAATACATTTATGCTACATTTTATGACTGCACTAGTTATGCGCACGACCTTGTTAACGAAATTATTATTGTTGTAAACAGCTCCTTGAGAAAATTGCGAATAATATTCATGAACATTAAATATTATAATTAGATGTAATTTTGCTTTGAAGCTCTTAAAAATAGCAGGATAATTGAGCAACTGTTCTACACCAACTCAATGTAACAACGTAGGTACAGACGCTAGCATATTAAGCTACCCAACACTGTCAAATTTTCACAATCAACTTTGAACCTTATACTTTAGAGATAAAGTTGAAAATCTATTAAAGGACAGATTGTAGTAGGTTGATGTGCTGGCGTCTGTACCTACGTACAATCGGTCTTGACGCAGAACGTCACTTTCGCAAAACGTCATCGTGAAAAATTTGGTCACTTTCGCATAATGTCACTTTCGCAAAACGTCATTTTCTCAAAACGTCATTTTCTCAAAATGTCACTTTCGCAAAACGTCATTTTCGCAGAATGTCATTCCAGTCATTTTTTTCTCAGGAGAGACTTAATACTAATACTGCTGATTCGGGTAAGTAATTTATTAAAAATATACAAAAATCATCAATCAAATTTTTCATAACTACTTATAATATGTAGGTACTTAAAATCATCTAAGATCATGTAATTGGTTCAACTATAGATCAGAAGTAACTAAAACTCAAAGCATTTATTTCAAATAAACCAATTACAGGCACTTCTGAATTGGCAAAGGGTCGGTCAGTCGGACAGATGAAGTTAGTTGCCCCTTCCAAAGCGCAGAAGGTTCCTATGGAGAGAAGAACGGGCAAGAAACAATTTGACATCGACCGCGCCTTTATGTCGTAGCAGCAATGGTGATTTTCGTGGTGCAAGTGCTACCACTGATGTGCTGTAGGTACGTACCTATTATACGGATTGAAATTAAATTATCAAGCCAAACTCTTCAGATGTGATGGGTATCGATATATAAACAAGACAAAATTGAAGTTTTTTTTTTTTTGGGGATTACGACCTCTGCTACTTTAGTATAAGTTTAGAAAATCAGTTATTTTTGGATTATTCCACTTTGCCCCACCAGCCGCCCCACTGGTGGGGTAAAGTGGAATGCCTAAAATTTTGCAGTGGAATCTGCCCCACTAAATCGAAATATGTTTAATCGTGTTTAGATATTGATGCCCATCACTTCTGCGGAGTTTCGTTAGCTTATTTAATTTGACTCTATATTACGTATGGCATTTCTTTTTTATTCTAGAAGTTTTTCAAAGTAAATTCTGTAAGTATCTTAATAAGTAAAGAGTCCATTCCTTTCATACATTTTAACCATCTCATTTGGAGCAAGTAGAGGTTTATCGTCATAATTATCATCGTCAGTTCAGCCGAAAGACGTCCACTGCTGGACATAGGCCTCCCCCAAGCACCGCCACTTCGATCGGTTCTGTGCTTCTCGTATCCAGCGGATTCCTGCGGCCTTCACAAGGTCGTCGGTCCACCTTGTGGGAGACCTTCCAATGCTACGTCTTCCGGAACGCGTTCGCCACTCCAAAACCTTTCGTCCCCATCGGCCATCTGGTCTGCGAGCAATGTGCTATGCCCACAGGTTTATGTCTAAACCCTATTATACAAAACCAATTTGGACTTCGCATCTATTTTAGTCCATCACATCACACATCTCGAGAAAAACACCAAAGAAAAAAAAACAGATTTTTGTCAAAATTGTAATTTTTTCAAAATCCTTCAATTACTTATCGTCCCTAAAAATCTCCATTAATCCATTCGTAACTACAATTCTCCCGCTGGTCTCAAAATCGAAATATACCACACATAAAATGGCAATCGATCGCAATGCCATCCATTTCTGCATTTTGACATTTTGCTTCACAAGTCTAAAAAAATTCGTATGCTCAACAACATCGACCGTTCAATGTATGTTACGCAATTACCCCGCAGGGTGGTCAGCTTCCCTATGAACTGAACTAGACCTAAGCCATGTAGCTTAAATTACCAACACTTTAGCTTCCTCGTCAATGACCCACATGTCTCATTGGAACATAAAAATAAATCTTTAAAAAAAAAACAAAGGAAACGGACGTTGCCCCACTTGTTAATTGCACTTAAAATATGTTGTTAAGACATTACTTACATACTTAGTCACATAATGGCTTGCTTTATTATTTAAAAACTAGATTTTATGTCGTGTAACTCAGTAATGAACTTGAATTGTGATATTTACTGCAACGCTTACTATAATTCGTAAATATTAAAAGTTTACTGTGAAAGTTATTTATTTATTTAATAGTGCTTAAGTCGCAGGCTGGGTTTAGGTTGGGACAAACGCTATCTTTTAAATATAATTTTAATGTTGAAATAAACGACTTTTACTTTTTTATTTAAACATTTCTACTAATGCTTTGAAGCTAAAATAATAATTATTATAGGATCTTAAATATAGTTTCCACGTAAATTATTTTTTAAAACGTTTTCCACAAACTGACCACTTTATTCATAAACGTTTCTTAAAAATACGTAGGTAATGATTAGCAATTGTTTAACCGTACATTTTTGTCGTTTAATTATCACTTAATTTTTATCACCGTTTATAAATAAATCCCAACATCGTCAACTTGTGAGGTAATGATTAACTTCACATAATTTTTCTTCAAGACCAGCTTCCAATTTACTCCTTCAAAATTCTTTATTGTTTTATGCAAAATATTGTCGTATTTTTGATGATTTACGGCATCTTCCTTATTGTATTCCGAAGAAGGTTTTGGTTATATTATTTATTAGTCTTACCTTTTGTTCGTTACCTTCATTGTATTATTATGTTTTTCTCTTTTCTTGAAGTACCCACCTTTGAGATCAGAAAATATTGTTTTTTAAATCGTTTTTTCATAATCGGTACCCATAATCACGTGTGTTTCGCCAACTAATTTAATTTGACTCTGTGGAATACACTGTCATCTAACTATTGGATTGATTAAAATTAAAAAAAAAAACGCAGATGTGAAAACAAAACACAAACAGAATACTTTGCCATCACTAAGGGCACTATCTCACTGGGACACCATTGGCGATGCAACCATGGTCGCACTGCCAAAAAATATACAGGGTGTTACAGAAAGGGTATATCAATACAAACGGGTTGAAGAGTGTATCTGGTCTAGAATCTCTGTACAAAATTTCAGCTCAAAAGCATTAACTTTGAAAATGCTTAATATTTTTTTAGTTCGACATCAGCGCGCTGCACTGGCGCGCGGCGGCGTGATGTGCGTATACTAGGCGCACAGACACACTACAGATAATGGATAATGACCCTCGTAGTGAGGTGACACGTTTTTTATGATTTCAATTTAATAAACTATCGAAATAAAAAAAATATTAAGCATTTTCAAAGTTACTGCTTTTGAGCTGAAATTTTGTACAGAGACTCTAGACCAGATACACTCTTCAACCTGTTTGTATTGATATACCCTTTCTGTAACACCCTGTATGGTAGGTTGCGCATCCGATTGGACGCCTGGTGAGATACCCACCATAATGCTGTATATATTTTGCTGGCAGGGCAACCATGGTTGCGCCACCATAGTGTCCCAGTGAGATATAAGCCTTACCTACTGACATATCCGATATACATTAAAACTGAGTACATCCCGAGGACAGCCGAACACATCCAAAGCGGTGTCGCTTACGGTAACAGTGGCGCGAATTCAATGGTTTTTTCCCATCTCAAAAATGCCCGACGCACCTAAAGAAGTTTTCACTTAAAAAAACACTATTTTCGCTTTTGACAGCCCTATTATTGAAAGTGGTTATTTATGATAAAGACATCATCAGCATCATCAGGCTATCGCACACAACTGCAAGAACAACTTTGGTTCATTGACGGGTGACCTACAACAGCACCTCAGAATAAGAAATGTCACACGACATTGCGAAACACGCATGACACATGCTAAGCGAGTTCGTGTGACAAAAATATACTTACGAAAAAAATGGTGCGAAGAGCTGTTGTGCAATCGTGTATTTTATCCTTTATTTGGGTCTCTGGCAACATCTATTCCATACACATTATACATTAAAGTCGCTTGTCGTGTATGTCGGTGTGACCATAGACCGATACGACAAGCGACTTCATTCCGATAGGTTTATGTGTATTAGAAACCTACTACCAAACATACAAAATTATAATAGCTAGCTGCGCCCCACGGTTTCACCCGCATACGATTCGATCCCGTGGGAATATCGGGATAAAAAGTAGCCTACATGTTAATCGAGGGTGTTAGCTACCTCCATACAAAAATTTATCAACATTGGTCCAGCCATTTGAGCGTGAAGAAGTAACAAACACATACACTCACAAACTTTCGCCTTTATAATATTAGTGTGACTAGCTTCCGCCCGCGACTTCGTCCACGTGAAATTTTAGTTCCCCCGACCCAGCCCATCGCATCGCATCACTCGCCCGCGCTAATACTTTTCTTACGCTAAGCGTTCTTTCTGTTTTTTTTTCTTATGCTTGGCTTCTAAGAGTCATAGCGTGCTTTTAAATAGCCTATAGCCTTCCTCAAGAATTGGGCTATGAAATCCAAAAAAATAATTTATTCTTTTAGAAACTAACTATATACACTAGATACTAAAATAAATGACTAACTAACTTACAATACAAATATATAAAAATAAAAAACTTAGGCGTCGAAGTATTCATCCGCATCGCTGTCATCCGGAAACGTGCCCAGAAGACTGGCAGCATTGCCACGTTGAATGGCAATGCTAATTCTTTGGCCAAAGAACGACCCAGCCCTCTGGTCACGTGAAGTATCGACCAGCCGGCGAGAAATTTCCTTAAAAAGGAGACGCGCGCTCGGGCCCCATGACCCGAGCGTTTCGACCCCAAACGGCTCAAAGCTGTAGTTGCCCACAAGGTTACAGTATTTGCGCCGTTTGAGGGTCTCAGCAGCTGCAGCAGCGGCGCCAGCACAGCCCGCAGTGCTAGGAACATGAGATGGCGCAAGGGTATCGACACATGTTGCGTCCCACACCAGAGGCCTACCCACCTTCCAAGGCAACAACGTCATGCCGTCTGGTCTCTTCCCATCATCACGTACCAAGCCGTTTGGTTCTAGCACCGCTGGTACGCCGGCGGTGACAAGGGCTCGACGAATAATATCGTTGATGCTGGCGTGCCGTGCTATGCGAACTGCGCTTCTGCAGCAGGACAGGCCATGGTGTCAGAGACTGTCGACAGCTTCACCGCAGTGACATCGATGCGGAGCAACACAAGGTGCGCCCAAGCGGAGACACGTAGCGAGCCGAAACGATGAGTCATCCATCATTGTGCCTATGGTGGATGACGGGAGCGCCTGAAGCCACAAACCTGACTCCCATTCTCCCACAGCCAGCAGACGGGCACGCTCAACAGTATTACGTGACGTGTTTACAAGGGTATTCCGTATAATACTGCAGAGCGGCACGTCCCACTGTCTCTGGGAAGACGGGTTATCAGGCAAAACCGTATTGGGACAAGCCATTTTCCAAGCATTCAACGCATCGGTCAAAAACGGCACTTCAAAATCGACCAGTGAGGAAGATAAAATGTTCCTGGTTAATTTATCGGTACTGTGGACCGAGGAGAGGAAGGCTGGTAAACTAATACTTGAAATTTTGCGGAAAAATAATGCAAAAATAATTTTTCAAATACGACCGCTAGTTCCAGAGATGAGCGCGTACAAACAAACTTATTTGTAGTATCTATAGATAAGGTCCAACCGCGCCAAATTTGCCAAAGATGTAAATGCCTTTGTTTATCGATTTTGTTCAATTTCGAGCGGCCAATGTTGTTTACATCTTTGGCAAATTTGGCGCGGTCGGACTTTAGATAATAATATTCCACACATAAGGTCGTTTTACCTACCTTAACTTTTTTTTTATACTTTATTACGGTTCCCGTAGGAACTAGTTGATTGTCTGGGTCCGGTTTTCGGTACTGGAAACCGGCCTGCATCATAATTTAATTTGTGGATCTCGGGTTCGACATCCTAACCCCGTCCGGAATCGTATTGGACATCTTCGTCGGCTCCGGGATCCGGGACTCTCAAAGTCCCTGGCGCCCATTTAATAGATTTTAACTTAAACAATAACTGGAAGGTTACTTTCTCCTTAGTTTTGTAATAATTGTTAACTTTTAGCTTAAACTCATTTAAAACGGAACAGTACAGGGTTTATCTCCAACCCCCCACGACCTTCGCTCTCTATATTTCATTATTATTAGCTGGCTGGCAACAATTTGTTTTTTTTTTTTAGTAAACTTATTTTGTTAGTAATGTTACTTAACCAGTTTTTTAATAAACAGTGTTTGAGATAGTTGTTGTTTCATATTAGTTACCATACCCACTAGTTTGTCACTACAGATACAAAATTTTAATTGTAACAGTATATGTAGATAGGTTGGTATATTGATAAACGTAATTCTGAAGACCGCATTTGTTGAATCCCAACCCTAAAAGCAGAGCTCGTACATCACTGGCTGAGCGAGCTGCTACTTGTAAGTGACAGGAGTATGAAATCCCGTGCTTTGGCTGTGCCAGGCGATTTGGATAAAAATGTTGGCTGGAGTGTAAAGGTACAAGCTGCAGGCAGCAGGAGCAGGTGACTTGTCGCCGCAACACTACTGATTTCTATGTATTTCTATGACATATCTTCCATAGTCAGCGTCACGTCGTCTGCCACGTATTTCTTAGTACATAGAAACCAGTAGGTAGTGTCGCGGAGACATGTCGCCTGCTGCTGTCGTCTGCAGTTGGCTACGGACTTGATTGAAGATATTAAAGTAATCGGTAATTAAAACTCTTTTAATTATTGTATGTAAAGATAAGGATGAATACTCAGTTTAACTTTTCAATAAACAATGAAGCCTTGCTCCATTCAACAAACGATGCGTTACGAAAAAACAATACCTTCCTGTACTACATAATTTGCACTAGATCATACTACGTTCCAAATAATTGGGTAAGTGCTAAATTTAGCAACGAACCGTCAAGTATTTACTGAGTTATGACCCAAAAACTATTCTACATACTTCACTTGTAATGTTATTTGTAATAACTCTAGATTTAGCAATAAAAATAGTTCAATTTCGTAATAATTACTCGGAATTTGCAGTAGCGGACATCCTGTAGGGCCGACTCCTTTCGAAATACATGGCAAAGTATAGGTAAATATCTTTCCCTTGACATGAAATGCAGAATTCCGTAGAAAAAAATATCCAAAGTAACCAATTAACAATCTGCTTACAGTTTAACAGAAAATCACCGTGAAAATAATTGCATAATCAGCCTGATTATAGGGCATAATAAAAGCCTTCGTGTTAGAAATGTTCGTTCCTTATGTTCGTGAACGGGCGCCGTCAGTAGGGACTGGTCACCTCTTTGCTGCCATGGCTTATTTTAATTTAATATTTGAATTGTTGTTTTTTTTCTCATATTTTCATTATGGACGCTTTTAACGTTCTGCATCGTTCTGACATGTATAATTTTTAACATGAATGATGTAACCAAGACTTTGTAACCATATTATTTTGATTTAAAAGAGTGTCCAAGGAGTTTCTTGCCCGTTCTTCTTCATAGGTACCTACGCTTTGGAATGGGCAACTAGCTTCATCTTTCTGACTGACCGACCCCTTGACAATTCAAAAGTGCCTGTAATTGGTTTAATTGAAATAAATGCTTTGAGTTTGAGTAAGAAAAGAAAGAAAAACTGTTTATTCTGCACAAACAAAAGGCACATTACAAAAAAAATACCTAATAAAATATACACTTACAAAGAGCAGGAGGAAAAGCAGTGGTGGCCGAGTAGTATCGGCCGCGATTTACGAGTTGTAGGTCGTAGGTTCGAACCCAGACAGGCGCTTTACTTTGTGTAAATTGTTTCATCACCACTGCTCTCAAAACGGTGAAGGAAAACATCGTGAGGAAACCGAAATGTCCTACAAACAAAAATTTGAAGACATGTGACATCTACTAACCCGCACTGGGCTCGCGTGATGGATTACGGCCCACTCCCTCTCAGAGGAGGCTTGTGTCCCAGCAGTGGGATCATTATAGGTTGATTATGATGACACTTACAAAGTAGCCAAAAGCCTCGTACGCGCCGCGTCGTCGCGTCGTTAGCTTATACAATGTGAAGTATATTTCACTCCTTGCTATCAATCAATCAATCATCTCATATCGCAGTTGACTGTTGAACATAGGCCGCTCCCAGGCTGCGCCACAATGCCCTGTACTCCGCCTTCCGTATTCAGTCTGTCATTATGATGAACGGCTCATATTTTAGAAATAAGATAAGACTTATCTTATTTCTAAAATATGAGCCGTTCATCATGACATGTTAAAAACTTGGAAATGAGCCTAATACTTAGTATTAGGCTCATTTCCAAGTTTTTAACATGTTATAATCTATGACAGTAGTAAATAAGTATGGTAGGGGAGCCCAGAGGGTTTTTGAGCAAGCATATCCAGGGCGAGAAGTTGATAGCTGAGTAGGTCTGGCATGAGGAGAGAACACCGAAAATATATTTAAAAAGTTTCTGATAGGAGCCCCCTGGTCAGGAGTCCACTTTCAGATTTCAAAAAAGGGACAAAAATAAAGTGATCTTCAGAGGCGTTGATTTTGGCATGATTGGGTCTGGCCTAACCCATCATGACTATTTATTTATTTTCGGTGTTCTCTCCTCATGCCAGACCTACTCAGCTATCAACTTCTCGCCGTGGATATGCTTGCTCAAAAACCCTCTGGGCTCCCCTACCAGTACTATAAAGGTAACAAAGTCTTAGTTCAATCCTAAAACAACCAACTAGGGAACTTAAACAATCACAGAATGAACTAATATAATCTAGATCAGGTTACGAAACCGAAATCATCCCATGTACGCAGAAATTGATGCAGTAAAATTTTACTTGTAGGATTGGTCTTGTGTACAGGTTGTTCTAATTCTGAAACTTTTTAACCGATGCGTTCCAATACTGTGCAATTTAATAATTTTAAACACAGATATACATTGATAGACCTAGATAACGCTAGTATCACGATCTGTATGAAAACCAAGCGTGCCATTTTTTGACTACCTACTATGACGTCACAAGCACTATTCAGTGATGGGAAAGCCAAATCGATTCAAAGACGCCGCCGCGTCCGGCACTCGTTTCGCCCAACTGGGGCCTAGCGCCAGCGATCACGCTCACCCAGCCAACAGTACCTACACAGGACTGGCTTACGATTTTTTTACGTAAGCTGGTGCGATTTTTGGCATGCGAAGTATTTGCTCTTGCGTTATCTAGGTGTATCTATATCTGTTATTTTAAAAGACAAATTATTCAACTGTCGTCATTACGGTTGTTAAATATTTACTGCAGTTCTTCTCCACCAATTGATTGCAAATTCGATTCTCGATTCGATTCGGTCCAAAAACAGTCGAGTTCGCTTTTGCACACATGGCGAATGAGACTTAGACTTAAAAAAAGTGTAACATTTTGACCGTGACGACGCTACCTAACAAAAGTGTCGTGACGGAATGAGAGCTAGACTGAAAAAAGTGTAACATTATGATCGTCACGACACGTGTTACGTGTAACAGTGTCGTGTCGGTTAAAATGTTATAGGTACTCTTTTCGGTATAGATCTCATTCGTCAAATGTGCAGAGTATAACGATCGCGATCATGAACGCGATAAGGAACTTCATTCCAAGAAGAAATTGTAACTACAGAAGCATTCTATATTAGTCTGGGTATATGCATGTCAGATTTTTGTCTGTATTTATATATAAACGGGAACAGAACCCGCAAGTTTAAGCCACTCAGATGCTGCGCCATTTGAGCTGTCATATTTTGTTCTCATGGGGTTTTTGACCTTGGCAGTGGAGTGATCGAGTATGTTGATCCTGAGATTGTTTACTACCTCGGTTTTGCGGTTACAGTTTTCACTTATTCGCTCATGCTACTGTGTTTTGAATATGGCATGCATTGGTGCCGATTCCCTTGTTCACAAACTGAACTTTGGAGACTGTTAAAAAGTGGTCTATGAACCAATAGCGATACTGTTACGATATTTCTGTGGGGATATCTCAACTATACCCTTGTGCAAAGTGGCATCAAAATCTGACCCGGCAGTTTTGAGAAATATAATATTTTAGAATACATAATTTCATGATAACCTTAAAAAGTGGTGTATGAACCATGGCAATAGCAATACTGTTACAATATTTCTGTGGGGATACCTCAACTATACCCCTGTGCAAAGTGGCAACAAAATCTGACCCGGCAGTTTTGAGAAATATAATATTTTAGAATACATAATTTCATGATAACATTAAAAAGTGGTCTATGAACCAATAGCGATACTGTTACGACATTTCTGTGGGGATACCTCAACTATACCCCTGTGCAAAGTGGCAACAAAATCTGACCCGGCAGTTTTGAGAAATATAATATTTTAGAATACATAATTTCATGATAACATTAAAAAGTGGTCTATTAACTAATAGCGATACTGTTACGATATTTCTGTGGGGATATCTCAACTATACCCCTGTGCAAAGTGGCAACAAAATCTGACCCGGCAGTTTTGAGAAATATAATATTTTAGAATACATAATTCCATGATAACATTAAAAAGTGGTCTATTAACCAATAGCGATACTGTTACGATATTTCTGTGGGGATACCTCAACTATACCCTTGTGCAAAGTGGCATCAAAATCTGACCCGGCAGTTTTGAGAAATATAATATTTTAGAATACATAATTTCATGATAACATTTTTATTTTAAAAACGTTTTAAAGGGTATTTCTGACTTTACAATACTTAATTAATGTGTTTCTTTCCTAGATTTTAGTATTTGTTTCGATTTTAACCGACTTCAAATCCGTTGCGAAGTTTTAAAGATCTAAGCATACATAGGGACAGACAGCGGGAAGCGACTTTGTTTTATACTATGTAGTGATGTATTAAAAGTTTTTTTTACATACACCCTTTTTTCCGCTGCTACAAATAGAGTTCCTTCTTATTTTAAGACGTATCCTTCCTACATAAATATTTAAAAAATTCCTAAAAATCGGTAAGTACAAAAAAAAAGTTGAGGGGACAAGTGACTTTGCTTAGTAGAGAAACACATTAATAAAGTCAGAAATACCCGTTCAAACCTGACGGTGACAATGGGAACACTTGGTAAAGTATACTCTTTCAAACAAAAAAAGAATTTTCTAAATCAGTCAAGCCGTCTTCGAGAAATCGGTGAATATAAATATAATATTAAAAATGTAAAAAAACATTCCGACGAACTGAGAACCTCCTTCCTTTTTTGAAGTCGGTTAAAAACGAAAAAAAAACTGAAATTCAGCACTATCGAGGTGGTAAGTGTCTTTGTTTAGCAGAAAACCACATTAATTAAGTAGTATAATGACAGAAATACCCGTTAAAACGTTTTTAAAATATAAAAATGTAGCAAGAAATGTGAATTTTAAAATTATTATTTTTCTCAAAACTGCCGGGTTAGATTTTGATGCCCCTTTGCACAAGGGTATAGTTGAGGTATTCCCTCAGAAATACTTCTACAGTATTGCTATTGGATCATAGACCACTTCCCATACAAATTTTAACAGTCTCCTTTAAGTTCAGTGCATCTTTTTCTTTCTACTTCATTAAGAAAAGGACAGAACATAAATATTAGTTTAGTCCTGTCAAATCAAGATACTCCATAGGCAAGTTTAGACGTAATAAAAAATTGGCTACTAAAAATACGTCAAAATATGTCAGGCGCTGACTAATTTGACAGGACTAAACTAATGTTTATGTTCTGTCCTTTTCTTAATGAAATAGAAAGAATAAGATGCATTGAACTTAAATTTAGTTTAGTTTGTGAACAAGGAAATCGGCGCCAATATCTAGATTCAATTTACTTGATTCAACAATTTAAAAATGATATTTATGAGGCACGATGGACATGCTTGTTAAGGTACCAGAAGTAGGTAAAATTTACAGGTACACGCGACTTCAAGGTAGCACACATGACATAACATCACGCTTGCAATCCCGAGGAGTTAGCCAGAGGTACCCTATTGTACCCCCATATTTCGCCAGTAATGTTTAAGTTACATGTAATATGGGGCGAGCCTATTGCGATCAACCGGGAACAAATCCAGACTCCGTCATGCCACTGAGAAATTCCAGATAGAAAACCTAATAACATTTTGGTCGACACGGGAATTCAACCCAGGACCTCATGCTCAGCAATAGCGTTTGCGTCCACTAGGCCAACAAGGCAGTCCAAACTAACAATGAACCAAAAATGATCCATCGGCGTAGGTTAACACTTTTTAGTCAACCGTTGGCCAAACAAAGCAGTGTTGAATTGAAACACCCTGTAAACACACATGCGTACAATGCATTCATTGTTTTAATTACAAAACCGTAGATGCAATTAGCCGATACAGTCCAGAATTATAGTTTGAGCCTTGTGTTGCAAATATTACGTCAACATTGATTCATCTGCTATTGAAGCGGCTTTGAGAAGTTATTGAGAAAGACTAGAGTATAGGCGGTTTTGTGGGGATATGTGTGACCTCTTTTCAATTGCAAATTATAAATTTACTAGTGTACTAGCAGATACATAGATAGGGCTTAAACGGATATGTAATACCGGGTTGGTGTCCGCAACTCCAGTTTGCGTACGAACGGATATAACTTAGCGAGTTCTGTTAAAACTGCACTTGGACAGCAAGTAACAATAATATAACCGAGCATTTATGAAACGGATCCAGATAAGATCAAGAAACTGTGAGAGAAAATGGGTAGCAACTCAAAATTTAAACTTATTTTATTTCACACTAGCTGCGCCCCGCGATGTCACTCGCGTAAGTTTCGAGTTTCTAATATAATTCAATCATGATTCGAAAGACACGTGGCGCCATCTATTATCATTATAACGTTATTGTTGTTTTCCTCGGGAACAGCACTTTTTTTCAGGATAAAAGGTACCCTATGTCCGTTTCTGTACACCTGACAACGTATATGCAAAATTTCAGTACAATCAGTTCAGTGGGTTAGGCGTGAAAAGGTAAAAAACAAAGATAAGTACAAACTTACTTTCGCATTTAAAATATTAGTTAGGATAAACCTACATGGGCGCACTTATGAAACGTCAGAAGTTATCTGCACAGTTCTAATTGGATGTTCCCTACGGAGAAGAGCCGGCAAGAAACTCCACGGTTACTCTTTTAAAAAGAATTGTTTATTATAATGTTTTCAAATTACACGGTTGATAGGCATTTATGAGAGGACAGTGTAAGCCTGTCAACAAGTACTTCCTTCTTAGATGTAATAACAACTTAGGTACCATACATTTGACACCGTAGGTTGCAAGGGCGAAGGGAACACAGCGTTTGAGGCCTCGTGTATACTAAGGGACCTTTTTACTCCCATAGGATTATTTCGTGATGTTCATCATAGCGATGGCGATGATATAATATGTTCAGCAATTAATTATGGATGCCCACAGGCTGATGTAAAGACGTTCTATAAAATTGAGAAATGAGAATTGGTGATAAGTGCAAGACATCTACAAATGCCCAAGAATTACATGTATCCTATCATCATCATCATCTGCCTAGCCTTTTCCCAACTATGTTAGGGTCGGCTTACAGTCTAACTGAATGCAGCTGAGTACCCGATTATTACTCGGAGCGACTGCCTATCTGACCTCCACAACTCAGTTGCTGGGTAATACTATATACCCTTTGGTAAGACTGTTTATCCCGATTCCACGGCGAAAAAGACCCACGAATGACAGCCGGGACCAACGGCTTCACGTTATGGTTAACTTAACAAGTATGCTAAAAGAATAAAAACAAATTCATTCAAGAAGTAAGGTCAACCTCGTTACATAACGCATGCAAGTAGTTTAGTGAAGGTCTTTGAAAAAGTACAATGAAAGCTTCTATAAATAGTTTCCTTTGTTACAATCCAAATTCGTTTAAAAAAAGAACGGATGGAAAACGATAATCATACCGTAAAATAGAAAGCATAGACGATATTGTTGTCATCGCGGGCAAAACCTGTGTATGGCTGACACAGGAGGGAGAGGATTGGCACAAGAAAAGAGAGGCCTATGCCCACTAGTGGGTGAAGTCGGGCAGTGGATGATGATTTATTTATTATAGCATCTCCAACAAAAGATATACCTATAATAAACAATATATAGTTAATGGACGACAAAGTATTTGGTAGGTGTACTCTTTCAATTACAGGACAGCATAACTTGCACAATAAAATGAACAACTAAGGTAACAAATTAAATATCTTATACATAATAAAATATTTTTCTTGATAGTGGAACATAAACACAACAAATTCTGTAAAATATTAGAACAAGAATAATAAAATACCTTAAATTAACGTAAAAAAATAAATATTGAAGTTGGTTACAATATTTTTTTTTTTTTTTGAAATGATGAAAACAGAAAGGTGGCGTACCTTAATAAAAGGTATATTTTGTTTTATTTTATTGGCAAGAGCAATACGAGCATAGTTGAGGTAAAACGATTAGCTAATCCAAAAAGATGGTAACGGAACGGAACGTCCGGGGTGTGCCAGTCATTGGTATTTCGAACTGAAGTTTTCCTTTAAACTACGTCTATTATTATAAAGTAGTCTTTTGAATTATTATTTGACACATATACAGGTTAGCAGGGACATGCAATCTGCATAGAAATAATTCGTAGATTATAAAAAAAAAGACGGGTTGCACTCCGGGAGTGCCGGCAGAAGTGAAAACTTGAATATTAACGTTGAAATAAATCAATTATTAATTGAATTAATATAACTCATTTTTTTTTCACTATTTCTGCGTCACTTTTTTCATTAATAGATGTACTTTGTTCAATTTCCATATTTTAAACATTAGGTATATACACGAATTTTACGAATACACAGCAGTGTGGCTACTACACAGACGGTCGAGCCATCAGCTGTCCATCCATCCATCCATCCACTTCCACTTCCATATCCACTTCCACTTCCACTTCGACTTCCACTTCGACTTCCACTTTGTCTTCCACTTCGACTTCCATTTTGACTTCCACTTCGACTTCCACTTCTACTTCCACTTCCACTTCGACTTCCACTTCGACTTCCACTTCGACTACCACTTCGACTTCCATTTTGACTTCCACTTCGACTTCCACTTCTACTTCCACTTCCACTTCGACTTCGACTTCGACTTCCACTTCGACTTCCACTTCCACTTCGACTTCCACTTCCACTTTCATCACCATCCATCCATCCATCCATCCATTCATCCATCCATTGTGTCCGTGTGTCACTTCACATTGGCACAGACATTGGTGTTGGCGCCGCCGTAGAAAGAGAGGGGCGGGAAATCTCTCCTGACGGTCACGTGTCCTGACGCGATGTCCTGACGCGAGTTTAACATTTTTTACCCATTACTAAAAGTATGCAACGCCGCTAAAGAAGTTTACACTTCAAAAAAATGCTGTTTATACATTTTGACCGCGTAAGTTGACTTTCGTATGAAACAGACGATTTTTTTTTAAACCGACATAAAATTTCTTCACTAGGGTGCAATCATGTGCTAAATTCATGGTTACAGTTTACCCGTCGATGTCCCTGGCACCCTGTATAATGTGTCAAATAATAACTCACAATACTACCTTATGTAAAAGTTTAAGCTTTCTGTACAACCTGATAATTAAAACCAATATGTTTGTATAATCTAGCTTGCAATATGTTCTTAAGTTTGACAGAGTAAGTTTAAACTCACAACTACTTGGGCGCCATGTTACTGCCTTAGCCTCTAGGCTACTATTGATCGAAATGACAAGCAGTTACCGTACACTATGTTGCACTTAATAATCACACACAAATACTAAAATACACACTTAATTGACCAACTACGTAACACATGACATACACAAGAAGTTCGCAGATTCGTCTCAGAGTTAAGTTGTTGTAGGATTTTGACGTTCAAAAGTGCCTTTTATGTGCCTATTTGAAATAAATGCTTTGACATTGACTTTGACTTTTCTTGTTTATCTCTCATAGCTTTCTTATATTTTGTTGTATACAGGGTGAAATTAAATTCATGGGCAACCTTTTTAGGGGTCATTGTACTTATCATTATGAACAACTTTTACTATGGGATTAAACCTAAAATCGCGAAAAAAAAATCAGCTGTTCCTTGCATTTATGTTCACATAACTCGTCAAAATGTAGGGAAGAGCTGATTTTTTTTCGCGATTTCAGGTTTGGTCTCATAGTAAAAGTTGTTCATAATGATGAGTACAATGACCCCTTAAAAGGATACCCATTTAAAATAAAAGACAGAAAATAAAAAAAAAAGTTATGAGAAATAAACAAGAAAACCTACAACAACTTAACTCTGAGACGAATCTGTCAACTTCTCCCACCGGAGTCCGGCGTCAAGCAGCCTGCTTTGTTTCGTCGATGCGTGGGAGTTCCAATGCCTTAGGCATCTTCTGAGCACGCTCGTTCCATCATAGACCTCATCCATCGCTTTCCATCAGGCGTGATCGAGATCAAGAGCGTGCCCATTCAGCAATAAATAAGTGTACCTATTGCTTGATATATCATACCTGGGTGCTTACTCTTGAATTTCATTCCGATAGATCGACATTAGAATTGTGACGTTTCGTACTTTTGAGTTCGGTTTAATTAAACTAAAAGGTAAAATTGGGTGTCCATTTTGGTGAACTAAGTGGAAATTAGGGCCGGGCTCCAAAATCAATCATCCAATTTTACCTTTTAGTTTAATTAAACCGAACTCAAAAGTACGAAACGTCATAATTTTAATGTCGATCTATCGGAATTAAATTCAAGAGTAAGCACCCTGACGTTGACCTGTACATTGTACAATATTGTACCTCATCTGAGTCACTTGTCATGCTCCTAACTAATAACTACTTCACAATGTTTAATAATTAACAGGTTATTGGCTGTTGACAGATGACTGCTAATTAAGAATGTGAAGGGTTCAATTTAGTTCGCGTGCTATTAATTATATCTTATGTGAGAATGTTTGGGTGTCTGTTATTGAATCATGGCTTTAGCAGCACAGATTGGAATGTAATCGGGTGTAAATGGGTACCTACAGAGACCTACAAAAGTTAGTTGACATTTTTCCACTTCAGTGTCAAGAACTTGTAAGGGATTACGAGACTATTTTTATGATAAGTCAAAGGTAGTTGAATTGGTCAATAAAAAAATTGTAGCAGTTCAAACATTTGGATCACTAGAATTAAAATAATAATAATGTGGTGTTAATGTGGCATGTCACATCTGAAGTGGAAAAATGTCAACTAACTTTTGGAGACCACTTAACATAGCGGGGACAAAAGATATAATAATTCCAGTAAAAATCCCTTAGTGACTAGAAAACGAAATATTTTTTTTTCCTACACTGTATGTTCCTACACTGTATGTTCCTACATACAGTGTAGGAAAAAAAAAATATTTCGTTTAAATAAATAAAATATTTCGTTTAAAATATTATGTTCCTACATAATATTGGATTTATTGTGTCATGAAACCCCATACTCCTTGGTCCACAAATGGCCTGTCTTCAAACCTCAAGGCCTCTCGATTAATTAAAAAAAAAAAAAAAAAAAACAAAATATGATCTACGGCATAGTGTCGTCATATTATCTACGAGCCTCTACGTCGGTGATCGCACTTACGAAACAGTTTTACTTAGTAAGCAATCTACACAATCTTTAGTCAGTCACAAATGCACCTCAAAACTTTATATTTACACTACAAGTTACTTAATTACCCAGTTGATATTAAGACTTCTACATATAATAACCAGATTAACGTGAATGATTAAAGAGTTCATGAATCTATAGAGTTTAATCAGATTAGTCATCAATCACCATATTATATACCTACCAGTTGATATGCTGTGAAATGAATTAGAACGTATAAGTACCTTGAAACTTGGAAAACACGTTAAGCCATTGGTCCCGGCTGTCATTCGTGGATCTTTGACAGTCATTACAGGTCGTCAGTAGCCCGAAAGTCTGACAACCAGTCTTACCAAGGGGTATCATATTACCCAGTAGTAGTCAGATAGGCAGTCGCTCCATGTAAAATTAAAAAAAAAAGGCAAGGCAGATTAGGCTTTAAATAGATAGATAGTGCAAAAAATAAAATTATCAGGATTTGCGCCAAGTCCCACCAAAAAAAAAAACAAATAATCTTGAAAAGAAAAAGTAACATAAAGAGCTGAATTATATTGTTCATAAAATCGAAATCCGTGATTGATGAATAAAATATCAATATAAAATAGCCATACACGCTGCTACGGGAACAAGTCTGAAAACACAATTGTGGCCATCTTAAGAAAAAAATGCGCTAAGATAGGTAAGCTTAATCATCGCCGAAGCCTGATCTCTATAACCCAGTCCATTCAAAAAGTTCAAAATATTTAATTTCACAAAAACCTTACTTGGGCACTTATGAAACGACATAAGCTAGATGCACGGTTCCAATTGGTTGTTTCCTATTTAGAGAAAAAAACTCCACGGTTACTCTTTTAAACGATAATTAGGTTCTACAATATTCCCTTTAAGTATATCAAAATCTTCAACTTTCACACAAATGTAAGTTCTAAACAAAAGACTGTTAAGTTTAAAATATCTCAGTCACCTTCGCCAATACGAAGTGTTTCATAATTCTTCACCCCTACGTATCGTATCCTTGGTAAAAGAAAAAATGGTAAATAATTGAAGTATGTTTGTACTTGGCTCGGCTCAGTTCGGTATATAAGCGGCCTGCGCGGGAGTTGGTCATCAGTCGTTGCAGTGTAATATTCTAGCCAACATGAAATTCTTGGTAAGGGACCTTTATTTATTATTATTTTGGGGGGCTTAATATTGTAAATAATAAAGTGAAAAATTAAAACGAATTAAAAATGAATCAGTAGTGTTTAAATAAATAAATTGTAAAAATAATATTCTTATTAGAATTTCTATTAAATAATCATTTTAATGTGGTATTTACATAAACAATATAAAAATCATTTCAGTATGTTTCACCTGAAAATGTAATTTGAATATTCGAAATATTCAAATTAAAAACTCATTCATTCACTTTTCGAAAATATTATTTTTACATACCTAGTTATAATAATATTATAAACTAATTACAGTGCTTGTAATATACATTTTAAATGCATAATTATTTCTATATTACGCAAAATAATGTAACCAATCTGCATGAATTTACTAAAGGTAACCTAGCCAATTTATTAGAAAGCATTTTTTTTACATAATTTTCTTGCACCTAATACTTTTATTTTTCACTAGTGACCTTTTGCACTATCGCAAAATCAAAATAACAAATATTGTAGATTTAAATAATAATTTCAGTAATAAATAAATAATGAATCCATCATTCTTCTTACCCCAATTTAATTGGAGTTGGGGTAATATGTCTTTTGATTGAGATAGAGACCTATCATACCATCTTTCTATCAAATTATTACTTAATTTTATTATGACAGTTTATCACTTGCTATGGAATCTTAGTACTTAAATACAATAATCACTAACCAGGTACAGATCTACAAATTCAAATTATAGTAGTATTAAAACAACCTGCCTAATTTCAAACTCCAATTCACTCCAAGCCTCTAGCGTTGTACCCAACACAGTTTGCCATAGGATATTGCACAGTTCGCCCTAGATCACCCATAGCAAATTATACCTTACTTCACGTTATAGGATATGATTCATACGATTGTTGATATTTAGAGTTGCAACAAATCATAGTGTTATTACTTGTCATTATTAGTGTTGATATTTCGAATTGATAGTTGTTTGTGCTTGGGTGGTAGAGGAAAATTGAGTTGTGCCTAGTGAAAAGTTGCTTTGATAATTTAGGTAGTTGTTGTCCCTGTAATTTTGGTGATTGTGTCTTGTTTTTCATTTCTGTTTGAAGTTGTATTCTGCTTCTGCTTGCATGTGTTTTCTATTGGCAATTTCACTGTTACTCTATGATAAAATACTTTGTCAATATATTATTATTATGTCGAATATAAAAGTGGTTTTCCAGGTAAACTAGTTATAAATTAAATAAGTAGGTGTAGTGCAACCTTTTAAAATTAGCTTAATGTGCTTGCCCTAAGACCACAATAGTTCAACGGATAATTTTGCACTCACGAAGCTTTCGATCGCCAATGCACACCTTCACCTTTGGCCAAATGCAATGTAAATAAGAACACATTATGTAGTAAAGGTTGAAGTAGATCTTACATTGATTGACCAGTTTATTTCACTGCTTGTGTAAATAGCTCCGTAATAAGTTTTTGTATGTACAGATCTATAACTTATGTTTCGTAAATATCCTGGCTCACAGCTTTTAAGAATTATATCAGCCTAAGCCCGAAAGTCTGGGAACCAGTCTTACCAAGGGGCATCGTATTACCCAGTAACTGGGTTGTGGAGGTCAGATAGACAGTCGCTCCATGTAAAATACTGGTATTCAGCTGCATCCGGGTAGACAGGAAGCTAACCCCAACTTAGTTGGGAAAAGGCTAGGCAGGTGATGATGATCAACCTATTATTGACCCACTGCAGGGCAAAAGCGTCTTCTCAAACAGAGATGGCACGATGCTGAAGATAGCACAGTTTTAAAAATTTGTAAATAGTATTTTAGTGGCTTACTCATAAGTATGGCTTTTTCTAACTTTAAATTTTTCTTTATATTCTTACAAACTGAACCTACTCAGACGAAGCCGACACCATTACAGTTGGGAAAAGGCTAGGTAGAATTATTCCTATCATAGTAACTATTTCAACTTGTTTACATCAACCAAAAACTCTTGCAAATGAACAAATTATGCCAAGTGCTAATGAAATAAAATCTTAATAAACTTGATTGTGGAGTAAATAAACGTGGTGTTAATGATAATTAGAATAATTATAATTTAGCTACAAACGTAGGTGTGGCCAGACATCGTTATTCAAATTAATGATACGTTGATAACGACGATTCGGGCAGTTATCATATTCTTTGTTTCTTTTTCTGTTTTTTTTTTATTTTCTTTGCATGGATTAGACTTTTTGTAGGCAAATTATTTGTTAAGTGTTTTTCGCTTGTTTCATGGTTAATAAGTTCATGATAGTATTCAAAATTATTTTCTGATTCAAAAAAAAAAAACAGAAAATAATTATGCATCTACAATTTTCACTCTAATTTAGTATTTCTTGATATTCGTACTAGAAACGTAAAAACTCTGAAACACGCTTAATTTTTTAAAATGGCTACTTTAATATTTTTCCTATGTTTTAGGCATATTTTTATGTTATATATTTTATACACTAATTATAATTTTATATTTCCGTTCACAAATTGCGTTTAAAATGCAAATTTTTGACGGTGGTCGAATATTTTAATTTGGCTTCCCCAATCAATTAGGTACGGTGTTAATTAAAGAATTTTGGACTTTAAATAAAATTTATGTTTTTAGACAGAATGAAAAAGGCAAGGGATGACTTGAATTAAATATTCTTTTATAAAGGGGGCATCACATAGCTTGGCAATATCTATCAACAGTAATGTCAAGTCAGGCAAAATCTTGTTGGATTTTTGGAATAAAATAATAATTCTTATCATTAGCCCAAGGTTTAGAGTTGTGCTGGATAGAATTCAATAAAAACATGTTAAGTGAAAATTTCTGTTGATACCTAATTGCTACCTAGGGCAGGAGATGTTAATAATCTTGCCACATCCATAATTATTACTGAGGTCATAATTTTCTATAATTTACATGATGACATACAACAGTCTGCTTTCATAGTAAAAAACTTTACTTGATCTTTCGTAGAAAAAGAAAACTCGGAAAAACGAGTTGAATAAAAAAACTTCCTAGTAATCATGGCAATAGACTCCATAACCTACGACAACAAGGACTCCCACCCTGCTTACCCAACTCGACAATTATCGCGGTAATACGACAATGGGTGCCCGCCCGATAAATGTACACCTATGTCTCCGCGGTAAACGAAGGTGTCGCAACTTAGGATTTCCTGCAAAGACAAAAGGATTGTATCGACGTGGATTGCTAAATTCCCATTCATGTTTTGCGTATAATATTAGTGTAATGTAAATCTTAAGGCTTAACTGTAAGGCTTACATTAACTTTAAAGGGTCGTACGTGTATGTATTATTCACTTTTAAGTGAATACGTTTAGTTTGTTGATGACAGTAAAGGGTTCCGTAAATAAATAGTTTTTTTTTTCTGTAGAGGGTTTCATTCGCTAAACAATGAAGGCTATTTATCAAAAGCTTATCTAAATTTTGTTCGTAATGAAAAAAATGTGGTCGACTCAAACATAATGAAAAGTAATACTTGGTCTTCCTAGAAACCCTTTCTGAACCAGGTCACGATTTCGAAATAAATTGATTATACAAAATTGAGCTCGGCATTCACTGTTTTACAGCTGGTATGCTTGTAAGAAACTGGGTACCTATCTCCCTAAGTTAAAATGATCTACTCGGATTGTAGACATTTAGGTCTTCTAACCAATTTGTGACCAAAAAAATCTTCAGTGCAGTTTATACACTGCAGGTGTAGACTAAAAACGACCCTATTCACATCAACAAAATATTAAACTTATTTTTTTTTTCTATCTCCAGATTGTCGTCGCCGTAGCCATCGTGGCGGCCTCCGCTGAGGAAGCCGCGAAGAAGACGGAGAAGCGAGGCCTCTCAGGCCTCGGGTATGGAGGCCTCGGATACAGCGGTGTCGGATATGATGGAGGACTCGGATACGGCGGTCTCGGATACGGTGGACTCGGATATGGTGGATACGGTAAGTCATGATGGAGCAGTGGGGAAGATTATGAGGATCAAACACGATTAGATGGTCCAAATAAAATGCCGTTTTCAAATGAGAATGTAGTGTAAAGTCATTCAAAAAAAGGGGAAGTTCATTGTTTTGAACTCCCAAATCAATGAATTTAGTACCGAATACTATTGACATTGTTGTCCTCAAATTGATCGAGCAGTCATTGTGGTCTAGCCCGAGAAACGCATGACTAGTTTTTCAGACAAAAGCCGGGTCAATAGCCTAGGTTTTCCGGTTAGATCCAGATATAATAAAAACTCTTTTTACAGTATCATTGTGCTGTACAAAACGTATAAAATTATTCTAGGTCGCACTTAAAGCAATAATACAGTCGACCTATACTGTAAAAAAAAACTATCCGAGCAAACTTGAGCTGACAAACTCAAACTCAAAGTATTTATTTCAATAAAACCATGTATCCATTAACCATGTTGCCCATTCCAAAACGTAGATCTCTATGTAGAAGAACGGGCAAGAAACTCCATGGACACTCTTTTAAATCAAGACATTACAAAATCCTGTGTGGTACATTATTCTTGTTGCTTCTATATGTGAGAACAATGTAAAAAAACACACAAATGAAGAAACAATTAAAAAAATAAGATTAAAAATAAGCTTTGGCAGTTAAGAGATGACCAGTCGGTGATGACCGTTGGATGACAGTCAACCAACGGCGCCCGTTCACGAACATGACGCGTGGATCAGCACCATCCAGCTCAACCATTTTGTAGGGAACCGTATGATCCAACACACGCGCCACCATCAGCGAGACATTTAAGTGAGCATGACACATTCTCAACCGCCATGCTCTTTCAAGTTAACATCAAAAAATCATAATAAACTATAGATTGCAATTTATTTAAGAGATGAATAAAAATTTTACTACCAAAAAGAAAAGGACACTATTGATAGCTCACTTTAAGCTCACTTCACCTTAGATCGGCTGGTCTTACAACCTAATATACTTTTCCCACATATTTCCTGGCTTTCAAACTCCACTTTCACGTAAGCCTAGAATTTCCTAATACCAGGATTTAGTGGAAATTTCAAACAATCGGCCGCAGCCAAGTTGTCTGCCCAAGTTTAAATTGGCCAAGAGCCTTACATCTGGGAGACGTGACCGGGCCACCAAGTACTTGGCCCTGGTTGCCGCGTTTTGGAACGTTTTAATAATACTGTTAGGGGACTTTTTGGTGACAGGTTTTTTTCTTTTGTGGCGTATGGAGATGCAGTATCTTTTGTAACTACTCCAAAAATGTTGAATGTTCTGGAGTTTTTTTGGACCGTGTCATTTGTCACAGTTTGCTGTTATTATTATGACAGCAGTGGTGGCCCAGTGGCAACGGCTCCGACTTACAAGTTGTAGGTCATGGGTTCGAACCCAGACAGGCGCTTTAGTTTGTGTAAATTATTTTCATCACCACTGCTCTCAAACCGATGAAGAAAAATATCTTGAGGAAACCGGCATGTCGTAGAACCAAAAACTCGAAGACATGAGACATCTACCAACCCGAACTGGGCCCGCGTGGTGGATTACAGCCCACTGCCTCTCGAAGAGAGGAGGCCTGTTTCCCAGCAGTGGAAACATTAATGGCTGATTGTTTTATGTAGAATCACTCAAAAAATTAACGATTCCAGTTTCATTCCAATCATTGGAGATTTGCAAACGGATAGCAATGAGTGCCAAAATTATTTTTGAAAATTCCCACGAATTTGCTCCAAATGTTCCTACTTTTCCCATATTACATACGAGTATTTAAGAAGACGCTTCGAAATTCATACGAATAAAGACTATCACAAAGCAATAAAATAAAAACCAATGGATCGATTAGTTCCTCATTAGAATTGTCTATAAATTTTAAATCGCAAAGCACTGAGCAGATTGCGCACTCAATTAACGACCCTTAGACGACCTATAAAGCAGCGCAACAGCGCTATAGTTCCTAAGAGATTAATACTAGGAATAAGTGCTCTTTTTAGAACTCATTATCGGAGTTAAAAAGGATTTCGATTCTTATCCGGATTTACTTAGAGTTGGTTATAGCTTTGCAACGTTCTGAAGTGCTAAAGTAAATTGTTCTATTCGTGACTAATTCAATCCTATTTTGTCGTAATTACAATGTATTTTGTAGGAACTTATTCAGGAAATTAGCTTGTAAGTACACGATTGTTAAGGTGAAGGACGACTGCATAGCCTTTGAGTAGGCATAAATTGCGTACACCTAACATTAAGCCCTGTTTCGATCATTTACTGTATAACTTAATGTACTATCATTATTAGCTTAGTCAGTATATAATTTTCTGTAATTTTCAAACCATTGATTGTTTATTAATATGTGACTAATTCAGACGAATGTAGTCATAATACTAACAACTTAGAAAACAGAAAATACAAATTAACTCAAACAAAGATTGAACCTGACTGCCTAGTTGGTTTAATGGCCTCAAGCGCCACTGCTGAGCGGTCCTGGGTTCCATTCCCAGGTCGGGTTATGTTATTGGGTTTTCCATCACGAATTTCTCAGTAGGAGTTTAGAATCTAGATTTGTGCCCGAATGGCAAAAGGCTCGTCCCTATTACATAGGACTTAGACATAACTGGCGAAATGTTTGTGTATTAACCCTTTGGGGATTATGGGCGTGATGTTATGTTAAAAATTAGACCAAATTCTGAAAAAGTGTGTAAAAATTATTTCTGTACCAAGTTTATCTTTACCTTTTCCATAAAGCACGAGTAATTATTATAAATAAAAAATATCAGGCATAAATCAATCACCTAACATCCGGACAAGGATAATTATTAATGTTTTTGTCAAAGATTTTTTTGTTGGGAGCAGAACGCTCAATCGTTTCAATGTTAAGGCCACAGATTGTCAATGAGGTAAAAAATCTATCGTAACTTATATCTTTTATAATAATTGTCTTATTCGCATGACTGGCGACTATGATTCTATGAATCAGCTAGTTTTTGCTGTGCTCATTCAGTTGAAAACCGACAGAAGAATGTCTTGATAAAAATCTTTTTTTATACTCTCTGGTACCTTCTCTACTAACATTTTTTTTTGTTTTGGCATAAATATAGACAAGACCCAGATCAAGCCTGCCTAGCTAAAGGCCAAAATGCTGACTAGATTATAACCACAGATATAGATAGACCTAAGTATCACGATCTGTGTGAAAACCAAGCGTGCCATATTTTGACAACCTACTATGACGTCACGAGCACTATTTAGTGATGGGAAAATCAAATCGATTCAAAGACGCCGCTGCGTGCGGCACCCGTCTCGCCCCACCCCAGGGGGCCTAGCGCCAGCGCTTACGCTCATCCAGCCAGCAGTACACAGGACTGAGCGTGAAAGTGGCGGCTTACGATTTTTGTACGTAAGCTGGTGCGATTTATGGCACGCGAAGCATTTGCTCTTGCGTTATCTAGGTGTATCTATTCTATATCTGTGATTATAACAGCCATGCTTTAGGACTGCACATCACTATCTTCTTTATTTATTTGATTTACACGGCTTAAGGAACCAATTACATAAATCAAATTATATATTATAAGTACTTATATACTTCTGAAGATAAAAAGTACCTCAAATTAATTTCAACACATCTTTCTAATAAACAGAACAACAACGGCCAGATATCAGGTTCCTCGTCAATTCGTTATGAAAGGACATGAACAATTTCATGCACACCCAACCTGTTATATGCACCATCTTTCCATCATGTCCATTGTCACATTTGATCCTGAACAAACTCCTGACAACACAGAGATTGCTCCTGGCTTCGCCACAGGATATCAAACTACTGCAGATGTGATTTGTAAACTGTCTAGCATAATCCGCGTTCGTTTTACCACGGAATAATGCAGTACATATGTGTACAGTACTCCCAGAGGATGTTTGATGTGGCTTGCTCGTAATTCGTGGTGATGCATGGTTGGTGTTAGGAATGTAGGATGGCTTGTTCCCAGGAGCTCCAAATCTATTGTTTTCCAAAAAAATTCTTTCCATACATTGATTCCCAAGAGCTCCATAATTTTATTAGTTAAAACTAGCTTCTGCCCGCGACTTCGTCCGCGGAAAATTTCTTGTTTTAACATAGGATAACACTCGATTGATATTACTGTATTTAATTTTATTAGTAAAATATTGTTTGGAATCAGATCAGTAACTTCAAAGATTACCTAAGTTCCCTTTTCTGCTCAAGGTAACTTAACCCTTGGTCGCCTTTTACTTATTTTATTTATTTAAGTTAGGTATCTATTTAATTTAAAGCTTCTCTATATACAATGTTTGAGGTTGTTTTATTTTCCGGTAACAGAATAATCTGCTTTTCGGATGATCCCACTCTTGATAGACCAACATATAATTGCCCATGGGAAAAACATTATTTTCGTAGCCAACCAAAGAGAATGTTTATCACTGGGACTTGTTAATAGTCAGGGCAAATGATGTTTTTATTGGAAACTCAGATAGACGCTGTGCACGTTCATCGCTGGATTCTCGAGCGCGGGCCTGCGATGTTATGGCATTTTGCCTAGCGAGCCGCTGCGAGCGCTCAGCGCTAGTCTCCCTATCCCTTGTTTCAGAGACATGCTGCCTTAAAACAGATAGACGCTGTGCACGTTCATCGCTGGATTCTCGAGCGCGGGCCTGTGATGTTATGGCATTTTGCCTAGCGAGCCGCAGCGAGCGCTCAGCGCTAGTCTCCCTATCCCTTGTTTCAGAGACATGCTGCCTTAAAACAGATAGACGCTGTGCACGTTCATCGCTGGATTCTCGAGCGCGGGCCTGTGATGTTATGGCATTTTGCCTAGCGAGCCGCTGCGAGCGCTCAGCGCTAGTCTCCCTATCCCTTTTCTCAGAGACATGCTGCCTTAACTCAGATAGACGCTGCGCACGTTCAGCGCTAGATTCTCGAGCACGGGCCCGCGACGTCCTCACATTTTGGCTAGCGAGGCCCTGTGAGCGCTCGGAGCTAGATTCTCTAGCGCGTGCTTGCGAAATATTTTCTCTATTTCTCGAGAGGCGCTGCTCATTTTCATTTTCAGGGGCAGATTCTTCCGTACGGCGTACTCGAGCGGCTCTTGTCTGTGATGTCTGCCGGGACAGTTGAGATTTCCTTTTAGGCATGCTCTCGACAAACTACGCACAGACTTGAAAACAATTACGAACAAAGGGAGAGCGACTCGAACACCGTCCGCCTTTACAAAACAAAACAATCGTAATCGGTAATATCGAATAACTTTAACTCGTATCGATTATTACGATAGAACGAAGTACGAAACTACGAACATACAAAACAATGAAAACAAACGTACAACGAAATTACGATATTTTCGAATATGAGGTATCTAATAGTCTAATAGATACCTCATAATCTCCGTGCTCATAATCGAATCGTTCGTATGGAACTCCAATCCAACTAACGTGGGCATAAAAATTCGAGAGGGTCATCAATCTACGGAAAGTCTTAACACCGCGATTCAGAAAAATGACGTAATTGCAGAACGCCATCTATGGGCAAATAGGTAAAACGTCTGCACAATGAAAGTTATGCTAGGGGCATTTTGCGTTTTAGTAATTTTATATTATCTCCGAAACTGTATGACCAATTGATATACTGTAAATGGCAAATCTTATCTGTATGATGTTCTTGTGATACTGAAATAATTTATTGTCATAAGAATTAATATTTTGTTGCTCAAATAATCAACCAAACGTAAGTATACCGAAAAAAAATTTTTTTAATGCAATAAAAGAAGTATAAAAGATAAAATATAAAAGATAGAGATATGGTATCGCGGACTTTTTTGTAGAAATAATGAAGACGAACCAGGTAGCCATACATTGTTTTTAATTTTAAGCAACTGTTTAGGCAGCGCACGCAAATAATTCTGTTTTATGTGGTATTTTTTTCCGACTTGCTAGACAAAAGTTGTGATAGCTCGGTTAATATACATGCTATAGAAACAATTTATAGCCTATAGCACTCAGGAATAATGTAGCTTTCTGCCAGTTAAAAAATTTTTAGAATTGGATTATGAGTTCCAGAGATTACCCATTACATACAAACTTACAAACTTACAAACTTACAAACTTACAAATTTTACCTCTTTATAATATTAGTATAGATAATAAAACTGTTTCCAGCGGCTCCAAAACAAATCGCGTAAGGTCAACAAAACACAAATTGCTAAAATTAATGTTATAATTTCGTGGTAAATAGTTTCAGTACAAAGGTGGTCACAAATCAATATTATGCTAAGTATGTACTTATAAACCTAGGATATAATGTGAAAATGATATCTTAAAGAAAAGGTTTTGGATGTACAAAATGGAGCCATCCATTTTGTACATCCAAAACCTTTTCTTTACAAAACGGCAAGAAAAAGCGTAATTAAAGACATCAACTTGTGTCTTTAAATTACGTTTTCACACAAATAAAAACATGTCTATAATAATTATTACATTCTCACGTTATAACTATTATTAACTTGCCACTGTTTGCAAGCTAGTTTATTTAATGAAACATAATTATTTTACATTTAGTAGGTAACTGGGAATTAATGACACAATCTGTTTTTCAATATTTTTCCCAAAAGAATCTTTAGGTTAAAGGAAAATTATTTTCAAAGATTTTTGAACGTAAATTATGTCTATACTTGCCAAGCACGTTTGGAATTTGCTAAATTTACATAAACATACACCAGTAATTAACGAACATTATCGCCTAATTGATCCTCAATCAGCTCCACCTCAATAGAACCAAGTTGAGACAAAGTAAATGTCCACAATTGTCATCTATTGTTAATCACCAATGTCACAAGTGTGTGAGAAACTCCGGTCCTTGGCATACTGTAGTACTACCTATAGTATTAACGTGTAATTTTGCGTTTACGTTACAAACCGTAAAGTAAGGGGTTGGGTAAGTTAATTGGTGGATCGTGTTTTGTTTTGCTTTTGTACTCATTTGGGTGACAATGTTATGATTCGGTAATTACTTTTGTTAAAATGGGGCTAGAGTTTCATTTAAAAAGTGTGTTATTGCTAGAGGGACAATGGACTTTGCTCTTTTAGAAATAGTGTCGAGAATTCAACGTAACACATCGTCCAAGAAATGTGGTTTTAGATGGCTATCCCAAAGTTTTTTTTTGGACTTCTAACATTTTTTTTTATATGTAGGTAATAGGTAGTCATGCAGGTCTTTTACACTTGAGTCTTATTCCTACCATTATTAAAGTCCAATTTAGTCCTAACCGTCTGTCTTTGTCCTCAGCCGCACCAGTAGCGGTGAGCAAGGTTGCGTACACCACCGCGCACGGCGGCGGCTACGGAGGCTACGGCGGATACGGCGGATACGGCGGATATGGCGGATACAGCGGCCTTGGCGGATACAGCGGTCTTAGCGGTTACGGCGGCGGTCTTGGTATGTTTAAAATTTTGTTCTCTTGAATTTTTGGTTCCGTTACAGAAACGAGACAAGATAAATTAATTACGTAATGAACCTGGGTCACCCAAAAAGGAATTTTATCGACCCATCTTTTAATTAAATTAGGGATCGACTTTGATTCGATATTTCATAAAAACATACATAATGTTTAATATTATTATGCGATAAACACAGACATTGCGTTACATCGGATAGATGTAGACAAAAAAAGGACAGAATTATAATTGTTGCATTAATTATCTAACAACGTAACCTTAAAACCGTGGGAACGCGAATCAAGTGTAAAATCGTTTTCAAATAATGCTGATTTTTATCTCAAGTACAATGCCAGTATTGTTCTTGACAACAATAATATCAATATAGCTATCCATAACTGGTTTTAGTTAGCCGTTGTTCCAAGTTTATAACGTGAGACTTAGTTCCGTAACAGAACATGTAACTTTGTTCTTGAAGAGCAATGTATTGTTAATTAGCTTGTTGTGTTATTTGCGGTTTCTGCTGAAGTTTAGCGTCGTAAATGAGGAAGGTATATTATGGAATATTTTTATAGCTAGGCTTCCGTCCTTGGCTTTTCGTGTTCCTACTGCTGGGACTCGGGCCTCCTCCCTTAAGAGAAAGACTGGGCCGTGATCCACCACGCGGGCCCAGTGTGGATGTCATATCTTTGAATTTTTGGTTTTAATCATGCCGGTTTTCTCACCATGTTCCTTCACCGTTTTATAGCTTATCCGATTTGGTTTGGAAAGAGCAGATTGAAATTTGAGAGATTATTTATTAAACATTATAATTATAATAGTACGTAAACATTTATAATTATAATCGTACATCTTAGGCAGCATAAATTAATTGAGTATGTTTTTCTCCAGGCTACGGTGGTCATGGAGGTTACTACAGCGCCCCTGCGGTCAGCTACGCTAACCAGGTCGGCTACGGAGGATACGGTGGATACGGAGGACACGGACTCGGATACGGCGCCCATGGCCTCGGCGGATACGGCGGTGTCGGATACTACGGACATCACTAAACTGACCTCGCGTTCCAAATTGTGTTCAAAATTTTGATTTTTTATTCAACTTATATTTTTAAAATACTCAAAGTATGTAATGGACTTTGGGTTTTTGAATGTGTATTTAACCTTTTTAATCTGTGATCGATATTGGGATGTTTTTTTGTGATATTTAAATATGATTGTTTGGGGTAGTAAGCTAAAGCTTGCTGCAACTTTTGTACAACGAAATATTGCCTGTGAGTCTTTGTAAATATCTGAATAAAATACTTGATAAAATCAATTCTCTGCTTTTATTTATTTAAGGCGTGGAGAATATACCACACTTTCTGCACCATAACATAGAAATATTTTATTACACGCATTTATGAAACGTCAGAAGCTAAGTGCACAACAACCAATTGGAACCCCAATTGGTCGTCAGTGGTCAACAATGTACTTAATAAAATATAAAAACCTATTCAAACCAAAATTCATTATTGCCATGGCAACCACTAATAAAGAGTCGACATCAGAATTTTAGGTCCCAACCCGCACTGGGCCTGCGTGGTGGATTACGGCCCACTCCCTCTCACAGAGAGGAGGCCTGTGTCCCAGCAGTGGGAACATTATAGGCTGATGATGATGACTGGTATATAATATCAAATAATGAGAAAATTATTTCTAAGAAGTATATAAAAATTAAACATCGGTAATTTGGGAGCAGTTAATAGACATTTTTTTACATAGAAAGAAAGAAAGAAAGAAAATACATTTATTTGCGGTATACATGAGATAGAAAAAGAACACAAACACAAAAAAAAAAATAACAAGTTGGGGGAAAACATGCGTCACATCCACGCAAAACCGCCTTCGCTCTGCTGAGATTCTATGTGAAACAGAACCCCAGCGCTGGTTCAGCGACAGCCGGCGTACATATGTACATAGTTATGCCGTTAATAAGTGATGCAAAATTACTTTGAAACGCAAAAGAAGAGTGATGGCTATATGCGTGCGCTCGGAATAAAATGACGTATGTGCCAAAACGAATTTACTCCTTTTTTAACAAAATAAATTAATTAAATAATACTTACTACTTTTTTAAACTTCTTTTTTAGATGATTTTCTATACCTAATTTTAAGTCTAATTGTAAGCTGTTATAAAGAAATACACTATTGTGGTAGGTAGGTAGGCCTTTTTTTTTTTTTTTTTTTGGGTGGGAAATCATCAAATAACTTCTCCCGCTCTGGGCGGAGCGAGAGGGCGTGTCAGACTTTTACTGACTAAAACCCACCCGTGTTCCTTCAGTTGCCTGTGCCAGGGGCCACGGTATCTCTTTCGAACAACCCACGACCCCGGCAGGCTTCGGTCCTGGTTGACCCCGTCAGTTAGTGCTGACATCTCTTTGAGGCGCGCGTGGAACACGACGCGCCGTCGACTCGGGCCTGGTCCTTACCGGACGGCGAGCTGAGGTAGGTAGGCCTGACGACCTAAAGAAGGTGGCTGGGGTAGACTGGCTGGATGCGGAAGGCGGAGGACAGGGTGCTGTGGCGCAGTCTGGGAGAGGCCTATGTCCAGCAGTGGACTGCGATAGGCTGAGTTGATTGATTGAGGCAGGCCTGTAATGATAGTTTATGTGTTTAAAAATAATAAATATAGTCTATAGTTAACATAGCTGTGCCAAAATGCCTTGTCTTCAACTTTTAATATAATTAATTACCTACGAGGTTTGCCATTTTAATAATGACACACCCTGATAATAAAGACTCAGTTGCCATTTTGAGAAGTGGGCATTCTGTGCCTAAATCTTAAGGTGGTACCCCGAAAAAAACCGCGTTTTTCTTCGTTATTCAGAGGCTATTAACTCAATAATTATGAGAAATAAACTACACCTGAAAGCACATTATTAATGTTTGATATCCTATCATCACATTGCACGTTAATACTTGTTTTTATATGTTAATAATACATTTAAAATCTGATTTAAAAAAAGTGACTAAAATTATTGATTGCATGGATCTTTTGCTAAATTTGACGTTCTACTAATTTGAGGATTTCACCAATGGATAGATAATTTAAAAATCTAAATAATCCATGTTTTAAATTATTTAAAAGATCGCTATTCTTTTTTTATTAAAATAATTCCAAAAATTGTGTGAGTTCTATGATAAAGGGGCGTGCGCAGGGTCAGGGTAGGTACCGCCTTAATGTCACATTAATTATTCAATTCCGGAGCAAAAGTTATCCTAATAAGAAAAAAGAAAAAATATTACCAGTAGATTCATTTCCTTTGGTGTTCATTCTACAGCAAAGGTAACACGAAACTTGTGCCAGGGAGCAGTATTTTATAAAAACCGATTGCTTTTAGTAAAAAGTAATTAATCGAGTTCTTTTTCTTGCGGCTCTTTTGTTATTGTTGGGATCAAAATTGTAGATGCTGGCTGTATTGTAGGTACCTATAATAAATAAGCTTTTATTTTTGTAGCTACTATCATGATCATTTAGAGAGGCGCTTGTGGCTAAGTAATAACAGCCGCACGGATCTATCGGTCAGGTTAAGCTACGCTTGCCGCGGTTTATCCGTGGATGGGTGACCATCTTCACATACCAAGACCCCTCGTGCCTCAGAAAGCACGGTAAGCAACGGCTTACCAACGGCGGACCAACGGGTCCCGTCTGCCATTCGTGGATCTTCGACAGTCGTCACGGGTCGTCAGTAGCCCGAAAGTCTGACAACAAGTCTTACCATGGGGTATCGTATTACCCAGTAACTGCAGTAACTGGGCTGTGGAGCTCAGATAGGCAGTCGCTCCATGTAAAATACTGGTATTCAGCTGCATCCGGTTAGACTGGAAGCCGACCCTAACATAGTTGGGAAAAGGCTAGGCAGATGATGATAATATCATGGTCATTGAGAAGTACCAATGTTCGGGTTGAGGCACGCAAATTAAATTGGTTGGCGGTCTAATTACTTTTGAGATAAGATGATTTATATTGCAGGTCCAAAATTGGTTCACTGCTAATAATTTAGTATTAAATGGGAAAAAAACTAAGTGCATAAGATTTTCTTTACCAAATGTCAAAGGTAGTGATTGTGAGATAATATTGAATCAAGAGAAACTTGAATTCGTCGATAGAACTGTTTTCCTAGGGATCACGCTCGACTCAAGGCTACAATGGGGTCCGCATTTAATATCTCTTGCAGGACGGCTAAGTTCAGCAGCTTATGCTGTGAGAAAAATCCGTCAATTTACTGATGTAGATACCGCGAGACTGGTCTATTTTAGTTACTTCCATAGTATCATGTCTTACGGTATTTTGCTTTGCGGACGGGCTGCAGACATCGATTCTATTTTTATTCTGCAGAAAAGAGCTATCAGAGCCATTTATAATCTCCGCAGGCGCGATTCTCTAAGGGAACGGTTTAAAGAAATTAACATCATGACGGTACCTTGTCAATATATCTACGAAAATATCATGTATGTAAGGAAAAATTTACATCTTTTTAGTAAAAGAGGTGAAAGACATAATTATAGTACTAGAAATAGGGACCTATTAGTTCAACCAGGATTTAGACTAGCTAAAGTAGACTCATCTTTTATGGGGTACTGTTTAAAATGTTATAATAAAATACCTCCCCACATTCTTCAACTGAATGAGACAAAATTCAAGTCTTGTATTAAACGCACACTATGCAGGCAGGCATATTATAAGTTAGGGGATTACATCGCTGATAAAAATGCCTGGCTCAATGCTGGTCCTGCTGCACAACCACAACTATTTGATTAACACTTAAAAATACTGTTGGAGCTGCTGAAGATTGTAAGTCTATCTTTGCATTGTATAAATTCAATCTCCTAGTATTGTATAATTGCATAGCACATGTTGAGTACTATGTACGATAGGCTGCAAAAGTGCATGGGTAGTACAGAAACAAAATCGTATGAAGCGAGAAATGCCGCCATCTAGCGTAAAACCAGTTAACGACTAACAAAATTGAATTATGCTGTTATTAGATGGCGTTGCTTTGCTTTATATGATAAAATATTTTTGTAGTTTCTTTTTGTCTCTTCAAACATTCAAACAATTTATAATTAACAGTTTCTTTTAAAGAAAATTGTTCCTAATTATTAACCTACTATGTTAAAATTGAATATCAATTTATAAGTAGGTGCTAAGTAACTACTAATTCGAATATTAAATTAATTATTAAAATACCCACTCGTTAGCTTAATAAATATATTCCTATCGGTTTATTTTATTATTTTTATCATTTAAGCTACGTATGCTGGTAAATGTAATGTAATAATTAGATAAATGTATTAGCCTTGTAACTCTTTGCTCAATCCTACTTAATACGTTTCTTCCTAATTCCTTACGTACGTTTCGTAAATTAGTCATAGTTGTGAAGAAACCAATGCCATCTAGTTTATTTTCGAAAACTTGAATTCAAACGTTCACGGGAAAATAGACACTAAGGTACCCATGCAATTTTGCTGGCGACTGTACATACTATAAAGCTACCATTTACTGGGTACGTCTTTCATTGACTGAATGTGCCCTGGCGGCTGAGAGTATGTCATGCTCACTCAAATGTCTCGCTGATGGCGGCGCATTTGTTGGATCATTTAGCTCCCTTCAAAATGGTTGAGCTGAATGGTGCTAATGCATGCGTCATGTTCGTGAACGGGCGCCGTCAGTAGGGACTGGTCATCTCTTTGCTGCCATGGCTTATTTTATTTTAATTTAATATTTGAATTGTTGTTTTTTCTCATCGTTTCACTATGGACGCTTTTAACGTTCTGCATCGTTCTCACATGTATAATTTTTAACATGAATGATGTAAACCAAGACTTTGTAACCATATTATTTTGATTTAAAAGAGTGTCCATGGAGTTTCTTGTCCGTTCTTCTCCATAGGTACCTACGCTTTGGAATGGGCAACTAGCTTCATCTTTCTGACTGACCGACCCCTTGACAATTCAAAAGTGCCTGTAATTGGTTTAATTGAAATAAATGCTTTGAGTTTGAGTTTGAGTTTATTTATATAAGATACATGATCAAGCTACATTTTGAGCAATACGAGAAATCTTTCCTTCTTCTTCCGAACATTTACAAAATATAAAATAAACTTTATAAAAGATAAACCTATTTCAACCACCCATTATACCCACTTATAAACAGTAGAAATTAAAATTGTAGATGGTAGTGTTGCGTAGTGGAGCTAGCGGTCCTGTTCTCCATGAAGATGCGTCCCAGACTCCCAGTCCAGCACTTTATGGAGCCCCATGTAACCAGTCTAAAGCCGATTATTCATTAATCAGCTGTAAGGTGCCTCAACATCTATGGAGTAAACGAACCGCAGGTTTTCCAAAGGTCACATCACATTTTCAACTTAAGCAGTGAAGCCTCAAAACTCCCACAGTACGTCAACAGCATTACCATACATGAATTATTAAACGGATGCAGCATATATCATGTCTGTTGGTAAAAAAAAAATGTTTTATTCAATAAGGGTTGGATGCTATAAATGGGGTGCGGGTAAGAGCGACACTTTATAGGACTTTTTGAAACTTTAACTGGCGTAAGTTTTCTGAGGTCTCCCAGAGGATTTTGTGTCAAGCCACAGGCGATAGCGGCTGGTAGGTAAATAGTGTATCCACACACAGATTAGAGGCAGTTAGAACATTCATTATTGACGTGAAGTGTTTTTTTGGACCAATTCATAGAAACAAATACAATTTATCATTTAGATTGAGATATTTTGGAGCAGAAATTAAGATAAATTATTAATTTCTGGTGTAAGTAGCCTTTCTTCAATACGAAGAAAGTCTACATTAGTCTTAACATCATCACAGCCCGATGTCACCCTGCTGTGGCTCTCTTTATTTGTAAACGACGTCAATTATTTGAGAAGAAAATAGAAATCCGTTTCTCGCTTGCAATGACAATGTACCTTTACATAAATTTTGATACTCTTACAAGTTTAATTATCTGTAAAATCATACATCAAAACAAGTTTTATATTAATATAAAGTTATATTATTTCGAGCCATTTAAAGTTTTCTAGTTCTTTTACTTAAAAACTGGTTAAGCAAAGGAGTACCTACATATTATATTAGATTAGAATTACCCATGTTTTAGTGGTTTTTAAGCGAAGCCAGTCTAGCAGTGGATTTCTAATGAAATATTTGATAAGAGGTAGAGGTACCTACTGGCTACCTAATAAACGAGTTAAAGCTCCAACCAACAGGTCCGACGCGACTCTAGAAGAACAAATTCTATGAAAACTTCATGGAAATCTTTCTACCAGAATCGCTTCGCACCGTCATCGCGCCAGGAATCTTTACGCTCATCGTTTGTCAAGCGTGATCAACTGATCACTACGTAATACTATGATTATAGTACCTAGCTGTAGTCTATAGCTACTATAATCGTATATTATATTAACTGAAGTAATAATGGACTTCTCTACAGCCCGTAGAGAAGTCCATTAACATTTCAGTTTTACAAATCTTAATTTTAACAACATATTTATTTCGATTTTAAATAAACACAGAACAGAAATTAAATTTATAGAATACTAGCTGCGGCCCGCGGTTTCACCCGCATAAGTGTCGATCCCGTGGGAATATCGGGATAAAAACTATCCTATGTCCTTCCCCGGGACTCAAACTATCTCTATACCAAATTTCATCAAAATTGGTCCAGCCGTTTGAGCGTGAAGAAGTAACAAACATATAAACACACACACACACACACTCACAAACTTTCGCCTTTATAATATTAGTGTGATTAGTGTGATAGTGTGATAAACTCTGAGCTACTAAATGGGAAGCTATACCTAAAGCAGTCACATATTGAATCGTTTTCATTTTGATGATAAATGTACCTCAAAGTGATAGTATTAAATATACTTTTGTTGCATACAAGCCTTCAAACAAATAAGTCAGCAACTCTTAATTATCTCACAACTTCTACTAATATTAGGTCCTTACATTTTATGAAATTGGCGTTTTTCGTACTGGCCACTTTAATCACGAATTTCTCCTCTTTGGTAAGGAATTCCAAATTCAAATTTGTACAGCTATTTACTCATGTATTTGTGCTTCGATGACCGTCATTCATTTGTTTTTTTTCTTCTGTTTTTTCTGTTTGCGTCACTCATTTTACAAAATGGAAAATTTAAAATATCGCATTATTTACGAGTACGAGTTCCGCCGTGGCACTAGTGCTGCGGAAACGACTCGAAGGGTGAATGATGTGTATGGCGGTCATGTTGCAAAAGAAAACACAGTTCGTTTTTGGTTCCAACGTTTTCGTTCTGGAAATTTCGACCTGCAGAACAAGCCCCGTGGACGGCCTGAGACCCAAGTTGATAATGGAGAATTGAAGGCTATTGTGGAAGCGGACCCATCGCAAACCACGTCCGAGTTAGCTGCAGGCTTCGATGTTAGTGATAAAACTGTTTTAATTCACTTGAAGCAAATTGGGAAGATTAAAAAGCTCCACGCCACTGCTGCTTCACGACAACGCCAGACCACACACTGCGCAACAGACGGCTACCAAATTAGAAGAGCTTGAATTGGAATGTCTTAGACATCCTCCGTACTCCCCGGACCTTGCTCCAACAGATTACCATTTTTTTCGCAATTTGGATAACTTTTTGCAAGGGAAAAAATTCAACTCCGATGGGGCAGTCCAAATCGCCTTCAAAGATTTTATTGATTCCCGTCCGACTGGTTTTTTTAGTAAAGGGATCAATGAACTACCTATAAGATGGCAAAAGTGCATTGAAAACAATGGTTCATACTTTGATTAATTAAATATATTATATTAAAAAATATTCGACTTTTTGTTCCTTCCATACAAAACGCCAATTTCATATGTAAGGACCTAATACATCAATGCTGCATGAAATTATTACTCAAAGGAAATGTTATTGTATGCAAGAATATGTGGAAACGCAACACATTGCTATAAGGAATGCGGTAGGTAATCGTTAATCTTACTTATGTTTTTCAAAATGTTACGAACATTTAATCTCGTTAAGAGTTAGAAATTACTCAACACAGTGTTCAAAACTGTTCAAAAGTCCTTTCTCATTTTGAAACAAATGCAAACAGGTGTTTTTTGCTCCGGACTTCATTTTCTTACTGAATTTCATTAAAAATATAGGAACATTTTAACATTTCCCATCAAATTCTCCCTACCCCATGAAACCGTGGAAAAATAAAAAAAGCTCGTGAATAAAGTATAACCCTGTATAATACAAGGCAGTGTTCGCCACAGGAACAAACGATTACCATCAGACTCACAAGCGAAAAATCACCACAGTACGGGTGATAGCGTCTGCAAAAAAATAACAGGCAAATGTGCGGAATTGCAGAATCACTCGTACTTTTCACTCTGGAGCGTAAAGGGTTTTTCATAACCTTTTCGTTTTAGCCTAGAGGTATTTTTATTTAAATGAAAAGTTTTCTTGTTGTGTGGCAAGCTTTTATTGGCAAACTGTTACGTTATTTATCACTGTAGTTCTTGGTATTTCATTGATTGAAAGTACCAGTAAAGTGATCCCGAAATTTCAACAGAAATTAGTACACACCATTTCGTCAAGAAATACGGTCTGTGAATGAACACGCCCTTATAAAGACCGAATGAGATATTTTTATTAAATTAAAATTGTATACCCTTGCAGCCGAAATGGTCATTTTCTCATACATCCGCTCTTTAGCATCCACGTTATGGTTGAAAATAGTCCCTAAACAGCTTTTTCTGCGATACGGTACTTTGGGTCTCTGCTACGATGACCCCTTATGGCTGGTTAAAGTACGTGACCTTACCGTTGCAGAATACTTCCTCATCTACAAGGTATCTTTCACTCGAATTGTTACAGTCTTGTATGCTCTGCTAAATGATGGAGATAGACCTCCAAAGACTATTCTGGAGGTCAGGACTGTATTGTACGTGGACAATTGGTACAAACAGCTTGCGTTAACAATCGCGTGGGCACATGTAATTCCCGGCATCACCTAGAAATATGAAGGTGATATAGTTATTATGAGATTAGTTTGACCGTAATAAGACATATAATCATTTCATTTATCATCATCATCATTTGTATCATATAATTTTCTATTTTTTTGATAATCCGTTGGTGTGAATGAATTGTTACCTGGTATGTCTTTTGCAGTATAAATTGCAATCACACCACCTGGTGCACTCTGCGATCAAAACAGTTCCATTTAAAAGAAACAATCCTAAAAATTATGGAACCCTCCTAATAATAATTCGTTTATTTGTCTATTTACTTATTTTATTACATTTTTAAATACTTCTTAACATATAAAAAATAAGTATAATAAAACATTTAAAAATATAAAAAAATAGTAATCCGCCGGTGTCGGGAGCAGGGTCCAAGCTACCGGTGGTTAGGGTTCCAGAGACAGGACCCTCCTTACAATTATTATTATTATGGTTCCTAGGCAGGAGGACCAAGGTAACCGACATAGCCCGAAGAATTGCCAAACTTAAGTGGCAGTGGGCACTGGGCAGGGCACATTGCTCGCAGAACAGATGGCCGATGGAGCCGAAAGGTTCTGGAGTGGCGACCGCGTACCGGAAGGCGTAGCGTTGGAAGGCCTCCCACAAGGTGGACCGACGACCTTGTGAAGGCCGCAGGAACTCGTTGGATGCGAGAAGCACAAAACCGTTCGAAGTGGAGGTGCTTGGGGGAGGCCTATGTCCAGCAGTGGACGTCTTTCGGCTGAAATGATGATGATGACGATGTTTTCTAGAAATTATAGGCATTACCTCACTAGCTCATTAGCTTGAAGGAAGCTGTTAATAGTGTCAATCCCCAGCGTAAGGTGGAATGATAGCTCACCTCACCTAAGTTTCACAGATAGATAATATTTTTACAGAATCGACTGAATCGACCGGCTTTTATCCTAATGCTTGGGAATCTAGGGGCTGACAGTTCACTTCAAAGTCACCTCACCTGAGTGTTTACGGTGAGATTTTACAGAATACAACTACAGGAGTGAGCTCGTCGCTTGAAGATGAAGGAATGAGCTAAGAAGTGTATTTTTTATTTATATTTTAATTAAAAGAATTTAAACGTATTTTCAAGTTTAATTTCAGTCTGCACCCTACCCTTTGTATATTTTATAATCTTCTCGACCATTCATCTTCCTAGCCTTTTCCCAACTACGTTGGGGTCGGCTTCCAGTCTAACCAGATGCAGCTGAATACCAGTATTTTACATGGAGCGACTGCCTATTCGACCTCCACAGCCCAGTTACTGGGTAATACGATAGCCCTTGGTAAGACTGGTGGTAACACTTTCGGGCTTCTCAACATCCGTAGCGACTGTCAAAGATCCACGAATGACAGCTGGGACCAACGACGGCTTAACATGCTTTCCGAGGCACGGACTCACGGAGGGGTCTTGGTATGTAAAGATGGTCACCCATCCACGGACCAACCGCGGCAAGCGTAGCTTAACCTGATCGATCGACCCGTGCGGCTGTTATTACTTAACCACTAGCTCCTCTCGGCCATTCTAAAGCATAATTTGCAATGAAGTGTTGAGTTCGAAAGAGCATAGATCAGTGATATCTCAGATATCTATGGTGATATCAAACTATTGACAATGGTAGTTCCACATACCACACAGGCACACACACACACCTATAGCTATTGTTAGTACATGGCACTCTGAGTGACAGTTTACAAGAGAAAGCACTTTAATTGGAATCACATTCACGTCTCTAGCCAAATACAGGACAAACATTTTGAACAGTAAACATAGTGTGGTAGATGTTGAATCAATAGCACGTAACAGATTAATTCCACAGAATTTATAACTTCAATAGCTGATTAAAAGAAACAATAACGACCTAGGGCGATAAAAAGTACCTATAAACGTTAAAAAACTATGCTCGGAGTCTCTTTGAAGGATAAAATCAGGAATGAAATTATCCGGAAAAGAACCGGAGTTAACGACAGCTTGCAGAGTAAGCAAACTGAAGTGACAGTGGGCTGGCCATGCCTGTCGAAGGACCGATGGCCGGTGGACCAGACGAGTCCTGGAGTGGAGACCGCGTACCGGCAAGCGTAGTGTGGAACGCCCCCCAGCTAGATGGACGGACGACCTAAAGAAGGTGGCTGGGGTAGACTGGATGCGGAAGGCGGAGGACAGGGTGCTGTCGCGCAGTCTGGGAGAGGTCTATGTCCAACAGTGGACTGCGATAGGCTGAGTTGAACGTTAAACATTGGGATCATATCCACAACTCTAGCCGAATAACAGGACCAACGCTTCCAGTGTCACTGTGAAAACTGTTAAATCAATTTATTGTTAGTAACTTTAACTAAAGACAAATTAATGAGGAAGACCAACTATCAATTAGACACAACGAGAAATGAAAAGTAGGGTATATGTTGTGACAAGCTACCTTATTATGACGGAGGAAGTGTCTGCCGATGATATTGTGACTGCTCCTTATTCTGCTCAGGAGGCCGTTTTTTTGCGGTATGGGTAACCGCAAACATATAATAGTATCAGCTGTCCTATGGAACTAGTGGGACATAATTAAAAAAATATGTTAGTATCACTTGTCCCATGGGACTATTGGGACATAATTTAAAAAATATGTTAGTAGGTATCAGTTGTCCCATGGGACTAGTAGGACACTTGTCCTATCATGGGACTGGGTCAATGGGATTAGTGGGACGGACCGAACATTTCTGAGGCACTGCAAAAACGAAGCAGCCGCAACAGCATCGTGCAAACACTGTTGTATTGGACGCAGCAAATAGCAGATAGTTACAGATTTCATCTTAATATAGATAACTTTAAGAGTGTTATCGTTAAAAAATGACAATAAACATAAAATCGGGGTTTTTTAAGGTTAAATTACTACTAAATGGCATGAAATTATTAAAAACTAATTTGAGTACCGCATTAAGCATATCTTTATATTGTATTTGTATAGAATAAAAATTGAAAAATATTCTTAAATATCAAAATAAAAGCTTATTTTGAACTCATATTTTTGAGACTATACGGGAAGACTGAATTTCGGAATGAAATTATGAATCAACAATGAGTCGTGGAAGTCTGGAAAAAATACGTGGAAAAAGGAAAGATACCGTTATTGTTTTTGTATAAAATAAAAAAGAAATTTTAATTCATTAAGTATCTCAAAAAAAATATTTTCTTAATCTAAATTTGGCAAAATAAAACATCATTTTTATGTCATATAAGGCTGAAATTATTTAAAAAAAATACACTGTTTGTAAGAGGAGTTCAGGCAAACAAAAATCAGTAAAAAAAAAACTTACATAAAGATATTTTATCGACAGTATAATATTTCAAAGTTACTAATAAATTACGCGGCACCGAGCGGTGTCGGCCAGTCGCGCTGTGGCGCTCTCCGAGGTAGGACCTATGTCGCTCGCGCTGCCATCGATCGACTATACACAGATACGTAGTTGCCGGCGGTATATACTACGCCTGACACGTTTTGATCCGTAAGTATTTTTTTTTCATAATATTTATTTTGTACATATGAATCATAAACGTAATAGTGTAGTGTCAACTAGGTGTGTGTGGTCTATTATTCCTTTTATGTTTTAGGTGATTGGCCGAAAAAGTAAATTGTATTGTGGTGACAGTGGAGCAGCAATCCGTCAAAAAACAATTGAAATGTTTTTTAATTGATGGCGATAACGTCATTATCAACGTTAACCATGGCTGGTATTACCAAGAATACCAAGTTCAGGGCCAACTAAATATTGAAAATAAAAATTTATGTTTGTTTGCGGTGTACACTGGTCCTGAATTTCCAATAAATGTTCTGAAGATTTATAAAGACGATCAATTTTGGAAAGAAAAATGATTCCTCGTTTGACAAAATTTTATTATATGTGCGTTCTTCCTGAAATAATTGATCCCACAAAAAGCCGATCAATGCCACTGAGGGAAACTATTTTATAATGTAAACAGCATAACATGATAAACGTAGAAAAATGAAATTGTGTTAACTAAATTTAGATTTACTAAAACTAGTAAATCATTTCTTGTAAACTGCATCCATTTTTATAACAAGTTGCCAAAGCCGGTTACAGAACTTAGCGATGAAAAGTTCAAAACCCTCATCAAACGAGTCCTTATCAAAAAAGCATAATATTACAAGATTAAAGACTATGTTAAAGACAAGGTACTTTGGCAATAATTCCTTCTGCACATGTGGCTTCCCTGGGACCTCATTAACGGCATAACTACGTAAATGTTTAACTGCTCTCAAATTACGATATTTATTTTTTATTTCTTTTTACATACTTCTTTGACATACTCTTTTTATTATTTGACATTATATACAGACAATTTTAATTTTTCACCTCTTTTATAGTGGTTGTAATGGAAATCATATCACTTGGTTTTAGTAGACTTTTATATTTTATTTATCCTTTTGATAGATTCTTATTTTGTAAATGTGGGGACTTTGTAAGCCTTGTAGACTTTAGACCTTTAGACCATTTTTTATTTTATCAAGTACCTGGTACAGGCCTACGCTGTCCTCCAATACCTACTGTAATTTGAATACATTGTAAAAGCCAATTATTTTTAAAAGAGTAACCGTGGAGTTTCTTGCCAGTTCTTCTCCATAGGAAACGACCAATTGGAACTGTGCACCTAGCTTCTGACGTTTCATAAGTGCCCATGTAGGTTTATGTGAAATAAAATATTTTGATTTTAAACCTTTATTTAATTTCCCACCTACTCATCTAGTGCATAAATATTAAAAAAGCTATTTACAACCAACTGAAACTAGTCACCAACACTTGAGTAATCTTCTTATTTCTTATTAGCCTGTGACGTCCCACTGCAGGGCAAAGGCCTCCCTACTCTCTCATGAGAGAGTAGAGGTTTTAGGCAAATTAACCCACCGCGCTTGTCTAGTGCGAGTTGGTGGGTGTACAGTGGACCGCCTGACTGGGTCCGTGGGCGCCGCCTTTGACGTGCTAGATGTTCATCAGCCGCCGCCCTGAGTTGATATCCTGCACTAATATCGACTGTTCCATCCGAGCCTATTTGGGTGTATTTATCCCATAGCCTACAGGTGGCGTTCTACATTTAGTTCAATACTAAATGCACGACAGTTTAAAGTCATATCGAGGACTATTAATATTATTTTTTCTCCTAAATAACTTAATTTTATGTGTAGAGGATTTCAGATTTATTATAAATCATAAGTATGACAAAAAATTGAAGTTGGATTTAAGTTGGATTTTTAAGGGTGTTGTGTACCGCCGGTTTCGTGGCCGGCTACATGACACCAGTCAGCGAAACACGACGCCGTCACTTCGTGTTTAGTTAGTTTGTAATTATAATGATGTATTTATTTATAGTATTTTTAAGTTATATTAATATTGTATTTTATGTGTTTCCTATGGGCCTTGATGCCTGAAATAAATGGATAAATAAATAAATAAATAAATAAATTCAAATTAAAATAATGCTAAAACAATTATTGCCCTAAAGCGAACGGATCAAAGTGAGTACGTCTGACTATAAGCAGAGCGAACGCGCTAACCCTACGCACACAGTTGCGCACGCGTCTGTGTGAGTGAAATTTGCAAAGAATTACCTAAACTTGACGATCCGCGCTAAGCGATAACGCTCTTAAGGAGCTATGCAGTCGATCATGCCTCCAACTTCCTTAAAGTTCATTATGGTACCTTATCTACCCCACACCAATAAGCTTACCACTACTTGCTATGTAAACACCAGTGATTGGAAGTACCTATTATACAGGTTGAAATTGAAAATATGCGACAAATCGAAATGGGAGATTGTACTCATCATTATGAACAATTTTTACTATGGGACCAATACTAAAATCGCGAAAAAAAAAATCTGCTGTTCCCTACATTTTGACGAGTTATGCGAACATAAATGTAGGGAACAGCTGATTTTTTTTCGCAATTTCAGGTTTGGTCCCATAGTAAAAGTTGTTTATAATGATGTGTACAATCTCCCATTTCGATTTGTCGCATGTTTTCAATTTCACCCTGTATAACATCATAAATATACACAAAGTGGGTTAAACACGTATTATCGAAGCTAACTCAAAAATTACCTAAGCAAGGTTAATAAAAAAATAAATGGGACTAGCCCTGAGGTATATCCTAACCATTAAAAAAAAAAATTCGAAATCAATTCATAACTGCCAGAGCTATCGCGTAACGTATATACAAAAAAAAAAACCGTTGAATTGAGAACCTGCTCCTTTTTGAAGTCAGTTTAAAAATAGACCTTGTAGCCTAACGCCGTGAAAAATGAAAAATGAATGAAATGAAAATTCAACCTTTGAGTGAAAAAGAATTACGGTCGGATCTAGAAGTTATCAAGGTAGGTACGTACCTTATTATTAATTATATTTGACTCTCTTATGTGTGTATGACTGCATCCGAATGCTACTGAATTCACAAATCCAAAGTCATGAACGAAAATCATGTTAAAGTCAAATTCAAAGCATTTATTTCAAACTAGCTGCGCCCCGCGGTTATACCCGCGTAAGTATCGATCCCGTGGGAATATCGGGATAAAAAATATCCTATGTCCTTTCCCGGGACTCAAACTATCCCTATACCAAATTTCATCTAAATCGGTTCAGTGGTTTGAGCGTGAAGAAGTAACAAACATATAAACACACACACACACTCACAAACTTTCGCCTTTATAATATTAGTGTGAAGTGTGATGTGATAGGCACATAAATGGCACTTTTGAACGTCAAAACACTAACAACGTTAATAAACTAACTACTACTTAGTCTTAACTACTACGGTCTTAAAAAAATTTACATCAAAGGCAAGGGATGGCCCATTTAAAGTTTTGTGAAATCCAAAAATTACACTAATTAGAGAACTTTGAACGGAAACCCAGTTAATAAATTAGAAAAGATTAAGCGCGTAATTAATTTTTTTTTGTTCATTCATTTCAGTTAGGAGTTCGTTTGTTCACTTTGCTACTTTTAACTTAAGTTTGTTAATTTTGTTTATAGTATCGGTTGGCCAAGTTGTTTAATCATTATCAATTAGATAGTGTGATAAAATACTACACAGGGGCACAATCGTCGACCGTAGGTTCAATTGAGGTAAGGGACAAAATACGCGACAAAGTTTTTTTTTCGGACGTTATTATGGGGCTGATTCGATCCAAAAATCATTAGGCTAAGGGACAATTTCTTAAGCTAGAATTTTTTCATATTCACCATTCGATAGAGCGAAAAATTCTGAACAAAACTGTATACTCAACTCATTTTGGGTATTTTGTCCCTTACCTCAATTGAACCTACGGTCGACGCAATATGCTGAGCCGGACTCTACAAAAGTTAGGTTTTTAATTTAATAACTATCTCGGTGGTTTAAACCCATAGATATCTGACCTGAAAAACCTTGTTTTGCAATAAGGGGGTTGATCCCCAATTTCTCAAAAATATAGTTTCAGTTACTGCCATCTACTGAAAACAAGCTACACTTTGAAAGCTGAACATTTTGCAACTCACCATCTTTTGACACGATCTCAATCCTGCAACAAAGAACTTGGTTGAACAAGTCCCATAATCCAGCTTCCGACAACGTTTACTAGATGGCAGTGTAGCGTAACCTTCATACTTTCTATCAGGCTTGAGGTCCGTGACTGTTAGATAATTGTCACGGTAGATTTGTGAAAAAGTCACTAGATGGCGATACTGGTACCCTTTTGAAGAATACGTTTACGCTTAAAAAGAGAAAATGTATGCAAACAGAACTGCATCCTTTAACAGCCAAAGTTACGTAGGAAGTAACATAGACAAGAAAGCAGTTTCTTGTGAATGAACTACATTTAAAATAGACCAATCTGTTGTTGGGGAGTTCGCATCTTCTTCCCAGCGAAAGCACTAGGAAGTGGTGAATGGCAAGCGTTTTAGGGGACTGTCGTATGTAGATAGTTTTGACGTTCATTAATTTTGTAATCTAAATTCTACTTCGAAAAGTAGGCTGAAGCGTTCGATATCTTTGCCACGTATAACACAATGATAATAAATTCTGGCGACGTTTTTTGTTTGACATCAGAAACTGCCGAGACACAGGCCTCCATCGGTGAGGGGGAGTGGGCCACAATCCACCACACGGGTCCAGTGCAGGTTGGTAGATGTCACACGTTTTCGAATTTTTGGCTCTAGGACATGTCGGTTTCCTCACGATATTTTCCTTTACCGTTTTGAGAGCAATGGTGATGAAAAAATGTACACAAAATAAAGAGCTTGTCCGGGTTCGAACCTACGACCTACAACTCGTAAGTCTCGGCCGTTACCACTCGGCCACCATTGCACTGCTGAATAATTATCCTTAGTAGGTATATTCGTTATCCTGGCTGCGAAGGCGGACTGCCGATTTCATATACCTAAATGGCATTGTTGTTGTTGTTCTCATCGCTGTCACTGTGGCGAAGTTGTCTACTGCCTCGGACACCACGGCCTGTCTTGCAGCCGAGGTGCGGGCTGCTTATCGGTTCAGAAACATTAATGACGTGATCTGATGAGCTCTTGTCACAGTCGTACCCAATAGCTTGGCACGCGACAATGGCAAGAGATCGGACGGTATGTCTTTATTTCCATGGAAGGTGGCGTCGATACTCTTGCGCCAACCCATCTTTATGGCTCGGCGTGCTGTCCTGGCGCTGCCGAATATAATAAGGACTTTGTTTCCTTTTTAATAAATCAATAGAACCCAGTACTAGGCTCGATATATTTTATATCAGCTGCGGTATCATCATATGCCTGCCTTTTCCCAACTATATATGTTGGGGTCGGCTTCCAGTCTAATCGGATGCAGCTGAATACCAATATTATGAATATTTTGCTCCATAAAAAACTAAAATGTTAATAGACTATTGTTGCATAAAAAAGGAGGATAATATCCTTTTTTTATTTAAAATTCTTAAAGAAATAAGAGGATCTTTGCTAAATTTGCTTGAAAGCATAACAATGTAAACTACCCAGGAAGTAGGTACGAAATTGCTACTTTTATTACCTACTTAATATTTATAATAAATATTTGATTACCAACAATGCTGCAAAATTGCTTTAATAATGCAAGTGTAGGTTGCCCCCGATTTTCGACGCACCGGGACTGTCCCGTTGATTATTCATCGAAGGTCTGTACAGGTATACATACATCTGGCGGTAAGAACTAATTGGTTGGAGTCCCGTAACCCAATTGCGTGACACAATTCCATTCATAATCCGAAAGAATACAAAAAAAAAAACTTATTCATTGCTTCATATGTTTGAAACATTCGTCTGCTCGATAACGTCAATAACGCAATGAATGGTGTAGAATTGTCAAAATGAAAGATATTGTAATTGGTAGTGTGTCAAGAAGTTTATCCAATGTATATTTATTTTTATGTTATAGATGTGAAAGTTTGTACGTTTGTTACTAAATCACGCCAAAACGGCTGAACGGATTTGGATGATCATTTGGCACACAGATAGACCGTAACCTGGTTAATAAAAGAAATAGGCTACTTTTCATCCTTGATCGCAGACAAATTCGGAGGCAACAGCTAGTTCTTTATAATTTGTCTATTTAGCGCCGATTCCTGCAACATTCATTGGAAAGAGAACAGAAATTCCTGAAAACTGTAAACCATTAATTTTTCTTACCAAAAAGTGGTTAAACTAATCTGACGTTTGCATGTCAATAATGTGTAATATAAGTGCGCCGTTGCCTATTCAAATAATCAAGGTCAAGTAATTACTGCCCTAGGGGGGGATATAACAGGTAAATTCGAAAGTAGTACCCTTGCTTTGCTTTTTACCTACTTAATGGTCCATAATTGCGACCTCCATTAAAAATACCTTGTTTTCAACGTTGTATTAGGCTTCTCTTTTCAGGGAATTACTTTCACTATTTTTTAAGGCCTTGCAATTGCTTTCCTTGTGCGGACTTAATGTATGTAGGTATGGTACTCGCTTCTCCCCGTCGGCGTTAATATCGTTTGCTACGCAGACGATACTCTGGTGTTGGCCGGCGGGGACACCTTCGAGGAAACCATTCAGCTTGCCGAGCTCGGGGTGGCAGAAGTCGTGGCGGCAATCCGCGGGCTGGGTCTGGAGATAGCACCTCAGAAGACTGAGGCATTATGGTTCCATAAACTGCCGAGGAGCAGGGAGCCACCCAGCACGTTGGTCCATGTCGAAGATGCGCAAGTCCAGGTGGGGCGATACATAAAGTATCTTGGCCTCACCCTGGACGGTCGGTGGGGCTTCGAAGAACAGTTCGAGCGCCTGGTTCCGCGGATCGAGAAGGCAGTGGGTGCTTTGCATAGACTGCTGCCCAATCTCGGGGGACCTCGGGAGGAAGTTCGCCGCCTCTATGCAGATGTCGTGCGATCGATGGTGCTTTACGGGGCGCCTGTTTGGTCTGGTAGACTGTCAGGTGTCCGACGCTGCAGGACTAAAGTCAATAGACTGCAGCGGAAAATGGCAATTCGCATTGCACGAGGATACCGAATGATATCCTTTGAGGCGGCAACTCTTCTAGCGCGCTTTCCGCCGCTGGACATACTGGCGGATATGGACGCGAAGGTCTACGACCAGATTCGCGATATCCGCCAAAGCGGGAATAGTGTTCCAGGAAACGCATTCGTAAGGCTGAGGCGGCGAGAGCGGCGACACGCGCTCGAGCGGTGGCGCTAGCGACTACAGCAACCGCAATATTCGCGCAAGCGCGTTGTCGAAGCCGTTCTGCCGCACTTCGAAGCCTGGCTGAAAAGAGGGGAACGCATCTCCTTCAGGCTCACTCAGGTGCTCACCGGACACGGTTGCTTCTGTGAGTACCTGAACAGAATTGGGCGAGAGGCCACGGCAAATTGCCACCACTGCGGAGGCAGCCTGGATTCCGCAAAACACACGCTCGAGGAGTGCCCTGCGTGGGCCTCCGAGCGGCGGGTCCTAGTTGCCAGGATCGGGCGAGACCTGTCTCTGCCAGCAGTAGTGAGGGCTATGCTGGCAGAGACAGAAAATTGGACGGAAGTAGCCTCCTTCTGTGAGACCGTGATGGTCAAGAAGGAGGCCGCCGAGCGGGATCGGGAGAGGGCTGATCCCGCTCGGAGAAGGAGGCGTCGGGGTGGCAACCGCCTTGGCGCCTAATACGCCGAAACCCGCTTACCAAATAAGGTAGGTGGACCTTTGGGGTCGCGGGCGAACCGAGTGGGGACTCTGCCCGCCCACAAAGTGACCCCAGGGAAGACGGTGGCACAGTGGTCACGTGCTGCCGTGCATATCGAGGCTCAGGGGAGGCCCCCTTACAGTCTCCCCAGGGATGTGCCTTACAGGCGATGCACGGGGGGGTTCCGGAATTGGTCTTTTAAGAGGAACCGGGACCGCCCCTATGTGCTGAAGGTATGGTACTCGCTTATACAGTGAAGCGTGTGTATGTGCGTTGTACTTTTCTATCAAAGGATGCCGTTAGAACTAGACCGCGCTCTTGACAAGATGGATTTTTTTTTTTTGGATGGAACTTATATTGTGGTTATTTGGTAACATACCAGTTTTTGTTGTTGTACCATCGCCCGGCGCCTTTGAGGAGTGGCTAGAGAGGCGTCCCTGCGTTCTCACCTACCGCCTGACGCAGGTCCTCACCGGACACGGGTGTCTAACGCCTTAACATCAAGGGTGGTTTATTGTCGTCACTTTGTACGTATTTCATTGCCCTTTTTTTCTTGTCTCTCTATTTTATTCAACCATTAAAAAAAATAAGGATAAATAAAATAAATACCTAGGTTTCCTGAGACACCTTTATCGGTCTCTGCAAAACTGCAACGATAAAGTTTAGTGGCGTGCATTGCAAACGTGCAATATTGCATTGCTGGCAAAAGAGAGTTCGTAATTTTGCCAATGTTGCCAATCTGGATGGGTGCCAACACCTGTTCTCTGGCCGGTATCAAATTGAATATATTTGCAAATTATGATTAGTTCAACATTTTAGCTAGCCTTGTTTTTCTTGTTAACATAAATACATTCTGATAATTATTAAGCTATTGCATAGCTTTTATCGCGGGCTTAGAGCGCGGCGACCGAATCAAGAAATTCCGTAACGAAAATAAACCTTACACCCCCCACTCCGACCGGCACAGCGGTGCGGCGTTGAAAGCCGTGCATCGTCTAACGTCGTTTCAGTTCGGCAGACTTCGGCACGGTGTTTGTGTGCGTGCGACTAGACGTATGCGTGTAGACTGTACGAAGCTCGCATAAGTTGATAAAAAATACTATGCAATAGCTTTACCGCGGCAGTCCCCGAGTGCCATACGTATTTTTTTAATTGAATAATATATGTGAGTTTAATTTTACTACATATACGCGGCTGTTCATAACACATTCTGCTTTGTATTGTTTTATTTTCCAAACGAATTTGTTTGATTGAAATATGTACCAAAGCGGTTACAAACCCTTACAAAAAAGCACGCACTGCCACTAAAGTTTGGCAATTCTTCGGGCTATGTCGGTTACCTTGCTTCTCCTGCGGAACTCTTCATTTTTGATTCGATCACGTCAAGAATCTCCAAGCATAGCCCTCTCCATTGCCTTTTGGGTGACTTTTAGCCTTCGAATAAGGCCAGGACAAGGCACATTACTCGCAAAACAGATGGCCAATGGGGCTGAAAGGTTCTGGAGTGGCGACCGCGTACCGGGAAGACGTAGCGTTGGAAGGCCTTCCACAAGGTGGACCGACGACCTTGTGAAGGCCGCAGGAATCTACTGGATCCGGGAAGCACAGAACCGGTCGAAGTTGAGGTGCTGGGGAGAGATTTTATCCCAGCAGTGGACGTCTTTTGGCTGAAATGATGATGATGACAAAAAGATAATCCTAATATCATAATATTTTATAACCATGGTCACATCACTGAAGTTCCCACACTAGATTACGCGCTTAATTATTAGTGACAGCGAAAATTAACATAATAATAATTATGGCAGTATTTATTGACGTCACAATCGCTGTTGGCAGGGACGATAAGTCATGTGCATTTATAATAATGTGGAAAGGGATTATAGTATTAACTTGTGACTGACAGACCACCGTTGCAGTTATTGGAAATTAAAATATAAAACGTATATATTTATAATGGCATATATTTAACTGCTTGGTTTTGTTGACGGATGATCGATCTCACCCGGGGGTTCTTAGCACCCCGTGCTCCGCGAGCCTGTAGAGAGACAACAAGGCAGAGAGATTTGCAAGGAAAAGAGGAGGCCTGTACCCAGTAGTGGGACACAAAGCAGGCAAATATTTTTTTTAATTAAACTGTGGTTGGTCACAGTTCTTATCTGCTTAACTTAACGCATTTGGTTGGAATAGCATTGAGACCAAAAAAGGGCCGGAAAACTAAAAAGAGGCGCATTTATTAAAAAGAAAACATACATCATTTAGAAGTATTTTTTTTCATTTTTAATGTGTTGTTTGTTTAAGTTGTTAGATATTGTTTTGAACCAATATACAGAAATAAATATAAAAAAGTAATAATAATGGTTTTAATTTTATTGTTTGTTACTTTTATTTTCATTTCAATCGATTTCCGGTTTCCTCAAACTTTAACTCTAATAAAATGTCGTCACATCACACTGTACACTCACTCTGTCCCTATAAATTCACCATAGAACACCCCATTGCATAACGTATTATCTATCACAATCTGAATCATTTAGGGCTTATTTTTGAATCATCTGATAAGTTTTCACAGTTATTAAGGCTCCTACACACTATGCCGGCGGGCATGCCGCCAACAAGCCCGGCGGCATTCCCGGCGGGTATTTGAGCCGCGCGGCTTGTCGCACAAACGAGCTGTACAACTGAAATGTTGGTCTGCGTCCGCTTGATTATGCCGGCGGCATACCCGCGCGGCAAAAATCCGCCAGCTGTGCCGCCGGCATAGTGAGTAGGAGCCTTAACATACAAAAACTAAAAAACTAATACTACTAAACTAGCTTCATCTTTCTGACTGACCGACCCCTTGACAATTCAAAAGTGCCTGTAATTGGTTTAATTGAAATAAATGCTTTGAGATATTGAAACGTCAATTTTATTCCTCGAATAAAAGTTATCTGACGAAGAAAAAATCAGCCCTTAGATGGACATTATAATCTATTGCTTCAAATATTCGAAAAAGTCGGCTCAACAACGTAAATAACACAATGCATGATGTTGAACTGCCAAAATGAAAGCCATTCCTACTGCAGTTAGTGTGTTACACAATTACCGCACTGGACTATATCTGCCACGCAGTACGCAGTACAACAGTAAGTCTAATTGACACGTTCACCCTCAACATGTGTGCTAAATTTAGCTCCACGCGCTTGGAGCTAGGCAGTGAGACAATTGTATCACGGAATAATTCAATCTGGGTAACGCAATCAAGTGAACAAGTGAGCTAACATGATTAGTGCGCTTTGAGGATATGCCTGGATAAGGCTGCGTTGGTATGGGACGAAGGCATTTAAATATACTTACGGAAGGCGGTACATCGCAAACAAACTGACAAAAATAGTAAATGATCACCAAAATTAAAACTCCATTTTATTGTAAAATACCTATAAATAATAATAATAAAGGTATTTGTATTCTCATTTGCTCGCTCTTGCATACTATGTCGACGGAGCCTCGTTTTGCGGGGCTCCTATTTCTGTGTAAAGGGTTTAAAGTAACCTAATCAAACCTAACCTTGGGGTACCCAGCTAGAACTATTGTAATTTTAGACTTCATTTTTTCGTGTTCAATATATTTTTTTGGTGATCATTATATTTAACCCCCTAAAATATATACAGTGACCTCCAAAAGTTAGTTGATATTTTTCCATTTCAGCTTTCACACACCACGTAATGATTTTCATAGATATGGTCATGAAGCTAGGCTTCTGTTTTGAAATGAAATCAGAAAATTAATTGTTCTGCAATGTGACTACCAACTCAAATTGTACGTATATTCAAATCATAACTGTCATTCTTTGACAGTTCTACGAAATGGCCATAACATGGAATATTGACGTAGGGTGTCAATATAATAAACAATTTATATGACTACAATGACCTTTAGGACTTGAGGGCTTAATACATGCATTATGTATACAGGATAAATTTTTAACCAGTGCGCAAACAATAACCATGAATTCAGCATACAAACAACTCGCGCTCACGACTTTTTTCTTTCTTTCTTTCTTTATATATGACTAGCTGCGCCCCGCGGTTTCACCCGCACAAGTCTCGATCCCGTGGGAATATCGGGATAAAAAGTATCCTATGTCGTTTCCCGGGACTCAAACTACCTCTACACTAAATTTCATCTAAATCGGTTCAGCGGTTTAGGCGTTAAAAGGTAACATACAGACAGACAGACAGAGTTACATTCGAATTTATAATATTAGTATGGATTAGTATGGAGTCTTGACAGTTTTCATCGGTTAAAAAAAAAAAACTACGCGGTTAAAATAATGGAAGAACTATTTTTTGAAGTGAAACTTCTTTACGCACGCTTGACTTGGGGAGTAAGCTGGCGAACGCGTTACGAAAAGTGTGATCGGACGAGGCGAACGGGAGTTGAGTGGGGAATATAAGCAAGAGAAAGCAGTGCGCGAGCACATTTTCTTTCTCTCTTCCTCTCATAGCCAAATACGTTTGAAGTTTCAGTCGTGTGCTTATAAGCACACTCGGCTTTTTTTTTAACCGAATATAAATGTCTACTCTAGGGGGTCTAGAATCTGCAAAATTCATAAGTACATTTTGCGCTCTGGTTAAAAATTTATCCTGTATTCTACTCTCCAGGAAACTTATACCACAGGCAGCCGAACAACAGCTGCTGCACCAGCTGTTTTGAGGACCTACCGGCCCAATTCGAATCATGTCAGTTTTTATTATCAATACTTCATAGTCGCTTTTAATAAAAATTAGAAAGTCAAGTGACGTCATCAAAGTGTGTAATGAAAGTGCGCGTTATCAAATCGCATCAAAAATTAAGTGAAATGCAAAAAGTAGTTTCCATATTTAAAAACTTCATAACAAATAAGTCCACCAACCCGCACTGGGCCCGCGTGGTGGATTACGGCCCACTCCCTCTAACAGAGAGGAGGCCTGTGTCCCAGCAGTGGGAACGTTATAGGCTGATTATGTTATAACAAATAAGTGTGCCGAGTAACGTAATTAGGAGCGAGCTATCGAATGACATCAAAGAGAGCGAAAAAGTAGTTTTCTTTTTCAAAATATTACATCATAGTCGCTTTTCATTACAAATAAGAGAGTACCGAGAAACGTAACTACAATTTGCGCGACACCCACCCAAGAAAACCAGAAACGAAACCTTTGTAGTTTTGTCCAATATTTTTCAATTCTAGAATACTCTTTCCAGTTAAACTAAGAACTACACTCATTTCTGATTTTTCAAACCACAGACAATTTTTATTCGTGGAATAAAATAGACGTTTGACAGTTCTTGTACGAAAGAACTGTCAAAAATTCGATTTATTCAAAGTCAAAGCATTTATTTGAAATAGGCACATAAAAGGCACTTTTGAGCACCATGTATCTATCAGAAGTATCAGATGTCATGGTTTCTTTTTTAATTCTTTTACCTATTGTGGTATAGTAATTTTATTTTAGGTGCATCGTCCTCACATGTTATTATATATTTAATGTACCCATGCAAAATATTGTACCTAAAACATTTTAAAAGAGTAACGGTGGAGTTTCTTGCCCGTTCTTCTCCATACGAAAACTACCTTTTGGAATGGGCGACTAGAATCAATTCTATTTTAAGATAATTTTTGACGTTCAAAAGTGCCTTTTATGTGCCTATTTGAAATAAATGCTTTGACTTTGACACTTTTGAACGACAATTTTCCGGTCTGATCCCCCTCCCTCCCCCCCCCCCTCCTCGATCCCCCGCTAGTTCGTCTTCTGTTTTAAACTTTGTCTTATCTACTATAAGTTAGGCTACTCTTTTTGACAGGTAAATACAGTCAAGAGAAAATAAACGTAAAATTATTCCTCCGATAAAGACGTTATCTGGCGTGGGAAAAATCAACCCTAAAACTTATTTAGTTTCTCAACAACCTTTAACACACCCAATTACCTCGTACCCACTTCATAGAAAACTAAATTCACTTATTGTAATAACTCTCCAACAAGAATATTCTTTCAGAAACCTTCATACGTTATTCAAAAACCCTTTTTGTTCATCTCAATAAATATTCTGACAAAGGTTGCCAGAGTACGTAAATTTATTCTACTCCACAGAATGCATCATTTCGCGTGCCACCTGAATGAATTGACCTCGCGATCGACCACAATGGGGTGTAATCTCAAGTTCTGAGAATCTTCAGCTCAAAGGAATTTTCAGTTTCAGTGATAAAAAGGACTCTTTGATAGCACTCGGGCTGCCACTCTGATCCAATTGCGGTTTCACGCAGATGGATTATATTATTTGTGTTTTATTACTTAGATAAAAGATTGGAGGAGAAATAATTTGGAGATCTGTTAAATTATCAAAGTGCATTGTAATTAATACACCACTTGTGTTCATTGTAAGTAAATCACTGTATTAAATACAATATTTGCGATCCGCTGTACTACATAGCTATGTAGTACAGCCATAGTACAGCGGGAATATAATAATAATATGTATATTTATTTGCGTAAAACATGGTATGTAAAGTTGTTAAAATACATTGTAGAGCATACAAATGTTTTGCTTATATCATAGCATGCAAATAATATAGGTTATATTACAAAATGTTTCCCGTCAACAAATTATTTTATACCTACTGTAATAGTAGATTGTACAACTAAGGCATAAAAGAAGCTTTTTTTTGTTGCCTATGGAGAGGTCAAGTAAGCCGGTCACGTTTAAATTACTCCGCGAACTTTAATTCTAAAACTTAGTGAAAAGTCGTTATTAAGTGCTTAAACTCTCAGTGCTAACAATATAGTGTACCCCCTATTCAGTGTTGAAGTTATTTTCTAATTCATCCACGGGCTACCGAGATACAAGCAAAAACATTTCAAAACAAAACAATAAAATAACCGTACATCATCTCGCGGCTTGCTGGCGACGTCCTATCTCCTACGCATGCGCGAGCGGCTAAGTCCCGCCCCCAAGCGTACTTCGCGCCGACGACGACAGACAGTGCGCGACACTAGCGCCAGCGCGTGACCAACCGAAGAACTCCTACCGACTTGTTTACATCACGAAGACGACGCATCCCGCGTAATAAAATAAAAATGCCTTACTCGTGCAATGGCTGTGAAAACGAAATTGTAACATCAAAATACATGGTGTGTTCTGTATGCAAAAAATATTACGACCTTGACTGTCTAAACGTATCAGTATTGAACTACGAGAAATATACGGCAGAGTATAAACAATTTTGGAACTGCCCAACCTGCATATGTTCCCAACCCAAAGGGGATAACTCAAGCATCACAGTAGGTATTGCCAACAACGGGTTAAATAACGCGCACACTGCTAGTGACAACATGAAAAAGACTCGCGGTAGCCGGGCTAAAGCACCACCGCCACAACAGTCAACAACTGACTCTGACACCACACTCCTTTTATCCGAAATCCGGCTTTTAAGGCAACAAGTTTGCGATCTCAAGCAACAGAACACGGACATCGGAACGAAACTATCTGACGTTTCTGAAGCGCTCCACCAAAAACTAGACGATTTCGAGAGGAAAATTAGTGCCCGAGATAGTGAAATCCTCTTGCTCAAAGACACCATTTCTCATCTCCAGCATAAACTGAATATCTCAGAACAAGAAAATATGAAATCTGAGATTGAAATTATAGGAATTCCGGAAGAACACAACGAAAACCTTCTTCACATCTCAATGGTAACTGCACAGAAAATCGGCGTACAGCTGACAGAAAATGACATAGACGAGGTTTACCGTACAGGCCGACGCACTAACTTAGTGGGAAAACCAAGGTCTATTGTCCTGCGCCTCACACGCCGAGCTAAACGATCAGCTATATTAAAAGCTGCTAAAGAGAGACGACCCCTCACCTCTGATGACATCATCCACGGAACATCCTCAAAAGTTTACGTAAACGAACGCCTGTCACAAAACAACAGAATGTTATTTCGTGAAGCCCGAATGCGTGCGCAGTTACACAGGTTTCAATTCTGCTGGGTACGCAATGGAACCATTTACGTACGGAAAGCAGAAAAACATGCTTCCATCCCTATTCGGACCCCGCTTGACCTGGATGACAAAGTTGGTCGCCCCCAAGCCGTGGACTCCGCCTGCCTGGTCAATAACGAAGATCCTTCCGAAACCTTGGATACATTTGCGGTTTAGTATAAGTTTTCTTTGTTTTCAAATTTTCCATTCATTACTTACTTTATTTGTCGTACTTAACTCTAACTTAATTCTGATAACTTCTGCTAACTTTTTTAAACCTACTAAAATGTTATTTTCCTACACTACAGACACAGAATTATATACTCTATTACATGCACAAACTACAGTCAGTTCAAAAATTGCCCACCCACAAACTTGCAAACACGTACTCAACTCTCATCTCAAGAAGAAGCACTACAAACAAATACGTAGCCATGGAATCTTGCACAAACTCTTAGTCCATATGTTGTTATTTAAAACGCGTCCTGACGCTGCTTTTACCTCAACTTATATTTTTAGTTCCTTAATGTTAAGTTGTCTTCTGGTTATTGAATCAATATCACCTCTTGTTAACATGCTGTTATCCTGTTATAACTTTAATTTTCACATTTATTTATCACAGAACATATCCACTACACACAAAACTATACGCCCTAGTTCTAAGTACTACAGGTCCCAACGGTATTGTAGAATGAGTGACAGAAGTAAACATATCATCGTACATCACCGATTACTTTCTGATCTTTTTCCGTGGATTACCTAGAAGTTCATGAGAATATTGAAAAATCTCTACGTATTAACTGTCACTTATTGACCGACCTGGAACACTGTCAGGACCTTATAACAAAGGCGTATAACTTTAAGCTCATTACAATTAACATCAGAAGTTTGCAAAAAAATTTTGACCATTTCGTTGTAGCTTTAAAACGGTTAAACATTGAATTTGATGTTATGGTTCTCACAGAATGCTGGTTGCACGAAAACTCTATTATAGGAAATCTCGAGGGATATAATTCATATCGCACAACGAAATATATAAATAAAGCCGGAGGTGTCATAATTTATGTAAAGGAATGCCACGAAGTCGTCGTTACTGAGCCTGAGATAGATGATGCAAACTGCCTTATGGTTCGTTTTGGTGGCTCTATTAATCTTCTCGGCATTTACCGGTCCCCTTCTTTTAGTAGTTTAACAAACTTCCTATCGTCACTGGATGTGAACTTAAATCAAGTGAAGTCGAAATCGGTGCTGGTAATCACAGGAGATTTAAACATTGACATACTTACGGACAATCCAAGTGGAGACAACGCCGAGTACCAATGCTTAATGGCACAGCACGCACTGTTACCCGCAATCACAAAGCCAACCCGAGGCAACACCTGCCTAGACCATGCTTACGTAAAAAGCTGTGGCCCAGTGATTGGCATCGTCGCCAAATCTTCGTTGACTGATCACGACATTGCTATGGTTGGAATCAAAACCAAAATGGAAAATGGTAACAAAAACATCAGAAAAGTCATTCAAAAAATCGACTATGAAAAGCTGAAATTAGATCTTGATAACGAAGACTGGTCACCTGTCACTCTTAGTCAAGATGTCAACGAAGCCCTCAAAGCCTTTGAAGATATCCTCGGTACGGCTACTTCAAGAAACACCCAAAATATTAAGAAAAGTCGCAAAAAAATTATAATGAAGCCATGGATTACACCCGGTTTGATGCGTTGCATGCGCTTCAAAGACAAACTACACCTACAAGTCAAACAAGACCCGAAAAATGAAATGCTGAACATTTCTTACAAAAGATATAGGAACTTCCTGATCGACCTTCTTAGAAAAGTAAGGAACGACTACAACAACAGACAACTTCAAGAAAATCAGCACAACCCTAAAAAATTATGGAGCGCTATCAAAGATATAACCGAGATTCCAAAGAAGAAAAGCGCGCCCCCACAAGAACTAATGTCTTCCGCTGGATCCATCAAGGCGTCTCTGAACCACTGCAATAGTTACTTTGCGTCGGTGGGAAAAACCCTTGCCGGCCAAATACTTCAAAGTCTGTCCACGACTGAGGAAGAGTTAGCCGCAAAAATCAGATGCAATGAATCAAATAGTAACTCCATATTTCTGGCGCCAACTGACATACACGAAGTAGAAAGAATTATTCTTAATCTAAAAAACGAGAGCGCTCCCGGATTAGACGGATGCAAGGCTACACTAATCAAATACATAAGGCACTCAATCTTGGAGCCTTTTACGCACATTTGCAATCTGAGCATGTCAACAGGAGTTTTTCCGGACAAGTGGAAAACTGCATTGGTGTCTCCAATCCACAAAGCAGGGCCGAAAGGGACTCCTGACAACTACAGACCAATTTCCTTGCTCAGCATTTTCTCTAAAATACTCGAGAAACTAATCAATAAACGTATCGTGAAGTTTATCGAAGAAAACAACTTATTATCGGACCGCCAGTTTGGATTTAGACAGGGAAGATGCACGGAAAATGCTGTCGAACTCCTAACAAACATTGTTTCTGGGCACGTTGATCAGGGCCGTCGATGCCTCGGCGTATTCATAGATCTTGCAAAGGCATTCGACACAGTCTCGAGTCAGATATTATTTAAGAAACTGGAGTCGTTTGGTATCAGAGGAGTGGCCTTAAACTGGTTCCGCAGCTACCTAACCGATCGCCGGCAGTGTGTTAGAGTCGAAAATCAGATGAGCGACGAATTAGGTATATCGTTTGGTGTTCCGCAGGGTAGTTTACTGGGCCCGACTTTATTCACAATTTACATGGATGACATTTTAAAAAACGAAATTCCTAACGCTGATTTGATTTGTTACGCTGACGATACAGTTATCATTTTCCACGGTGTCGATTGGAAAGAAGTGTATGAGAAAACCGAGTCTGGAATGAGTAAGCTGGCTAACTGGCTGGACCTAAATTTACTTACGCTCAACGTTAATAAAACTAAATATATAACATTTAGAAAAACGAACGCTACCAAACTGCCTGGATGGAGGGTAAAAATCCACAGATGTAAGTCTTACGAGCTTGCCAGTAGCTCTATTTCCACGTGTTCGTGTAACGAGATCGAAAGGGTTGATCACCTGAAATACCTTGGAGTGACACTAGATCAGCATCTCTCCTTCAAACAACACATTACGGTTATGGCTAAACGAGTTCGGAGGTTGATTTATGTCATGAAACTCCTGCGTGAGTGTGCTTCCGTCGACATTCGCAAATTAGTTTACCTTGCTCTCGGCCAGTCTCTACTTCAGTACTGTGTAACAGTATGGGGTGGGGCTGCCAAAACATATATGCTAGAGCTGGAAAGGGCTCAACGCGCTATTTTAAAAGTTATGCTTCGTAAACCTTACCGCTATTCAACTGACAGACTATATAAAGAGGCAGCACTTCTTGGGGTACGGAAACTGTATATTTCAACAGTCATTTCGAAAGGTCACATAAAATGTTTAAAGAGAACTGATTTAAAAACCCTGCAAAGTAAGAGAAAATTCAGAACCCCGAACCCTAGAGTAAACTCTGCATTCGCCCAAAGACTTCCATCATTCCTACACACTCACATCTACAATAAGGTAAACTCTATTCTGAAGATCCATAGCTCCTCTTACACCCGAATGAAACACGCAGTCAAAATTTGGCTCTTGGAACAATCATACACTTCTACTGAAAAAATCCTAAGTATAACCAAATAAACTCAACTCACACTGCAACAACACATAGACCCGTATACACCCTTACACTTACTTACACTTACACATACATACACACACACACCCTCACCCCCTCTACACTCACACTCACAGACGCACACTACAGAACAGCAGCACAAACGGAAATTTAAACCAAGTTTTACTTTTATATAATTTACATTTTATTATAAGATTTTTATTGTTTTTAGTTTTTCACTTAATTAGTTATTTTGTTTCTATGTTCAGTTTCGTAGTCTAGATAAGGCTAACTAGGTCAACTGTAGCCAATTTTAACTTCTAAATTATTTTATTTAAAAAACTATCATAATGTTATACCTATTCAATGGTGTATAAAAGGAAATTGTACCAACTGTTATTTTATCATCATTTGTTGATCTCAGCGTTCCCTTAATAATTAGTAAGTCTATTTATGTGTACATTTAGACTTATAGTCCCGATGTGGCTACTTAATTTTTATTTTTATTTCATTTGTTGATCTTAGTTTTCCCTTAATTATTAAAATCTTGTACCATTGTAATGGTGCCCAAGACACAGGCTGTGCCTAGTTTGGGACCAACAATACCTCGATATTGTAATTTTAAAATATGGAATAAACGATTTTACTTTACTTTACTTTACTTTAAGCTATTTTACCCCGAGACGTTTATATCCACGCGAGCCGCAGGCGAGGTTGGATAGTTAAGTCGAGGGGTAAAATGGCTCGTTTATGCCTGAGTTATACACTCTGCTTTTCACTTCGATTGCGAGAAAATGAAACAGGCATAAAGTATACAGTACATAATTAATCAAAAATGTTGCAAAGCATAGCTAATTCCCGCCACCACAGATAATACCGCCACGAAACTTTTTAAAAGTTATTTTTTTTAATTTCAACATTTGTCATTCGACTTGGGTACTTCATACTGCCAAGTCATAAAAACGTTTCTTTGCGTTTTTAAATAATAAATGACAACTATTTTACCTGATTTTATTAAATTAACGATAGAAAACACGGCAGTGGTATAAATTAAAGAAAATGAAATAAATCACGACTTTAATCTGCGAAGTTTTATTGCGCGTGTGGCTGTTGGGCCTGATTACCTTAGTCTCAGAAAAAAAAAAATACTTTATGCACTAGAACATAAAAAGCGATTTTATGTCGCCTAAGCACAACATAAAGACGAACTTTTAGAGCATGAGAAGTGAAAAAATTATTATTATTCAACAATTTAAAAATTATTATTATGTACCTCACGGATATGGCTGTATTCATATTTTCTGATAAGTAAAACTGATTTCCTCGACTTTAATAAACTACTTCGTTGGTCTAGTGATCGCAAGTGCTACTACTGAGCATGAGGTCCTAAGTTCGATTTCCAGGTCGCGCAAAGTGTTATTGGGTTTTCCCACGAGGAATTTATTAGTAGCATCCTGGAGTCTGAATTTGTGTCCGTTTGATGGCAATAGACTTCCAATAGACCTACATGGCCCTTAAACATAACTGGCGAACTAGACAAGTTCGCTGTTTCCTACACCGAACTTATCCAGTTTTAAAACATTGGTTATTTTTGACGTTTTAAAGTGTTTTTATTTTTATTGATCATGGCCAAAGTATAGTCGCCGGCACGTAGCTTGGCAAGGTTTTGGCTTATTGGGAGTAAGTTAGCGCATGTACACTTAGTGCAACAAGAAAATTGTCACTTTTATTGTTTGTCATTATATTATTATAATTATACAGCATGTAACAAAAACCCTGTCCGATCCTTAAGGGTATTATTCGGCATCGTATTGCGAACACATATACGTAACCATTTAATGGATTTGAGATTATTATTTTTCCCCAGTGAATATAATTAAATTAAAATAAAAAATAAAATCTGACCGAAGGCAACACTGATCGCTCGACAAAGTTCACCTACAGTTTTGTGTCAAAGAAGCCGCCTGAGCGAGGCGGTTTGTATGATCCTTTGTCATGAACTCATGACCCCGCTTTGTCGCGTGCCGCCAAACAAATACCTGCCTACGTGTAGGTATCAGCTGATATTGTTTTGTGGGCATAGTGATTCGGATTTCAGACACACTCTCTGCATAGTATAAAGTTATACTATGCTCTCTGTATTTTGTGTTTCAGACTTTATTCTGTTTATCAAGAAATAATTAATTGAATTAAATGTAGCCCTGAAAAGGGCTTTTTTAAATGTGATGTGCTTTTGGCAATGTACTAACCGACTGCAGGTATCAGCTTATTAAAACGTTCACTGGTTGTTTTTGCATACTTCGGCGATCGTGTTCCACATGTCCACCTCCAACACTAACACACATTCGACACCTTTTCACTAAATTTGCTTGAACACTGCCTGTGGTATACACGCGGTTATGCAGGCGTTGGGACGCACGCTCCGACGGTACTGTCACACCTGGTCTATTCGCGAAACGCACCTCATACGTTCTACGCGCAGCTGCATAATTGCAGTCGGTCTTGCCTAAACACATCAACTTATTAAAATATTCCTGATTTGATACGACATTGTTCACGAAACGATAGCGTGTGATACGTACGGACGTCCGATCGGAAGCTATCTCCACGAAAGACTGGCAAGAAGTAGCGCGCCGGTAGGCAACGAGTCGGCGAGATCAAAGAGTCGGCGACTAGTTGAAAGAGTGCCTACTACGCGGTAGCGTAGGGCGGTGTTCTTTGAAATAAAAATAGGTAAAAATAAAAAGATTTTGCCGGTGGGTGGAGTGTTGTCAACTTATGAAAATTTGCCATATTCAGTGTTAAATTTCGCATGGATTATAAAAATAAAAAATCAATAACTTTTGGTTTTTATGAGTTACATTTTTATAACCATTTTTTCTAGTACGTATGTTGAACCAGGAATACGCCTTTATTGGATCGGACAGGGTTTTTGTTACATATTGTATAGGTTATTGCCATAGATTATTTTTAAACAAATGTCTGTTTACAAAAAAGCTAAAGAAAGGAAAAACACATCTAACAATTCTTGCCAAGTTACGTGCCGGGGACTGTAAGTCATTGTAAGGTAGGTGCAGCTAGAAATAGCCCGTACGGGCGTGTTTATTCCGCGGCGATTATTTTTCTCGCAATGGATTTTCAACGCACTCCTTGGCAACGCGAGTGTTTTTTGACGCGCTGGGATGTCGTCGGTCGGAAACAGTAATGGAACATTTCAAAATGGCCTGTTCTGAGTAATTAAGGTTTAACGTTTTTTAATAAGTATTCTAATGCTATTTTATTTTTTCTAGAGACCATTTTGTAATTTTTTTTTTATTGAATAATATGCAGATTATAGCCAAGTTTATTGTGTATTACTTTGGATAAAATATTCAATTCCCTACCATTCTACATACTCATCTCAAAACACGTGATTTTGGAAATGTTCCGGTAATGAATCCGACCGACGATGTGCTCTGTTAGGCCCCTCGCCCTCGGCGACTTTTTGTGTGCGGCGTGTTTGTCGCATTTGCAACGCGCTACAGAAGCGATGCCAACGCGCTACTAACGCGCTACAGCATCGCGATTGTATCGATGCAAACGCGCGACAGTGTCGGGTGGAGAACCGAGCATCAGTGCAACACAGACAGGTCGAGAGTGATGTTGTCCGTCACATGCGCAAAATGGAGTCGTTCGACACTGAAACATTTATTATGGCAATTCAGAACCGTCGTACGTCCAACGGAGTCCATCTTGCAACTGTAGCGATCGCAGGTATTTTTGTGCCGTTACTAAATCGCGTTTGCATCGCGACAGAAGCGCGACAACATCGCGTTTGCATCTCGACTGAATCTGGGCCCGTGGGCGAGGGCACACAGCTAGCGACCGCTTCGCACTGTATCGATGCGGACGCGCGACAGCATCGCTACTGCATCGCTACAAAAAGTCGCCGTGGGCAAGGGGCCTTAGATTCTCAATGCTCGGCTTAACACCGAAGGTTGAAAATCCATTGCGCGATAAAATTCCGCCACGATATTTTTACGTCCGTACGTTACACATTCACGAAATCACAATTCCTCCCAGATATACCATCTAACCCACACATTGCCTCTTCTCAATACATATCCTTTCCTGACACATAAATCTGAACAACGTCACAGAAATAAACCTTTTCCAGCATACCACAGTACCACTATAGTACGAACACTAAAAGTACCACAGAAACCGTCCGGTACGTGATCGTGGCACTAAAGTGGCGACCGTGCCATAAAAAGTAACAAACGCGACAAACTCAGAGTATTGTAGTAATGACAATGAGGAAAACTACTTGCGGCAGACGCCACCCAAAATGGAGTATTGAGACTACTTGTGCCAGTAGAAATGGCATTATTCCATTTACATACATACATACCGCATGCTTAATGGAACATTGATCCATTAGTAGATAGGTCAGAATTGAGTAGAATTTTTTTTACTCAGACCTCATCAATAGTTAATCATAGACGTTCAAAATACAAACATTCATGAATTAATAATCGAATCAAATCAGTTTTAATTTTATGCGTCAACAAGTAGGATAAGTCCTCATAGCAAGATCTTCTTTTGCGATGTCCCAAAAATCGTCTTTTTTGAGTTAAGTCAGTATTCCATTAAGCATGCGATACATAATCAGCCTATAATGTTCCCACTGCTGGGACACAGGCCTCCTCTTTGTGAGAGCATTATTCATTATGCATTATTCCATTTATTTTATTTTCATTTAATGACATAATCTTCTCATTACAATGTTTTATTTATGAGTTGTATTGCAAAAGGGCCAATAATTTATTTATTTATTTATTAAAACTTTATGCACAAGTAAAAAAAATACTGAACAAAGGCGGACTTAATGCCTGAGGCATTTTCTACCAGTCAACCTTAGGGTGATGCAGAGACAAAACATGGCAGGTGCAACATACAGAATAACTAGCTTGGAAATGACTATAAAATACAAAAACATATACATAGATACATACATACATATAAACCAAATGAACTCTTAGGGGAAAAATGATCGGTAGAGGAGAAAACGAATCCAGCAAATCAGCGCTGGGATGTTACGGCCAACTTCTGCCGAATATGTTCACGTGCCTTCACTTTAAAAGATAACCGACTGGTTGCCGTCCTGATGTTCAGAGGGAGCGCATTCCATAGAAAGACCGCCTGGACAAAGAAAGAAGAATGAATGAAACCAGAACGGTGAGAAGGACATCGTAGAAGGCGATTGTTGGTGGACCGAAGATTTTTAGCATGGGCAGAGCATAAATATTGAATTTGGGAAGTCATGTAAGAAGGAGCAGTGGGTTTGTCAAGAATAGAGAACAACGTAGTTAGCGCCCTCAACTCTCTGCGCTGGCGAATGGGTAACCATTTTAAAAGCCGCCGGTGCTCGGAAACATGGTCATACTTACGAAGATTGAAAACGAATCGAATGCAGTTATTGAGAAGACGGTCAAGGTTATTGAGGAGATCTGCATTCAGGTCATAGTAACACACATCACCATAGTCAATTATGGGAAATATTAATGGGAAATATTAATTTAATGTTTTGTGTTTCTTTGTTTTGTAATTACTTTGCATACTATTTCATACAATCTCTTCTATCTAAAGAGACAGCTGTGGTGCTATAGTTGTTCACAAATGTAGGTATTATCAACTACCTTGATTTCGACAGTTGGGTAACTACTTACAAAAAGTAACCTCGTAGGTAATGGCCAAAAGTTTCGCTACTCGTTATAGCAGAAACGTTATCAAATTGGTTAAATGTTAGGTAGACTTGCTATTTCGTCTTTATCAAGAATCTATGGTCTTAACCCCCGACGCAAAAACGACGGGGTGTTATAAGTTTGACGTGTCTGTGTGTGTGTGTGTGTGTCTGTCTGTTGCATCGTAGCTCCCGAACGGATGAACCGATTTTGTTTTTGTTTTTTTTGTTCGAAAGGTGAATTAGTCGCGAGTGTTCTTAGCTATGTTTGAAGAAAATCGGTCCAAGATGGCCGCCGCCACAAAATGGCGGATTACATATTTTTTCACAACTCCCTCAATATGGGTATCAAATGAAAGGGCTTGACAAGAAGAATACCAAACACTATGATAAATTTCAAAACCAAGATGGCCGCCACCACAAAATGGCGAATTATATTTTTTTTTTCACAATTCCCTCAATATGGGTATCAAATGAAAGGGGTTGACTAGTAGAATACTATACACTATTACAAATTTCAAATCTAGATGGCCGCCACCAGAAATGGCGAATTCACAGAGGAATACGTTAGTATGGAATGAACGCCAACGACCACGAGTACCTAACTAGCTTCGCTTCACTGTGGTAAAAAAATACGTACAGCTGCGCAGATTTCGGCTAATCACGTGTGGATCGTATAGTATGTTTACTAGTAATATAATATTATAAAGTTTAAAAAGCAAGAAATAAAAGTTAAATTAAAAATTTAAAAAACCCCCGACTCAAACAAAAACCTCTAAAAAGTAAAATAATAATATATATTGGCCCTTTTACTTTAATATAAGTTGCAGGAAATATTTTGATCCAAGCGTCCTCACGTCGGGGGACGGCTAATGAAAATTGGAAGTTAACGGCAGTTATGTTTTCTACAATATCTGCATCCATTATTGCTGGGTTTAAGCCTCATCTGTTTGGCGTTTACATTACCCGTCCCCCGACATGAGGACGCTTGGATCAAAATATTTCCTGCAACTTATATTAAAGCAAAAGGGCCAATATATATTATTATTTTACTTTTTAGAGGTTTTTGTTTGAGTCGGGGGTTTTTTAAATTTTTAATTTAACTTTTATTTTTTGCTTTTTAAACTGTATAATATTATATTACTAGTAAACATGCTATACGATCGACACGTGACTCGCCGAAATCTGCGCAGCTGTACGTATTTTTTTACCACAGTGAAGCTAGTTAGTTACTCGTGGTCGTTGGCGTTCATTCCATACCTACTAAGGTATTCCTCTGTGAATTCGCCATTTGTGGTGGCGGCCATTTTGGATTTGAAATTTGTAATAGTATAGTATTCTACTAGTCCAGCCCTTTCGTTTGATACCCATATTGAGGGAATTGTGAAAAAAAAATATATATCGTCATTTTGTGGTGGCGGCCATCTTGGTTTTGAAATTTATCATAGTGTTTAGTATTCTACTTGTCAAGCCCTTTCATTTAATACCCATATTGAGGGAGTTGTGAAAAAATATGTAATCCGCCATTTTGTGGCGGCGGCCATCTTGAACCGATTTTTTTCGAACATAGCTAAGAACACTCGCGACTAATTCACCTTTCAAACAAAAAAAACAAAATCAAAATCGGTTCATCCGTTCGGGAGCTACGATGCAACAGACAGACACACACACACACACACACACAGACACGTCAAACTTATAACACCCCGTCGTTTTTGCGTCGGGGGTTAAAAAAGTAACCTCGTAGGTAATGGCCAAAAGTTTCGCTACTCGTTATAGCAGAAACGTTATCAAATTGGTTAAATGTTAGGTAGACTTGCTATTTCGTCTTTATCAAGAATCTATGGTCTGTTCCAAAAGTATGTGATGAAAATGTAAACAAATGGATTAGAACATACAGTGTCACTAAAAATTGGCATCCACGAATGTTGAAAAACGTACCTGTGGATGCTAATTTGTAGTGACACTAACAAATTCAGAGTAGACACTATAGTGTCAATCGGTTAGAAACGAGGCCAAATCGTCACCCCAGCGCTTCTTACGGCCTGACCACGACCTTGCCGCTTTCAACGGCAGCTTAGCGTCGGGTGACGAGCGGTAAAAACAAATATAAAAAAATGTATGAACCATGCCACGACGCACCGCTCGCAGCGTCAATGCTAGCAGTAAGACGCGGTGTCCTGCGTGAGCAACGAATACGACGCGACGCGACGCATCACGACGCGACGTAATGCGATGCGATGCTACACGCGACAAATGTCTTACGTGATTTTGGTCATTACTTCTCGAATCATGAAGAAGTACAGTACAATTTTGCTCGAAAGTTCATAAAGTTCAGTTCGTGGTGTCGCGTCTGGTCGCCCTCAAAACAAGTACGCGTTACGTCACGTCTCGCCGCAGACTGTCATATAGGCCGCAAGCAGGGTATGCCGTTGAGTTGATCGCGTTCGTCGCGTTCGCAGCATCGCGTCGCGTCGTATTTGTCGCTCACACAGGACACCGCGTAAGCCAAAGTTCATGGCCGGGCGTGGCCTGCCTCGGTGGCGAGTGACGACACCCGTCTGCAGGCACCCTACTGTGTGACAACTTTGGTCCATCTGTCTGGAATCTCTGGATCCATCCTATTTGTGACGCAGTTAAAAAAAACTTTTTGTTTTTGTTACTGGTAACACTGATTCACCTACCCTAGTAATGTTCAACTCAACCACGTTTACGTTGCTTTAATAGAAACTTTACAGTTCTACTCTTAGTACTTCAGGTACTTCTTGAGCTAGACGTGACCTGTGTTTATTGGCCACTTTATTGGTAATATAACGTCTTAGTTCTAAGTATATTGTTACTTAGAAATACACCTTCCTTCTAAGTAATAATATACTCTTTTTTTTATTTATCTAGCCTGCTCTGTCCCACTCCTGGGCAAAGGCCTCCCTCCACTCCTTCCATTTTTCGCGAGCCCGCGCGTCCTCCCTCCAGTTTTGACGGAACCTATCCAGCTCGTCCCGCCATCTCCTGCGTGGTCTGCCGCGACCCCGCCTCACTGTCTCAGGGCACCAATTCTGCGCTATTTGGGCCCACAGTTTGTCCGGCATGCGGCAGACATGTCCTGCCCAGTCCCATTTAAGTTGAGCAGCCTTTTGAGCCACGTCAGCTATCTTTGTTTTGGAGCGCAGTATTGTGTTTCGAACACGATCCGTTAATTTAACGCCTAGTACACTGCGCTCCTTTGCTCGTTGGCAGACCTTGAGTTTGGACTTCTGGATGTTAGTCAAAGACCAAGTTTGTGCACCATAGGTTAAGACGGGAAGAATACACATGTCCATGAGCCTGCGTTTCAGTTCCATAGGCAACTCACCCTTAAATAGTTCCTTCAAGGACCAGTAGCTCTTCCAGGCGTTTTCCGTTCGTCTCGAGATTTCTTTGTCTTGCCTCGCCTGGAAAGAGACTACTTGACCCAAGTAAAGGTATTCCTGGACATGTTGTATTATCTCCCCGTCTACTTTTATGCTTCTAGGTGTTTCATTCCACATGACTTTGGTCTTAGACATATTCATCTTCAGTCCAACCTCAAGGCTTGCATTGCTAAGTTCTTGGAGCATTTGTTCAAGTTCAGTGGCTGAGGATGAAAAGAGAACAATGTCGTCGGCGAAACGTAGATTTGTCAGTCTCGCTTCGCCAAGGACAATGCCTCTTTCCCTCCATTCGGCTGCCAACTTTCTGAAGATTTCTTCGAGGGTACTGGTGAACAGTTTAGGAGATAGCGGGTCGCCCTGTTTGACTCCTTTCTCTATTTTAAATTTTGGGCCGGTGGTTTCAAGTTTTATTGCGGCTGTAATATTTTTGTAAATATTGCGTAACAGATTTATATAGGTTGAATCAATGTTTTGGTTGCTTAAGGCGTCAAAAATGGATGTGTGTGAAATGCTGTCGAAAGCTTTAGAATAATCAACAAAAGCGAGGTATAACGGGATTTTATATTCCTGGTGTTTTTCTATGAGTTGATTGACTGTATGCAGATGACTGTCGTAGAAAGGCCAGGCCGGAAGCCTGCTTGCTCAGGGGGTTGTTGTTTATCTAGTTCTCCAGATATACGATTCTCAATTATTTTTATGAATAATTTGTAGATATGTGATATTAAACTAATGGGCCTGTAATTATTAATATCGGATTTATCACCCTTTTTGTGGAGCAGAATAATATTAGAGTGACAAAAATAATATACTTAGTAATGAGTAATCCTTCGGTAATGATAAGCATAAAATTTATAGATTAATGGGATAGGTAGGCTTCATGAAGATAAAGCCACTTTCTTCAGTGACTGGCTCATGCTGTGTTTAGAATATTATTAGCTACTAGCACACCCCGGACACTCCATACAACGCTCGCAAAATAATTACCTACCACTACTACATTAAAAAATTACGTTTGTATACGTTTGAATGTGTGCGTGAGGTACTTGTGTTTGCGAGCGCTCTTGTTAAAGAACTGCGACGAATACGCCGAAGTGCGGGGTGAGGTGCGGTAACTGATGTTAGTGCGGGGAAGGGAGTGTCCTTTCTGTACGTAGTACTTTAAGTATTCTGTGCTACTAGATGCGCTCCGCGGTTTTACCCGCATAAATCTCTATCCCTCGGGAATATCGGGATAAAAGTATTTTATCTTCTAATCCAGGTCATCGCCTACCCATGTGTCAATTTCATCCAAATCCGTCCTGCCGTTTTAGCGTGAAAGCGTAGCAAACAAACACAAAAAATCTAATATTTTTTCTTTATAATATCAGTTTAGATAACCGTAAGGTGGCGGGGTTGGCTGCCCAGGGCTGAATCCACGAATCAGTCGAGTAGCGAATCTGCCGAACTAACTAATCTGTCCAATCCAAGAATCTGTCCAGTACCGAACAAAGGGCTAAATCTAGCACCATTATGATGAGAAACATTACGAAGCACCTTCTTTCTGTAAAATAATCGTTCCAACTTTAAAACGGTTTTCCAAGACTTTTTGGCGAAAGCCTGTTTAAGGAAGTAATCTAAAACAAGCTTCAACCACTTTGATACAGGTAGGTATTTAAGTGCACAAAATACAACTACAGACACACCTAGACAATACTTTCTTAATAGGTACATTTTCCGATACTTAAATCATTCGCTGTCCAAGCATCGCGTGTCTCAGAATATTTTACAAGTCTACAGCATCTACTGAAATATTCAAACCTAAGAGCATAATTTTTTTTAAAAAGCATGATTACGAAACAATGCATTATTTAAGTAGAAACTGAGTTGTAGTATTATAGATGTATTTATATCACGACCAACAATTTTGGACGACGTCCTTTGTTTAGGGGAGACCATGTTTTGGGAGAATTATGATTTTTTCTGTATCATAATTTTTATGCGTTCTTTTTTTTATGGTACAGTCAACAGCAAAAGTAGATGATGAAAATCTGAAATTCAATACTAATCAACGGAGTTCGCGTCAGAACTGTGTGGCGTCGAAGTGATTCAAAAGTATGTGATTGTAAATTATACCAAACATTTACTACAAGTACAGCTGCCGTATATGACGCGAGCTCCGTTCATTAGTATTGAATTTCTGATTTTCATCATCTACTTTTGCTGTTGACTGTATACTTACTTTTCCCCAGTAATAGCAGACTTGAGGCCCTGGGCCTCAAGTCTGCTATTACAATAGTGTCAGAATGGTCTATCATTGGTTTCATAATTGTCGATTTTGACAAGTTTGGTAATCTATTAATATAATGGCGTCATTATGACTTTCCAATGGTCAACCACTGACACTCCATTGAAAGAAATGGCATTGAATGGTAATCTCGTACATAATGACAAATGAGTGACTGACCTAAGCGGTAATCTGCTAAAATTTTGACAGTTCATTTGACCAGTGACCTACCATTGGAACGTCATTGTGCAGTCATTGCTTTTTAAGCTCGGTAACAAAGTGTTTGCTTATTATTTCGTGTTAGTGGAAATGAGAAATCTATTCACTACGAGCACATATTCTCGAGCTAGCCAACGCAGTGGATGCTAGCGAAAGAAGACGGGTGGAATGCAGAAGACGTCGTCGAGCCCGTCGCTTGGCGAGAATGCATACAAACCACTTTACTGATATTCCCGAGGCAGAGTTTTTAAAAACGTTTCGCCTTGGAAAGGACTCAGTAAGGGGCTTAATCGAAGAACTCATTCCCCTTATGGCTAGACCGCGTCGAAACACTCAAATGAAAATAAATAACTAAAACACCGGCCGTTAGAAATAAGAAGTCGGTTAAAAACAGAAGTAATGTCACATTTGACTTTGACAGCTAAACAGATAAAATATTATTGAGAAATTTAATGTTTTTGCTATTTACGAACTTCTATCTACTTCAGATTGCATATAACACTAATAAATAATATGTAAAAATATATATTATATAAATGAAATCTGGCATGAATAAATGTTTCAATTTAGTATCTAGTAGTTATTTGAAAATCATTTCTACTAACGGGTTTTATAATAATGGCAATACGACAATGTCATTCTACCACGATTCTATTACGACTACATTGCGAGACCACTGACCGACCAATGATCGACCATTATGAATTTGCAGATTACGAACTTTTAGCAAAATGACAATGGGATCGTGTTGGAATGATGAATTTTTTAAAAATAGCAGACTTGGGGCCCAGGTAAGTCCCATGTAATAGAGGGTCAGCCTAATAAATAAAACTATACCAGAATTTCATAATTTTTATTTATTTTCTCAACACAATATTCTTATAAAATAAGTAACAAAGAACAATATTGTCTAGTCATGGGCTTAAAGAAAAATGTTGCCTGAGACTGGTGTCTAAGCTAAGCTGAAGCCTGTATTTCAGGCTACCAGGTCTCCCAAGTACATTCAACAAAAGAGACAAGTACCTACACGGGATCGTACAAAAGAGATAAGTATACGGGATCGTCGGATATAGTTGAAGTTTAGTAAAAAACCGATGAATATTCTCGAATAAAATGTAATTTTAGTAATAGAAAACAAACAGCTCTTTTATCAAATTAAATTTCAGTCGACAACATCCATCGGTTTCTTACTAAACTTCAACTGATCCTGCATACTTATCTCTTTTCTTGACTGTACATAATTATGGTCTCCCGTAAACTAAAACTAGACAACTGACTATGATTAAAAAAAAAATGTTTATTTCAATTACATACAAATGAAAAACACATTAGATGGAGATTTGTGTTAGGTGAACTCCGCTCTTCCACTTATCATGATAATAAGTATGCAATTGAAAAACGAAAAAAATCTAATTAAAATAAAACAGAAAAATAAAGAAAAATACAAAAAACTGACTTGACTTATAGGAAGGAGTGTTCGTGTGGGGTGAGTCGCTATGTAAGTACCTTTAAACTAAACTGTTCATGCGTTATGCGTCTTCCTGTTTTAGTTGTGGTTGCGGTTGAGAGCAGGTTAATGATAACTTCTTGGTTACTCCAGAATAGAAAATTATTATTTGCAATTTGAGTTAGTGATTATTACAATAATGACTCGTTGGAGCTTGAGGTTCAAGAATGAAGCTATCAAACTCAAACTCAAAAACTCAAAGCATTTATTTCAATTAAACCATGTACAGGCACTTTTGAATTGTCAAAATTAAATAGTCGGTCAGTTAGTCAGAAACTTGAAGCTAGTTGCCCAGTCGATACAAAATTAGTAGGTATCGAAGAAAAAACCGAGCGATTATAACGTTCCCCGAAGGAGCACTCGGAAGTCTTCGTGAACTGCTCCTATTGGTGCTTCGTTGATGACCTCCTTGAAGACTTCCCATTGGGTATCCGAAGATGACGTGATAATTTTGGTTCTCGGTGCGTAAGTAGGTACCCCAAAGAAGAGAGCGCCTAAAGCTTGTGTAATAGCAACACGCAGGTTGTCAACATCATGCCTGAACATAAACTTATTAATTTCATATGGCCGATGACTCCAACGTAATACCAACAATTTTCTCATTCGTTACGGCAGCTCACATTACATTAATACTTAATATATTTAAGTTAAGAGTGCGTGCGGCGTGCGTATGATCGATTTATATCGTTCAGATTTATGCTAGTGATTAAATAATTAATGAATCGGCTATTATGTACAGCTTTCAGATTTATTACATGATACAGAACAGTTTTTTCTGTTCGTTTAATATAATTTTCTTGCTGAAAATTATTACATTAATAAAATAATCAGCCTACAGCACGCCACTGCTGAATATGGGGCTCCAATTGCACACCATTCAGCAACTCTCATCCAGCTGCTACCAGCCACCCTGCGAAGATTTAATTATAACAAGCCTAAAATACAAAATTATTACTACCGTTATTTATATCGCCACTAGCTGCGCCCCGCGGTTTTACCCGCATAAGTGTCGATCCCGTGGGAATACCGGGATAAAAACTATCCTATGTCCTTTCCCGGGACTCAAACTATCTCTATACCAAATTTCACCTAAATCGGTTTAGTGGTTTAGGCGTGAAAAGGTAACATACAGACAGACAGAGTTTCGAATTAATAATATTAGTATGGAGTATGGATTGTCACGAGTCTGTTTTTGTTAATTTTCTCAAGGAAGCCATCACAGTCGTTCTGCCATATCTTTCGTGGTCTACAATCGGCCCCATCTCAATTTCCTCCAGTTGAACCCGAAACTACTAGAGCAGCCACGCATCAAATCAAATCTGAATCTGTTAACTTTATTCCTTTGTAGGAATGTAACTCACAAAAGTATTTTTGTTGTCTTTTACCGTTAAGGTCAATTCTCCGTTAAGGTCAATCTTAGCTCACCGTCCGATCAGGATCAGGCCCGTGCTGGACGGCGCGTACAAAGAGATGTCAGCATAAAGGAAGGGGCCTGTTAGGGTCGAAGCCTGCCGGGGGTGCGGGATTGTCCGAAAGGGTTACCATTGCTCCGGAACATAAAGGGCTAAGGAAGGAAGACGGGTGGGTTTTATTCAGTAAGAGTCTGACTCTCCCTTCCGCTCCACCCAGAGCGGGAGGGGTCAGTTGATGATTTTCCATCAAAAAAAAAGGTCAATTTGTCTAAGTCACTGTTTAAAATTGTTAATTAATAAAAATTATATCTACTTATCTCATCATTATCTAGCCCAGTAAGGACAGAGAATTAAAGAAAAAAAAAACTTGGTATGAAAGTTATGTGACTAAAAAAATAGCTCCCAGAATATGAAAATGGCAATTGTTACGCCCGAAGGTCTGTTCAGGAAATTTTACACTTGTTTTCATTATAAATCATGGTTTATTTCACTAAATGCTGTTCCACAAACGATGGGACACTTAATATCATGCCCTGCGTGTCCTGTCAGCTGCACGTTACAGGAACTGATGGACGCTAGTGATGGCGCTAAACATGTGGCCGAATTCTGGGCCGACTGCATTTAGATTGCTATCGACACGCTAAGAAGAAGAATAAATTAAAACGAAATACATAAATAAACTAATAGCATGCATGCATATTAGCCACATACAATGAGTTCAAGCCTTCGACTAGTGCATCCTTAAAAACAAACTTTAGCTCATTCACCCTAAGTAATAAATTTAGTTTCCTTTTCTACTGCATCCTGATTTTGTAAGAAAAAAAAAAAAAACGCTGTAAGGACAGAGTCTCATCAATTCCTGAACAGATTTTCAATATCGATATTTTGTCTCCGAAAGCAATGAAACTTCCTTTGATTTCACACTTCATTGATATCCTGAACCGATTCGAGTACTTCTATTCAACTTATCCTTTCAAAGTGTTTTGAACACACCTTTGAAAATGAAATGCTGCTTTCCGTTTGCGTTCACGATTCTTTGTTGCAGATTTGTCAGAAGTATCCGTTTTACACAAATCTCTATACTTGTTTGAAACGAAACAATATATAGAGGAACTGCAGCATATTTGGGATACTGCAGGTAACTTGGAATACATCGGTATCTAAATAACTAATAACGCCATCTATGTTTTTTCAACGTAAAGATTACGTCGTAAGACACACTACGACATCTAGCATTAAAAACAGGACGCAATTTTGACATTCCGGCTACCAGCTCCGACGGAACAAGACGACATATTTCAAAACTTTTTTGGTAAGTATGCAAACAGTGATAATTATTTACTCTCATACGTAAAATATTTAGTGTAATCATTCAAACTATTATGTGATCTTTTTAGTTAGTGATTTTACTTTGATTTTGTGAATATTTCTAGAATTGAAAATGCTACTTGCTGTTTTAGGTTAGGGTGGTATGTTTTTAATTTGGGATACTACACATAATAAGATTATTTTTGATATTTTGTTTTAAAATATTGATTAGTTAGAGAAGTCAAGACTATAAGACTGTTACAAAGATTAGAAATTTATCTATTACTTTTTAAGTTAAAGTGTTAACAGTATGTTAATGAAAAATGTGAATATAATTTGGAATACTATATTCCAAATTACCTGCCCTCTAAGTCAATTCACATAATTTTTAATTTTTTGTTCTTTTTTGTTTTTTGATAAGGTTCCTGACTTTTGTTCCATATGATAGTTATTAATATTAAAGTTTAATAGTTTTTCAAGTAATAAACGTATTTTTTATTGAGCTATCCCTTTTTTCTTTAAATTTATTCTCAAAAAACAAACTGGTATTCCAAATATGCTGCAGTTCCTCTATAATGGGGTTTATTTATAAACGATGATTAAAATTTAGTGACATTTTGATGTCAAAAAAGTATGGTTAAACATTCGTTAATCACTAGGTAGGTACTTACATTTAAGCAACGTTTATGAATAAAGAGGTATATCTACACGAAGTCAAACAGCTGTTTTATATAAAGATGAAATAATAACTATATCCCTTAAGGATATATACAATTTAGAGACAACAATACGACAATAAATTTAAACGAACTAATTACCTAGTAGTGATGGCCGATTATGGGTTTTGCCGATAAGTCGTCTAGCTATATTGACTAAACTATTGGATCTATCAGGTCGCTGCTTCTGTTACCATAGAAAAATCGAAATTGCGCGCTATTTTAGAATACGAGTTCCGTCGTAGCACCAACGCATCACAGACAGTACGCAATATTAACGACGTGTATGGACATGGAACAGCATGTGAACACACGGTCCGTTTTTGGTTTGATCGCTTCCGTTCTGGAAATTTTAATCTCAACAATGAGCCCTGTGGCCGAACGGAACAACGAAGAATTGAAAGCCATAGTTGAAGCAGATTCATTTCAAACCATGTTGGAACTTGCAGCAACCTTCAAGATGCTGATTCATTTCCCTCAAATTGGAAAGAAAAAAGCTTGGAAAGTTGGTACCGTATGAACTCTCTGAACAAAATCAACAAAATTGCGTCAAAGCACCGCAGAACCGGCCCTCTCAAAACTATAGGAGTTACGACTGGAAACTTTCGTCACCCACCATACCTACTCACCAGACCTTGCTCCAAATAATTTATATTTTTATTCGGAATTTGGAAACTTCAAATTCAACAAGGCGGTGAAAAACGCCTCTAAAGAGTTCATCGATTCCTGTCGCCAGGATTTTTATAGCATAGCATCAACGAACTTCCACTAAAATGCCAAAAGTACAATAGGCTGCAAAAGTGCATGGGTAGTACAGAAACAAAATCGTATGAAGCGAGAAATGATGCCATCTAGCGTAAAAACCAGTTAACGACTAACAAAATTTAATTATGCTGTTATTAGGTGGCGTTGCTTTGCTTTATATGATAAAATATTTTTGTAGTTTCTTTTTGTCTCTTCAAACATTCAAACAATTTATAATTAATAGTTTCTTTTAAAGAAAATTGTTCCTAATTATTAACCTACTATGTTAAAATTGAATATCAATTTATAAGTAGGTAGGTATCTGATCTGATCTAAGTTTTAGTTTTCAAACTTGAGAGGGTAGGTTGAATATGGATTTATAAATAATTGGTAGGTGGTATGAATAATACTTAGATCGAAGATTTATGACAGCTCAATTGATCGTTCGCTAAAATCATTTCGATTACCTCGTTCGAGTGCCTTTTGTTCAGTTTTTATTTATGATCAGGCGAATTACTTATTTTACCAAAATGAGCACGCGTTATAATATTGATTTCGTTACAAGAGCTCAAATAATTGCTTTGAATAATCAAGCCAAAAACTTGTCAGAAATAGCCAGAGACCGGTGTAAACGTAAGTAGTTTTATTTTTACACTTTTATATTAAAAACTGGATTATTTTTTTGTTACTATACTACATAATAATCATTATTGGGTATTATATATTTCTGTTTTATTGTTGCAGAGAAAAACAGTTGTTCTTTGAGTATGACGATTTGAAGAGGAGGGTTCTTTGAAACACCATCAAAGAACTGGTAGACCACGACTTATAAAACACATTGCAGCATCAAACCATGATAAGGGAGTATGCAGAAAATAGATTTCTGCCGACAAACCACTATCCTGGTTTATTTGACACAAGTTTGGACACTGTCCGTTGTGCTCTTCATAGTGGGCCGCGGAGGCATGCTGTGAAACCCTTGCTCACGGAAATCCATAAAAAGGCAAGATTACAGTTCGCTTTGGATCACATAAACTTCGATTGGAGTAATGAGAGTGATGGAGTGTGATTGGTGTAAAACTTTTAAGTACAGTGAACACGGACGCATATATGTTTGTGGCGTCGAAATAATACGCGATACACAAGTGGTTACGTAGCTACGAGTTAAATAATTATACTTAGATAATATTATTTATATTGACTGGAGACCTGGTTATGTGTGTATAACCTATAACTTACGTATTTTTAGTAATTTAAAAAGTTATGAACACTTCAAGTTCAAACAACATAGTTTTTAGTTTTTTATGTTGCCTACCTACTAACCATTTGATGTTTTTGTGCAATTTTGTAATTTTTTAGCCTACTTATGTAGTATCCATTTAATCCGTTTGACCTTTGTAATAAAATAACCTGGTCTCCTGTTTGTTTTTATTGAGGTTACATAAGCTTCAATCCTCTTTCCGATTTTGGAAACGAATACTTAAGCTATCACCTCAATAACTTCATAATATTATAATGTTATACCTATAATAATTAATAAACTGACTATTAAATTTGAATAATAAACTGTAAGAAATAAACCTCTATAATTTTTTATAGTGCCTTTTTTTGCGAGCCCACAAGGCGAGCCTGTTTACCTGCGATGAATCTGCTCTTTTTTCCTGTTGCTAAGTAACTACCAATTCGAATATTAAATTAATTATTAAAATACCCACTCGTTAGCTTAATAAATATATTCCTATCGGTTTATTTTATTATTTTTATCATTTAAGCTACGTATGCTGGTAAATGTAATGTAATAATTAGATAAATGTATTAGCCTTGTAACTCCTTGCTCAATTCTACTTAATACGTTTCTTCCTAACTCCATACGTTTCGTAAATTAGTCATAGTTGTGAAGAAACCAACGCCATCTAGTTTATTTTCGAAAACTTGAATTCAAACGTTCACGGGAAAATAGACACTAAGGTACCCATGCAATTTTGCTGGCGACTGTACATCTTCACTAATGACCAATCCTTCGATTAAAGAAATAAAAAAATATCTTTAAAATAAATATTGGTTTTTTCTATGTAAAACGGCAATCACCTAATAATGTATTTGATTGAATTTTCGTATGTAGACTGAGAACATTATTAGATATAAGTACGCAGTTTAATTTACTGTCGTTTCCACCTTGCATAAATGTGAAAATAATTTAAATATCATGATCGGTAATGCATAATTATTAACAGAGTATTTCATGAAAATAATACGGAATTCCAAAGAACGAATAAAATATTAAAAACATCCGTTATTTCATCAGAAACCTGAAACCATTAATAATAATTAAATTCAACTTTATCATTTATAACGGACTTCGCTGGGATACTAATTAATGCACTGAGGGTATAATATTATTATTTTAAAAGCTTTTTGGCAAATAATTTATTTATCGTGAAAGACAGATAACGGTCAGTTGATAAAAAAGTTGCGCATGCACTGTCCGCACGGCGACACATCAAGCTATATTTTTTCACTTTTAGCTGACCTCGTATTGTATAGAATTTTCGTATGTGTATTAATGTGTTTGTTAAGAGTGGTCATTCTAAACATTTGTTTAAATCGTTTCCTTATCATAACTGGCGAAATGTGGGCATATAATACCTACCGAATTTCTCGCCAATTACTTCGGTGAAAACAGGCTTGATGATATAGTTTTTCGCGGAAAAATATATATTTTTAAACAATTATTTTCGACCTTAAAATAAATTACCATCATAAAAAATTGTGGACTTGTTTTTTACACAAATCATAACATGGTCACCATAATACCTCGTTGAGAATTGGCATTCCATTTATGAAGGCAATATATGCAAACTTTACATTGTATTGTGAAGTGCTTACATTCAGTAGTTCAATATCGTCCGAACTGAGATATTTGTCAGATTTTTTTAAGTGAAAATTTCTCCATTCTCAATTCTTTATAGCGTACCATAATGTATTATTAGTTGGTAGAGAAATAATTATATTAGTCACAATATTATGGACCTTGTCGGGCACAACATAGATAGTAAGAGAGAGGAGGCGCGTTGGGCGTTTTTTGAGATGGGAAAAAGCCATTGAACTCGCGACACCGTTACCGTAACCGACACCTCTGTATATAAGTATGTGGATATTTTATATTGAGTATGTACGTAATACACATACACACGCATGTTAGCATTTTTTGAGATGGGAAAAAAACCATTGAACTCACGACACCGTTACCGTTACCGTAACCAAATAAATATTTCGAAATAATTCCTGACGATCCAAAAAATACAAACATAATTGTTCAAGTTTTCACTTCTGTCAGCACTCCCGGAGTGCCACTGTTTTTTTTTAGTTACTGGTTAACACAATACCTGTTGGTAAGCAAAATTACACCTCAATTTTACAAAGACACTTCCTACTAACGCTTCTGCGTAAACATTTGCCACAAATATTTTACAGTCACTTCTTTTTACGAACTCTTCGGCGTGACGTGCAACGTAAGAAATATATTGATATTTTATAAAATAGCTTCAGAAATTCTGTACCTGGCGGCAGTGCTTTGCATTTAAAGCTCTGAATATTTGAAATTCTTTTCAATATTTCAAGCTGGTTTTTATACACTCGTTTACATTTTCATGTGGAAAGATTGCATTTGTTTTATCGCTTGTATCGTATGTAGGAGTCGGTTTGGTATGATGGGTATGATCCGTCATTTTCTTTTTATAGCTGTACTTTGACTTTCCGTGCAATGAGAAATTCAGCTTAGGCTGAATAATTGTATATTAATCATTGTAAAAAAAATATGTCATTAAGACAACGAGAATAAATAAGTACCTACCGCTTATTAGCTAACGGGTGCAATATAGCGGTCCATAGTTTTTTTTAAGGAAATTCCATTCCAACACAAGTTCACAATTACAAAACTTCAGGATTGCAATCCCACTTTCCACACGAGACTAAACAAGATGTGAAGTTTTCCCATCAAGTCAAAGTGAAGGAAATGTGTCGGTATGCAAGGCGGGACTATTGTAAGAGTTGTGAAACAGGCAATCAGGACCTCAACCTCAAGTAAGACGCGAAGTATTGTACTGAATTTCGCGGGTTACTTCAGTCTACTATTAATTAGTTTTTTTGGATGCATGAAGAAGCCTCCTCGTGTAGCGCAGTTTGTTCCACCAGTTACTCAACTGAACCGAGCGCTCGGCGGATCCTGGACAGTCACACCCAACACCTTATTTGACTGGCCAATTCTCCTTTGCGGTGGTAGGGCTAACGCCCGCTTGGTTTGCGACCACCCTCCCACCGGAGTTCGGCGTAAAGCAGCCTGCTGTGTTTCGTCGATATGTGGGAGTTCCAGTGCCTTAGACATCTTCTGGGCACACTCGTTACATCATAAACCTGATCCATGACTTTCCATCAGGCGTGATCGAGGTCAAGAGCGGGCCCATTCAGCAATAAATAAAAAATAAATAATTAATTATTGTAACAGTATAAAAAATACAAATCAATATGAATGTTACCAGCTGAATAAATTAAAACGAAATTCGGAAAGGTATCGCGATGCTGTAGGCAACAATTAAACAGGAGTTGTAATATTATTTATCTTGGTCTTATATTAATTTTTACTAAAGATGAACTAAGACATAGCGAAGGGAAAACATACATCAATCCTCTGGGTCTTAACAATGTTTAATAAGAAATTACCTAATCTAGAAAATAAATTACGTTCACAGCCTATTTCTTTTGTGTAGAACCTGTTTTTGCTTCCGATGGAAGCAATAACGCTGCTAATATTCCACCTGTAACAAGAAAATGAGAGTTAGGATCTTTCGTAGTGCCCATCTTGGTATTGATTGTTTGTGCTGATTGGTTTTGAGGCTGTGGTTATTGTTTCATTAATAACGAATTATTGAAGTGAAATAATTCGTTATTAATGAAACGTGTTTGACATTTTTTGAGATGGGAAAAAACTATTGAACTCGCGTCACTTTTACCGTAATCAACACCGCTTCGGATGTTTTCGGCTGTCCTCGGGATGTACTCAATTTTAATGTATATCGTTTTTTTCTTTTCGAAGCGGTGGTTAGTAATATCTGCTTTACTTTATTACGTTTACTACCCCGTTGGTCTCATGGTCACAGGCGTGACTGCTAAGTGTGGGGTCCTGGGTTCGATTCCCAGATCGGGCAAGATCTTATTGGGTTTTTCCTTTGGGAATTTCCCAGTAAAAGCCCGGAGCTTGGAAGTAGGCGGTGTGGTACCCCCGTGCCTCAGTTAGCACGTTAAGCCCGTAAGCCATTCTCTCTCCGGTCGTGTCGGATTGCCGTCCCATCGAACTAAGAAAGTGAGGGAAGAGAGAGTGCACCTGTGTATGCCAGTGGATTGCATTGGTTTTCAGAATATGTAGGCACTAGGCCGGGTCTAGTCTAGGCAAACGCGGTCACTAATCAGAAAAAAAAAGTGAGGTCATAAGTGTGGTTATTTGAGTAGGCATGATAAATTGCGAAGGTCGAACGTCATGGTATTACGCGTGAGACGTACGTATTTTTAATTTTGTCGTATTAACTTGAACGAGTAAAGACCAATGACAATGTGCGAATAGTACGGGAACCGAGTAGGCCAAATGGCGACTGCCTACTGCCGCGCGTGTTTGTATGAAGATTTTATTTTTTGTTAGGTATTATAACTTTGCGAGTTTCTTAATTGTGGGGCACACACTAAAATGTAATTGACAGGCTTATGTTGATATATCGAGGTAGGCACTGCTTATATGCCTATATGCAATGCACGCCACTGGTGTATGCACGCACACACTATCTCCCGTGTCGAAGGCTAAGACTATATTGAGGAACACACACACAATCAATACAAGTTTGAGAAATACTTACTAAAAACAAAGACGGCCCAGCCGTAGAAAGTGATCCGGCAGTAGTCAATGATGGTCGCGCCGACGATGTTCACTCCACTGAGACACACGAACCTCGCGAACATCATGCCTAGACTGGTTGCTAAACCCCTGGTGGACATAAAATAAGTTGTGGGTAAAGAATACCATCATTATCAGCCCATAGCCGTCTAAACTGCTAGGTTCTCATTCTAGGTCGTCGACAATCCATCTGGTATGGTCTGTCCCAAAAGTATATGGTGAAAATGTAAACAAATGGATCAGAAAACATACCACGGGTATAGTTAGCGCCACGAAAGATGAGACTTGACACACCACGTGGTTTGACATGCCGGGTACGCAATTTTAGGTTTCTTTAGCGGTATGAGGTTTGAGCGCGAGACGGGACCGGACGTCATAGGGGCCGCGGAAAGAGCGCGGGAGGCGAGGTCAAGTCTCATCTTTCGTGGCGCTAGCTGTACTGCCATTTATAAGCTGCGTTCTCTGATTTGATTATTTGAATATTAGAATAGAATAGAATAGAATACTCTTTATTATGTACACCATATAAAGACACACACCGTAAAGAGGTTTTTCAATTGGGGTTAATTTTATATAACCTTTTCGTTGATGATTTTTCAATTACATTTGTTGTTGTCTTCTTGTTAAAAGTAGTGAAATATTATAAAGCTGAAACCCTCCAAATACAGATTAATGTAATTGCGTTAGAATTTGACCTGAACAGGGTTACTTTTGGAACAGACTAAAGACTCATCAATAATAAGTTAAAGAGAGATAAAGAGAAATGATTCAATTTGCAACTGGTTTATCACAGTCAACCATCTCAGTGAGACAACTAAAGTCCTTGACCAGCCAAAAGATAAGAAAACAGTTCCCAGACACTTCTCAACAGATAAAAGTTTTACAATTGTATGTTCTATTTTTAAGTAATTTTGATAGGTTGGCAACCTACCAATGGCCTCTTATCTAAGTCTTAAGCTATCCTAAAGCTGACGCTTACAACTTATGGCAAGATAAATCTGCAATGAAATCGTTTCTCTTTGGCACTTCTTCCACGGAAATTAATTACTGACTTTTTTGGCTCTGTGGCTTAGAGAAGATTGATAATATAATTTTTCAGTGAAGAGACTTAAACCCTTTATTATCTGTCAATATTTCTCATCAATCGGCTCTTTGAATTCCTCCACCGCGAAAAATATAATGATGGGAAACCGCTTAACGAAATCCGCTAAGAAACATTACTACATTATGTCGCGATTCAAGTAGCGGAACATTATGAGAGTCAGTTGAATCACGCGGGAAAGAGATAGAATCATAGTCTAGTCTGTGCGTTAGAACAGGCAGTTTCGCTTCTGTTTCGCTTATCGTACAACGCGACTGCGGTTTCGCTGCAATGGTTTCGCGATGGAGATATGATACCCGTCTTAGTGCTTCTCTTTGTAAAGGTGCTTTCCCCGATGTAAGTGTTAATAAGTACTTTTCTTTTTTGCCATCAATCAGTATAACTATACTTTGGGTTTAAAGGGTTATGTGAGCTGAGTAAATCAAAATTACACACATTTCAGATATTATGTCTTTGGTAGAACAACGCACCTGCGACGTCTGTGGCATTGCAGATATCTACAAATGGCGGTAACCGCTTACCAACAGTTGGGTCAGAATCTTTTTACCATCCAAGTAAGTACTTATTAATAAAATAATAATAATTTAAATTGACTTGGCTCGCGAGGTTGTCGACATGTGGGATGTTGACTCAGCGATCATTGTGCCGATAGTCGTTACAGCCAATGGATTGATAGCCAAGAGCCTCGACTAACACCTGAGGAGGCTCACGTTGGGCAGCTGGATCAAGGGCTTGATTAATAAAACAGTACCTACTTCTGGACACGGCTCGCATTGTCAGGAGGTTCCTCTCTCTAGATCCCTGACCGCCGGTAGCTTGGACCCTGTTCCCGATACCGGTGGGCTACTATTTTTTATATTTTTAAATGTTTTTATATATTTTTTATACTAATATTTAAAAATATAATTTATATGTATATAGTTAAATAAAGGAAATAATTTAAATACTAACCTGTAAGAAGTAGGAAATAAATCAACATAGTAAGACCCCACACTTCCGATACAGATGCCTGTCAGCTGGATGGCAATGAAGATGACCATGCTGGCTGCAGGCTGCTGCACCATATCCACCAAGATACAGCACACTCCTGAGATGATGAAGGTAACTATCATGACAGTCCTCCTCCAGTTGGACACGGCGATGATGACAATGTTGAGGATTGTGAAGAAGAGAGTGAAGACTAAGCCGGCGTAGATTGTGTTCATGGGGTTGGTGTCTATGCAGGTGTCCTGGAAACAGAAAGGGAGATATACAGATGTGATGGATATCGATATCTAAATATGATAAAACATAAAATAATTAAAATTGATGAGTTATTTTTTTTGGGGTTATCAACCGCAGTTAGTGTAGTCACTTGAAATATCGCTTTAAAATACTTAGTTTTTTTTTGTGTAAACTTCACAGGCGTAATGGTTTTCGATATTTTAATACGATACGACAAAAAAAAAAACATAATTTTTAACTCATTCTTTAAGTAACATCACTACAAGCGATCGTCGACCCCAAAACAAAATCGTCTAATCTCTTTTATTTTTATTTCATCATGTTTAAATATTGATATTCATCACGTTTGCGGAGTTCCTCTAGCAAATTCTATTTGACCCTGCATATTATGTATCTACTAAATGAAGATGTCATTGAAAATTCTATTGCGTAATGTAAAATTGGACGAAGAGTTGACAAAATATTGTACAGACGCCAGCACATCAAGCTACCCGAAACTGTCAAATTTTTCCAATCAACTTTGAACCTTATGCTTTGGCAATAAAGTTGAAAATCTATTAAAGAAATTTGACAGATTGTAGTAGCTTGAATTGCTGGCGTTTGTACAAATTATTTTGTTTCTAAAAGAGTAAACATCTTGGAACTAGCAAGTCAGCAAAATATTTAAGCAAAATATTACATAGAATATGAAAACAATTCCAAGTATTGGTTAAAATTGGAACTCTGAGTTTATTAAAAGTAAATATAAGTCCATTTTCCTTACATTAAGTTGAATAGGAGTGATATTTGCGACGATCTTCTCACAGAAAGTGGTGTCTTCTGATACGGTCGTGAAGAAGGAGTTCACCATCGTCGGAAACCACATGAAGAATACGTTATTGCTGTAATAAAAGTATGGTTCAGGTTATCTAAGATTTTCTAGGTTTTTTATCTAAGACTTTATTTTGGATGGCATTTTGGGACGTTTGTTTGTATTTTTTATACCTACGTGTAGACTTATGGGGTGTCTAAAAATAGAAAACATTCGGAAAAACATTGCAGGCACCATGACGTCATCTGTAAATGATAGACCGATTAGAGACACAAATTAAAATTAAAAAAAAACTACTTCTATTTCGAAGAGCAGTGGTGGCCCAGTGGTAACAACCGCGACTTATGAGTTGTAGGTCGTAGCTTCGAACCTAGACAGGGGCTTTACTTTGTGTAAATTATTTCATCACCACTGCTCTCAAAAACTGTGAAGGAAAATATCGTGAGGAAACCGGTATGTCCTAGAACCAAAAATTCGAAGACATGTGATATCTACCAACCCGCACTGGGCAGGCGTGGTGGATTACGGCCCACTCCCTCTAAAAGATAGGAGGCCTGTGTCCCAGCAGTGGGAACATTATAGGCTGATTATGCTATATATAATATTTTTATGCTCTATTTCGAAAGCGTACGAATAGTTGCCTATTATTATATTAATTAGTTTTAATTGTTTTCTATTAACAATACTTTAAACACCATTCGTATAAAAAAGTAAATAAAAATTCACAATCCAAAATACCTATAGATAAAAGAGTTCCAAATACTACTTTTAATAGTACTAAATTATTACAAACAGTTAAATCTCATTGCTTACAGCGTGTTGCGAATTTCACTTCAATTCTGTATTATTTACTCTTCAAACAGGGCACAAATGGCACTTCTGCTCTCAATTATATATCCATACTAGCTTCTGCCCGCGACTTCGTCCGTGTGAAATTACATTCACCCTCTTAGGGGTGGAATTTCGGAAAACCCTTTCTTAGTGGATACCTACTCTTCACAAAGAACACAGCCTTTGAATTTCATGTCTCTAGGACCAGCGGTTTAGGCTGTGCGTTGATATATCAAGCAGTCAGAACTTTGAATTTTATATATACAGGGTGAAATTAAATTCATGAGAATCCTTTTAAGGGGTCTTTGTACTCATCATTATGAACAACTCTTACTATGGGCCTAAGCCTAAAATCGCGAAAAAAAATCAGCTGTTCCTTGCATTTATGTTCACATAACTCGTCAAAATGTAGGGAATTTTGACAACACAGCTGATTTTTTTTTTCGCGGTTTCAGGTTTGGTCTCATAGTAAAAGTTGTTCATAATGATGAGTACAATGACCTCTCAAAAGGATGCCCATGAATTTAATTTAATTTCACCCTGTAGATTATGCGAAACGGGGAACAAAATGTTGACAATATCTAAATGGTATTTAATGTAAGTGTATTTTGAGTCGATGACTGCTGAATTAGCTTCAGGGAGATTGGAAATTCAAAGAACCTGTTGGAGTTTGTGAATTTAATTTTCATCGCTTTCAAGTAGGATTTTCAGACAAAGCATTTTGATTGGGTTTGATGAAAAGTACCTATAATAATCTCACTATTGTCTTGAAAAACGAAAAAGGTATCGAAAAAGGAAATTGTATTTGATTGCTTTCCTTCAATCCATCTTATTTATTGCATAGATAAATTAAGAAGAATTTATGCCGCTTATCTTAAAACTATTAAGAGCTATCTTTTATTGTCATCTTCGTTGATAGATTACTGTATTTATTCCTGTTTAATATGTTAAATAACATAGCGCCTATATCCCCGAAGGTTTTGACAGAGGTTTAAGTCGCATGTAATAAGCGGCGAGCGGTGTTATCAAGCGGGTACAAATCCAGACTCCGTGTTGCTACCGACAAACTGAAGGAAAAATTCAATAACACTTTACGCGACCTGGGAATCGACTCCAGCGGGGCAATTGCGTAACACTATCAATCGGAATCGGTTTCATTTTGACAGTTCAAGAAGATTCATTGCGTTATTTACGTGTTGAGCAGACAATTTTTTCGAACTTTTGAAGCAATGGATTAGCAATTTGCTTCAACATGATTCAGATTCCGATTGATAGTATGTTACGCAATTAGGGTGCAGGACCTATGCTCAGAAGTATTGTTTGCGACCACTAGACCAACGAGGCTGTCAATAGACGGATAGAATACTCTGTATACGTGTTTGCGTGTATGTGTGTGTGTGTATATTTTCAGATAATTATACGAGTATGTAAAAGTATTCATTGATTAATTAAAATTCTCGTTACTTACGTGCTGCAGCAGATTGAAAACAATAGAAATAGTTGCAAGAACCTCCAGAGCAGCGGCGGTTTGAATACCGGCACCGTTTGTTTTACGACCGAGTCCCAGAATGAAATGGTGTTGTCTGGTTTGTCTATTTTCATTAGAGATTTTACCTAAAAAAATGGAATGATGAAAATTCTTCGTATTTCTTGAAAAGTAGGTATACAAAGATCATTGAAGTGATTTTTATATTGTGAGCAGTTGATAAAAGAAATCTAGTAACTCCGTACTGGATTTTGTCAACTGTTTTTTGCACAAATATACCATCCTACAAAATATAGTGAACAAAATCACATGTTGTTGTATTTACAAGAGTTTTATATTCAAAAACAAAAGTGAATAGGACCTGCCGATGTAAAGACGCCAGCACATAAAGCTACCCAAAACTGTCAAATTTTCCCAATTAACTTTAAACCTTATGCTTTAGCGATAAAGTTGAAAATCTATTCAAGAAATTTGACAGATTGTAGTAGCTTGATATGCTGGCGTCTGTACCTATTCTGTTAAAAAGTAACCGTGAAAACTTAGGTGACGTGAATTGTCAATAGTGTCAATTCTTATCATCAGGTGGAAATACAGCTCATTTCAAAAAACCTAAGTTTCACTACACCTAAGTTCTTCACGGTGAGTTTTTTTACTGAATAGTCCCGCAGATTTGTTTTTGTATCGTTTTGCTATTGCTAAGTATGATGTCTATGGAGAACGTTATTTTTGTCATGAATCAATCAACTCAACCTATCGCATTCCATTGCTGGACATAGGCCTCTCTCAAGCTGCGTCACAACACCCTATCCTGCGCCTTTCGCATTCAGTGTGTCCCACCTACCTTTTTAGAGTCGGTATATTATATAGCTGGGTCCCACACTACGCTTGCGACGCGGTGTCCACTTTAGGACTCGTCTGTTTCGCCTGCCAACGGTCTTTCGACAAACATGACCAGTGACTCGGCAAGCTATGTCGAACTCCGGTTCTTTTCGAGAGTAAATTTTGTACCTGAACCCCCTCCACCCCCCCCCCCCCTCTTTAATCCTCTGCTAGTTCGTCTTATGTTTTAAACTTGGTCTTATCCACATTATCAAGGTTAAGTACTCTTTTTGTCGTGGATAAGTTCAAAATTGAAATATGTACTTACAGGATAAACACTGCCTGTTCCATGATTATCTTCATTAATAGCCGTCAAGACTTCTAAAGCCTTGTCCGTTTCCCCCATGTTAGCCAGGAACTTAGGGCTCTCGTAGAGAAGACACATCATCAGAGACCCTACTCCAAGAGGAACCGTCATGAGGAGGGTCATCAGTCTCCAAGGTCTGTAGGTGTTCAGTAGTGGGAGTGGAATGTTGAAATCCAGAGGCAGGATGAAGTAGGCTAGAGCTATAATTATTAAAGTTTTGATTTATCAATATTGTTGGAAAATATCGGGTGTAAGTATTGAAAACACAGAAAAATGTTTTTAATATCGATAAAATTAGAAAGAAAGAAAAAGTATTTATTGCGACTCGTACAGGAAGATCACAAACTAAACTAAACACAGTAAAAAAACAAGAAACCAAGTTAATTAAAAAAAAAAGTAACAAAAAGAAAAATGAAACAGAAACTTCTATACGAGGCCAAAAGGCTCCTATCTCAGCATGATTAGCTTTATTTTACAGACAATTTTATGGCAATCATGTGTGAATATGATCACGGGCATGTGGCCGCACTCTTTTTAAGTGGAACTCCTCTGACTACATTCATCTATAATCTTAGAGTTTCTCCACTCACATAATATAGCCTTGAGGCTTGGCAGACACCAAAGCCAAGTTCTTTTTTCATACATCCGTGAGTTTTTCGACATCGAGATCCAAAACTCGGATGCTTAATACTTCGCACCAGTCTAAACACCAAAACTAGTATTTAAGAAGTTAATCATTTAAGTATGTAAGCAGAATGCTAGCAGACTTGAAGCATATTGTGACCCAAAACCAATATACTCAAGTCTAATCTTTTCTATCAACATTCAATCCTAACTATCCAGAGGTGCGGGATTGTCCGAAAGGGTTACCGCTACCCCGGGACATAAAGGGCTAAGGAAGGAACACGGGTGGGTCAGTAAGAGTCTGACATTCCCTTCCGCTCCACCCACAGCGGGATCATTTGATGATCCATAAAAAAAATCCTAACTATCCAACCAACGCCAAAGCCGGATTTACACGGTCTGCCTAAATTGCATGTGGCATACCATAAATTCATCATCATCTGCCTAGCCTTTTCCCTACTATGTTGGGGTCAGTTTCCAGTCTAATCGGATATAGCTGAATGCATTTAACATGGATCAACTGTATATTATCTGACCTCCATAACCTTTCTCCCTGCCTCTGCTGATGGCCTCTAATATACCATAGCATAATCAGCCTATAATGGTCCCACTCCTGGGACACAGGCCTCTCCCTTTTGTGACAGCAAGCAGGGAGTAGGATAGTTACCATGAAATGAAGCAACAATAAAAGTTGAACCGTCTAAACGGTGTATAGACAATACAAGTAATTTTGTTGCTACAATTTTATTCTATGCCACAGGCAAGAATTTTGCATACCACAGACCAGACAATATTGATCAAAATGCAAAACAATTGAAATTCCTTACCAAAGCAGACGAAGTCAGCGGCTAGACTGAACACGTTCTGTGTGAACACGTATCTGTTTCTGCGACTCTTTGTCGTGCACTCCCCTAGGAATGTGATCGTTAGAGTTATTGATGCTGTCGAACTGAAAACATGTTGAGAGAATGTTGGATTAATAGTGTGAATCAGGAACCTGTTGTTTAAAAGATTTAAATATAAGTGTATAACTTTCTGTGGGACTTTTTTTAAACTAGCCATTACTGTTCGCGTTTTTTAAGCTCTTTACAGCTAATTTTTGGAATTTTAGAAAATTGCCATCCGGACGCTAAAAATATTAAAGTTTTTTTATACTTAAGGCATTTTATATTATTTAAGTATGTTCCTTTGCTAATTTAATTAACTGTACTTTATTATGTTACTGCATGTTGTTAATACCTACTTCATGTATTAAATATTTGCATGCCATCATTACATTGACCCCTTGACAATTCAAAAGTGCCTGTAATTGGTTTAATTGAAATAAATGCTTTGAGTTTGAGTTTGACATGGCGGAATGCGTCTTTGCACTACAATCTTACATTATCATCTTTTGTACCACATTTTATGCAAATAAACAATTTTGATTTGATTTTGATACTTTCTGACGATTGTATGAAATTGAACTAAACAGAGACTATTTTTTTTATTTTTGTAGGGGCCAAATAAAAAATAACAAAATCGTATATAACGGGTGTAAAAAGACACATAACGAAGCCAAGAGTCACTTAATTGTACTCCCCGTCGTTGTAATATTTTTTTTTACTGGATACCTGGGAACCTTCTGGAAACGGAGATATTGAAGGTCAAAATTCCAACTTTTACTGACGTTTTCTAACGAAAACAAGTTTTTAATGTTATAACACAACTTTATATACCCCTACGACCCCTGTACCGTTGCATGCAACAATAAGCACAACTTTTTGCGTGTGTTACATTGCGCACTACCACAAATCCCACCAAAAATAAAAGTCGTTTCCCAGCAATTATTTTTATGCCTTGTAACTTAGTTTTATGTACAGAATGCGTAGCTGACGGCTATGTGATGGGTCTTTTTACAACCTATACAGGGTGTTACAGAAAGGGTATATCAATACAAACGGGTTGAAGAGTGTATCTGGTCTAGAATCTCTGTACAAAATTTCAGCTCAAAAGCAGTAACTTTGAAAATGCTTAATATTTTTTTATTTCGACATCACGGCGCTGCACTGGCGCGCGGCGGCGTGATGTGCGTGTACTAGGCGCACAGACACACTACAGATAATGGATAATGACCCTCGTAGTGCGGTGACATGTTTGTTATGATTTCAATTTAATAAACTATCGAAATAAAAAAATATTAATCATTTTCAAAGTTACTGTTTGAGCTGAAATTTTGTACAGAGATTCTAGACCAGATACACTCTTCAACCCGTTTGTATTGATATACCCTTTCTGTAACAACCTGTATATGTTCGGGTAAAAAGCCGCTCGGATCAGCTTGAATTGTGCCGAACCGACTCGAACAAGATTCAGTGTCAGATGCAGTGCAGAGTTTGCTGTTCGCCAGGAAACGAGTCACAGCCGAAGTAGTGTAGTAATTGCTTCGGGTCGGGTTTGCTTTACTATAAATACTGCCGAGACGAATGTGCCGAGCCGGACAAGTGAGTGTGCCTAACAATAATTGTTGGCTTGCTTCCTTTACCAGATGACCAAATGTATGAACGTAAACGCGGTAAAAGGAGTACGTGCTTGGCCAGACTTGCAGCGCGGGCGTGGGGTGAGCGCGGTGCGGTGTACTCAAACATAAGAATTTCATTTGAGTGTCCATAGTGGGCACGTGAGCACGTTGAGCGGTGCGGGCTGCTTGGCGCGGGGAGCGCGCGGGCAACTTAGCTCGTTCCTACAAATGGCCGCAGAAGGTGCGCGGGCGGCCCGCGCGGGTACTGCGGTTCTCAAACTAGTTCCAGCTTTTTCATAGTAAAAATAAGCGCTCCTGCACACGATGCCGTCACCGCGCCGTCGCCGCGCCGCCGCAGCACCACTACACTGTCTATACGAGTCGCGCGAAGCCCGCCACCGCGCCGCCGCCGCGCCGCCACCGCGCGCGTTCCCTCTGTTTCATTCATTCCATTACCGGCCGCGGTTCGAACGCGTAATGGAATGAATGAAACAGAGGGAACGCGCGCGGTGGCAGCGCGGCGGCAGCGCGGCGGCGGCGCGGTGGCGGGCTTCGCGCGACTCGTATAGACAGTGTAGTGGCGCTGCGGCGGCGCGGCGACGGCGCGGTGACGGCATCGTGTGCACGCGGGCTAAGGCTTCTTCATCCGTATTATATTTTGACAAACACTGGACACGACAACATGCAGAACGCAGCCGCGCTCGACTGCGGACAGGCAGATTGCGCACGTTCCCGCACCCGCGCCGCTCCCCGCCCCGCGCTGACAGTCTGGCCAAGCACTAAAGGATCGTAGCAGGAGGCGGTCTATAGTTTCTACCTATCCCCATAGGAAAAGGCGGGAATTTTTGGATGTATGTATTTAAATTAAATTAAAGTTATAAACTTACAAGCTGGAAGCCAAAAACTTGAGCACCAGTATGACGTAGAAGCTGGTAGCGAAGCTGGTGAGACTGGAGATAATGAAGCCGACAGAAGAGGAGACGAGAAGTGCTTTCTTCCTGCCATATTTGTCAGCAGTGTAACCCCAGGGTAACGCGAATATGAAGCCTGGAACATAAAATAGTAAAAAACAATTATCAATTTAGTGTGAGTCGCAAGTCACTGAACGACAAAAATGATAAATGATTAACTTCAGTAAATAGGTTTGTACAAACACTTTTACAAGTCAATCATATTTTTTTAAACTAGATGAGGTCGGCGTTTCCTATCTGATTACTCTGAGAATAAAGGCCGAAACAAACTCAGAGGTCACAGTCTCTTTTAAAGTCCAGACAAAATCTTGGTCAGATCATGTGAAGACCATGTAGATTGGTGTCCGAAATGGTCTTTTGAGGAAAGAACCACACAGATTGAGCGGACCTGTCCAGTCAGTGCACGTATATCAGCGAATTATATATCTCACTATACTTACTTAAACTCTTATGGTCGTAGGTCAAACCCAGATAGGCACTAACTTTGTGTACCTAAATTGTTTCATTACCACTGCTCTCAAAACGGTGAAGGGAAACATCGTGAGGAAACCGAACCGAAAAATTCGAAGACATATTGTGACATCTACCAATCTACACTCGGCCCGCGTGGATTACAGCCCACTCCCTCTTACAGATAAGGGGCTTGTAGTGTCAAAGTTTTTGAAGTGAAAACTTCTTTAGCGGCGTTGAACACTTTTTGTAATGGGTAAAAAATGTTAAACTCGCGTCAGTGCATCGCGTCAGGACACGTGACCGTCAGGAGAGATTCCCCCCCCCCCCCCATCTCTTTCTACGGCGGCGCCAACCGAATTGAACCAAGTGAGACACGACAAAGATGGCCGAAGAAAATGACATTTGACGTACAAATGTTTGAAAAGTCAGTTTCCACAGAGTACTTTTTGATAGACTCAGTTTCGTAAACAATAGTACTTCGAGGAGCCGCAGTTGTATTTAATTTATTTTGAACTTCTGCTTAACCAATTTAGTTTATTATTATATACCTACCTACAATACAAAATAGTAGCGACGAAAAATATAACGAAGCATATTATAGCAACAAGAAATACTGTGGGACATTGCTGCTTTTGTGTGAAAACAATGCTTCCGTGTCGACCACGGAAGTTTACACCCTGCAGGGAGATGCTCCAGTAGGGTGTGGCTGTGAAGCTATGTTGCAAAACATGCTCCACGTCCTATCCTGCCTTATTTGTCCTACCCAAAACATGCAGTCAAAGTGACCTCTGCGCTGCCACCGACGACAACGTGGAAGTGGCAATATTTTGAGCCAACAAGATCTAAAGTAAAAGAGAAGAAATTTAGGGAGTAGTTCATTAATAAAAAGCTTTTATACAAATATCAGTTTATTTTTATAATACTTGTATGCACCGGGACTTACAGCTTAGTACGGCTGTTATTCCAAATGCATACAGTGTGGCTAAGTTTGTAACAATTGAGCCTGGTATCTATGGTTACCTCACCCTACTGATTATAAACCTACAGCAACTACTTAACACCCTAGTTATCCTAACACCCTAACCTATCATACAAGCCTACGGGAGACCTACGGGAACAGACAGAATTTGGGTAGGAATAGGGGTTTGTGTACGTCGTGCAATGTGTACACAGGAAATAGTTTTGTCATTGCCGGTCCCACAAACTCATAGAACTGGTGATGGCTAAAGGTGTCTTGGCCATAGTGAGAGGTATTATGGAAGATGAATCAAACTCTACTCCAGCTTGATGACTAATTTATTCATTTACTAATTTATGTGGAACGAATGTATGTCGCTCTTGATGCTGACGCTGGCGTATGTAACTCTTGCCCGTTCACGGCTGAACAATACTCTAAACTCTAATTTGGCTTCTAAAACTTGTGCAAGCAGAACAACATTTTTAAAATGTTTGCTTTTCATTTGCCAACTGTGCCATCTCTTCTGTAGGCCGTTTCATTTTCTGCTATTCGTAGTGAAGCACCATCCTTACTAGTCCTATTGACCTGAAATACAAAACTAATGTTATAAATTCTTTCTCTTCATTATCTTATTTATACTGATTTAATTAATCAGTAGCGGCATCAAAATAACAGTCATTATTATTCTTATGGCGGGTTTTTTTTTTGTTACAATGAGTTTTGTACAGGCAAACGAAGTTCTTCGTAAAATTGTAAATTGGATAGGCACCTAATTCGTAAATCTTGCCAGGCTGCCCCTGTTTAGCGTTAGTGCTTGTGTCAGTGTTTTTATTTTCTATTATGGAGACCTCTCCCTGACCAATTCTTCCAAAAAATCTAAGGATTAGAAGCAAAAGCAAGCATAAGTATAAGAAATTGAGAATGTTTACAAAACATAACTTACTTTGAACACATTTTAGCTGTAACAGTAGGTACACACCTTATCCTCCTCCAACCAATATTCAATTCTTTGCCCTTTATTGCAACTAGTCTCCGGTCTTAATTTCATTTATTTTAAATACAAAAAAAATATTCAAAAGTTTTTTAGTTTGACACATACAATATCAAATTCATTCATTGACATATTCATATTATTTCCATGACGACCATGACGTTGTCGCGTCAAAACTGTTGAAACTGTAGACAATAAATTAGTTTTTCATACGTAATAATGTCTATGGACACAAATATTCGGTTCGTAGACAGATATTCTCGTATGCCGATTTAATGTGTTGGACAATTTGTTGGATGACTTCATTATAATGGCAACATTTAGAAGCTGTAGGACATTCTAGTTATAGAACGTTTATGAAGCGTTTATGAATACAAAATTTTATCGAATGTTTTAAAGGCCTATTGAGCATTTTAACTAATGAATGGTTTAAACCTTCAATAGGCTTTTTTTATGAATAAGACCGAAAGTGTTTAAAATATGGAAATTGAACAAAGTGCATCTATTAATGAAAAAAGTGACGCAAAAATATTGAAAAAAAAAATTTGTAATATTAATTAAATTAATAATTGATTTATTTCAACGTTAATATTCAAGTTTTCACTTCTGCCGGCACTCCCGGAGTGCAACCCGTCTTTTTTTACATCTCTATGGTCCCAACTGTGAAAACAAGGCAGATTTATGCTAAGGTTATGATTATCATCATCATTGGCAAAATAAATGGTTCCACCTATTGTTGAGTATAGACATAACTCTCTTTTGTGCCATGCTTCTCTGAGTGTGTAGGTCGTTCATTATGGATAATACTTTTACTACATAAAATGTTCAAAGCAAAGAATAACAGCTGTATCGTGGTTAGAGTCGAATAATGTTTTGACATTTAACTTTAAAGGTGGTATTGATAAAATTATTTCCTCGAGCACTTAATTGTATTTATTTATTGGTTCACCAACGATTGAGTACACAGGTTGTATGCTAAAAGTAACATGCAAAAATGTAAGTGCAATAGTGCAACAATCACTTAAAGGTAAACTCCGCATGCAAAAAGAAGTTGTACAATGTATAATTTAAAACATTAATCTAATTTTAATTAATTCCATTTATCTGGAAGTTTAAAAGTCTAAAGGTCTAAATAATTAATACAACAGCATAAGGTACTTATTATACGTAACCACATTATTGGTCGAAGGAGATAATGAAGAGTCAATCTATTCAGCAAGATGCTTCGAAAAATTGGCCTTCAATTTACCCAAACTTTCAAAGTGCAAATCGATTTGATCACTGCATAACCTAGCATAGGGGGAATTGGCGCCTAGAATCGTTCTTCTCTGCGGCGGGCAGAGTGGTGTAATTGCACTGCGAAGAATTCTCGAGGGGGCACGGAAATTAAAGGTGTGCAGTATTTGTGGGCAGTCAATTTTGTGGTGCATTACTTTGCACACAAACATTGCGTCATTAATGAGTCGGCGTTTGTATAGTCAGGGAAATTAATTGCTTACCAAATAGACTACCTTTTTTATCGTTTGGAAATCCTCATGGATATCCACCACCCTGAGGTGGGTGGAGGGGTCTGTCAGACTCTTAATGACTAAAACCACACGGTGTCCTGCTGCTACTTTTAGCCGGGGTGCTGGAGTGCTTGCGCATTTCGTCACGCTCCCCCGGCCAGGTGTTGGCCCGCATGAATCCATACGGACCCCATCACCATCAAATACATACACTACCTACGTACGACCGGACCCTGAGAAAGAACTGCTGAATTATTCAATCATATACAAAAGAAGAGAAGAAGAAGTACAGTTTCTATACATACATACACATACATAATCATCCTATAATGTTCCCACTGCTGGGACACGGGCCTCCTCTCTGTGAGAGGGAGTGGGCCACAATCCACCACGCCGGCCCAGTGCGGTTTGGTAGATGTCACATGTCTTCGAATTTTTGGTTCTAGGACATGCCGGTTTCCTCACGATGTTTTCCTTCACCGTTTTGAGAGCAGTGGTGATGAAATAATTTACACAAAGTAAAGCGCCTGTTTGGGTTCGAACCAACGACCTATATCTCGTAAGTCGCGGTCGTTACCACTGGGCCACCACTGTTCTGTTCTGTTGTTGTAGTTTCTATAGATTACCTGCAAAAGATATAGAAGTCAGCATGCCACTGTCTTCCAAACTCAGCTGAAGATCACAGCTGGCGGCAGGCACCACCAGACTGTAGCCAAGCATGTCCATGACAGCACCGAGGTGGATGATGCAGCAGGTGAAGAGGAGGAGGAGGTCGTAGCGGCCATGACCTGTAATAAAAATAATTCATTTTAAAAATCACAAGAATAGTGACGCTCGCCTGTCCGCATGTAACGGCGTCGATTCCCTTGTTCACAAACTAAACTAAATTTAAGTTCAGTGCATCTTATTCTTTCTATTTTATTAGGAAAAGGACAGAACATAAATATTAGTTTAGTCCTGTCAAATTAGTCAGCGCCTGACATAAATTGATGTATTTTTAATAGCCAATTTTTTAATCACGTCTAAACTTGTCTATGGAGTATTTTGATTTGACAGGAATAAACTAATATTTATGTTCTGTCCTTTTCTTAATGAAATAGAAAAAAAAAGATGCACTGAACTTAAATTTAGTTTAGTTTGTGAACAAGGGAATCGGCGCCAATATCTACGTTAACTCTACAAACTAATTAAAGTATATTTCTGTGAATAATTAATGAATAAGAATTTGAAAAGGATCCTAAAACATCTTTGCAAAGTCCAGAGCAAAAGTCAAGACGTTTTTGTTGAGATAATACAGTTACAATTTCAATTTAGATTATACTAGCTGCGCCCCGTGGTGTCACCCACGTAAATGTCGATCTCGTGGGAATATCGGGATAAAAAGTAGCCTAGTAATCCAGGGTGTCAGCTACCATCAAACAAAATTTTATCAAAATTGGTCCAGCCGTTTGAGCGTGAAGAAGTAACAAACATATAAACACACACACACACACACTCACAAACTTTCGCCTTTATAATATTAGTGTGATGTGATTATACCATTCTGAAAACTAGTATTGAAAGTATTAGCAAGTTTTCATTCATAACATGTCTTTAAAAGTTTATAAATTCATCTTATTTTCAATTTTTGATTCAGAATATTAGTGAATAGAAAACTTCACCAGCATCTGGTGAAGTTTCCTATAATTAATAATTTAATAAGATGCAAAAATCATTTATCTTCTTCTTGCTTTTAGTTTTTTTTTTTCATTCAGCAATAAAAAAAACCAAAAGTCTTGTACGAAGTACAGCTCTAGATAGAATTTCCCTTTGAAGCAAGAAATGCACATATTTTTCAAAGAAAACTAGACATCGTTACTATCGCTGATGCAGTAAAAAAAGAAAAACAAACAACGATGAAACAAATAAATCAATCAAAGAAAACCAACGCATCTCATAGTTCCCACAGTTTTCTTGTGCTATAGTGGGAACAGACAACAAATAAAACACATTCACAAACATTCAATCTCGTATTGATCCAAATAAACAAAAAAGGTAGTGATTGCTTTCCAAGTTTCGGATGCAGATTCCAAGAATTTTGATGGAAGCGTATACAACAATGTGATTCCGAGCTGCCAGTGGAATCTATTTATAAACAGCAAATAGTTTTTTAATACTCGCAAAAAATCCTAATATTTCATATAATTAAAATATTTACAGAGACAACGATTAAATTATCGTTTATCTATATTTGATAACAAGTCAAGTCTGCCCGCGACTTCGTCTGCGTGAAATTTATTGTTTTAATATAAAATATATCCTATGACATTTGGCAATACTGTAGCTTCCCATTTGTGAAAGAATTTTCGGAATTGGATTACTAGTTCCGAAGATCACCCCCTAAATACAATTTCACAAATTTTACCTCTAATATTTTTAAATGAAAATGAATTGTCTAAGGATGCAAATAAACAAATGTATGCATGAAGTTTTTAACCAAATTGCTTCCCAGGATATTATTTTTAACAAAAAAGAAAAAGATAATGATTGACTTACTGACAAAAGATACAAGAATTGCAAGGAACGATACAAATCATAATTTTAACATAAATACAAAACAGACACGTCGCAATATATTACATATTCTAATCCGTGGTCTAACAAAGCAATTCGAATTTAAATCACTCACTTGTAACTCACCGGTCAAATCGAGAGCTTCGTCGATATCCACATTTTCTCTTTCACTCTTAGTACTAACATTATTTTTCAAAACACTGTTCACGACGAACTGTTTCCTAACCATTTTCTGTGAGGTGTTCTTCAATACAAAGAGTTTCATTCTAACCTTGTTGGACTAGTATTTCGACATGCTTTGATACAGCGTGTTTTGTCTCAGTTTTTATGAATAATTATGTACTTATTATAATTCAACCGTTTTATCTTTTGTGTAAACTGGTTGCTCATTTGTTTCACATAACTTAAAGGCAAGGTCGTATGTGTTGATTCAGTTTGGTTTTGTGTTAGTTTCTATGGTTTTGCTATGTACGCACGACGGCATATCAAGCTATACGTTTCCAGTATACGCTGACTTCTCATTGTACAGGGGCCAGCACATCAAGCTACATTAATCTGTCAAATTTTCCAATTGAATATGAAAAAAGTTGAAAATCTATCAAAGAAATTTGACAGATTCGGGTAGCTTGATGTGCTGGCGTCTGTACAATTTGGAATCAAATGTATAGCTTGAAGTGGCGTCGTGTGTACCTAAATCATAATAATTTGTGTGATCTAAATAAAATATAAATATGTTGTGGAACAGTGGGGTAATTGCGTAACACACTATCAATGGCAATGGATTTAATTTTGACAGTTCAACAACATTCATTGCGTTATTTACGTTGCTAAGCAGACACATTTTTCGAACATATGAAGCAATGGATTAGCAATATCCTTAAAATGATTCAGATTGAGACTGATAGTATGTTACGCAATTAGGGTGCAGGTTATTTTTAAGGAACAGGACGTTTTCTAGGCAACCTGGGGAAACTTCCTACCTAGATGAGTGATTTTTGTGGAACGGGACGTTGTTATGGGACGTATTACGGGAGTCTATCATTTAATTTAAACAGATTCTAAGCTGAAAACAGGGGACAACATCTTTTTACGAAAATATTGGTCACATTTTTGAAGTGAAAACTTCTTTAGCGGTGTTGTAGGTACACTTTTTTTGTAATGGGTAAAAAATGTTAAACTCACGTCAGGACACGTGACCGTCAGGACACGTGACCTGATCGAAAATTCGTAAGACGGATGGAGAGTAGACAGCCGGCGCGGCGTAGGAGAGGAAGTATCCCCCTCTCTTTCTACGGCGCGGCGAAAATGTATGCCTGCTGTTTCGTTTAGGCGGCGCAGGGCGCTTGCGCGAATGTTCGTGTGTGTTTATGTTACAGCGTGCCACGCGCATCCATGGATGGTGACAGCTGATGGCTCGACCGTCTGTGTAGTGGCCACACTGCTGTGTATTCGTAAAATTCGTGTATATAAAGTGTTTAAAATATGGAAATTGAACAAAGTGCATCTATTAATGAAAAAATATTCAAGTTTTCACTTCTGCCGGCACTCCCGGAGTGCAACCCTTCTTTTTTTTTTTGTTTATAAGTCTTGGTCAGATTGTCAAGATATACAGGGTTGTAGGGACATCGATGCGCAACCTGTTACCATGGAATAAGTACATGATTTTGAACCTTCTGATGCTTTGAAAATTTTCGTCGGTTATCTAAATTTTAACCAAAATGTTCAGAAACATAATATAGGTACTGAATCCATGGTTTTAGTTTGTGCGTCGACGTTACATTTGCATTGTATAAATTCAATCTCCTAGTATTGTATAATTGCATAGCACATGTGTGAGTACTATGTACACACTATAAAGCTACCATTTACTGGGTACGTCTTTCATTGACTTGAATGTGCTCTGGCGGCTGAGAGTATGTCATGCTCACTCAAATGTCTCGCTGATGGTGGCGCATGTGTTGGATCATTTAGCTCCCTTCAAAATGGTTGAGCTGAATGGTACTGATGCATGCGTCATGTTCGTGAACGGGCGCCGTCAGTAGGGACTGGTCATCTCTTTGCTGCCATGGCTTGTTTTAATTTATTATTTGAATTGTTGTTTTTCTCATCTTTTCATTATGGACGCTTTTAACGTTCTGCATCGTTCTCACATGTATAATTTTTAACATGAATGATGTAACCAAGACTTTGTAACCACATTATTTTGATTTAAAAGAGTGTCCATGGAGTTTCTTGCCCGTTCTTCTCCATAGGTACCTACGCTTTGGAATGGGCAACTGGCTTCATTTTTTCTGACTGACTGACTTCTTGATAATTCAAAAGTGCCTGTAAATGGGTTAATTGAAATAAATGCTTTGAGTTTGAGTTTGAGTTTACCCTGTATAAAAATAATTCTTCAGTCCTGTATATCACAAGCCTACAACCCAAACAATTGTCACTTTAATTGTATCGTAATTGTATTGTTTGCTGTCGCTTTATATATTTAATCGATACAATTGGTGTCAAGCGCACTTGGTGGTAATTATAGCTGCTCGGTTACTGCCAACGGCTTGATTAGGAAAGGAAAACTACAGGTCTGACTAAAAATACATTTTCGTATGCATATAGCTTTAGGTTTTAAGTTTATTGTAGCCAACAAATTTCAGTAATCCCAATACGTATAGATCATATTGTCGTTATCAAACCAAAATCAGCTATGTGCCGTTTTTTTTTAAGATTTCAAGATTTTGACGAAAATCAAACATCAATCAATAAATTTTTGTCAAAATCTTGAAATCTCAAAAAACGGCACAGCAGATTTTGGTTTGACAACAACGATATATAAATTAAATAATAAAAAAGTGGCGCTCCGGGAGTGCCGACAAAAGCGAAAACTTGAACAATTACGTTTGTATTTCTTGAATCGTGATATAAACAAAACACAAACAGAATACTTTACCATCACTCACTTACATATCGGAAATAATTAAAACTGAGTATATCCCGAAGACAGCCGAGCACATCCAAATGTAGCGCGGCGAAATGTGGGTGTACTCCTATGTCTAACTCGTCGGGGATTACAGGCGTGATATTAGGTTATATTTCCTCTTTATTATATTAGTTAAGATAACTTGAATATTATGACGGTAGAGATGTAAATTTAACCTCGCTGGTAAATTAATAACGTCTTGACGGTTAAACAAGAAACCTAGTTTGTTAATACATAGTTGCAAGTTTCTTAGTAATTTTAGGAAATACTTCTGGTTTCTGCGTACTAATTTATGTCTTCATAAATTATCTATGATATTCAGTAGTACTTTGGACTTTATGCAGCTTGCTAGATCATCCTTAGAAAATTAATTTTGTAATTTATTATCATCTTCTTAGCTTTTCGATGGCCCACAATTCGGCTACGTGTTTCGCGCCATCACTAGCATCCATCAGTTCCTGTAACGTGCAGCTGACAGGACACGCAGGGCATGATATTATGATATTATCCATACTATAATATTATAAATTCGAAAGTAACTCTGTCTGTATGTTACCTTTTCACGCCTAAACCACTGAACAGATTTCGATAAAATTTGGCAGAGAGATAGATTACATCCCAGGGAAGGACATAAGATAGTTTTTTTTCCGATAATCCTACGGGATCGACACTTATGCGGGTGAAACCGCGGGGTGCAGCTAGTTTATTATAAATTCGAAAGTAACTCTGTCTGTCTGTCTGCATGTTACCTTTTCATGCCTAAACCACTAAACGGATTTCGATAAAATTTGGCAGAGAGATAGATTGCATCCCGGGGAAGGTAAGAATATAATAATATTCCACAATAATATAATATTCCACAACTATCACACAACGCCATCTAGTCCCAAGCTAAGCAGAGCTTGTGTTATGGGTACTAGACAACTGATAAACTTACTTATATATTTCTAAATACATACATATTATAGATAAATTACACCCAGACACAGAACAAATGATCGTGCTCATCACACAAACATTTGTCCTGGGTGGGAATCGAACCCACGACCTCCGGCATAGCAGTCAGGGTCACTAACCACTAGACCATCAGGCCTGTCATAGAAGAATTCAAGAAGAATATTATTTTTTTGACATTATTTCCTGAATTGTATACTTTGGTTACCAAACACCGTTCAGTCAGTTCATAGTGAGAAACTACTTTGTAAAGAAAATATTTTTGTACGTATCTTACTAAAAAAAACGACTACAATTCTACATAATAAATCTATATATAGGTACCTATACTAGCGTCTGTCTGCGAATTCTTCCGCGTAAAATTCCGCACCAATCCACCCTATAGCATCGCATTGCCTGCCCGCGCTATCGTGATGTTAAATATTTATGTAGCCTTCCTAAAGCCTTTCTCAAGAATTGGGCTGTCAATTCATTATGAATTTTTCAAATCCGACCTGCATAGCTATTCACAAACACTCGATACGCTACCGTATCGTATCGAACATCAATCAATGTTATCGTAGGAGTCTTCTCAACGCTGTTCACAAGTCCAAAACCCGAAAATTTTGTCAGTTTAAATCAAATAGACGCCCGCTATTCTTCCAACAGCTATTTGCTGTTGGGGGCAAGTCAAATCAGGTTATCGAAATGTGTCGTTTTCGATACGATAGCCTGTCGTAAGTTTGTGAATAGCTATGCAGATACGCGATCTGATCTGATTCAGAGATTAGCGCGTTGAAACAAACAAACTCTTCAGCATTATTCTTAGTTTAGAGATTCAGATTTGTTTTAACACAAAAGCATATTATTATTATCAGAATAGCTCTCGCACATAGTGAACAGATAGGTCAGTGATTAGCATACTGTCAATATACGGGCTGATCGGTTAGTTTGCATAGTTGAGGTCTGTTATTATTGATACACCCTGTGGTTTTGGAGCAAAAATACAAGAATACTCTGTTCATTCTGTTAAAATAAAAAAAATACCTGAAACTAATAGTAAGGCTTATAGGCGACGAGACGTTGGTAGCTACGCTTCACAGTCTGGCTCATCGGCGTAATGTTGCTTACCTGATGGTCTTCTACAGACTGTACATAGTAGAGTGTGCGCAGGAGCTCCACGACCTGATCCCACCATCGCTCTTTTACCACCGGACAACCAGACGTACTGCAGTGCACCATCCGCACTTGGTTGATATCCCGATGAGTCGTACTCAGCGCTTCTCCTCCACTTTTATTATGCGCACAGCCGAAGTGTGGAACTCTCTGCCGGCATCTGTGTTCCCTCCCACATTTAACCCGTCTGCCTTCAAATCAAGAGTGAACAGGCATCTTCTGGGCACGCTCGTTCTATCATAGACCTCATCTATCGCTTTCCATCAGGCGTGATCGGGCTCAAGAGCGCGCCCATTTAGCAATAAAAAAGGGCAGAACAAACAGTAAGAGTAGCATCAGTAGTGGCCCAGTGGTTACGGCCACGACTTACGAATTGTAAGGTCGTAGGTTCGAACCCAGACAAGCGCTTTTATCATTACCATCAGCCGAAAGAGGTCTACTGCTGGACATAGGTCTCCCCCAAGCACTGCCACTTCGACCGGTTCTATGCCTCCCGCATCCAGCAGATCACAAGGCCTTCACAAGGTCATCGGTCCACCTTGTGGGATGCCTTCCAACGCTACGTCTGGCAGGCGCTTTATTTTTTGTAATTTTTTTCTTCACCACTGCTCTCAAAATGGTGAAGGAAAACATTGTGAGGAAACCGGCATGTCCTAGTACCAATAATTCGAAGACATGACATGTGACGTCTATCAACCCGCACTGGGCCCACGTGGTAGATCACGGCTCACTCCCTCTCATAGAGAGGAGGCCTGTGTCCCAGCAGTGGGAGCATTATGGGCTGTAATAATAGTAGAATACAATTGATGAATGAAACACTCCTTTAATGGATAAGCAATGCTCGCGTCTTCAATTATATTCAAACTTAATTGAGAGGAAATTTCATAACTGACATAAATAAGACTATTATGATGTACAAGACCTCTTAGAAATTTAGTCAAAACGTTATTACAACAATAATTTTAAAATATACGGTTTGAAAAAACGGAATTACTGTTTGTACTTACACAGTAATTCCGTTTATTTAAAAAAAAGGCAAAGAAGGAAATAAATTAAATGCTAAATTTGGGATGAAGGGAAATGCGTACAATTTAAATGTTTGTAGGTATAATAATGTTTTGAAAGATGTCAAAGACGAGAGATTTCATAAGGATGTCCTGACATTTTAAATCTTATCTCGAAACCGTGTAGTCAGCGCGCATGTTATTACGAATACTCAATCTAATGATACCTACACACATAAATCTATTTAAGTATAGCAATTTTGTGACTTAAGGCTCCCGTAGACAGGCGTGACTCGACTCTAGTAGAACAATTTCTATGAAGACTTAATGGAAATTGTTCTGCCAGATTCGCGTCGTCGCACCGTCGTGTCGCACCTGTCTGCGGGAGCATTTATACGGATAACAAACGCTTTTAGCCTGTATACTAAACTAACAAACCTGCGGGGTAATTGCGAACATACATAAACTGTTAATAATTGATCGCAATTCCTTTCATATTGACAGCTTAGCCTCGTTCATTGTGTTATTTACGTTGTTGAGCAGACGTATTTATCAAACCTACAAAGCAATGGATTAGAAATTGACATCAAACCTCTCGGATTGTGATAGAAAGTGTATTACGCAATTTGGGTGCAGGCTGGGTAATGTGCTAAAGTGACAGGCTCAAAGAATTTCAGAGATGTAATTTCATTCAGGATAATACGACCTTGGGGCCTAAAAAGGCCACTTTGGCAGTATCATAAAAGGATAACATTATGAATCATCATAATAAAAGTCGTAAAATGGTCACAAACTGACAATTCATAATATTATTTGCGTACAATTTCATATCACGCAATTCATCTGTTTGACAGTTTTGTATGGACATCCGTAAAATGGTCTTCAAAATGAATTGCTTTAATGTTAAATAATATTATGAACTGTCCGTTTGTGACCATTTTACGACTTCTTAGCTTACTGATAGGTACCCTTTTACAACATCAAAGTGCTGTAAAATTTTCAGGCAAAATACATTCATAGAGTAGATACTTAGTTAAGCACCTACTCTGGAATGTTAAATAATGAGTTAAGGGTTTTACACACATGTTCGGGTCGGCACTTTCGATTCGACAGTATTTGTTCAACAACAACGCCTACCTGAAACAATTACTACCTACACATACTTAGCTTTATTCGGCCCGTGCCGGTCGGCAGACTTCTTTCAGCATTTATCATCATCATCATCTATCTATCGTCAGCGCCAGCTGTCGCTGAAAACTCTGTCTTGCATAGGGTCGCAGCATTATGCTGAGCGATAGCTGTTTTGCGTGGATGTGACGCATGTTTCCCTTACCTTCTTTTTTTTTTTGTGTTATGTTCTTTTTTGCGTCATGTTCACCGGAAATAAACGTATTTTCTTTTTTTCTTTCTTTCTCTATCATCGCTTATTCATGCTCGGGTCGGCTCGGCACAAAGCTAAACCTAGCGGCTTTTTTCCGAACACACATAATATCTACATAGTTTTATTCGATTTTGCCGCCCGGCTGTGCCGAAAATCAGAACCAAAAGTTAATGAACATATGGATCGCAGCCTTTTTTTTTTTGGATGGGAAAACATCAATTGACCCCTCCCGCTCTGGGTGGAGCGGAAGGGTGTAAGGCTCTTACTGACTAAAACCCATCCGTGTTCTTTCCTTAGCCCTTTGTGTTCCGGGGTAGCGGTAACCCTTTCGGACAATCCCGCTACCCCGGCAGGCTTCGGCCCTAACAGGCCCCTTCCTTTATGTTGACATCTCTTTGAGGCGCGCGTGGAACACATACACGCCGTACGGCACGGGCCTGGTCCTGATCGGACGGTGAGCTACCCATTACTCTCCGTCCGCAGGCCCGCGCTTACGGTGGCCGGGAGTCGTCGCGAGGCTCCCGACGCTCGGAGCGTCTCCCGCAGCGGCGGCTGGGACTATGCGTAGTACCCCTTAGGATTAGAATTAGTCTGCATAATTAGTTATTTATGTAACTCAGGCCGCTGACCACAGCGGCATATCAAACAGGCTAGTTTTACAAGCCTTATATTTAAATTTAGTGTAGTTCACAATTAACTCACTTAGCTTTTGATGAAAACCGACCGTGTTTGTCAAAGTTTTACCCTTCTATGAATTCATAATTGAGTGTCAGTTGTAGTCATATTTCTGTAAGCTTTTGCTCGCGGATTTTTCTGGAGGATTTTTTTTCGTGGAATAAGTTCCACTTATTCCACGAAAAAAAAATTAATGTAGTATAGTAGTACTAGCTGTGCCCCGTGGTTTCACCCGCATAAGTTTGGATCCCGTGAGAATATCGGGATAAAAACTATCCTTTGTCCTTTCCTGGGACTTAACTATCTCTATACCAAATTTCATCTAAATCAGTTCAGTGGTTTAGGCGTGAAAAGGTACATACCATAACATACAGACAAACAGACAGACAGACAGAGTTACTCTCGAATTTATAATATTAGTATGGATATGGATGGGATAAAAAGTATCCTATCTTAGGTCATAGCCGTTATACGTTCCAAGCACAGATATAGATACACCTAGATAACGCAAGAGCAAATACTTCGCGTGCCATAAATCGCACCAGCTTACGTACAAAAATCGTAAGGCGCCACGTTCACGCTCAGTCCTGTGTACTGCTGGCTGGGTGAGCTCTAGGCCCCGGGGGTGGGGCGAGACGGGTGCCGCACGCGGCGGCGTCTTTGACTCCATTTCATTTTCTCATTACTAAATAGTGCTTGTGACGTCATAGTAGGTAGTCAAAAAATGGCACGCTTGGTTTTCATACAGATCGTGATACTTGCGTTATCTAGGTCTATCTATATCTATGGTTCCAGGTCATGGGCTACCTGTGTGCCAAAATTCTGCGTAGGTACCTAATCTATTCAGACGTTAGGTGTGAGTAGGTAACACATAGTTACTTTCGCATTTATAATATTACTACCTTTTGCCCGCGGCTTAGCCCACGTGGATGTCAAAAGTTATCCCACGGGAACATATGTCCTAACCCAGGTCTACCTCTGTCACCTGTGTGCCAAATTTCTTCGTAATCTGTTCAGACGTTAAGGCATGAACACGGCGGGAGGCAGAGTCAGTTTACATTTATAATATTAATAATAAAGTATGTAATACATAACGAAGTAGTAAGTATGGATAAAGTTATGTTATGTTACCTCTAGACGTTTAGAAACAACATTTTGGATTAATCCAGCTTGAGATTTTGGTATTGTGAAATAACCCACCGGAGTCCGGCGTCAAGCAGCCTGCTGTGTTTCGATGCGTGGGAGTTCCAGTGCCTTAGGAATCTTCTGGGCACGCTCGTTCCATCATAGACCTCATCCATCGCTTTCCATCAGGCGTGATCGAGGTCAAAAGCGGGGTCCATTCAGGTATTTTTAATCTATCGAGTGTGTCACGTGCTTCGCAAAGCAGCATCGACATTAAAAGTAAACGTCTATCTATATATGATCGTGACGTGCAAGGTATTGCAGATGTAATAAATATAGTGAGATTACCGCTTAAAATTCAGGTGGCCATCTGCCAGCTCCATCATTGCAAATTGACAGAAATACTCGTTGCAGCAATGTATAAAATGAACCTTTATTTTTTATGTTTATTTTCACACGAAACTATACAAAACGATATACATATATCAAAGTCATTTTAGATCAACGACATCTTAATGAATAAATGACCTGATGCATATTTAAATCTAATATTTAATGTTAGAAACACCAAAAAAAAATGTATGTAAAATGAATGAATGAATGTGTGTGTGAAATGTGTGTACGGGTGTGTTGTTTGTTTGTATTGTTGTTGTGTTGTGTGTTTGTGTGTATGTGTTTTGTGTAATTAAATGTCTATTTCAAATTTAATTTAATTTCTTTTTTATTTATGATACTTTGGGTGTATGTGTAAAGACTTGCCTGAAATAAACGATTTTTTTTTTTATAAACATGGAAGATAATATTTATATACATATATAATTTAATAGCTAACAGTCTTAAAATAATGATAATGTGTTAAAGTATGTAAAAGGAGGAAGATGGGGGGGCGGTAAGAATAAAAAACTTCGTCCATATCGCTGTCAATAGGAAAGTGCATAAAAGGCACTAAATTAAAGTCGCTTTTCATGGCTGTCTGAATGCGTTGTTCTTCTTAACTAGGTACCCCAAGGACTTAGATGCGGTTTTCACCATCATTCAGAGAATTTATTCCGAATGGTTTGTGTGTATTAAGGTGAATGCGCAGTTGTAGCCCGCGGAATTCAATTTTTCTTACGTTTTTTGCAATTTTCAAGTCAGTATCAGGTTGTATCTTGATCAAAATACGATTCGCGACTGTAAAACGTACGTATTTACAGAATTATAATCATTAGAATCAATACATCTTTCTAAGTTAGATTTCTTCCATAAGAACAAATATCTTATGGAAAATTGCTTATGGAACAAATCTAACTTAAAGAGTAAGAGATTAATTATTCTAATGACTATAATTCTATAAATACTTATCTATTGTAGTCGGGAATGATATTTTGATCAAGATACAACCTGACACTGCTCTGCAAATTGTAAAAAACGTAAGAAAATTTGAATTTCGCGGTCTACCAGTGCGCAATCACCATAAATCACACTTATCACACTAATTTTATAAAGGCGAAAGTTTGTGAGTGTGTGTGTATGTTTGTTACTTCTTCACGCACAAACAGCTGGACAAATTTTGATAAAATTTGATATGGAGGTAGCTGACACCCTAGATTAATATATTAATACATACTTTTATTAAAAGAGCATGTCGTCTGTAAAACGACACGATTTCATTAAAAGCAAATCAAGATTTAGATATTTTTCACCTTTCTCTACCCAAATTCAAATTTAGTATTAGAAATATTTTGGCACCGAAATTTAAATAATACTTAATAATGTTTTAATTGTAAATTTTGTAAACTTTAACGGTGTGAATTTCTGGTTGTTGTTACATTTAGTCACATATAATTTACTTGTATAGTAATCTGTGGAAACTGTTTCTGGATTGTGTTGAACTAATTGTATATTTACTTATGTTTGTTATTGCATTTTCCCAAATAAAATAAAATAAAATACCATTTACCCCGATATTCCCACGGGATCGACGCTTATGCGGGTGAAACCGCAGGGCGCTGCTAGTTAATAATAAGCCCACATCTAATCCCCACCCCCTCTCACAGAGAGGAAGTTTGTGTCCCAGGAGAGGGAACGTTAAAGGCTGATTATGTTTACATCTAACAAAGAAATCTAGATGTTTTGTCAAGTGGTAAAAACAGTGCCAAGCAAGGACGGGTCGCTAGTAGTTTCATTAAAATAAAAAAAAACCGGAGTACTCTATGTTAATTAAATGAATTTAAAAACATTATTTGAATACATTACACTAACACCAAAGGCCAACAAGGATAATTAATTCGAGTCCAGTTGTTACCCTTTTGTGTTCATAGAATGTTAATTGTATTACAGAAGTTTTAATTGCTTCTGCCTTAAGATAGGTAAGTGGTCCCGTGTGAGTACCTACAGGTAAATTGCTGCATGGTCAACATCGTAAATTCATTATGTTAACGTGTCGGAAGTTTGAAATTAACTTTCGTTGGCTGAGAAGATGTTAGATAGGTAATTTTTTTTTTTTTTTTTTTTTTTTATATACTTGTACATATTATTATTTTAAGATTGTTAGTTTTTTAAATTACATGGTTGAAAAATAAAAACTGAAAAATCGATAGGTAATTAATTAATTATTGTGATTTAATAATACTATTCGAGTTGCATTTTCGAATTAAAGTAGCAGAGCAGGGTTCGTAAAAGTCCGATATTTATATTAAATATCAAATATATATTTTTTAAATTTATGTTTTCTTAGTTGTTGGTGAAGTATATTAAATAAGAGATTTAGATTTTTTATTTCTAGTCTATAAATATAGTTGTGCAGTTTTAGTTGATCAGCGGGTACCTATTACCCACTGCTCATATTCATGGTTGAGCAATTACCAATTGAGCCGTTGGTATTACCCACTGCTCAACTTTATGCAGTAGAGCAATCTAGTTGAGCAGTGGGGAAGAAGTGGATTTTTCATATTTTTATCTGGTATTTATCGGATATACATCATGATTGTATATCAGCGAATCCTGAAAAGTAGTCCTATTCTGTAAAGTTCACTTCAAACCTCGTTCAAGTGACAGAAAAGAAAATTCAAAGGAGGTTCTGTATTCTACAGTGAATCATCACAGAGTCATACTACGACACGGTTCTTCGAATGATGTTTAGAAAAAAGTCTACAGTTCATTTGAAGCAAAGCAAACTGGCACTTCAACAATGAAATTATAAACCCTAAATTCTAAATATAGGTACGTCAGTTTGGCTTATCTTTGCTTACCTCATAAACATATTCCTCAAATATCCGTCCTTTCTCTTCAAAAATGTTTACCTAAATCTTACTCCTGGCATCTCAAGCCCCATTATGTTCTATATGATAATTTAAACAAACAAACTTGACTTCATTAGGATGGGTCCCCCAGGGAGCCATGTCAAGTAAAGTGTGTTTTACTTTTCTTTGCATTTTTTGTATACAAAGATGACGAACTGAGCTGATTTAAGAAAATTCTTTGGCTAATTTCAAGCAGTTTTTAATGTTATGTACACCATATAAATTACAGACATAAATATAGAAACTTTACAATGGGTGGCATATTGTTGTTAGCATGTTATTATATATTATATGTAAATAACTATATACACTAGATACTAAAATAATTGACTAACTTACAATACAAATACATAAAAAAAACATAGGACACTTAAGCGTCGAAGTACCTACTCGTCCGCATCGCTGTCATCCGGAAACGTGCCCAGAAGACTGGCAGCATTGCCACGTTGAATGGCAATGCTAATTCTTTGGCCAAAGAACGACCCAGCCCTCTGGTCACGTGAAGTATCGACCAGCCGGCGAGAAATTTCCTTAAAAAGGAGACGCGCGCTCGGGCCCCATGTTATTTATAATATATAATTATCTTTATTACAAAGATCAAGAAGTTCATAATTACTTTAAACTGTATAATAGCTGAGAAACCTGCGAGAAAATAGCGTAACACACATAACGTGACAATCGCTCGCAATGTCATTCTATTACATTTCTATTACCTACATTAATTGCGTTAATAACATTGTTGAGCAAACGAATGTTTCAAACCTATAAAGTAATGGATATCAAAATGAAATGCCATTTTATGTGTTACGCAATAACGCCGCTGCTGGTGTTTATAGCGTTTTTGTTTACCAAATGAGACATGCACGATAAAATACCCGGTCCTTAAATATGAAGTTTTAAAAAGAGTTCGATTTTGTAGAGCGCCATCTCTTTCACTCTCGTGTGACAGTCTCTTTCTAAAGCTCGATGTTCATATACCATACCATAAGGGGTAATTGCGTTACACACTAACAGAAGCACTTGATTTCGTTTTGACAGTTCAACAACATTCATTGCGATGATTACATTGTTGAGCAGAATTTTTTTTCGATTATGTGAAGCAATGGACTAGCAATATCCGTCATTAGTCCTTTCATTAGTAGGGTGCGGGTTCTGTATTTCCTTGAGAAATACTGGCATACGTTCTAACCGAAGCGTTCTGAATGGATGTAATTACGATCGATAGCGTCACTCCGGAACTTGTCGGTGGCAGAAATATATTAATATTATCAATCAAATTATGTCGGTTTTCAAAGTTCCTTTGAGTTAAGTAAAGCGATCTGCACCCTGGTTGCGTAACACACTATTACTCTCAATTTTGATCATTTTGAAGCATATTGCTAATCTATTGCTTCATATGTTCGAAAAATGTGTTTGATCAACAACGTAAATAACGCAATGAATGTTGTTAAACTGTCAAAATGAAACTGAAACCATTGTTGCTGATAGTGTGTTAGGCAATTACCCTGCTGTTTTGAAATTGTCGTGTGTGGTTGATGTAGTGGCAGGAGTAATTTCGTTATTGTTAATTTGGAATTATGATTTAATCCTGTCTTGTTTGTTTAACATGTTGTGTTGTGTTCTACGTCGTATTTTGAAATTTACTCGCCCGAAACGGGCAAATCTACACTTTTGATGGTGGAATTATATGCATAAAGTATAGAAAAAGGACACTAGCACACAGAAATAATAGTTACATGTCATAAAACGTTTATTTTTTTCATAATTCTATTCCATAAAATTCAAAATGTGCCAATTCCCTAATACATATTTCTGGAGTTATAGATTCGCCTACAAATAAATTAACTTCGTACGAGTCACCTATAGACACTTTAAATAATAATACCTAATATTATTTAAAGTGTCAATTCGCTATTCGGGCGAGTAAATTCGTGCGAATCGAATAATAAGCCGTATTTTGGATTAGATTGAAGTTACTTTTAGATTTTTAAGAATTGAATTGATTGATAAAAGCTCTAACTCTGACAGTTAATTAACAAATGGACGACGGCGTTTTGTTTTCTAACTATTCCCTATTTTTTTTATTTATAATATACTTTTTACCTTAGCCTTTTCCATGTTTTAATACAAAAAGTATGAAAGTTAAAACTTTGTTGAAAATTTTTACAACAATTTTCATTGCAAGCTTTCGTTGGAACTGAAGGTAAAGAACGCAAAAAAAGTCTGACTGGACTTTTTTGCAAAAGGTAGATTCGGGTGTCGCTGAAAACCTGCGCTAGGGTTCTGTCTCGCATAGGGTCTTAGCATTTATAGAATAGAATAGAATTTATCTTTATCAGAGTAACCAAGACTCAAAACAAGATTGTTAATAAAATAGTGAGACACATACTTACACATACATTTATGTTGAGTGATGGCCGTTTTGCGTGGATGTGATGCAAATTTACCCCCAACTTGTTTTTTTTTGTGTTTGAGTTTTTTCTCTTCGTCATCCTCATCGCAAATAAACGCATTTTCTTTATTTCTTTCTTTCTTTGGTAGGTTTTAAAGAATTTATAATTAATAATGAGGTTTTAACTACGGTTTCTTAAATATTATAATTGCTTTGTCCTTTTTGCTTGCAGGTATGTAAAGAGGTAAAGTAAGGGTTCATTAATTAAAGTTTCAATTACGTTATCTACAAATAACGTACAAGATGAAACGAATTCGTTTCTATGCAGTGAAATGCTTTATGTTAAAATTAACAGACAATTATCAATAAGATTAAAGGATTATCTTTGATGTATTCAGCCGAACAGAACGAACAAGATGAATGAAAAATACCGTCATATACGTTATATTTATGCTGCAGCCAACTAGCTTGGCGCGGCGCCATTCAACTAGCGGCCTGAATGATATTCAGCCATACTATCAAACAGCTAGGCAAATGACTTGGATCGTTAAAGTTTAACTACCTACTTGCCTCGCCCAGATATATAAATTGGCGATTGATTGACTTTAAGCGGCAATACAAAAAACAAATACCTATTGAATGCTTCTGAAAAAATCGCGATGGAAAACCCAATAACACTTTGCTCGACCCGGGACTCATGCTCCGCAGGACCCTAATTCACTATGACCACTTAAGGATTCCTTACTTCGAAACGACGTCAATTCCTTAGTTAATCATGACATCTGCTAATAACGTATACCGTAACGTACCGTACCGTTACTTGTAACGTAACGTACGTGACACAACGAACGAAACCGCGCGAAAGGAACGCGAAGTTGGCGTGGTTTGGACTGTCAAAATATCACGCTTGAGTCTTGACAACCGTACAAGGTTTGCACGTGGTAAGATTACGCGGGTAATCATAATTACCATAGAGAATTGGGGCCCCAGTAGCGCTTGCGATCACTAGACCAAAGAGGCGGAGGAATATTAATTAAAATTCAAAACGCCGGTAAAGCAAACAATTAAGGCGGGAATCCAATGAAATACTAGCACCATTACACGAGCGAGTATAAAATATATGATAAGGTATCGCGTTCTAGTTGCGTTTTGGAATAGAATGATCTATACATAATCACACAATCACAATTCACACTAATATTATAAAGGCGAAATGTTGTGAGTGTGTTTGTGTGTGTGTTTATATGTTTGTTACTTCTTCACGCTCAAACGGCTGGACCAATTTCGATTAAATTTTGTATGGGAGGTAACTGACACCCTGGATTAACATATAGGCTATTTTTTATCTCGGTATTGCCACGGGATTGACATGTACGCGGGTGAAACCGCGGGGCGCAGCTAGTAATGTATAAAAATAGTAGGTATTCAGGTCAAACTATGATGGAAAGAAATTAAAACCGCTGCCACCTTGCTGTCTGGCTACTATTTCTACGTCGATAGGAGTTATTCTCGCACAGCTGCAGTTGCAGGGTTCAGGCTTCGTTGAACATGGAATTTGTTGAAAAAGTTCATTAAATATTTTAATTTTCCTTCCGAATGCTTTTTTTTGTGTTAGCCTATACCATCCCACTGCTGTTCAAAGGCCTCCCCCAAATCCTTTCTGGTACTCTTTTCCAAATGTTATGTGGAAAAAATGTTAAGTACTTTAATATTTTTATAATTACTGCTTTACTAATAAAGGTATTATATCAGATGAATAGTTACACATCGATATCTCTCTTTCAGTCGTCAGTAATTTGACTTACAAAAACCGGCCAAGAGCGTGTCGGGCCACGCTCAGTGTAGGGTTCCGTAGTTTCCCGTCCGTCACAATAAGTGTTCCCACGTACAATTCGATAATACCCGACCCAATGTAATAAGTACCTACAGCGCCATCTCTCGGGGAATTGGGTTACTAATTAGTACATAGACGTGCCAGAAGTTTTCGGTGGTAATTTTGGATTGCGAGAACCAATTTTAATCATTCTTTTTTTGTTTGAAAAAAGATACGTTCAGGATAATAAAATATGTAAACGAAGTTAAAAAAAAAATGCTTGCATATACGATTATACTACAAACTTAGTCCAGAAATGATGTTGTACAACTTTTGTCTTTTTTGTACAAAAACTGTTGTTTCTATCAAGTTCAAAATAATTTTCCTAGAAAGTCCTTATAAAGTTCCACTTTTCAGATTTTTTTCATATTTTCTAAACTTATGGTTCAAAAGTTAGAGGGGGGGGGGACACATTGTTTTTTACTTTTGGAGCGATTATTTCCGAAATTATTGACATTATCAAAAAATGATTGTAGTAAACCCACATTCATTTTTAAATACCTTTCCAACAATATATCACACGTTAGGGTAGAAATTAAAAAAAAAAATCACTTCCCACTTTACATATAGGGGGGCTACCCTAATAAAACATTTTTTTCCAATTTTTATTTTACCACTTTGTCGGCGTGATTGATATACATATTGGTACCAAATTTCAGCTTTCTAGTGCTAACGGTCACAGAGATTAAGCGAGGACGGACAGACGGACGAACGGACGGACAGACAGACATGGCGAAACTATAAGGGTTCCTAGTTGACTACGGAATCCTAAAAAGAAGACAAAGCCTTGTGTAACTATATAGACGAATAACGTTTATTAGTAAGGGGGTTAGTCTGTGGGGTAGGTAGGTGACGATCGAGCTTCCATATATTTCCCTGTCCTAAAGCAAGATTAAAATATGAATGAAAGAAAAATATGTTTATTTGTCACAGAAACACGACAAAAAGATCAATTAACTGGAATTATGAAGAAAAATTTAAGAAAAGACGAATTAGATGATAACATTCATTTTCCGTAAAAAGGGAGGGATTAGGAAATTTCGCTGAATCGGTTTAGAAATTTTCATTCCGTACCGGAGACAGATGGACCGAATTGCTTCTTCTGCATAATTTGTGAAGATTGTAATATTGAGGTGTCTTGGGAACATGATAGGTACAGCGATTACGAGACTCTTAACTGAGTTTGGCAAGACTAAAGGTACCTAAACATTGATTTATAAAGATGTCAAGGAGTAGTATGTAATAAACGGGGACAAGTCTTTGAAGTGAAAACTTCTTTAGGCGCGTTGGCCATATTTTAAGGCGACTACACGACCTAAAGCGCGGTCACTGTCGGACTGCATAGAAAAGAAAGAGAAGCGCGATGACACAACCGTGGTAATTTATTGCAAATATGAAGCAATTATCTATTTACAAAAACTCTCAAACACCAAACAAACAAAAACCGTATACTAAAATTCGGGGAATTAAATTGTCTTTTAGATGGTGAAAGTTTTATGAAAATACACCCGATAGTGTTTGCGTGATTATCGTTTTTATGTCCGCGGTAGACATTACTTTACAAATTAATTACACTATGTTAAAAAAATATAATTGCAAATATTCACATATCAAATTACGAAGCAAATGGTCTAGTATAACATTTATTTTTTTCAAAGAAATCAGTCCGGTCGATTAGACGTGATGTTGAATTTAAAATCATTAGAAGTCGTATATCTGCGCCTTAAGATGGGAAAAAAGCATTGAATTCGCGCCACTGTTACCGTAACCGACACCGCTTCGGATGTGTTCGGCTATCCTCGGGATGTACTCGGTTTTATTTTCTATCCGATATGTCAGTGAGTGATGGCAAAGTATTCTGTTTTCACTTCTGTCGGCACTCCCGGTGTGCCACGGTTTTTTTTTTGTTAAGCTTTTTCCAGTTGTTTTATGTAGTGCCTTCTCCGGCCAATTGGTCAGGAACGAGTCCAAATTGCCACGCCAGCGTTTCTTAGGCCTGCCTCCGTGACGATGCCCGTCCATGGAGTGCCTGAGCGAGCAGCCACTTGGTGACGAGGATTGTCACATGGTGGGCCCCAGTGGCGTGCATTGGTTTTCAGAATAGGTAGGCACTAGGCCGGGTCTAGTCTAGGCAAACGCGGTCACCAATCAGAAAAAAAGTGAGGTCAAAAGTGTGGTTATTTGAGTAGGCATGCCTACTTAAGGGTGATAAATTACGAAGGTCGAACGTCATGGTATTACGCGTAAGACGTACGTATTTTTAATTTTGTCGTATTAACTTGAGCGAGTAAAGACCAATGACAATGTGCGAATAGTACGGGAGCCGAGTAGGCCGTTCGGCGACTGCCTACTGCCGCGCGTGTTTGTATGAAGATTTAGATTTTTGTTAGGTATGATAATTTTGTGAGTTTCTTAATTGTGGGGTACACACACTAAAATGTAATTGACAGGCGTATGTTGATATATCGAGGTAGGCACTGCTTATATGCCTATATGCAATGCACGCCACTGGTGGGCCCATCTGTTTCATTTATTTAAAGCTACATTATACAAACTGATACATAGTATACAAAGGTTAGCTACATCGACGCACAATCTGTTACCATGGATTCGATAACATAAGAAAGAAAGACAAAAAGAAAAAAGTTTATTTGAACACAGTTCGTAAAACACAAAATACAAAGTTAACAAAAAAAAATAAAGTTTCAAGCAACAATAGTGTGTAATAAATATGATTCAGAACCCCAAATTGTTCGTCGGTTATTAAAGAAAAAACAGCTGTTTCCTACAAAAGTGCAATACTTACGCGGCCAGAATGTAAGGAACAGCAGTTTTTTTTTTTAATAACCGAAGGAAAATTTCAACGCAAGGGGAACCAAAATCATGTACTGAGTCCATGGTAACAGGTTGTGCTTCGAAGTCCCTACCACCCTGTAGACAATACATAAATACACATACACATACATAGATGCCTATCCTAAATCTGATTAAAATAGTAGAGATAATAGGGTTAGTCTAGTGGTTATTAAAGTGTAGCAGTAACCACAACGCCACATGCGAACAACGCGTCATACTGATGTCACGCAAAATCCTGCATCGCACAAGCAGAGTTTACCGCGCAACTAGCATATATACAACGCCCCGATACGAATCGTCGGGCAGTTGCCCGCCAGACACAACACCCGTCTGGTTGGAGGATCCTCCCTTTTCTATAGAGTATGAGTGAACTTTACACCCTGTTCCTCATACCTCTATAAAAGAAACACCTATAGCCATAAAGTCTTTCAATCATAATGAGAATCAAAACAATTCATCTCACAAAGATGATAAAACACTGTTGATTACAAACGAACCAATATCTTGCCAAATGGGCAACGCAACATACCATAATATGTCTCGAGCACAAATTAATGTAATGATTAATGAGAAAAGATGGGAGAGACGCCCTAAACTCCGTACTCGATGTTCTTTGATCCGGCATTCGATCATGGACGAAAGTTTCCGACGAAAACTAGGGCGAGTAGATGAATAAGTCAGTCCGTATGAGGAATTTTTTCTTGCTACAGAAGGATTAGTTCAATTGACTAAAGGATACTTTTTCAAGAACATTTACACCGGGTCAAATTAAATTACCTAGCAAAACTCCACAGACGTGATGGGTATCAATATCAAAACTCCACAGACGTGATGGGTATCAATATCAAAACTCCACAGACGTGATGGGTATCAATATCAAAACTCCACAGACGTGATGGGTATCAATATCAAAACTCCACAGACGTGATGGGTATCAATATCAAAACTCCACAGACGTGATGGGTATCAATATCAAAACTCCACAGACGTGATGGGTATCAATATCAAAACTCCACAGACGTGATGGGTATCAATATCAAAACTCCACAGACGTGATGGGTATCAATATCAAAACTCCACAGACGTGATGGGTATCAATATCAAAACTCCACAGACGTGATGGGTATCAATATCAAAAAACATCACATACTTACCTTTTTTTCTTCGATATCCATCACGTCTGCAGAGTTTAGCTAGCTAATTTAATTTGACCCTGTATAGTTTTACATGTCACTTTTCCTGTCTGTGTGACCGCTTAGTTCATATAAACTACACTATGGATTTTGACCCGTATTCACCATAATTTGGAGCATTGAACCCGGAAGGTTTATGTGTATCATTCATATTAATTAAACATAAATAAATCGTGAAAACCGTGCAAAACAGGGAGTCAGATCATTATAGTATTCACATTACTTTGCAATAAAAGATCTGGCAAAATAAACTTACCTATATGTAAAGCTGGTCTAGACTAATAAATGCTCAAAGCAGGATGAAATATTTTGGGCAAAACTATGTATAGGTACTGAAATAGGTGTATTATAAACACGAGCACAGAACAGCAGGGGCAATTCATTCTCTTAATTTACAACGTACAAACTCTAGTCGCAGTCTCATCTCGGCGACATACAAATGTCAAAAACTTGTAGTATATTTTTGACAGATAAAGACTAAGATCAGAGGGGTAATTCTCCTAATTTCAAGAACGTTCACTACCTGAAGGCCAATTCTCGTAATTTAAAATGTTCAAAATCTAGTCGCAGTCTCATCTCGGCGACAAACAAATGTCAAAAACTTGTAGTATATTTTTGACAGATAAAGACTAAGATCAGAGGGGTAATTCTCCTAATTTCAAGAACGTTCACTATCTGAAGGCCAATTCTCGTAATTTAAAATGTTCAAAATCTAGTCGCAGTCTCATCTCGGCGACAAACAAATGTCAAAAACTTGTCAAAATGTAGGGAAATTAGAAGTATTTTTGACAGATTGAGACTGAGACCAGACTGTGAATGTTCTAAAAATTACGAGAGTTGCCCCTGTGATCTCTGTCTCAAGCTGTCAAGAATACCTCTAAATTCCCTACATTTTTGTCAGATTTTTGACATTGATTGTCGCTTAGATGAATTGCGACTAGATTTAGAACGTTTTTAATTACGGGAATCGGCCTTCAGAAATAGTCGGCAGCTGCACGTTGTGACTGTGACAAGATGGCTGCCACCCAGCATCACGCTGTGCTATATAGGGGGGACTCACAGCACCGCGCTATTGTTCAGTGGTCACCTGCATAGCTATTCACAAACACTCGATACGCTTCCGTATAGTATCGAACATTAATCATTGTTATCGTAGGAGTCTTCTAAACGCTGTTCACAAGTCCAAAACCCGAAAATTTTGTCAGTTTAAATCAAATAGACGCCCGCTATTCTTCCAACAGCTATTTGCTGTTGAGGGCAAGTCAAATCAGGTTATCGAAATGTCAGGTTTTCGATACGATAGCCTGTCGTATGGTTGTGAATCAGGGCTCTGATCAAAATACTTGCCTACTCTTTCTGAACATGTCCCATATCCTTGAGCAGGTGTATGTCCCTCGTTTAACAAAGATTGAATCAGATACTAAACCAATTATAAACTAACCAAGAAATCACTTCACGTTCCAGAATAAGATAATCTACGATTCTACAGTTGTTAGCTATGCTTGTACTAGGACCCGCAGAACTTATAACTAACTTGAACTAAGTAAACTTTATCATTGAATCAACTGGAATAAGCTTTTGATTGGTTTTGTGCAATCCATTTTATTAGGAGCTGTGTTGTGTTGACAGAAAGTTTTTGTGAGTTTTCTTTGTCCTTGCCGTTTTGGTTTTCAGGGTTAGCTTTTAGAAATCGATCATTTAACTTGCTTTTAAGCCTTTCAAACCATAGATAACATATACGATTGACTATTACTACATACTAGACTGAAGCATCATGGTCTTTTCCACTCACTACCATCCTTACTGACTGGCAAACAATTATGTTAAATTACCTACCATGTCATGATTTAGGTAGTCACGAGCATCAACACTTATGCAAAACTAGTTCGTCCGCGTGAAATTTCACTCTCCCCGAATTCACCCTCTTAGGGGTGGAATTTCGAAAAACCCTGTCTTAATGGATACCTACTTTCCACAAAGAACACACCCTCCAAATTTCATGTCTCTAAGACCAGCGGTTTAGGCTGTGCGTTGATATATCAGTCTGTCAGGACTTTGAAATAACGGAGAAGGCATGTGTGTCTCGTTATTATCAGCCATATTTCAACTACTGTGGGCGAACTATGGGTATTGTGTTGGTCATTGCGCAATAGAAAAACGGTTTGCAGTTCAAATCAGATTATAATTTCACGAACAATTTAATCACACTAGCAAATCACACACTATGTATAGGTACACGATACAACCAGATACGGAACGCGGGACAGTTTCTGAGCGCATGTTGCTCGTATGATGTCCGATGTCCAACAGGGCTCCACATCGTTCTGCACGCTCTCTTGTACTCCCCACGAACTCAGGCTAGACTCTGTCGAGCGCCGCCAGATGGCGCTGGCGTTCCGAATAGTCAAAAAAATGACCGGATGCGACATATACATATATATAGATTTAAAAGCAATTATATCGTGAAATAATAATTGCAGCATTTAGAAAAGACTTTATATCATAATAGTATGGTTTCGAAAATACTATGTTCATAGGTACGGTCAGCAACAAAAGTGATTAACACTTCAGTTTTTTCAATCTTAGTTATTGAGCAAAATATTTGTTCAAAATTACAGCAGAAGAAACTTTTTTAGAATATTAACTCTTTGCTATTATGTGAAAAGCTAAAAAACTGTTTATTGATAAAATTGTTGTCAATTTAATAACATGTAAAAATGACAGTGTTAACCGACTTTTGTTGCTGACTGTACTATCAATACTTTAAGAGAAGTCGCTTTTGAATCTTGCGTAAGTGTAACGTAATTATATGCTCGTGACTGTACTTACTAATGCCGTAGTACTATCGTACACGTACACCGGTTCGTAACAAAATTAGTACCTACGTTAGCAGCATCTTTGTATCAATTCTTGGAAATGCCTTTAGACATCTTAAGCCTTTGAGATCGTTATCTAATTGAAGGTCCTCTCACAAAGTTCAGAGCTCCCTGTTTGTGTTTTAGTTCACGAAACTTAATAACCTTATTTTCTTGCTACTTCATTACAATTAATTATGACAGTTATTATAAATAAACAGTATCTAATTCGTTGGGGAACTTGGCATAAAAACAAAAAGTGTTATTTGAGTTTTTATTTTTCAATATGTTAGTGTTTGATTTAGTAAACACAGTTAGCCGGGTGTATACTAAAATATTCTACTAAAACATTACAAACATACCTACAAAGTACATTTATCAATATTTTATATTATTGACAACAGTGGCGTACATTGGTTTTCAGAATAGGTAGGCACTAAGCCGGGTCTAGTCTAGGCAAACGCGGTCACTAATCAAGAAAAAAAAAAGCGAGATCAAAAGTGTGGTTATTTGAGTGGGCATGCCTACTTAAGGGTGATAAATTGCGAAGGTCGAACGTCATGGTATTACGCGTGAGACGTACGTATTTTTAATTTTGCCGTATTAACTTGAACGAGTAAAGACCAATGACAAAGTGCGAATAGTACGGGAGCCGAGTAGGCTATCCGGCGACTGCCTACTGCCGCGCGTGTTTGTATGAAGATTTTGTTTTTTGTTAGGTATGATAATTTTGTGAGTTTCTTAATTGTGGGGCACACACTAAAATGTAATTGACAGGCTTATGTTCATATATCGAAGTAGGCACTGCTTATATGTCTATATATTGCATATAGGCATATAAGCACGCCACTGATTGACAAACAAAATCTTACAGGCAAAATTTTACCGTTAATATGTACTTTCATCTACCTGAATCCCACTTAAATTTATGTCGGTCCATAACAAAGTTACCGGATGCCAGTTTGTTACCTAATGTGACAGTAAACTCTCTTACATTGTAAGTTTTATTCAACAAAATACATTTTGCTAGAGACGTTGCAATGACACAAAGTCTTACAGAGTATCTAATAAGACACGTAGACTTTGTTAGGCGCAATTTAGTCCAATAATCGTAACTCAGAAAACCGATAAAAAGAAAATATCTATCTAGAAAGTTATCATCATCATCTGCCTAGCCTTTTCCCAACTATGTTGGGGTCGGCTTCCAGTCTAAGCAGACGCAGCTGAATACCAGTATTTTACATGGAGCGACTGCCTATCTGACCTCCACAGCCCAATTACTGGGTAATACGATAGCCCTTGGTAAGACTGGTTGTCAGACTTTCGGGCTTCTGACCACCCGTAGCGACTGTCAAAGATCCACAAATGACAGCTGGGACCAACGGCTTAACGTACTTTCCGAGGCATTGAGGAGTCTCGGTATGTAAAGATGGTCACCCATCCACAGACCAACCGCGGTAAGCGTAGCTTAACCTGATTGATCGACCTGTGCGGCTGTTATTATTTAGCCACGGACTCCTCCTATCTAGAAAATTATATACACCAGTAAATAAGTTGAGAACTTTTTTCGACGTCTGTTATTTTGAATGTCCTATGTGTTTCACAAATAATTTTTGTTTCTTATTTCATTTAGAAAAGTTAAACTCTCTTACGGGTAAAGAAGCAACAAGCTGCTCGTTTCTAATAAAATTATCTGAATATCTTAGTTAAAGTTTTATGAGATTTTTTTTTAAGTTCAAGAACGAATTCCTATTAAAATGTAACATGAATGTTCTACTTATGTTAGCAGTACGCGTTCCTCTACCGTAATATTCCGCTTTTACGACAATAAAACTAGTTAAATTTTCGTCGCTGACAAGCAACCATAAAAATGCAAAGTTCATCCATTATAATGCAATTTTATGGTTGCCGGCCACCCGGTACCGAAAGTATCATCGCATCGTCGCGTTTCATCACAGCGTATTATTTCAGAGTGGCGTATTTTTAAACGCGTTCTGTTTTATTTATGTTCTACAACGCTGTAAATTCGCGGCGTATTGTGTCACAACACATTGTTAGATTTTTTGCTACTTACATACAGTTTTCGTTAAATATATAGGGTTATTGTGTTAAATTAATAACCTAACTAAGACTTATATTATAGTGGTCACCCATCCACGGGCCATTGGCGGTGTACCGGTATCTACAACGCCACATGCGAACAACGCTTCATACTGACGTCACGCAAAATCCTGCATCTCGCAAACAGAGTTTACCGCGTTTAACCAAACGCATCAAGAACCACAGGATGTGCTACCTCGCACATGTCTACAGGCGCCGCAAACCACACCTGCTGCATGCAGCAATGCAGTACAAGGCCAAATCCAGGAAGGTCGGCCGACCTATTTACACATGGAACGACAATTTAAAACACGACATGAAGTACTTTGACAAGGAAATCAATTTTTTGATGAATACAGCCGAAGACAGAAGTAAGTTTAAGATTACTGCTAGTGAGATTTACAAAAAACCGGAAACGGTGAGTAGCGAAACATCCGATGACGACATGGAAAACAGCAACATCCAACACAACACAACAGAGCAACGACATACAAAAGAACCGAGAAAGCAGTAGAATCCCGCCAAAAGACTCAACGATGAAGCTCGACCTGAACCAGCCTGATGGCAAGGTCGTTAAAAGATGCCCATCCATAGATATAATTACCCGTCTTTTCACTAGTCCAATGCTTACTCTAGGATGCATATCCGGTAGGCTCTTAAATCCTTACCTATCCCTCGGGCACGTCTTCCCTACCATTACCGCGCCCCCCGGTCTATTCCTTGATATGCAATGGTCGCTGTAGCACCATGAAAATGAGGCTACAGGAGCTAGTGCGAATCTTGGGGTTCATTCGATTAATCGAGTCTGGTTTAACCACGCTGGGATCGGTGCAATTCATTCATCATTCATTCATTACTAGCATAGATACAACGGCCTGGCAAGAATCATCGGGCAGTTGCCCGCCAGACACAACACCCGTCTGGTTGAAGGATCCTCCCTTTTCTATAGAGTATGAGTGAACTTTACAGCCTGTTCCTCATACCTCCATGGCGGCAAAGGTAGCTTAAACTGATCAATCGACCCGCGTGGCTGTTACTACTTAGCCACAAGCCCCCTTTCCTTTGAAATCAATGGTAATCTAACTCCGATAGACAATAAAAAAGTAACAACCGACGGCTTGTTGAACCCATTACCTCTTTTCTTCTTTCAACTAACCCGACGCTGTTAATTACTGTAATTTACTTGTACATTTTTAAGTACTGTGTTCTTGACATTTTGTTTCACTACGCCAATTAGGAAAAAAGTGTTTGTTGATGGCATATAATTATACTTTGTTTTTAAACTGCATTTTATTACGGCAGTAGTAGCGTGGAAGTATGCGAGTTATTTTATAAAATTGCATATTTTCATGCAACTCCTGACGTAGGTGTATGAGAGAATTGTGGAATGTGTTATATTAACACGCTTAGTTTGAGTCTGCAAGTATTTGTAGGTTGCAGCCAAATGCATTAAGGAGTGACTTGTATTCAACATGATCCTTATAAGGTGTGATAGTATGACATGTGCGACAATTAACAAATTAGAATTCATAATTTCATATTTATCAATAATATAATAAATACGAGTATTTAAATTAATATAATCCACACTAATATTATAAATTCGAAAGTAACTCTGCCTGTCTCTCTGTCTGTATGTTATCTTTTCACGCCTAAACCGCTGAACAGATTTTGATGAAGTGTGGTATAGAGATAGCTTGAGTTCCGGGAAAGGACATAGGATACTTTTTATTCCAATATTCCCACGGGATCGAGACTTATGCGGGGGAAACCGCGGAGCGCAGCTAGTCAAATATAAATATTTTATTCGATTTTCACTGGTAATATCCAACATATTAGCCGCACAACCGATGACTATTAGGGAGACGCGTTATTGAGTGGAGACCGCGAATAGCCAAACGTAAGGTAGGCCGCCCTCGGGACAGTTGGAGCAACGATATTCATAGGGAGGCTGGTAGCAGCTGGATGAGAGTTGCCGAAAATCGAGTTGAATGACCTGCAATATGAGAGGCCTTTGCCCATCAGTGGACTGCTGCAGTGTGAGAATGATGATGGATATCCAACAAAAACCAGTTTCCTGTTGCATTTTTTTTAACCGGTCAAGCGGCGCGGTTCGCCGATCGGCGACGAAACAATAGAAAATCAATTGTGTCTCATTAGCGGAGCTTGACAGATTAATGACATTTTTATCAACATGGGTGTCACTGACAGTTCTTGACCCAAAAGAAAACATTCTCCACAGTGTCGACCTCATATCCTTTAACGTCATCCACATTACAGCATAACTCATAGCCCATGAGGTCTGCTACGATTTATTGGAGGATAACACAACATAAGAGGATGGACCATAAAATACTATGCATGTAAGGGGTTTGGTCAAAACCGGATTATTTATGATCCTTCAGTTGCCTGGATAGGTTGTTTCCTTTCCAAGCATGCAGCTAAGGGATATTAAAAAGAAAATTGTAAAAGGTACCTACTTTTAGTGTCTGGATCCCACTTTTGAATCCCAGTTTAATATTTTTGCGTTGGATCCCACAAAACATAATTATGTATTTCCGTTGGATCCCAAATTTTAAAAATGCAAGAAAATAACTTTTTATTGTCGTTGAATCCCAAAAACTATTTCCGTTGGATCCCACGGGGAATTATTTCGTTCTTAGACAAGACAGCAACTTAGGCATTTATTTTTTACCGTAAATACGTTGAAAGTAGTCCAATTAATAACTGTCTACCCAGCTCGTAGGTCAACTCAGCCAAACATTACTCCACTGCTGGTCATCGCTTCCAACCTGTACCACTACACCGTGTCCTTCGCCTTCCTCATCCAGTCTATCCCAGCCACCTTTTCCACTACCAAGGTCGTCGGTCTATCTAGCTGGGGGGGGGGTTCCACACTTCGCTTGCCGATACGCGGTCTCCACTTCAGGACTCGTCTGCTCCACCGGCCATTGGTCGGCACATGTCTTGGTTGTGGTCAACCAAAACTACAAACACTATCATACTTCACATTAATATTATAAAGGCGAAAGTTTGTGAGTGTATGTGTGTGTTTATATGTTTGTTACTTATTCACGCTCAAACGGCTGGACCGATTTTGATAAAATTTGGTATGGAGGTAGCTGACACCCTGGATTAACATATAGGCTACTTTTTATCCCGATATACCCACGGGATCGACATTTATACGGGTAAAACCGCGGGGCGCAGCTAGTTCTATTATATTTTAGTAGCTGTGCCCCGCGGTTTTAAATTTTATCAAAATTGGTCCAGCCGTTTGAGCGTGAAGAACTAACAAACATAAAAACACACACACACATACTCACAAACTATCGCCTTTATAATATTAGTGTGATAATGTGTTAACATTACACATACCTATTTTTACAGACTTAATAAGAATACAGATAGCGCCATCCACGAAGACGCGTCCCACTCGTCTCCCTAATCGCTACAAGTGTGCAACATTCCGCTAGTTTTTAAGTTTTGTCGACACACAGTAATTACTTATTAGTGGGTAATTAGTGTGTATCAAACAACTAAAACACCAGCGGAATTAACTAGCGATAACCACTAGTGATTAGTAAGAAGAGTGAGGCGCGTGTTCGTGGATGGCACTGTCTATACCACGAAGTATTTCAACGCCCAATAAACCCTAGACTGCAGAATGAAGATATTATATGTATTATCGAAAGGAAACTAACACGTTTCCAATAAAATATAATGGACTCGCCCATTAGATTTTATCACTAACCTGTGAATGTAGAAGAGATCGACTCGACGCGACGCACAGTGGGCTGAAATTCGCGTTTCATAGACATTCAACATTTTTTTTTTAAGTATTGCTTTTTTTGCTTGGTAACGATTGGAAATACCTACTACATGCCTTATAAAATGAACTTTTAGGTTAATAATCGGAAACAGCGCACTCAGATTTTTTTTCGAAAAAATTTGTATGGAGTCGGCATAATAAATGATGATATCTCCATTATCGCACAATTGCGCCTAATATCCTCTTAGATTATTAATATATGAATTATTTTGGATTTTTTGACATACTCCATGCCAAGGTCAAACGTGCGCTTTTTTTTTAAAAAAAACTTTAAAAAACAAACATTTTTTTTTTGTTTATTGTTTTGTTTTAACTAGTATCAAGCTTAACATGTATGTATATAGACTAGACATTTACGCAAAAATTGGCTTAATACTTGTATCCTTTATTTGTTACCGGCAATCTGTATAATCCGGTATTCTATACAATACCTAGGCAATGTATAGAATACCTAAAACGTGTAGGTAATGTATGAAATATTATTTATTTTATACTTTGCCTAGGTATTCTATACAATACCTTCTGATAATATTTATATCATAGAAACCTTTACACATAACGACTTAAATTTGATGAACAACAAAGTAGTACAAATGGTGAGCTGATAAAGTAATTATCTAACGACTCTCAAAATCCCCAATTAAGTAAAATATTATTATTTAACAATACTTTAACTATCTACTGTCTTTTTGAATATCTGTTGGATAATTAGGCTTAAAATTACATGTAATTGGTAATTGTCAAATATATACATTTTAAACATCATAAGACACATTTTGTGATTCTTTTGTGGTACTAGAAATACCCTAAAAACTAAATTTTAGTAGTTGTGCAATACAAATAATTATAAAAATTAATGACATCTCATTAAAACCAAAAATATGATGAAAAAATTTAATATTAAAATGATTACAATAAAAATATATGATAAAATTAATAAAACAATGAATATATTATTTAAAGATATTGCCTATTCTGAATCACTATCTTCAGAGTCGAACTCAGAGTCAGAATTTATTTGAGCAATATCCCTAATCTCGAATTCAGGTGTTTGAAGATTCAGCAGATCCAATGTTTCATCAAACAAAGGTTTCTTTTTTTTTGCATCCATCGTTGGTCGTACTGCTGAAATAAGCGGATCGGACGAAAGAAGAAGGAAATTAAAAATATCTTCATTGGAACTCACTCTGCTCTTCTTACGTGAGTGATGTTCTCTGAATCTTCTGAAGTCCTTGTTCCTTGCTTCTGAAGCTTCTTCAGATGAACTTCCAATTGGTACTATTGCGTTATAAGCAATAATTTCGGCTCCATGAAGCAGTATCGTGTGCACTGTTGATGACATGTAGTACCAGTTGTACAATTCAACATATTTCTCAGCAGTTATGTACGCATATTCTTTAAATTTCGAAATATTGATGGGTTCTCCTGAAGTTATGGCTTGCAAAATTACAGCAAATACTTCGGATCAGATCTTTATCTAGTCCTGTGATAGCGGCAGTCTTTTCAGGAAATTTAAAGGATCGTCGTGTAGAGTTGTCGTCGTTATTTGTGCCATAACCTTGTTTTACGACATCGATTAATAGGTTGAGCTCCGTTTTGAACCTGGCTTGGATAGTTTTCTATCTTGCATCCACTGCAGCTTTCTCACTATCCCCGATATGCAAAAGACATTCAAAAGCTTCAAGAGCTCCATCAAGTCATCTTCTGTTGATTTCTTTTTAACTTCTTCCAAGTTGTTCATCTCCGAAGGTTTCGCCAAACAAATGTAGCATGCTGCATTCGATCTTACGTTAGGAGAAAGGTATGTTTTTATTTTAGCATCTACCATGGTGGGCATTAGCTTATGACTCAACATATTGCTATCGCAATCAGATGGTTGGAGAGCCGATGTCTCAGCTTTGACTCTTTCATTTTCTCCCTTCACCACTGTTTCACTTTCTTTAGCAAAGGTGAACTGTACTGGGCGACAATACGCTGCTGAGCAAGGTTTCGGGTTCTCCCAAACTGTGATGTCTTCACATGTCATTTTCAGTGGTGATAACGAAGTCATGAGAAGATACTAGAGTCATCTTGTGTAGAATCCATTTTCTGTTTGTATCTGCTTTTGCTGGATGCTCCGTCGAAACCGTATTTTAATATTAAAATGAGTTCTTTATTTTGTATGCTTTCTGGCAAAGATTTAATTATTCTTTTTGCTGTCAGATCTAGCAAAGCTTGTAGTGAAATTTTTGCTGAGGAATCTGTCACCGTAATTGAATTTTTCGGTTCAGGTGGAAAGCAGACATTTTTCTCTTTTTGCACGCAGTAATACGAAGGGTACAAGTGCTTAAGGCCTTCTCGAATTGCTGATCCTCGCAGAGTTATATATTGCCACATCCGTGTTAAGCTTATTATTAGTAAAAAACGAAAAAAAGAAAATTTTTTTTTAACGATTTTTAAAAAAAAAAGCGCACGTTTGACCTTGGCATGGAGTATGTCAAAAAATCCAAAATAATTCATATATTAATAACCTAAGAGGATATTAGGCGCAATTGTGCGATAATGGAGATATCATCATTTATTATGCCGACTCCATACAAATTTTTTCGAAAAAAAATCTGAGTGCGCTGTTTCCGATTATAAACCTAAAAGTTCATTTTATAAGGCATGTAGTAGGTATTCCCAATCGTTACCAAGCAAAAAAAGCAATACTTAAAAAAAAAATGTTGAATGTCTATGAAACGCGAATTTCAGCCCACTGTGCGACGTGGCGGTGAAGTGGAAATAATTTGATGTTAATGGAGTGCTCTTGAAGTCTTCAAATAGAATAGATTATTACTATCACCTTCTAAAGGTATTGTTCGAGGTTGCCAGGCAGACCTTTATTAGGAAATGTGCGGTTCTGCGTAAGGAAAAAGTTGCTCCAGTTCCCTCCACTTTTTTTTTCCATTGTAATGTTTAACAGGGACACTACAGGCTGGTGTTGTATCGTCCTTTTGTAGAATCTAATTGTTTTCCCTTCAATTAGTGTAAAAAGTATTATATTTATTTATTTAGCCGTTTAAGTACAATTTTAATTTTGTTATTTTTTTATTTAGATGATTAGACTAATAAACAATTTCAATCTAGTTATTTTTTAAAGAAAACGTGAGAATTTAAAAAATTAAGTTTAGTTCACATATCTCAAAGTCTTTAAGTACACACATGTATAATCCGGTTTTGTGCTTCTCGCATCCAACGAGTTCCTGCGGCCTTCACAAGGTCGTCGGTCCACCTTGTGGGAGGCCTTCCAACGCTACGCCTTCCGGTACGCGGTCGCCACTCCAGAACCTTTCGGCCCCATCGGCCATCTGTTCTGCGAGCAAGTGGAGGTGCTTGGGGGAGGCCTATGTCCAGCAGTGGACGTCTTTCGGCTGAAATGATGATGATGATGATGATGTATAATCCACTGTCAAAGTCAAAGGCTGCAAAGGTATTAGTTTCAAATAGACGCTTAAAAGACACTTTTGAAAATCAATAATTTTAGTCGCCCCTTCCAAAAGAAAAGGTATTTTCACCTGGAGAAGATTGGGCGAGAAACTCCAGCTTTAAAAATATTTTGTATACATTAATATTTTATACTATGCGAAGACGATGCATCTAGAATAAAATTAAATTGACTTAGATTGAATTCAAAAAGCGTGGAGCGCACTTATCATTTAACAATTTAATGTCTTTTGGTCCGTGATAAAAGCGTGTTTTTTTTAGTTTTTTTTATTTTATTTTATAGTTCCCTGAGAGATTTGCGACGACGTTGATTATAAATGATTCTGACAGCTCTATTTCGCAAAATAAAAATATATTCAATGTCGGCAGCCCGACCCCTCAGTAAAATGCCATATTATGACATAATGCTGAGGAAGTAGCTAAAATAGACTAAACGCACGGTTTCTACAACTGTTAAGGCGAATGGTTACGCCAAATTTCAAAGTAGACCTCTCTTTGAAGGCCTACTTCTCCCAAATGGATAGCCCAAATATATTAAAAAAAAATATATGATATGTGACATATGTTTACAAATATAATTTAAGTTTGATTTTTTTAATATTACTGTTAGTTTTAACAATAAAAAATCATATCCATCCTCTTATTTTACGCAAGAATTTTCTTTCTACTTTCAAACGCCTGAAGCGACTTTGATGATTCTTTCACCAAAATATAGCAAATTTAATGGTTTATAAAAATTAAGTTTGTTTTTTTTAATAATTATTATTTAAGTGGGAAAAAATCAATAACACCATGGTTTTACCTATACAGGCGCGGGCAGCAGCCGCCCGGTCAGTGTCGCTGTATCGTTCGCACGGGGAGGTTGTGTCGCATGTCGGCTCGCTCCGATCTGCATTTTTGTAGCAAAGACTAAATAGCGCAGATAGTACACTCGGACTGTTCGTTAACGCTTGGACGTTGATAGTATTAGTAGTAGTGATAGTTTGTTTGCGAGTGGACGCTATATTATTGTCTATTGAATACTAATATAATAATAATATCAATGAAACACGTTTATTCAGTATACAGATCGTTTATTCACGTATACAGTTTATAAAAAAATACAATTACAAAAAAAAAATTAAAACTAACTTATGACTACCTAATACCGCTCTTAACAGTGGTAGTTTTTAGGGTTCCGTACCCAAAGGGTAAAAACGGGACCTTATTACTAAGACTCCTCTCTCCATCTGTCTGTCTGTCACCAGGCTGTATCTCACGAACCATGATCGCCAGAAGAAGGGTTATGTTTTTCGAGAGTATATAATATACAGGGTGAATTTTTCAAGTGGGCGTGAATGGCCAAATTCTAAACTATGAGGAATAGCGAAAAATACTCCAAGGAGTCGCGGGCTCAATTTTGATGAAAACTAAAACTGCATCATTGGATTTTTGAAAAATCAATATTTCTAGCCAGGAATCGAACCTGTTGATTTTGAAAAAAAAAACACACACTGTATTATTACACCATTCGATAGTGTCCCTAATAAGGATCAAATTCTGGGAAGTAATGACATACGGCAAACTAAAGGAAAGAGCTAATTTTCAACAAAATACTGTTTTTATTTTTCTTATGTTACCTACGTCATCATCATCTGCCTACTAGCCTTTTCCCAACTATATCGGGGTCGGTTTCCAGTCTAACCGGATGCAGCTGAATAGGTACCAGTATTTTACATGGAGCACTGCCTATCTGACCTCCACAACCCAGTTACTGGGTAATACGATACCTCTTGGTAAGACTGGTTGTCAGACTTTCGAGCTTCTGACTATCCGTAACGACTGTCAAAGATCCTGGAATGACAACCGGGACCAACGGCTTAACGTGCTTTCCGAGGCACGGAGGGGTCTCGGTATGTAAAGATGGTCACCCATCCACAGACCAACCGCGGCAAGCGTAGCTTAACTTGATGGATTGACCTTTGCGGCTGTTATTATTTTGGCAAGCCTGGGTTATGTTACCTACCTACTGATTAATTGTTCATAATGATGACCATTGTTTTCAATACATAGCTGGATTCGACGTCTCAAGGATTGTACTGCCATTCAGCATTACAATATTAGTAATTCCATTAGAATATTTTCCAAAGATCGTAATAGAAATTTGAATTTGGAACATAATGTTGTGAAGGTGACGGCGCTGCGGGTGTGTTAGTAAAATAACAATATTGAGCATCATTTCGAAAAGGTACGTAATGTAGGTATGAATACTTTAAAATAAGAAGCAGTTTATTAAGATTCAACATTTTCCTTAAGTTTGCCGTATGTCATACTCATTACTTCCCAGAATTTGATCCTTATTAGGGACACTATCGAACGGTGTAATAATACAGTGTGTGTCGTAAATCGTAAAAAACACCTACCAGGAACTAAATCGTCTGCGAAATCTTTCACATTTGTAAACTAAAAAGCAGGAAATAAAAAAATTAAAAAACCCGACTGCAACCTTATACTAAAACTAACTGAAAAACTAAACACAAGCCCATTTTAAATTAAATAAAAGCTGGAAGCAGGCGGGACCCATTTGAGTTTGAAACTATAATAATGGTATTCTTCTGGCAATCACGGTTCATGAGATACAGCCCGGTGACAGACAGACAGACGGACAGAGGAGTCTTAGTAATAAGGTCCCGTTTTTACCCTTTGGGTACGGAACCCTAAAAACTACCACTGTTAAAAGCGGTATTAGTCATGTTTTTTTTTTTTTTGTAATTGTATTTTTTTATAATCTGTATACGTGAAAAAACGAACTGTATACTGAATAAACGTTTTTTATTGATATTATTATTATTTTTTATTTGTCTCTAAGAAAGCAGTATTTTTACTGTAAGTACAATAGCATTCATACTCACAACATAAATATTGTACGTATTCTCGATCCATCTACACTCAGTAGGTAGCGTCATAAAACTACCTAAGACAAAATGCATCCCACGCCGCATCTGCATGCGCTACGTACGAGTACGACACTCTTTGACATTGGGGAGGTAAGCGGGCGCGCGGGGTGAGGCACTGGGTTCGCCTATGCTCCGCCCAAACGCTCAAGGACATTCGAGGCTATAATCGCCTTAACTGTCTTATCTATGTCTGTATGCCTTTATGTTGTATGATGTACTAGTACGCTAATTGATAGTGCCGTGCTTTCCTATAAGTTAAATACATGTGAGATCAATATTATGTCAACGACTCTGGGTTAATGCTGTGTATGTGTTTAGTTGGTAAGCCTTGTTAAATAAATAAATCTTTCTAACAGCATAAGCGGCTGATTTAGCCGCCCCTCAAAAGGTGTTAATAAAGTTCCCATTGTAATTTCTCGTCTAGCGTGATTCCTAAGAAAATCGTTTGATTAATAAATTCCAGTGCCACTGGGATGTATAACAAAGACACTATCAAGTCAGTCCTAGACAAAAATTATGTATCATCATAATCAGCCTATAATGTTCCCACTGCTGGGACACAGGCCTTCTCTCGGTGAGGGGTAGTGGGCCGTAATCCAACACGCGGGCCTAGTGCGGGTTGGTAGATGTCACATGTCTTCAAATTTTTGGTTCTAGGACATGCCAGTTTCCTCACGATGTTTTCCTTCACCGTTTGAGACAGAGAAATTATTTAACTCTCGAAAGATAAATGATTTATTACCTACATTTAGGTAAAACTTAATTATTATTTTGCCTGAAATGTAAAATTACACGCGATGGTATAATGTCTCCTGGGCTCGAACCCCGGACGTCGCAGTGACGGTGAAGTTTTAAGGAGACAGTTATTAATTATGTCGGAAGGATCGGTTTATGAAGTTTTCAAGTTACGTTTGAATGCAGTGTACTCTTCCCCTCTTCCCCCTCCTACTTACTGCCTACCGCCAAAGGAGCATCTCCCTGGAGGGTGTAACCTTCCATAGTCCACTTGGAAGTCTCTGAACCGTCTCCTGACACAAGTGGGAAGATGTAAGTCCAACCTGGTACAGTAGGGCTACCTTGATGGAACGGCAGTAGGGTGTGATTGTGGAGCTATGTCGCAAACCATGTTCCACCTCTTATCCTGCCCTCTGTGTCCCAAAACATGAAGTCAAAGTGATCTCTGCGCTACCACCAACAACGCTGTGAAAGTCGCAAAGTTTTGGGAAAACAAGATTTATAATACCTACAGTCGTGCCAGCGACACGAAGAAAAAAAATGCAATGTACAGCGCGCCAGCACATCAAGCTATTACAATCTGTCAAATTTCTTTAATAGATTTTCAACTTTATCGCTAAAACATAAAGTTCAAAGTTGATTGGGAAAATTTGACAGTTTCGGGTAGCTTGATGTGCTGACGTCTGTACCTTTATTTTGGCTAAAGAAAGAAAAGATACTTGTCTGGTCATGGGCTCAAGATTTTCTTATCTATGCCTTACTACTTAAATAGTTCTTAGTCCACTTATTTCAAGTTGCAAGTAAAGGTGAAGTTGCGATGAAATGAAACTCCACGCAGGCAAAGTGATCAATTGACGGTCATTATTTTAATAAAAGAGTCGTTTGAATGGGGTTGCAGGAAGAAAATTACAAAAATACAACCGTGCATCGTCTACTCATTAAAATATTTAATTGAATAATCAAAGTGCCCTTGCCAACAAAACCAACAATAACTGCAAGAATCCAGCGCCTGCCTACTTAACTTCAACTATATTTTGTCTACCGCAACAATTTGCCATAATTTACGAAGTATTCACTTACTTTTAAAACTAAAGACTTCAACTAGTTATCGCGTGTCGCCGCGGTGTTCATAACTTACAGCTAATATGGTATACAAGGTCGAACCTACCCAGGAATGCTAGGAGACACGCAATGCTCAGGCTTAATTTAATTATTGTTATGTGTGATTGTGGTATGGTAAGTAGGTGAGGCGGATTTGATTCATTGTGACAGTTTTCAATCTCCATAATTAATAGTATACTTATTGCGAAATGTATGGGAAAGTCTTCGTGATTTGTGGTATTTATTCAATAAATACCCAATAAACTCCAGCACCCTAATTGCGTAACACACTATCAATAGGAATCAGAGTCATTTTGAAGCAAATTGCTAATCCATTGCTTCATAAGTTCGAAAAATTTGTCAGCTCAACCCGTAAATAACGCAATGAATGTTGTTGAACTGTCAAAATGAAACCGATTCTGATTGATAATGTGTTACGCAATTGCCCTGCAGTTGATATTTTAATCCTTATGCGAGACTGCATCGATTGGCGTTATAGAGGTATGAGGAACAGGGTGTAAAGTTCACTCATCCTCCATAGAAAAGGGAGGATCCTCCGACCAGATGGGTGTAGTGTCTGGTGGGGAACTGCCCGACGATTTTTTTTTTATTGAACCTCGCATTTCAACCTAGGAGGTTGTCGTCTGCTTAACCGGACTTGCCTGTGGATGCCTCAATAAATAAATTGAGGCCTCCAACCAGGGCTTCAAAAACTTGAAAAACTAAGCGACTACATGTTAAGGGAAGGGCACCCCCTGTGGGGTACGGGCCTCGGTTTAGGGCATCGCTGGAAGAGGGCATCAAGGGACAGGCTGGATCGGAATTACCGATGATTGATGTCGGGGTTATGTTGTATATGCTAGTTGCGCGGTAAACTTTGCTTGCGCGATGCAGGATGTTGCGTGACGTCAATGAGATGTAATCGTAGATACCGCTGCAGAATCATAAAATAAAGCATGACAATTGAAGTGTTTTTCTACCTGAGTGTACCTAACATTTGTCCAAAATCTGTGACTGCAGTTAGCATTTATTCAAACAGTTAAGGACAGTTTTCTAAGAATGTATGTGATCCAAAAAAATACGCAATCGCCAATGTTTTTAATAGACAGATTTTTTTTAATGTTGGTAGAAGTACCTATATCCACTTGTCCACCTATCTATACTAATATTTATGTAATAATAATCACACTAATATTATAAAGGCGAAAGTTTGTGAGTGTGTGTGTTTATATGTCTGTTACTTCTTCACGCTCAAACGGCTGGACCAATTTTGATAAAATTTTGTATGGAGGTAGCTGACACTCTGGATTAACATATAGGCTGTTTTTATCCCGATACTCTCACGGGATCGAAACTTATGCGGGTGAAACCGCGGGGCGCAGCTAGTATGTACAAAAACTGCAGAGTTTGTTTGTTTTTGTTTGTTTGAACTAATTTCTGGAATTACCGGTCCGATTTGAAAAATTGTTTTTGCATTTGTTACCCCAATTCTTGTGGAAGGATATTCTATTTGACATCACGCTAGGACCCATAGGGACAAAGTAAAAACAAATAAAAAAAAAAAAAAAACCAGAAAGAACGCTCCGCGAAAACGAAGCAATAGCGCGGGCAGGCGAATAAGAAATTTCAAAGCCATGATCGCACAGTTCCCTTATTACGGCTTTAAAACAAGATAGTAGTTTGCGTCCGCACTCCTAAAACCAGACAAAGTAATCTATCATTTAACATAACATACAATGAACCTGTAATTTCACCGGAATCCACATCCAACACCGCGACAAAGCAATACTGCTTTCCTGACAAAAATACAGTACCTTCCCGAACGAATTCTTTCACAGTAACTCCTCTACTATAATTCAAGGCAAATTTAGATTCATGTTGTCGAGTATCTGGTCCAAGCAACAACGTCTGACCCCAATCCTTTGGGAAAATACATTTTCGCATTACATAGTCCGTTGTATATGTAGTGGTGCTTTTCCCGTTCACATGATATAAATCCTCTGTTGCCTTGACTTGCACTCCGAGAGTAAAGTAGGTTATTCTTAGCTGTGAACAGATAAAACTGTGACTTAGTTAATCATAAAGTTCAATACAAAAATGTTTCCTCTATGGAAGAAAATTTACTCTGAAAAATATACAGTTAAGCACAAATACACATAATTGCAGCCAAACATCTGCAGCCCCGCCGCGCCGTTTCCCAACTATGTATGTTGGGGCCGGCTCCAGTATAAATACCAGTATTTTACATAGGGCGACTGCCTATCTGACTCCACAACCCAGTTACTGGGTAACGCCCCTTTGTAAGACTGATTGTCAGACTTTCGGGCTTCTGAGGAGTCGTAACGACTGTCAAAGATCGACGAATAAGCTATTGGTCTCAGCTACCAACGGCTTAACGGGCTTTCCGAGGCACGGAGGGGTCTTGGTATGTAAAGATGGTCACCCATCCACGGACCAACCGCGGCAACGGTAGCTTAAACTGATCAATCGACTCTTGCGGTTGTTATTGGCGCAGCCAAACTATAATATTATTATCCAAGTAAAAATAAATTATTACCTCATTTTCGGTTTTCGCAGTTTTTAGGATCATACTAAGTTCTGTGCAATTTCGTTTAACTTTTCGTCCTGTGTATGTATAATTAGCACATTAAATACCTCTCCATAACTTTTATTCAGCCTCATAAGTTCATTATTCTCAAATATGTAAATGTACCTAAGTAACGTTAGATATATGGAAAAGGTACTGTTAATTAGCAACAAAAAAAGGGCCACCGGTCATCATAATATATTTCGTTTCATAATCATAACTTTCATTTTTAAAATATTACTCTGAATAAAAGCATTGCCCACCTTTTGACATTACACAATGCGATAATAAATCACAAGTACCTAACCCAAGCACATGATAACGCTACTAAATTGCGTGGGTAGGTCATAATAATGTAATAAAAAGACATCACCATGAATATATTTATGAAATTAAGAAAACTTCTGGACTATGCAAATTTCATTGTAATTAAGGGCTCGGTAAAAGTATGAATATGGGCCCCAGATGTAAAACTAAAGATACTGCAAGCTGTCTGTGATTGCGAGGCACTGGAGGTAAAAGCCGAAGTTTTAGGAAAATGCCGAATTTTCTGGTAAATGCCGAAGCTTTAGGTCAATGCCGAAGTTTTTGGTAAATGCCGAAGTTTTTGGTAAATGCCGAAGTTCTAGGTAAATACCGAAGTTTAAGGTAAATGCCGTAGTTTTAGGTAAATACCGAAGTTTTAGGTAAATGCCGAAGTTTTAGGTAAATGCCGCCGAATTTTTAGGTAAATGCCGAATTTTTTGATAAGAGCCGAAGTTTTAGGTAAATGCCGAAGTGTTTGGTAAATGCCGAAGTTTTAGGTAAATGCCGAAGTTTTAGGTAAATGCTGAAGTTTTAGGTACATGCCGAAGTTTCAGTTAATGCCGAATTTTTAGGTAAATGCCGAAGTTTTAGGTAAACGCCGAAGTTTTTTGTTCGATCTAAAATTTTGAGAAATTTTGTAAACATAACATCGCGCTTGTATTCCCCGAGAGGATTGGCAGAAGTGTACTTATAGTACACCCATATTTCGTTATGTTTAAGTCCCATGTAACAAGGAGCGAGCCTATTGCCGTCAACCGGGTACACATCCAGACTCCGGGCTGCTACTGAGAAGTTCCAGATGGAAAAATCCGTTAACGTTTTGGCCGACCTCGACCTCAAATGGATTCAGGAACTCATGTTCAGCAGTAGTGCTTGCGACCACATCAAGGTTATGAGTTTTTTTGTAATCGCTACTAAGTAACGTATTGTCTTGAAACACCTGTAGAATTGATTTTTATCTTCATAATTTTTGACGGCAAAGTTATAATAATTTATATTTTTAAAGAAACTGGTATGACTTTATTAACTGGATGGTACTGTAGAGGCTATCAATGAAGCCTCACCTCTTTTTAGAACAGGCTGGTCATAATTGATGGCATCTGCTGTTCGACCGTTCAAGCGTGTGACCATTCAAGATTTAGATCATAGAGTGAGTAATATTCAAAGATTAGGTTTGACGTGTGAGATAGGAAGTAAAGAAGAAAGTAAATAATTGTTTTGATAAATCGTGGTTTCACTTCTGTCCTAGCAAAATTATAAATATGTGAACGATGTTATAACGCAAAAAAACTCCTGCGTTTTCACAAAGTAACTTTGATGTTAAGCGACTAAAGACTTTAAGAAAAGTAGGAACACCGTTGCATACCGCATCCATCTTTCTATTATATATCTATGGCCAGACGAGGCCGCACTTGAATATTTTGAACCCACTTTTTGTTGGATTTTTTCAAAGTTGAATTGCAAAGATTGTTAGAAATGTACGTTAAAATATTAATTACCAATGTAATGAGGAACTGTATCGGCTGTTGCCGCTGTGTTATGCTTCGAAATAAATGGACTGATGGTTCATGAATCTGTAATCTATTTTCAATGATTTCAAAAGGTCTATTTTACTTTAATTAATGAGAATAATATGACGATGACGTGACGTCTCCGATGAAGGCGAGACGACGACCATGACTGGCCCCCTGGCGGCGCGAAGTGGAGATGCGGTATGGCTCCGCAGGCATGGACGCGGAAAGTCCTGCCGTGCGCCATCTGGCGGTGGCGGGGCCGTAACAGGTACTTTGTAAACTTGTTCTTGGTTAATACTTTTGCGGTTTATAGAACATTTTATTTCTTTAAGCGTTGTAAACTTTATTTACGCTAGGATTTATTTACTGTATTATTTGTTGGGCTGCAAAGTCCAATACAATACCTATCTACTGCATATTGGAACGAAGTATCTTGTCGCACATTATCTCTGCGGACTTGGCGATCGAGAGCTAGACCGAAAAAAGTGCAACATTTTGACCGCCACGACAGTTTTGCTACAGTATGTGTGTGTGTGTTTACGAGCGTATGTCTATGTATAGGTACACACAGACCATAGATATAAGAATACAGTTGATGCGCATCCCGTACAGGATGCGCATCAATTGTGTTCGTATGTGTTTCTGTAAGCTAATATTATAAAGAGAAAGTTTGTTGTTTTCTTGTTACGCATTTGAATGTTTGGCACACGGGTAGACTATAACCTGCGAGGCAATTGCGTAACACATTATCAATCGGAATCGCTTTCATTTAGACAGTTCAACAACATTCATTGCTTTACTAACGTGTTGAGCAGAAAAATTTTTCGAACTTATGAAGCAATGGATTAGCAATTTGCTTCAAAATGATTCTGATTCCGATTGATAGTGTGCTACGCAATTCGTGTGCTGGATAAGGGCAAAAGATACTTGATGCCCCAATATTCCCTAGTCATAGATAAGAAAAAAAAAACATCGAAAGGAACTCCATACCAACCCGTCCCACGACACCTCTCGTTTTTTTCCTATTCTTTATGTCGTTGGATTTGCAAAAAGGCAGACTACACTGTTTGAACGACTGTACAGATAACGCTGATATGTTTCTCTATTTACGTATATTTTTAACTAGCTGTGGCCGCGACTTCGTTCGCTTGCATGACAGAAAAGGTTTTAATTGTTTTGCGCGGAACTCTAATTATTTTTCTAAAATAAAAGTAGCCTAAGATACTCCTTATTACATCCGCTATCTGCCAGTGAAAGTCCCGTCAAAATCGGTCCAGCTGTTTCAGAGATTAGCCGGAACAAACAGACAGACAAAAATTGTAAAAAATGTTATTTCGGTATATGTACCGTGTATACATACGCATATGCATTTAATAAAAAAAACCGGCCAAGAGCGTGTCCTCAGTGTAGGATTCCGTAGTTTCCCGTCCGTCACAATAAGTGTTCCCACTTGTGAGTTTAAAGGTATCCATTATGTTCGCGCTCCAGCAGCGCTCCGCGCTCCTGCAACTGCTCCCGGTAGTGGGTACGTGCGCGAACACGGAGCGGGCAACATTGCACGCTCCGCGGCAGGCGCTCCGACTCGTGACGGTTTTTAGCGCGAACATTGCCTTAGCATGTTCCTGATAAAAGTTTTATGTAGTTACTAGCTTCTGCCCGCGACTTCGTCCGCGTGAAATTCGTACTTTCCTCTAAAAGTTTCGAAAATGTATGTTGGTATGATCTTTATAATTAATTTAGATAAATAAGTATTCGGGCCAATTTTTAAGTTTATAGAACAAAGGAATCAGATTTTTCAAATAAACTGTAACCCCGCTTTTCACCCCCACAGGGGTGGAATTTTGAAAAATCGTTTAAGATGTGTTCATAACTTGACTCAAAGTTTATTTATACCAATTTTCGAGCTGATCAAGCCATGCAGTAAAATCCTCCCCTTTTCTACCTCTTTTCACTTAGTTAGGGGTAAATTTTCGAAAAACCCTGATACACGTTATTAATTATTTTTAGTCCTTAGTATAAATACTGAGTTTCAAGTTAATCGGACAGGGCGTTAAAATTCTTCCATACAAATTTTGACACCCCCCAATACCTCTTTAAGGGGTATTTTAGAAAAACGAAAAATTCCAAACTTCATAATTTACTTAGATAAATATTCGTGCCAAGTTTCAAGGTTATTAACTCAAGAAATAAGATTTTTCATACAAACAAAATCCCCCCTTTTCACCCCCTTAAAGGTTGTATGCCGTTCGCAGTCAGCTGTGAGACGTCATTCCCTCTCAGTGTAGGTTTCAGACTCGCGAGATAATGTCTGAATGACTGCCGTTCGCGGTCAGCTGTGAGAAGTAATTCTCGTTGTGCAGCAGTTTCAGCTTCTCGGGATAACGGATGTTGTTCTCGGTCAATGGTACCACAGTATAAATATGAACAGTATGGAAACTAGGCCTATTTGTTGAAATAATTACCTACGCCTCATTGGAGCGTTAGGGTTGTCACTCTTAATGTCAGTAAAATTGATAAGTGTTTTATTGTAACGAAGTTTTTAACGTGGTGTGCGGTTAGAAGTTGACTGATTATCTTTCCCTCCTTCTGGTCAAAACGTAAATCCAAGATGGCGGCTGCGAAAAAATTCAAATTTTTCGTCGTGAATATCATTTTCATAGTTTTCGAGGGTGCTAAAGCCGAAAGGTAAGAATGATTTATTGTTATAACAATAAATCATTCTTACCTTTCAAGATCAGCAGGGAGTTTAAAAAAGGAAAGCTCCGGTTTTGAAGAAGCCGAGTTCAAGGCCGTATACCACACAACACGCTCGAGGCATTTTTATTAAAAAGATGGACGATCCGTGGCGCAAGGAATAAATTAAATACACGACTACTCGTTCCAACACGGCACCCGTGACTGAGAGTACCCCAACTATCGCTTAGGAGTATCGTAGATGCGCGCGTCTGTGTGAGTGTGCCGTTGCGACCGTTTGTACGTAGTTTCCGTACTGTTCGTATCTTTCTACTGTGATGGTACGCCTTAGCTCTCGTTGAGAAGAGCTTTGAGACGTCCGTGATGTAGCTCGTCTTGCTCTGTCAGCTGCTAATCGCATCTCTCTCTCTGGAGAGTTTTCATTGGCTCGAGAAGTTGAGGCTCTAACTCTCATAGAGTTTAACCGATTTGCTCTTTCCTCTGCCGATTCTTGAGATCGCGTAATTCTCATTCTCTTAGCTTTACTCGAAGTTCGAGATAAAGATAATGGTTTTTTAGGTGGCATTGTGTAATAATCTACGGTAACGAAAAGGCTGTCAGTTACCTAACAAAATAACCTACGTTAGAGGTCCTAACTTTAGCTACCTTACACTTAAAATCTTAATGACTATTTACACTAAAATATTCTAATGGAATTATACCCAGAAATATATAGATACAACTCACAACAAAAAAGAAATGAAAATCTGAAACGCCTGTGCAATACTATCTACCTATACCTACTTCACTTAAAAATAAATACTTATAACTACTCATACCTATTTTACAAAATAACAACAAAAGAAATTCAAATAAACTATTTAAAGACTAAAAGTCGCGCTGATAAGCACGGTTTCTCAATATCAATTATTGTCTGTCAATAAGGTCGAACGCTCTGAACGCATGGAGGCAACCGTTACACAAAAATAATCCTTATAGCATGACTCAGTAGTCACGTGGGACGGCACGATGGCTTATTTCATGTATAAGTTTGGTGTTTCTATACCGATTTCTATGATTCTTTTTTTTTTTGAATAGGTAATAATGTTAACTTTTTTAAATTAGGGATGAGTGAGAGTATTATAAACGTAAGAGTAAACAAATATAATCAGAATGCTCCGAACTGCTAAGCTATCAGGAGTTACACGTGTTATTGTGAGTCAACCATAAAAGATAGACGTATGCTGTTGCGGGATATTTTTTAGACAATTTTATGTAGAATATTTCCGTCATACATGATTTCTATGTAACTTTAACCATTAAGGCTGCACACGCGACGGAAGCTTAAAAAATGGAGTAACTTCTCCCGTTTTCCCAACATTTCCCTTCACTACTCTGCTTCTATTGATTGTAGCGTGATGAAAAGTATACTATAACCTGCCCAGGAGTATGAAGAATAATTGTACCAAGTTTCGTTAAAATCCGTCGAGTAGTTTTTGTTTCTATAAGGAACATACAGACAGACAGACAGACAGACAGACACAGACAGACAAAAATTTTACTGATTGCATTTTTGGCATCAGTATCGATCACTAATCACCCCCTGATAGTTATTTTGAAAATATATTTCATGTACAGAATTGACCTCTCTACAGATTTATTATAAGTATAGATAAGATACCGCCAATGCCAAGGAGAGACCAACCGAACAATTCGATAATACCCGATCCAATGTAATAAGTACCTACAGCGCCATCTCTCGGGGAATTGGGTTACTAATTAATACATAGACGTGCCAGAAGTTTTCGGTGGTAATTTTAGATTGCGAGAACCGATTTTAATAATTCTTTTTTTGTTAGAAAAAAAAAATACGCTCAGGATAATAAAATATGTAAACGAAGTTAAAAAAAATGCTTGCATATACGATTGTACTATAAACTTAGTCCAGAAATTATATAACTTTTTGTCTTTTTTGTACAAAAACTGTTGTTTCCATCAAGTTCAAAATGATTTTCCTAGAAAGTCCTTATAAAGTTCTACTTTTCAGATTTTTTTCATATTTTCTAAACTTATGGTTCAAAAGTTAGAGGGGGGGGGGGGACACATTGTTTTTTACTTTTGGAGCGATTATTTCCGAAATTATTGACATTATCAAAAAATGATTGTAGTAAACCCCTATTCATTTTTAAATATCTTTCCAACAATATATCACACGTTAGGGTTGAAATAAAAAAAAAATCACTTCCCACTTTACATATAGGGGGGCTACCCTAATAGAACATTTTTTTCCAATTTTTATTTTACCACATTGTCGGCGTGATTGATATACATATTGGTACCAAATTTCAGCTTTCTAGTGCTAACGGTCACAGAGATTAAGCGAGGACGGACAGACGGACGGACAGACAGACATGGCGAAACTATAAGGGTTCCTAGTTGACTACGGAACCCTAAAAAGCGGTTATTTCAATATTACGAACAGACACTCCCAATTTTATTTATTTGTATAGATATAGATTGAGACATACTTCGTTCCAAAACACAAATCGCAGACGTGGGCAACACAGCCGCCAAACTAAAGTGGAATTGGGCAGGCCACATCTGCCGCATGTCGCAACAGAATTGGGCAAAAGTAGCCACTGACTGGATTCCGAATAACAGGAATCGGCGACGCGGTAGGCGCAGAAAGGGATGGCGTGACGAATTGGACGCCTATCTAAAGGATTGGCCAGATGTAGCAAGAGACAGGAGAAAGTAGAAAGACGGAAGGGAGGCCTTTGCCCTGCAGTGGGATATAGCAGGCTCATAATAAAAAGAAACATTATGAAATTGTATTGTGTAAATATATTAATTTTATTTCTTTGGTTTGTCTTTTTTGATGCTGCAAAAGTTTACGTCCACATCATCACGTGAACTCCGTCTGATGCTGGAAACCAGCGTTATGGCTCTGTATCGCAAAGGGTCACGCATTGTGTTGAGCAAACCCACGCAAAACGGCCACGTTTTACGTTGATGAGACATTATTATTTCCCCCAACTTTTTATTTTTTGTATTTGTGTTTTTCCTATGCGTCATATTTATTTTCTTCTTTCTATGAATTAGATAGTAATTGGTAAACAGTTAACCAGTCATTAACAATAAGTACTATTTTTAAAAGCTCGTACTGACCATTACGGGATCCTATCACATATAAATCAGCAGAAACAAACGTGCTGATATTTCAATACTAACAAGCCTTACCCAAAATAAAAGTAACCCCAATATTTAACCTAAATTACGGTTATGTTTGTTTTAACCTTTACACGCGAGAAGATAATTAATTCGCTGCAAAGGTTTCGTGGTCTCGATTAGACATGATCCTATGACCATGACCTTCTGTAATTATACCTAAAATAAACACAACATATTTAACTAATGTTATTGCAAACATGAGTAAGTGGGCAAAATTGCAATACTGTTCGTATTGAAATTCTGTTTTATTTTTGTTATTAATCTTAAGATTAGGAAGTATTTTGCCATAATTTCTAAATTCAGGAGCCTTTACTTTTATTATTATTGTGTGTTATCATCACCTATTTCTGAGATTGCTGGTAAACCTGTAATTGGCCACTGTGTAAGTCCATGGGTACTGTTGCCTAAGGTACACAGAAGCTGTTGGTGTAAATAAATATATAAACTAATAATTACTTAATAAATAACACGGCTCGCATTGTCAGGAGGTTCCTCTTTCATTTATTTATTCACATTTAAATAGAGTAAATACAATTGGTGGTGCTCCATGTTACATTGTTTGGTCTTATATTCTATTTAGCCTTATTATGGCATGTGAATCTACAAATCCTCTTTCTGGAACCCTGACCGGTAGCTTGGACCCTGTTCCAGATACCGGTGGGCTACTATTTTTTATATTTTAAATGTTTTATATTTTTTTTTTATATTCTAATATTTAAAAATATAATTTATATCTGTTTAACTGAAGACAGGAATAAATAAATAAAATAAAGTAGGTCCTAAATGAGAATTCATTGGACGGCAGACAATAAACCCGTATTTTCTTTCATACAATACACTTTTCCCGCTCCCATATTTTACTACAATACAAATATTACGCAAAATCTATCATTAATTATCATTAACCGGCAATTGTTTTAAAGCACATTAAATTTAACCATCTCCAAAACGCAAGTCATTAGCAATTATGTACAGGCTGACTTTCTTTTACCGCTTGGCACAGAAATTTATTTTTATTTTTCACAAAAAATAAAATAAAAGATCTCTTTTTTATTGACGTCGGCCAATGGCCCAAAGGCTGCAATCAAAGGATTGAATGTCTTTACAAACTCATTGGTAATATCCACGCGAGAAGGGTGCCCTTAAAAGTTGTTTTTTTATAAAATACTAGCTTTTGCCCGCGACTTCGCTCGCATCATAATTCATCATACACATGGCGCCATCTATTGTCATAATAACGTTATTGTTGTTTTCCTCGGGAACAACACTTTTTTTCGGGATGAAAGGTACCCTATGTCCGTTTCTGAACGCCTGATAACATATATGCAAAATTTCAGGATGATTGGTTCAGTGGTTTAGGCGTGAAAAGGTAACAAACAAACTTACTTTCGCATTTATAATAATACTAGCTGCGCCCCGCGGTTTTACCCGCATAAGTCTCGATCCCGTGGGAATATCGGGATAAAAAGTACCCTATGTCCTTTTCCGGGACTCAAGCTATCTCTATACCAAATTTCATCAAAATTGGTCCAGCCGTTTGAGCGTGAAGAAGTAACAAACATATAAACACACACACACACTCACAAACTTTCGCCTTTATAATATTAGTGTGATGACTATCTGCGCCCCGCGGTTTTACCCGCATAAGTGTCGATCTCGTGGGAATATCGGGATAAAAACTATTCTATGTCCTTCCCCGGGACTCAAACTATCTCTATACCAAATTTCATCTAAATCGGTTCAGTGGTTTAGGCGTGAAACGGTAACATACAGACAGATATAGTTACTTTCGAATTTATAATATTAGTTAGTATGGATTAGTTAGGATTATTTGTCGATTTATTCGATTACTGTGCCGTAAGCTTGCACTCCGTTCTACAAAATTAATATTTTACAGTTCATTGATATAATGTCAAATGTGAGATAATTTAACGTTGATCGTAAACACAAATTTGTCCGAATCATAATGTTATGATTTAAATAAATATGTATTTGTGTTTTTACGGCCGGGTTCAATTTGAAATTGGTTGTTAAAATATGTTATTTATGGCAACAAAATATGTACTGCTTCATATTATCTAGTGATAATATGAAGCAGTAAGTACAAATTATTCAACCTCCGCACAGCGAAGTCACGGGCAAAAGGTAGTCCTTTTGGAGAAGGTGGAGGTTGAACATTTTCGGAGGGAACGTAGATACAATACGCACCACGAAAGATGAGACAACTTTATTATTTCGTAATAAATATTATACACATTATGGGTACTTAACTATTTCGTACACGACTTACCTGCGCAAGCATACTGAGCTCATCAAATCAAATCTTTCGTGGCCCGTATTATACTACCGGGAATAAAAGAATTTTATATTCTAACATAAATGGTCTATTTGTGCGATTTCATCGAAATCCATTCTGGGGTAAGGCGTGAAAAGGTACCTGACACACAGACAGAGTTACTTTCGCATTTATATATTTTATGGAAGTATGAACTATAAGAAAACCGCCATTTGAAAAAAAAACCGAGTGTGCTTATGACCACACGACTGAAGTGAAACTTCAAACGTATTTGGCTATGAGAGGAAGAGAGAAAGAAAATGTGCGCGCGCACTGCTTTCTCTTGCTTATATTCCCCACTCAACTCCCGTTCGCCTCGCCCGATCACACTTTTTGTAACGCGTTCGCCAGCTTACTCCGCAAGTCAAGCGTGCGTAAAGAAGTTTCACTTCAAAAATCAATCTACCTAGCCTTATTCCAACTATTACAGGAAGGCAGCAATGCAGCTCAGCATTAATAAGCAATGGTACGTTTAGATTTAAAGAGCGGATGCAAGCTTTATTGCATTTTTATGAGAATTAGGGGTGCTTGCATAGTCGCGGGTTCCCGGTAAAAACAAGTGTGTACCGATCGGTGCGGGCAAAAGAGCCTCGTTTTAACTTAGGCGCTCACATATAAAGAAGCAGGTAAAACATTGTAACAGTTTCTTTTTACTGACGTGTAAAAGTGTTTGTACAAACCTACTTACAGAAAATAAATCATTTATCATTTCATATCAACCTGCAGCTATCTGTACCGGAAAACCGGTAAAAAGGGAAGCCGGTGTCAAGGAGCAGGTTTCCCGATAGATCTGCACCTTCTGGAAAACCCAACAAATACCCTACTGTTTATAAGGTTTATTCAAATGTATGTTTCCAATTTTTGGTAAGTATTTCAAATTAAACAAATATCAACTTTATTTTGGTGTTAATAATTTAGATTTCAGAGTGACTAGCACTATTTAAAAACAAATATGAGTATTTGGAAAAATAACTTTAATGTCCACACAATAAAGTTCCGTTTAAGCTACTACTTCAAACATTTTTGAGTGACTAGCACTATTTAAAAAGTTATAAATTTTTTTGAAGTAGTAGCGTAAACTGAACTTTATTGTGTGGGCATTAAAGTTAGTTTTCCAAATACTCATATTTGTTTACATGTTTGCCAAATAAATCTCGAACGGTGATTAGGGTATAACAGTACTAATAAGATCAAAGTAAATCTTATACCTCCACCGACTATACTTACGTAATTAGTCACTCTCAGTTGACCAACTACTCTCACAGGATGACAATTTACGATAGTTGCCCCTGCAGCCTCCCCTCCATCCCGGAAATTGGTTTAGTACAACTTTTCCAAACTTTCCGTCCAACTTACGATGAGTGGATACCTTTTGAACACAAGCAGATGTGTAAGTAAAGTTGTAATGCAACTATTTTAACTAATAATATTTTTATCTAAAAGTTAGTCATCATAAGCAGCCTATAATGTTCCCACTGCTGGAACACAGGCCTCCTCTCTGTGAGAGGGGCCGTAACCTACCACGCGGGCCCAGTGCGGGTTGGTAGATGTCACATGTCTTCGAATTTTTGGTTCTAGGACATGCCGGTTTCCTCACAATGTTTTCCTTCACCGTTTTGAGAGCAGTGGTGATGAAATAATTTACACAAAGTAAAGCGCCTGTCTGGGTTCGAACCTACGACCTGTAACTTATAAGTCGCGGCCGATACCACTGGGCCACCACTGCTCCACGCTAAAAGTTAGTGCGACTAATAAATGGGTCTTTTAAGGTAAGATAGGAAGGAATACAAAGGTTTTGTGTCCGGTTGATGGCAATAGGTTCGCCCCCTTTTACATGGGATTTAAACATATCTGTATATAGGTACACCTCTTTTTTTGTAGATGGAAAATCATCAAATGACTCCTCCCGCTCTGGGTGGAGCGGAAGGAAGTGTCAGACTCTTACTGACTAAAACCCACCCGTGTTCCTTCCTTAGCCCTTTATGTTCCGGGGCAGCGGTAACCCTTTCGGACAATGCCGCTGACCCGGCACAACCCCGCTGACCCGGCACAATCCCGCTGACCCGGCACAATCCCGCTGACCCGGCACATTCCCGCTGACCCGGCACAATCCCGCTGACCCGGCACAATCCCGCTGATCCGGCACGATCTCGCTGACCCGGCACAATCCCGCTGACCTGGCACAATCCCGCTGACCTAGGTACACCTCTGCCTTAACCCGTCGGGGATTACACGCTGTCTGTTATGTAATTTTAAAAAAAGGGAAAAAATAATAAGTATACGTTAATTCGGACTGCATAAAAGATACTGAGAAAGAGATTAAAAATAAGCGACATTTCCAAAATAAATAAAAGTAAAAAGTTATTTGAAAAAAGAATGGGTAAAGGTCTCCCCATATTTCATAATTTATTACCATCTTTGGAAAATTTGTTAAAAGCGTCCAAATATTATCCTTGGCCCAATTTTGCGGAGAGATCCTTTAATAAAGGTCCCTACTTTGTATTTTAAAAAGTCCACTTTTCTGCATGCATTTTCTTATAATATAATCCACTTCATTCCATTGTAGACTTACATACATAACCTGAACACTATTCATTTAAAACCTTCAATAACTTTAAAACATCTAAACTGAAGTGAAAAGATATGTCGTTTTTGTATGTTTATTTAGCATGCTTTCACTTTCACGCAGTCACGCTAAAACGGCTGAATGGATTTGCATGAAATTTGGCACATAGGTAGACAATGACCTGGATTAGGACGTATAATACTTTTATCCTGATATTCCCACGAGATCAAGACTTATGCGGGTGAAACCGCGGGGTGCAGCTAGTTTTAACTAAAGAGAGTTGTAAAATGCAACGGTGTTACTAACCATTACAAAACCTATTTAGAATAACCTTTCATGGACATAATATTTTCCCCAATTTATTATATTTACTTAATCACTTAGGTGCTTGAAGGTAAGCACAATTATTATATACAAAAAAACAAACTTTTGATCTAAAAAAAAGCATAAATCCACATTTAAGTAATGATCGGAAAGAAAAATGTAAGTTTTCGCTCTGACATATTTTTTTTGTAAACAATTAGTTATCTTTGAAGAGTTAAGAGAGGCTCTTGGCTGGGTAATATCAGCCGCACGGGTTGATCGATCAGGTTAAGCTACGCTTGCCACGGTCGGTCCGTGGATCGGTGACCATCCTTACATACCGAGACCCCTCCATGCCTCGAAAAGCACGTTAGCCGTTGGTCCCGGCTGTCTGTCATTCTGGGATCTTCGACAGTCGTTATAGGTCATCAGAAGCCCTAAAGTCTGACAACCAGTCTTACCAAGGGGTACCTATTGTATTACCCAGTAACTGGGTTGTGGAGGTCAGATAGGTAGTCTCTCCATGTAAGATACTGATATTCAGCTGCATCCGGTCAGACTGGAAGCTGACCCCGATATAGTTGGAAAAAGGCTAAAGCAGATGTGAATTAGTTATCTTAGAAATACATATTTTAAAAAATTATCTTTCACCTACATACTTCCACAAAAAAAGTTAAACACCATCTACTACAATCCGCTCAACATATATATCAGTGCGCGCGTGCGTTCCGAGCTTACAACACAGCCTTCAGGCTTCAGTCGGTTTCAGGAGTCGCGCGAATCAGCCGCGCTGTCATAGCCGCCCGCCCAAAAAGTTCGCGTTAACAACTGTTGTTCCAAGTTTTATTCAGTGGTTCGAAAGTGTTGTTTGTGGTCTGTTGTAGTGTTGTGTGAGGTGGTTTGGTGTAAGGTATGTATTTAGTAATAGTTATTTAGTATTTTGGATTTTTCTAGAAGAGTTTTCAGGGAAATTTGTGATTTTTTTTTTCGAAGTTTATGTTTATCGAAAATGGGTTGTTTTTTTACGGATTCGGCATAGTAAAACAGATAGACGTATTAATCATTAATAATGATAATTATTTTACTGGACTACTGGTGGACTACTCAACTATTTAATTTTCTCTGAAAAACGTCATGTTTCCTCGACGTTAACACATTTTTTTTACATTGTCCTATAATTTTTAACTAACTTTACTTCAATACATAAGTACTTCTAAAGCTTTTAATGTTATTGAAATCATCTTCAATTATTCTGCTCATCGATGGAGTTTATTTTAAGCGATAATTCGATTAAATTAACTAGGCCACCTTTGAAAATATTTACATAAGCGCTGTAAGTTAGACGGCAAACGTTTGCTTTTCAGGTAGTTATTTTAATCAAACTAAAGTTCATTTGTTTACGAAAAATTTTTGTGTTGATGAATAGAATGATATAACTTGAATTATTAACGGAACTTTGTACATATGTTTGCTTTCTTCCCAAAAAGATTTAAACAACTAAATAAATTCCACGTAAATGAACTAAATAAATGATTGATAAACTTATTAATATCACGTCTGATCAGACCATTACAACAATATGGACTTTACAAGAGACTGTGACCTTTGACCTCAGATGTTTTTACGGTGGTTTTCCTCTGAACAGTCGGCTAGGAAACATCGAGCTTACCTAGTTTCAATTTTATTAATACATATAAAAGTGTTAATTTAAATCAATTCACAAAAAAACACATGGGTTGAAACACTAGGGCCATGGGGCCGGAGTGACCACTTAGTATTTCGAGACATTGCCAAGCGGTTGGTCGACTCTCCACGTGACCAGAGGGCAGGCCTATTTTTTGGCCAAAGAATCAGCATTGCCATACAACGTGGAAGTGCTTGCCACGTTGCGTTGCTTGTTTTCTGTTGACAGCGATGCGGACGAATTTTTTGATGCCCTTTGATTATTTCCCCTCCTTTTTATATACTTGTACATTTTATTATTATTTTTAAACTGTTAGCTTTTAAATTATGGAAAAAAATAAATATTCACAAAAAAATAAGCATGTATTATTGATGATATTGTGAATTTTGCAAGGAAAGTCAGGAGAGCGTTGCCTATCTATGGAACTTAAATAAAAGAAGGATTAAATAATATAATTTATGATCACGAAAATCTAGGCTGTCTTTTTTCCACTCTTAGATATCGTGAAAGGCAATTTAAGGATAACGTCAAGAAGAGATAGCATCTGCTTCTTAATTCTGATTCTTAATCTGTTTCTTGAAAACCAGCGCTGGGGCTCTGTCTTGTATAGGGTCGCAACATAAAGCTGAGCGATAGCCGGTCGGAGTTCCATAGTGTCGAAATAAAATCTTGCGTGGATGTGACGCATGTTTTCCCCTACCTTTTTATTTTTATTTTTTGTGTTTGTTCTTTTTTGCGTCATTTTCACCGCAAATAAACGTATTTTCTTTCTTTCTTTCTAATTGTAATATAAAAGGAATTGCAATCTCCAACTGATTTGCCAAGCATGCGGTGATCATGACATCTTCTTCTTTAACCGTTTATTGTAACCGTCATTGAGAGGCGTCATTCAGTAGCATAGAGGGGCTTGTGGCTAAGTAATAAAGGCCACACGGGTCGATCGATCAGGTTAAGCTACGCTAGCCACGGTCGGTCCGTGGATGGGTGACCATCTTTATATACCAAGACCCCTCCGTGCCTCGGAAAGCACGTTAAGTCATTGGTCCAGACTGCCACTAGTAAATCTTTGGTAGTCAGAAGCCCGAAAGTCTGACAACCCGTCTTACTAAGGGGTAATTTATACCCAGTAACTGGGTTGTGAAGGTTAGATAGGCAGTCGCTTCATGCAAAATACCGGAAGCCAACCCCAATATAGTTGGGAAAAGGCTGAAAGACTAATATTCAGTAGTAATAGTTTTATATTTATTTATTGGCCTATCTACAATTGCTACACTGTTTATCCTTAAAATACAAGCAATATACAAACATAGTGTACAATATGATGCGATAGACACAGCATGCAAAAACAAAGTTATAATATAAATAAAGTTGCAATAATTGTGCAGAAATAACGCTTACAGCACTAATGATTAGTTTGACAATTAAATGAAGAAAGAAAAAAAAAAAGCCTGTAAGATTATGTTCATATCCTTGTTTATAGAAAGGCTTAAATAAAATAAAACCACATCTAATAAAAGTCTTGTCCAAGTCCAATAATAATTAATAGTTGTAGGGACGTTAATACGAAAGGGTTTTCCAATCCGACCCTTTTAACGAGTTTTCGAAAGCTTCTAAAACTTTACAATCACTTCGAAACTGTTATCAGTAAAACTGACCTTTTCATTAAAACATGTGTGTAATGTATTAAGAACATTATTATAAAGAAGAATAAAGATGGCAGATAGAGGGTAGAACTTGACTCCTACCAAAAGGAGTGGCTCGGAATGGCAGAGGACAGATGTGTGCGGAAAAGTGAGAGAGGGAGACCTTTGCGTCAGGCACTAGTAGTCTGGCATTTTTTGCTGAACTGGCCCTATTTTAGCGCAGCCGTGAGGCAAACTTTCCTGCTTATTTTTTTTTTTACATCGGACTTTATACTTTTTTTATTTAATTTTTACTTTTCGTTTTTATTTGATGTATGTATCTGGTGTATTGTGTGTCTTTTAGTCTGTGCTAAATAAATATATTTTCTTTCTTTTCTTTTTTCTTTGCCCAGTAGTGGGATATTACAGTATATATAAATTGATAGAGCAATGCAGTAGTGGTCCAGTGGTAACGGCTCCGATTAATGAGTTGTAGGTGAGGCGATTTACTTTGTGTAAATAATTTCATCACCATTGCTCTCAAAACGGCGAAGTAAAACATCATGAGGAAACTGGTACGTCCTAGAACCAAAAATTCGAAGACATGACATCTACCAACTCACATTGAGCCCGCTTGGTAGACTGCAGCCCATTCCTTCGAAGAGAGGAAGCCGGTGTCCCAGCAGTGGGAACATTATAGGCTGATTATTCCAGATAGATTTTTTTAGTAGCACTTTCTATCTGCTTAGCCTTTTTACCCGACTGCGCCAGAAGGAGGGTTATGCTTTTCGAGAGTGTATCGATGTATGTATGTATGTTTGTATAATTGTTTGGCACGCTCTGTGGCCTGAACGGCTCGATGGATTTTAGCTTGAGAGGTGTCGTTAGATTTGTATTAACTGTGGGAATGACACTGGGTATATCAAAATAAAAAAAAAAAACAAAATGGCGGATTTTTGGCGCCATATTGTGCCTTCAACAAATTTTTTTTCTCAAAACCTATCTAGTGGGGTATCAAAATAAAGGGTTTTAAAAGGTGATTTGTAATTCAGCCTTTAGGGCAAAATAAATTAAAGGAATCCCATATTCTAACAATCATATTTACTAGAAATCGTTTATTGTAAGGTCAAACAAAGAGGTACTCAAACAAAGATATACCATCCTTATTGCACCCGTATTGTGTTTTCGTACGCGGTGACAGTGGCGAGGTGCAGCGGGTAGCGGGAAGCGAGGTACCACCAAGGAACTTGGTACCACTCACTCCGTTCGCGCGCGGTGCTTTGGAAATCTAGCATGTATAAACTTGTGTGCGCGACAAAATTATGGAACGGGGAACCGAATTATCCGGCAGTATATTCGGTTCGGTAAGAACTTAACCGAATATTATTCGGTATTCGGTGAAACCACTATTCGGCGCATCTCTAGTAATTATATGAGACCCTGTCGCGGACAGCCAAATAGTAGGAGAGAGGAAGCTATGTAAACTCAGCTTCTCAGTCTTCTGAAATAAATTTATATTTGCAGAACTGTTAAGGTGGGTATGTTAAACAAACGTTTGATGTGTCATCTGTCATCAATCGATTTGATATAAAATGTAAATTGAACATTACAATCAAGTTTTGCAGCAAGTTTCAAAATTAGAAATTAAGATACCTTTAAAGAATAGTGCTATAAAGTCAGTCAATTATTCCCTAGTATCGAACGCTTTTTTACGCATAAGCCGTAGGATCGTTTAAAAAAAAACCTATTTATTTTACAAACTAGGCAACATTTTTACTTGTTAGGAAAAAAATTCCTGTAAGTAAGTTTATTTTGATTTTGTAAAGGCTGCCTTAACATCAAAGTCTATGTTTGCCTTTTTGACCTTCCAAAAATTACCTTCGTTTCACTGGCCAAAGATTTTTCATCTGTAGATAACTTTGACGTTTATACGAGTAAAATACATAGAATAATATTGACTTGTTCCACCAAGATGTTTCTTAGAAAATATTGGACTACAAAATGTCCGACAAACATTTTTTTTTTTTTTTTGTTTTGTAATTAGCGACCTGCCGGTAATATAATAGAATACTCTTTATTAAGTACACCATACGAATTACATACATATGTAAGTCTAGAAAATTTACATAGAATGACAGAATAAGCGGTATTATCTTATACTAGCTTCCGCCCGCGACTTCGTCCGCGTGAAATTTCACCCTCCCCCCATTCACCCCCTTAGGGGTGGAATTTCGAAAAACCCTTTCTTAGTGGATATCTACTCTTCACAAAGAACACACCCTGCAAATTTCATGTCTCTAGGACCAGCGGTTTAGGCTGTGCGTTGATATATCAGTCAGTCAGAACTTTGAATTTTATATGTATAGATAGATAGAAAACCTTTAGATGGATTTAAAAGGAGGAGAGACAATACTGCAGGTAGTCTGTAGTTTACTATTTACATAGACTTTGACTTAAATTTAGAATATGTGTACATAGTTGGTTTCGCTTTCGGCTTTTCTGAATTTATTTATAAATAAATTAAAAAATACGTATAATATGTATCGAAAGTTGTTGCCCTACCCTTAAACTACCTAAGCCTTTAAATTCAACTGCGATGGATGGAACTCGAAACTATAAACTTTGTAACTATCACTATTTAATAACACGTAACATTACTAAGGACTCATAAATTACGAAAATGTCTCATATTCTGTACATTTCTCAAACCTAAATATGCAAACATGTCCCAACTTTATACATTGCGACATTTCAAATATTTGAAACTCAACGTCACCTTTTGGACTATTTCGTAGGTAGGTACTCGTCATTGCCATAGATTTTATTTATTTATTTTAACTCTTCGTACGTCGAGTGCACACCATGTACCGATAACAATAAAATTTCTATTGTGTCTGCTAATTAGACGCGCAACGTGTCAAGGTAATTTTAACCTTATATCTCTAATATAAGCTTCAATTTAGGTTGAATTGCAAGGAGGCTGCGTAGTATGGAAATTTAAGTTTTATGTGAAATGATCCGTTTTCTTGTCATAAATGTTTGTCTCTATGTGCAGAGAAGCGAATGACGAAAACACGACTATTATTTACTAGGGAAGTTCGGATTATTCATCTTTTCCTGTTTTCTTATTGTATCCTCATGTTTTTCGGTGGAGCTTAGCTATATTTTTGTGGACAATTATGTTTTCAATCACGGTTTCTGTAATATTTTCTGTTTGGCACCGAATTCAAACACAAAATACTTTCTTTCACACTAGTTTCTGCCCTGACTTCGCTCGCGTGGATGTCGTAAATTATCCTGTGGGAATGTGCTACCGGGACAAAAAGTAGCCAAATCTTATCTAAATCCGTTCGATGGTTTAGGCGTGAAAAACTAAATACGACTTTCGAAAATAAACGTACATGGACACTTATGAAATGTCAGAAGATAAGTGTACGATTCCAATTAGTCGTTTTCTCTGAACGAAACTCCACTGTAATATCAAACAAACCTAAAATATTCCCACTTACAAAAAAATAACCTGTACCATGCAGGTCAACCCACTTTTTAACCCAGAACCCCTAGGGAATATAATAAACAATAATATAACCCAACATTCCATTTTCCAATGCTGTCTGCATCCAGGTGAGCACGCACTCCATCCACCCGATATTATGACCCCCATGGGATATGCCTAACCAAAACAAAAATATACTGTGGTCTAATAAACCAATACCAATTTGAACAGCGTAATAATAAATGGGGTCAACCCTTTGCAGCAGAACTTTTTATGTCATAATATTATTTTTCATAACAGCGGATAGCATAAACTTCATTTCGCAGGAAATCGTTTGGCAAACACTTATCATACATTCAAAACTCATAATTTTGTGTCAGAATCATCTTTAGGGATAAATTTCATATCCATAATAATTATAAAGTAGAACCATCATATCGCAGAAAGTTCACAGTCAGAATCGTCTTTTGGCATACGTTTCATATCGATAGTCATTAAGAGGCAGAACTATCATATCTCAGAAAGTTTACAGGTAGAATCATCTTTTGGCATACATTTCATATCCATAATAATTGATTAAATTGATTTTTGATTGATTGATTGTTTTTTATTTATTTCCCTGTTACGAAGCATGCATACATAATTTTACAAGCATAATACACCATGCATGCAAGCGGCCATGCAAAGCTTACCACAGCAGTTTGGGCTTAAAACCATCTGCGACTATAAGCTCGCGTGAGACCGCCGGAGCCCCTACGCGCCTACGCCGGCTTAAATTACCTACACTCTAGCGGTAGGGCAGACAAGACTACGTGGAGTCGGTTTTGCAGCGATTCGTTTCTGTCACTAACTTTTGTAGTACAACATATTGACTTTTTAAGACAACATTTTAATTTTAAGGTTAAAAATGCTATTTTGTAAGCAATACGCCTAATAAATATTTTCCAAATTAAATTCTGCCATCTTCATCGTATGCCAAGTGAAATTGTACCAAATAATTGTTGCTCTAAATAAATGTTATGCTAAACGAAATTATGCGGAATTTTAACTATGCTAAATAAAATTCTGCTATCTTAAAAGTATGCCATTGTAAATCGGACATAATTATAACATATACATGCATATACATTCGGACATATTCGGCCAAACAATAAATTATAAATAACTTTTATGCCTTAAAAATATTCGTTTAAGAAGATTATGCCAAGTGTGTTATACCAAATAAACGGAGAATCAAGATTCTGCCAGATAGAGGGAACCCTAATAAATGTCAGGCTGGTAAATAAACGAAAAGCTTACCTTTAAAAGATTGTATCAAAAATACGTGATCTAAAATAAAGCTTTTTTTATTAGTTTTATATTTCGTTTAAAGTTTTTTATATATATTTTTTATAGTCAGTACCTAGATAATGGACATAATATTATACTGAGTTAATATTTTACTCAAAATACTACGTGACTGTGACTTTTATTGAAGAAAATTATTTCAAAGAATTATTTACCTTACGCGTTTTATTTATTTTATTATTTATGCACAGACAATTAAATAGATAGAGATAATTTGGGTACAAAGGTACTGCTTGTTTCTTAAGAAATCCGTTTCTTTGTTTTTAGGTTCTTGAGTGTGCATTTTCATACTTTCAGTCAAGCTTTTTTTATTTTCTGCAAGGAATGAAGATTTGAAAAAGCATCTGCATTCTCTTCAGGGACTTTTACTTATAAATTATATCCATTCTTTGGTTCTCGTCCTTGCCTCTTTAAGATTCACAATTAAACTCGAGTTTCAGTCCAAAATTGCAGTTGTAACTAAAATCTCTATTTATATTTGGAACTAAAAACACGAAATAGAGTTTAGTTTAGTTCAAATTTTGAGAAAGTATTTTTTTTTACACACTTCCTCGAGGAATATATCTATTTACCTAAAATCGATAAATAAGGAAAAAATACTGTCGATACGAGTGGTACGTATTCGTGTGTATTTTAAAAGTCTAATTTAATATTAAAAAAAAAACATTTGGTGAAATTATAATTTAATAACATTTTATAATAAAAAAAAAACTAGGATTAGATGCCGTATTTTTATAATTAAATATATGTATATCCAGCCGTTTGAGCGTGAAGAAGTAACAAACATATAAACACACACACACACACAAACATACCCTCACACACTCACAAACTTTCACCTCTATAATAATAGTGTGATATATTGTATTATTAATTTAAATTAGGTTCAGCAAGCAAATCTACGATTCACAAAGGAATAAAATGCAAGTTCTGTCCGCTACTGATACGTGTATTATAGATATACTGTTGATCATTCGTTGCGTTAACAAAATATAAAAAACGCAATGAATGTTGTTGGGTTAGTGTTATAGAGGTATATGAGGAACAGGGTGTAAAGTTCACTCATACTCTATAGAAAAGGGAGGATCCTCCGACCAGATGGGTATTGTGTCTGGCGGGCAACTGCCCGATGATTCATGTCGAGCCGTTGTATATAATATGCTATTTGCGCGGTAAACTCTGCTTGCGAGATGCAGGATTTGGTGTGACGTCAGTATGACGCGTAGTTCGCATGTGGCTACCGCTACTAATCAATAATAATCATGTAGTTACCGCTACTAATCACCCCGCAGTTCACCATTTTATTATTTAATCATCATCATCTTCCTATTATCCCGTGCTAGTTGGTGTCTGTACAACATGCCAACACCATTCCTTCCTTTTCCGTTCATTCTTCCACGGTTAAAAGAGGAGCCTGTTAACCGTCACGCGTCACGTTATTTTTCATTCATCTTTCACTCCCTTTGCTTCCATAAATTTTGTTCATCATTCATTCAGTATAAAATGTGTGATAAATGAATTGAATTTACAATCCACCATACCCTTTATACATCTTTTATTCCTAAAAACGTAACAAGGCGCATCCTCCCATATTTCATGGCATTCGGGCATTGTTTGGTACCGTGATTGATGTCCACAATATTGGTTATTGTCGGATGTATGAAAAATTATCCACGGAGTGGTTATTGATTGTGTTAGGTACGTAGGTTTCGGAAATGGTGGCGGGAGGGAGAAATGAGGCTCTTTGTACACACACGTTTTTCTTGACGTGAAAAACTACGGACGATCGTCAGTGTTGTATGAATTACTATAATGGATCTTGTACACGGACACATTTGACACACGGACACGGTCATGTGGCTCGCCACGTGGAAGAATATGGTATATAATTATACCGCTGGTTTATATAACATAAAGAAACCGTGCCGTGTATAAAGGACCTCACGTGTCGTATCTTGACCTTTGAACCAGCCAAACAAAATAAACGCGCCTATCGCGTGATTAAGCGACGATCGCTTTGGTTAGGACGCTGTCAACTAGTGCATAATACTGCAAAAATCTGAGGTTTGTAACCGTAATAAAGTGCTAATTAGGCCTGTATCTACCAATATTAGTTCTCTTGCCCATTCATATTTTTATATGAGTAGGTACTTGTCCTCACTAGTTATAAATGATAGCATTTACACTAAGCATCTTTGATCTCGCCATGAATACAAATCCCCTCAAGACATAAACATCTCTGAGCATAAATACATTACTACAGACAATATTACAATAGAACTGCCCAAAGCGATACAGTAAATGTCAACCATATATCAAATAACTGTCAAATATATCGAACTACAACACAGAAGTTCGTTATGCGTCTTCTTATTTCAAATTAACGCTCGTTCCATCATAGACCTCATCCATCGCTTTCCATCAGGCGTGATCGGGGTCAAAAGCGATCCCATTCAGCAATAAAAAAAGTAAAAAAACTGTTGTTCTTCAAAATTGTCAGGCCATTCAAAAGCAATTATGTAGTTTGGCATTATTAGTAAGCCATCTTCCAGCTTACTCAAACTCAAAGCATTTATTTCAATTAAACCATATACAGGCACTTTTGAATTGTCAAAATTAAATAGTCGGTCAGTTAGTCAGAAAGTTGAAGCCCATTCCAAAGCGTAGATCTCTATGGAGAAGAACGGGCAAGAAACTCCATGGACACTCTTTTAAATCAAGAATATTAGAAAATCCTGGGTACATTATTCTTGTTGCTTCTATATGTGAGAACAATGTAAAAAAACACAAATGAAGAAACAATTCAAAGAAATAAGATTCAAAATAAGTTTTGGAAAAAGAGATGACTAGTCTCAACCGACTGCGCCCGTTCACCAACATGACGCGTGGATCAGCACCATCCAGCTCAACCATTTTGCAGGGAACCGAATTTAGTAGCGAAAATAAACAGTCATTTATAAAGCAGTATGATAGTGATGTGACACATAGTCTCAAAGCACGTCATGTCTAGTGCAGTGAACCGTCAGATACAGGAAGAGTCGGGAGCGGATGCAACGTCATTTGCACGCGTTAATGGACTAGCCAATGAGCAATAAATTAAGATGAGAATCCTTATACAACCTTTACTATTGAAAGACAATGTTCCTGTAGTAAAAATAAATGAAATCAAGTAAGACAAGAGGAGGTAATAATTTGAATCCTTTGAAAAAAAATGGTTTTGATCTATGGTTTTGACCTAAACTGTCGTGAAAAGAGGTAGACTAAAGAAAAGATAATATTTTTTACCGTCTGGACAATAACAGGGTATAAAATGTGAACGGAGTAGAAGCATATGGCAGAGAAAGATTTATTCCAGTCAGATCCCATGAACCCCCCTCCAAACCCCCCCCCCCCGGATCCCGTGCTAGTTCTTTTTCTATTTTAATATCTGTATTATCCATTTTATACAGCCAATAGAAAATAAACGTTTCATGTTTTACAAAATTAAATTACGAATTCTTTTTTAAATGTCCCATTCGTGATCGATGGGATTTTTCACAAACAAAAAAAAACAAATACGAATAAATCGACAAATAACATAAACATCCACTTAATGGAACCCAATCGAAGCGACATTCAATGCTTTCATTGAAGCCATCGACCGGCTTCAATCAAAGGATTGAATCTAAAAAAAGAGTTTATTTTATTTTTTCCGGTATAAATGGTTTGAGTGAAAGATTCAATGGCTAGGAACGAAGTGAATTTTGTGATAAGGAAGAATATATGTGCTGCGTTGACCCCAAATAAATTGGTATATGGTCAGGAAGGTGATACTCAAACTCAAAGCATTTATTTCAATTAAACCAATTACAGGCACTTTTGAATTGTCAAGGAGTCGGTCAGTCAGAAAGATGAAGCTAGTTGCCCATTCCAAAGCGTAGGTACCTATGGAGAAGAACGGGCAAGAAACTCCATGGACACTCTTTTAAATCAAAATAATATGGGAGTCTTTGGTCAACTGGACCCACTCGAACTGGACCCGCGGGTCCAGTCGACCAAAGCAAAAAATTTCTATATTTTTATTGGTCAACTGGACCCACTGTCAAAATTAGACAAACATCTTTTGTTTTAAGCTGCCCGTGGATATTACAACATTCATGTTAAAAATTATACATGTGAGAACGATGCAGAACGTTAAAAGCGTCCATAATGAAAAGACGAGAAAAAAAAACAATTCAAATATTAAATTAAAATAAGCCGTGGCAGCAAAGAGATGACCAGTCCCTACTGACGGCGCCCGTTCACGAACATGACGCATGCATCAGTACCATTCAGCTCAACCATTTTGAAGGGAGCTAAATGATCCAACACATGTGCCACCATCAGCGAGATAACGATGACTTTCACGAACTCCTTCTACAACAATTTTATCATTGGAAAAGTGCGCCTATTTTAAGCTGTGAAGGACAAATGTTGCAAGGCCAGTGTGTGTTTCATTCATGGTTTGAATAAATAATGTTGAGTAGCCAGCCTTGCAGCAACCTTGTCGAGCTAATCTTTGCACCACGACATGAGCTATTTTTCAATAGCTTGTTTGGAATGGAAGAAACAAAATATGTCATTGAAGTAAATTCGTCTTTTTGGCCTCGCACATGCCCTTTTTTTTTGTTTTTTGGTTGTTTTTAATGTAAGTTTGTTGGCTCTAAATGCTCCGTTTTATCTTTTTTTATTTCCTGTGTGTGTCCATACTAAAATAAGTTTCTTTCTTTTCTTCTTTCTTTCTTTATTCATCTATAATTAGGTACTATAAAAGTCGCTTTTCGTGTCTGTTCGTGTGACCGCGTTGTTCTTCTAAAATTCGCAATGAATTATGGTTTTAGGTTACTGTATATATTACATATTAGGGTAAATGTGGGATAGATGCCCAACCTCTACAAATGTGCTTGTAAAATAAAAGGGATAAGTATTTAAAAATATAATACTTTTGTTATGGTTAGTGTATTTATCAATGAAGGAAATAAATGCAATTATTTCATATTATCTTCTTTATTTGTTTTATAATTAACGAAACAAAAAAGTCTTATGAATGAGTATAGATGCCTAATGTGTGGGTTAGATGCCGCAACGTGAAAATGTCCTGGGGGATAGTTGCCCTAAAGGAGTAATGAAAGAATAATTTAATTTTTTAAACTTTAATCGACCTCAATCAAATGGCAATAAGTACTAAATTAAAATTTTAGTCTTTAAGAATAAATAATTCTGAATTTTTTTAACTTTAATCAATGGCACAATCATCTTAGGTATTAGAATTAAAAAAAAACATAAAATTTCTTTATTTTAAAAAATGTTAGATATTTTTTTATCTTTATACGTTTTTCCCAGCACTTCGGGTTACTAAAAATTCTTATCGTTTGTTAGTCTTTTTTTTTTCAAGTCGCAGTTTTATACGCTGACATTGATTACAATAATCTCCATACATAGTACAACTCTTCAAAGGCAGCTTTAAGAGCATCTTCAGTCCATACGGCTCGGGGCTGTGCACCTACTTTGCGCACGTACTTACGTGGCATGTCTATAAAAAAAAGGAAAAAAAAAATTCATAAATTCATTATGGGATAGATTTCCCTAAGGGCATCTATACTCACAAATAGTGAGGCATCTATCCTTTATCTTAGGGATAGTTGCCTTTAGGCTTATCACATAAAACACATTAAAACATACCTAAATAACATTAAAATTGATATATTTGATATATTAACAGACCATAAATACAAAAATATTATCACTTACCCTATAACTTTAAAAATTCCGGGCGCGTAAATGTTATACGAAACAAAAAATCGTCAAATTTTCGCCGTCGACAAAGTGTTTCGCGCCAAAACTCTCGATACATATATCCCAGTGAAACGCTTGGGATCGACTGGCGGGCGTGAGGGGGTACGCTTGTATTTAAATAAAAAACTATGAGTGTAGTACTCGCACAAGTCGCTACGTGTTTACTTAGGCGTCTATCCTACTAGGGCATCTATCCCACATTTACCCTAAACATACATATAATATGGATGGGTGACCATCTTTACATATATAAAGACCCATCGGTGGGCAACTAGCTTCAACTTTCTGACTAACTGACAGACTATTTAATTTTGACAATTCAAAAGTGCCTGTACATGGTTTAATTGAAATAAATGCTTTGAGTTTGAGTTCCGTGCCTGGGAAAGCACGATAAACCGTTAGTCCCGGCTGTCATCCGTGGATCTTTGGCAGTCGTTACGGGTCGTCAGAAGCCAGAAAGTCTGTCAACCAGTCATACCAAGGGGTATCGTATTACCCAGTAACTGGGTTGAGGTCAGATAGGCAGTCGCATTATGTAAAATATTGGTATTCATCAGCATCCGGTGAGACTGGAAGCCGACCTCAACATAGTTTGGAAAAAGGCTAAACAGATAACGAGAATGAAGTCCCGATGTTTCGTTAAGTCGTTAAAACCTTGCGAAGCAGGGGAAGGTCACTAGTTTGACCATAAAGGTGACTTTTTAATGTTGTTTTCGAAACCCTCTCCATTCCTCGTAATAAAATGAGCGTAAAGGGTATACTATACATAACAGTGTCCTTCCCCTCATCATAATAAAACTATTTCTCGTACATTTACAGCATAATGCTCTCAAAACTTGTTTACGGTTTAAAGTTTTTGTGGCCAATTACTGGAACATCACATCGTTAGCATCAAAGTTCCCTAACAAGAGCGGTTAAATTGTAAGCTGTATGAAGTGTCTGTTGTCGACATGACTTTAAGTAGGTATATTGTGGGGTTTACAGGACATAAACGCAAAAAACGCAAGTTTTGCAAACAATAAAAGTATGTGATCGACTACAGTAAACAAAATCAGAAAAATATATGATACTAGCTGCAGCGCCCCGTGGTTTCACCCACGTAAGATTCGATCCCGTGGGAATATCGGGATAAAAACTATCCTGTGTCCTTTCCCGGGACTCAAACTATCTCTATACCAAATTTCATCGAAATAGGTTCAGCGGTTGAGGCGTGAAAAGGTAACATACAGACAGACAGACAGATAGAGTTTCTTTTGAATCACACTATATCACACTAATATGTATTATAAAGGCGAAAGTTTGTGAGTGTGTGTGTGTGTGTTTATATGTTTGTTACTTCTTCACGCCTAAACCACTGAACCGATTTAGATGAAATTTGGTATAGAGATAGTTTGAGTCCCGGAAAAGGACATAGGATAGTTTTTATCCCGATATTGCCACGGGATCGACATTTACGCGGGTGAAACCGCGGGGCGCAGCTAGTTTGTAATATTAAGTATGGATTCTTCAGGATATATGCTAGTGTGCTAAAAACATAATACAACTAATTTGATACGATAGAAAAAAATCATGAATATACCTTTAAGGACTTTCCTTCTACAATAAAAACCATACTAATATACATACAATCATTATGATTTTTTGTCAGATTATTCTACAAGCAACATACTAAAGCACTAGTGTTTTAATTTTTTAATCCAAATAATAGTTTTTTTTTTAATAGATAATTAATAATAATAATTGAAGTCTGGACTTATATGTATAAATGGACACCATTTAAAAAAAGTTACATTCTGTAATAAAACACTTTAATCAACATTTGTGACTGTGAGTAATAATTAGCTTTCGAAAATACAATAAAAACACTCATACACACGACATATTTTATTAACAAACTGTATCAGACAGAAACCACATGGTCGAAAAATTTCAACTAAAATAAAACCGAATAAATAAATTCGGTTTTCAAATTCTATCCACGTCCACAGGCAGAGCGCGGTCCACTGTGCAATATCAAATTTCACGCATCAGCTGCTGATGAAGGCAGATAAATCATTCCAGGAAACTCTTTTAGGGGTGACCTTATATTGTGAGTTCGTCTTTTTGTGAAGAGGTAAGTAGGAGTTGAAGATGGGAGACATTTGATAAATATTGTTGGCAGCTGTTTTTGTCAAAATCCTTAATTGGAAGGTCGATAAGCTGCTGCGCTGCAATTGGTGGATTCGAGGCTCCCTCGGATTTTTTTTTGTCATGTTTTTGGAGTGTAATTTTTAAACAGATCTACTAAGTATACGGAGCAATTTTCAAAATGTAGTGAAACAGCACAGTTTCAAAGAAATGTTAGGCCGCCCACAACAAAGTTTTGAAATACCTTCGCAGATGATCGACATGCATTACAAGGGTAAATTCGGGAAAATTCTATGACCTAAAGCGCGGTCTTTGTCGGACTGCATAGAAAAGAAAGAGAAGCGAGATGTCACAACCCTGGTAATTTATTGCAAAATATGAAGCAATTATCTATTTATAAAAAAAATATTGTTTGGACTAAAAAATTAAAACACTAGTGCTTTATTATGTTGTTTGTAGAATAATTTGACAAAAAATCATAATGATTGTATGTATTTGTATATGTATTGTATGTATGGTTTTTATTGTAAAAAGAAAGTTTTTAGAGATATCTTCATGTTTTTATTCTATCGTATCAAATTAGTTGTACCTATTATGTTTTCAACACACTATCTACCTAGCACAATTATATCCTGAAGAATATCATATATTTTTCTGATTTTGTTTACTGTAGTCGATCATAATTATACTTTTATTGTTTCCAAAACTTGCGTTTCTTGGGTTTAGGTCCTGTAAGCCCCTTAACCAAATTGACTACCAACTTGAGTTGTGTGTAGGTACTTAGTATATCAAATCACAACTGGATGGCGATGTCGGAGAGACGGGATTAATTACATTGTTTTGATGAATTATTTATTTCGATATGCTGTGATTTCATTCAATTTATTTTGTTTCCATTTAATTTGATTTTATTGAATTGGTTTTTATCTGATTTTATTTTTTACTTTATTTTCTATGATTTCTATTACTTTATGTTTCTCTATGCGTGTTATTTACACGAAATTAATTAATCTTTTATTAAAATTTGCTTAATTATTAAATTCCCTAACTGTATATAGCCCATTTTCTGTATGAAACTTTCTGTAGGTATGATACCTCAGGCCTTGAAGACTGAAAACATGACAAAAAAAATTATGTCAGATTCTTCCCAGCATCCTACAGTTTTATAAATAAACCACTTTAAAGCTAACCTTACTTAAGTGCTAAAAGTGTAGGAAGGTACTCCATATTTTCTAGATTCAAGTATTCTAGCAAGCATCGAGGCTCTTCATCGAGTCACGATCATTATAACTAGATATATGATCCACTTAACTTGAGAGCAAGAGGCACTTAAGACCTTCTATTTTTATAAAATAAGTGGTTTTAAAAGCTAGGTAACTGTAGATGTGCTGTGCTGTGGTAGATATAGTGACAAACTGTAAAGAGTATACTTACTTAGATGGTTTGATCACGACACACCATTATAGGACAGAAAGGCAGTCGCTCCATGTAAAATACTAGTACACACCTGCATCAGGTTAGACTGGAAGCCGACCCGATGTCTCGCTGATGGTGGCGCATGTGTTGGATCATTTAACTCCCTTCAAAATAGTTGAGCTGAATGGTGCTAATACATGTGTCATGTTCGTGAACGGGCGCCGTCAGTAGGGACTGGTCATCTCTTTGCTGCCATGGCTTACTTATTTTAATTATTTGAATTGCTTTTTTTTCTCCTCTTTTCATTATGGACGCTTTTAACGTTCTGCATCGTTCTCACATGTATAATTTTTAACATGAATGATGTAACCAAGACTTTGTAACCATATTATTTTGATTTAAAAGAGTGTCCATGGAGTTTTTATTGCTTTTCTTCTCCATAGGTAGGTACCTACGCTTTGGAATGGGCAACTAGCTTCATCTTTCTGACTGACCGACCCCTTGACAATTCAAAAGTGCCTGTAATTGGTTTGATTGAAATAAATGCTTTGAGTTTGAGTTTGACCCCAACATAGTGAGGAAAAGGCTAGGCAGATGATGACACCGTTACAGGATGAATGATAGTTGACTAGCAAAACGTGTTTACCAGGCAGATGTTAGTGGAAACACCGGAACGGGACGCTCTAGAAGGTCATAAAGTGGTCTAATTGTTAATGTTCTTCAGAAAGGTCACGTGCGTAGTGCTGGCAGACGTCCGTGTATGACCAGAAGGTCAATTCCCGTAGTTAAAAACGTTCAAAATCTAGTAGCAACCTCATCTCATCGACAATTAATGTCGAAAACTTGTCAAAAATGCAGGGAAATTAGAGGTATTCTTGACAGATTGAGACTGAGATTAGACTGTGAACTTTCTTAAAATAAAGTTACGAGAAATGCCCCTCAGTATTCTAAAGAATACAAAAGTTTGTAATAGTAGTAAGCTCACGTGCTCACGTTCAACAAGTGGGGATCGAACTCATGACCTCGATATTGAAGGTTTTGACCCTTTCTGTCTGAATTCAAATCTATATCTATCTATACTATGCTAATAATAAAGCTGACGAGTTTGTTTGTTTGAACGCACTAATCTCTGGAACTACCAGTCGGATTTATGAAAATACTAGCTGCGCCCCGTGGTTTCACCCGCGTAAATGTCGATCCCTCGGGAATATCGGGATAAAAAGTAGCCTATACGTTAATCCAGGGTGTCAGTTACCTCAATACAAAATTTTATCAAAATTTGTCCAGCCGTTTGAGCGTGAAGAAGTGACAAACATATAAACACACACGCACACGCACTCATGAAGTTTCGCCTTTATAATATTAGTGTGATTGTTGCATTTGATAGCTCAATTCTTGACCCTTAGGAGCCGAGCAACAAGAAATAAGTCAGAAAGTACGCCAAGCTAAAACAGCTAAGTCAGGCGATGCGATGCGACGGGGTGGATCGGGGGAACATGAAATTTCACGCGAACTTAGTCGCGGGCAGAAGTTAGTATCACACTAATATTATAAAGTATAAATTTATATGTTTGTTACTTCTTCACGCTCAAACGGCTGGATCAATTTTGAAAAAAAAATTGTATGGAAGTAGCTGACACCCTGGATTAACATATAGTCTACTTTTTATCCCGATATAACCACGGGATCGGCACCTACGCGGCTGAAACCGCAGGGCGCGACTAGTACTTACCTATATAAATAACATTTCTCTGATCATTATTCAAAACCTCAAGATCGCACTCAACACCACTTAAATCCAAGATTCCACGAACGATTCTATTTCCAAGAATTACACACGTAGAAATATCATACGCGTAAATTAGTATTCCAGTAAGCATTTCAAGTATAAACTCCATCTGCATTTGACTTCGTCAGACATAGCTTGCTGCGCCTCAGGCAATTATGTAGATTCGGTACCTACGCAGCACGCGCCGAGCATTCGTGTGAGCTTGATTTGATTTGCCTGAAGTCTTGGTCGCAACATGACGTGTTGGTTTGATATAGGACTGGTAGAATAATATTACATACTAGCTACTACCCGCGGTTTCACCCACATAAATGTCGATCCCGTGGAAATATCGGGATAAAAACTATTCTATGTCCTTCCTCGGGATGCAATATATATCTCTGCCAAATTTTAACGAAATCCGATTAGTGGTTTAGGCGTGAAAAGGTAACATACAGACAGACAGACACAGCTACTTTCGAATTTTTAAATATTAGTATGGATGTAACAAAATTCACGCCTGTACTTCTCGAAGGGGTAGTAATTGAGACAGAGGTATAAAATATTGTCAACATTTTTAAGTTGTATAGCGCTGCGTTTCCACCAGAGATGTGCGAGGATGCGTATCGAGCGATGTGTGTGAAACAAACCAATAAAATCGCTTAATTTTCATAGCTTGAACTAAGTTAAGTAAGGTTGCCTGGAAGTTGTGGAAGTAAAGGCTGAGCCGGTTTCCCATGGCCCTCCCATCACGGCGATGCGGGAACACCGCTGAGTTTTAGTGGGTATACTGTCGGTGTCATTCCGACAGGAGTCCCACATACCCCGTCTCGTCCCCCATGAGCGGAAATGCGTAATGCATTTCTCAGCGAAAAAAAAAAAAAAAGTTGCCTGGAAGAGATCGCAGAAAGCGATAAGGCCGCCCGTTGTATATTTTGTAGTATTTATTTCATGTTATGTATTTTTTGTGGTGCACAATAAAACATATATAAATAAATAAACAGCGGGTGAGCCTATTGCCATCAACTGGGTATGAATCCAGACTATGGGTTACTACTGAGAAATCCCTAATGGTAAAACAAAAAAATACTTCGCCCGACCCGGGAATCGAACCCAGGACCTCATATGCTCAGCAGTAGTTCTTGCGACTACTAGACCCACGAGGCAGTTGTTAACTAGTATTTACTTAACAACTAACCTGAACTAAATGCCAAGCGTCGCGTCGGGATCGGTCCAACGCGTTCTGTGTACTAAACGCATTATCTGTTAACTAATTGTTTAGTTAGCAAATACCGCTTTGTAGTGGTATGTGAAGCGAGAAGTCATGAGGAATGGTGTCTCTAGCAGTAACTTGTAACCAGATTTACATAAACCGGGTCAAATTAAATTAGTTAACAAAACTCCGCAGACCTCATGGGTATCGGCTTAAACATGACAAAACAAAAGAAAAAACCGAGTGTGCTTATGACCACACGACTGAAGTGAAACTTCAAACGTATTTGGCTATGAGAGGAAGAGAGAAAGAAAATATGCGCGCGCACTGCTTTCTCTTGCTTATATCCCCCACTCAACTCCCGTTCGCCTCGCCCGATCACACTTTTCGTAACGCTTACGTCTCGCGTTCGCCAGCTTACTCCCCAAGTCAAGCGTGCGTAAAGAAGTTTCACTTCAAAAATAGATGATTTTTGTTTGGGCTCGTAGTGTATATGTCGCAGCCAACCGTTGAGTTACCCGCCCAGCCTTTTAACTAAACGGCGGCCGTTCAACTAACGGCCTGAATGGTATTCAATTACTTATAGTTTAGGTTGGAACTGTAAGCAATCAGACAAGGTATCTTTCACGTCTTCAATGAACGTACGTCATTCAACGGATGAGTCAGAGGAACTTTGAAAGATCATCAATTATGATAAGACTCTGGCGCCGGACGCTCTGAGCATAACTACTTAGTTACATATCTAGTACGGTATGATCGAAGGATATAGGCCTGATAACCTTATTGATAGATTATTTGACTTCTTAGTAAGAAGGTTCAATAAACTCGTATCTTTAGATGAGCTCCTGAAGTTCTGAGTTTCTGCACGATTACTCTTAATAAATCTCTGTAGTTCTTTCCTCAAAAGACCATTTTAGACACCAATCTACATAGTCCTTACTTGATCTGACCAAGATTATGTTAGGACTTTAAAACAGACTGTGACTTCTGATTTTATTTCGGCTTTTCGGTAGTAGTCAGGAAATGCCGCCCTCATCTAGTTTTGAAAATATTAATGTTGTGTCAAAAAAAAAACCTTAGGCGCACCAACCCCGCGTGGTGAATTACGGCCCACTCCCTCTCACCGAGAGAAGGCTTGTCCCTGCAGTGGGAACGTTATAGGCTGATTTTAGTGTAGTGTTGTAGAAGTAGGCGCACTCCTTGACTTATAATAGGAGACCACTGTTAATGTTCTCATGGATATCCGATCCTAACGCAAAAGATACGGGCTTAAAAATCATCATCTGCCTAGCCTTTTCCCAACTATGTTGGGGTCGGCTTCCAGTCTAACCGGATACAGCTGAATACCAGTAATTTACATGGAGTTACTGCCTATCTGACCTCCACAACCCAGTAAGTGGGTAATACGATACCTTTGGTAAGACTGGTTGTCAAACTTTCGGGCTTCTGACTACCTGTAACGACTGTCAAAGATTCACGAATGACAGCCGCGACCAACGGCTTAACGTGCTTATCGAGGCACGGTGGGGTCTCCGTATGTAAAGATGGTCACCCATCCACAGACCAACTGCGGCAAGCGTAGCTTAACCTGATCGATCGACCTTAAAAATATGGTATGGTGTGGTATGGTATGGTATGGTGTGGTATGGTATGGTGGTGGTATGGTATGGTATGGTATGGTATTCTATTCTATTCTATCAAAATTCAATGGAACGCAAGGTAACCTTAACAAAACCTCTATTATTAAATCGTTAACCTCGACTCAGTGAGTGTAGCCTGTTTACATAATACATTAGAGGTAAGTCGTGTGGAATGGCAAATATCGCGGCTACCACGCGCGACTACACGCGTTTTGTGGATAATGTTGCCCAAAATCACTAAAATGCTGTAAATGTTAAACAGAAATACGGCTTTTAGATGGGCATGTGATGCAAAGGAATGAGGAAAATGTTGTGAGGAAAGTCTTTATTATGAACTAGCAGCGCCCCGCGGTTTAACCCGCATAAATTTCCCGTGGAAATATCGGGATAAAAGCTATTCTATGTCCTTTCCCGCGACTCAAACTATCTCATCTAAATCGGTTCAGCGGTTTAAGCGTGAAGAGGAAACAGACAGACAGACACAATTTGTCATTTATAATGTTAAGTATGGATGTGGTGAAGAGTAGGGAAAACTAATGAAACAATGAATGGTGAAAGATGACGCGGCTAGAAATGGGGTGACTTTCAAGGTGACAACTGATAGAGAACTATGGAAGAAGATTATGATAATTACGACTTCTAGTGAACATGTTCTTCCAAGATATTATAACCACACGTTAACATGCCTGATTTTAGACTTAAAGGTCCTATAATGCCTGATGAAAAATACAGCTGATAAATAAAAAACCGGCCAACTGCGAGTTAGACTCGCGCACCGAGGGTTCCGTACAAACCTGTTTAAAATATTTTTACTATATGATTTAACTAAAAAATTACGGTTTTCGCAATTTTTCCTTTATTTGTGCTATAAGACGTTGCTTCGAACCAAATTTCAAGATTCTGAGTTCACGGAAAGTACCCTGTAGGTTTTGATTCCCTTGCGAGTGTCGAAAATTTGCCGGCGGCATAAACGGCTGTATCTTTTGATTACGTTGGCTTAGAAGTTTGATTTTTCACAGCTCCAAGGGACAGTAGACTTGAGTATTTGATATAAATTCACGCGTTCCTGATAAAAAGCGTCTTGACAGACAGACAGACGGACGGACAACAAAGTGATCCTATAAGGTTTCCGTTTTTTCCTTTCGAGGTACGGAACCCTAAAAATGTAATCTAAATCGCGTAACGCGTTCAAAACAAGACAAATAACTCGTAGGAAAAATCAGTTGCTACGCCTCTTCGTAGCACATACGTCACTGCTACGCCGTCGTAGCAAACAATAACGTTTTGCGGTGATTTTGTGCGAACTAGTCGAATCAGTGCGTAAGGCGCAGGGCGCCTGTAAGCTATCATTTATCCTTTGGAATACTATATACGGTTCCATAGCTTATCTGGCTAGAACTGAGAAGTGGAATTCGCTTTCAAAGCGTTTCCTATTTCAACTACTACCTTCACTGTTGAAGGTAGTAGTTGAAATAGGAAACGTTTTGATTTACATTAGGTTTTTGGTAGTTTATCTCTCACATACCTTTGTTTTTTCCATCATCGTTGGGAAAAGGCTAGGCAAATGATGATGATGAGCTGCCTTTAAATGCGTTTATTGCAGGGTTGATCATCGTCATGTTGCCAGCATTTTATTTATTTATTTAAACATTTATGTACACACGCCTAAACTATCACACTAATATTATAAAGGCGAAAGTTTGTGAGTGTGTGTGTGTGTGTGTTTATATGTTTTTTACTTCTTCACGCTCAAACAGCTGGACCAATTTTGATAAAATTTTGTATGGAGGTATCTGACACCCTGGATTAACATACAGGCTACTTTTTATCCCTTTATTCCCACGGGATCGACATTTATGCGGGTGAAACCGCGGGGCGCAGCTAGTAATAATATAAAGAGTAAAGATTTGTTTTTTTGTATGTTTGTTTGTTACGCTTTTACGCTAAAACGGCTGAACAGATTTTGATGAAATTGGGCACATGGGTAGAAAATTACCTATATTGGGACATAGGTATACAAACATACTTAATAATTATGATACAGACATACTTTTTATACCGATATTCCCACGCTATTGAGATGCGGGTGAAACCTCGGGGTGCAGCTAGCGGACAAGAAAATAAATTACGAAAGTGATTTATTTCTATAGAAATCTTTTCCAGCGTACCATTTTCCGTCTAATAGTAGGTTCTGCGATGCGATGTCGATGCGTTTGTTTGTAAATGTGGTTTACATCTAGCGTCGGCGCCACAAAAACCGCACGAGTTCTATTTGAGTTCGATTCCGGTTTTACATCCGATTAATTCTATTCCGGATGTTTACCCAGCTATTGCGTTTTCGAACTTATTGAAATAATTATGATCGATTCGGAACATCGTGGTTTTGTTGTAAGGATTCGATTCTTGGCAAATATTTGAGAGTGGTATAAGATTTATACACTACACAGTGAATAATAACTTTTTTTTTAAATTCCGGATGTCGGTGTTTTCGTTTTATGAACATATTTAAATTTTCTTAAACGTTATTATTATTATTTATTTATTTTAAATTTTCTGAAATAGCATCTTGGAGCAACCTGTACTTAAAGAACTCATTGCCTTAAAGAAGTCATTTGCCGGGGTCACGGATCATAACATCGCAATCAATTATATAAATAACGTGCAAAGAGTAGGCGAATTGAAAGTAAAAGGAAGCACTATGACCGGCCTAGCCCGGATGACCGGCACAGGCGGTATTTTTCAAATAACGAATTATTTTATGTTGTTACAATTTTTATGATTACTGGCCACTAGGCCTACCCGTGTTTTAAATTAATATCGAAACTGTAGCGCCATGTTGTATAGTAATTTTCGCGTAATTAAACATTCAAACGTCAGTTGATAGTGTTTTTATCGCAAAAAGCATATTATAGTGTATCTGAATTTTTCGTTCAGTTTTAGTTTTGTATTAATAATGTTTATTGATTTTTATTTATTAAAAGTAATAATTTGTGACTAAAATATTGTACGCCAATATATTATAAGGCTAAACATGATTGGACTAGAACGTAATTATCATCTTGCATGCTCTTGTATGTGTACCATATTTATACAAATAAATAAATCTTATCTTATCTTAAACTATATTACTAGGACACTCTACTAGGAATTGCAAATTCTAATTCAATACCGGTTCCCGTTTTGTATTAATTCAATTTGAGGTTGACCACAATTCCCGCTACATTCCCGAGTACAACACTATCTAGTATAGGTAGGTTTACTAAATAGTGATGTGTCAATGTACTCTGAAACACGCCTACACCGAAAGAAACCGCACATATCCGAAATGAAACGGTTACGATTAACGTTTGGGTGGAAATTGATGAATAGGTGCTATGCTATCAAAATCATTGCAAAAGATCAGCAACTTTATTTTTTAAATTGGAAATAGTAATATTATAAAATACTAATTTGGAAAATTTTGAAGATTCTGTAGGCACATACCTAAATAATAGCTTAAATGATCTACATTGTTTTATTAATGAAAGAAAGAATACATTTATTTGGCGCAGTGTGTATGTAACATACTTGAGCATCCAACAACCAAGCAACAACCTTTTTGCAACATTAGTCCGGTAGATTACCTACCTGAAAACTTATTAAACAAACAAACAGACATGCTTACAAAATATAGTATGAATAATAAACCAACTGCTTTGTACTAATTTCTTACATCGGACTTAACATTTTTTTATTTGTTTTTATCTAATGTATGTCTCTGGTGTATTGTGTGTATTTTACGCTGTGCTAAGTAAATGTATTTTATTTCTTTCTTTTTCTTTCTTTATATATATTGTATACCATGATCATGAGTAATTATGCGGGCTTACGTTCATGCATTAAACAATGTATCTAACAATTCCGCCAACATAACGGTAGATTGAATACGGCGACATATATACAATATGTTAATACGCACGCTTCAGCTCAAACGGTTATGTGCAACCTACAAATACACACCATTCACACCTGTATGGGTACAGTCGAGGGCACTAATTGTAAACTATTAGTGAAGTTAAACAATTAGTTAATTCTTAACTCATCATCATTCTCCTGTCCTCATCCCAATTTATTTGGGTTCGGTGCAAAAGATATTTTCTCTCATACTTCTCTATCAGCCGTCATTTTGGTAGTCAATTTTATCCTTAAGTGTTTATTGAAATTAAAAGATCATCATCTGCCTAGCCTTTTCCCAACTATGTTGAGGTCGGCTTCCAGTCTAACCGGATGCAGCTGAATACCAGTATTTTACATGGAGCGACTGCCTATCTGACCTCCACAACTCAGTTACTGGGTAATACGATACCCCTTGGTAAGACTGGTTGTCAGACTTTCGGGCTTCTGATTAGCCGTAACGACTGTCAAAGATCCACGAATGACAGCCAGGACCAACTGCTTAAGGTGTTTTCCAAGGCATGGAGGAGTCTTGGTATGTAAAGATGGTCACCCATCCACAGACCAACCGCGGCAAGCGTAGCTTAACCTGAACGATCGACCTGTGCGGCTGTTGTTATTGAAATTAAATGTTTGGCATATAATATTTAAGCACATTGCTTTTGTGAATATTCTATTGCTTCTTAGCATGTTAGCGTGTCGATGGCAATCTAAATGGAGTTGGTCCAGAATTCGTCTTCGAGTCTGGTGGCAACAACAACGTTCATTAGTTTCTATGCAATGTGCGGGACACGATATTTTAGTGTCCCATTTTAGTGTGAATACACATAACATTAACATGAACACATGAACATTTCAACGAAATTGCTTTTGAGTTCTGCTAAGTATCGAAATTGCCCTTGATTGTACCTGTACTCCTGAATGTTGTATCAAAGCAGTTCAAATTGATAGGTGCTTTGAACAATCGGTTAGACTAGACTGAATAGAAGTAGGTACCTATAGCTACGTTAGGTTTTATTGAGTCAGTGAACTTGTTTTATTGTATAACTAGCTGCGCCCCGCGGTGTCATCCGCATAAGTGACGATTCCGTGCGAATATCGGGATAAAAACTATTCTATGTCCTTCCCCGGGATTCAAACTATCTCTATACCAAATTTCATCTAAATCGGTTTAGTGGTTTAGGCGTGAAAAGGTAACATACAGACAGACAGACAGAGTTACTTTCGACTTTATAATATTTAGTATGGATGTTATAAAATAGCATGTTTGTTTACTATGCCTTACTTTTAGATGGAGTTCTCAAACTCAAACTCAAAACTCAAAGCATTTATTTCAATTAAACCATTACAGGCACTTTTGAATTGTCAAAATTAAGTAGTCGGTCAGTTGGTCAGAAAGTTGAAGCTAGGTGCCCATTCCAAAGCTTAGATCTCTATGGAGAAGAACGGGCAAGAAACTCCATGGACACTCTTTTTAAATCAAGATATTACAAAATCCTGGGTACATTATTCTTGTTGCTTCTATATGTGAGAACTCATCTGCATTTTATACCTACTAAACTAGCTTCTGCCGGCGACTTAGTTCGCGTGTCCCCCCGACGCATCGCATCGCCTGCCTTCATGACTTCATTTTCGCTTAGCGTTCATTCTGAATATTCTTTTGCTTGTCTTCTAAAGGTCCTAGCGTGATGTTAAATAGTCTATACCCTTCCTCAAGAATTGGACTATCAAATGCAAAGAATCCGGTAGTTCCAGAGATTAACACGTTCAAACAAACAAACTCTTCAGCTTTACTATTAGTATATATTTAAGATACAATGTACAGACGCCAGCACATCAAGTTACTACAATCTGTCAAATTTCTTTAATAGATTTTCAACTTTATCCCTAAAGCATAAGGTTCAAAGTTGATTGGGAAAATTTCATAGTTTCGGGTAGCTTTATGTGCTGGTGTCTGTAAAGAAAGAAAGAAAGAAAGAAAAAGTATTTATTGTGACTCGTACAGGAACATCACCAAGTAAACTAAACACAGTAAAAATAAAAATAAAAACCAAGTTATATAAAAAAATAAAGTAACAAAATGAAAAATGAGACAGAAACTCCTATACGAGGCCAAAAGGCTCCTATCTCAGCATGATGCTGCGACATTTAAAAAATAAATGTCGCAGCGCTGGTATTCTGATAGGGCCCGCCGCTGTGATGTCACGGGCAGTTACAGAAATAAATAAATAAATATTAAAATAGATTTAACCTGTAAAATATTAGCAAGTAAAATTAAATTAAATCGCGCCAGACGTAACCTCATTACTTGTCTATGCCTTGAGTGTCACAGGCACTTTGGTGGTCTGTGGCATTGCTGTGACAAGTAAAAGGTCGCAGGCGCCGATCTTCAGACGTAAATAAATACATTTTATAAAAAATACATTACGGCTGTCTAGTGGAACAGCATTACAGTGAACATATAATGAAAGTGGAGTGTGAAAGTCAGTTAACGGCATGGATGAAATGGTGAAATAAAAATAAACTAATGTTGAGTGTTATCAAGCTACAAATTTTACAAGAAACACGTGACAAGGAAACAAAACATTGTGTAAGCCAGCAACATCAATTCGTCTGATGCTACCAGTAAAAGATTGAGACAAACAATAGAATTAATCAATTATCGAACTTGTACCAATTAAACACCAAACAAAAACACGATGCGAAACAACTCCTATGCCTATTCAGTGAAACAGTCGCTGCCTAGCGTTGGGACCACCGTTGCAAGTTGCGTGCACATCAAGGGTAGGTTCAAAGTTTGGTATCTTTTTGAAGCTCCAGTAAATGCTGTTTAAATTTTAACCTGAAAGTACCAACTGTCTTTATAGCACGAAAAGGAGGTGGCAAGTCGTTCCAGCAACGAGAGGCAGCGAATTTGAAACTACCACGGAATGCAGCAGTTCTATAAGTGTACTGCGTACCGTTTGTCTAATGACGCAATTACGCTGCTGCGGTCGTATGGTCTCAGGTTCTATTTCCAGGTATAGCAATGTCTATCTCTGTGATTCTTACTTCAAAAGACCATTTCAGATATCAATCTACATGGTCTTCACATGATCTGACTATGATTATGTCTGGACTTTAAAAGAGACTGTGACCTCTGAGTTTGTTTCGGCCTTTCTTCTCAGAGTAGTCAGATAGAAAACGCTGACCTCATGTAGTTCTTAAAATTTCATTGACGTGTAAAAGTGTTTGTGCATAATATCTACTTACAGAAATAAAATAATTTGTCATTTATCGCTTGAAGGGTACTAAATGAGACACAATAGAAGTTTTATTGTAATTATGCGTATTAGTTATATATACTAACAGCGCCCCTTGGTTTCACCTGCGTAAGTGTCGACCCTGTGGGAATATCGGGATAAAAAGTATCATATGTGTTATTTTGACGTATAAGCTATATTAATGCAAAGTTTCATCAAAATCTGTTTAGTAGTTTTTGCGTTAAACAGTAACAAACATCCTCACAAACTTTCACATTTATAATATTAGTTAAGTTATATAGTTATATATATTATATGGGCATTTAGTGTCCCTGAAAGTGTTATTGAATATTTTAGTATGTAAGGTAACTCTCAGTCCGTTGTTTCGAACTGTATCCGGTTAATCGCAGGGCTTACGAAACGTGTTTGTTGTTCATTTCTGCCGACCTTTTTCGGAAAAAAAAACATGATGCTATGTATTCTGTGTGGTACTCCGAATTTTTAATAAGTAAAGGTTCGATTGGCGCATTGATTGACTTTTCGTTACGGGTCGCGGACTCGATTCCCGCACAGAACAAATAAATAATTATTAGCGGATAAATGTTTCAAGGGGTCATAAATCAGAAATCATTTATTTACGATTTATGACCCCGACGTGAGATATGGTGGTTATTTTAATGAGAGTCCCGATACATTTTGCCTTACGGCATGCAAAATTATTTTTGTTTGACGTCTATGTAAGATAATATTGATAACACATTAGTTATATTATATTATAATATTGATAACACAGTAATTACTAATATTGACTAATAACTTTATGTGTGGTGTAAACTGTTAATATAAGTTGGTTATTAATAAATACATAAATATAGTTTTGTAGACTAAAAAAGTGATGAATATAAATGCTGATGGATGGAGAGGGAGAGGATGGCCAAAGAAAAAATGAATGGATTGTGTGAGGAATGAATGATATGAAAGAAATGGAAGTGAATGATAGCGTAACAGTAGACCGGGGAGTATGGAAGAAGAATCCGTGTTTCACTGACCCCAAGTAACAAGGGACTATCACAGCTATTCACAACCGTTAGACAGGCAGCCGTGTTGAAAATTGTTACATTTCTGATAACCGATTCGCCTTGCTCCCGACAGCAAATAGCTTTCGGAAGAATAACAGTCGTCCATTTGATTTAAAACTGTATCATAATTGTCGGGTTTCGGATTTACGAACAGACTTTAGAGAACTGCTTTGATAACATTGATTGATGTTTGTTTTGGCACGGAAGTGTATCGAATGGCTGTGACTGAAGCTTAGCTTTAATTTGCTAGCCATAAATTTACAGAGGCGGACTTAATGCCGTAGGCATTTTCTACCAGTCAACCTTTGGGTGATGCAGAGACAAACAGTGGTAGGTGCAATAATGAAAATTGAGGAATAAATATTTTAAATATAAAGATACGCATAAACCTATTATAACTGTGAATACCTAATTACATATAATAAGCACAAATAAATATACATAATAGTAGATTGTACAACTAAGGCATAAAAGAAGCTATTTTACCCCGAGACGTTTATATCCACGCGAGCTGCAGGCGAGGATGGATAGTTACGTCGAAGGGTAAAATTATTTATTATAATTATTTATTTATTTATTAAAATCTCCCTCATCACTATCATTACAGGTGTATACCTAATGCGATAGCGTGGTCTTACAATTATCTTAAGTACTTACAATTTAAAACTATGACAAAAGTAAAAACTATTAGTACTTATAATTATATCAAAAAAATAATATTGTTCCCTAAATAAAATATAGTACAATATAAAACAAAATAACAAAATAAAAACAACAATATACTACTCTAATCTACATTATAACATAAAAGGAACATCAGTATTTTTGCGAGTTCACTCAAATGGCATGTAAATACATCGATCTTCACGTGAAGATCGTTAATAACCCGAAAATCATACTGCCAAGTCATAAAAACGTTTCTTTGCGTTTTTAAATAATAAATGACAACTATTTTACCTGATTTTATTAAATTAACGATAGAAAACCCGGAAGTGGTATAAATTAAAGAAAATGAAATAAATCACGATTTTTATCTGCGAAGTTTTATTGCGCGTGTGGCTGTTGGGCCTGATTACCTTAGTCTCAGAAAAAAAAATTACTTTATGCACTAGAACATAAAAAGCGATTTTATGTCGCCTAAGCACAACATAAAGCCGAACTTTTAGAGCATGAGAAGTGAAATAGTAGATTGTACAACTAAGGCATAAAAGAAGCTATTTTACCCCGAGACGTTTGTATCCACGCGAGCCGCAGACGAGGGTGGATAGTTAAGTCGAGGGGTAAAATGGCTCGTTTATGCCTGAGTTATACACTCTGCTTTTCACTTCGATTGCGAGAAAATGAAACAGGCATAAAGTATACAGTACATAATTAATCAAAAATGTTGCAAAGCATAACTAATTCCCGCCACCACAGATAATACCGCCACGAAACTTTTTAAAAGTTCTTTTTTTTTATTTCAACATTTGTCATTCGACTTGGGTACTTCATACTGCCAAGTCATAAAACGTTTCTTTGCGTTTTTAAATAATAAATGACAACTATTTTACCTGATTTTATTAAATTAAGGGTAGAAAACACGGAAGTGGTATAAATTAAAGAAAATGAAATAAATCAGGACTTTAATCTGCGAAGTTTTATTGTGCGTGTGGCTGTTGGGCCTGATTACCTTAGTCTCAGAATAAAAATTTACTTTATGCACTAGAACATGAAAAGCGATTTTATGTCGCCTAAGCAGAACATAAAGCTGAACTTTTAGAGCATGAGAAGTGAAAATATATGAATATACTTACTAAAAAGAAATAAGACAAACAATGAGAAAATATTATCGTTGTGATGATACTGCCAGCTTCTTGCAAATGTGCTCGCGAGCCTTGACTTTAAAAGATAATCGATTTAGATTTAGGATTAGATTTTAATACTTACCTTAAGATATTTCAAAGAGTTACGTAAAAAATCGTAATCGTCCTTGCCTATCCCTTCTGTCTCTTTACATTTTATCCTTCAGTTGAAAGCAGGTGGTATTTTCCACAGCGACGAGCATTTTGAACGAAAATGTCACCTACAAAATAGTGTGCTGCATTCTTTATGATAGATCGCTAAAATAAAGAGCGGTAGGAAATGTTTACCTAGTGTCTTCTTCCTGTGTGACGTCACTTCCTTTTCAATAAAAAACAAGGCAAGAGGTAACGTGGGACACCCGTTAGAACGAAATTCCATCGCTGCATGTAGGTATTAAAATAACAGGTACTAGAAAAATATTACAACGTTTGAAGGTAGGTACTTTCGTCAACCTTCATAATTCTTTGAATTACTATTCATGATATTTGTAGCTGTTTTAGAGATGTCTAACATCATCATCTGCCTAGCTGTTTCCCAACTATGTTGGTGTCGGCTTCCAGTCTAACCGGATGCAGCTGGATACCAGTATTTTACATGGAGCAACAGCCTATCTGACCTCAACAACCCAGTTCCTGGGTAATACGATACTCCTTGGTAAGACTGGTTGTCAAATTTTCGGGCTTCTGACGAGGACTGTCAAAGATCCACGAATGACAGCCGGGACCAAAGGCTTAACGTGCTTTCCGAGGTGCGGAGGGGTCTTGGTATGTAAAGATGGTCACCCATCCACGGACCAACCGCGGCAAGCGTAGCTTAACCTGATCGATCGACCCATGCGGCTGTTATTACTTAGCCACAAGCCCCTCAATGTGTGCCTAACGAAATTCTTAATTAATTTGGTTCGCTCTCCAGAACGAACAAGGTTTAATGAGTTTCTCCATTATTAATTTCTCAGTTGCAATACGGAGTCTGGATTTGTGTCCGATAAATGGCTCGTACACTCGTAGGTACCATTCACTATAAAAAAACATAACTGGCATAATATTATGTAGGTTCTTAACATCTCTGCTTATACCTTCGGAGAATGCAGACGTGATGATACGTAATAAATGATACTACATAGCCTAAACCGGACTCACGCACTCTATAAATTTTAGAGTGACCAGAGCAAACCGCACGTCCGCGCGACAAAGTGGACCTAATGCATATTTGATTAGGAACGCCATTAGAACTCTGTACACTGGAATGTATAATTATTTATAAGCTGCGGGGTTGTTCATTTTGTTTTATTTAATGAGTTACCTTTACGGTCCACCTATCTTGTTTCGGAGATCAAATGCACACACACACACCTACTCATTACATTTTCTACAACCTCGCACACATTTTTTGGCGTCAATAGGACGTAATATTCAACAAAAATAGCTAATGCTACCAAGGCTGATAAGTTTGAGGTAAAAAAAAAATGATCAATGAAAAGAAAAATGATTTACCTAAACAATATTTGATAAGACATAACACACATAATCAGCCTGTAATGTGCCCACTGCTGGGACACAGGCTTTGTCTCTGTGAGAGGGAGTGATTCATTCAATATCTGGGCAAAAATTAGAAGTTCTGGCAAACATCAGAAAGCGATCAAAAATTTATTTTTATAATTTATTCCGGTCTGAACCCCTGACCCCACTCCACCCCCCCCCCACCCCCACCACCCCTACTCGATCCCCTGCTAGTTCGTCACACAGTCCTGAAACATGTAGGTAAAGAATATAAAGAAAGAAAATATTATTATTTAGAACAGACTAAAATTCACACAACATACATAACTCAACTTCAACTCATGCGTAATAATATTATGAACTATAATTACATACCTATCTCTACAAATTGATGAAAATTCAATTACTATGTTTGTAACTAATTTACAAATTAATCAATTAATAATAATGTACGGTTTTAAAACAATTTACAGCAAATAATTGCGTCGGACAGTCGTGACCGCAGCCTGTTTGTGGAATTGTACGGTAGACCACAAACAGATACAAAAAAAAAACGGATTTAGCAGTCCACAATTATTTTATTTATTTTTCAACTCTAAAGGGGTTTATTTATAAACGACTAGCTGCGCCCCGCGGTTTCACCCGCGTAAATGTCGATCCCGTGGGAATATCGGGATAAAAAGTAGCCTATATCTTAATCCAGGGTGTCAGCCACCTCCGTACAAAATTTTATCAAAATTGGTCTAGCCGTTTGAGCGTGAAGAAGTAACAAACATATAAACACACACACACACTCACAAACTTTCACCTTTATAATATTAGTGTGATGATGTGATTAGTGTGATGATTAAAGTTAAGTGACGTTTAAACGTCAAAATGTACAGCTAAACAGTCGCTATTCAATACAGCAACATTATAAATAAAGGGGACAATGTGTAACTAAATTAATGCACATTATGGAGTAGAGTTTCTTACCGGTTCTTGTCATAGGAAACGACCAATTGCAACCGTTCACCTAGCTTCTGACGTTTCATAAGTGCCCATGTTATGTTTAGTAATTTGTTCAGAATCGCTTACTGAATCGATTTCTGTCAGTCCGTAGATTTGTAATGTGACCACAATCTTCTCCAGAATCAGTAGGTCGGTAGGTATAAGAGTATAACTAATAACAAAAAAAAAAAAAAAAAAAAAATAACATAATAGTAAAAATTCAGTGTTTGTATTATAATTATAACATAATGTTCTAATTAAATAATCGGGACGAGCTGGATAGGTTCCGACAAAACTGGAAGGAGTGGAGGGAGGCCTTTGCCCAGGAGCAGCGCAGGCTAGTAAAAAAAAGCTAATTGAAGTGCTTGGTGGTATGCGTTAATTCCAGGACACGTTGTGTATGCGCTATTATTTATTTATTTATATATACTTTTTTGTACACCACAAAATAAATAACAAAAAATAAATCAAATACTACAAAATTTACTATGCACAGCCTTATCGGTTTCAGTGATTTATACTAGCATAAAAACATAACCTTCCGTTTCAGTCGGTTAAACATATATTGTAATACTACAGAGAAAAACCTATACACGTTCATGACAAATACATAATATATTTTTCTTAGGATGACTAGAACAAGGATAAAAAGTTCACATAATCAGAATATTCAATGATCTGGCAACACAAATGATAAAAAAAAAAAAGACGGGTTGCACTCCGGGAGTGCCGGCAGAAGTGAAAACTTGAATAAATCAATTGTTAATTGAATTAATATAACTCATTTTTTTTTCACTATTTCTGCGTCCCATTTTTCATTAATAGATGCACTTTGTTCAATTTCCATATGTTAAACACTTTATACAACATTATTTTTAGTATATGCGAAACCTGAATATAGTTTGTTCAGAATAAGTAACTGAATCGATTCCAATAATTTTTACCCCATGTTATATTTTGGCCCAAAAATATTTAAAAAAGGTTAAAGCTTGGACACCACGAGAGCGACGCGTTCGAGGAGGTATATTATAGTGTACTCTGTGTTCGAGGAGCGACACTAAGTAGGTACAACAATAGCGGCGCGGGCGCACAGCGAGCGGGGCGACCGGAGCGGGGGTGCAGCAACCCCTTCAGTCGCCCGGGTACCACAGGTAGGCGCGCACGTGTTCGCGTTCCCGTCCAACTGCATAATCGCGAGCGCGCGGCCGCCGCGGGCCTTACAAGTTGTGTTTCGGTTGATCGTGTACCTATCGTATGTAAAAAGTGTCGTGTAACATTTTTAAACACGCCAAGATGGTTAATTGTAGAAAGTTATTATTTGTACCTACAGCCTGCTGTGGTTAAGTAATACGATGTTTAACACTTTTCATCCACTTTGAACTTTAAGTGGTTAACATAAGGTGCAACAAATCGCATTGACTACATTGTATCACTTACGGCTTACGAATAAGTAATTACTTATTCGTAGCTTACGGCTGCATTTATTTACGAATAAAGTACATTATAATAACTACCTACACTTGACCATTACGACAGTCCAAAGCCTGCAAGTGTGATGGAAAATGTTATCACCAGTTAATTACAATACAATCGCCCGAACGCACGCGGCGGCGGCGTGGATTGGATGACCATGTTTTTGTAAGGACAAACAGGTAACATAACAAGCTTATAACTTTGTGATTATTCATGATACAGTTTTGAAATTTTGTACATAGATTCTTTACATAAAAATACTAGACACGTGTTTCGGGTTTCGCATATACTAAAAATAATGTTGTATACACGAATGTTATGAATACACAGCAGTGTGTCCACGTCCACTTCCACTTCGACTTTGACTTTGACTTTGACTCTGACTTTGACTCTGACTCTGACTTTGACTTTGACTTTGACGTTGACTCTGACTCTGACTTTGACTTTGACGTTGACTCTGACTCTGACTCTGACTTTGACTCTGACTTTGACTTTGACTTCGACTTTGACTTCGACTTCGACTTCGACTCCGACTCCGACTTCGACTTCCACTTCCACTTCCGCTTCCACTTCCGCTTCCACTTCCACTTCCACTACCACTTCCACTTCCACTCCATCGATCCATTCATCCATCCATCCTTCCATTATCGTGTCTCACTTGGTTCACTTCGGTTGGCGCCGCCGTAGAAAGAGAGAGGGGGGGGGAAATCTCTCCTGACGGTCACGTGTCCTGACGCGATGCCCTGACGCGAGTTTAACATTTTTTACCCATTACAAAAAGTGTTCAACGCCGCTAAAGAAGTTTTCACTTCAAAAATCATTCTCACCGAGTCACAAAAATGTTGGGCAGATTTTGTCATTTTTATCTGGATAAAGGTGACTAAACCTGCCTAGCATTTTCCCAACTATGGGTCGGCTTCCAACCTAAACGGATACAGCTGAATACCTGTATTTTATATGGAGCGACTGCCTTTCTTACCCCACAAACCAGTTACTCGGTTGTTGCCCAGTAACTTACCCCGATACCCCTTGGTAAGTCTGGTTGACAGACTTTTTTGGCCTTCTGACGACCCGTAAAGACTGTTAAAGATCTACAAATTACAGCCGGGACCTATGGCTTTGCGTGCTCTCCGAGGCACGAAGGGATCTCTATATGTAATGGAAGGTCCACCCATCCACGAACCGACCGCGGCAAGCGTAGTAACCTTCGATCAACCCGTGCGGCTGTTTTAAATTAGCCACGAACCCCTCCAGATGAAGATAAATGATTTTCCAATACTTTATTATACTAGTTAATATAAAATGATTTATTTACTAAACTTCACAATAATCAATTATTTACTAGATATTTGATTGATGTTCAGACACAGACTGAAACTAAACTTTTAGATTTAAACACAAAATTGGGTTTTGAACCTATATCTTTTTTTACATAATTTGATAATGGTCCACAGACCACTTCCCATACAAAATCGCCCAGTCTTCTTTGTATTTTTCTTGGTCTGGGAGCAAAAATATGAAATACGCAACATCATCATCTGCCTAGCCTTTTCCCAACTATGTTGGGGTCGGCTTCCAGTCTAACCGGATGCAGCTGAATACCACTATTTTACATAGAGTAGTCACTCCATAGCAGGCAGGCAGGCACAGTCGCCTATCTAACCTCCACAACCCAGTTACTGAGTAATACTGCCCCTACCCCTACCCCTTGGCTTACTAACTTGGCTTCTGACTACCCGTAACGACTGTCGAAAAAAAAAAAAGAATAACAAAAAGCGGACGGCATATTTCCACACTGGAGGTCCAGAATATTGTACAGACGCCAGCACATCAAGCTACCCGAAACTGTCAAATTTTCCCAATCAACTTTGAGCCTTATGCTTTAGCGATAAAGTTGAAAAACTATTAAAGAAATTTGACAGATTGTAGTATTCCCCTTCAGTTTGCGTTTGATCTGCTATACATATACTTTTTCTATTCAGACATTTTGTCTTTACTTCAATAGTCTTCATATTCAAATCGGTGGCAGTCACAAAGCTTTGATATTAATAGGGCTGGAAAATCGGATAGTTACATCAACGTTTTGCGTCGAAACCTCGTCGGCTACGCAAACAGAAAATAGTTAAATGTAAATTAGGTGATCTATATACTATTTTATATAACTTAAACTTTCATATTAAATTAAAAATCAAAAGTTTAAAATAAAATTATGTCACAGCACTGGAATTCTTGTTTCCTTTCAAAAAACTTCATATCATATGTTGTAGGTACCAAAAACTTTGGAATTACTTCTAATACATTACACTGGGCAGTACCCGGGACATACCTGTCTCTAATTGAATTTCAACTCTACCTCCATAAATTCAAGGCTGGCAGTTGTACCAACAAAAAAGTTTTCCACAAAAGCGAAGTCTGATGGGATACATCAGGCATTTTACGAAGTTTGCCGAAGTTCGACGAACTTAGCCGATGTTCTGGAGTTTGGATCCTATTAGAAGCAAGTTTACCTCTGAACGTGTTTCGTACAAATTAATTCCTGAGGATTGTTATGTTCGTGCAGTGAACTGAATTTAGTTCCCCTAGACTTGAAATTCATAGTACAGTCAGCCTCAAAAAGACGCATCGACAAGAATTCATTTGATTGTCTATAATTAGCATAGCATTGCATAATAAGCATATAATGTTCCCACTGCTGGGCACAGGATCCGGAGAGAGGGAGTAGGCCTTAATCAACTACGCGATCCCAGTGCGGACAGCGGACGACAGGGTGTGGTGGCGCAGCCTGTGAGAGGCCTATGTCCAGCAGTGGACTGCAATAGGCTGAGTTGATTGAATGTGCCTGTCCAGATTCGAACCCACGATCTACAACTTGTAAGTCGCGTCCGTTACCACTGAGCCACCACTGCACCAGAACATATACGTTGGGAACTTAATTGAAGTAATACAGTATTCAAAATCAATTTGCATAGCCTTTTCCCAGCTATATTCGGGCCGCCTTCCAGTTTAACCGGGTGCAGCTGAACACCAGTATTTAAAAAAATCGCGGACATGCAAACATACATACATACATACGGGTCGAATACAGAACCTCCTTTTTTGAAGTCGGTTAAAAACCTAATAACAGTGTGCCCGACCTGGGAATCAAAACCGAACAATTTACTCAGCAGTAGCACTTGCCACCACTAGACCGACGAGGTAGTACAATTCATAGCTGCCCGTTTTCACAAAAACTACATGAACGCGTGCTATTGGATTTTCAACTTTCGGCATTGAAAATAGTGATGCAAGTTGTGTAGCCTGTCTATAAACTCCATGTTTTTATTCTTGCAGTTACTTTTTAAAGCTTGTTGTGTTCAAACACAGTTTCTTTCACATTCTGTATCTAAAATACCGCTATGTTCATTCCATTACCGTCTCGGCAGCAAAGACTTTACGAAAAGCTTTAATTCTCAGCGCAATGCAAAGAGTTTTTGCTGTTCCTTTGCCTTCCGATACAAAAACCGTTAATTACAAGCCTCGAACTTGCATAATTAGTGTTGTTTCCTAGTACCGTGAGGTAAATACTTTGATAAAATTACTATCTGTAAAAGGAGTAAGGAAATGAAATCGCTTATTCTGTAAATAGGATACCGGAATCACGTTTACATGTCATAGTTATTGTAAAAAATAAGCTAGATGGAGTCGCGGGCCTGCGGACGGAGAGTAATGGGTAGCTCACCGTCCGATCAGGACCAGGCCCGTGCCGGACGGCGCGTACGTGTTCCACGCGCACCTCAAAGAGATGTCAGCACAAAGGAAGGGGCCTGTCAGGGCCGAAGAATGACAGGGGTGCGGGATTGTCCGAAAGGGTTACCGCTACTCCGGAACATAATGGGCTAAGGAAGGAAAACGGATGGGTTTTAGTCAATAAGAGTCTGATACTCCCTTCCGCTCCACCCAGAGCAGGAGGGGTCATTTGATGATTTCCAATCCAAAAAAAAAGGTGGAGTCGACATTTTCCACTACCCCTGAGAAGAAATGAATGGCAATACAAACTCAAGGGTCATGTGAGGACAATCAAATGCAGATTAGTGCTTGCAATGGTCTTTTGAGGAAAGAATTAAACAGATTTGAGTAGACCAGTGCAGTTAGTGCAAGCATTATTGTCAGTAATCTTTTAGCTCAACTCAGAACATGAGGAGCTCAACAACTCGACGAATAATACCAAATAAAGGACATTTGGGTCGGAAGGATTGTATCATGTGCAAAGAAAGAAAGAAAATACGTTTATTTGCGGTGAAAATGACGCAAAAAGAACATAAACACAAAAAATAAAATAAAAAGGTAGGGGAAACATGCGTCACATCCACGCAAAACGGCTATCGCTCAACATTATGCTGCGACCCTATGCAGGACAGAGCCCCAGCGCTGGTTTTCAGCAACAGCCGGCGCTGACGTAATGACGTCGTCCGGTGCAGCAAACAATTATTAAAATACAGTGAAGGTACTTAAAGAAAAATAATTGAATTTAAAAGTGATAGAATATTATACTAAACAGGAAATAGACATAAGTACAGTACATGCTATGAGAATATCATCCTCAATAAACGTTTTGCACTTTATGTAGTGGCAACATTTCGAAGCGTCCTTTTGAATGTGTCGGTCTGGAGTTTTTGCCTACCACATGGGAAAAAGATGCATGTCTGTGTATTTTTGTATGAAGGACCAACATCACCATTTATGGGCCATCATCAACATTATACCCTTAATTAATCAGCCTATAACGTTCCCAGGACACAGACCTCCTCTCATCGAGAGGAAGTGGGCTGTAACCTACCACGCGGACCCAGTGCGGGATGGTAGAGGTCACTCTCTTCGAATTTTTGGTGCTAGTTTCCTCACGACGTTTTTCTTCACCGTTTTGAAAGATAAAATAATTTATACGAAGTAAAGAAATAAAAGGCAGAATAAGAGATCAATTCTGTACATTTTATTTATTTATTTATATATACTTTATTGTGCACCAGAAAAAACCTAAGTTACAAAAAAAAAACCGTTATTAATATATAACATACAGTGGGCGGCCTTATCGCTTTCTGCGATCTCTTCCAGGCAACCTTGGAATGGACAGTGATTCCGTGGATATAAAAACGTTGTTGTGTTGGTTGTCATTTTACCAACCTTCTGTACCTTATTTATAATAATAATAATTTAATTTTAAGCAACAAAGACTCATAGTGTTAGTAACAAGTAGTGTGTAGTGTGTAGTGGTAGTAGTGTTATGCAAGTAAATGTTTTTTGTTTTTTTTATTTTGAAAGTACATGACTGGGTTCGAACCTACGACCTACAACTCGTATGTCGTGGCCGTTACCACTGGGCTATCACTGCCTTGTACCCTTATTCCACCTCATTTGGAATCGGCACAGCATTTATTGTTAAATAAATGTATTTAATTTTATTTTTCTTCCATACTTACGTCTCTATCAGCCACCATCTTAGCACACCCCGGACACTCCATACAACGCTCGCAAAATAATTACCTACTACTACTACATTAAAAAATGACGTTTGTATACGTATGAATGTGTGCGTGAGGTACTTGTGTTTGCGAGCGCTCTTTGTTAAAGAACTGCGACGAATACGCCGAAGTGCGGGGTGAGGTGCGGTAACTGATGTTAGTGCGGGGAAGGGAGTGTCCTTTCTGTACGTAGTACTTTAAGTATTCTGTGATCTTAGTATTTGACCTCTCTCTAGCCATATCATTCTTTCACAGTCCATTGATCATTTTAGGTATTGACTAAATACCGAAATTCAAATTCTTTATTAAACTTACACCTGTTTACAAACATACAAGTATTAGCATGCAGTTCTAGTATTAACTTAGATTTAACAGCGGGTCTAAAACCAGGCACAGCCTGTATCTTGGTGACCCAGAACACTATACAAAGTTACTAATTGAATCAGTTCTGCTAGCGCAATATTGGTATTGATGATTTCATAATAATTACTTACCTATTAATAATTTATATTTTACAATTTAATTTTTGATTTTATAATTCACTAGCTGCGCCCCGCGGTTTTACCCGCGTAAATGTCGATCCCGTGGGAATATCGGGATAAAAACTATCCTATGTCCTTTTCCGGGACTCAAACTATCTCTATACCAAATTTCATCTAAATCGGTTCAGTGGTTTAGGCGTGAAGAAGTAACAAACATATAAACACACACACTCACAAACTTTCGCCTTTATAATATTAGTGTGATAGTGTGATAATTAGCTATAATAAAAATGTGAGTAAAAAGAAGCTAGAATAGACATACAAAAAACAGTTGAGGTGAAAGACCCAAATCATAGACTTTTCTTAAGAAATAAACTAGATAATTAACGGATAGGGCATTTGAGACTTATAATGAACTTCAAACTTTTGGGCTAGGATACATAAGTTTACTAAGACCTTTTGAAGGCACGTGTCCTGCCTCTAGGGTCAAATTCTTTAATCAATATTGTCACTAGGCAAGGCGCGGCGGGGCAATTGCGTAACACACTATCAGTAGCAATGGGTTTCATTTCATCTAAATCGGTTCAGGGGTTTAAGCGTGACGAGGTAACAGACGGACATACTTTCGCATTTATAACATTACTAGCTGCGCCCCGCGGTTTCACCCGCATAAGTGTCGATCCCGCGGGAATATCGGAATAAAAACTATCCTATGTCCTTTTTCGCGACTCAAACTATCTCTATATTAAATTTCATCTAAATCGGTTTAGCGGTTTAAGCTGAAGAGGTAACAGACAGACAGACACACTTTCGCATTTATAATATTACTAGCTGCGCCCCGCGGTCACACCCGCGCAAATTTCGATCCTGTGGGAATATCGGGATAAAAAGTAGCCTATATGTTAATCCAGGGTGTCAGCTACCTCCATACAAAATTTTATCAAAATTGGTCCAGCCGTTTGAGCGTGAAGAAGTAACAAACATACAAACATACACACACAAACTTTCGCCTTTATAATATTAGTGTGATAAGTATGAACGGATTTATATATGTGTTATCGGTTTTTCTAAAAGGTTCTTTCTACACCAACTACACATTTTATGTTGCACCGGTTGACGTCATCACACCAACGCCTGCTGTCGCTAAAAACCAGCGCTGTGGCTCTGTCACGCAAAGGGACACAGCATTATGCTGAGCGATGACCTTTTTGCGTGGATGCGACGCATATTTTCCCCCAACTTCTTTAAATTTTCTTTCTTTCCGTCATATTGACCGCAAATAAATGTTCTTTCCTTATTAGGAACTATTCCGTTTTTCCACCTCGACTACGGAATACCAATTTGCATCCGTGCAACAAATCCTTTTAATTACAGTTTCGATCAATTCCGGAATACTATTGTTCGTGTAAAGGAGGATCTGTAAGTCTTTGTGCAAAGTAAATGCAGTGAAGCTCTGTTAATCTGTTTGCAGTTGGCTAAGTTAGTTGACTGAGAAAAACGGCAGCTGCATAATGATCGTCTTAAACTGGATTTTACGCCTGAACAGCTTTTGTACTATAAGTATTATTCTCGCTAAATAAAGAAAGGGATTAAATTAATTTATTAGTAGACACTACTTTTCGCCTCGCTGCTTCCCTGCGACTAGGCACTCCTTGCTGTTCCCCTCATCGCTGTCACTGTGGCGAAGATGTCAACAGCCTCGGACACCACGGCCTGTCTTGCAGCCGAAGTGCGGGTCGCTTAGCGCGCCACGCGAACATTAATGACATCATCCGACGAGCTCTTGTTACCGTCGGCGTTCCAGCTGTATTAGAACCCAATGGCTTGGTACGCGACGATGGCAAGAGACCGGACAGTATGTCTCTATTTCCTTGGAAGGTGGGTAGGCCTTTAGTGTGGGACGCAACTTGTGTCGATACTCTTGCGCCATCCCACCTTCCTGGATCGGCATGCTGTGCTGGCGCTGCTGCTGCGGCTGCGGAAAACCTCAAGCGGCGAAAATATAATAACCTTATCGGAAATTATATTTTCGAGCCGTTTGGGGTTGAAACCCTCGGGCCGTGGGGTCCGAGTGCTCATGGTCTTTTTACAGAAATTTCAAAACGGCTGGTTGACACTTCCCGTGACCCAAGGGCTGGCTTTTACCTTGGCCAAAGGCTAAGCATTGCCATACAACGTGGCAATGCCGCCAGTCTCTTGGGTACCTACATTACCAGTCGACAGCGATGCGGATGAATTTTTCGACGATATATTTTAATTTTTGTATAGTTTTAGTTAAGTTAGTTTTTAATTTTGTTATTTTTGTTAATTAAGTTTTTAGAATTTCTTAGACTTTAATAATTTTGCAGGTTATTTATTAGTTTAATAATAATTGGTATTAATATGTAGTCACATATAACAAAATTAAAACCTAACTTATAGTAAAACTATACACAAACTAAAATATAGCGTCGAAAAATTCATCCACATCGCTGTCGACTGGTAGATAATGTACCCAAGAGACTGGCGGCATTCGAAAGGAATTCGTTCAATATACTTATTGAATGAATCCGTAAACTTGAAGGATGATAAAATATCTGATGACTGGATAAGGTATACGATCATCTCTCTACAAAAAAATATCTTATCTTCTATATTTATATAAAACAAAGTCGGGTTAGTTACACCATTTATAACTCAAGAACGGCCGCACAGATTTTTATGATCTTTGATTTGTTGGATTTTTCTGCGCCCCAAATGGCCGAATAACTATTAAAACATGGGAAAAATTCACGAAAAAAGTAAAAATGAAGAATATTTTCTCATACATTTTTTGTTGATAATATCTCGAAAACGTTTTGACTTAATTGACACAATTTTAACTGATTCTGAGGCGATACGAAGTTCAGAAGGTCAGCTAATATAATTAAATACTTATAAATAAACGTTCAGGAAATCAGGAATGAAATTATCCGGAAAAGAACCGGAGTTACCGACATAGCTTGCAGAGTAAGCAAACTGAAGTGGCAGTGGGCTGGCCATGTCTGTCGAAGGACTGATGGCCGGTGGAGCAGGCGAGTCTTGGAGTGGAGACCGCGTACCGGCAAGCGTAGTGTGGGACGCCGCCCAGCTAGATGGACGGACGACCTAAAGAAGGTGGCTGGGGTAGATTGGATGCGGAAGGCGGAGGACAGGGTGCTGTGGCGCAGTCTGGGAGAGGCCTATGTCCAGCAGTGGACTGCGATAGGCTGAGTTGATTGATTGATTGAAATAAACGTTCAGTATTCATTGGTTTGTTGTCTAGACTAGCTTAATTGTTGTCTAGGTACTGCAGGATGTATTAAATTACAAAATAATACTAAAGTAGGCATTATACAAATAGATTGATAGACGGGGTTACTTTCGCATTTATAATATTAATATACTAGCTGCGCCCCGCGGTTTTACCCGCATAAGTTTCGAACCCGTGGGAACATCGGGATAAAAACTATCCTATGTCCTTTTCCGGGACTCAAACTATCTCTATACCAAATTTCATCTAAATCGGTTCAGCGGTTTGAGCGTGAAGAAGTAACAAACATATAAACACACACACACACACACTTACAAACTTTCGCCTTTATAATATTAGTGTGATATATTATATATATATATATAGTCTGATATGGATAGTATGGACATGGATTGTAATCAACATCATCATCCTTTTCTCAACTATGTTGAGGTCAGCTTCCAGTCTAACCGGATGCAGCTGAATATCAGTATTTGAGATGGAGCGACTGTCTGTCTGAACCAACCAATCTCTGGGTACACGATACCAAAGTACACGATGGTCAAAGATTCAAGAATGACAGCCGGGACCTACGGTTTAACGTGCTTTCCGAACCACTGAGGGTTTTCGGTATGTACAGTCACGTCTAAAAGTATGTATACACGTGGCTTTATTCAAAGGCGATTTTCTCCTTTATATTTGAATGAAATTTTATGTTATTACGAAAATAGTATTTTCGAACCCATAGGTTTATGTTAAGTGTCGTATTTCAACGTTGCATTCGTTATTTCACGAAAAAATCGCAATTGAAAATTGCCAAGTGTATACATAATTTTAGACGTGACTGTACCTAAATATGGTCACTCATCCACGGAATGACCGCGGCAAGCGTAGTATAACCTGATCGATCGACCCGTGCGGCTGCTATTACTTAGCCCCTCTCATAATCAACACAAATTTGGATTATAATCAAAATATTCTTGGAAAAATATCCTGTACTAAAATTAACTACTTAATCCTTGTGTCATCATCATCATCATCATTTCAGCCGAAAGACGTCCACTGCTGGACATAGGCCTCCCCCAAGCACCTCCACTTCGACCGGTTTTGTGCTTCTCGCATCCAACGAGTTCCTGCGGCCTTCACAAGGTCGTCGGTCCACCTTGTGGGAGGCCTTCCAACGCTACGCCTTCCGGTACGCGGTCGCCACTCTAGAACCTTTCGGCCCCATCGGCCATCTGTTCTGCGAGCAATGTGCCCTGCCCACTGCCACTTAAGTTTGGCAATTCTTCGGGCTATGTCGGTTACCTTGGTTCTCCTGCGGATCTCTTCATTTCTGATTCGATCCCGCAGGGAAACTCCAAGCATAGCCCTCTCCATTGCCCTTTGAGTGACTTTCAGCCTTCTAATAAGGCCCATTATGTAGAAAAAAAAATCCTCATTCACACTGACTTACCCATCTATCCGCCCTAGTTTTCGACGAAAACATTCGTCCGTAATCGATTCTGATCGAATGCCGGCACAAAGAACATCGAGTACCTACGGAATAATGGCGTCTATCCCATCGGTTCTCATTAATCATATACATTAATTTGTGCTCGAGACATATTTTGGTATGTTGCGATGTTTCTTTTAGATCGGTGGCCCATTTGGCAAGATATTGTTTCGTTTGTAATCGAGAATGTTTATCATCTTTGGGATTTTCGTAGTTATGATTCTCATCTCGAAAGCCAATTTGTATAGCCACGGGCGTTCCTTTAATTATTTCAAAACTAGCCCTATTATCATTAAGCAGATTTATGAGAGACCCAATTAATTTTATTTGACGTCTATGTTATGGGTTTCAACCTTTAAATACATAAACATCACGCCTGCATTCCCCGACGAGATTGGGAGATGTGTACCTACAGTATACTCACATTTCGCTAGTTATATTTAAGTCCAATGTAACATGGGCAAGTCTATTTCTATCAACCTGGTCCAAATCCAGACTTCTGGGAAGTTTAAACATAGTAGTTTTAAATAAAATCAAATGATTTGTTTTTTTTTTACTTAACTGTTCAACCTAAGCCCTGATTCACAACCATACGACAGGCTATCGTATCAAAAACCTGACATTTCGATAACCTGATTTGACTTTCTCTCAACAGCAAATAGCTGTTGGAAGAATAGCGGGCGTCTATTTGATTTAAACTGACAAAATTTTCGGGTTTTGGACTTGTGAACAGCGTTGAGAAGACTCCTACGATAACAATGATTAATGTTCGATACGATACGGAAGCATATCGAGTGTTTGTGAATAAGAGGGCTGTCCTCATAGAGTACCAAGTCCTTGACATCTTTATAAACCAATGATTACCTTAAAGGTTGCTAAACTCAGCTAAGACACCTTAACTTTACAATCTTCACAAAATAAGCATAAATAAAGTCAAATTGCTGAAACCGAATCCCAAAACTCAACACCGAATTTATTAAATTAGTACTTCAGTTACTATGGAAAACGAAAACCGTTTTGACGAAGCAATTCGGTCCATCTGTCCTATCTCCAGTTCCGAACGAAAATTACTAAACCGATTGAGCGAAATTTCAGCATAATCTCTCGCTTTTTACGGAAAATTTGATGCAAAGAGGACTCAAGATTTGCGGCCATTTTGATGGGGGAACTTTGGAAGGCAGGTAGCTTAGGTAAATGGGTTTTTGTGGTAAGAATTATATAAGACAATCATGATATTATTAACTTTGCGTCATTCATAAATTGCTTTTTTTTTAAAGTATCAACGACATTGTCGTCCTGTTTTCTGATCATATTTCTTCGTTCTTTAGTCTTGGATAGATGATAAGGATATTGGATTCTTTGTCTGAAACTAAAAAAAATTGAATCCTTTCAAAATATACCCATATTTTTTTTTTTTTCAATTCATAGGTATGTACTTTCTGAGTTGATCTTCGACATTATTGACATCAGTGATGAAAAAACAAGGTGACGTCTGAAATCGGCAACCCGGCTTGAGCAAGCGTGATGATCAATCAATGGAGGATCTTCCGACCAGACGGGTGTTGTGTCCGGCGAGCAACTGTCCGATGATTCATGTCGGGCTGTTGTATTTATGTTAGATGATAGTTGCGCGGTAAACTCTGCTTGCGAGATGCAGGATTTGCGTGACGTCAGTATGACGCGTTGTTCGCATGTGGCGTTGTAAATACCGCTACACTCATGCCTTCTCTGAATGAAACGAACCTTCGCCCTGCAGTGGGACAATAAGGCTGGTATTATTAAACAATTAAAACAATAACTTCAACTAACAAAATATTTACTTTTTTTTCTTTACTTTTTTACTTTTTATTTAGTTTTCCATATTTATGTCTATAATTTATATGGTGTACATAATAAAGAGTATTCTATTCTATTCTATTTCAAACAAAACATTACCAAGAAAAATACAGTCCTTAAAACGTTTTCTCAGACTACTTAATGAGGCGGCTTTAATCAATAGTCATGATTTTCATTAAAAAAGTTACCGGAATCGATTTGAATTTGCTTCGGACTCGATAATGACTATTAAATATTCATGATTGGACGAGTCGATTGGGTTTAGTTAGTCCTATGAATTTTGGTTACCGAAATGGCAGAGGAACTGGGAATATTTTGGCACTCCTCTGTGCTATAATTATTAATTTCTTCCGCTGATAGCCAGAGAGCCAAAGAGATAGGTTTTGTTAAAATTGAGAGAAATTTTAGTTAAGAACAGCTGGTATTTTAATTGAAAGGATATTTTTGCTTCAGAAATGGGCTTACTCGTCCATTATATTTTCGTTTAATTTGATAACTTTAGTCATGAATAGAATAAGAATAATTTATGGGTCCATTGTTATAAAATACATTTTCAAAAATTATAACATTGTAGGTATGCTTACTGTAACTGGAATATTTGAACAGTGGTCCCCAAACCTGGCAGCGCCTGTAGGTATCACGGGGGCCTGAGTTGCGTTATCTTAAATTTTATTTCAGGATGTTTAAAAATGGACAGAATACTTAATTAAATAGTTCTGATATAATTATGAATTTCTAAGCCGTATTTAAGAGCTGTCAGTGTAAAATCTGATAGCTCTTAAACGCGGCTTAGATATTGTGCTGATCGCGTTCAGCCTTTTGGTGAAATTCGCACTTAGTGCACGATTGTTTTGAGCTGGGCAAGATAAAGACTCAAGCCTCAGCCGCAAGTGGAGTTGGGCAGGACATCTGGTTACACGCAAAGATGGCCGACGGGGTAAAGCTGAGACCGAATGGTTGTAAGGTTAGGCCAATGAAACCAGGGACGTCCAAAAGCTCGTTGGGTTGACGATATCGTCAAAGTTGCGGAAAATACCTTGATGGGGACGCACTGGAGTGGGGCAGAAGAAAGGGAAGCCTATGCCCAGCAGTAGGTGAATCCAGGCTGAAATGATGATGATAAAAAATCTATCATAATTATATAATAAAAGGGCGCAGTGCTGCACACCCCCACCCCATTCCAAGTTAAACAAATATCAACTTTATTTCAATATCTATTAAGTTCATTTCAGAGTGACCACTATTGAAAAAGATATGAAAATGTTTAAAGTTGTAGCGTAAACTGAACTTTATTATGTATCTAGGAATTAAAGTTATTTTTCCATTAATTCATATTTGTTTACATTTTTGACAAATAAATCGCGAATGCACAGTAGATTGATTTTACCTATATCCAAGTTAAAATAGCTACTAAAGACATACAAAAAAGCTTCATTATCCAAGAGCAAATATTAAAGATAACACTAAAGCCTTCTTTCCTTCCACCTCATTTCATCCTTCCTTACCTAATCGTGTCACCAAAGTTTAAAACAAAACTCGTTAATCATCATCATAACACGATAACACTGAAGTTTGACACAACCTCCCTCTGCGCCGTCGGCTAAATTAAGAACAGGTTACTTACCAACATTGTCGTAGTAAAGGGTTAAAAGTTAAGTTAAGTTGTGTTGTTTATTTGATTTGGTTAACGCCTATGATAAGTTGAAAACTTGATCCAATGAGAAAGTACAGTCAACTGTTTGTCTAAGGTTAAAATTTGACATTGACACCACATTTATTTCGTTGCAATAAGGTGGATTATCGTAGTTCAAGTGTTGACCATACTCGCGTTTCTAATTTCGTCATTGTTGTTTTATATACTTAGTTTGTACAACATGTTGTCTCTTTATTATGATTGATAATTTCTTGTCTATGTAGATTTTTCATTCTATTCATGCTAGGCGAAACATACCAGATTTTCAGATTATTTTTACTTCAAAATCTAGAGGAATTGTTCCATAATTTCAAGGTTATAGAATCAATTTTTTCTATAGTAGTGATGCTTATTAAATATCTCATTGATCTAGTGTTTATACAAGTGCTACAGCTAAACATGAGGTCCTCGGTTCGATTCCCGGGTCGGGCAAAATTTTATTGGATTTTCCGCCAGAAACTCAAAATTAAAAAAAGCCGTAATAAATTAGAGATGCTACGAGTATGTAGCTTGGAGGCAGCTTGGGACCTGGAGACGGTTATACGCTATATATCATTATAATAAATGTATATATAAAAAAAAAAAAACAAAATACACGCAGACGAAGTCTCGAGCAACAGCTAGCAATCTAAAAATACTTACTATACCTATCTAATACTTCTAAAAGTTGTCAAATGAAAACCACACCATTTTTAACCGACTTCAAAAGAGGAGGTATTGAAATTTAATAATGAAGAATAAATTAATTTTACGTTCGATGAAAATACATAAAAATGCAACTGTAAAAAACTCCCCTTGAACGAAGATCCATAAAATCTTGCACAACAAGATGATGAGAAAGACATGAAAACCAAAACAGAATAAACTACCGACCTCTAAAAATTTACAACCTCATTTTCAGGGGACGCATTTTCATGTGATGCATGAAATATACATAACAGCTTCCGTTTCCTCCTGTATAGAATTTACAACGATCGGAATTTATTCAAAACTAGCTTCTCCTTCTGACTTCGTCCGCGTGAAGTTTCTTATTTCCCCGATCCATCGCGTCGCATCGCATCGCCCGCCCGAGTTATTACTTCGTTTTCGCTTAGCGTTCTTTCTGACTTTTTTTAATTTTGCTCGGCTCCTAAGGGTACTAGCGTAAGGTTAGATAGCCTATAGCCTTCCTCAAGAATCAGGCTAACAAATGCAAAAAGATTTTTACTTTGACAGGTAGTTCTAGAGATTGGCGTGTTCAAAGAAGCAAACTTTTCAGCTTTATTATTAGTACTAGCAGCGCTCCGCGGTTTCACTCGCATAAGTTTCGATCCCGTGGGAATATCGAGATAAAAAGTATCCTATGTCCTTTCCCGGGACTCAAGCTATCTCTATACCAAATTTCATCTAAATCGGTCCAGCCGTTTGAGCGTGAAGAAGTAACAAACATATAAACACACACACACACACAAACTTTCGCCTTTATAATATTAGTGTGATGTGATACTAGCTGTGCCCCGCGGTTTCATCCGCATAAGTTTCGATCCTGTGGGAATATCGGGATGAAAACTATCCTATGTCCTTACCCGAGACTCAAACTATATCTATACCAAATTTCATCTAAATCGGTTCAGTGGTTTAGGCGTGAAAAGGTAACATACAGACAGACAGACAGACAGATAGACAGACAGAGTTACTTTCGAATTTATAATATTAGTATGGAAGTATGGATAGAATTAGTAGATATTTACGAGAATCAAACCGAATACAAGTTTACGAGAATTGAAATCACATAGCCAACTATCACTCAAGAATAGGACGTATTATTTTTCATTGGGCTATAAAAATAAAGCACCGTGTATTTTCCTGTATACCAAAGAATTTATGGCTTACTTAATTCCTATCTCTATTTTAAGAAAGATATGGTTTGTTTTCCAGTGTTGTAATCCTTAGGCCGCTATCCCACTGGCGTTTTACGAGCGTTGGCGCTTCTCCAACGTCTGCGTAGCGCCAACGTTGCGCACACGCGACGTTAACGTCGCGAGTTTCTTGCGTTTTTTGGGAACTGGTACAATCACGCCGTCCTGCTCTGTCTGTGTGGGCGCGGGTGGGGTTTACCACTGAAACTTGCGACGGCGTTGGTGCTGCGCAGACGTTGGAGAAGCGCCAACGCTTGTCAAAGGCCAGTGGGATAGCGGCCTTAGATTTAATTAATAGGTTGTGTCAAAGTTTCAAACAAGTCTAGACAGGAAAATTATCGGGATTTGTTACGAACTCTCAAAGTTTTCGTTGGTTTCGGACATTGTTTTCTAATTGATAAATTAAGGGTAATTTAGATTAATTCCCTGTGCTTGACCGAAAATTGGGCACTTTTTAGTTTATAATAGTTTTTTTTTTTTGTGTTGTCTCTTACCATGAATTTTTTTTTTTGATGAATGGGCGCTCTTGACCTCGATCACGCCTGATGGAAAGCGATAGACGAGGTCTACGATGAAACGAGCGTGCCCAGAAGATCCTAATAAGGCACTGGAACTCCCACGCATCGACAAAACACAGCAGGCTGCTTGACGCTGTACTCCGGCGGGAGGATGGTCGCAAACCAGGCGGGCGTTAGCCCTACCACCGCAAGGGAAGAATTGGCCAGTCAAATAAGGTGTTGGGTGTGGCTGTCCAGGATGCGCCGAGCGCTCGGTTCAGTTGAGTAACTAGCGGAACAAACTGCGCTACACGAGGAAGCTTCTTCATGAATTCTCCCGTATTGTTCATCATAACATCACGTCTGTAATACTCCAAGGGTTAGGCAGAGGTGTACCATAGTACCTACACCCACATTTTGCCAGTTATGTTTAAGTCAGCAAATCCAGACAAACAAATCTAGCCTCCAGGCCATAGATATCCGTGCTCCGAGCTGTTATTGAGAATGTCTAGATGGAAAAACTCAATAAAACTTTGCTCGACCCGAGAATCAAACCCAGGATGCTCTAGAACAAGTCAGGCGTGTTGTGTTTGTGTTTACTAACACATACAACCATGCACCAGCACCATAATTTTTTAACACACTATCAATAACAATTTGAATCATTTTGAAAGATATTGCTAATCCATTGCATCATATTACGATCAAAAAATTTGTCTGCTTGTAGCGGCATCTACAACGCCATATGCGAACAACGCTTCATACTGACGTCACGTAAAATCCTGCATCTCGCAAGCAGAGTTTACCGCGCAACTAGCATAGATACAACAACCCGACATGAATCATGGGGCAGTTGCCCGCCAGAAACAACACCCGTCTGGTTGGAGGATCCTCCCTTTTCTATAAAGTATGACTATGAGTGAACTTTACACCCTGTTGTTGAATTGACAAAATGAAAGCCATTGCTACTGTAAGTGTGTTACACAATTACCTCACCGGACACACAATGCCGTTTATTCTGTAAGCCATACATTGATTGAATCCGAAAATCAAACTTTTGTAGCACAAAAGCCAGTCACAATGGAACTGCAATTTCAATTTTCATGAAAATATATCTCATTTTATCCAACAATTCATCGAATTTTCTGGTCAAGTGTAACTTCAAATAAGGTGATTTGACAATATTTGTGTGGCGATTGTTAAAGAGATGACGCGTTTATTGAAGGGTCTTTTAACGATTTCAATATTTCCAATAACATGACAGGTGTTGAGTATTTGAGAGGATTTGAATTAAGTCTTTTTATAGTTGCAACTACTCAACAAGTTGACATACATACACAAACTCACGACTTCTTTCCATGAGGACAGGCAGAAACTATAGAATGCTGCTGCGATCCTTACATTATAAAGAATTTTATAATTATGAAAACCAAACTTCACACTGCAATCTATCTATACAGGGTGAAATTAAATTCATAGGCATCCTTTTAAGGGGTCATTGTACTCATCATTATGGACAACTTTTACTGTGGAAACAAACCTGTCATCGCGAAAAAAAAATCAGCTGTTCCCTACATTTATGTTCGCATAATTCGTCAAAACGTAAGAAGCATCTGATTTTTTTTTCGCGATTTCAGTTTTGGTCCCATAGTAAAAGTTGTTCATAATGATGAGTAGGTACAATCTCCCATTTCGATTTGTCGCATGTTTTCAATTTCAACCTGTATAATCTATCCATCTATATCAGCGCTGGGGCTCTATCTTGCATAGGGTCGCAGCATAATGCTGAGCGATAGCCGTTTTGCGTGGATATGACGCATGTTTCCCCCAACCTTTTTATTTTATTTTTTGTGTTTATGTTCTTTTTTGCGTCATTTTCAGCGCAAATAAACGTATTTTCTTTCTTTCTTCTTTATATAAAACTAGCAGCGTCCCGCTGTTTCACCCGCATAAGTGTCGATCCAGTGGGAATATCGGGATAAAAAGTATCCTATATATTAATCCTAGTTATAATCTATCTGTGTGCCAAATTTCATCCAAATCCGTTCAGTAGTTTGTGCGTGAAGAAGTAACAAACATATAAACACACACTCATAAACTTTCGCCTTTATAATATTAGTGTGATTCAAAGTCCTGACTGACTGATATATCAATGCACAGCCTAAACCGCTGGTCCTAGAGACATGAAATTTGGAGCGTGTGTTCTTTGTGAAGAGTAGGTATCCACTAAGAAAGGGTTTTTCGAAATTCCACCCGTAAGAGGGTGAATGGGGAAGAATGGGGGTGAATGCAGAAGCTAGTGTATTGATAAATATAATTCCACTGAGATTAAAAAATAGTTCATCGTATCAGGCTGCTTTTCAACGAGGAGTTTTAAAAACAAATGAGCGTGCACTCACAATGGGTACCAACTCGATATTTCTCTATCTGTCAGTTCAACCCGCATTCATTCATTCGGGAAACTTCAGTCCGCATTCATTGCGCGATGAAAAGTTTCGTTACGGCTTTCCGATAAAGTACGGTGACATCCCCTTTTATTAAATATACCTTTGAGAATATCGGTCCTATAAATAAAATTAATTTCAGTGAATTGAGTCCGCCTTTGTACGGTGATTTTTACTTGTGAAAGAAAGAAAGAAAGAAAATACATTTATTTGCGGTGAAAATGACGCAAAAAAGAGCATAAACAAAAAAAATAAAATAAAAAGGTAGGGGGAAACATGCGTCACATCCACGTAAAACGGCTATCGCTCAGCATTATGCTGCGACCCGCTGGTTTTCAGCGACAGCCGGCGCTGACGTAATGACGTCGTCCGGTGCAGCAAACTATTATTAAAATACAGTGTACTTAAAGAAAAATAATTGTATTTAAAAGTGATAGAATATTATACTAAACAGACATAGGTACAGTTACATGCGATGAGAATATCATCCTCAATAAACGTTTTACACTTTATGTAGTGGCAACATTTCGAAGCGTCCCTGTGAATTTGACGTAAATGTACCCAACGTGCACCAAAGTAATTATGATGTAAGAAATTACAAAATGGCCAAAATGTGTGTAAAAAGTTTTAATAAATAATTGTATAAGTACCGATAAAACAAATGTAGGGGTGCATTTCCTGCATCTATAGAAATAAATGTTTCATGCCCTTGCATTGCCTTTGCTTTCATGGGAGTAATTGAAGTGAAAACTTCTTTAGACGCGTTGGGCATTTTTTGGATGGGAAAAAAACCATTGAACTCGCGACACTGTTCGGTAACAGTGTCGCGAGTCCAATGGTTTTTTGGCGCGGTGTCGGTACACCGCGCTACATTCGGATGTGTTCGGCTGTCCTCGGGATGTATTCGGTTTTAATTTATTTCCGATATGCCATTGGGTGATGGCACGGATATCGAGGGATATGGCATGGAGGCGTGGCGCACGTCGCCTCTATAAAAGGCCATAACCATGGTACAATTATATAATACCATGGCCATAACTTGTAATCTGGGCGTATGTTAGATGCGCGAGTTGCGCGACGGCAGTAAGCGCCGTAGTCATATGTTTGTATCGAAACGTGTGGTGTCATTTCGTATTTTTACAAAATGCCGAATTGTTCCGTCCTTATTTGCAAAAATAGATCAGTCACAACAAACCTTAAGACAAGCGGCGTGTCCTACCACCGGTAAGTAAAAAATCACTGCACTAATTATATTATTTAAGAATTTTACAAATATTTCGTTGTGAAATATTATTGTGATGACATGAGAAAATTGCCTAGCAACGTCATTTGACATGGATCGTGTCAAATGATGCATTAGTGATGCGTAGCGCTGAGATATTGCTATCGATAAATTGTAATTTTACAAGAATTAATATTAGGTCCTTACATATGAAATTGGCGTTTTTCGTACTGGCCACTTTAATCACGAATTTCTCCTCTTTGGTAAGGAATTCCAAATTCAAATTTGTACACCTATTTACTCATGTATTTGTGCTTCGATGACCGTCATTCATTTGTTTTTTTTCTTCTGTTTTTTCTGTTTGCGTCACTCATTTTACAAAATGGAAAATTTAAAATATCGCATTATTTACGAGTACGAGTTCCGCCGTGGCACTAGTGCTGCGGAAACGACTCGAAGGGTGAATGATGTGTATGGCGGTCATGTTGCAAAAGAAAACACAGTTCGTTTTTGGTTCCAACGTTTTCGTTCTGGAAATTTCGACCTGCAGAACAAGCCCCGTGGACGGCCTGAGACCCAAGTTGATAATGGAGAATTGAAGGCTATTGTGGAAGCGGACCCATCGCAAACCACGTCCGAGTTAGCTGCAGGCTTCGATGTTAGTGATAAAACTGTTTTAATTCACTTGAAGCAAATTGGGAAGATTAAAAAGCTTGAAAGGTGGGTACCTCACGAATTGACTGAAGCAAACCGGCAAACGCGCGTCGACTGCTGCGTTACATTACTGAACCGGCACAACAATGAAGGTATTTTAAACCGAATCATTACCTGTGATGAAAAATGGATTCTTTACGATAATCGGAAGCGCTCAGCGCAATGGTTGGATCCTGGCCAGCCAGCCAAATCCTGCCCCAAGCGAAAATTAACCCCAAAAAAGTTACTTGTAAGCGTTTGGTGGACTAGTGCCGGTATTGTTCATTACAGTTTTCTCAAATCTGGCCAGACTATTACAGCTGATGTCTATTGTCAGCAATTACAAACCATGATGGAAAAGCTAGCGGCTAAACAACCAAGGCTGGTCAATCGCTCCACGCCACTGCTGCTTCACGACAACGCCAGACCACACACTGCGCAACAGACGGCTACCAAATTAGAAGAGCTTGAATTGGAATGTCTTAGACATCCTCCGTACTCCCCGGACCTTGCTCCAACAGATTACCATTTTTTTCGCAATTTGGATAACTTTTTGCAAGGGAAAAAATTCAACTCCGATGGGGCAGTCCAAATCGCCTTCAAAGATTTTATTGATTCCCGTCCGACTGGTTTTTTTAGTAAAGGGATCAATGAACTACCTATAAGATGGCAAAAGTGCATTGAAAACAATGGTTCATACTTTGATTAATTAAATATATTATATTAAAAAATATTCGACTTTTTGTTCCTTCCATACAAAACGCCAATTTCATATGTAAGGACCTAATAATTATTTTTTTCAGTTTCCCGAAAGATCCAGAAATTAAAAATAAATGGATAGATGCAACAGGCAGGAAAAATAATTGGTTTCCCTCAAACCAATCTGTAATTTGTTCTGTACTTTTGTAAAGTATCAATAATCGACACTATTCTAAGTTTTAACCTTTTAACCGCCGGACTTTATATCAGTTGTCGTGCCCCCAGCGTACGTAATAAATACCGATGAAACGAGCTGTGATGATGTAATAATAATACAGATTAAACGAGCTGTGTTATTTGGTCGTATATATACGACTCTGGCGGAATGGACACGAAAATATTTGTCGGATTAATCCGACGTAAGCGGTTAAAAGGTTAAAAAAACCCTCCTTTTGGGCTTCGCAGCATTCGGGTAATAATTATTATGTAAAAAATTTAGATTAAAATTGCTTGTTCGTCTTATAGGCTAGATTGTAATTAATTATTAAGAACCTGTTTATTTTAATAAACGTTTTTTTATTAAATGTTCAATAGGTTATTTGAATTGTTGTTTTATGATCGATAGTTAAATAGTTTTAATTTTACGTAAGAGAGAAACTAAAGAAACTACTTATTTACTTAAATGTCATTTGCAAACAAATATATTATATTATTACGTGATTTGGTTTTATTGGTTTTTTATTAATATACCACGTTGAAAGCAGGAAAAATAAATAATACAAAATACACCCAAAAACACTCCTCTTTTTTGTAGTTGATATCTATCGATATTTTTATCGATCAAATATTTATATTAACCCATCTTCCCTAGTTGATGCTAGAGTTGCATGTGTGCATTCCGTGACTGTGTCTATACTTTCTAGTGCCCGCCCCTTTTGAGCATGTGTGCAATAAGATAGCACAAAAGTGTTACGCTTATGTTCTTGTGTGTGTGCCAAAAAAGCCGCCCAATTTGATCATGTGTGCCGTATCTATTTCTTTTGTTTTTGTGGGAGTTTCCGGAGTGGGAAAATGTGGCGACACTTGAACTTGAACAAATATGCAGTGAAGGCATATCTCTCGGATATCTATGGGTGATGGAAAAGTATTCTGTTTGTGTTTTGTTTATAAAGGACGATTCAAAAAATACACACGTACCTACTCGTAATTGTTCAAGTTTTCACTGCTGTCGATACTCCCGGAGTGTCAGAATTTTTTAAAGCGTTTTTAATAGCGACTAAGGATAAAAGGATCACTTAGAAAGATTATTTGTGTTGTAATATTTTGTAGAGCAAATGCTTTGAATTTAATTTGTCTAACGTTCTACACCGAAAGTTGATAATCCAACAATGTGCTTTTATGTAGGCTTTCATTGAGGTTTCGCTTAATTTAGTGAAAACGGGCATAAGAGAAGTAAGTATCTCTTATGACACTTCAATATTGAAAAAGATACAAAAAAACCGACCAAGTGCGAGTCGGACTTGCACACGAAGGGTTCCGTATCACCGTACAATATTTAACACTACATATATAAAAAATCATGTTTGTTGTAGGTATGGGAGCCCCTCTTAATTTAATTTAATTATTTATTTTTTAAACTAATATACAAGTACCTATTCTGTTAATATTTCAAGCGTCTACCTGTTGCCGTTATTAATATCGAGCAAAAAAACGGCAAAAAAAATCACGTCTGTTGTATGGGAGCCCCCTTTAATATTTATTTTATTCTGTTTTTAGTATTTGTTGTTATAGCAACAACAGAAAAACATCATCTGTAAAAATTTCAACTGTCTAGGTATCACGATTCATGAGATACAGCCTAGTGACAAACAGACGGACAGTGGAGTCTTAGTAATAGGGTCCCGTTTTTACCCTTTGGGTACGGAACCCTTAAAATCGTTAAAATTAATAATGACTAGTGCCTACCTACCACAAACAAGTAACCCATTAATTAAAACAATGCTCCCATATGCAACTTTGACACTTCTAATTCCAGTATAAATGGAACGCGACGCATATTTGGCGGCGTTGCAACTAATTCGGGAATTTCGCGTAGAGCTTGAAAGTTAGCGGGTAAAACCGCTTACGGCGGGTAAAGTTGCCATGACACGAGTTAACAGAGCACACTCGTGTAGGACGTGGATTAATTAAAAATGAGGAAATGCAATGAGGTTTTTCGAGAAAATCTGGTTAAAGTTTTGAGTGATACTATTTCATAGGTTTATAGTATATCGTGTCTCTGGTCTCTATAAATAATTATATTATAATCACACCCCGGACACTCCATACAACGCTCGCAAAATAATTACCTACTACTACTACATTAAAAAATGACGTTTGTATACGTATGAATGTGTGCGTGAGGTACTTGTGTTTGCGAGCGCTCTTGGTAAAGAACTGCGACGAATACGCCGAAGTGCGGCGTGAGGTGCGGTAACTGATGTTAGTGCGGGGAAGGGAGTGGCCTTTCTGTACGTAGTACTTTAACCCCCTTATTCATAAAACTTATCAAACCTATTTTAGTTAAAATGAGGTTTGTCTCTTTCTCCAGAAATGACAATGTGACAGATAAAGACAAACGTTCTATAAACCTATTTTAGCTAAAATAGAGATAAAATAGGATTATGAATAAGGGGGTTAGTATTCTGTGTTATAATGTTGTTCAAACTCATGTCGAAACAGGTGACGCGGACAAGTACTTCAAAGCCTAAGTGTTCTTTTGTTTCTGTATTTATTTGTAGTTAGTTAGGAATTAATTTAGTACCTAGTGTAAATAGTTGTTTTAAATATTGTAAAAATTATAAATGACAAATACTGTCAAGTTAAATGATAGGTGTTGAAACCCTTGGATTTTTCAGAATTAAAATGAAATTAATATTAATAACAAATATAATACCTAGTTAATTAATACTAATAACAATAATTATCCTAACCTAACTAAATCTATGAACAGACTAAAATATGTCGTCGAATAATTCCTCCGCATCGTTGTCAAGGGGTAATGTGCCCAAGAGACTGGCGGCTTTGCCACGATGTATGGCAATGCTTAGCCTCTAGTCAAGGTAGAAGCCAGGCCTTGGGTCACGGGAATTGTCAACTGTTTGGAAATTTCATTGAGCAGACCATGAGCAGAGTGCACACATGGCCGACAGGTGACAAATTCGACCAGTAACATTAGATAATAGCAGTGGTATCTACTTTAGCTCATGTTTTGAATTTAAGCGAACCTATTGTTACGTGCTTGGGGTTCGTGACAATAAAAACTGTCGATTTAATAACCAAAAACTTTTTTACAAAAAAAAAAACCGACTTCAAAAAAAAAAACACTACAAAGTGATAAATAACTTTAATTTCGGAAGTCGGTGTCGTTGGTTCCGCATTTTCGTTTTTTGACACCGACTTCCGAAATTAAAGTTATTTATCACTTTGTAGTTTTTTTTTTTGAAGTCGGTTGTTTTTTTTTGTAAAAAAGTTTTTATTTTCCACTTTTTAGTTGTACCTACCCCACAAAAATGTAAACGAAAAAACCGTTAATGTAGATAAATTTTTACATTTTTGTTGATTTTTCAAAAACCGCTTTTCCGATTTCAATAAAATTTTCATGGGACCATTTGGGAAGTATATCCTTTCTAACAAAAAAATAATTTTTCAAATCGGTTGGCAAGCGACGGAGTTATGCGCGAACAAACATAAAAAAAAAAATACAAACATCCGAATTGAGAACCTCCTCCTTTTTAGAAGTCGGTTAAAAATAGATACTTTAATTAAAAACATCAATTACAACTTTAAACACACACAATTATCCAACACAATCGCACTGCAGATCACTCTAGTCGCACTTGAAGATCGCTTCGAATGTTTTCATTTGGATCGCTTAACCAATACTGATCCCGGGTCGCGGTCATACCGGCCTTATACAGGGTGTTACGGAAAGGGTATATCAATACAAACGGGTTGAAGAGTGTATCTGGTCTAGAATCTCTGTACAAAATTTCAGCTCAAAAGCAGTAACTTTGAAAATGCTTAATATTTTTTTATTTCCGTAACATCCTGTATAGGCCTCGGATAGTTCCAGAACCTTCTACTGTAGAAAAATCTAGATGGTTCGAGTACGTAGCGGTCCCGACTAACCAGCTGATGTCGATGGTTCTAGAAAGTTCTAGTATCGAAATTTCTACAAGCATCTTGACTACTAGTTCTGCTACACGATACTAAATGGCGCTAGTGGTAGGCATTAATTGTGGCGCGCAACACTATCAAGCTAAGGCTGTACTTGACTACAAGAGACCAACATTCTATTAGAATAAAAAAGTACTCCAAAAATCATAGCCTTTTCCTTCGTTGAACAAAAGTAAAACAAACATCAAATAAACAACATAAATAGGCTTGTTTACAATCCCTATTGGAATCCTACATAACTCTTTGAGTTATAACGAACAAGTCCTGCGTACGGAATCCAAATCCCGATATAATTTAATTAGTTTCAAACAATAAATCAGGTTTACCGACTACACGCTGTGTCTGTAAATTATTATCAAGTCGAGGAAACGCGAATAATTTTGTTGGTGAAGATTTTCGTAGCTTTAAGCTTATTTTTATAAAACGCCCTATTTGCTTAAGGAAAAATAGGGCAACACTTAACAAAATAGGGCCTTTGTTAAGTGTTGCCCTATTTTGTTATACCACGATCCAAAACCAATATCTTTTAATATAAATTAATTGGCTATAAATCAGATTTATCCGCAATCACCTGATAAGAATATTTGGTGTTAAACACAATTTATTAAGGGGCTTATAGACGGTCGATGTTCAAGCTTTGGTGGTAATTTGTCGTCATTCAATGTGAGATTATAAGGAGCTGGTGAGCCATATTTTTGAATATTTGTGTTTATTTATTTAAACTTTTCGCACAAAAAGGTACAAAGGCGGACTTAATGCCTTAGGCATTCTCTACCAGTCAACCAAGGGTGGTGAAGAGATTAGATGGCAGGTGCTCTGGTTGAGAGGAACAATGAAAAAAAAAAAAACTTAAAATTAGGTACACAAATACATAAATAAGTAATTATATACACATACATACTATTTACTATAATAAATACTTATAATACATATTATATACATACAAATTCAAGGGAGAGAGATGTTGAGAAGACTCTACACTATTTGTTTAGAAAATAACTCCGCAATTTCCGCTTAAATGCATACCGACTGGTGACTGTCCTGATATCAAGAGGAAGTGCATTCCAAAGAAGAATGGACTGAATATGAAAGGAAGAATGAACAATGTTGATGATTAATGTTATGTTTTATCTCCTACAGAAGCTCTAATTTATTTCCGCTTTGTGCACTTTATTTTGAAAATGTTTTTCCAAGAATTCAAAACTTAGCATAAGCATAGCATAATCAACCGATAATGTTCCCACTGCTGGGACACAGGCCTCCTCTCTCCGTTAGGGAGTGGGCTGAAATCTACCACGCGGGCCCAGTGCGGGCGTTTCCTAAAACTTACAATCATTTCATTTTATTGATTTTGTTTTAGTTTAAATTGCAGTAATGCAAGGTAGGTCTTCCAGTTGGTATGAGCGACGTCCTAGGTTTTGTTAGTATACATAGTCAGGTATTAGGTGGCGGCAACCACTTTGCACCACGTTAATTATTCCTTTATTATTCAGTACTACATCAAGCATGTAGATTGCAACTACCTTATATCCTTATACCTACTATACATTAGTATACAAACGTAGCATATTATTATAAAGTTAGGACCTTCTGCAAACTGTATTAAGTACAGAATGTATCGGAGAAAAGGAACCCCCTCTGGTAACGACATCAAACCGATTTAAGTTTTTTGTAGCTTAACGTACGGATACTTCATATCCCGATATTCTCACAGGATCGACAATTATACCATGGGGCCAGCTAGTAATTCATAAAACAAGCCTCAAATACCACGTTTTACCGTCGTCTCGAGACGTGAGCTAATTTAATCGGAATGACGCATCAATACTAATAACGAATTCACACTAATTTGTCAACTGTTCACCAGCCTTTGACTAAACAGTTCTGAATAATCCATGGCGAGTGTACCTACCGATCAAACGAAGCGTATTTGCACGACACTCAGTGATGGGATTAGCTGGCTATTTGTGTGTCCACAGTGGGCGTTTGGACAACGTGGGCAAACTACTGTGTTAGCTTGTAAATAGTTTAATTGTTGGAAGTGAAGCATTAGGATTTTAGATGTGATGGGACTGTTCGTGTAATAATTCACTAGATTGAATATAGTTACATAAAGTCTATTCAAACTTATGTTTCAAATTAATATTATTTCAAGTTAAACAAATATCAACTTTATTTTAATGTAATTAAGTTGATTTCAGAGTGACTAGCAGTATTAAAAAAGTTACAAAAATGTTTGAAGTTGTAGCGTAAACTGAACTTTATTTTGTAGGGTTTAAAGTTATTTTTCCATAAACTCATATTTGTTTCGATTTTTGGCAAATAAATCGCGAATGCAGATTACATAATTATATAACATTCGTAAACTCACGCCTTTTCTTATGGGGAAAGGCAGAAACTACAAAACCCCACTTGCTTCGATCCTTAGTTACTCCTTTTACTTTGTTTTCGACAGGTAACTGGATATAACTATAAAACTCGGAATTCTTAGTGTGTCGATGGCAATCTATAGTCAGCCCAGAATTTGGCTAAGAACTTGTAGCGGTATCTACAACGCCACATGCGAACAACGCGTCATACTGACGTCACGCAAAATCCTGCATCTCGCAAGCAAATTTTACCGCGCAACTAGCATAGATACAACGGCCCGACATGAATCATCGGGCAGTTGCCCGCCAGATACAATACCCGTCTGATCGGAGGATCCTCCCTTTTCCATGGAGGATGAGTGAACTTTACACGCTGTTCCTCATACTTCTATAAGCTTGGCACCTTCAGTAGCGTTCAGCAACTCCTGTAGTGTGCAAGCAACAGGACATGTTGGACACGAAATTAAGTGCCCTATTGCTTGTAGCACCACTTTTGCGCTCCAGGGCGGAGTCATCCGTAAATGTAGATTTACGGATCGGAAAGAAAACCTGCTTAGGTGTAGACCTAAGCAGGTTTTCTTTGCATCAGTCTACCTGAGTCAAACTCGGAATTTAAAATTAAACAATGTCATTTCATCCGTCGGGATAAAATGAAATTGTTTAATTTTAAATTCCGAGACACAAATGCAGATTTGTGTCCATAAAATAATTGGGTCCATAGCGAGTGTACCAACCAAACGAAACGTATTTGCACGACACTCAGTGCCGGGATTAGCTGTCTTGTGTATCTACAGTGAGCGTTTGGACAACGGGCAAACTACTGCGCCTGTTGAATTGTTTAATTTACACAAGTGAAGCTTTTGGGATTTTATAATCATGTCACGGGACTAGGTACCGTTTTAATGAGTCACAAGATTCTAGTAGAGTTTTCGAGATTTCGATATTCAGGAATAATGAACGCAGTAGTAATTTTCAACTGAATTATGCGTCTGCGTCGTTATTGTGAACCAGACTTTATAGACGTTGCAAGATACTTTTGTACACAAGATTTGTTTTTTTTTTTGACGTGGAAAGCGATCCCCTACAGATATAGATACACCTAGATAACGCAAGAGCAACTACTTCGCGTGCCCAGCTTGCCCCGGCTCGGGGGTGGGGCGAGACGGGTGCCGCACGCGGCGGCGTCTTCGAATCGATTTGATTTTTCCATTACTAAACAGTGCATGTGACGTCATAGTAGGTAGTCAAAAAATGGCACGCTTAGTTTTGATACAGATCGTGATACTTGCGTTATCTAGGTCTATCTATATCCGTGCGATCTCCTGAATCGCGTGATAGGTACTACGGTATTTTGATAGTGTTTCATCATCTGCCTAGCATTTCCCAACTATGTTGGGGTCGGCTTCCAGTTTAACCGGATGCAGCTGAATACCAGTATTTTACATGGAGCGACTGCCTATCTGAGCTCCACAACCGATTTACTTGTTAAGACTGGTTATCAGGCTTGACAAGCAATCTTGACTTGATTTTTATAGTGTTTGTTTCATATTAAATGCTTCTATAGTTACCTCTGGTAAAAATTACTAAAATATACATGCAATGTTTTTAGTCGCACAAGTTATTGCATACTTCTTATTGAGAAAATGACATTAGTCTAGCACCTCTACTCTCAATTAATATGTTAATGCAAAGGTTGGAATTTATACCGTGCTCAAAGCGCTGTGTCACCGACGTAACTTACTGAAACACATTCATTTTCATCCTTTAGACATCCACATTCACCCTAGTACAGTCAAATTAAACAAGATATGAGCAAGGTTATGCCCGACCTCAACCCTTGTTCATTTTGCCAACTAATTAGGGTCAATAAATGACCTACTTCAGGCTCTTAACAAAGGTAAGGCTACCTCCTGCTAAAATTGCGTAGGTACAGAAATATATTCTGTGGGCCCATTGTCCGTACATTTTGGGCCTCAGATGAAGATGAGGTCTTGCGTAAAAAATAGGTATATTATGCTTGCTTTTTCTGGGTAGATAAGAGAATTTTGTAACAAAGTTGTGTAACCGAAAGAAATTAGTTTCGGCTAAAAATATTTTGGACTATTATAAATAAAGACCGGATTATATGCAACATAAAAAGCTTGAAATATGCATGAAAAATGCTTGAAATATGCACGAAAACTGACAGAATATGCAACATTGAATGACTATTTTTTTTTTGTTTGTAAATATTATTCCTTTAGATTTAAGTTTATTGTTAGTAAATACTTGTTTTAAGTTTTACTTTATTAAGTAAGTATGTATCTTTATAATTTATTGTTTTTTAATAAAATAAAAAACTATTAAGTTTTAGATTTTTTATTACAAAATCAGCATACATTTAGTAGAAAGCAATAACATGCATAATAGGTGGGAGGAAGGAGTAGTGCGGTAGGCGAGCGCGACGATCATTTGTTTCTTTCATTTTGTTATCGTACCAAAACAAAAGACGCGCGGCTGCTGAGTGCGCTGCGCTCGAAATATACTGTAAATTATAGCGATAATATGCATCATCACTAGATCTTAGGAAAAATATGCTATCAGCGCTAAAAATGGTTATCCGGTCTCTAATTATAAATAATTGCCGTCTTTGATTATGCTTAATTTTATCCTGCAGCAAGAAGGCAAGAACAGTTTGCTATCCAATGATATAATAACACAATATATGAAAATCAGTCTCCCTAGCCTTTTCCCAACTATGTTAGGGTCGGCTTCCGCTCTAAGCGGGCCAGTGTTTGACATATAACGACTGCCTATCTGAGGGGCAATTCTCGTAATTTTAAGAACGTTCACAGTCTGATCTCAGTCTCAATCTGTCAAAAATAATTTCCTTACATTTTGACAAGTTTTTGACATTTGTTTGTCGCTGAGATGAGACTGCCACTAGATTTTGAACGCTTTAAATTACATTGATAAAAGATAATAGACAGCTTCGATACTTTTCGTTTCCATGATGATAAAAGACCATAGATATCCGTGTAAAAGACTGTCTAGTCAAGATTTTCTTTTCTACATTCTCTTATATTTGCACCAAAAGCTTGATATCTGAACGAAACTACGGAAGCAAATATAGGAAGAGTTTGAATTCAAATAAAACCAACAAACTCCGGCACCCACCTCCCGGAGAGGTAGATTTTACTGATATGCATTTGCACACAGATCGCTGTTCTGAAAACCCGACTAAAAAGAATTGGTGGTTACCCGCCAAGCTAGAAGATAGTGTCAACTGGACTTTGAAACAGATAGGCTTTCAGGATATTTTGAGAGAACATTTTCAGCTGTTTCAAGCTCAGACAGATGTAACGGTTCTTGAAAAAAAAAATAGATAACAGATCTACGTACAGTTCGACACAACTTAGATGTACCATCGGCAAAATTCGTAAAACGTTCGTAATTCGAATTCGTAAATCTTTATTACTACTTTAGGAAAAATTGATCAATTTTTCCTAAAGTAGTAATAAAGATTGGTGATTTTGAAAGCGCACTTATATTAGTTCGGATGTGATCGGTTCTAAGTTGTGTCGAACTGTACCTACTGTTATGTATGGATCGAGCACAAAAAAGAAATTAATTTTATTACGTTTAACCAAAAAATTATTATTATAAAACTAATGCATTTACCTGTCAAGGAAAGATCATGGAAAATCCATGTTGCATCTATAATCGCGTCTATAATAAACTAAGTACCTAAATAGACTTTAACTTAAGTAATCTTGTCCGTAAGTATCAAATTGAAATAAAGTATTGGCTTCAAATTATAAATGTCTTTGTGCCTCGGGCATGTTTGCCGAAGCTAGCCGCGTCGTCGCGTCGACTGCTTCTATGCAACGATGCCTAAGAGGAGCGCGTCTTTGGTGCGCGGAAGACCCAAACGGCATGCTGACGATGATAACGGACAGGCTCGACTATCCATATACAGGGTGCCCGGTAGTTAATAGATCACCTCTTAAGGGCTCATTGTACTTATTATTATGAACAACTCTTACTATGGGACCAAACATGAAATCGCGAAAAAAATCAGCTGTTCCCTACATTTATGTTCGCATAACTCGTCAAAATGTAGGAAACTTCTGTTAATTTTTTTCGCGATTGCAGGTTTGTTCTCATAGTAATAGTCTGTTGTTCATAATGATAAGTACAATGACCTCTGAAAAAGTTATCCATTAATTTACCGGACACACTGCATCATCATCATCATCAGCCTATAATGTTCCCACTGCTGGGACACAGGCCTCCTCTCTATGAGAGGGAGTGGGCCGTAATCCACCACGTGCACACACTGCATACGACGATGTAATGACTTGCACGTCACCTACGGTCGTCGGCCAAAGTTTTGAAAGAATGTTTGTTTTTGTGTTGTATTGTAATGTTAATCGAGAGCTACGATTTTTTTTTTGTCTACCTGTGGACAGCGTTGTGGGTTATCACTAAAATTGTTTGTGTTAAATTAGATGTAAGTTCTTATAATGTAAACTGTTTGCTGTCTCTTTAAATAAAATAATGTATTGTCTGTTGTTTATGTAATGTATTGAATATTGTCTATGAGTCATTGACACTTGAATAAATCAATGAAGTTAAACTATAAACGATGTACATATTAGCACATCTTTGGCTAAAACTTCTCACCATAGTCAACGGATTTTCACATGGTCTTCCTTTGTTCCAGCAAAGGAGACCGCGGATATGACCCGTCTTTCGGTTTAGAATTCATTCGTCCATTCCTATAAATTCAACCTACCTTTTTGACCGCAATTCAGGTTTTATTTGATGTTCTACCTGTCTCCAAAAACTTGTGTATGTTTAGGTACGTTCAAAAAGAAAAATAAAAGCAAGTAACATCAAATAAAGGGAAAATAAGTAAGTATGTTCTATTGACTTTAGTGTGATGACTAATGAGAGTATGAATTTCGAGGCAATTCAGGTGCTACACAATACGGACACAGTACGCAGGATAAAGAGATCTAAACCATTTGCCCTAGGGCTGATTTTTCCAATGCTAGATAATTTTATCTGAGGAATTTTGAATTTTTTACAGTGTTTCCTTACAAAAACTGTCAGACGTTAATTTCATTCCACGGATAATAAAAATTATCGGTCGATTGAAAAATCAGCCCATAGTGTAGTGTATAAATAGTGAAAGAATAATAATAACAATGCTGTGCTATAAAAGTATACATGAACAAAGTGTTTTTATCAATTTATCAGAACCTAAGAAAGTGCGACGAAGTTGTGTAAAAGTTCAAATTGACACTATTCTTAATTATAAGTTTATAACTTATTCTATCTCGTAAAATATTAAGTTAGAGTTAAATTACGTATTAGTCTATTAGGCTAGATTGTAATCAATTACTAAGAATAAAAACTGACTTTAGAATTAGATAAATTATTATAATAATTACAATTTATTTATTAATTATTACTAATATAAATATCTTAAGTGAAAATTTCAAAGAGCTGTGGATTTTGTGATTAATAAATAAATAAATAATTTTATTTATAACGACGTAAAATTGTTAGGAATTTTGTTTACCTATGTACCAATTAATTAAACTAAACAAGCCTCTAATTAATGTTAGATCACAATAGAACAAAACCTTCCTTCCACAAAAACCAGCTTTAAAAGCAAGCCATTATCATGTTCTTGACATAATTCCTTTTATTTCAAAGAGAAAAGATAATCCAAAAAATGATTTAATAACTTCGCTATCTACAGGAATTTTCAGTCTAAAAGGAATACTATGCACAGCCATACAATACGGCTGTCGGGCTCACAAGCCTTACGAGGAAACACAATCCCTTTGTGAATGGGACAGAGTAAAGCTGAAAAATATCGCGCTTAAATCGCTTTAAGGCGCTGCAGCTGTGTGATGTAACTTTTATAAGCGAGGAATTCTTGTCTTTTGTCGTGTTAGATGCGGGCGAGATATGTTTTTATTAGAAGGAAATGGAGTAGTTTATCGTTAAAAGGATTTATGTCATGTTGCAGTTTTGATTCCACTATATTTACGTATGTTACTGTGTCGTTTTAATAATATCCCGCTGAATTATTGAGACTATTATTATGGACCACTCTCTACTAATGATTTTATTAATGAAAAGTTGAATTAAATATGAAGAAATAATTACATTCCCATACTACATAATTTTGATCTGCCTAGCCTTTTCCCAACTATGTTGGGGTCGGCTTTCTAACCGGATGCAGCTGAATACCAGTATTTTACACGGAGCGACTGCCTACTACACCTTTTCAACCCAGTTACTGGGTAATACGATACCCCTTGGTAAGACTGGTTGTCAGATTTTCGGGCTTCTTTCCACGAATCCACGAATGACAGCCGGGTCCCCTTGGAAACCACGTTAACGTATATAAAGATGGTCACCCATCCACGGAGCAACCGCGGCATAACCTGATCGATCGACCCGTGCGGCTGTTATAACTTATCCACAAGCCCCTCTGTCAACTATTGCAGATCGTTTGTTAAAATCAGTTTTTTACTTAACCGTTGGTATGAAACGTGGATCCACGCGAGACACGATGGCTTTTTAATCGTGTCTGTAATTACGGCACTAAGCCTATTTAGGCTGTACGATGCAAACTCTGTCACAAAAATTCTGAAAAACATCACATTTTAGGTTTTCCGTAGTTGGCAAAATTCTTGATAGAAATAAGGGATTGTAGCAAAGTTACCACCACCACCATAAGTAGGTAAAGTCCTCCAGGCCGTATTTCGGCCACGGCGGCCAATCTCAACGGAGACTAGCCTTCGGCGCGGGAGATATTATAGTGCACAAGCGTGTGCGCACACACAGGTGCACTCCCTCTTCCCTCACTCTCATAGTCCGATGGGACGGCAATCCGACACGACCGGAGAAAGATCAGGCGCATAAGTACCATAAGTAGGTACATTTTTTTTTTTGGTACGCGGTAGTAATCCTCATGGACTTCCTCCATCGTGGGAATGACAGAGGGGCATGCCGGACTCTTACCGGCTAAAACCACCGCAGTGTTCCACCTCTACCTATGGCCGGGGGTGCGGGATTCGCATAAGCATTCTTCATTTCATCAATGTCGTTAATTGACTACCACATTCCACTTTTCTTTCACTGTAATATTGTTCCACCGAACAGCCGTAATGTTTAATGTTTATTTATTTTATTCATGCCGGAAGGTCGGCGCCTGCGACCCTTTACTTGTCACAGGAATGCCACAGACACACAAGAGTGCTTCTGACATTCAAGGCGTAGACAAGTAATGATGTTACGTCTGGCGCGGATTAAAAATTAATATTCTATTTGCTAATAGTTTACATAATTATTATACTTATTTTATTATTTATTTATTTCTGTAGCTGCCCGTGACATCACAGCGGGCCCTATCAGAATAGCAGCGCTGTGACATTTATTTTTCAAATGTTGCAGCATCATGCTGAGATAGGAGCCTTTTGGCCTCGTATAGGAGTTTCTGTTAATTTTTCTTTATATTACTTTTTTTTATATAACTTGGATTTTATTTTTTTTATTGTGTTTAGTTTAGTTTGTGATCTTCCTATACGAGTCGCAATAAATACTTTTTCTTTCTTTCTTTCATTCACCGTTCCTCTGAGAGGCAAGTAGGTACAGCTACTACTAAACAGTCACAGTTGTCCCGAATTATTCCCGAATCAGGCACGTACTTCAAAAGGATCGCGTGCGTGACATCCCTGACAAAGGTCTGTCAGCTCAGTCGATAGTTGAAAACTTTCTATGTATTCGTTTTTGGGTACATTGACACGGTCTTAAAACTTGTTTTGGGCTGTACATTAGGTTAGAAGAGCTTTCTTATTTGATTAATTGCTTTTGCGTTTCTTTGTAAGTGAGCGAATCGAGTTTACTTGCTTACTTACATATGTAGAAAGCTAAGCTATTGAAGTATTCGGTACGTAGGTATGCATAATGCATGATCAACCTAGAACATGCCCACTGCTGGAACATAGGCCTCCTCTCTGTGAGAGGGAGTGGGCCGTAATCCACCACGTAGGTCCAGGTTGAATTTTGGGTTCTAGGACATGCCAATTTCCTCACGATGTTTTTCTTCGCCAACAAATAAAATTTAAGTGTCATCACACAGATCTAGACTCCGGGCTGCTATTAAAAAATACCCGATAGAAAAACCTATTAACACTGCCCAACCTGTAAATCGAACCCAGGACCTCATGCCCAGCAGTAGCACTTACGACCACTGGACCAACGAAACTTGACTATAATAGGTACAGACGCCAGCACATCAAGCTACCCGAAACTGTCAAATTTTCCCAATCAACTTTGAACCTTATGTTTTAGTGATAAAGTTGAAAATCTATTAAAGAAATTTGACAGATTGTAGTAGCTTGATGTGCTGGCGTCTGTACATTTCTCGAAATAGTAGAACCTAATGTCTGACTTAATGATAACATAACAAACAGACACTACGACATTCTTTTACTTCATTGTCAACATCCATACTAATATTATAAATGCGAAAGTGTGTCTGTCTGTCTGTTACCTCTTCACGCTTAAACCGCTGAACTGATTTAGATGGTATAGGGATAGTTTGAGTCCCAGGAAAGACATAGGATAGCATCTATCCCAGAAATTTTAAAGGGGTGAAAAGGGGGGTGGAAGTTTGTATGGGGAATTAATAACCGCTGAACCGATTTAGATGAAATTTGGCATCTGGATAGACCATGACCTGGATTAGGACATAGAATACTTTTTATTCCGATATTCCTACGGGATCGACACTTATGCAGGTGAAACCGCGGGGCGCTGCTAGTATTATTATAAGCCTCTTTATTCTGAATTGATTTCTCTGTTGTATGGTGCGAATTCAGTATGCCTCTTGCCAAAGGCCTCCTCAAGCCGTTTCCAAAGTAATTACTCAAATTGTAAACATGTAAGATAGCCTTATCAAACGTATCTCCTATTAATTTAGAACGTAGGTAGGTACAGTCACGAGCACTAATATGTCAACACTTGGCAACTTTAAATTGCGATTTTTTCGTGAAATAACGAATGCAACGCTGAAATACGACACTTTACATAAACCTATGGGTTCGAAAATACTATGTTCGTAATAACATAAAATTTCTTTAAAAAATAAAGGAGAAAATCGCCTTTGAATAAAGCCAAACGTGTACATAATTATGCTTGTCACTGTACAAATGGCAGATTTCGAAACCGCAAACTTTATGCTCGAGACACAACTTCGTAAACACCACATGCTTGTGTACGTGCTAACCACAGCGTCTTCGCAACCGAATAACTCCCGAATTTCACGGAAGACGTACCTACCTAGGTAGGTAAGTACTTCGGTAGGTACCAGAACGTGACGGCACTAATACCAGTTAGTTCTACTCCTACGAGCAGATACCTGCATCTACTAGCGTTGGGAACTTAGTTGTTTTGTTTTTGTACTAAAAGGAATTGGATCTTGGTCGGGCAATATAATAAAACATCATCATTAGGAGGTATTTAAAACTATACTAAGTATAACGTCAATTTTTACCCGACTACGGCGAAACAAAAAGGAGGGTTATGATTTTGACCGGTATGTATGTATGTTCATCTGTTCCCTCATATCTTAAAAAGTGCTTGTAATAATTTGACAAATGAGGTACCGTTATTCTTAGTAAAAATTAGTTGTGTCATCGCTTTTAGAAACACTCCTGATGGCTTATAAGATGTTGCCGATGAGAAACTTCATCGGGCCCACGGCTCCTAATTCAATAATTAACTGCCCAAAAACAAGCTTCGTTGAGACTAAATGCTTACAGAATTACACCAGCTAGTGGCCAGCACGCACAACCAGTGGCGTAACTATAGGGTGGCATTGGGGCAAAATGCCACGGGCCTCCAGCCAGAGGGGGGCCCGGCCCGAAAGGGCCATGAGCATAGGAGGATCCTAACATAAGGACAAAAGCAGTCAGGTGATAAATTTTGTACGGGAAAATATGAAATGTACGCGGAAGAAGTCGCGGGAGAAGTGCTAAAAATAGTGTTATATGTAGTGTTGGTTGAGCTTCTTTACATTTAGGGAAGGCCCCATCCCTTGAATTTGCAAACGGTTAGTTACGCCACTACGCACAACCCTATAAAAGGTATTACCGGTTTGTGCTCGTGGTAGCTCTTAATAGTTAAATCTACATCCGATAGTTCAGAAAGTTTCCATGTCGAAATGGTTTCTTTTCGGGATTGTTACTCTCTTTTTATTGAAAGGTTATAATCGAGGGTCCTTTATTTTGAAGTTTGTTTCGATCGTTCTTTTTATTTTCTTGTTTTACATTATTACGTGTATGTAGAGTGAGCAGTTTCCTTTTTTACGACTCACTAGGGGAAGATGGTGGGAAGAAGCAGTGGTGGCCCAGTGGTAAAGGCCGCGACTTACGAGTTGTAGGTCGTAGGTTCGAACCCAGACAGGTGCTTTACTTTGTGTAAATTATTTCATCACCACTGCTCACAAAACGGTGAAGGAAAACATCGTGAGGAAACCGGCATGTCTTAGAATCAAAAATTCGAAGACATGTGACATCTGCCAACCCGCACTGGGCCTGCGCGGTGGATTACGGCCCACTCCCTCTCACTGAGAGGAGGCCTGTGTTCCAGCAGTGGGAACATTATAGGCTGATTATGTATGTATGTATGTACGGGAAGATCAGGAGTTATGCCGACTAAAATTCTTTCTTGTTTTTACCATACCTGCAATGACCTGAATTGATACGCTTTTTTTTTTGTGGATGAGAAAACATCAAATAACTCCTCCCGCTCTGGGTGGAGCGGAAGGCAGTGTCAGACTCTTATTGACGAAAACCCATCCGTGTTCCTTCCTTAGCCCTTTATGTTCCGGGGGTAGCGGTAACCCTTTCGGATAATCCCGCTACCCCGGCAGGTGAATTGATACGCTTACGCAGTCTAATTTGCAACCTTATAGGCATACTCTTTGTTTGTCTACGACGACAACTCCTAGATAGAATTAAGTAGCCTTGCGTAAGCCAGGTAGGCAGTGCTATAAGAGAGCTTCACTATGCAAAACGTATGTGACAATGGAAAGTCTGGAGAGCAGTGGTGGCTAAGTAATAACGGCCGCGACTTACGAGTTGTAGGTCGTAGGTTCGAACCTTGACAGGCGCTTTACTTTGTGTAAATTATTTCATCACCACTGCTCTCAAAACGGTGAAGGAAAACATCGTGAGGAAACCGGCATGTCCTAGAACCAAAACTTCGAAGATATGTGACATCTGCCAACCCGCACTGGGCCCGCGTGGTGGATTACGGCCTACTCCCTCTCACTGAGAGGAGGCCTGTGTTCCAGCAGTGGGAACATTATAGCTTAATTATGTATGTATGTGCTGGCAAGTTCTGCGGTGCCAGTGACAGACCAGTTGAAAAGGAATCGGTCTTCCTGGTATGGATATGTTGTGATGCATGATCAGCCTATAATGTTCCCACTACTGGGACACAGGCTTCTTCTCTTTGTTAGGGAGTGGGCCGAATTTTTGGTTTGGCAGTTTCCTCACGATGTTTTCCTACACCGAAGTCACCAACCCGTATTGAGCAAGCGTGATGATCAATACTCGAGCCTTCTCTAAATGAGAAGAGAAACTATTAGAATAAGAATACTCTTTATTATGTACACCATATAAATACAACAACAACAACAACAATTATTCAACCAACAACTTTTGCACTACAATAATACTACACACAACAACAACTACATTCACTCACACACACTTACAACTATTGTTACTTTACCTACTACTATATCGTCCACTATTTTTGTCTAACTAAAAATAAATATACAACAGACTATTTTTATTTACATTTCAAACAGCAATTTCGCCAAACTTTTGCAATTTCGAAATTGAGGATAGTTTTAAATGTATTGAAAAGTTTGACTTCAACTGCGTAACACCTGTGTTTGATATATGACGTGTCGCCAAATTGTTATTTTGAACAATTAAAAGTTTGGATATTCACTGACCGTTAGTGTTTCGTGGTCTACACTTCATAGGCAACCACTAATTGAAGTGTGGAACTGTTCTCTAGTATGAACACTACGAAATAGAATGACGTAATTAATTAATCACCCATTATGTACACGTCTTGTACAGTCAACAAATGAGATAAGTATGCAGGATCTTCGGATATAATTGAAGTTTAGTAAGAAACCGAAGGATGTTGTAGACTGAAATGTAATTTGACAAATAAGCCGTTTGTTTTATGTTAATAAAATTTAATTTTATTCGAGAACATCCATCGGTTTCTTATTAAACTTCAACTTTATCCGACGATCCCGCATACTTATCTCTTTTGTTGACTGTACATTAAGGGATCCGAGCCCACGAGCAACTTTTGTCTCCGCAACTAATTTGTCTCTCACATCAAGTTTACCGGTCTACTTATATGAAAGTGCCCGCGTCTAGCGACGCGACAGCCGAGAGACATTTTTTTCCGCGGGTTTGTACGCAACTGTCGCCCGTCTATTGGTTGCAATGCAAGTGTGCACACGGCGACAGAAAAGTTGCCGGCTAACCCCCACCCTAATTGCGTAACACACTATCCATCCGAATCAGGATCATTTCGAAGCCAATTGCTAATCCATTGCTTCATAAGTTCGAAAAATTTGTCTGCTCAACACATAAATAACACAATGAATGTTGTTGAACTGTCAAAATGAAACCGATTCCGATTGATAAAGTGTTACGCAATTGTCCGCCGTTGCCGCTCAACCGACAAAAAAGTAGCGTTGCTGTCGCTCGCAAGGAGACAGCGACGGAGACAAACAAATTGTTGGACAACTAAGTTGCTCGTGGGCGGTTCTCCCTAATGGAAATCAAACAGCACCTAAAATATAATTAAGACAAATTATGGGCAAAAGTTTCCCTATTTCTATAGAATAATCCGTTTATATGTTTGTTTTTGGTACGCACGCGCAATTAGATATATATGTGGACTGAATTATGCTTTATTGTACACCATTAACCATTTTAATTGCGTGGTAGCCCAGTGGTAACGGCTGCGACTAACGAGTTGTAGGTCGTAGGTTCGAACCCAGACAGGCGCTAAAGCGCCTGTCTGGGTTCGAACAATTTATTATTCTAAACAATTTATTATTATTTATTCGAACAAAAATTTACACAAAGTAAACTTTGTGTAAATTATTTCATCACCACTGCTCTCAAAATGGTGAAGGAAAATATATGGAAATCGGCATATTCTAGAACCAAAAGTTCGAACACATGTGACAACTACTAACCCGCAATGGGCCCGCGTGGCGGATTACGGCCCACTCCCTCTCACCGAGAGGAGGCCTGTGTCCCAACAGTGGGAACATTATAGGCTGATTATGCTAACCATTTTTGTTGATATTTTGAAGTTACGGGGCAGAAGCCCTTTCTGATACAAAGCAGGAACGACCATTGATCGCTACTTTTGTTACTCCCCGCTTGTTAACGATGTCTAATTCCGGTTCCGGATTCCTGACGTCGTGTCTCTTCACACGAAAACTCATTAGTACTGGTATAACTAATACCTGTCATTTCGTAAATGTCGCTTTCTTTTCTTTCCGTATTCAGACAAAATTATTTACCGCCCTTCGATTTCAAACCTCATTACACGATCCAAGATTAAATAACCCGGAATATTCTCTAAGGTTTATCCACATAGTTTAAGGTCCTATAGTCACCGCTCATAAGTCTAGCCCATGTGCCGTTATTGAACAATCTTAATAGCGTCACGTTTTAGAAGAAAACGTGTGGGTATTGGCTCTGTGACAGAAATTGTACGTGCTGAAGTTGAGATAGTGTTTAAAGAGAAAAGTAGAAAAATAATATCTTCTAAACAGCGATAAATCCAAACTAATATTATAAATTCGAAAGTAACTCTGTCAGTCTGTATGTTACCTTTTCACACCTAAACCACTGAACCGATTTAGATGAAATTTTTTATAGATATAGTTTGAGTCCCGGGAAAGGACATAGGATAGTTTTTATTCCGATATTCCCACGGGATTGAAACGTATGCGGGTGAAACCGCGGGGCGCAGCTAGTAGATTATAATGATCAGCCTATTGCTGTCCCACTACAGGGCAGAAACCTTTTCTCATATATTATACTGGAAGATTTTTTTTACAGTCTCGAAATTTTTACAGGGTGACGAACGACTTTCACTATGAGACCAACTCTGAAATCACGAAAAAAAAAATCAGCTGTTTAATTAAAAAGTTCAATACCTACTTGACCAAAATGTATGTTAGTGTAAAATGTATGTGTTAATGTATGTTAGTGGTGTACAATAAAGCATATTTCTCTACATATGTCTATGTAATGGCGTCCTAAAAACATACTTACATGTAAATGGATAATTCTACAGAAATAGTGAAAGTTTTTTTTTTGATTCCCTACTGTGTTCATAGTGGGTGATTCATTAATTACGTAATTGTATTTTGTAGTGTTTGCACTAGAGAATAGCTCCATACTTCTATTAGTTCTTGTCTATAAAGTCTAGACCACGAAACACTAACGGCCAGTGAGTGCCAAACTTTTAATTGTTCAAAATAGCAATTTGGCGACACATTATTGATCAAACTCATGTATTACGGAGTTGAACTGAAACTTTTCAATACATCTAACAATCCTCAATTTCGGAATTGCAAAAGTTTGGTAAAATTGCTGTGTTATGTAAATAAAAATACTCAGTTGTATATTTATTTTTAGTTAGACAAAAATAGCTACTTTCCGTTATTTGAAAAAGTCAACCAAACTCGCGGGAAAAGTTATATGTATTACGTGCCAATAATTTCCTATTACTCTATAAACCGAGACGGAACAATTCTGCTTGGTGGCAAAATCATAAAAGGTAGACAAGCAAGTATTGATTATAAAAAGCATTAATTTAATCAAAACTGAAATAATTCATTGTTTCCCAAATTCCAGGTCTCTTTTGGTCGGGCTTCTCTAGCTTAAATACTGGAGCCAACTTTGAAACTTTGAGAAAAGGCCGGAAAGAGGCTCATTTATTTAAAAAAGCGTACTTACATCTAGAAGCCCAGATTTTTTTTAGAAAATCATTTATTAAAAAAGCGTACATCATTAGAAGGTCAAAAAGTTGTTACAGGATCAATAAAATATTTCTCATTATAAAATCGATAGCCAGACAACAAATATCAAAAACCTCAATCATGTGCCTTTTCCTAACTATATTGGAGTCGGCTTCCAGTCTAACCTAATGCAGCTGAATACCTGTATTTTACATAGAGCGACTGCGCATCTGACCTCCACAACCCAGTTACTGGATAATAGATACCCCTTGGTAAGACTGGTTGTAGGCTTTCGGGCTTCTGACTACTCGTAACGACCGTCAAAGATCCACAAATGACAACCGGGACCAACGGCTTAACGTGCTTTTCGGGGCACGGAGGGTTCCCGGTATGTAAATACCAAAAACCTATCACAAATTATTTTTACGCTCAAAACGAACATCGAACTGCCAAAACATTTGCAACAAACATTCACAAATATCCTCTAATGGCTGTCAAACTTTCTACTTGCAACATCCACATGAGATTACTTCAGCTCAAACTGTTTGTTTATTGCAATACCAAGTAAAATGTTTACGATACTTGTTTCAAACTTTTGTCCAAATGTTCCAAATATTGGTGAAACATTCTTCTTATATTCCTTGAGTGTGGAATGACTAAGTTTAGTCATTATTCTGGATTGAATTTGTTTTGGGAATTTATTGTGTGGTGTTTGCTGAAGTATTTAAATGAAGGTCTTCGGATATTCTGATGTAAGTTTGCTTAAATTTTCTTCTGTTTAACTGTCTGTAAATGTTTACTGTTGAACTTAGGCCCCCTGATGACTAACTGGCTTTAATTTTTTGCGTTATTTGCATTATTTTCATTGCCTTATTTACGTTGTTGAGCAGACAAAATGATTCAGATTGTGATTGATAGTGTGTTACGCAAATAGGGTGCAGATTCAGGTATTTATGCTAGAATCACTAAGTACGGTAGTTAGACCAGTACTTAATTGATGATAGAAAATATTGTTACCGTGAAGACGGTATACACCGTGTTCTTTACGATATCCATAAATTTTGTCAAAGGCTTCTATAGCTTTTACAAATTAAATCAAACAAAGGAAGTAGTACTTAAAAAGGCTTCGTTACAAAGATATTTGTAATTTCATTTACTGAAATTTAATTGAGCATGCAGTAAGAAAGGGTCTTAAGTCTTAACTCAGTTTTAACAAGTTGCAGCCCGCCAAATCTTATGAATGAAAATACGTCATCGTTGCCAGTTCGAATAAAGAGGCATGCATATCGGGCGATTTACCTCAAGGTTTTAGGTATTTAGTTTATATAAAAAAAAAAAAATTCATTAATGTGTCCATAATGAAAAATGCTTATTTCCATGGTCTGAACATCTGGTCGACGTTTATGTATATCGTCCGGAACACGGTGTATAGGAAGAAATTGCTACGTCACCAATAGGCAGACACGAACAGGGAAATACGCATAGATGGCTGGAAATCAATCAGTCGGAATCTGGGGTCAGCTTTCAGTCTAACCGGATACATCTGAATACCAGTATTTTACATGGAGCGACTGTCTATCTCACCTCCACAACCCATACATACATACACTCACGTTTCCTTGCCATAGGGTAGCCAGAAACTACATACGATAATAGCAGGTGGCTTTTTTTTTTGGATGGGATGTCATCAAATGACCCCTCCCGCTCTGGGTGGAGCGGAAGGGAGTGTCAGACTCCAGACTCTTACTGACTAAAACCCATCCGTGTTCCTTCCTTAGCCCTTTATGTTCCAGGGTAGCGGTAACCCTTTCGGATAATCCCACAACCCCGGCAGGCTTCGGCCCTGACATGCCCCTTCCTTTATGCTGACATCTCTTTGCGGCGCGCGTGGAACACGAACGCGCCGTCCGGTACGGGGCTGGCCATATCTCATACTCTTTTTGCCTGGTTTACGTTCATACATCTGGTCATACACGCGCGCCGCTTGCGAGTACTATGCACCTGACCTTTCTATAGAATAACCCAGTAACTGAGTGTCACGAAACCCCTTGGTAAGAAGACTAGATGTCTGGATATAATTACCTACTATCCCTTTTGCTTTCTCTAGGTACAAGATAAACCCAACATATTATTGTGACGTGTGAAATATTCGTACGTCACAACTTGGAGGATTGAGTTATTGCAATTTGTGATTGTTGTAATGGGAGCTCTTACGATGAATAATGAGGATAATCAGAGAACCGCCAAATGTAATAACCTATTAATACTTGGACACAATAGCTTAGAATCACATCACACTAATATTATAAAGGCGAAAGTTTGTAAGTGTGTGTGTGTGTGTTTATATGTTTATTACTTCTTCACGCTCAAAGGGCTGGGTCAATTTTGGTAAAATTTTGTATGGAGGTAGCTGACACCCTGGATTAACATATAAGCTACTTTTTATCCCGATATTCCCACGGAATCGACATTTACGTGGGTGAAACCGCGGGGCGCAGCTAGTGTAATTATAATGAATATAATGAGAATATCCGAGGATCGAGATCATTGTCATGCCATTGAAGACTCCAATATCCAACAGGCTCGTGGTATAGACAGAACTGAATTATTAATCTGCTCAATTAATCATCGCTTTTTTCGCTGTTTCAGTTGTAAAACGGCAATTGAGCCGTCGGCATTCTGCCTAATTGAATTTTTAACTTTTTATCAAACTCTATAGTTTGATTAAAAATTGTTCGCGTACCTATACTGGACATGAATTCATACCTAAAAATAGAAGTATATATAGGGAGAAGTTTTTTGTTATTAGGTTTTTAGTTATTAGTAGTTACGCTCAGGACATGTAAAAATCACGTGCTATGTAGAACTACTACAGTGCAAGTGTTGACTATTATACAGAACTCGTGAATCAAGTGTATTCCGCTTAACAATAAATAAAACAAAGTCGGGTTAGTAACATCCAAACTAATATTATAAATTCGAAAGTAACTCTGTCTGTCTGAACCACTGAACTGATTTAGATGAAATTTGGTATAGATATAGTTTGAATCCTGGGAAAGGACATAGGATAGTTTTTATCCTGATATTCCCACGGGATCGAAACTTATGCGGGTGAACCCGCGGGGCGCAGCTAGTCGGTTCTAACTCAAGAACGGCTGGACCAATTTATATGATCTTTGATTTGTTAGATTTATCTCCGTCCCGAATAGCAGAAAAATTCAGAACAAAAATAAAAATAATTTTCTCATACATTTTCTATGGAACGGCTTTTTTATGATATCTCGGTACAAAGCTTGCCGGATCAGAGGTAGTAGTTAATAAGAAATACGTTATTAGACGATTTATTAATATTAGGTCCTTACATATGAAATTGGCGTTTTTCGTACTGGCCACTTTAATCACGAATTTCTCCTCTTTGGTAAAGAATTCCAAATTCAAATTTGTACAGCTATTTACTCATGTATTTGTGCTTCGATGACCGTCATTCATTTGTTTTTTTTCTTCTGTTTTTTCTGTTTGCGTCACTCATTTTACAAAATGGAAAATTTAAAATATCGCATTATTTACGAGTACGAGTTCCGCCGTGGCACTAGTGCTGCGGAAACGACTCGAAGGGTGAATGATGTGTATGGCGGTCATGTTGCAAAAGAAAACACAGTTCGTTTTTGGTTCCAACGTTTTCGTTCTGGAAATTTCGACCTGCAGAACAAGCCCCGTGGACGGCCTGAGACCCAAGTTGTTAATGGAGAATTGAAGGCTATTGTGGAAGCGGACCCATCGCAAACCACGTCCGAGTTAGCTGCAGGCTTCGATGTTAGTGATAAAACTGTTTTAATTCACTTGAAGCAAATTGGGAAGATTAAAAAGCTTGAAAGGTGGGTACCTCACGAATTGACTGAAGCAAACCGGCAAACGCGCGTCGACTGCTGCGTTACATTACTGAACCGGCACAACAATGAAGGTATTTTAAACCGAATCATTACCTGTGATGAAAAATATATTCTTTACGATAATCGGAAGCGCTCAGCGCAATGGTTGGATCCTGGCCAGCCAGCCAAATCCTGCCCCAAGCGAAAATTAACCCCAAAAAAGTTACTTGTAAGCGTTTGGTGGACTAGTGCCGGTATTGTTCATTACAGTTTTCTCAAATCTGGCCAGACTATTACAGCTGATGTCTATTGTCAGCAATTACAAACCATGATGGAAAAGCTAGCGGCTAAACAACCAAGGCTGGTCAATCGCTCCACGCCACTGCTGCTTCACGACAACGCCAGACCACACACTGCGCAACAGACGGCTACCAAATTAGAAGAGCTTGAATTGGAATGTCTTAGACATCCTCCGTACTCCCCGGACCTTGCTCCAACAGATTACCATTTTTTTCGCAATTTGGATAACTTTTTGCAAGGGAAAAAATTCAACTCCGATGGGGCAGTCCAAATCGCCTTCAAAGATTTTATTGATTCCCGTCCGACTGGTTTTTTTAGTAAAGGGATCAATGAACTACCTATAAGATGGCAAAAGTGCATTGAAAACAATGGTTCATACTTTGATTAATTAAATATATTATATTAAAAAATATTCGACTTTTTGTTCCTTCCATACAAAACGCCAATTTCATATGTAAGGACCTAATATTCAAGTTACTTAGCAGTTTAACTTATATTGAAATTACTTATTAGCTAATAGGCTACATTGTAATGTGAATAAGGTACCACCGACTGTGATACTTTATAATTAAAAAAAAAGTAGAAATGGTTCTAATTACATGACTAAGTATACAGGGTGTTACGGAAAGGGTATATCAATACAAACGGGTTGAAGAGTGTATCTGGTCTAGAGTCTCTGTACAAAATTTCAGCTCAAAAGCAGTAACTTTGAAAATGCTTAATATTTTTTTATTTCGATAGTTTATTAAATTGAAATCATAACAAACGTGTCACCGCACTACGAGGGTCATTATCCATTATCTGTAGTGTGTCTGTGCGCCTAGTACACGCACATCACGCCGCCGCGCGCCAGCGCAGCGCCGTGATGTCGAAATAAAAAAATATTAAGCATTATCAAAGTTAATGGTTTTGAGCTGAAATTTTGTACAGAGATTCTAGACCAGATACACTCTTCAACCCGTTTGTATTGATATACCCTTTCCGTAACACCCTGTATTAGGTAAACGAGACCCAAACTACCAGTAAATTGTAATAATATATGTGATGATCACACACTCCTATGTAGGTCACTACTATTTACGACTATTTAATATTAGCAAAGATATATGAAATGTCAAATTACTACATGACAACATACGTAGGTAATTCGCACACTTTGACACGAAAAGCGACTTTAATTTATAATTATGTATAAAGTCGCTTTACGTGTATGTTTGTGAGTCCCCGTTCAAATTAAATGAATAATGTTTATTAAGTAATTATGTAAGTAGATCTTTTACACGCCAATATTTTGTTGGTCAATATTTTAAAAAAACAAGATGGCGTCGGCATTTCCTAGCTGACTGATCCCTGAGAAGAATTTTGTCAAGTCTTTAAAACCATAGAAATGTGATATATCTATGTTTAAAACCGTGTAAAGCAGGGGCGGGCGAGTTTTTTATAAAGTAAGCAAATAAAGTTAAAAATTTAAAAATATTATAACACCCATAACATCGATAATTAACATGTGTGCATTAACATGCTGTATGTGTATATTATGAACATATTTAATAACTTCGTTTGTGATCCAAGATGTAAATTAGCCTGTCCTTCTGCAAGTAACGGTCTACCCATGTGCCAAATTTCATCCAAATACGTTCAGCCGTTTAAGTGTGACAGCATAACAAACAAACAAAAAATCAAATCCCTGTATAATTAGTTTAGACAAGTTCGTAACCAAAAGGAAAAACCGGCCAAGTGCGAGTCGGACTTGCAAACGAAGGGTTCCGTACCAGAAGGCAAAAAAACGGCAAAAAAAAATCACTTCTGTTGTATGGGAGCCCTTAAATATTTATTTTATTTTGTTTTTAGTATTTGTTGTTATAGTGGCAACAGAAATACATAATTTGTGAAAATTTCAACTGTCTATTATAGCTATCGCGGTTCTTGTGATACAGCCTGGGACAGACAGACGGACGGACAGACAGCGAAGTCTTAGTAATAGGGTCCTTTACCCTTTGGGTAAGGAACCCTAAAAAGAAGTATGTAAGGATCGTTGCATGTGGCATTCCATATCTAGTTTCTGCCTATCCCCATGGCGAGAAGCCGATAGTCTATACAGGCTGTTACAGAAAGGGTATATCAATACAAACGGGTTGAAGAGTGTATCTGGTCTAGAATCTCTGTATACAATTTCAGCTCAAAAGCATTAACTTTGAAAATGCTTAATATTTTTTTATTTCGACTATTTTCGACATCACGGCGCTGCACTGGCGCGCGGCGGCGTGATGTGCGTGTACCTACTAGACTCACAGACACACTACAGATAATGGATAATGACCCTCGTAGTGCGGTGACATGTTTGTTATGATTTCAATTGAATAAACTATCGAAATAAAAAAATATTAAGCATTTTCAAAGTTACTGTTTTTGACCTGAAATTTTGTACAGAGATTCTAGACCAGATACACTCTTCAACCCGTTTGTATTGATATACCCTTTCTGTAACACCCTGTATATGTATGTAGTGTGCAAGTCCATAACCGTATAAATAAAAACTCACTATACATATACCTTTACTACTGCATCTACAATTTCGTTCTCAAAAGGTTTAGTATGCATGTAACATAAAACGTATTCTCCTCGTACTAATATTTTATACAGAAATATCTTCTGGAGAACATCTTTAGAAGAGTGCTCTTAGAGAAATACCCTTAGTTTTCTAAAACCACTGAATTAAAGGGTAATATTTCAGCCATAATTCTGTTGGTATAATGGAAGAGAATATTAAAATAATGTCTACTTTATCATGGGATTTAAGTATGGCTAAAAGTAAACGGGCTCGAGCGCGCAGTGGCGCTCTGATCGTTTGTTTGGATATTTCTTTTATTTTAGAATGAAAATGTAGAAAACAAGCATATTACGTTGTGCTCCACAAGATTATACGTTATTATTATTAGTTTAGTTTTAAGGATTATAAACTAAACTACCGTTTGTACAAGGGAGGCACTTTACTTTTAATTACCACTGCTCTCAAAACGGTGATGGAAAACATCTTGAGAAACTAATAATATCGACTAAGTAACGACATTAATTTAAAAAAAACCAGTCATGTGCGAGTCGGACTCGCGCACCGAAGGTTCCGTACAAAGTAGGTCTGTAAATAATTTATCACGGGTTTTTTTTTTTCAATGTAATTTAAATTTAAGGTTTCAATTTCAACTCGATACCTCCACGCGTTCCTGAGAAAAAGGGTCTTGACAGACAGACGGACAACAAAGTGATCCTATAAGGGTTCCGTTTTTTCCTTTCAAGGTACCAAAACCCTAAAAACGAAATATCCATCGATTTTTTCTGTCCACCGTACGTATTAATAAACTTTCTCGTAACTACGTTGAATTCGACCGTCGAGTTCCAGAAAAATGCACCTAAATTGTAGTATTACTTCGAACAAGTACAACCTGACCTCTGCTAATTAATTAGTGGGTATTTGAAGCTAGACTGTTGGCCAGACTTCGAGACTTAGAACTACATGCGACGGAAGTCGGGACAGACTTGGGACTCGATCACCGTCTGGAGTTAACTGCGAAACATTTATAAGGTGGAGTTCCTAGGTTGGAACTCAGAGAGCCTAAGACAAGTGGCAATCGCTTTCAAAGCGTTGTTTATTTCAAACTCAAACTCAAAGCATTTATTTCAATTAAACCAATTACAGGCACTTTTGAATTGTCAAGGGGTCGGTCAGTCAGAAAGATTGCCCATTCCAAAGCGTAGGTACCCCTGGAGAAGAACGGGCAAGAAACTCCATGGACACTCTTTTAAATCAAAATAATGTGGTTACAAAGTCTTGGTTACATCCATAGGTTACATCATTCATGTTAAAAATTATACATGTGAGAACGATGCAGAACGTTAAAAGCGTCCATAATGAAAAGACGAGAAAAAACAAAAATTCAAATAATAAATTAAAATAAGCCATGGCAGCAAAGAGATGACCAGTCCCTACTGACGGCGCCCGTTCACGAACATGATGCATGTATCAGCACCATTCAGCTCAACCATTTTGAAGGGAGTTATTTCTATAACTACTTTTAACAGGATTGACAAAGGTATGGACTGGGACTTGATTTTGATTTGATTTGCATTATAGGTAACTTTGATTTGTAAAAAACCACCGACTTAAAAAAAAAATACTACATAGTGAAAAATAACTTCAAGAAGTCGGTGTCGTTGGTTCCGCATTTTTGATTTTTGACACCGACTTCTGAAATTATAGTTATTTTTCACTTTGTAGTGTTTTTTGTGAAGTCGGTTGTTTTTTTTTTGTAAAAAAGTTTTCATTTTTAACTTTTAGTTGTACCTATCTCACACAAATTAAATTAACACTAGTGCATTGAAGAATTGAAGACACCGACTAGAAGAATCATGAAAATTCGCGTAGAAATGCCGGAGATGTAGTTCATTTATGCATATAACTTCGTACATAAGAATAAGTAACTAATTATTATATACTAAAACCTTTCTGAAAGTATGTAGATCACATTAATCAAAGAATTATCAAAATCGGTTCATAAGTTTTTGAGAAAATCGCGGACATACGAACATACACACATACATACACACGGGTCGAATACAGAACCTTCTTTTTTGAAGTCGTTTAAAAATTAGATAATTTTCAGCAAATTCATCGCTGAGTGCAATAATCACGGAATTTTATTTCTTGCAAAAACCATCGAGTTTAAGTGTTTGAATAATCCAAATGATTTATAACCTCCAAAATAAAGCCTCCTTTGACCACTTTGTTTTATTTCATTAGTTTTCAGTTTTCGCCTTGAAGAAGCTGCAGTTCCATCTGGAAATCTCATCATGAACGATATAATATCTCTAGCCAGATGTATATTATTATGAAGGATACCCGGACCACTCGGCGGAGTTACGGTCCATTTGACCCGGTTCCACGTCACTTATCTCTGATATTATAAATCTGTAGGGGAAGCCACGAAGCCTGTTTATGAATAAATATGATTTCGCTAAAAGAAATAATACTATGGAATAAGATTCGATTATTACTGTCTATATTAATTAATCTGTCAAGCTCCGCTAATGAGACACAATTGATTTTCTATTGTTTCGTCGCCAATGGGCGACGCGCGCCCCTTGACCGGTTAAAGCTCAAAAAAGTACCTATTTATTAATTACGTTCTCCTACGTTAGTAAGTAGTAATTTAACTAATCTGCGTTCATAATGTACAGTCAACAAAAAAGATAAGTATGCAGGATCGTCGGATATAGTTGAAGTTTAGTAAGAAACCGATGGATGTTCTCGAATAAAATTTAATTTCATTAACAAAAAATAAACATCTCATTTATCAAATTAAATTTCAGTCGACAACATCCATCGGTTTCTTACCAAACTTCAACTATATTCGATGATCCTGCATACTTATTTCTTTTGTTGACTGTACATAGTTCCCAAGTCTTTGGAAAAATTACTTAAATACAGTTCAATTTGCTCTACAACTTTTTTAAAATGAGTTTTCAATTGTTATAGTCATTCTCAAATCAACTTAATTTACAATGGCATAAAGTTGATATTTGTTTAACTGAAAATGACATCAATAAAATTTGAAACAAGCACTTTACCTTAGACCTTTTGTATGGTTTTGTACAAAACAAAAAATACTCAAAACTCAAAGCATTTATTTCAATTAAACCAATTACAGGCACTTTTGAATTGTCAAAGGGTCAGTCAGTCAGAAAGATGAAGCTAGTTGCCCATTCCAAAGCGTAGGTACCTATGGAGAAGAACAGGCAAGAAACTCCATGGACACTCTTTTAAATCAAAATAATATAGTTACAAAGTCTTGGTTACATCATTCATGTTAAAAATTATACATGTGAGAACGATGCAGAACGTTAAATGCGTCCATAATGAAAAGATAAGAAAAAACAACAATTCAAATATTAAATAAAATAAAATAAGCCATGGCAGCAAAGAGATGACCAGTCCCTACCGACGGCGCCCGTCCCTACAAACCTACGTATAGAAAATAAATCATTAATTTATCATTTAACTCATAATCCTGCTTACATCCATATCAAACAAAAGCGTGACGTACCCACAAGGTAAAAGATTTTGATCTAAACGCATTACCGACCATGCCCCAATTTGTATGGACTCAAGGTAATTCAGTTCAATCCCCACAAACGCCCATTATCAAGGTAGACAAAGATTATAGAACAAAATGAGACTAGATTTTATCGCACAATACTTTATTGCCTACACGATGGTGGTAATGTGTTTTTGTGAGAAAACACGCGATAAATCCTCGAGTTTGGCAGTGAATATGTGAATTTGATGTTCGTGTTAGTTTTTAGGGTTCCGTACTCAAACGGTGCCAACCGGCGGGGCAATTGCGTAACACTTTATCAATCGGAATCGGTTTCATTTTGACAGTTCAACAACATTCATTGCGTTATTTACGTATTGAGCAGACAAATTTTTCGAACTTATGAAGCAATGGATTAGCAATTGGCTTCAAAATGATTAATATTCCGAATGATAGTGTGCTACGCAATCGCAATTAGGGTGCGGATCTTATTGCTAAGGCATCCATCCGTCTGTCACAGGGTTGTATCTTTTGAACCGTAATATGTAGACAGTTGAAATTTTTACATAGTGTGTACTACTATGGGAGCTATAAAAAAAATTTTTAGGAATCCCCATTCCCATACAAGAAACGTGTATTTTTCGGCGTTATTTGCTCGATCATAATTTTAACTAAAGTATTCATAAAAAAAAAAAAACATCATCTTTCCCCATCTATGTTGGGCTTCCAGTCTAATCGAATGCAGCTGAATACCAGTATTTTACATGGAGCGACTGCTTATCTGACCTCCACAACCCAGTTACTGGGTAATACGATACTTCTTGTTAAGACTAGTTGCCAGACTTTCGGGCTTTTGACGACCCGTAACGACTGTCAAAGATCCACGATTGACAGCCGGGACCAACGGTTTAACGTGATTTCCGAGGCATGGGGGGGTCTTGGTATGTAAAGATGGATCGAAAGTGGACGGTGTGTTGTATTAAAAAATAAATGTAGTGTTTAATATTGTATGGTGATATGGAATCATTCGTGTGCCAGTCCGATTCACTCTTGGCCGCTTTTTGTACTTTATTAAGCGTCAGCAGTTAGCGAATGTTGTTGTAAATAATGTGTTGTTGGTTTTTCGCTAGTGCCTAAGTAAAAGTTTTTAGTATTATTAATGTGACATAGGTGGTCGTTTGTAAGTCGATTAACTTAACAACGCTTGCTGTTAAAGCCACTTATTACTTTAAGTTTTGCGGCTTGTTTCGGTCTTGAGTATTTTTAAAACATAATTGAATACCATCTAGGTTATGCTTCGGGATGCGCAAGGAATTTTCATGGTTTTTCATATTTTTTTATGAAAAATTATTTTTATTTATGACGTAATTATTTTCTTTCGGAACACAAGTGTCGAAATATGGGTGTTCTAGAGGTACAACTCTGTCTAGCCCTTTGAGGATTACAGGCGTGAGGTTATGTGATCCTAACTATCCTAACTAATATTATAAATGCGAAAGTAAGTTTGTTTGTCTGTTACCTTATCCCGCCTAAACCACTGAACCGATCATCCTGAAATTTTGCATATACGTTATCAGGTATACAGAAATGGACATGGGGTACCTTTCGTCCCGAAAAAAGGACTGTTCCCTAGGAAAACAACAATAACGTTATTATGATAATAGATGGCGCCACGTGTCTATTGAACTTTTCAAAGTAAGTTTGTTTGTTACGCTTTCACGCTAAAATGGCTAAACAGATTTACATGAAATTTGGCACATGGGTAGACCATGACCTGGAGAAGGACATAGGATACTTTTATCCTGGATCGTAGATGAAGTTGCGAAGTCAAAAGTTAATCCGCCAATTTAACACATTGAAGGATACTGAACGAGACACAATATAAGTTTTATTGTTATTACGTCGAGAGGCGTTACTCGTAAATATTCCGCAGTGTTAAAAAAAAAGTTTTTATCATAGTTTCTTTTTCTCAAGTCGCCCAATAGGCAGTCAAAATAAAGTACCTTTGTCCTTTATTTTTCTTCTCTTTAACGTTAATATCGCGTGGGTAGAGGGGACGATCCTGTCAAGTGGAGCTATTAGTATTAGGTGTCATTTACTTATTGTATTAAAATATTGACCTATCACGCTATGACTTTGTTTGATAATGGCAGGACCTTTTGGGTGACGTTGACTGTAATGGATATCAATATACAGGGTGACAGCCCGGCTATCGACGTGCAACCTTTTACCGAGGATTCAGTCCATGATTTTGAATCCTCCTGCGTTGAAATTTTCGTCGGTTATTAGAAAAAATTACCGTTCCATTCATTTTGACCGCTCAGGTACTTGTTGCATTTTCCTATGAGACAACTGATTTATTGTTTGTTATCCGACGAAATGTTTTTACACTAGGTGGTTTAGAAATTGTGCGTGCGGCTTCGATGTCTCTACCACCCTGTATAGAACGTAAATATAATTTACTAGCTGCGCCCCGCGGTTTCACCCGCATAAGTTTCGATCCCGTGGGAATATCGCGATAAAAAGTAGCCTATATGTTAATCCAGGGTGTCAGCTACCTCCATATCAAATTTTATCAAAATTGATCCAGCCGTTTGAGCGTGAAGAAGTAACACACATATAAACATACACACACACACACCCCCTCACAAACTTTCGCCTTTTTAATATTAGTGTGATTATTATAAACATGTCCTTCATCAAGGACAGGTGCCATAGGTCTCATAACCGCCGGGCGTGTATGATCACATGTATGAACGTAAACGAAGTAAAAGGAGTATGTAAGAATCATAGCAGGTGGCGTTCTGTTGTATCTGCCACGAATATCGTTCGCTGACGCTGAAATTTTTACTCAAAACTTTCCTCACGACGTGTTGCTCATCACCTTATGTGAATTTATACTAATATTTTAAAGCTGAAGAGTTTTTGAAGTGAAACTTCTTTACGCACGCTTGACTTGGGGAGTAAGCTGGCGAATGCGTGACGTAAGAGTTACGAAAAGTGTGGTCGGGCGAGGCGAACGGGAGTTGAGTGGGGGATATAGGCAAGAGAAAGCAGTGTGCGCGCACATTTTCTTTCTCTCTTCGTCTCATAGCCAAATACGTTTGAAGTTTCACTTCAGTCGTGTGGTCATAAGCACACTCGGTTTTTCTTTTTGTTTGTTTGGTTGAACGCGCTAATCTCCAGGAACTACTGGTTCGAATTGAAAATATGTTTTTGTGTTGAATAGTTCATTCCACCGGCCCCCTTCTACCTTCGGACATCCAGGCGCACTGCAAGTTACCATCCCTGGTTGCTGTTCCACCAATTCGCACTAAGCGTTTGCAAATGTCGTTTATAATGCGCACAGCAAAAGAGTGGAACTCTCTACCTGCGTCTGTTTTTCCAAGCGCATACAACCCGAATCTCTTTAAAGTGAGAGTGAACAGGCTTCTTCTGGGTAAGCTCGCTCCATCGTCGACTTTGTCTCTGTCACCTTTGACCTAGGCTAGAGTCAAGAGCAAACCCATTTCAAATTAAAAAAAAATAGGCTATAGGCTATATACATCACGCTACGACTAATAGGAGCGGAGCATCAATGAAAAATGTTGCAAAAACGGGAAAAAATATTCATTTAGAGATCTTCCGTTGCGTACGCCTACGCTGCGTAAACGGTTAAAGTTACGCAAAAATCATGTATGACGGAATTGTTCCCCATTAAAAGTTTTAAAAATATTCGGCGACTGTAATCAATAATGTCTATCTTTTAAGGTTGACTCACTATAACCTTTTTTATGGTAATCAAATTTGTTCTAAAATAATGCATTACGATTTGCGAAGGTGTTTTTATAAACATCAAATTAATCCTTATCCAAATAAAAACATTATTCATCACAAGTGTTTAATTTTGAACAAAATTGCTATTGACATAATTTGATTTCAATAAATATCTTAGGAGATATCATAGTTTTAAAACAATGGAATATATTTTAGTAGGTTTTTTCTCAAAAAACGCGGGTGAAACTGCGGGGCACAGCTAGTAACAGTATACAACACGACAAACGGTTTTCACACTTCTTCTCAGTGTGAAGCTGATGATGTTGGTAAAAAATACCATTTCGTTTATACAACATTATTTTTAGTATATGCGAAACCTGAATATAGTTTGTTCAGAATAAGTAACTGAATCGATTCCAATAATTTTTACCCCATGTTATATTTTGGCCCAAAAATATTTAAAAAAGGTTAATAGTTGGACACCCCGAGTATATTATACTGTGCCCCGAGGAGCGACTAAGTAGGTACCATACGCGCACAATGGCGCGGCGCGGACGCACAGCGAGCGGGGCGACCGGGGCGGGGGTGCAGCAACCTCAGTCACCCGAGTACCACTGGTTGGCGCGCACGTGTCGCGTGGGTCCAACTGCATAATCGCGAGCGCGCGGGTCGCCGAGTTGTGTTTCGGTTGATCGTGTACTTACCTATCGTATGTAAAAAGTGTCGTGTAACCATGACTTTCTCATACACAAACGTCCAGTACACAGAAACAACGATAACAGTGATAACGTATCCGTGGCAGTGCGTCGGTACGAGGAGCAATCAGAGTGCTTTGAACAGAACACAATGCTTTGCCGTGATGATTAACATTTTTAAACACGCCAAGATGGTTAATTGTAGAAAGTTATTATTTGTACCTACAGCCTGCTGTGGTTAAGTAATGCGATGTTTAACACTTTTCATCCACTTTGAACAAATCGCATTGACTACATTGTATCACTTACGGCTTACGAATAAGTAATTACTTATTCGTAGCTTACGGCTGCATTTATTTACGAATAAAGTACATTATAATAACTACCTACACTTGACCATTACGACAGTCCAAAGCCTGCAAGTGTGATGGAAAATGTTATCACCCGTTAATTACAATACAATCGCCGCGTGGTGCCCATGATTTCATACGGACAAACAGGTAACATAACAAGCTTATAACTTGGTGATTATTCATGATACAGTTTTGAAATTTTGTACATAGATTCTTTACATAAAAATACTAGACACGTGTTTCGGGTTTCGCATATACTAAAAATAATGTTGTATATTTCCAGTATCAAACAGTAATTGATTCAGATGTAGCTATTTGATGTATCGCAAATTGAAATTCATGATGAGGTGAATTGAATGTTACATCAAATAACATCCTATATCAGTCTGTAATCATCCTATACCAGTATGTGCACTGAACAATAATTTAATATCGTTAAATGTAGGGTCAGCAGTTTGAAAATATCATTTCAGTTTCACCGAATTTAAAAATGGGAAGATAACATTAGGATCAACCTGTCCAGCCGTGTCCCAAATATGTTGGGATTGGCTTCCAGTCTAACCAGATGCAGCTGAATACCAGTATTGTACATGGAGCGACTGCCTATCTGACCTCCACAACCCAGTTACTGGGTAACACGATAACCCTTGGTAAGACTGGTTGTCAGACTTTCGGGCTTCTGACGACCCGTAAAAACTGTCAAAGATCCAAGAATGACAGCCGGGACCAACGGAGGGTCTTGGTATGTAAAGATGGTCACCCATCCACGGACCGACCGCGGCAAGCATAGCTTAACCTGATCGATCGACCCGTGCGGGTGTTATTACTTAGCCACGAGCCCCTCCAAAATTAGGTACCTACCTAATTAATACTCAAATGTAAAAAATGAACACATGAAAAACACAGTTTCGAATCATTTTGTCAATAATTTTGTTAGATATATTTTTAAAGTTAGCACGGACCTTTGTTGTCGTCCATACTTATGTTTTATATGGATGTCAGTTAAATTATCTGTGGAATGCATGAGATCAGAGAGGCTGTGACAAAGCTTTTAGTTTTGAACTGGTGCGATAATGTAACCTGTTGGATATTTTATGAACTCTTTAAGTAATATAATTTGTGAACATTATGAAGCATTTCTATGATTGATCGTGTGTTAGCCACGGCATAGTCTAACCACAACACACCAACAACAACAACAGTCGAACGAATAAACGTATTTTCTTTCTTTCTATACCCGATGGAATAAAAAACGAGGCCATTCCACTGTTTAAAAAGAAATTGTCAGTCTTATTAATTGATAAATGTTGTTACTACATTTGTGAATTTCTAAATGATAAAACTTTTTATTATATTTACCTAATTAATCCTGACATCTTTAATTCTTTATTTTATTGACCATAATATTATAAGAATTTTCATGTTGACAGTATTTTAGACTATTAAGAACTTGTGATAAATGTTTGCGTGCCTTTAAGGTAGAATGTATAAGGATCTCTAATTACAAAAACATCTGCATTTTTGTACCTACTTTCTATGCAAATAAATAATTATTCTATTCTAACAGTCTAGTCTAGTCTAATTGATAGAAACACGACAGGAGTTATGTGCTAAGGTAGCCAACAAAATTCAAATTTTCTTACGTTTTTTGCAAATTGCAGCTTCGTTTTGGGTTGGAGGTACGAGGATCGCCCAGAGGACACGGTGGAGCATACGGCGGAGGTCTGCTCCGCATGGGCGGAGCACCGCCGTGCCCTCGTAGAGGCGATCGACAGCGGCGGCGACCTCTCGCGTCCGGCCCTGGTTCAAGCCATGGTCCGGGGCGAGAGGGAGTGGGAGGCCGTCACCTCCTTCTGCGAAGCAGTCATGCTAGCGAAGGAGGTGGCGGAACGGCTGAGGGAGAGAGCCTCACACCCCAGCCGCCGCGGGAGACGCTCCGGGCGTCGGGAGCCGCGTGACGACTCCCGGCCACCGTAGGCGCGGGCCTGCGGACGGAGAGTAATGGGTAGCTCACCGTCCGATCAGGACCAGGCCCGTGCCGGACGGCGCGTACGTGTTCCACGCGCGCCTCAAAGAGATGTCAGCATAAAGGAAGGGGCCTGCCAGGGCCGAAGCCTGCCGGGGGTGCGGGATTGTCCGAAAGGGTTACCGCTACCCCGGAACATAAAGGGCTAAGGAAGGAACACGGATGGGTTTTAGTCAGTAAGAGTCTGACACTCCCTTCGCTCCACCCAGAGCGGGAGGGGTCATTTGATGATTTCCCATCCATAAAAAAAAAAAAGGTATGATAGTTAAAATGAGCTATAGACCGCGCGGAACTAGTTGGCCGCTGAGGTCAGGGGTGAGGCGGCGGTTCGCAACGCACGTGCTGAGTAATGCGCCCCCGCCCCTCCGTCCCACCGCTCACATACCTAAGGCGCGGCCAACTAGTTCCGCGCGGACTATAATACAAAACTGCAACTTGCAGAAAACATAAGATTTTGTTTTCGCAGGCCACATTGTAGCGGTATCTGCAACGCCACATGCGAACAACGCGTCATACTGACGTCACGCAAATTCTGCATCGCGCAAGCAGAGTTTACCACGCAACTAGCATATATACAACAGCCCGACATGACTCATTGGGCAGTTGCCCGCCAGACACAACACCCGTCTGGTCGGAGGATCCTCCCTTTTCTATAGAGTATGAGTGAACTTTACACCCTGTTCCTCATACCCCTATAACATAGCGCTTCCCTTCGCTTATCACTTTTTTCAGTCTTACCAAGGGGTATTACCCAGTTGTGGAGTTCAGATAGGCAGTCGCTCCATGTAAATATTGGTATTCGGCTGCGTCCGGTTAGACTGGAAGCCGACCCCAACATAGTTGGGAAAAGGCTAAGCAGATGATGATGACATTAGCGCTTCCCCCTTAAGAAAACCATTTTACTTAGAATGTAGCTTGATGTACTAAAAATGTAACAGGATATATAATGTATTTTTCTAATCCCCAGAGTGGTTCAAACGGGGTTTAATGTGTGTACGCAAAACAAAAACACAGGCTACAAAAACGTTAAAATAAACGGTTATATGATACTGCAAATAGAGAAAATAAGATGTTTGCGATAAGTAGACCCTAATTTTCACAGCCACTTTTGTGCGGTGTTAAAAGCGTTCCTGCAGAACAAATGGTTCGCTGTTTATTTGTATCTTTTTAGTGCAAACAACATTTTGTTTACCGTAAACATGTATCTTTTCTTTGTTCATTTGCTGAACTGGATTTAGGAGAGAGGTAACTTAAGAGACTAAAAACTGTGAAAGAATTTGGTATAGTGGTTTTTTGTAGACCAGTGGTGGTTTTATGTGGTAGGTTCGAACCGGATATCTATGGTTCGAACTCAGACAGGCGCTTTACTTCGTGTAAATTATTTCATCACCGCTGCTCTCAAAACGATAAAGGAACACATTGTGAGGAAACCGGCATGTTCTAGAACCAAAAATTCGAAATCATGTGACATCTACCAACCCGTGCTGGGCTCGCGTGGTGGTTTATAGCCCAGTCACTCTCGAAACAATATAGGCTGATTATGAAAGTGGTTTTGTATATTATCACCGTATAATTATGAAGATCATCATCACAATTTTTCGACTGTCAACAATTTCGCGAGATGGATTATAAACTAACGGTGTTCACAATCATTCGGTGACATATATACCTAGACTAGCTTCTGCCCGCGACTTCGTCCGCGTGAAATTTCACCTTCCCCCGATTCACCCTCTAAGGGGTGGAATTTCAAAAAACCCTTTCTTAGTGGATACCTACTCTTCACAAAGAACACACCCTCCGAATTTCATGTCTCTAGGACTAGTGGTTTAGGCTGTGCGTTGATATATCTGCCAGTCAGGACTTTGAATATAGGGACCTATAAATAAACATATATGAAAAAATAACCAACATAACTGCATGATATTTTTTGTTGTTAAGTAACTAAGTACTGCTTTCACACTTACTGTACACAAATTTCACTTATAAGCACATTCTTGATTACACTTATCTTAGTTAATTAACAAAATGAAAACAAAAGAAAGATAGATAGATCTGTCTACGGTGTTGTTTTGAGTAAAATAATACACCAGACAAACTCATCACTTGCTGTATTCTGAGCAAGTTGTAAAACAAAATAAACTATGGAAACAGCTGGTGACCACTAGGACACGAAGCTTTCAAATGTATTAAAGCGAGCCACAGTATACAAAAGTAAATATTCAATTTAAAACCGCATTTAGCAAACAAAACTACAAACCAACCAACTGATTTAATTTAATTAATTCCATCGCGAACCGAACTCAACCTAATTGATTCATATTCCGGCCATAAATCTGAATTCCAATTTTTGAATCAAGTACGGTTCTTGAAAAGTTTGAGATCAATAAATTTTGAAATTAGACCGCATTAATTTTAATATAGCTTTGGTAATTTATGGTTTTGCGTGGTTTGCGGCCCCTGGGGTGACCTATGACCTCAGCCAGCAATGATAACTTGACCTGACCTCTGTTATCTTGCCCACAACGGCTGTGCATAATGTGGGGCAGCTTAATGCAAAGGGTACGGAGGGTATAAATGAAATATTTCGGACAATGAGGTCAACATTTTGCCTTCAATACTGTGTTTGTTGTAAAATTGAATTGGGTACTCATAGTAGTTCTAAGAAGTAAAATCATCGAAATAAGAATTAAGTAGTGCATAAATCTTACGTAATTTATTTTATTATTTAACAACAAATTACTTAAAAAAAAAACTACTTGAAAAAACGATATTAGAAACATAATTTAACACGATATTTTTTTTTCACAAATTTTATATTTAGGTACATAATTAATCGACTTCATTCAAAATAACAATATGTACATGTACATTTTGCAAAAAGGAGGGGAAATAATCAAAGAGCATCCAAAAATTCGACCATATCGCTGTCAACAGGAAAAATGCCCAAAAGGCTGGCGGCATAACACTACATTTGCTAACAAATAAAATTCAAATGTCTGCAAGAACCTTTTTTAGAACGCATAATTGAATCATTACTAAACACTTTAAAAATGTTTACCCAGACACTTGAAAAGACGTTACAAAAAAAAGGGTTCTCTTGTTTTGAGTTTCTATTTCCAGAAATAGAACAAAACTATGCTAAGACATTTCGCTCAGGAGTCACTGTTCCGTCCCTTTGACTAGCTCGTTTGTCTTTGTGTCCGTTTCAGGCAGGAGTCAAAGTCGAAGTCGAGGTTCGGGAAAAGAAAGTTCTATATCAGTATCACTATATTTGTGTGTTTTTTGGGGTCTCAAAATCATTGTTTCAATAAATGAGCTGACAACTCAAGCTAACTGTATTTTTTTTTAGCATTTATTTCAAATAGGCAAATAAAAGGCACTTTTGAACGTCAAAAATTACCTTAAAATCATAGAAATGTAAAACTTTCATATACGTATCTATGCCTTAAAATAGAATTGATTCTAGTCGCCTATTCCAAAAGGTACGAGTAGTTTTCGTGTGGAGAAGAATGGGCAAGAAACTCCACCGTTACTCTTTTAAAATTTCATTTTGTACCCAAATTAATTTTCGAGGCGAATATTGAGAACTATTCCGTGCTTGAGAGCATTAGGGAGAATCGCTTTATTTTTTTTAATGTTGTTATAATGTCATCTGCAGGAGCATACTTCCACGGCTCGTAGCGAAGATTTTTATAAAACAATGGATAGCTAACCAAATAAGTAATCTCCCCCAAAATATTACTCAATAATCAAGCATTTTGCAACACTATTGCATCTTCCGGTACAGTATGATCAGGGCTTACATCATCTTACAAAACTATTTAAAATCTACGGCTTTTCTTCTCAAAGTAAATCTTAACTCATCCATCAAACTTTTTGAAACACTTCGCTAATTAATATCTAATATTTAGTCACTCTTTAATATGCCAATCACCAAAAAAATATCGGTAGATACCTACAACATTTAATTTTAAAATCTACAGCTCACCTACCTACTCAAAGTAATCCTTAACCCATCAATTAGGGATTTTGTAACTACGCACCTTCCCATAATATCAAACATCGCAAAAAGATCAGGGGGCCTAAAAATGCCACTTTGGCAGAATTATAAAAGGATAACATTATGAATCATAATAAAAGTCGTAAAATGGTCACAAACTCTATTTGTAACCATTTTACGACTTTTATTATGATTCATAATGTTATCCTTTTATGATTCTGCCAAAGTGACGTTTTAGGCCCCCTGTTCTATTTTAACTTTAGTTTCTATGATTTAGATTTTTAACTGTTAAGTAATTGCTGCTATATATCAGATAATAATTCTTGCTGTGCCCTAACAGGGTCTACAACGGCTCTTAGCTCTAAGCCTTTTATAAACATCTTTTTAGGGTTCCGTAGCCAAATGGCAAAAAACGGAACCCTTATGGATTCGTCATGTCTGTCTGTCTGTCTGTCTGTCCGTCCGTCCGTATGTCACAGCCACTTTTTTTCCGAAACTATAAGAACTATACTGTTGAAACTTGGTAAGTAGATGTATTCTGTGAACCGCAGTAAGATTTTCACACAAAAATAGAAAAAAAACAATAAATTTTGGGGTTCCCCATACTTACAACTGAAACTCCAAAAATTTTTTTTCATCAAACCTGTACGTGTGGGGTATCTATGGATAGGTCTTCAAAAATGATATTGAGGTTTCTAATATCATTTTTTTCTGAACTGAATAGTTTGCGCGAGAGACACTTCCAAAGTGGTAAAATGTGTGTCCCCCCCCCTCTAACTTCTAAAATAAGAGAATGATAAAATTAAAAAAATATATATAATGTACATTACCATGTAAACTTCCACCGAAAATTGGTTTGAACGAGATCTAGTAAGTAGTTTTTTTTTAATACGTCATAAATCGAAAACCGCAATTTACCTTTCACAAAGTTACAACGAACTACAAGAACTTTTATATTATGTTACTTGCTGCTACGGAACCCTTCATGGGCGAGTCCGACTCGCACTTGGTCGGTTTTTATCTTGTAGAACGCACAATAAATGAATATGAATATTATCTTTCAAAACTATACAGTTCAAATCTTTTGATCTATACTAGTCAAAGTAATACAGACAAAGAAATGATGGTAGGACTGTGGGAAAAATGATATGGCTAGAACTACCGAGATGACGACTAATAGAGAAGTATGGAAGAAAAAGAGATATTGCGCCGACCCTAAATAAATAGGTCGAAGGGCAGAAGAATGACTCAAAGTAATACAGACATTTTGAGACAACCTTCCGGTAAACAACTCTAAGTACACAAAACTACTACTTAGTTAAAATCTAATAAACATACATACATACAAATAAATAAAAATTAAGTGTCTGTTTGTAATGTCAAAATAACAGCTTTTTACTAAATACATATATTATGAAAGTATAGACGGTACATAAAACAACACAACTATTTTTAAAAATGTTTTTCTGTCTGTTTGTTCCGGCTGATCTTCGAAACGGCTGGAACGATTTTGACGGGACTTTCACTGGCAGATAGCAGAGGGGCAATTCTCGTAATTGTAAGAACGTTCACAGTCTGATCTCAGTCTAAATATGTCAAAAATACCTCTAATTTCCCTACATTTTGACAAGTTTTTGACATTGTTTGTCGCCGAGATGAGACTGCGACTGGATTTTGAACGTTTTAAATTACGAGAATTGGCCTTCTGGTGTTATAAGGAGTAACATGATCCCAGTAGGACATTCCCGCGGGATAATTTTAAGACATCCACGCGGGCGAACCCGCAGGCAAAAGCTAGTCTTCTACTCTATATAATCCCTCAGACAGTTCTCAAGACTCGCCTCAAAGGGATGAGATGGATTATGTTGTTGAGAGGTTACCTCAAGAGCGTCTTAGTGGTCTGTTCTTATGGTATGTTTGACTCGATGGAGGATTAGAGACATTGTTTCACAATAAGAAGATCCCGAGGTGGTAGACGCTTGAGTGGATGAGTAAATAATGTTGAAAAAATAAGAGTTAATATTGAGTTTATGTCTGCTTGATCTTCTTAATATGCTTATTCTTATTTTGTTATCTACAGGGTGAAATTAAATTCATGGGCATCTTCTTAAGGGGTCATTGTACTCGTCATTATGAACAACTTTTACTATGGGCCTAAACCTAAAATTGTAAAAAAAAAAAACAGCTGTTCCTTGCTTTTACGTTCACATAACTCGTCAAAATGTAGGGAAGAACTGATTTAGTAGATAGGTTTGGTCCCATAGTAAAAGTTGTTCATAATGATGATTACAATGACCCCTTAAAATGATGCCCATGAATTCAATTTCACCCTGTATAGCGTAATTCGTAAGTGAACCAAGTATGCCTTTATAACCTAGTTGATGAAATTTAAACGAAGAACTTTTTGACCTATATCATATATACTTATAATAAATCTGTAGAAGTAAAAATTCTGTACGTTGAAAATATCAAAAAAATAAATGGCAGGGGGTGTTACTAGACCGACACCGAACCCAAAAATGTGATTAAAAAAAATTTTGTCTGTCTGTCTGTTTGTTCAGGCATCACGCAAAAACTACCGCTTCGATTAGGATGAAACTTGGCATAATTATTCTTTAATATCCTGGGCACCACACTGGGTACTTTTTATCCCGGAAAAGTATGTATCTATCAATGTATATAAATAAAAACAAAAGGCCTGACTGACTGACTGACTCATCAACGCCCAGCCCAAACCCTTGGACCTAGAAAGCTGAAATTTTACACAATGGTTTCTATTATAATGTAGACAAGGAATAAGGAAGGGTTTTTTTTTTTAATTCAACCCCTAAGGGAGTTAAATAGGGGATGGAAATTTGTATGAAAGTCCGTCAGTTTTAAAGTTAGGATCTTCAAATTTTGTGCTTAGTCTGACAACCTAAAATTAATTTACACGTGTCTCAGCGTTTTTGATAATTCCACCCCCAAAGGGTTAAAAAGGGGATGAAGTTTGTGTATGAAATTCCGTCAGTTTAAAAGTTAGGATCTTCAAATTTTGTATTTAGGCTAACGATTGAAAATTAATTTACACGTGTCTCAGCGTTTTTGATAATTTCTCCCCCAAAGGGGGATGAACGGCCTGACTGAAATATCAACGCACAGTCTAAACCGCTGGTCCTAGGGACATGAATTTTGGAGGGTGTGAAGAGCAGGTATCGAATAAGAAGGGGTTTTGGAAATTCAACCTTTAAGGGGGTGAAAAGGGGGACTTTGTTTGTATGAAAAATCTCATTTCTTGAGTTGATAACCTTGAACCTTGGCACGAATACTTATCTAAGTAAATTATGAAGTTTGGAATTTTCCGTTTTTATAAAATACCCCCTAAAGAGGTATTGGGGAGTGTCAAACATTTGTATGGAAGAATTTTAACGCCCTGTCCGATTAACTTGAAACTCAGTATTTATACTAAGGACTAAAAATAATTAATAACGTGTATCAGGGTTTTTCGAAAATCTACCCCTAACTGTGTGAAAAGAGGTAGTTAATTTTAAGGGGGAGGATTTTACTGCGTGGCTTGATTAGCTCGAAAATTGGTATAAATAAACTTTGAATCAAGTTATGAACACATATTAAACGATTTTTCAAAATTCCACCCCTATGGGGGTGAAAAGCGGGGATACAGTTTATTTGAAAAATCTGATTCCTTTGTTCTATAAACTTAAAAATTGGCCCGGATACTTATTTATCTAAATTAATTTTAAAGATCATACCAACATTTACTAACTAAAATAAAGCAAAATATAGATGGGAAAAACATAGTCCTTGGTGTATTTATTGACCTCAAAAAAGCGTTCGACACCGTGAGTCATGAATTGCTACTTAAAAAATTAGAAACCATCAAAATTACCGGAAGTGCCTTAAAAATGTTCGATTCCTATCTAAAAAATAGGTCGCAGTTAGTTAGGTTAGATAATAAGTATCAAAGTGGTGCATTACCTATAACGTGTGGAGTTCCCCAGGGATCAATTTTAGGGCCCCTGCTCTTTTTAATATATATAAATAATATTCAGGAAATTACACTACACAGCCATCTTACTCTATACGCAGATGACACGTGCTTATTTTATTTCAGATCTTCCATTCATGACTTAGTTTCCCAGGCTCAAGATGATCTAAATGCCCTTTTTTCATGGTTTCAATATAATTTATTAACAATAAATATTCATAAAACATGCTATATCTTGTTTAAAGCAAAAACCAAAATAATACCTCCACATAATCCATTAGTAATCAACAATGTGCCCTTACAGCAAAAAAATTGTGAGAAATACCTTGGATTAAGAATGGATAGTTCTCTATCGTGGACTGTTCACTTGGATCATATAAAAACAAAGCTTACGTCTCTACTTGGATCCCTCCGACACGTAGTTCGATGTATTCCACATAGACTACGTCACACCATCTATAACGCCTTAGTAAAACCACACCTACTATATCTGGTTGAAGTTTGGGGCAGTGCGGCCAAGACGAAGCTAGCAAGTCTTCAAGTTGCACAAAATAAATTAATAAAAATGATTTTTAACTATCCATATTTAACATCAACTTGCAAAATTTATGAAGAAACCAAAATAATGAACATTAGGCAGTTATATATCTACAATACATGCATTTTCATTCATAAGGCACTTAACAAAAGTATACAGACTAACCTATCGTTTACTAAAGTAAAACAACCCAACGTAGCAGTCGTCGATCTAGTTTTCTGATACTACCGAAGATGAGAACTAAGTTTGGCAAAAAAATGTTAACTTTTGAAGGAGCACAATTATATAACAAAATACCCTCATGTATAAAAAAGTTGCACTCATTTAATGCATTTAAAACTCAACTAGCTGCTTATTTAATCACAAATAACACCGTTCCTAAAAGCTGAATGCGTTCGATGGGTGTATCTGATATTGCTACCGTGACGTCTGTGACGAACTTTATATAATTTATATTTTAAGCATTGTTCTCATGTAAGTGACTTTGTGTTTTTTTTTTGAGAATAAAATATCTTTAAACCAACATACATTTTCGAAACTTTTAGAGGAAAGTACGAATTTCACGCGGACAAAGTCGCGGGCAGAAGCTAGTTAATTTATAAAATGAGGAATAATTAAAATACATTATTTTGCTCAAGTAATAATACCTACCTAAAAACAAGTCCACTAATAGTGCTTTAATAAATTCCTAGAATTTAAGCTTCTAGCCCTGTCCACCATTACTTCCTGAGACAAGCAGCTTACTCAAAACGAAATCATAGCCAAAACATTTCAGAGCAGTCGGAAACAGGATTTAATCACAAGATATTTCTGGAACACTGGGAATTTTGATTAAGAATTTCATTCATTTTCGTACTTTCGACTACGGGTGCAAAAGCGACATTTACAAATGTTATTGGAGTGAAAAATTTTAAGATCCCGAGGTAAGAGAAATGAAAAGTATTTATTACAGCGTCAATTTGAATGTTTGTACGATTTCAATTTTAGAAAAAGCTTGGATTGTGTGAAATGCGACTTTAAATTGGTTTTTGGTAAAATATGAAGCCACCGTTATTATGATTTTGTGTATTTACAGGCACAAACACACAACAATAACAGCTCTGCCACTCTCAGTGGCGTGCATTGCATATAGGCATATAAGCAGTGCCTACCTTGATATATCAACATAAGCCTGTCAATTACATTTTAGTGTGTGTGCCCCATTAAGAAACTCACTTAATTATCATACCTAACTAAAAACAAAATCTTCATACTCGTACAAACGCGCGCGGCAGTAGGCAGTCGCCGGACGGCCTACTCGGCTCCCGTACTATTCGCACATTGTCATTGGTCTTTATTCGTTCAAGTTAATACGACAAAATTAAAAATACGTACGTCTCCCGCGTAATACCATGACGTTCGACCTTCGCAATTTACCACCCTTAAGTAGGCATGCCTACTCAAATAACCACACTTTTGACCACACTTTTTTTTTTGAAGTGAAACTTCTTTAGGCGCGCTTGACTTGGGGAGTAAACTGGCGAATGCGTTACGAAAACGTGTGATCGGGCGAGTAGGGAAGGTACGTAAAAAATAGCTGGAAATACCTGGTGTAAAAACCCGGTCCCGGTCGCATAAATATGCGACCGGGTTTTTACACCAGGTATTTGCTTCCAACTACGCACACCAGGTACCGACTCAAAATACTTGCAAGACTATTAAGTATCTTATACGGCTACTCGCTCAAATACGTAGGTACTCAACCGCGTTAGTTTTCGCAAATGCGAGATGATCATGCTCCTTATCAGTAAGAGTCTACGGAACAATTTCGTATGCAAGTATTTTTGAAGGGAAACTTCTTTACGCGCGCTTGACTTGGGGAGTAAACTGGCGAACGCGTTACGAAAAGTGTGATCGGGCGAGGTGAACGGCAGTTGAGTGGGGGATATAAGCAAGACAAAGCAGTGCGCGCACACGTTTTCTTTCTCTCTTCCTCTCATAGCCAAATACGTATGAAGTTTTTTTTTCTTTTGCTTATAACTCGAAAATAGTGCGTCCTATCGCAAAAATAACGAAAATTTCGACCCCCTTTATAAGACCCATAAACTCCTAAAACTCAACATGTAGGTAATCATTTTTCATATTTTCCATACAAAAAGTGAAAAATTCCTTAAAAAATACGCCAAGGCCGCCCCGTCCGCGCCTGCGGCTCTAAAAACCAATACACGGGGTTAGGGCAAATAAGTACCTTGTCAAATTCGATTTTTGTTGTGTCAAAATTAGTTCTTTACGCACACTTGACTTGGAGAGTAAGCTGGCGAATGCGTGACGTAAGCGTTACGAAAAGTGTGATCGGGCGAGTAGGGAAGGTACGTATTTACTCGACCAGGTTTTTGCTTCCAAGCACAGAATACTTAAAGTACTACGTACAGAAAGGACACTCCCTTCCCCGCACTAACATCAGTTACCGCACCTCACCCCGCACTTCGATGTGTTCGTCGCCTGCTCTACAATGGCGCTCGCATACACAAGAACCGCAGCGCTGTACCTACCTACTGCTGACACGAACACATTATTTTTTTAAAGTTTTATATTTTGTGTTAATCACGATGGTTGTATATTGTGCATTATTTGGATGCTTATCTTCATCGAGGAACGATAAATACAGGAGTTTCTTTCGGTTCCCGAAACATGAAAGAAGGTAAGGAACAGCAACTCAAATATCCTTTAAACCCATAAAAAATAAAAGCTAGTATATTACAGACAAACAAGCCAGTGTTGTGATAATTTATTTTCATAATTTTCTCTATTATTCATTTATTTTCCAAGTTTTCTTCGTTTTAGAACAATTAAAACTTCCTTAATATTAACATACCAACTATTGAATTATTGCTCTCTCTCTTTATTGTCTTAGTTATGTCTCTTTCTTTCACGTTCTATTCGTTCTTCGACTTGAAAAGTAGTACAATAGAAATGTTATTAATTAGATTTCTTTGAGTACCTAGTGTCGCGGCGCGCGGCGCCCCATTGTTGCATACGTTCGGGCAGCGCCGCCGCTGGCCGAGTACTGCCAGCCAACCCTACTAGATTTCACGCACACATTTACACGTATACAAACGTAATTTGTCAATGTAGTGGTAGTAGGTAATTATTTTGCGAGCGTTGTATGGAGTGTCCAGGGTGTGCTTCCAAGTACGCACACCAGGTACCGACTCAAAATACTTGCAAGACTATAAAGTTCCTTATACGGCTATTTGCTCAAACACGTAGGTACTCAACCGCGTTAGTTTTCGCAAATGCGATCATGCTCCTTATCAGTAAGAGTCTACGGAACAATTTCGTATGCAAGTATTTTTTACTTTAATTGTTTGCAAGTATTTATTTGTAAACGCGATTTTGCTCCTTATTTATAGGAAGTCATTGATCAATTTCCTATGCAAGTAGTTTTACTTCCAACGGGGCTTTTGAACACGCCTTTGTACTTCTTATATGTATGAAGTTATGGATCAATTTTCTATGCAGATAGAAAATACTTGAAAGTATCTCGAGCCCTGGTTTTAGGCCCTGGTTTCTTAAGGTGGACGTACTTGGAAGTCCTGGTACTCGATTTTGCAAGTACGACCCATGTCTACGGGCTACGGGCGAGGCAAACGGGAGTTGAGTGGGGGATATAAGCAAGAGAAATCAGTGCGCGTGCACATTTTCTTTCTCTCTTCCTCTCATAGCCAAATACGTTTGAAGTTTCACTTCAGTCGTGTGGTCATAAGCACACTCGTTTTTTTTTTTTATTTACTACTTCAAGCACACAAATGTACATAGGCGGACTTAATGCCATAGGCATTTTCTACCAGTCAACCTTTGGGTGATGCAGAGACAAACAGTGGTGGGTGCAATAATGAAAATTGAGGAATAAATATTTTAAATATATAGATACCATGATACGCATAAACCTATTAAAACTATAATATATACCTAAGTTATGATTATTTAAAAACCGAGGGTCGGGTGACATTTTTGGCGTATTTTCGGAGTACTGAGACAAACTGCAAATTATCATCTGTCTAGCGTTTTCCCAACTATGTTAGGGTCAGCGTCCAGTCTAACCAGGTGCAGCTGAAGACATGCATTTTATATGAAACGACTTCCTCAACCCAGTTACTGGTTAACACGATACTTGGACCAGCAATACAATATACATTTAACAAAATTCTTAGACTCATTCACTCACTGATTGATGAGTCAGTTTCCTTTATGATGTAGACAAGGAAAAGGCAATATTTTGTAACTATATTTTAAAAGAGTGTCTATGGACTTTCTTCAGAGTGTCCATGGACTTTCTTGCCCATTCTTCTCCTTAGGTACCTACTACACTTTGGAATGGGCATCTAGCTTCATCATTCTGACTGAATGACTCCTTGGCAATTCAAAAGTGAATGTAATTGGTTTAATCTATATTAATATATATACAGTGTGTCTGGCCACCGGTGTCCGACCCGTTAAGGCGAAGCAATATGATCAATTTTATCGACAAATCCACCATAATAAGACATTTTGCCCCTACTGTTTTGAAATGGCGGCCATTTTAATTTTTTGTTTTACTGAGTACAGTAGGGTTCATTTATTTTGCCATAACTACCGATGTAGAGGTCCTGCACGTTTGTAATTTCATTTAACAAATATCTTTGTAACGTAGCCTTTTTAAGTACTACTACCGTTGTTAGATTTAATTTGTAAAAGCTACAGAAGCGTTTGATAAAGTTTATGGATATCGTGAAGAACACGGTGTATACTAGCAAAGTACTAGTAGGTATGAATCCTATAAACTGACGTTCTCTTGTTTTAGCAATATAAAGGTCCTTGACAAGTCCAGTTCTAAGAATTTCCCTCTTAAAAGGAGCTCGTGGAAACGACACGGCGTTAAACTTCACAAAGGGTTTGCTTATTCTAGAAACATGAGCATCTCCTTTTGTGTTTTAAAAATGGATGAAGCCGGATCGTTCAAGAACTTGGAACACGTGGAAGGTTCCTGTCGTTGTTTTTATAGAAGTTACGTTAGTACGTTTATTGGTGCGACTAGAACTTTGTTATAGAATCTTTTTACGCTTTTTATAATAAATGGCTACTGTCGTTAATTTAGTACACATTTGTATTTGTGAATTTAGTGGTCGACATAAAACTTTAAAAGGGTTCTACCGAAATGACTTCTTGGTGGTTCCGTGCAATTACAATTATTTATAATTAGGTTTTATGAATAACTGATACACTATAAGGCCCGTATTACGGAACCTCACTCAAAATTTAATCGTTACTTAAAACTCGTTTTAAGCCATTTGATTGGTTAAAACTAGTTTTAAGTAATGCTTCTGTAAGCAGTAAGCTTCTGTAATACAGCCTAAATTCACCTTCAAGAATAGATTCTGTATTATAAAATTATCCAAACCGATCTTCACTTCAATACGTGATCGTCGCGTTCATAATTATGACAATTTTTTTATCGGACAACCAGAACGCGTGATCGCGCCTTCTGGTTTTCCGAAAAAATAAGAAAGCGACGATTGCGTGTTCGCGCGAAAGTTGCTTTTGGTTAGGACGCAGTGTAAGGCCGCTATCCCACTGGCGTTTTACGAGGGTTGGCGCTTCTCCAACGTCTGCGCAGCGCCAACGTTGGGCAGACGCGACGTTAACGTCGCAAGTTTCTTGCGTTTTTTGGCAATAGGTACAATCACGCCGTCCCGCTCTGTATGTGTGGGAGCGGGTGGGGGTTACCACTGAAACTCGCGACGTTAACGTCGCGTCTACGCAACGTTGGCGCTGCGCAGACGTTGGAGAAGCGCCAACGCTCGTAAAATGCCAGTGGGATAGCGGCCTAAGGCTTAAACCTACAACTTTGTTAAACTTGGATGAAACTAACACAGGATCGTAGAGATTGCAAGAATCAAAGGGAGGCCTGTGAAGTATAACGACGGCGAACCAACAGTGCTAAATAAGAGTTCCATTAAGACCACTTGAGCATAAAGCGATTGCCAAATTAGCTAGATCTAAAAACAAATTGTTTTTTTAAGCCATTGATGATAATATCAGGACGGTAACCAATCGGTTCACGTTTAAAGTGAAAGCTCGAGAACACATACACAAGAAGTTGGCAGATTCGTCTCAGAATTAAGTTGTTGTAGGGTTTCTTATTTATGTCTCATAACTATTTATATATATATATATATATATATATATATTGTTATGCATATGTATGTATTTATTATTATATCTATTCTTATATCTTAGTTATAAATATTTTCTTATCTTTTCTTTCTGTTATTGCACCTACTGTGTATTGCCTCTGCATCACCCTAAGGTAGACTGGTATAAAATGCCCAAGGCATTAAGTCCGCCTTTGTACAGTTTTTACTTGTGCATAAAGTTTTAATAAATAAAATAAATAAATAAATAATAACGCATAAACAGTTTATATTTTCGCCGTAAACTAAAGAAATAAAGTTAACAAGACGATGTAATAAATCTGTCTGATTTATACAAACGATTTCGTTCATATGTAGTTAGGAACTGCTGACTTGAAGGTTAAATGTGTTGTAAACTATTTTGCCAGTTAGACAAGGCTAGGCAAGTTTTTGGATTATAATGTACAGTCAACAGCAAAAGTAGATGATGAAAATCAGAAATTCAATACTAATGAACGGAGTTCGCGTCAGAACTGTGTGGCGTCGAATTGATTCAAAAGTATGTGATTGTAAATTATACCAAACATTTACTACTAGTACAGCTGCCATATATTCGTGATCAGTTTTGACTCCAAAAGTTATAAACTCAATTCATCAACTATAAATAAATAAATAAATCATCTACTTTTGCTGTTGACTGTACCTAGTTCTTTGGTAAACGATGTTTGTATGAACGTACTTGGAAAAAGAAATAAAAATAGAATAGAATAGAATACTCTTTATTATGTACACCATATAAATTACAGACATAAATATAGAAAACTTTACAATGGGTGACACAATGGGCGGTCTTATCGCTAAGAAACCATACTTCCGCTCCGATCGAGAAATCGAAATCGTTTGAACATGTGGCGGCATCTACATTGCCACGTGCGAACAACGCATCACAACGGACGTCACGCAAAATCCTGTATCGCGCAAGTAGAGTTTCCCGCCAAACTAGCATATACATATACCACGTCCCGACATCAATCGTTGAGCAGTTATCTACAAGACACAACACCCGTCTGGTACAGAGGATCCTCCCGTTTCTATGGAGGATGAGTGAATTTTACACCCTGTTCCTCATACCTCTACACTTGTGATCCCATACTAGGGATCTTCCGCCCAGCGTTCATGCATCTACTTCAGCGTGACGTCATCACAGCCAGCAACCACAGCTTCAACGGGTATCCTGACCACCAGCTTGCAGTAGATGCGCATTCCTGCTCATCATCCTCAGCCTCATCAACAGACGAGGCTGAGGATGACCTTAGCACAGCATGCTGCAATTTCGGCCAGTCCACAAGCAGAGTCCTTAAGTAAATCCTCAAGTTGGTTGACACCAACAGTCGGCCACAACCCGGCGCTGTACCACATCTGATGCACTGGAACAGCGCAACAGTTGCGAGATGCATCAATCAATCTGCCTTGCCTTTTCCCAACTATGTTGCGGTCGGCTTCCAGAGTAACTGGATGCAGCTGAAACCAGTATTTTACATGAATGAACTGCCTATCTGACCTCCACAACCCAATTACTGGATCACCATCTTCTTAGCGTGTCGATAGCAATCCTAAATGTACTCGGCCCGTGACACCCTTCCTGATAGAACCCAACCTAGCATTGTGGTCTGATGGGCATCTTTAATTATTAGTCTACTAAGATGGCTCTTAGCAGGTAAAATTATGGGATACCTTGTGTCATGATACCCCTTGTTGTTGTCGTTGTCAAATTTCGGATTTCGGGAAGTATAATACGCCAAATTTCGCTAAAAAGCCTTCAGCTTCAGCTAATGTTGTTAACTATTTGTCGTAACTATTTTATGTGTGCCAACTTTAGCGTAGTCTATCGTGGTGCTGTTTCCAATTTGTGACATTCCAATTCATCACTATTTTGGCCCATAACGCGACAGATGTTTGCCGCCTACTTCCATTTCAATTTGGCGGTCGTTTAGCAGGAATAAGCCAAAGTATTATAGAATCATTGCGTGTTCTATTAAAGATAATGTAAAAAAAGCTGAAGACTGGGAATAGCGCCATCTTAGAGATTTTCACGATGATAATAATGTTATTATTGTACTCTAGGTATTACAATTTCTTTTTACGATTTCCGCCTTGCAATTGCTTTTTACAACAGGTAAAGGAATATCACCGTTTATGCTTTCTTCCTTCCAGTTATTTTGTTTTCATTTTCCCTTTTATTTTTCTATAAAGTATAACGGTTAGTGATACTTTATTCACTTTACTATCTAGCCTATTCGCTTATAAGTAATTGAAATATAATTTAAACTGCTTTCGCTACTTGTTTGCGTCTGGGCGCCCCTTGCGTGGCTCCGCATCGCTGCCAATGCGGTGAAGGTGTCGACTGCCTCGGACACCATGGCTTATCCTGCAGTAAAAGCGCAGGCCGGATAGCACGGCATACCAGCATCAATGACATCATCCGTCGTGCTCTTGTCACCGCTGGGGTGCCAGCTGTTTTAGAACCCAATGGTTTGGCACGCGACGATGGTAAGAGACCAGACGGGATGACCATAATGCCTTGGAAGGTAGGTAGGCCTTTGGTGTGGGATGCAACGTGTATCGACACCCTTGTGCCATTCCATTTTCCAAGCACGGTAAGCTGTGCTGGGGCGGCTGCTGCAGGTGCGGAAAACCTCAAACGGCGCAAATACTCCAATCTCTTTGAAACTTAAATATTTGAGCCGTTTGGGGTTGAAACACTAGGGCCATGGGGCCCGAGTGCCCACTTAGTATTCCGAGACATCGCCAAGCGGTTGGTCGACTCATCACGTGACCAGAGGGCTGGTCTATTTTTTGGCCAAAGAATCAGCATTGCCATACAACGTGGCAATGCTGCCAGCCTTTTGGGCACGTTTCTCGTTGACAGTGATGCGGACGAATTTTTTGATGAGCTTTGATTATTTTCCCTCCCTTTTTATATACATGTACATATTATTATTTCAAGATTGTTAGCTTTTTAAATTATGTAAATATACAAATTATCCTGTTCATAGTAAATAAATAACTGCTAAGTAACTATAACATTAAGAAATCGACCAATAATGTATTTCTCATTCAGGAGAAGACACTTGACTATATCCCTGAGCTCTTTGTTTTGGAATCGTTGTATGTTTTGACGAATGCTTTGGCTGGTGCAGCATCACAGCTAATTACCATAGGTCCACAGGCTTTAAAACTTGTTTATATAACAAAAATTCGGCGTTTTTGCCTTGTGGTACGGAACCCTTAGTTTTTTTTTTTGTTTTATCATCATTAGGCATCCCATCACGTTTTTGAAGTTTCCCCAGCAAATTTTAATTGACCTTGTATAATAATACATTTACACTATGCCCTACGTAACAAAGTTTTACTACAAACATTAATAAGTCTAATAGATTTACAAACACGATAAGGTATTCAATGTAGCAAAGTTCAAGGTATTTCAGTTAGTTTATCGTTTTGATTGTAATCTTGAGTCGACTTTCCGCTGGGCTTTCATGTTGGAGAGACGTGAATTATTCCGAAGGGGCTGGTAAGGGGCGAGCGGTGTCAGGTGTAAGATATATGGGCCATATTTCAATCTAAGACGTACGTTTTTAAACTTTTAAATTAAATAAGTTAAATCTGATACTTCGTTTTAGCGGGTCGATGGCAATCTAAATGGAGTCGGCCCAGAATTCTTTAGCGCCATCACTAGCGTCCATCAGTTCCTGTAATGTGCAGACAACAGTACGAGCAGGGCACGATATTAACCCCCTTACTAATAAACGTATTATATCAGATGAATAGTTAGACACCGATTTCTCACTTTCAGTCGTCAGTAATTTGACTTTCGAAAGAAGAAGACAAAGCATTGTGTAACTATACAGACGCTATACAACGTTTGTTAGTAGGGGGGTAAGTGTCCCATCGTTTGTACAACACCACCGCATTTGCACTCTAAAGCGGAGTCGTCTATGAATATCTATCTGAACAGATTTTCCTTGCTTCGGCCAACCTGCAGGGTAATTACCTAACACACCATCAGTAGCAATGGTTTTCATTTTGACAGTTCAACAACATTCATTGCGTTATTTGCATTGTTGAGCAGACATATTTCTCGAACATATGGAGCAATGGATTAGAAATACGTTTCAAAATTGTTCAAATTGCGAGTAATAGTGTGCTACGCAATTAGGGTGCTGGGTCCAGAGTCCGTTTATCGACTTTAGTGTGTATGTGTAGTTGAGCACGCCAGGAAGGGATCCCCTGGAAGTACATATCGTGACCTTAATGGTGATATTGTTCAGAAAGGTCAGATGCGAAGTACTCACAACCGGCGTGCGTGTATAACCAGATGTATCAACGTAAACGAAGAAAAAGGAGTATGTAAGGCTCATAGCAGGTGGCGTTGTGTAGTTTCTGGCCCATGTGAAGAAAGCGTGAGTTTACTTACGCCAGCACATCAAGCTACCCGAAACTATCAACTTTGAACCGCGAGCGATAAAGTTGAAAATCTATTAAAGAAATTTGACAGATTATAGTAGCTTGATGTGCTTTGCTGTGTTATGTAATCTGTGGCACTGAGCTAGCGTGGTGATTATTGCTATTCTTATCTCTATGAATACCTTACCCCTTATCCTAGACCTTAGCCCTTTAGAGCAAATTACAAGCTGAATTCTTATTATTATAAATCCTAACTTTTATCTCTTTTGCTTTCTCTAGGTACAAGATAAACCCAACATGTTATCGTGACGTGTGAAATATTCGTACGTCACAACTTGGAGGATTGAGTTATTGCAATTTGTGATTGTTTGAGTTGGAGCTCTTACGATGAATAATGAGGATAATCAGGGAGCCGCCAAATGTAGTAATGTATTAATAGTTTAACACAATAGCTTAGAAATTAGAATGTATGTATATTTTGAAGTAAAAACTTTTTGAAGCGCTCTGCGTGGTTTCTGAACAGTGAACGAAACTGAACTGTCACGTTCTGGTCGGTGACGCTAAATAGGGTAAACTTGGCTCTAGTCGGTCAGTGACACTGAATCGCTTATACTCGGTGCTGTCAGCGCAACGTTCAAATGACACGTGTTTTGCGACAGCGAAGAAAACAAATAAAGAACTTGTTTAGAGCATGCCACGAGTCTCCGCGACGTAATTTGCGGAGCGAAGAACGATAACGTGACGCGCGCTCGTGTCGCTTGGCGCACGTCGCGTCGCATCACAATTCGCATCGCACGTCGCGTCGCTACACAAGTCGCATCGTATGTAGGATCGCTCAAGGCCGTGAACGGACCCCGAAATCCTTCAATAATTTTAAAATACGTGAATTTTAAGCAGATGATGTGCAAACGAAAATTTTACGGCACCAGAGCAAGGGCGAATGCCACTAAACTCTTGGAACTAAGCCGCTAGTTAAACGTTGCCACGCTATTTTACTTCCAAGTTATCCTAGGGGACACAATACTGAACATTCTAAGTATAGTTGAATAGCTCCCTTGAGGAGGCTTTCTAATGGTGGAGGCGTAGTGTATGAATTTAGAAGGTTCATAAGTGGGAACGTTATTTTTATTTAATGAACATTACGCCTGTATTGTCTGAAGGGGTTACTGAGAGGTTAAAAGTACACCCACATTTTACAAGTTATGTTTAAGACCCGTGTAATAGGGAGCCATTAACTAAGTTTAGAGTCCAAAACACAGGTCTAGACTTCGGTCTGCTATCGCGATATTCCTAATGGAAAACTCCAATAACACTGCATGACCTAGAGACCAAATCCTGGAACTCACGTTTACCTGTTGCGTTTGCGACAGCAGACTGGTGATTAAATGAAGAACCTACGTGTTTATTTCATTTTTATCATGGTTGTGAAATCTATCAAATTAAATAAACTCGTTACTATAATGCCAAAATCCTTTATTCAAGTCCTTTTAAATCGGGATTAGCATAATAATAATTATTTACATTCTAAAAAACCTTGCAAATAAAGGATTCTGCCTAATCTCCCAAAAGTAATCGCGAAATGTTTTTGTTAAAGGAAAAAAGTCTATTTGTGATCATGAGGCTGAAAGATAAAGGAAAAAAGAAAAAGATAAACCGGGACAAATGTCGGGAGAGTAAAATTTTAAACAAAATTCGCTGTCGCTAAAGGCCTTTGGGTACAAAACGGGGATAAAGAAAAACATGAAGTGTTATACTGAAAAAGGGTGTAAAAGGAAATTTAACAACATTCAAATTCTTTGTGGGTCAACGTTAACCATCAGGATCAAGGCTAACAGAATAAAATAATATGGAACAATAGTAAAAGCTTCTCGTGAAAATTTAAAAGGATATGTCTGCCGACGTAATTAACTAGGTGTCAAATTAATAATGTAACGTGAAATCTCCAGCGATTCCAAACAAAAAATGCGCTCTCCGCACGACCACTCGCAACGATATTAAGTTGCTTGTTTGGCGCCGACTCAAAATTACTTAGGTATACTTGCATTAGTTTATGAACTTATTTATTAAGGTAAAATAAAACAGGTTTTTACGATTAAAAAAATTGTTTAACAATATATTTTAAAGAGAATTAAAAAAAATAATAACCTTTCAAGCCATTTTTTGTAGAGTATCTTTGGAAGTTTCTTGTCTAATTTTCTCCATACGCAACCACCTCTTGGAAGGAGCATAATTAGCCTATAACGTTCCCACTGCTGGGACACAGGCCTCCTCTCTTAGAGAGGGCTATAATCTACGACGCGGGCCCATTACGTGTTGGTAGAAGTCAAAGTCTTCGATATTTTTAGTTTTAGGACATGCCGGTTTTCTCAAAATGTTTTCCTTCTCTCGTAAAGCTTGTAAGTCGCGGCTGTTACCGCTGGGCCACTACTGCTTACATCTATGATCATCTATGATGATATAGAGTATGTGGAACAGGGTGGAAAGTTCACTCAACCTCCATAGAAAAGGGAGGATCCTCCAACCAGACAGGTGTGGTGTCTGGCGGGCAACTGCCCAATGATTCATGTCGGGCTTTTGTATCTATGCTAGTTGCGCGGTAAACTCTGCTTGCGAGATGCAGGATTTGCGTGACGTCAGTATGACGCGTTGATCGCATGTGGCGTTGTAGATACCGCTACAATGACATCATCATCCACATCCCGATTTAACCCACCGCTAAGCACAGGCCTTCTTTTCATGTGCCAATCCTCACGTTCCTGTGCTAGCCTCATCCAGGTTCTACCCGCGATGCCAACAGTATCTTCCGCCCATCTTGCCGCCAGACGACCGACCTCTGATCACTGCGGTTTGCCAGGTGTTCTGCCCAACCCCATTTGAATTCCATAACTCGTGTTCCGATATCGAAAACCTTCGTACGTCTGCGTACGTGTTCGTTTGAGGGCATCTATGACGTACAATAATAAAAAATTATAACCTCCACAATAGTGATCTTGACTGTTAACTTTTATTAAACGCTGTAAAGGTGTCTCCGGAGAAATTATGAGTGTTCGGCTTATTTTTTTTTTTTCAAGAAAGTATTCCTTTGCCCTCTGTCTTGTATACTTTTTGCTCCATTATTCCTAGGTACTTTTATTTTTTCTTTTTCACATAACGTTAGGGAATGTGCTAAAGTAGAATAGAATACTTTTTATTATGTACACCACATAAATTACAGACATAAATATAGAAGTAGCCCACGAAATTCACGTTTTTTGCAATTTTCAGGTCAGTGTCAGGTTGTATGTTGAGTCAAGCCCCGTGCATGCCCTATGTCACATAATACACACATAATCAGCCTATATTGTTCCCACTGCTGGGACACAGGCCTCCTCTCGGTGAGAGGGAGTGGGCCGTAATCCACCACGCTGGCCCAATGCGGGTTGGCAGATGTCAAATATTGTCTTCGAATTTTTGGTTCTAGGACATGCCGGTTTCCTCACGATGTTTTCCTTCACCGTTTTGAGAGCAGTGGTGATGAAATAATTAACACAAAGTAAAGCGCCTGTCTGGGTTCAAACCTTCAGCCTGCATTTCGTAAGTCGCGGCCGTTACCACTTGGCCACCACTGCTCTATGTACCACAATACAATGGAAAATCAATTGTGTCTCATTAGCGGAGCTTGAGACGTCATAATATAGATACAACATCTATGATTAAAATATAATTAGTGACCGTAACGAATAAGTCTTAACAGAATTATAATCCGCAATATGCAACTCTTTTAGTGAGAATTGGCCTCAAATATCATTATTTCATAAAATAGTCATTCAAATAATTATAAACTTGAGAGTTATATTAATGATTTTTATTATAATCGTGTAAGTAACATATCGCTCCATGTAAAATACGGGTACTCAGCTGCATCCGGTTAGACTGGAAGCCGACCCCAACATAGTTGAGAAAAGCTAGGCACATGATGAATCGTATCCATACTTATAATATTATTATCCATACTTATATTACAACCCTGTTTTCTCTTCTTCACAAACCCACTTCTCCTTCTTATCTGACTTCTCTTTGTCAATATTTATGCTCTGCACACAGCAAGAATCTTCGGTCCGAGAATAATCGTCTTCTTCGTTGTCCTTCTCATCGGTCTGGTTTTATAAAGTCTTCTTTCTTTGTCCAGGCGGTTTTCCTTTGGAATGCGCTCCCTCAGAATATCAGGACGGTAACCAATCGGTTCACATTTAAAGTGAAAGCTCGAGAACACATACACAAGAAGTTGGCAGATTCGTCTCAGAATTAAGTTGTTGTAGGGTTTCTTATTTACGTCTCATAACTATTTTTTTTTAAATATATATATTGTTGTACATATGTATGTATTTATTCTTATATATTAGCTATAAATATTTTTTTTTCTTTCTGTTATTGCTCCTACTGTGTATTGTCTCTGCATCACCCTAAGGTAGACTGGTAGAAAATGCCCAAGGCATTAAGTCCGCCTTTGTACAGTTTTTACTTGTGCATAAAGTTTTAATAAATAAATATTATAAATTCGAAAGTAACTCTGTCTGTCTGTATGTTACCTTTTCACGCCTAAGCCGCTGAACCGATTTAGGTAGGTATAGAGATAGTTTGAGTCCCGGGAATGGTCAAAGGATACTTTTTATCCGATATTACCACGGGATCGAGACTTATGCGGGTGAAACCGCGGGGCGCAGCTAGTAAATAAATATTTGTTACGGCTGACTGCTATGTACCCTTCTACTGTACTCTACTGTATTGTATGTACTGACCTGCAAATTGCAAAAACAATAGAAAATTTGAATTTCGTGGGCTACCTTGACGCTTTCGCCCTAAGGAGTACATCTTTCAGTATTCGTCTGCTGAAATTAATTCGACCAACCAAGGTTCTACATGAAATTAATTTAATTAAAAGGTAAGGGGACACGGTCCTAAGCTAGTTCATTCTTTACTAATTATGTGAAATTTCTCTTGGGTGATCTTTCTTGTGTACCTAGCTGTATATGTATTAGGTAAGTTTAGGTTCCTTCATTTTGCAAAGGTCACTGGTCTTTCGTTACGTAATAAAACTTGTAGTAAGAGAGACAGAATTTAATTCAGTATCTCGTGTCTTTCATTTTCTTTTTCATTTTATGCTAGCTAGCTTATGTCCGCGGCTTCGCCCGCGTGGAGGTCGCAAATTATCTCACGGGAAAGTATGTATTACCTGGATAAAACGTATCATATGTCCTTACCTGAGGTCATGGTCTTTCTGTATGCCAGTTTTCATTGACATCAGTTCCGACATTGAGGCGTGAAAAGGTAATAGACAAACTGTCTGTCTTTCACATTTTATATATTACTAGCTGTGCCCCGCGGTTTCACCCGCATAAGTGTCGATCCCGTGGGAATATCGGGATAAAAACTATCCTATGTCCTTCCCCGGGACTCAAACTATCTCTATACCAAATTTCACACAAATCGGTTCAGTAGTTTAGGCGTGAAGAAAAGACAGACAGACAGACAGAGTTACTTTCGCATTTATAATATTAGTTTGGAAGTTTGGATTAAGTATAGATTCTCAGTTTTTTTTTTCATAATTTTTGTGTGAACTAACATAGTTTTAAGCATTATTTTTACTAACAAAACGGATCATGTTGTCTGAAATATAAATAAATAATAATAATAAATAATTTTGCAGTATGACGTTACGCTAAATAAATAATTTCAATATAGCTGAGACAATTCATTAAAATCAAATTTTTAGAGCACCTTTTCTTACGGTTGCGCTGGTTTTATTAGATTAAATCCACTAGTTTTATGTAATTCAACATTAGATAAATCTGTCTTTAACGGCGGATTCCGTACAGTTAGAACAATAAATACTGTCAGTAATGTATTGACCATTTGGTCCTAATGACCGCATTGCACTAACTTACTTCAGGAACTAATTGATTGCTCGCACATCGTCTTAATGTGAATACTGCGGCGATCTTTTACCCTAAAGTGCTATTAGACTAAGAGATAATTGAAGCGTCTTTGTGAGAAATTTGTAGGTTTTTGTTAAGAAACTAGTAATTTAGTTTATAGTTCCAAAAATAAAATAAAAAAGTGAACGCGTAAGTGAGTGTCAAGTAAAGTGAAGTGAGTGAAGTAAAGTGAGTGAGTGTGAAGTAAGGTGTGAGTGAAGTGAGGGAACTCACTCACACTTTCACACTAGTTCTAAGACAATCAGTGAGACTCACTGATTGCCTTAGAACTCTCTCAAATGCGTACCAAGCAATCGTATACCTATTCGTGTAGGTACAATTGCGTAGATAGTTTGAGTTTGAACCGCGGGGCGCTGCTAGTATAATATATTATAACAATTGCTAGCAGCGCCCCGCGGTTTCACCCGCATAAGTTTCGATTCCGTGAGAATATCGGGATAAAAACTATTCTATATCCTGTCCCGGGACTCAAACTATCTCTATACCAAATTTCATCTAAATCACAGACAGACAGACACACTTTCGCATTTATAATAATTATTGTAGTATTGATTTGACGAATGTAACCTAAGAAATAACAAACACATCACCACATGAGACCTTTTAACATTACACACCAACTTCTTGACCAATTTCTACCATAAAAAAAATAATCTACTCCAATTGGAGTAAAATATTTTCCAAGGGCATCATGGGCGCTACAGAAATGTCAGTCATATTATGACACTTTTGAACTTTACCTGGAAAATACAACACACGCTGCGACATGAAAGGGCCTCTTTGATGTTGCTGGTTTTCACAGGCAGCGGTAACTGTTTTCCATCGGGTATGTGGCTACCTTTATTACAACAAAATTAAAAAAAAAACACTGGTTGGCAAGAGCAGGGTGTAGGGCGTGGCAATGTTTAGGATTAAAAGAAGCAAAAATAATTAAACACTGGAGACCTTGGTTTTGTTTATCGTCTTTTCGATTTATTACCGTTGGATCCCGTTTTTGAATCCCATTTTAATATTTTTGGCGTTGGATCCCGCAAAACATTATTATGTATTTCCGTTGGATCCCGAATTTAAAAAATGCAAGATAATTACGTTTTATTGTCGTTGAATCCCGAAAAGTATTTCCGTTAGATCCCGAATGCTTAAAAAAATATGAATGCGGGTACTTTCAACAACAAAATTGTTTATAATAAAATGAGGGGTTCACTAATGTTTCATCAAAACTCCATTGACAAATTTTAGTTTACAACCAACGTTTCGTATACTATTTATTTCACAAACAACTCATTTTCTATAATATAATCTAGTCGTTTCTGGCACTCGCCGGCCGCTGCCGCGGCACCGCTCGCTTCGCTCGCTCGGCTCGTGCGTAGGGGTCACAGTTTTAACCTAACCTAACCTAACATTGTTTTTTTTTTAATAATTAACCTAATCTAACTAGTTCGGTTCCGGGTAACCCACTAAAAATAATCTCTTTTTAGTGTTTGATAAAGGTAAATCACTTTTCTTCTGAAATGTACACATGTTGTTATAATATGGGATTCAACGGAAATAGCAAACGGGATCCATCGGTAATACCTATAAAACGGGATCAAAAAACGGGATCCAACGGTAATAAACGGTCTTTTCTGACGATATACAAAAAAAAATACGAAATCGGTGGCGAAAAAAAAACCAGTTGTTCCCTACATTTTGAGCTATGCGAACATAAATGTAGGGAACTAACAGCTTCTTCAGATTTCATTCATTTTTTGTATATCGTCAGAAAAGGCGATAACAAGTATGTGGTATAATTTCTTGCAAAGATGTGGTTTGCATACTGTATAATTTCTAGTAATTATTTGTCACTGAATAGACTTCGGGACCTGAGGGCCTACTCCCTAAACACGAAGTCCGTAGCTACGGCCAAAAATATGGGCTATGCTCCGAATCACCTACGGACGTAAGATTAGTTTAGGGCCCGACCTCAGAATGAATGACACCATGATTTGACATTTTTCCCTACTCCCGATGTGTTTTTGCCCATCCGAATAAGTTTATTCATCGGGTGTAGAATTCACTTCAAAGTTTCCAACTATCTACTTTCAGACAAACCCGTATCTTCGTTGACGGAGTTAGAGAGTATGTGTCCCCAGATTTCACCAAAAAACTAAACCGACGACATTCGGTGACAATGTACGAAAATGTAATTTCTCCAGATTTATAACCCCACTTGCTATTTCTACGTAAAAGGGTAGTGACGTGAATATTTCTCCTGCCCTCGGACATAAATTCCGCCTTTCTATCCCCGATATAAAAACAGTGATAACCCAAGTTTCACGATAAATAAATTTGAAACATATAACGAAAGCTTTTACTGTAGTTTACGATTTATGCCCAGTGTCATGTGTTTAGGACACGTCTATGCGCAAATAAACCATTATGTTTACTTTAGGGACACTAAAGTTATTATTGTTATCGGTATATTATGTTTAACTTTATGGCTATCTAAGGGAAGGGAGAAATAAATACCAGGAATTATTCATACAACTCAACTCATGTGGGTAGTATAAAAAATTATAAGTTAACAAAACTTTCGTGAATAATGCCGGCTATTACACAGGCGACTAAAGCCACACGATTTTCGACGCTCGGTGAAAGTCGACTGTCTAAATGGCAATCGGCTAGGCCGCAGGTGACTAAAATCGCAAGTTCCAAAGTAGAGAAGGTTTTGATTTTTGTCGATCGGCGACAGCTATAGGTCGCATGCGGCGGGTAACTAAAATCTACCGTGAAAATGCTCATTCGCAGATCTCATGAAGGGCACCATTTTTATGCAAAATAAACTAGTCACCTGATTTTTTCTACCTGTGTAAATGGGGTGGCGAATCGGCTTCTGAGGCAATTTGGTAAGCGACCAGCAGCACGGCGAAAATCGACCTTGTGTAAATCCCACATAAGAAGGAAATATGAAGGTTCGACTGAACATGGGTCTACAGATTATATCTTTGGGGTGACACAAAATCAGTCAGTAACAAAGTTTATTTTATTTACGAGTATCCACTTTGCTTTTAGGCCTTATAAACGCGGAAAGGTTTTATTACGGTACGGTGAAAACCGCGTCGTATTAAAAACTTGTCTGTCAGCAAGCTTCTACACAACACTGACGACCGTGCCTACACACGGCGAAAAAACTATAGTTTGTCTTAACAATAAAAACGTGTACATAACTTGAGCTTGAGTTGAGCTGGATGGTGCTAATCCGCGCGTCATGTTCGTGAATGGGCGCCGTCGGTTGAGACTGGTCATCTCTTAACTGCCAAGGCTTATTGTTAATCTTATTTTTTGAATTTTTTCTTCATTTGTGTGTTTTTTTACATTGTTCTCACATATAGAAGCAACAAGAATAACGTACCCAGGATTTTGAAATATCTTGATTTAAAAGAGTGTCCATGGAGTTTCTTGCCCGTTCTTCTCCATAGAGATCTACGCTTTGGAATGGGCAACTAGCTTCAACTTTCTGACTAACTGACCGACTATTTAATTTTGACAATTCAAAAATGCCTGTACATGGTTTAATTGAAATAAATGCTTTGTTTGAGTAGAACCTAAATAAAGTTTTCTAATTCTTGTGAAGCGGAAAAATTAATCTGTAATTATCCATAGCTTGTTTTCATTTTATCTCGCTTAATAAATATCAATAGTTTTATTACGATTAAGTTATTAAATCAGCAAAAAATATTATCCTAGCTACTCCGTGAACATTACCAATAAAGTCACTAGACAAGATAACTTTTAAAAATAAAACACATGCTACCTACACTACTTCTACAATAGGTACGAGCATTCCATTGCGAAGCTTACAGTTCGAACAGCACAATTTGTAACAAGCACAGTTCTTATCGGAAAGCATTTCATTCAAACAGGTGTTTCAAATATCCTACATTCTCTCTTAATAAAACTGTTTCAAGAAAACCTTTTGTTTTAAAATTGGTCATAACATCTCGAGCACCTGCACACGAGAAATATAGGTATTGTTGTTCCAAGATTGGTGTAGCTAGTATTAAATTTAATTTAATATGTTTTAAACTTTCAAGTAAGATACTTATAACTTTTGCTAGGCACAAAGGTAGGTTTCTGCCAGACGCAATTTAATTCGACCTAATAGTTCGGTGATCTAAATGCTAAAAGGTAAGACAATCTGACCTTCGCATTTTTAATAAAAACTTTATTCAGTTCAGAAAAAACATCGCACAGACGTTTTGCGTGGATATGATGCATATTTTCCCCTAACTTGTGTTTGTGTTTTTTCTTCGTGTCTTGTTTTACCGCAATTAAACTTATTCTTTCTTCTTTGTAAGAACACCTTATTTATTAAACTTGGTTTACGCGTTTAGACTCAAAGGGAACATAGAGAAATTAACATCCACAGTCCTTCGAGAGTCCGCCGCAGTCGGTTAAAAACCTGTTAAATCTAGTAACTGTTATCAAATTTGACAGTCTAACAAACCAACCGAGCTATCCCAAAATAGTGTATCAATCTGCCTAGCCCTTTCCCAACCGTGTTTAGGTAGGCTGCAGTCTAACCGGATGCAGCTGAATACCAATATTTTACATGGAGTGACTGCCTATCTGAACTCCACAACACAGATACCCCTTGGTAAGACTGGTTGACTGGACTTAATCAGACTTTAGGTCTTCTGACTACATAGTAACGACACGTAAGGATTGTCCAAGATCTACCAAACGGCTTAACGTGCTTGCCGAGGCACGGAGTGGTCGCGATATGTAACGGATAGTCACCCATCCACAAACCGAGCGTAGCCAGCGTAGCTTAACCTTTAATAGACCCTGAGGCTATTATTATTTAGCCACTAGCCTCTCCAAAATAGCTAGTCTACACTTTCCTAATAATAATTTGTAAGTAAGATCATTGGTAACATTCTCAAAGAACCTAAGTGCCAAACTAGCAAACTTAATATAGGAGTACTTAATAATATTCGTATGAACAGTCAACAAAAGAGATAAGTATGCAAGATCGTCGGATATAGTTGAATTTTAGAAAGAAACCGATGGATGTTGTCGACTGAAATTTAATTTTATAACAGAGCTGTTTGTTTTCTATTAATAAAATTAAATTTTATTCGAGAACATCTATCGGTTTCTTAATAAATTTCAACTATATCCGACGATCCTGCATACTTATCTCTTTTGTTGACTGTACCAACAACTTACGTAACTTTACATAATAAATGATGCGTATTGCTAAACTTAGCTGTAGTATGTACCGCAGTCACATAAGTTAGGCAATAACGAATATATTCTGCTCATATTTTAACTTTACAGTAACTACCTTAATTACTTAATTATCTCGTCTTTCATTAAGATGGCTGTAGTGGAAATCTATACACACATACATACAAATAAATAAAATTGTAGTGTCTGTTTGTTATAACCGCTTTTTACTAAATGCATATGGATGTATACACTGTACATATACCAAAATAACATTTTCATATTGTCTGTCTGTTTGTTCCGGCTAATCTTTGAAACGGCTAGACCGATTTTGACGGAACTTTGGCAACTTTTATTTAAAAAAAATACTTTTAGTTAGGATAATATTTCACGCGGACGAAGTCGTGGGCAGCAGCTATATAACATCACGCTATGGCCCTTAGGAGCCGAGCAAAATTTAAAAAAATTCAGAAAGTACGCTAAACGAAAACGAAGTAATGGCGCGGGCGGGCTATGCGATGCGATGCGGTGGGTCGGGGAATAAAAAATTTACAGAATCTAGTAAGAAAATAATATCAAATCTCTAATATTTCTAGACTCATCATCTGCCTAGCCTTTTCCCAAGTATGTTGGGGTCGACTTCCACTCTAACCGGATGCAGCTGAATACCAGTATTTAACATGGAGCGACTGCCTATCTGACCTCCACAACACAGTTACTGGGTAATACGATACCCCAATGGTAAGACTGGTTGTCAGATTTTCGGGCTTCTGACGACCCGTAACGACTGTCAAAGATCCACGAATGACAGCCGAGACCAACGGCTTAATGTGCTTTCCGAGGCACGGAGGGGTCTTGGTATGTAAAGTCACCCATCCACAGACCAACCGTGGCAAGCGTAGCTTAACCTGATCTGTCGACCCGTGCGGCTGATATTACTTAGCCACAAGCCCCAATAGTTCTAGACTATTACATTATATTTGTCTCGTCTTCAGTTATTAATTTTAGGATTAGGTTTCTTTTGTCGATTGGAATTATATGGGGATAGTTCGAGCCTTGTTGGAAAAGTTAGCCAGTCAATTCGTTTGGTAGTGGTGGGGGTTCGTTTGGTGTGTGTCGAATAAAACAGCGTATTGTGGTATAGTAATTTTATTTTAGGTGCATCCTCCTCACATGTTATTATATAATGAATGTACCTATGCCAAATATTGTAAACATTTTAAAAGAGTAAAGGTGGAGTTTCTTGCCCTTTCTTCTCCATACAAAAACTACCTTTTGGAAGGGGCGACTAGAATCAATTCTATTTTAATGTAATTTTTGACGTTCAAAAGTGCCTTTTATGTGCCTATTTGAAAAAAATGCTTTGACTTTGACAGCAAGATGTTTGGTGTCTTGTCCTAATTTTTAAATGTATCGCGAAACTAATAAAAATATGCTATTTAGTTTAATAGCATAGTATAGCATAGTATAGCTACGACGTAAAAAGTAGAGCAATCGTGAAAATAGCGTATAAAGGCGTCGATTACCTATTTACGAGCACCTACCCTAAAGAGATATTATCCGTTGAGTTAAAAAAAAACCTAACATTTTCTCAAATTTTGTACCTCGAATTTCATACAGAATTCTGGAAACCCCTTCATATTTTAATATAAATACTGTTTCTACTCCTTTAAAAATAAAAACAAGATATCCTGAACATATACCTTGGAGAATATAATTTATCTCGAAGACGAAATTAAAGGAAAACAGCTCCGCTACAGGATATAAGATTTATAAGAAATCCCTGCGGGTTGGGTAAATTATTATCTTCATATTTGTATGTTCGCGATATTTTATTATTCGCTTTTCTAGTCTTTAGATAATGTTTAGGAATAAAAGGTAGCTTTGGGATAATACCTATATCTATACTAATAATAACGCTGAAGGGTTTTATTTTGTTTGAACGCGCTAATCTTTAAAGCCACCAGTTGGATTTGAAAAATTATTTTTGCATTTGATAGCCCAATTCTCGAGGAAGGCTACTTAAAACCACTCTAGGACCCTTTGTAGCCGAGCTCAAAAGAAAAACAAATAAAAAGAATGCTGAGCAAAAACGAAAATATCACGCGGGCAAAGTTGCGGGCAAAAGCTGGTAGAAAATAAATCTTATTTATTAATTTTACCATTTACATATATACAGATGCCAGCACATCAAGCTACCCGAAACAGTCAAATTTCCCCAATCAACTTTGAACCTAATGCTTTAGCGATAAAGTTGAAAATCTATGCAAGAAATTTGACAGATTATAGTAGCTTGATTTGCTGACGTCTGTACACACATATACCTACTCGTATAAACAGACAAGAAAAAAACAGAACAGAAAAATAGACAAAGGTGATGCTTATTTCATAAGAAATCTCTTCCAGCATACCTGCAAATAGGACAAAAAATAGAAAGATGTAGACAGTATGTGAAAGAGTAAAGAGACAAAAAAAAAATACATAAAATCATAAGCTAACAAACATACGAGTACAAACAAATAACATACAAATATACACACATACTTCTAAAATAAATATCACTAGAATGTTAATAATTATAATGTTATCAAAATAATAAATACATACTTACACAACTATGATGAAGTGGAAAGATACCGTCAAACGGGGCGAATAGGAAAGCAGGGGTGAATCGGGACGAAACTTTAAAAGCGATTTTAACATTGACATAATATAGTTTGTTGCCATAAAGGACTCTAATGTGTATACTGCATTATAATTACTTGTCGGCAAAAAACTATATGATTTCAACGCTAAAATCTATTTTAAAGTTTCGTCCCATTTACCCCTGCATCCCTATTCACCCCGTTTGTAGGTAGTGTTCTCTTACTCTTCTTTTAAAAACTGCAATAGTCTTAGTAGGACAATACTCCTTTTCCTTATTCCTTTTCAACACTCCTAATTATTGTGTATTTAAATCACTGTTCCTTAATTACATTTAAGCAAAGTAAGATAGGGTAGTTCTTAATGAGTTCTCAGGAAAGATTGCGAAGAAAATTTTACCTAAAATGGGAATAGGATTGAAAATTATATAACTGAAAAGACACAAAAGAGTTTTACATAAAAACTGCTGTATCTAAGGTTTGATTTTTGCTGTCTAGAAATTGTAATAGTAGGTAGGTACCATCACACTAATATTATAAAGGCAAAAGTTTGTGAGTGTGTGTGTGTTTATATGTTTGTTACTTCTTCACGCGCAAACGGCTGGACCAATTTTCATTCCAATTCCATCCTTTATTAAATTTATTTAACTTAAAATATTTGTTGGGAACATAAAATTCAATTCAATTCAATTTATTCAGTAACAATTCACATTGCGTTCGAATATAATCTAGCATGAAACATTAACATTAATAAAATTATTAGATGTAGGTACAAATATTATATAAGAATACATGCAATTCAAATTAAATTAGAAAATATGATTTTATAAAAAAAAAATTATAATACCATGCAAACAAAAAATAAAAACCTTATGTCAATAAATTAATAGCTATGTAAATGAAATCAATAATTAAAAAAAATATATAATTATTATTATAAAAATGAAATTAATAATGAAAACTGAACTAAACTACACAAGCAGTAATTAGTTTATATGTGCGTTTATTAGCTGCTAAATAAAGCCACACAGCTTCCAAACACAAGTCTATCCATGCATTTACGCTTTGCTTCTGCTCCATATATTCGCTAGGAAATGAAACTCTGGCGTGCTGAGCTAGTGAGCACCAATCACGAACTTTGCAAGAGTTTCACTAGATTTGTCGTAATGTGATCAATAGGCTAGTTTCCTAAAAAATTCTAATTAGTCCGTCAGTTAGATTATCGAAAAATAATGGACCCGTATTTTTTCTTTTGTCAATCAAACAAAAAATGACAAAGATAAAGCACGTCAAAATTCGTCGTGACGTCACGCCGTGCGACACTTTTTAGCACGGCGTGACGTCACGACCCCCCACTCCCAAATTTTGACGTGCTTTATCTTTGTCATTTTTTGTTTGATTGACAAAAGAAAAAATACGGGTCCATTATTTTTCGATAATCTAACTGACGGACTAATTAGAATTATTATTTTTTTACCCAGGAAACTACCCTATTCAAACTGATGCTGGTAAAGTTGTGCCTTCTGTAACTTACATAGATGCTTGATTTGGAATACCTAAGTAGGGATTTTAATATCAACTAACTTACTGACAAATGCGTGCACTGACTGGACAGGTCCACTCAATCTGTGTGGTTCTTTCCTCAAAAGACCATTTCAGACACCAATCTACATGGTCCTCAAAGATTATGTCCGAATTTTTTTATATACACATTGTCATTTATGAATTTTATATACTTATACAATGACATGAATATTTACTTTGTAAAGTATTTTTATTTTACTTAATTATTGTGAATGTGAGAACTATGTGGGTCATTTCTTTTTTTTTCTGTTTTCCTTCTTAGTTAGTTTTAATCATGATCTGGCAGTTTGAGTAATTTACGCGGCCTACCCAAATGTCCTTTCTTAGGTATTGTTCGTCGAATTGTTGAGCTCCTCAAGTTCTGAGTTGAGCTGCACGATTTTTGACAAATGCGTGCACTGACTGGACAGGTCCGCTCAATATGTGTGGTTCTTTCCTCAAAAGACCATTTCAGACACCAATCTACATGGTCTTCACATGATCTGACCAAGAGTTGGTCTGGACTTTAAAAGAGACTGTGACCTCTGAGTTTGTTTCGGCCTTTCTTCTCAGAGTAGTCAAATAGGAAACGCCGACCTCATCTAGCTTTAAAAAATATGATTGACGTGTAAAAGTGTTTGTACAAACCTACTTACAGAAAATAAATCATTTATAACTGTCATTTAAGGAGTTTGTTAGGAAAATAGCAGGTGGCGTTCTGTTTTTCTTGTCTATCCTCATGGGAAGGCGTTTGGTTATGTACAGTCACCAAAGGAGATAAGTAACCAGGGTCGTCGGATAAAATTGAAGTTTAAAAAGACACCGATGGATGTTTTCGAATAAAATTTACTTTAAACTAGGTGCGCCCCGCGGTTTCACCCGCGTAAATATCGATCCCGTGGGAATATCGGGATAAAAAGTAGCCTATATGTTAATCTAGGGTGTCAGCTACCTCCATACAAAATTTTATCAAAATTGGTCCAGCCGTTTGAGCGTGAAGAAGTAACAAACATATAAACACACACACACAAACTTTCGCATTTATAATATTAGTGTGATAATAGAAAACACACAGTTCATTTATCAAATTAAACATTCGAAAACATAAATCGCTTTCTTACTAAACTTCAACTAATCCGACGACCCTGGTTACTTATCTCCTTTGGTGATCGTACGTACGTAACTGTCTGTTCACAAAAAACAAAAAAAAATACACACGCAATTTTTAAGTTCCAAAATTCATGCAAGGTCTTACCAGAGTATTAAGTTTTACGATAAAACACTCACGGCAGTAAAATTCATCAAAACTTTGTCCATGACTTCAACTTTTGCACTCATCTGGAAGAAACGACTTAGTAGAAATCTTAAATTTACTGACAGATACCGCACAGCCTAAAACGCTGTGTTTAAAAGCTTTTTGCATAAGGGTTTCTTATGGAAACACTAAGGAAGAAGATGGTTAAATTGGTGATAAAAGCTTGTATGGAAATTCGTCATCGTCGTCTGAGTCTTTGGTCAACTGGACCCACTCGAACTTGTCGATGAGAAATCCCATCGGGCATTCATAACATACATAATGAGCCTATAATGTTCCCACTGCTGGAACACACGCCTCCTGTCTGTGAGAAGGAGTGGGCCATAATTCACCACGCGGGCCCAGTGCGTGTTGGTCGATGTCACATCTTCGAATTTTTGTTTCTAGGATATGCGAAACCGGCATGTCATGTTACTTCACGATGTTTTCTTCCACCGTTTTGAGAGCAATTGTGATGAAAATAAATATATTAAGTAAAATTCCGGTCTGTGTTCGAACTCACGACCTGCTTCTCGTAAGTCGGACCCGATACCACTGGGCCACCACCCCTCAGTTCCATCTGGCACACAGGTCATAATAATATTGTATAATTTTCAACCAAAAAATTTTTTGCTCCCTTATTCAGCTAACAGAAAATAAACTTCTTTTAAAAAATCCACCATCCTTAACTTCTCATTATCATACGATCAATCTTAAGATATGAATCCCGACTCCAGAGAAAAGAACTCGGTACAATACTGCGGGTAAATTATCTTAGCATAAATTGTGAACCGTTTTGTCTTAAGACGGCAAGGAAATGGTTTCGTAAAACGGAACGTAATCGCCTCTGCCTTTTTAGGGGAAGTATTTATAGAGGCAGTTTTTTGTGGTTTTCGAGGGTAACTAAGCAGAATATTGTTTAGCTGGGAGGTCTCATTTAGTCGGAGTTCAAGCTACCCTTATTTATTATATCTTTACCTAAAAAGGGTCTGCTTTTAAATGGCTAATTATATTATTTAGGTATCCAATAAACTAAATGAAATCTTCAAATTAATGATATTGAAGATAGCTAGCAAAAGCTCGTCTTTATGGACGGGAGGATATTAACATCAAACTATAATTACTATAATTTATCACTTTTTTAAATAAAAAGTGGTCCAGCCGTTCTCATAATATTTAAAGTTTATTTACAAAAATAACAAAATTAAAACCTAACTTAACTAAAACTATACACAAACTAAAATATAGCGTCGAAAAATTCATCCGCATCGCTGTCGACTGGTAATGTACCCAAGAGACTGGCGGCATTACCACGTTGTATGGCTATGCTTAGCCTTTGGCTAAGGTAAAACCCAGTCCTTGGGTCACGGGAAATGTCAACAAGCCGTTTTGAAATTTCCTTAAAAAGACCATGAGCACTCGGACCAATAAAAGGTTAGCATAGGTATTATAAAAAAGTCCCTTAGTCCAGTCTGTCTGTCTGAAAGCGATTAACTCAAAAGCTACTGAGAGGATTTTCATACGGTTTTCATCAATGGACGGAATGATCCACGAGGAAGGTGTAGGTGTATAATTCATTAAGGTTCTGTGTAATTTGGCTGAAATATGACGATACGAACGAAAAAACAAATATATTATAAGATTACATAAATGTGTATGCATAAAATAACAAGATTATTACAATTCATAATATCATGATTATAAAGTTACAATCGCATAACAAATAATGTTCTAATTTAATAAAAATATTTATTTCCTTTTATACCTATAGATTTCTAAAAAAAAAAAATATTACATAAATTAAAATTTTCAAAACAATTTATAATTTCCTTTATATATTTCAATATGGACCCCCATCGGGTGAAGGCCTCCACGTTTGTCTATCCTTTGCCATTGTGATCAAATTTTCACCGGTTTTTCTTATTATTTCATCAACCCATTTTTCTTTCAGTCTACCTCTTTTCCTTTTGTTTGTGGGTACACATAAGGTACTTCTAATCCAGCAGCCTAATTGCGGAACGCCAAATCGTCAAATGATTCTGATCAGTTGGCTTCATTTCTATTCACAATTGGCTTCATTTTACGATTTTCGAATTGCAAAACTCTATTTTATTATGAAACCAATTATGAACGTTAAGGCCCTGCGCAGAAACTAGAGTTTCGCAATTCGAAAATCGTAAAATGAAGCCATTTGTGATAGAAATGAAGCCAACTGATCAGAATCATTTGACGATTTGGCGTTCCGCAATTAGGCTGCCGGTAGTACTTTCCCGCGGGAAATTTTCCGTCATCCACGCGAGCGTATCCGCGGGAAAAAGCTAATGATATAATACCTAATTGCCTTGACACCATGCTCCCAGCCTATTTTAAAGGTACACACACGCGACGTAATGGTTCTACCATTAACAGAGCACAAAGGTACCTCGGCGGCCGATGCTAGAAGCAACATTGTCAATGCTTGCCATACAAACCAAGCGCGTCGCAGTTTACTTGCACTACGACACAAATGACGTATAGAAACTGACGTCTTTGAAGGCGCTCTTTTAAAAAAGTTATGCTCTCGACGCACTATCATCGCCACGACACTTTGATTAGAAATGCTGTCTCTGGAACCGCAGTCGAAGATTGATAACCTTAATTTAAAAATAGTAAAATAGAAGTTTTGAGTTTTTATTTGCACCAACTTTACCACAGACTTCAGGCAGTTAGTTCAAGGTAATAAATGACATTTTTTACTCTATTAATAATTAAGTACTTGCTTTGTTATTTTTGATAATTAAATAATATTTTTATTACTAATCTTGGTTGCCAGTAATCGTCTACCAAACGGACCGCAAAAATCATGTTATTTTTTAAAACGGACTCCCAATGAAACTAATTGGTGATCCCTGCTCTAGACGCTACTGGCTCTGTGGAACCATTCTTAAGAAAAAAAACAACCGATTTAAAAAAAAACACTACAAAGAGATAACTTTAATTTCGGAAGTCGGTGTCGTTAGTTTCACATTTTCGTTTTTTGACACCGGCTTCCGAAATTAAAGTTACTTATTTATCTTTTTGTAGTGTTTTTTTCGAAGTCAGTTGTTTTTTTTTTTTTGTAATAAATATTTGTCACTTTTTAGTTGTAGGTACCTCCGCCACGGAAATTCATTTAACACTAGTGCATTGATGAATTGAAGACACCGACTAGAAGAATCATGAAAAAAGAAGAAATACCGGAGATGCAGTATATTTATGCATATGTCTTCGTACATAAGAATAACTACCTAATCTTTTATATACTAAAACCTTCCTGAAAGTATTTAGATCACATCAGTGAAAGAATTATCAAAATTGGTTTATTCGTTTTTGAGAAAATCGCGGACATACATACATACGGATCGAATACAGAACCTCCTTTTTTGAAGTTGGTTAATGAAGTCGGTTAAAAAGCAAGTACCTACCTACACCTATCCATCTCCTCATTCCACAATCCCGACAAAACAGTCACCTTACTCAACTCATAAAGCACATAAACTTGAAAGATACAACGTAGCCTCAACAATAAAGCCATCTGCAATAGCAATAAAGAGGAACTAATTACCACCTCCTCATCCCAAGACATGGTTGAAGTTGAAATTTGGTCAATTAATTTACAAAGAGACACTTTGCAGATTCTGTGGGCTATAAACTCGTACTTTCAACGCTTAGGAAGTTTTTTTTATTAATCTCCTTGCAGATTACTTTGGTGACTTTTGAAGAACAATGTTCGCATCAAATTAAAGTTTTAAAGAGTTCCGGCTTAATCTTCGTTTTGATGTCATCGGCTTAGTCTTCATTTTGATGTCATGATTCTTGACACCGATTTTTTTGTTTGTGAAGGTAATCATGCGAAAGTCCTTTCTTTTTAGTTCCAATATTATACAAAGTATTAGGGACACCGACACGCAAACTGACCGTGACACTCAAGGCATAGACAAAAGTAATGAGGTTACGTCTGGCGCGGATTAAAAATTAATATTTTATTTTATTTGCTAATATTTTACATGTTAAATCTATTTTAATATTTATTTATTTATTTCTGTAACTGCCCGTGACATCACAGCGGCGGGCCCTTTCAGAATACCAGCGCTGCGAGATTTATTTTTTAAATGTCGCAGCATCATGCTGAGATAGGAGCCTTTTGGCCTCGTATAGGACTTTCTGTCTCATTTTTCTTTTTTTACTTTTTTTATATAACTTGGTATTAATTTTTTACTGTGTTTAGTTTAATTTGTGATCTTCCTGTACGAGTCGCAATAAATACTTTTTCTTTCTTTCTTTCAAACTGTTACTATTAATTATATTTATTTAATACACGGTTCTGGACTCTATAGCTTAAAAATTGTACGCCAGTGGTCAAAAAAAAAAACTGCTGTATCATAGAAAGGTGCAATACCCGCGGTCAAAATGTATGGAACAGTAATTCTTTTTTTAAACATTTGACGAACCATTCTTTGCTTAAAATTTTGTGTTTTATTTCTAATGATTATATTGATGAGTAATTGTTTTCTGGCGTCTTTAGCGTGAATACTTTGCATCTGTGTACCTATATTTTTCTAAGGGCTGATTTTCAATCATCTGATAACTTTATTCGAAGAAATAATTTTGAAATTTTGACAGTTATTTCATACAAAAACTGTAAAACGTCAATTGACAACATTTCATATTTTTAACCTGCATGTATTATTACGTTATATAAAAGTAAATTCAAATCTAGGGCACCCATATTTTTTAGTTTTTCGAAATTATGTACTTTTCATTCATAATTTTAACTTTGAAATTCGGTGTATTCTAAAAAGACGTAAGTGCCAGATGACGGTAGAATGGCGATATTACCTTTGCTTTATTGTGACCCGTCAAAAAAACTGTTAGATGTCACTTGTCTCAGTCGTTGTTTTGGTTCCGTCATTGGCGTATATTTTTCATTGGGATCCATTTTATTGGCGAAATATCAATCAAAAATTGATAATATTAACAGTAAGCAGCGTGTCGAGTTGATAGGAAAAAATATTGTTGAATTCAATTCAGTTTTTTAGTTGTTTTCTAGTTACACTTCTTAGGTGACATTGACATGTCTTGTTTGATATAATGTTTTCAATCAAAGACATTGGAATTCGCAAAGGTAACTACCTCATTCCGCCGTTTATGTGACGTCATCACATGTTTTTTTGATTTTTATTCTTTTTCTCAGAAATTTAGAAATAAAAAAATAAAATAAAAATATATTTGAACTCAGGATACGAAAATAAAGAAATAGTATTTTTGTTTTAAGGTCGTGTCAGGTTTGAAATGTTGTCAATTGTATTCCTCGAATAAAAGTTATCTGGCGATGGAAAAATCAGTCCATAGTGGTGGTTCTTGCTTCCCAGCTTCCTAATACCTACCTGAGTTATGAGTTAAATGTTTGAAAAGACTACCTCTGAGAACTTAATGCTTCTTTTGCCACAAAATCCCTTAAATTATTAACAAAATTCAACTTGAAACAGTAGCATCTTCAATACTTTCAGTGTTCATAATTTAGTATTTCATCCATACAAAATGTTAATAAGACTCAATCTTAAACACCATTAAAGGGTTAAAGCCCTCACAGAATTAGCTGCGAAGGCAAGACAAGACCTGACTGGCTTGTTTAACATCGCAAACTAAATGCAATTCCTGTGAAATAAAGTGCAGCGCTGAGCAGAAATTAAACGATGTTGTCGATCTTTAGTATGCTGGCAATACCGCCTTTATGGACCGTTGCGAAGGGAATGCTTGTTCTGGAATATTGGATGCCAAGGATAGTGATGTACCTAGTTGAATTTGATTATAGAATAAGGGCTATGTAAGAATCTCATCGTGAAAAAACTTGGGTGAAGTGAGCTTGTTGTGAGCTGGCATCACATCTGGTTCTAGTGATTGACGGTTTATTTCAAGATCACTTCACCGTGGTGAGATTTTTCTAGAATAAACCTGCTGGTGTTATTGTTTGAAAAAAAAAATCAAAAGTCATTTATTCAAACTAGGCTGAGAATCAGCACTTTTCGAACGTCAAAATTACAAAAGACAGTCCCCCAAAACGCCAACCCTTCACCACTTTCTAGTGCTTTCGCTGGGGAGAAGAAGTGGCGGAACAAACTCCCCAGCAGCACAGCTATCTGTTCAGTTAGAAAATAATAGATTTTATACAATACTAAGTAGACTAAAACTCTGAAATAAAAAACAAAATTATAAAAAAAAAACAATTTTATGAACTCATATGACCTGTCTGTAAGCTAATTCAACAACAAACACAGGTTGAAAAAAAGAAAGAAAGAACATACATTTATTTAGCACAAACTAAAAGACACACAACACACCAGGCTACTCCAAGATGCTATTTTAGAAAATTGTAGATACGTAAATAAATAATAACGACTAATGAAATTAAAATATGTTAATAAAACGAAGACGCGAAACCATATGACGCACGTTTTATAGCGTGTGACAAAGGTTTTGGCTTTTATATCTTCTGCATAGATTATTACTTTGGCATTATTTCGATATATTCAAAATTAGAGACTTTAATAAGAAAATTAAAGCAATACGTATATTTAAAGTCTAAAATCCACTGATAGCCCTTTACCTAATTCGAAACCTTATTTTCCATTGTTAGAATAACATAAAACAGATTGCTTAGAAATCTCAAAAATCAAGCAGCCCCTTTTATTTAATACGGACTCTGACAACGGTATGACACGAACATCTTACAAATAGACAAGAAATTCAATATCATTTGATTTGAAGAAGGCCTGACTGGACTCGATTAACGAGCCATTTTATTTCAGTTTAGATTTTCGATCTACCTACATGATTCCGGTGTAAGTAAATACATACTCATACAGACGAATTCTTATAATATTTATTGGAAAAAAATCAAGTCTAATTGATATATGCCAATCAATTAGAAGACAGCTCTTCGCTTTCCAAGTAAATAATTTTTCAGTCGTAAATCAAATGTAAATTACATCGGACGGATTTAGAAAGAGAATTCGAAATATTACGTAAAATCCCTTTTAAAGTATGATTACTTTTATTTAATTTAGCTCTGTTCGGGATTGAAAGAAAGATGAAATGAGTTATCGGCTTATCTTTTGTAAGATGGAAGTCAAATGGAGGGAGAATGACGAATGGAAATAACCTTTTCGGTTTGAAAAATAGGGGGAAAAAATCCATGCGCAGAATATTTTTGATTTCTCTTTAAATACAAATTGGGTGTCAGATTACTTCCTCGTTATTATTGATTAGTACCATTATCAAGAGTAACATAGATGAGATTTTCTTGCCTACTGGAAAAGGTATCATAGCAGAAATAAGGAAGTTATGACGTATTGCTAACCACGGTTATATGAAGGGATGAGGAACAGGGTGTGTGTGACGAACTGTCTGCTAAAATGCCCCGGTGCATCGGGGTGGCGCTGCGTTATGCACCAGTACGTCGGATCTGGTACAGCGCCGGATTGAAGCTGACTGCTGGCGTCGACCAGGAGAGGGTTTAAGGGCTCTATCTTAGCTTGTGGACCGGCCGAAAGTGCAGGATGCTGTGCCAAGGTTTCTGATGAGACTGAGGATGGTGACCAGGAATGCGTGTCCACTACATGCTGGTGGTCAGGATATTCGTTGAAGCCGTGGGTGCTGGCTCGCTATGTGACTCACTGGTCGAAAGCTTGTGGAAGTGATGATGATGACGTCACGCTGAAGTATTTACACGAAGACGCTGACGTTTATACTCGTGGTCACCAGTATAGAGGTATGAAGCCAAGGGTGTAAAGTTCACTTATCCTCCATAGACAGAGGAGGATCCTCTGACCAGATGGGTGTTGTGTCTGGTGGGAAACTGCCTAACGATTGATGTCGGGAGGTTGTATCTATGCTAGTTGCACGGTAAACTCTGCTTGCGCGATGCAGGATTTTGCGTGACGTCAGTGTGATGCGTAGTTCACATGTAGCGATGTAGTTAGCCATAAAAAAAAAATATATATTTATTTTATTGTTTATGTACACATAGTAAAATACATAAGGATATGATATAATTATTATTATTAGGATATAATTATTATTTTTTATTTATTCATCGGAACTCGAAAATATCGAGGATAACTTAAAGATCATGAGTGGTTATGAGTGCCCAAAATTTCTTAGAAACATTCCCAAAATCCCGATACACAAAAAGCGTAAGTAATCATTATTCCTGTTCGGCTACGCCACAGCCCACTATATTATACCTTCCCTTCTCCAAGCCTGAAGTTTCTCCTCCATTAAAAACTTGTACATCAACGTTCCTTAAAATTGAAGACAGAAAGCTCTCTGCTTAATTTTATCACACGTTTATACGGTATTTAGACACACTCCCACAAAAACGACAAGGATTTACCTGGAATGGGTACGATGTGACTGACAGTTTGTGTTGGGGTAATGGAGCATAACGTGGCGGGGGAGGGGGGGTTGCGTGTCTCGTATATATTTTTACTACAAACCCTTTAATAAGTAAGTAACGTTGTACAAACGTAACAAAACTCTTCACCACCCTTGGTTGACTGGTAGAGAATGCCTAAGGCATTAAGTCCGCCTTTGTACCTTTTTGTGCGAAAAGTTTAAATAAATAAATAAATAAAACACTTCAGGAAGCGACGAAAAAATTTAAGACCCATTTCAGAAAATTACAGTCTGTGTGTATTATAAAGGCGAAAGTTGGTGAGTGTGTTTGTATGTTTGTTACTACTTCACGCAACGGCTGAACGGATTTGGATGTAATTTGGCACACAAATAGTTTATAACCAGGATTAACACATAGAATACTTCTATCCCGACATTCCCACGGGATCAAACCTTATGCGGGTGAAACCGCGGGGCGTAGCTAGTGAAAATATAAAAATGACCAAAAAAGACCAGTGGGATCGCAGAAAGCGATAAAGCCTCTCCCGCGCTAACCGATAGTGTACGAAATGACACGAGTCCGTACGCCACACTCGCGACCCGCTCGCGAATATCGAAATTCATAATCCATTGCTTCATAAATGTTTGAAAAATTCGTCTAGTCGTGTCATTAATTTCTCCCCATTAATATCTCCAGCTATCATTTGGTCTTTCTTGTTCCTCTATTTTTTTTTCTTAATCACACTAATATTATAAAGGCGAAAGTTTGTGTGTGTGTGTGTGTGTTTCTATTTATCCCAATATTCCCACGGGATCGACATTTACGCGGGTGAAACCGCGGGCGCAGCTAGTCAGTTTATAAAGTTAAGCTACAATTAGCAAATCCAACCAATTGAATAATTTTCCGAACTTTCGTTTACGTTAAACTTTTTTGCTAATTTACCAAATAAATAATCTTCTTCATTGGCTATATTATAACTTTCTCGTACACGGGACAAATACAATTCCACCGAAACTCTCATACAGTCTCAGCCTAACAAACAATCGAGCTTAACAAACAGAAAACAGTCCTAAAATGATTACAACGTCTACTGCCCACGTAAACATTATGTAAATCAGTAAAACTTCGCAAAGTAATCGCTTGTTGTTTAATTAAACCGTTAAAGTTGAAAGTGAAGTAACGGTAGCTGAGCTGAGTTATATCTCGCTTAGCTCCGGAACCAAATACTTTGGTCTTAAAGCTGGATATGTTCGGATTAGTTGTTGGCAGCATTTAAGCTAGGAAGTAGTAAGAATATTTGCAACAGAATTTAAGCAATCTTTGTCACCTAATCATATGCATTAAATTAGCTATATATTCCTAGAAAAATAGCAACAATATTTGCTACAAAACTTGAGATAAAACACTTTCAAATTAAGATTCGAAAATGCTGAGATTTACGAATTTATTTTGTATATTTCCTCAATCTCTTTTTATCCTTATAAATTTTTTCACTGTCATTATCGATGATCAAATTACTTATTGTTTTATTTTCCTTATTACAGGTACAAGAAAACTCTACCCATCAAAAGATCTTTCTAATGTAAGTACCTACCATTTCACTATTCTTCCTAATTGCCTTTGTAACTATTGAACCGGTCCTAAGATAGTGCCATGGTGTAATTACTTTTCGTGACAGTTTTATTCTTTCCTTGTTATTTTTAAGATCAGTCACGAATCTAATTTCAGGTAACGTAACTTCTTGTAATCAGAAATAGACTCATAATCAGAACTTAATTTAACCTTGTCATCAAAGTACCTGGGATTGGTGACAGGCCTCATCTGATTTATTTTGTAGACCAACTTTTATTTGTTCTATCAATGTAGTTTTGTTAAAGTAGGGGGTAAAGCCTGACCCCTTTCTTCTTAGAGTTGCAAAGTGGTTCCTTAGTAGATCTTGTATCCGTTTAAACAGCGAGCGTCGACAAAATTACGTCTAAACATTGCTTCCTTGCAAATAAAAAAGGGTGAAAGGAAATTCGACAAAGTTTCCTCCGGTGTCGCATCAAACAGAAGAAAGGCCGAAACAAACTCAGAGGTAACAATCTCTTTTAAAGTTCAGACATAATCTTGGTCAGACCATGTGAAGACCATGTAGATTGGTGTCCGTAAATGGCTTTTTAAGGAAAGAACCACACAGGTTGAGTGGACCTGTCCAGTCAGTGCATGCATTTGTCAAAAATCGTGCAGCTCAACTCAGAACTTGAGGAGCTCAACGATTCGACGAACAATACCAAAGAAAGGACATTTGGGTAGGTAGCATAAATTAATTTATAAGTTATTAGTTACACCTACTGTTACACTAATCCAAAAAAAAAAATAGAACGATGTTCCGTCGATACGAAAAGAAGAAGAAGTTAGTTAGAAAACCAGGAACCACCAGTTGTAATGACAATTACTAGGTACAGTCGCGGAAATTAATTGTTTATCTAATTGACACACTACTTCCGTTTGCTGTGTTATAGCCATTTCATGCAACTGCCAATGAATAACCGTTGTAATTTGAATATATGGACAATTTGAGCTGGTACACTTTTCATAATTTAATCACTTTCAGACATATTATTATATGACACAGACATTAAGGTTACTTTAATCATCTGTGTTACTTGTTTATCTTCAGTTACCAATAAAATTGTAGTAAAAACCCAATCCAGGCAAGTCCTCTTTAGTCTTATTCTAACTCATTTCTCGCTCATTCCTCGCCGCTACGTCTTCAACTCTACCTGTATCGTTCAATGTAATTAACTTGTTTCCCTCACCGACAATTTGATTGTAGTAAGTTCTGCAATAAAGCGTATTCTTCCGATCCTGGTAATGGCAAACCTTAAGGAACTTTATTAATATTGGCGAATTATAGGAAAAATACGAAGAGATTTGGTAGACTATTTGTTGCGTGTGACGAGTTATTTTCATACAACATAACAACACATTTCGATACCTTAATTGGCAAACCAGCCAACTCCATATGAGCAAATTTTTCAGGAGACACTTAAAAGTGTATTATATTTTTTGTAAACTCAAATCAAATAAAAAAATATTTTTGACGAAATTTGGAGTTGGCTGGTTTGCCAATTAAGGTATCGATTAGCGTTCCTCGTATTCCGCAGTTTTTTTTAAGAATGTTTTGACGAATATGTTTAAGTCCTATGTGATGGGGTCTAGATACAGATTCTAAATACTTACGAGACAAATAAGAAAAATGAGAAATTATTAATGGAAATCCTACCATAAGAAAAAAAAAACGAGTGTGCTTATGACCACACGACTGAAGTGAATCTTTAAACGTATTTGGCTATGAGAGGAAGAGAGAAAGAAAATGTGGGCGCGCACTGCTTTCTCTTGCTTATATCCCTCACTCAACTCCCGTTCGCCTCGCCCGATCACACTTTTCGTAATGCTTACATCACGCGTTCGCCAGCATACTCCCCAAGTCAAGCGTGCGTAAAGAATTTCACTTCAAAAAAATGTAGTAAAAATACCTATGACGACAAACCATGGACGTCTCCTTGGTCTGTTTTCATAGGTATTTTTACTACGTTTTGGCGGCCGCTGCTAGAGGCAGAGTTGTCCACGCGGGCCCAGTGCGGGTTGGCAGATGTCACATGTCTTCAAATTTTTGGTTCGAGGACATGCCGGTTTCCTCACGATGTTTTCCTTCACCGTTTTTGAGAGCAGTGGTGATGAAATAATTTACACAAAGTAAAGCGCCTGTCTGGGTTTGAACCTACGACCTACACCTCGCAAGTCGCGGCCGTTACCACTTGGCGACCACTGCTCTCACTTTCGGCACCATGAATTGTATTATGAATGCCGTTTGCAGCGGTTCTATGCTCAGAGCCCATAACCAAAAATAAAAGGTGGATAGGTAAAGTCGTCAAAAGCCCTGCTGCGGGGTAATTGCGTAACACACAGTAGGAATGGCTTTCATTTTGACAGTTCAACATTCATTGCGTTATTACGTTGTAGAGCAGACAAGTTTCTCGGACATATGAAGCAATGGAATAGCAACAATAAAATGCAGTAAGTTGATTGAAAGTGTGTTGACGCAATTTGGGTTCTGATCGAGATAGAATAACTAAGAGTTTGTTATTCCTAACATAGTTGCCGCTTGCCTTCCCAATCCTAATTCATGCCATGCATCGTCAAAGCAAGTTTTGATCTCAGTATCAAAGTAACGTGAATTTTGTTACTATTAACATAGTACGTGTAAACTGCATTCGCAATTTATTTACCAAAAATGTAAACAAATATGAGTTTATGGAAAAATAACTTTAAATCCTACACAATAAAGTTCAGTTTACGCTACATCTTCAAACATCTTTATAACTTTTTGAATCGTGCTAGTCACTCTGAAATCAACTTAATCAACATTAAAATAAAGTATTAATTTGAAACATAATTTTGAATACACGATACATGTATTCCTCTGCTGTATTATTATCAAAGGTATCCTCTCTGTTGATTCCGGTAGTCGGTAAACGGCTTTGATTTTTGGTCCAAAAATATTTTCTACGGAATAGCAATTTGATAGATAACGTTCTATTTTCAGTTCGGGAAAAACTGAGCACGAATCGAATGCTGACCTAAGTGGAGATCAGTAAAGGTAGCCTTTTTTTGTTTTTGATTGCTGATGTCGTTCTTTCACAATCGTTCCAATATTAGGGTAGGTCGTTACTGGTAACCACTCACGTGTCCCGCTCCCCGCGTGACATTGCCTCCAATGTCTCACATTTTTTGTCGGCGCGTCACGGGGCGCCTCGCCACTTCACTATGATTATCTAAATCTAAACTAATCCTAACTAATATTATAAATGTGAAACTAAATTTGTTGGTTAACTTTTCGTTTTCAAGCCTTAACTGATCATGAAATTTTGCATATACGTTATCAGGGGTATAGTAAAGGACATAGAGTACCTTTCATCTAGAAAAAAATACTGTTCCCGAGAAAAATATCAATAACTTTCGACGGTCACAATTGCTTTAGGTCGGTAGATGGCGCTACGTGTCTTTTGAATAATGATTGAAATATGACCCGACTTTTTGAGCAGTATTCTAACAAAAAGTACTAGGCCTGCATGAATTCACGATAGTATTTCAATCATTACCTAGTATTATGCTTTTAATAGGATTTTGATGAAATTTGGCACAGAGATAGTTTATTATAACCTGGATTAACACATAAGATACTTTTTATCCCGGTACTACGTTTCCGTGGGATAATTTGAGACCTCCACGCGGGTGAAGCCGCGGGCAAAAGCTAGTATCATAATAAAGGAAAAATATTTGATTTTTAGTATGTTTGTTGGTATGCTTTCATGCTAAAACGGTTGAACGAATTTGGATGAAATTTGGCCCATGGCTAGACCACGACCTGGATTAGAAGTAAGATGCTTTTTATCACGATATTCCCACAGGATCGAGGCTTATGCGGGTGAAACCGCGGGGTGTAGCTTGTAAGAGATATTTTCAATAGCAAACGCCACCTTCCGCTACCTGATACCTATCTAGACCTTGACTGAAATCAAGAATATTTCCAACCTAAAACCAATTTTCGAAAATATCCAGCATCTACAAATAAATTGTGTCAAAACAATTTCAGAGGCGTGACAGAAAACAATATAGGTAGCATAGGTAGGTATACCTCAATCCGTACCTCGGATCTTCGTACCAAAACGTAAACGTAAACCACGGCAGGTAAGGTTTTGTGTCCATTTCGAAACCGGCCCGGTCACGGACGTAAATGTTTTTTAGGAGACTCCATCTGCCTCATCATGTTATTTGTGAGGGAAAAACAGAGATGATAAATTGTCTTTTTTATTTATGTTTGGGGATTATGGAAATGGTTTTTTAGGTGAGTTTCCTTGAGCGATTACCGGATCAAATTAATCACTTTTCCCGTGGGTTTTGTTTAACGTGTAGGGTGATAGCTAAATAATTTGTAAGAATGAATGACTCTCTATGCTTTTATCATCTTGCGTAGATCGGATCTCGTTGGTCTAGTGTTCGCAAAAGCTACTTCTGAGCACGGTAGTGGGTTCAATTCCCAGGTTGGGCAAAGTGTTATTGGATTTTTCTTTTTGGGATTTCTCAGTAGCACCCAGGAGTCTGGATTTGTGCACGGTTGATGGCACTAGGCACGCCCCCTATTACATGGGACTAACGTGTTTATGTTATGGAGAAAGCATTAAAAATATTTTTATTTAATGAAACAGTGACTTTAATTTATATTTATGTATTAATAGCCTCTACTCTCTCTCTCTTTATTACTTCGTTTGCGTGAAATTTCTTGTTCACCCGATCCACTCCGTCGCGTCGTATCGCAGCACCTGCCTGCGCTATTACGTTGTCTTCGCGTAGCGTTCTTTCTAACTATTTTCTTTTCACTGAAAAAATATGCACTCCAATCAAGTGACTTTTTAGCTTGATTGACGATATCTTGTTTAGATTGATCAAAATCTTAGTTAAGTTGATAATCACGACATGATTGCAGCAATACTAGGTCAAATGATTGAACTCTCAAACAAGTTTCTTGATTACCCTTAACATGACATCATTAAGAAGAGTTAAAAAAGAGACGATTTAAAAAAATGTTAACGTTTTGTGATAACTCCAATCAAGATCCCGTTTCAAATCTCGATCAAATAAAAGTAGTAGCTGTGATCATTGTGCTTGATAGGCTCAGATGCAAACAAGTTACTAGTCAATCTAAACAAAATCTTGACTGTGGCAACTACTTTTTTTCTCAGTGTTTGCTCGGCTCCTAAGGGTCATAGCGTGATGTAAAGCCAATAGCCTTCCTCAAGAATTTGGCTATCAAATGCAAAAAGATTTTTTCAAATCCGACTGGTAGATATAAAGATTTGCGAGTTCGCAAAAAAAATAACACTTCAGCTTTATTATTATAGATATAAGGTAAAATATTTTCAAATAACGCTGACTTAGGTTGATTTATGACGCCACAAATTAGAACTGCTGTCTTGAAAGGTTCTTAGGAAATTAATATGTACGATAATTTCTGAGATAAAAACCTTTTTGGAGCTTCCGAATTTCGTTAAACTGCCTCATTGTTCTATTGGTCGCAAGCATTACAGATGAGCATGAGGTCCTTAATTCGATTCTCAGGCCGGGCAAGGTCTTATTGGGTTTATCCCTTAGGCATTTTTCATAAGGAACCTGGATTTGTGCCTGGTTGATGGCAATCAAATCACAAGTGATTTATTCAAATTAGGCTAAGAATCAGCACTTTTCGAACGTCAAAATTACATAAGGGGTTGTCTCCACGAGCGAAAGAATTGCGGCGATAGTCTCGCCGTGCCATCAAATTTTCGTCGCGATGATATCGCCGTGTGGAGACACGTTCTAAGAGAGTGTATAGAAATACGTGGCACGACGATAATCTCGCCGCGATTCTCTCGCTCGTGGAGACGGTCCCTACGACAGTCCCCTAGCACGCCCGCCCTTCACCACTTCCTAGTGCTTTTGCTGGAGAGAAGAAGTGGAATAGGCTCGCCCCCTATTACGCGGGTTAAACCCCATGTAACTGGTTAAATGTGGGTGTACCGTAGGTACACCTCTACCCAACCCTTTTGGGTAGGATCACAAGCGCGATGTTATGTATGAATTCCGTTGAATTGACAACAATACAACAACAACAAGTATGCAAGTATGTATGTAAGTATATTCTTGTATTATTTGTTTAGTTTTATTAAGTGAATTGTTTTTTAGATTTTATGTATTTTTTTGTCTCCTTTACTCTTTAACACGCTTTCTACATCTCTTTATTTCTTGTCCTATCGCAGGTATGCTGGAAGAGATTTCTTATGAAATAAGCATCACCTTTGTACCTATTTTTCTGTTAAGTTTTTTTTTTCTTGTCTGTTTATATTAGGTATGTGTGTACATAAATGGTAAAATAAATAAATAAACAAGGTTGTTGTCGTACGAACTCAGAGGTCCCAGTAACATATAACAACAAGAACATTGTTAGTTAACTCAAAGGATTCATCTAAAAATAGGTGCCTTCATTAGAAGTCATATCACGTAATTCCAAAGCCAAACAAAGCCTTTGTCATAAATTGACTAATTGCTTGTTGCATGAATGTTGGTCGTGGATAATTCTACGAAAAGTTTTCTCTGTTGATGTTTGCTATCTGTTTAAGACTTAGGTATTAAACTTATCATCATCTGCTTAGCCTTTTCTAACTGGATACAGCTGAATACCAGTATTTTACATAAAGCGACTGCTTATCTGACCTCCACAACCCAGTAATTGGGTAATACGATAACCCTTAGACTGGTTGTCAGACTTTTGGGCTTCTGACGACCCATAACGACTGTCAAAGATCCACGAATGACAGCCGGGACCAACGACTTAACGTGCTTTCCAAGGCGCGGAGGGTCTTGGTATGTAAAGATGGTCACCCATCCGGACCGACCGCGGCAAGCGTAGCTTTACCTGATCGATCGAACCGTGTGGCTGTTATTTCTTAGCCACAAGCCCCTCCTTAAACACAATCCCCTCTATTTATTAAACTAATTACTAAAGGTTAGCCATTGCCATTCAACGTGGCAATGCGGCAAGTGTTTTGGGCACCTTTGCGCCAGGAACAGTTAGGGGCGGGTTATTTGACTAATATAGACGTGTTTCTGAATTTATGGTATATTAATTAATGACATTTGTGACTACATTTAATTGTAATTAATACATTACTAAATCACATCACATTAATATTATAAAGGAGAAAGTTTGTGAGTGTGTGCGTTTATATGTTTGTTAATTCTTCACCCTCAAACGGCTGGACCAATTTTGATAAAATTTTGTATGGAGGTAGCTGACACCCTGGATTGACATATAGGCTACTTTTTATCCCGATATTGCCACGGAATCGATATTTACGCGGGTGAAACCGCGGGGCGCAGCTAGTAACTCTATATTTATTAAACTAATTAAGAAAATAATGTTAAGTACTGCGCCGCACTCGTTCTACTGACTTAATTCCTAAGGGTAATTACATGTCGAAAATACCTCATTGCGATACCTCACGGTCCTATTTTAGCTCGATACCTCGTTGTCACCTCCATGTAAAACAAATGCATGCCAGTAGACACACACGCACATGCCGAAGGATACCTCACTGCGATACATCGCGGGCTGCTTGGGGTTTACCTCGATGCCTGGCATGTGCGTGCGTAATTACCAGTGATCGGATTAGGCTGAGTATATTTACCTAAACTTCGGAGAACAGAGACAGAGTGTGGAGACTTCCTTACGACGAAAATTTTTTTTCCCGGTGTTCGGGAAAAATCTTAAGTAAGTTGAAAATAAGCTTTATTTAAGATGGGTAAAGGCTATTTTTAACTAAATTTGCAATTACCAAATTTTCGGGGTTTTCACGTAAAATCCCGAAATAAATAGTCTAACTTTAATTCATGTATTCCAATTATATGTAATGTATGATACAACGGTTAGTTTAAGGATCGTAAATATAATTCGAATACATAACTTATAAAATACCCGTGGAGGTTGCAGGACAAGGCCATGCAGGCTGAAATCTATACAGTAGGCACCAAGGGAAAGCGGCCCCTATTATGAAAATTAAAATCCAATGGTACAATTCTAAGATTAGTTGGAAAGGTAGTAAAATAGACAATCATGGTGGGTGATAAAGCATCAGATTAAAACACCCTATGACATAAAACGTGATTTTTTAAGACCTGAGGCAAAAAGCCTTAAAAACGTATAAACAGCGTAGATAGTTTGTTCTTTGTTAGTAAGTCGTAACTCTTATCTAAAGGCGTCGTAAAAAGCGTTTTACTGCTAAGAAAAAAGAGTTCTAAATGGCAAGAATGGTTGAAATAGCAACTCATGAACAGCATCATTTGAAAATGTAATGTTACTGTAACGTGTTTGCGGTGCTTTTACCGAAATGGAATTCTATAGAGCGAAAATGAAATGTGTGTTTAAATTAGAGCAGGCTTTTAGTAGGTACCTACTGCTTGATTAATGATTTGTTCATCAGTTGAATCTTAAAACACAAACCGCTTCTAATATTATCAGACCGAGAACGAACACTTGAACATGGAAAATATCACAAACTAGCTGCGCCTCGCGGTTTCAACCGCGCAAATGTCGATCCCTGTGGGAATATCGGGATATAAAGTAGCCTATATGTTAATCCAGGGTGTCAGCTACCTCCATACAAATTTTATCAAAATTGGTCCAGCCGTTTGAGTGTGAAGAAGTAACAAACATATAAACACACACACATACACATCCCCACAAACTTTCGCCTTTATAATATTAGTGTGATATAGAGCGAATATGGTACAGTCGGCAACAAAAGTCGGTTAACACATGAAAAGATGTAAATCAAATTATTTTATTTATTATTTATGCACAAGTGAAAAAACACTGTACAAAGACGGACGGATTTTCTACCCGATAATCTTAGGCTGATGCAGAGACAAAACATGGCATGCGCAACATACGGTCGATAAATAGCTCAGAAATGACTATGAAATACAATAATAAATACATTGATACATACATTGTATACATCAAATCAAAAGCAATCAATTACGTAAATGTAACATTACGTAATTGTCTGTTTAATAATTGATACAAAATGATTTGGTTAATTGCTTTTCAGCATTTCATGTAAAAGCTAAGGGTTAATAATGCCTCCTTGGGTTAGTGGTCAAAAGCGATGTCCTGGGTACGATTCCCAGGTCGGGCAAAATTTGATTGGGTTTTTCCATTATACATTTCTTAGTAGCAACCCAGAGTCCGGATTTGTGCCCGGTTGATGACAATAGGTTCGCCCTCTATTACATGGGACTTCCCGACGAAATGTGTGTGTATTACCTCTTCCTAATCCTTCGAGCAAAACAGACGTGTTGTTATGTTATGTAATACCTACTCTTTAAATTTTGTTTTTGTAAAGATTTTTTATGAATATTTTACTATTTTTTTTTTAATAAGTTTTAAACGACTTTTCATGCTGACCGTACCGCCAACACTCTTCATAAATGGATCGTATACCCATCGCGATCAGCTGTTTGGTCAAGATTTTCGTATACGTGGACATAAGCAGCCTATAATGTTCCCAGTGCTGGGACACAGGCCTCCTCTAGGAGTGAGCCTTAATCCACCACACGGGCCCAGTTCTGGTTAGTTCTTGGTTTTGTTCATTGGTTCTTCTCGTATGCATACCTATTTAAAAAGATATTATACGCAATTTCGCCCTTTATTGGTAGAACTTTTATTCCACAGTTGTCGCTGAGCTTAAGGGTCCGTTCACACAGACCGGCTCGGAGAGCATCGGCCGGCGCTCTTCTTTACACACAGACCGGCCCATGGAACTAGCCTGAGCCGACAGCCGTTTAACAGGCTGGAAGAGCACCTTTTTTTGAGCGGATGCACTCAGAGCCGGACGGATGCGCTCGGAGCCGAACGGGTGCTCTACAAGGGCGGTATACCTCCAGTTCCATGCGGGTCTCGGAGCGAGAGAGGACGCAATCGAAGCCGGTCGGTCGCAAGAGCGTCAAAAAGCACGCAATCGGAGACAATCGGCCGCGCGAGCGCGAAAGATCATGCAATAAATAAACGGAGCTATTCGGATGCGCGAGCGCGGAAGAGTACGTCATCAGAAACCCCGGTCGGCTCCTCTTAATATTTCACACTAAGTCGTTAGGTTTGCTCTCAAGCAATCTCAAAAATAAAAGAAGTGACATGTAAAAATAAACCTTATTACAATGAATCAAAACTCTATTTTAAACGCGATAAAAAATCTACTCTCCTCTCCGAGCCGGTCTGTGTGAATGGACCCTTATGGCCTTCAACGTCATGAACAAATGACAATCCGCTTACACAGTCAACGTTACAGCAAATAAAATCAAATGCAAGTCACATTCGCGTCAGAAAACCGGACGAAACTTCATCAATTTTTAAACAAACCTACAGAAACTAGACGGAATATTTTGCTCGACGGCTTGGCCCGTTATTCTTTTAATTAAAAATAAATACAAAGAAGGGAAACCCGAAAATCGGGCTTTTGAACAACCCAGCTCGGCTGAACGCCAAAATACATGTTCCTTTCAACCAAAAGTAAAAAGGCAACGTAGATTTTATCCGCTTCTGTCAACGGATATATCGAGCGAAACTAGTATTTGATAGTTGACCAAAGAAAATGTTTTGTTTGGTTTCCTGTGGTTTTCGTGATATGAAACGTGACTGTTAAGACAATGGACAGAAACGTTATCCTGAACAAACGTTTGGTCAATGACCCCTTATTGTATTGTTTTGTTTTTAGCACAGCTTGGTAGAAATCGGCACGTAACGTAAAAGCGTTATGCGACTTTTTAACCGACTTCAAAAAAGGAGGTTCTGTATTCGACCCGTATGTATGTATGTTTGTATGTCCGCGATTTTCTCAAAAACTAATGAATTAATTTTGATAATTCTTTCACTAATCTACATACAGTACCCGGCGATAAATATTGCACATCGATCTTTGGAAAGAGACAATCGGCTAATTTCGGCTTCGTAGAGCGTTATCTCTGTCGCACGAAATACAAACAGTCCGGTATCTATTAGGAGCTGTTAAAACAATTATTATTTTTATTCTTTGTATAAAATACACCAATTTTTCTATAAATGATTGCTTTAGGTTGGGGTAAAATAAAATGGTTCCCCTATTTTTCCTAAAGATGCCATAGTACAACTTTAAATTATTTAAATTTGGGGGTGTTAACAACTCTAGATATATATTTTGAACTGGACGCGACCGCACTCTATCGCACTTGAACAACGACTGACAAAACGTCAGTTAACGTCACATAGGTAGTGAGCAACAGAGATAACGCACTACGAAGCCGAAATTAGCCGATTGTTTCTTTCCAAAGGTCGATGTGCAATATTTATCGCCGGGTACTGTACTTTCAGGAAGGTTTTAGTATATAATAATTGTAAGTATATAAAAATACATTAGGTAATAATTCTTACGTATGAAGTTATATGCATAAATGTACTGTATCTCCGGCATTAATATGCGAACTTTGATGATTCTTCTAGACGTTGTCTTCAATTCTTCAATGCACTAGTGTTAATTGAATTTGTGTGGAGTAGGTACAACTAAAAAGTGAAAAATAAAAACTTTTTTACAAAAGAAACAACCGACTTCAAAAAAAAACACTAAAGTGATAAAAAACTTTAATTTCGGAAGTCGGTGTCAAAAAACGAAAATGCGGAACCAACGACACCGACTTCCGAAATTAAAGTTATTTATCACTTTGTAGTGGTTTTTTTTTTGAAGTCGGTTGTTTTTTTTTTTTGTAAAAAGTTTTTATTATAAACAATAGAAACAAAGAGATAGGTTTCATGGTTTTCGAGGGTGCTGAAGCCAATTGTGATGTCAAAATGAAAATCCAAGATGGCATCTGCAAAAATAAAAAATAAAATCGTCATTTAAAAATTTTTCGCAGCCGCCATTTTGGATTTTCATTTTGAACTTCGTTCCATTCGGGTCACCCGACCCCACATATTTTTAAAATGACTTTTCAGTTTTTTTCTATTGCTTACCTGGCTATAATAATTTAGGTCACTTATAAGAAGTAGCGTAATGAAAAAGGTTTTTTTCTTTATATGTAGCTAGATGAAAATGGCTTAGTTTCGGTTAAGTAAAGGTTAAAAATTCTAGCCCATAGTATCATTCATTCATTTATCAAACTTTATTCATTTATTACTTCACGCACAGAAATGTATAGAGATGGACTTAATGCCATAGACATTTTCTACCCGTCATCCTAATAGGTGTTGCAGAGACAAACAGTGCTTGGTGCAATTACAAAAAGTTAAGGAATAAATACTTATTATTTTAAATGTAAAAGATACACATCTACCTAATAAAAACTTTTACCATTGACGGGCCCTTAGTCTTTCTCCGTTGACTAATGGATAACGAGCTGTTCCAAACTGCTCTCGACTTTGTCTACCAAATACCCCAACTACCTCAGCTGCTTGCTTCAAATTCACAGATTCCATAATATTTAGTGGCCAACTTTACTTTAATAAACCTTCCGGTTTCCGCCACCACTCTTTCGACTATCCTCATATATCATCTCAGAAGCCCTTATTCGCTCGCCGCATTTTTACCTTCTACGAGCAAATCCATTAGGTGGAGTATAAAAAGCTCTTTACGATTCCCGTAATATGGAACGTTCTGTTTCTAGACCTTTATTTATTCGATGTTTTTCACGTGAATCCTGAAAGTTACGGGATTTTTTCAAAGCTTTGATACTTACCTACAGGTTTTTTTGGATAAGGAAAATAGAAAACATTGTCTTAGGGAGAACCGCCAGGGTAGCCCGCCAAATTAAAATTTTCTTATGTTTTTTGCTATTTGAAAGACAGTGGCAGCTTGTATGTATTCACAGAATTATAATCATTAAAGTTATCAATACAACCCTCTAAGCTAAATATAAACGTACTAGCTGACCCGGCGAACTTCGTGCCGCCTCAGAATTAAATAACGTGACAAAGGTGAATAGACACGTGGCGCCATCTATTATCATAATAATGTTATTGTTGTTGTTTTCCTCGGGAACAGCACTTTTTTCGGGACGAAATGTACCCTATGTCCGTTTCTGTACACCTGACAACGTATATGCAAAATTACAGGATAATTGATTCAGTGCTTTAGGCGTTAACAAACAAACTTACTTTCGCATTTATAATATTAGTTAGGATTTAATGACTATTTCATGAAATTATCAATCAATAGGTTTACCTTGGCGCTTCCCCTTTAAGACAACTTATGAAGCTTAACAGTCTTACTATCCTACCCACAGATATAGATACACCTAGATAACGCAAGAGCAACTACTTCGCGTGCCAAAAATCGCACCAGCTTATGTTCGAAAATCATAAGCCGCCACTTTCGCGCTCAGTCTTGCGTATTGCTGGCTGGGTGAGCGCGAGCGAGAGAGCGCGAGCTTGTGACGTCATAGTAGGTAGTCAAAAAGTGGCACGCTTAGTTTTCATAGTTTGTGATCCTACCCATATCCCCGTAGGATGGATGGATGGATGTTTGTTACTCATTCACACAAAAACTACTGCACGGATTTGGATGAAAGGCACACAAATACTTTATAACCAGAATTAACACATAGGATACCTACTTTTTATCCCGATTTCTGATTGTTTGATTTTGGGGTGAAACCGCGGGGCGCTGCTAGTCAACGATAATTTTGATAATACCGTTGTATAGCGCATACCCGTGGAAGGGTAAGCTCAGGAATTTGGATAGTTCTTCGCAGTACGAGTATATTGAGAGTTTTGCTCACATTTAGGTAAATTTATAAGCTGTTTCTAATATAAGCAAAACTTTTAATACCATGCCAAAGCTAAGTTGAAGGTAGTTCAATGTAGTTTTCGTAGCATGTTAAATTAATAGAGTTTTTTTTTTTAATAACAAACACGAACCAATGTGGCGGTTTGACGTATTTTCTATTCAAATTGCAGTTTAAAAAAACTGCAATTTTACTGTTACTGCTGCATCATCCTGCATCATCCTACTGCTGGGCAAAGGCCTCTCCCCATGACTTCCAGTTCTTTCGCTCCAGGGCTAAAGTGGACCACTGGTCGTTTGTTTCAAACCGCAAATTTATTCCTCAGATAAAAGTCATTTGAAAATTGTAACATCAGCCCTTAATTACTCAACCTATATTCCCTGAATACTCTCTGTACAAATATAAACACAAATCAACGTACGTATCCATTAAAAAAATTCAGAATTCGTAAAAAGCTTTTTACATGCTTTTTACCGTATTTATTCAAAGTTATCCTGTTAAAATCGATTTAAGGTTAAAACTGAAAGTAGGCTAACCAGTAGATTTATAAAAACGTTAAGCTTATTATTTTTGGTAGGTATATCTACACGTATATGTACATTGTGTGCTATGTTAATTAATAAACTAACAAAAAAAAACTAAAGTCATACAGAATTGGCAATAAACTCCATACTTCAGGTCCCTGGAGAAATCTATGGACTGTTTGAATTGAAAATAAATATAAACAGTTACGTATAGTCCGGCCGCGCTAAATTTGCCAAAGATGTAAACAACAATGGCCGCTCGAAATTGAATCAAAATCTAATTATACTAAATATTTTACGTAATGTTTGTTTTCGCCTAGTTAGCTCGGAGATTTAGACGAAAACAAACATTTCCTAAAAATAAAATATGTTCTTGTATACCGATTTTATTCAATTTCAACAGCCGCAAGGGTCGATCGATCAGGTTAAGCTACGCTTGACGAAGTTGGTCCGTGGGTGGGTGGGTGACCATGGTCAGATACCAAGACCCCTCCGTGCCTCGGAAAGCACGTTAATTCGTTGGTCCGAGCTGTCATTCGAGGATCTTTGACAGTCGTGACGGGTCGTCAGTAGACCGAAAGTCTGACAACCAGTCTTACTAAAGGGTTACCCAGTAACTGGGTTATGGAGGTTGGATAGGCAGTCGCTCCGACCCCAACATAGTTGTGAAAAGACTAGGGATGGTGATTATGAGTTTTTTTTTTAAGTTCCATAATGGGCGGGCATCTTAGGTTATAGACATGACGTGTCCCTTTCTTTTATCAGTCTGAAACGAAAACTTTTTCGAGAGCTTGAAAATCTTTTTCCATTGCCTATTGCAATAGTAAAATTAAGAGTATTAGTTCGTTTTACTTACCCATAAAACCATAACTACTAACGCTAAATCCTATATAAACCTCGTAAGTAAGTACGGTACCATAAACTAATATCCGCGGATCCCACGGTGCCCCATCCCTACGCTATAGCACAGATAATATAATACTCGCCATAGTTAACCAGGAGCGCAGAACATTTGGCATGCTGTTGATCGAACAGGCACATCGCGCATCGGCACGTTCGGCTCGAGGCTTATTGACTTGCGGAATTTTTATCTACATACAACACCGACAAGTTGTTTAGCTCCCATTACAGGCTGTAAACATTCGCTATTTTATTTATATGCGTCTCACGGAAAATCGTGAGTATTCGAATGTTTTTGTGGGATATTGATGTAGGTCATTTGTGAGCTTCAAGTGCAGATAATATTTATGTAGGTTTTATACTTGATTATAAGTAAATAGCAGGCAGTTCCAATGAATTGCCTGCTTTTGATCACCTACTAGTAGAATTCTAGCCTTTTTTACCCGACCACGGCGAAGCAAAATGGAGGGTTATGATTTTGACCGGTATGTATGTATGTATGTTCATCTGTTCCCTCATAACTTTTAAACTGCTTGTCATAATAGGACAAACGAGGTATCGTTGGAAGCGTCTTGATCATCCGCTGGTTATAGGCTATGTGACGTCATAATAAATTGAATATGACGCCCTCTAGCGGACATAAAGTCATGACCTAAAAGATTTTTTTTTAATCATGCAGTGTTGGGTATCAAATGAAAGGGCTTAATTAGGACATTTCAAAAATATAAATATTACTGAAATAAGCCCCAAAATAATTAAATAAATAAAAAATAAGTTTAAAAACTAAAACCCGACTACTGAAAAGGATGAAACAAGTACTTACCTTCCCGTGGTCGCATGCCACTGTACTAACATACAAAGCTATGGTAGCATGCGACCACGGGAAGGTACTTGTTTCATCCTTTTCAGTAGTCGGGTTTTAGTTTTTAAACTTATTTTTTAACATAAAACATAACCACAAGAAACTGCAAAACGGCACCTACTACTTATCTTTACATACATACTCCTTTTGCTTCGTTTAAGTTCATACATTAGAAGGCCAATTCCCGTAATTAAAAACGTTCAAAATCTAATCGCAACCGCATCTCAGCGACAATCAATGTCAAAAAATGTAGGGAAATCAAAGGTATTTTTGACAGATTGAGACAGATCAGAAGGCCAATTCTCGTAATTTAAAACGTTCAAAATCTAGTCGCAGTCTCATCTCGGCAACAAACAAATGTCAAAAACTTGTCAAAAGGTAGGGTAATTAGAAGTATTTTTTGACAGATTGAGACTGAGATCAGACTGTGAACGTTCTTAATCTGTCAAGCTCCGCTAATGAGACACAATTGATTTTCTAATGTTTCGTCACCCATCGGCGACGCGCGCCGCTTGACCGGTTAAAATTACGAGAATTGCCCCTCTGATTGTAAACGTTCTTAAAATTACGAGAATTGCCCCTCTGATTGTAAACGTTCTTAAAATGAAGAGAATTGCCCCTCTGATTGTAAACGTTCTTAAAATTAAGAGAATTGCCCCTCTCTCTGCAATTAGGTGGCAGGAAAAGTACTCGGATTTCTAAGTGTGGTCTAACTTTACCTCCTTCACACTCCCGAAATTTAGTTCCACTCTCTTTAGACATTGTAAATGATTGTAGTATTTGTATTTCTCTGTATATTGTCTTACGATAGCGAAGACAAAAGGCTTTTAATGTTACCAGATTCACGTCAGAGGAATGTTTCGACATTTTTGTAGTGGCAAGATGGTTCCCAAGAATAGGCGAAATAATCGGTACGTTTGTTTAAAATTACCACAAGCGAGACAGCTGTTGGAAATATTCGTAGTTTGTAGTTTTAATTGTATTTCGTTACTAATTATTATAGTCAGTGTTTTCGTTTATGTAGTACAAGTAGCGCCCGCGGTTTCACCCGCATAAGTGTCGATTCCGTGGGAATATCGGAATAAAAACTGTCCTATGTCCTTTCCCGGGATTCAAACTATCTCTATACCAAATCAGTTCAGCGGTTTAAGCGTGAAGAGGTAACAGACAGACAGACACATATAGAGGTATGAGGAACAGGGTGTAAAGTTCACCCATGCTCTATAGAAAAGGGAGGATCCTCCGACCAGACGGGTGTTGTGTCTGGCGGGCAACTGCCCAATGAGTCATGTCGGGCTGTTGTATTATATATATGCTAGTTGCATGGTGAACTCTGCTTGCGCGATGCAAGATTTGCGTGACGTCAGTATGACGCGTTGTTCGCATGTGGCGTTGTAGATACCGCTACACACATTTTCGCATTTATAATATTAGTATGGATGAGTTTATGTAAGTGTATGTGTCAAGCATTGTGGTGGGGCTCGTTAAAAATATTAACAGCGGCACGGATTGATCGAAGGTTAAGCTACGTTTGCCAAGGTCGGTTCAGGGATGGGCGACCATTATAATTACATATGGAGACGCTTCCGTGCTTCGGAATGCACGTTAAACCGTCGGTCCCGGCTAACATTCGTAGATCGAAAAGTCTGACAACCAGTCTTGGGAAGGAGTACCGTGTTACCCAGTAACTGGGTTGTGGAGGTAAGATAGGCAGTCGCTCCATGTAAAACACTGGTATTCAGCTGCATCCAGTTAGACTGGAAGCCAACCCTAACATATTTGGCAAGAGGCTTGGTAGATTGATGTCTGAAACATTGTGAGCCACTCCACTCACATCATCACTTCCAATTTTCCTTAAACTAAGGCTTTACAGGTAAGCGACTGGGAACTAAAGCCATTGCACCCAATTTATGGATAGCAATCCATTCCAGACGCACCTTCACATGTTCGACGGGATTAATTAAACTGCATAGGGGCATAGAAACCTGTTATATCTTCCTTTGTCGCCTTATCTATAAAAGCAAAGGCTTTTGGCTTGTAGTTGGATCATTAGGTCTTTATTACATGTTTGTGAGAGCAATTGTGGCCCAGTAGTAACGGCCGCGACTTACGAGTTGTAGATCGTAGGTTCGAACCCAGACAGGCGCTTTAATTTGTGTGAATTATTTCATCACCACTGCTCTCAAAACGGTAAGGAATACATCGTTAGGAAACCGGCATGTCCTAGAAACAAAAATTCGAAGACATATGACATCTATCAACTCACTTTTTAATTCATTTACCTATTGTGGTATAGTGGTGCATTGTTTTCATCTATAATGAATGTATACAAAGTATTGTAAAACATTTTAAAAGAGTAACGAACGGTGGAATTTCTTGCCCATTCTTCTCCATACGAAAATTTCTTTTTGGAAGAGGCGGCGCCTACAATCAATTCTATTTTATTGTCATTTTTGACGTTTATAATAATAATTTTATTTTCAGATAACATGATCCATTATGGTTAGTACCTAACAAAATGAGCTTATAAAATATGTTAGTAGGCGAAGAATTTAAATAATAATAATATAAATCACAATTAAAAATACACAATTAAGAATATACAATTAAAAAATACATAGTTAAAAATACACAATAAAAATTTTATTAATAAAAATACATTTCATTTTTTCGTCCCAACCACGATTCTTACCCAGAGCGAGTGTATCGGACACTGATAATTACTCGTAACTATCTTCGTTTAAAAGTGCCTTTTGCGTGCCTATTTGAAATAAATGCTTTGACCTTGAGTTTTGACCTGTATAAATATTAAGACATTTTTTACGACAATTTTTTACCGATAGATGTGGTTAAGATACTGAGCGAACATCATCAAAAAAACAAAAGACAGTCGCTGTTTCGAAGAATCTCGCCCATGAACCATGATCGGCCATAGATTCCTTTTTATTTTTACCCAAAGCCACGCTTCCAAAAACCCTTGTTTTCCTGTTATTGGGTTTCGATAAAACCGGGACGAAGGTACTTAGCTACGTAAGCTAGTATTATTGAGCCAGACAAATCAGAGGCAAGGAACTCGGCGACATTTTTTTCTGAGCTTAATTTCGGTACCTATTTTACATTTACTTGTCAAAATCTACTTAAGCATTACTTACGATGATTGATTCCTTCAATATAGCCCGCCTTTTTTTTTCGTTTTTTGCAAAGACATTTATATTTTGCGGGCTCTCACCTTAATTAATCTCACCTTAGTTATCCTAAATACATTGACAAGTACTCAACTTCGGATTCTCAATTCAGGAACCTGGCTTTGCTCTCCATTGTAATAATCACAGGTTTTGTCTACTGAAAGAGTACCTACAATGCCTTCCAAAACTTAGTTGTCATTTTTCCTCTTCAGCTGTAAGGCCCGGACTCCACTGAAGCGGAGCTGGGCGGAGTGGAGCGGAGACTTGCAGGAATCGACAATGGTTAAAATTCTCATCGCGTCACTCGTCTCGTCTGTGATTGGACGATTCCTGCACGTCTCCGCTCCGCTCCGCACAGCTCCGCTTCAGTGGCGTCCGGGCCTAACACACATGTCATTATGATTTAAAAATTCTAGTTCCAAATGTTTGATCTGTACAGCTTCGGCCATTTTGTAATTTCTTACATCATAATTAATAGTTTCTTTAGTGCATCTTGGGTACACCTACGTCAAATTAAAAGGACGCTTCGAAATGTTGCCACTACATAAAAAGTAAAACGTTTATTGAGGATGATATTCTCATAGCATGTACTGTATCTATGTCTATTTCCTGTTTAGTATAATATTATTCTATCACATTTAAATTAAATTATTTGTCTTAAAGTACGCTGTACCGGTACAGTGTTCTAATAATTGTGTGCTGCACCGGACGACGTCATTACGTCAGCGCCGGCTGTCGCTGAAAACCAGCGCTGGGGCTGTCTTGCATAGGGTCGCAGCCTTATGCTGAGCGATAGCCGTTTTGCGTGGATGTGATGCATGTTTCCCTGAGGTACCTTCTTTTTTCTGTGTTTATGTTCTTTTTTGCGTCATGTTCATCGCAAATAAACGTATTTTCTTTCTTTGTCTTAGTAGCCGACGAAAAATTTCAATACTGAAAAACAAGACGGGCGTCCAGAATTATGTGCTGAATCCATGGTAACTGGTTTTGCGTCGCTGTCCCTGCCACCCTGTATATATCAAACTAACATAATCATAAAGAAACGACGTTTTGTCAAGTCAAAACCGTGCGAAACAGGGGCAAGTCACTACTATTTTATAAAAGAAATTTATTACCTGACCTAGTATTAAACGCGTTATGACAAACGATACACTCCATTCCCATTCAGAAAGCGACATAAACGCACAGACATAGGGGCACAGCACCAACAAAGTACAGTAAGTCCTTTGTACGTACGACGAACTTCAGTCCTCGCGTACCAACCAACTTTTTTGTTCGAAAAGCAAAAATTCCCTTTTGTACCGTTAGCATAGGAATTCTTTTTAATGCTTGGTAGAGGATTTTTTTGTAATGGATTTTGTTCAGTTGTAGCTTTACTTTGTTGTCGAGGTTGTTTTGTAATGGCAGATGCTTAATGAGACTGATGTTAGATGATTGGTTTTTTACTCAACCTTAGGATCTATTGAAAGGATATAAAAACAAAAAGCTTTTCTGCCTTATTTTTCTTTCTCACAGAGAAACAAATAAATAAATGTACCCCAATACAATTATATTATTCCGAACAAATTGAGCAACAACAACCTTAATCCAAAAACAAGATTTATTAGAAAATCTGATCAGGAACACAAATCGTATAAAAAACAGATAGAGGATTAAATAAAAGAGGTATTCCTCGTAGCGCTCCCGTTTTGAAACGCTCCCATCTAAGCGCTCCCGTTTTGTTCCTCCAAGCGCTCCCAAAAAGAGCGCTTCGAGGAACGATTAAAAATATTAAAATTTATTTCCTCGAAGCGCTCCCATGATTAACTTTCGGATAGAGATGGGACTATACTAACTGAAATTATCGATAATAAGTAGAACACATTGTTATAATATACAACTAGCGGCCCGTCCCGGCTTCGCACGGGTTTGGTAATTATTTTTTTTTTTGTTTTATTGTAAATCCTTCAGTCCACCAAATAGATGAATATAATCTACCGACATATGTACCTATTCATATTTTTTTATTGTTTAGAAAGCTTATGATTTCTCTCCATTATGTTTCCCATTACTACCCCCTTCCCCGCACACCTCAATGTTCTTTTTTCGGAAGTTTTTCGTAGAAATAAGGCAATGAGGTGTCTGTCGTTTACGTCAATGGTAGAAATGACTTTCCTTGTCCTAGGCGGGGCGAGAGAGTGTCAGACTCTTACTGACTAAAACCACCTACTGACTAAAATCACCTGCTCTGAGCCGGGATCCAGTAACGTATTGCGCTCAACGGTGATGCTACCTATGCGATTGATAAAATGGTTAAAACAATTTTATAATCAATTTTTGCCAAAAATAGCGATACTAACTTCTTAACTAAGAGTTAAAGATGCGGCGCGCGCGGCGTGTGAGTCCTGCACAGACACATACAAACCGTAACCCCGCCTCCCCATTGTATCCTAGAGAGTCGCGTTTAACGAATTCACACGAACCCAGCCGAGCATTGCCCGAACTTGTGTTTACGTAAAATTGCGTTTTGTTGTTATCGCAAGTTGCGCGAATGTGTCACGGAAGCAAGTTTGTTTGCTTATAAAGTTTGTGAAATAATTGTGTGAGCATGGAACCAATTGCTGGACCAAGTACTGGAAACGTGCTAATTAAATACGTCCAAAGTAAAAAACTTTTTAACAAAAAAATTAAACCTCCGAAAAAACTGAAAAGCAAAAAATAAAAACCTTTTTTATTTTACCTTAATAAATATGTTCTTAAACTAATGCAAGTATACCTAACTAATTTTGAGTCGGCGCCAAACAAGCAACTTAATATCGTTGCGAGTGGTCGTGCGGAGAGCGCATTTTTTGTTCGGAATGTTAATATTTAGCGCTGGAGATTTCACGTTGCATTATTAATTTGATTTGGCTATTTCTATAAATTTAAGGTAATTTAGTGATCTTTGTTCATTGATTGTTTGGCGCCGACTCAAAATTTTTTAGGTATACTTGCATTAGTTTAAGAACATATTTATTAAGGTAAAATAAAAAAGGTTTTTATTTTTCGCTTTTCTGTTTTTTCGGAGGTTTAATTTTATAATTTTATGAGGCTATAATTTACTTATTACTGCATGCTTAATTTTTGATTACTTTTAAAATGGCTACCTACCTTACTTTAGATATTAACTGTTATATAATCCTACTTTAACTATTATTTTTTGTATAGTAAAATACTTAAAAAAACAGGCTTTATATACCAACATAGATAGGCCTTTAATTTTAATTGTAATACACAGCTCAGCATTAAACTCTGTGAATGAACAACAAATCACCCCTATTTTCCCACCCTTAGGGTAAGATTTTTTTTTCCAAATTTACATGCGACCAACTTCGAGGTATGTTCTATCCATTAAAAAATAATTACCAAAATCGGACTAATCTGTAAAAAGTTATGCGTGGTCATACATCAATCAGTGAGTGAACTATCAATCATCCCCTGTTTTCCTACCCTTAGGGTTGGATTTTTTTTTCCAAGTTTATATGGGACCACCTTCGGGGTATATCCTTTCTAATCAAAAAAGAATTATCAAAATCGGACTGCTCTGTAAAAAGTTATGCGTGATCATACATAAAAAAAAAATATATATATACGCGTCGAATTGATAACCTCCTCCGTTTTTTCGTCGGTTAAAGAAGGAAAGAAAGTGTTGTTATGTGATAATTATATATACAGACCTATAAAAGTTAATAAGAATGGGAACAGTGTGTGGCGGTGTATAATAAAGACGTGTGGCTTTTTGAATACCTACACAATAACATTGGTCCTTGTATACACATAAGAGTGCCGAAAGCAAAAAGATATTCTCTGAATTTCGTAATTTGGTTAAGCAACTTCGATGTCGATGATGCACACATGAGTTTTTAAAAATTATCGATATAATTCATTACTTCATGCTTTTCCCTATTTTTAAACGTGGGAGCGCTTCGAGGAAATAAATTTTAATATTTTTAATCGTTCCTCGAAGCGCTCCTTTTGGGAGCGCTTGGAGGAACAAAACGGGAGCGCTTAGATGGGAGCGTTTCAAAACGGGAGCGCTACGAGGAATACCTCAATAAAACGTTCGCCGTTTTTTACCGAAATCCGTTTGGAAAATAAACTTCGTTCGTTTTGCAACGTAATGTAAAACTCGGTCAGACATTGTTCATAAAAAAAATGTTTTAATCAACTTTTTTGTCGATGGTACATAATGTTCCATACGGTAACGTATGTAAGTGTGTTATAAATTTTTAAAGGAATTTTCGCTCTGAGATTTTTTGGAACAGTGGAGTTTGATATGTTTAATGTGTTTACTCCGTAAAATTGTAAACTCGTTTTAATGCAGATTAAAAAGTTGAGTAAAGTAGTTCCTCTCTTGTGGATACAACCCATAATACCCACGATCCACATAATCAGTCTATAACGTTCCCACTGCTGGGACACAGGCCTCCTTTCTGTGAGAGGGTGTGGACCGTTCCACCACGCGGGCCCGGTGCAAGTTGGTAGTGTCACATGTCTTCGAATTGTTCGATCTAAGACATGTCGGTTTCCTCACGATGTTTTCCATCACAGTTTTGAAAGCAGTGATGATGAAATAATTTACACAAAGAAAAGCGCCCGTTCGTATTTGAATCTACGACCTACAACTCGTAAGTTGCGGCCGTTACCACTGGGCCACCACTTCTCTCACCTACGGATCACTTTTTGTTAAAGACGACAAAATTGCAATATTTTACTGTGCTACCAGTAGTGAGCTAGTGTATTCTTCGTAAACGGGAGCTAAAATAGCTCTTTAATCCCTAGGGACTAAAAGTGACAATGTATGAAAAAGTAACAGGCTGTATGATAAAGTTAAAGGAACGCGAGCCACATTAAAAAAAAAGTTTGTGAAGAAATAACAAACGCGCGAAAAGCATTCTGCCTTTGTTCGTAATTATTTACTCAAAATTGTACCTATGTAAAATAATAAACGTACTATTCTTATTCATAAGTTGCACTTACTTATTTTTTCATAGATGGTGATAAAAAGTAGTGTCCACCTCGGGAGCTACACTATTTTAAGCTCGAGTGACGTTTTTGACACTCAGGATTCAAAGAAACACTCTCGCCTTCGAAATAGTTGTTTGCTACCTTGGCAAACAATCTACTTCCTTTCATCTTTTTCTGCTCTCAATTATCGTACAAATATGAAGGGTCCGCCACGTGTAAGGAGCCGTGGGCGCAGCTATAAAATATTACAATCCAATTACGAGATTGAACTCAAACAGGATCGTATTTCTTTATAGTTTTCCGTGTCGTAAAATTTTTATATATCTTTCAGAAAAGCGATTCGTAAATCTCATAGGATATGCCATGGCTAGCTTCTGTATTCAACCAGCATCATCTGCCTAGCCTTTTCCCAACTATGTTGGGGTCGGCTTTCAGTCTAAGCGGATGCAGCTGAATACCAGTATTTTTTTTAATGGTAAAAAGTTAAATTGAAAATTTACAAAACCCCTGTCTCAAAAAAAAACCTCAAAAACTAAAATAATAATATTATATTGGCCCTTTACGTTTAATATAAGCTGCAGGAAATATTTTGATCCAAGCGTCCTCACGTCGGGGGACGGCTAATGAAAATTGGAAGTTAACAGCAGTTGTGTTTTCTACAATAGCTACATTCATTATTGCTGGGTTTAAGCCTCATCTGTTTGGCGTTTTCATTAGCCGTCCCCCGAGATGAGGACGCTTGGATCAAAATATTTATATATTATAACACCCCGTCGTTTTTGCGTCGGGGGTTAATTAAACATTTGTCATTCGTGGATCTTTGACAGTCGTCACGGGTAGTCAGAAGCTCGAAAGTCAGACAACCAGTGTTACCAAGGGCTATCGTTTTACCCAGTAACTGAGTTGTGGAGTTCAGATAGGCAGTTGCTTCATGTTCAACTGATTTTCTGACAGCCTCAATGGTCTAGTGGTCGCAAGTGCTACCGCTGAGCGTGACGTCCAGGGTTTGATTCCCAGGTTGGGCAAAGTGTTATTAGATTTTCCATCACGAATTCCTCAGTAACAGCCTGAAGCCTAAAGTGCCCGGTTAATGGCAATAGGGTCGCCCCCTATTACACGGAACTTAAACATAACTGGCAAAATGTGGGTGTACTATAGGTACACCCCTGCCTTACACTTCGGGGATGCAGGCGTGATGTTATGTTACGTTAAAACTGATTCCAAAATAAAAGTTTCTGTTGGCTTGTAAAACTTTCTACTATAACGCCACTTATTCCGAATTTACTAGAAAGTGGTTTATATCAAAAACTAGAAGTCGGCAAGCAAGTAATATTACCATATGGAGCGAGGTTTTCAAGTGAATTTAGCGACACCACACATACCTACAAGCAGCGAACATGAACTGATATTGTGCCACAAACGCCACAGTACACACATACGTAGTAGGTAAACTCAATAAAAGTGAGAAGCCTGAATTTCGATAAGGCTGAATGAATATTAAGACTATTGAAGGGGGCTTATGTTTTCTTGTTTGCATTTACGAATTTTGAATTCGAAATGGGTGGCAGAAGCAATAAACGTCCTCTGTTGAACAATTGTTTTGATCACGGCAAAGGGTCGATGTTCGCTTTAATAATCGAGTGCGTTGCGATGCGCGGTCGAGTACGGTCGCGTTTGCGCTGCACAGTACGAATATTATATTCGCGAATTGCGCGGCTATAGTCGCTGCCCGTTTTCCGCTATGAGTTCCCAAACTCTCATAGCCAACGAAGTGTTGGCATTCATCAAACATGCCATCGACTACATGGACGAGATCAGCATCTTGCAGATCTGCAAGTCATCCTACAAGGAGGAGGAGATTAGCAGTGCTAAGTTGCTGCTGTTCACAACGCTCGGCAAAGTCAGCCAGATGCCGTCTCGTCGAAGGGATGGTACAGAGAAGAGTCTCCAGGACATCGTAACGTTGATGAAGGAGACCGACCCGGACGACGTGCCTGATTTCGTGGCGAAGGATCTGCACAAGCTGCCTCCCGTCACATTTGACCACGTAGACGTCACCAGGCTGCTGAAGGACATTACATTCCTGAAGCAAAGCCAGGCCGAGATGCAGCAAAAGCTGGAGGTGTCTAACAACACCATCAGTGATCTACGGGCAGAAGTAGTGCGCTTGCGCAACGCAATTTCTGCAAGTAGGTCACCTACCGACGCGGACGCCGCAAATGTGAACACGCGTCGCGGGGCACAAAACGCCTCCATCTGCAGTTTCGAGTCGGCGGGCTCGAATGCGTCACCAGCTGCCGAGAATGCATGCGTTGCAACGCGTGCCGTGGCCGTCCCTGCCTCGACACAGGTGGGGACAACGACGTGTGTAGGTTCGTCGACCCCCAATCGAGCCTACGCAGCAATAGTAGCCGCTAGCAAGCCTGCTGAGTCGCAAAACTCGCAGGTAATACTAGCGGAAAAACTAAAAGGGGGTAAACGGAGCCGGTCGAAACCCAACAAGGTTTTGAATAGGCAGGATCCAGAGAAGGACACGTGTGACAAGGATGGTTTCATCAAAGTGGAGAAGAAGAAGAAGAAGAAGAAACCTCCTTGTCGGAACCAGTGCGGCACCGCGCTGGCAGGACCCAACATGCTGCTGCGTCCAGCAATCCCGACGACGCAGTTGTACGTGTCCAGACTGCACCACTCCACGAAGGTTGAGGAGATCGTGGAGTACTTGCGTGTGAAGACCAACTGGACTTTGAGGGTCGAGAAGTTGGAGTCGCGTCACAACATGAACTTCAAGTCGTTCGTGGTGCGTGTTCCGACACACCATCTCGAGAAGTTCCTCAAGGAAGAGTTCTGGCCGAAGGGTGTTGTGTATCGCCGGTTTCGTGGCCGGCTACATGACACCAGTCAGCGAAACACGACGCCGACACTTCGTGTTTAGTTTAGTTAGTTTCTTAGTGTGATAATAATGTTGTATGTATTTATAGTATTTTTAAGTTATATTAATATTGTATTTTATGTGTTTTTATATGGGCCTTGATGCCTGAAATAAATGGATAAATAAATAAAAAAAAATAATAATTACTCTTGAAAAACTTACGGATTTTTTCTCGTTAAAATACTTATACTCAACAGCAATGTTGGCACATACTGCATAGACGATAAATGCAAAAAAGTGGCACTCCAGGAGTGCCGACAGAAGTAAAAACTTGAACAATTAGGTGTGTATTTTTTTAATTGCCATATAAACAAAACACAAACAGAATACTTTGCCATCACTCACTACATATCAGAAATACATTAAAACCGAGTACATACTGAGGACAGTCGAACACATCCAAAGTGGTGTCGGTTACGGTAACAGTGGCGCGAATTCAATGGTTTTTTCCCATCTCAAAATTGTCCAACGCGCCTAAATAAGTTTTCACTTCAAAACTGCTAAAACATTTTTTCTCAGCGCGCTGCGTTGGTCTACTGTTTCTATATATACTGTGGCGCCTTACTGATTTGGACCACAGCAAATCAATGTTGAAACTCTGCTACAAGCCGTTTCAGATTCCAGTATATTTTTCTACAGAACTGCGATAACTTTATTTTATACGAAAAATTCTAGTGTTTTGTACTTTTTGCACTGTAAGTTATTGATCCCAGCTGTTTTGGTAAATGTGTCTAAAAGTAAAAGTGTGTTTTAGAGGATAATTTAATTTTATAATACCGGAAAAATATGAGTCTAAGAATTTTTATAAATCTTTTGTTTGAACGTGCTAAGCTCTGAAATCACCAGTCGGATAAAAAAAAATTCCTATTTATTGCATTTGATAGCCCAATACTTGAGAAAGTCTATATGTTAGAAAACATCACACTAGGACTCTTACGAGCCGAGCAAAACAAAAAAATCAGAAATAACATTGAGCGAAAACGAAGAAATACCTCGGGCATGCGATGCGATGCGACTAGGTGGGTCAGGGGAACAAGAATTTTCATGCGGACGAAGTCGCGGGAAGAAGCTAGTGATCTTAATAAAAGTGTAACTTTTAAAGAGTCCAATGCGATAAAGCCTTCCCATCACGCATCTTTCCCAGTCGTCCGCAGTGTGGACGACGGGGTGTGGACGAACGGGAACAACCCTCCTAGGAGTCATGAAGTGCAAGACATGCATACATGAGGAGGAAATTCAAACCAAAAACAGAAAAATAGAACAACGTAAGTGCAAATTAATACAATAAACGGTAATTACGATATTATGTAATTTACACAGCCACAATGTTTGTTGCAAATTTCACTAAAACCTTCCGCTTCTAGGCTCCAACGGAAGCTTTCCGGCCTAATTTTCCTCTGCTCGGCGTAATACCGACCTGTTGCCATTCGTACTCCGAACTGAGCCTTCTCGCTTAGCCTTGAGTAGGCTTTTCAGGTTTTTTTTGCAAATCTGATGGAGGGCATTGGTAAAACCGAAAATATATAGTAGGTACGGTAGCACTTATGCTACGGGGGTCGTAGCAACAGACGTGCTGACGACAAATAATTAAAACGAGTTAAGGTTTGTATAGCATTTATTGCTTAAGAAGCTTATCGTACAACGGCAAGTTTTTGACTAAATAGAAAAAACCCTAACAGAATATTTGACACTCGCTTGAATGATCGAATGGAACATACTTTAAAATATAACCAGCTAGTGTTGTAAAGAGGTGTGGCTTTCCAGCCAGCCTTGCTTTACAGCCAGTCTCCACAGTACATACTGTGCGCACGATGAGATATACCATCGGGAAAAATTACGAACATCCATACAAACGTTCATTTTTTTTTTTTTTATTCGAAATGGGCTTGCTCTTGACTCTAGCCTAGGTCAAAGTGACAGAGACAAAGTCGACGATGGAGCGAGCTTACCCCGAAGAAGCCTGTTCACTCTCACTTTAAAGAGATTCGGGTTGTATGCGCTCGGAAAAACAGACGCAGGTAGAGAGTTCCACTCTTTTGCTGTGCGTTCATCCTATCCTACTTCCTACTAATATTATAAATTCGAAAGTTTGTGAGGATGGATGTTTGTTACTCTTTCACGCAAAAACTACAGAACGGATTTTGATAAAATTTTACAGTAATATAGCTTTCATCAGAATAACACATACCTAGTATACTTTTTATTCCGATATTCCCATGGGATCGACACATATGCGGGCGAAAAATAAAAAAAAAATTAAAGAAAATAAAAGCACATACAATATTAAAAGAAAGACACCAACCATAAACATTACATACTTCGATTGCCCAGTATGTGAACCATAGCAATGGTTCAGGTACTGGCAATCGAACCTCTGCGCGAATGTCCTCAAAATGCCGCTGGAGCTAGCCCGAACCCTGCGCACCAGGGATGTGCACCGAATTATGCAATATGCCTGTAAGCAGAGATGTAGAATGGAACTACTATGTAAGACAGTTGATAGTTTTATACTTAGTTAGGTATAGTCCCCCTCGTAAAGCTTTACCAGTTTAGACAACAATTCCCATCAAATTGATACTTCCATAAGGTTGAAACTATTCAACTATCACATAGACAAATTTTGTCGTTTTATGACGTACCAGTGACATTCTCCCTTGGGGTAGTAAAACAATTACGAGGTCGACTATACATTGTATGGACATGGAGAACACCCAAATTACGACTATGTATCGTAAATAACAGAACATCACGCCTTGTTTCTTCGAAGGGTTGGGTTGAGAGGTGTGAGTTATAGTACAGTCACGAGCACCAATATGTTAACACTTGGCCATTTTCAATTGCGATTTTTTCGTGAAATAACGAATGCAACGTTGAAATATGACACTTAACATAAACGTATGGGTTCGAAAATACTATGTTCGTAAGAACATAAAATTTCATTCAAAAATAAAGGAGAAATTCGCCTTTGAATAAAGCCAAGTGTATACATACTTATACAATGTGGAGCAGGACGTTTGACATTCCTTTAAACCACGTAAAGAGTGGCATGCCCTTTACCCGTATACAAAAAATCAATCAAATCCAATGAATACTTTAGCCACAGGAAATTATTTTTCATTTTCTTAATATTCAACATGATGTAGATCTGAGTTCGTAATAATAGGTAAACATTGTAAGGTCAGGAACCTGTGCAAAAACGTACCTACGATTCTATGCTTGAAAGACAGAGAAAGGTGTCATACGGCCCCACTCTGACGCGCCCCGCCCACTCACAAAATACTACGATTAGAAAGAAAAAGAAATATTACTTACGATAATAATGCATTAGTGGTGCATAGAAAATTGCGAATGTGTGTAAGCGGAATATTTTCGGCAAATAGTCCTTGAATCGGTAACTATGTCATGTCAGTGCAGAACGGCGCCCTTTGAGGAGAGCACACGCCTACTTTTTTTATCACAAAACGAGCCGCGCGCGCATTGTCGTGATTTTATGAAAAGTTTTAGTTGTTATTGTGATTAAAGACGATTTATGATAATTGGATTAGTGCATAGGTTAGTGTGACTTATTGCTAAGTGTTAGTGTAATATTGGTTAGTTATTTTGGACATTTATTAGGTAGCTAGTTTTGTGATTTAGGTTAGGTTTGTAAGTTTTTTGAGTTTAATTATGCCTCAAATAAGGTACACAGCTGCCGAGTACACCGACATGGTACTTAGGTACGGAGAATGTCACCAAAATGCTACTATTGATGATTTTAATTGTGATTGTGATGTAATATTACGTGATTAATTCTCCGTCTAAAGTACCTACGCCCAGCACCGCGCCGCCACCCGCTGCACCCCGCACCCCGCCGCGCAGTAGGTCAGTGACTTTTCGTAGATAAAGCGTGTTTACTTTTTATGCAGTTGATTCTGCTATTTATTTTGTTTGAAAATTGCAATTTTTTAATTTTCCATTAACTACTAATCTTCGTGGTTTAAAATGTTTCGATGGACTAGTACTGTGCTCGTTTTAATTTAATGTCGTAGTTCCATATCCACATTGTAGACGTGACTGTACACCCACATTTCGCGAGTATGTTTAAGTCCCATGTAATAGGGTACGAGTCTATTGCCATCAATCGGTCACAAATCCAGACTCCGGGATACTGGAAAATTCTAGATAAAAAAATCCAATAACCCTTTGCCCGACCCGGGAATCGAACCCAGGACCTCTTGCGTCACAATACCGCTTGCAACGTAAATGGCACACCATTTTAATCCATGCTATCATTTTATACTAACAATGTAGGTCTTCTGTGGTTTTTACACATTTAATTTAATTCTTGAAGGTAACTCAAACGAAACATTCCAACAACTAACATAATATACCTATCTAAACTATGATTTAAGCACTAAGGTCATTGACCCAGCCCCTGGCAAGTACCTACCCTGGCTGTACCCTGTACTGTCACAGACTCATGTTTTAATAACGGAGCATGTGTTAACGACCCTCTTCATACAGCTTGTAAATACTTATTTATTACTTAAAGCTGACATATTATACTGGTCTGAGGGTTGTTACCAAATATTATTATACTGAGAATGAACCTGAGTTACCTTGGGTAACCTGGAAGTCTTTAAACAGACTCCGGACCCAGGTTGGCCGAAGCAAGGAAAACCTGTTCAGGTGGAGATTTATAGACGACTCCGCCTTGGAGTTTAAATGTGGTGCTGTTCCACAAACGATGGGACACTTAATATCGTGCCCTGCGTGTGCTGTCAGCTGCACGTTACAGGAACTGATGGACGCTAGTGATGGCGCCAAACAAGTAGCCGAATTCAGGGCCGAGTACATTTAGATTGCTATCGACACGCTAAGAAGAAGAACAGAATGCATATAATCCAGAACACTATTTTTAACTGAAAATGTGTCTGGTTGTTTGTTACTTTTTGACACCTTATCTACAGGACCAATTTCAATGGATTTTGGCCTAGCGCTTAAACACAGCCTGGGGAAGGACATAAAATTCTTTTTGATTATAATAAAAAGCGTCCCGGCCCCGCTGCGCACCGTTCATACGACTTGACAACGTATTGAAAGGGCTTTGACGGTCCGTGGCAGACAAAAACATTAGACAAAAAGGTCGCCGAAACGCAGCCAGGCTACGGACGCTAGTAGATCTACATCGTGTCTATGTAGGGCCCGGACAAAGCGCCCGTGAAGCTCCTTACTCTGCCATACCTCCATGCGATCATTAGTGTCAAGCACTACTGGCTTGCGCCAGTTCTTAATAATACAGAAGAAAGAAAGAAAGAAAATACATGTTTAGCACAAACTAAAAGACACACAACAACTCCAACAGTTATAAAAGTAACTCTTCGTCGATGTGCATGCAGGGAAATTAATTATTTATTAAATTGACACACTATTTCCCTGAATTTAACCTATCAGAAAAACTAGTAACAAAATAATGAATAAAAATATATAAATAATAAAATTTATTTAAACATTGTAACAATTATTACCTTAAGGTTAGTTTAACATAATAATTATGTCTGTAACTATTGGTGACATTCAATTTGTTGTATGCGGAGGTCCTTAAACTAGGCGGGGCCTGTATCTTGGGGACCTGAGTTAATGTAGCAATAATTAAATAATTGCAAACAAATTAAAATATCTAAATTAAAATTTGAAATAAGATTAAAGATAAAGCATATTTAAACAAAATACAAAACTTAATGACGTACGCTATAATGTATTATGATAATGCTAAAAAGACAAAGATACTAATATTTCATTAGCATTGCATGCAAAATATGGTACACGAACTATTTCTATTATTAATACTTATTTTCCTTGAATTCGTTAAACTATTCGCTGCTCATCTTTTAAACATTCCGCTTTGATCTTGGAAGAAAAATATAAAACACGAGATGGCTTGAAGGCAGTGCCGTATTTGTAATATTGCTTTGCAAGCAATGTTTTGTAATATGAAGACTTTTCTTGTTTTTATTTTGTCTGGTAACTTTTTAGGTCCCCTGGCGCCTTGGTATAAAATTATTTGTTTAGGACGAATGAAAACCTTAGTCAATCTTTAAAATTGGGTTTAAAACAGCTGATCTATTCTGTAAAACACACACCATGAAAACTTAGTTGATGCCAGCTCGAAGTGAATTGTCATCCTACCCGACGCTAGGGAATCTTAGGATTGACAGCTCGCTTGAAACTCACTTCATCTAGCTTTCACGGTGAGTTTTTACAAAATAGCACTATCCGCACACATTCGGATGCCGGTGGCAGCGATTTGGCATTTGCGCCAGCATCGGAGCAGTCGCTAAAACGCGCGATTCCGATACCACGTCCGAACGCAGGAAGTCGCGAAATCGCGATGCAGCATCGGAGCAGTCGCTAAGGCGGTGTCCTGCGTGAGCGATGAATACGACGCGACGCGACGCAACACGACGCTACGTAATGCGACGCGATGCTACACGGGACAAATGTCCTACGTGATTTTGGTAATTACTTCTCGAATCATGGAGAAGTACAGTACAATTTTAACAGGAAACCGTCAATGGGGACAACGGGAATACATTTTAATTATTTTAATTGAGTTCCGAATGGGGACAACGGGAACAGCTGGAAAGTTCATATGTAGTTCGTGGTGTTGCGTCTGGTCGCTCTCAAAACAAGTCCTACGAGTTACGTCGCATCTCGCCGCAGACTGTCACATAGGCCGCCAGCAGGATATGCCGTTGAGTTGATCGTATTCGTCGCTCACGTAGGACACCGCGTAAAACGCGCAATTCCTATACCGCGTCCGAACGCAGAGAGTCGCCAAAAAGCGATGCAGCATTGATGCAGCCGCAAAATCGCCGATCGCCGATGCTAAAAGTAGCGTGTGTGATTTGGCCCTAATATCACGCCTGAATTCCCAGAAGGGTTAGGCACAGATATACCTAGGGAGTTCACCCATTTTGTCAGTTATGTAACAGGGGTAAGCATATTGCCCTCAACCGTGCACAAATCCTAACTCCGGGCTGCGACTGAGAAATTTCAAATGGATAAACTCAATAACACTTTGCCTGACCTAGAAATCGAACCGCAGCAAGCGCTTAACTGCTGCGCATGAGACTACCACACCAAGGAGGTAGTCCACAGCACTATTCTATGATCAACTATTATAATTAAACGTCTATGTCAGTGTCAGTCTTCCACAAATTAATTATCAAATTGTGTCCGAAGACTATTTATTACTATCTCTGTAATTTGTGGTAAGAAATAAAAAAATAAAAATACGTTATGTTTTTAATTTAAGATGTTTTACTTTTATTACTTTTTGAAAATAGTAAAAAGGCCCTTTACAATAAAATCTTAAAGAATAAAAAATAACGATGCACATTACTATGCGTAGTACAACTTTTAAATGTATTTAAATAAAAGCGAAGTTCTCTTAAAATCCTCTACAGTAATTGCTTATAGTCCCTTGACAAACCAAAAAACGAGTACTTTTAAAAATCTTTCTACAATTTCAAAAATGTTCAGAATCAAATACTTGGTAACATTTTTCAGTTGCCATTTTTAGATAAAAAATAAATTGGTTCGGGTGCTCGCTTTTTGTACTGCAAACGAAATAGCCAAGTGCATACTTCAGGTAAAAATATTCTTCAATATAAATGTCGCTATATACGTATAGACGGGTAAGCAGAAGTGTCCTTCACAATTACTCAAGTACGGCATTAATTCTGTAAGGGGGCGACTGGCGAGGTTTTTACCATTTACAGGACACTTAACAAATTCCTGATTGTTGTTGAGATTTTTTACTTCAATCTGAAGGACTAATATAGACTATACATAATATATAATGTACCTTTGCAATGACTAATTACAAGCGGAATTTGTTTTCTCAATAAGAAGTGCACTTAGTTTCAATAGGCTTCTTAGGGACCTTAATGTCGATTTGTTCTGCACCAGTGTGGCGACCTTAAGACGGCTTTTGGCACACTCATTTTTCAAGAATAGTTTTTTTTTTTTTCTAAATGGGTGCGCTTTTGACCCCAATCACGCCTGATGGAAAGCGATAGATGAGGTCTATGATGGAACGAGCGTGCCCAGAAGATGCCTGTTCACTCTTGATTTGAAGGCAGACGGGTTAAACGTGGGGAACACAGACGCCGGCAGAGAGTTCTACACTTTGGCTGTGCGCATTATAAAAGTGAAGGAGAAGCGCTGAATACGACTCATCGGGATATCAACCAAGTGCGGATGGTACGCTGCAGTACGTCTGGTTTTTGTTTCTACTATTTTCTTACTAATTATATTAATCGTGTATGTACTGTCTTTTTGTCGACTATTTCCTTAGCTATATGTGGAGGCTTGTTATTAGCAATTTTTTTTTAATATTACATGCTTTGTCATTGGTTTATTAGTCTGTAAGCCTTCTTTAAAATAAAATAAATAAATAAATATTCACGGGATAATCGACTTACCAAGTACTCTGGAGGAGTAGCTCTGGAGTTCTGAGGCAGTTGCTCCATGTGAAATACTGGTCTTCAGCAGCATTTGGTGAGACTAGAATCCGACTACAACATGGGAAAAGTCTAGGCAAATGATGATGATGTCTTTTTAGCATTAACGTAAAACATTATAGCGTACGTCAAGTTAAGTTCCTATTAAGAAAATTTTATTCAAGTAATAATTTACTTATATACTTAATAACTAAAATAACAAAATTGAAACCTAACTTAAATAAAAATATTCACATACTAGTTCCTATTTCGTTTAATATTATACAATTTAAGTTTTGTATTTTGTTTAAATACGCTTTAAGTTTGATCTCATTTCAAATTTGAATTTAGATTTTTTATATTTGTTTGCAATTAATTACATATTCCGGGGTAATGATTTCTTACAATCAAAATATTATATAATTATGTAAATATAAGGTCCCATTAAAATAGATGGACAAACTTTGAGAAATCATTCAGACCACCAAAATAAGGACGATGGTAAAAAAATATATAAGAAAAACGCATTATATACTTACAAGAAAAATAATCAGCTAACGAAAATACACTAATGTGCCGGCAATTTATTATTTTAGGTCAAAATAATATCACTTTAATCAGTGTTTTTTTTTCTTGGATGTCTTTGGTTAGACGTACTGAGCGCGGGTTAAAATTTGTCCATCTATTTTAATGGGACCCTGTATATACATATGCCTAGTCTTTTCCCAACTTTGTTGGAGTCGGCTTCCAGTCTAACCAGATGCAGCTGAATACCAGTATTTTACATGGAGCGACTGACTATTTCGTACTGTTCATTGATTATAACTAAGTATAATAACCTAGCTGCCAGACACTTGTAGGTTTTTCTTTCACCCTATATGCTCATTTACGAGTAAATTACTTGGCCTCAAAACAACGAAATAACGTGCCATGTTAACAAAAATGTGGCGTTGTTGTCTATCTTCATTTTTTTTAGACGTTGTTGTCAAGCTAACATTAGGTAGGTTACATTTTTTTATCGTAGGGTTTCCTCAGTCTATTACTTTTTTATTTTACCATTTATGTGCACACATATAAACAGACAAAATGAAAGGAACCAACAAGATTTTAAAGCAGTGGAATCTGCCCCACTACTTCGATTTAGTGGGGCAGATTCCACTGCAAAATTTTAGGTATTCCACTTTCCCCCACCAGTGGGGCGGCCGGTGGGGCAAAGTGAAATAATCCAAAAATAGGTACACAGTGGATGCTTGATATTAATTCTTAACAAAACAAAACCTGCGGGGTAATTGCGTAACACACTATCAGTAGCAATGGGTTTCATTTTGACAGTTCAACAACATTCATTGCGTTATTTACGTGTTGAGCAGACAAATATTTCGAACTTATGAAGCAATGGATTAGCAATTTGCTTCAAAATGATTCAGATTCCGATTGATAGTGTATTACGCAATTAGGGTGCTGTTTTATATTGGGTATAATTACCAGCTTGTAAAGCCAGGGAAATTATTAGTTTATCAAAATCACAAGTCATTCTTTGATAGTTGTATGAAATGACTATAACGAGGCAAATCGGTGTTGTGTGTGAATTTGATAAACAAATTATTTCCCTGACTGTACCTACATTTAGGTATACTGCTGACCTGAACCATAGCTTTAATTCAGTCATCAGAAGATTTTAAATTATTTTTAAAATGCTTTTGCTAAGGAACTTGCTCTTTTAACCTTTTAACCGATTGTGTCGCATTTATGCGACACATCGCTTGCCCGCAAGAATACTGTATTAACTCTAAAAACGTACTTTTTCAGGAGAAGCGATTAAAATTTTTTACTCAAAATATTGTGGTATATCCATAAGATAAACAGATTATTTTTTATTATTAATATGTATTAGTATGTACCCTATTTTTTTTTTATTCAAGGTGAAAGCGATTTTCGACCTAATTTAAAAGGAAGAACGTACTTTTTTTAGTCGAACTGTATTATTAAGTCAGTTAGTGCAAAATTTTGACATGATACTGTATTCTTCCGGACAAGCGACATGTTTCCGTGCCCCTGCCGCTCGTGTCGTATTTCTGCGACAGAGAACATGCATGATTTTTTCGTTCTATTTTCGTCCTATTAACTGCGTGGTACAACTACAACCATTATTAAATAGAGAAAAAACTTTTTGACTATTTTTTAATCGATACGACGATTTCTCCTCCTTATTTATTGTAGGTAGGTATTATTTTATCTTAATTTTATCGATCTGTAGCCGCGCGCTAGGGGCACGGCAATTGATATTTAGCCAAGCGCTTAAAAGGTTAAAGGTTTTAGAATAATAAAATTATGCTTTCTAAATGCCACACCATTAGAATTCATGCTATCTATGACTCAAACGAAACATTCCAACTACTAACACAACATACCTATCCAAACTATTATTTAAGCCACAGAACAGATAAATTGACTGTTCTGTGATTTGAATAGTAAGGTCATTGACCCGTCCCGTGGCAAGTCCCTACTCTGGCTGTACCCTGTACTGTCACAGACTCATGTTTTAATAATGGAGCATGTGTTAATGACCCTCATCCTTCATACAGCTTGGAAAGCACTTAGTTATTACTTAAAGCTGAAAATACACTACAATATAGCTAAATAACAAGTACGCTGTTTGTTGCGAAATATTGAACAGAGAAAGCACATAATCCAGACTAATATTTTTAACATGAAAATGTGTCTGGTTGTTTTATTATTGTGGGATGAGCCTTTTTTTTATGGATGGGAAATCATCAAATGACCCCTCCCGCTCTGGGTGGAGCGCAACGGAGTGTCAGACTCTTACAGACTAAAACCCATCCGTGTTCCTTCCTTAGCCCTTTATGTTCCGGGGTAGCAGTAACCCTTTCGGACAATCCCGCACCCCCGGCAGGCTTCGGCCCTGGCAGGCCCCTTCCTTTATGCTGACATCTCTTCGAGGCGCGCGTGGAACACGTACGCGCCGTCCGGCACGGGCTTGGTCCTGATCGGACGGTGAGCTAATTGTGGGATGAGCCTGCTCTGAACTACAATCTCGAAAAATGAAAAGCGTTACTTCTTGACACCTTGTACCTTGACTCTAAAGGACCAATGTCAAGAAAATTTCCGTAGAACAACACTTGTCGTGTAAACGTAGCAGTGTTAATAGACTTTTGTTGCTGACCATACCTACGCACAGGTATATTGTTGAGACATACATTTAATTCAACCATTCAATTGTTTTTTTTTTAAGTGAAAACTTCTTTAGATGCGTTGGACATTTTTTGAAATGGGAAAAAACCATTGAATTCGCGCCACTGTCACCGTAACCGACACCGCTTCGGATGTGTTCGGCTGTCCTCGGGATTTACTCGGTTTTAATGTATATCCGATATGTCAGTGAGTGATGGCAAAGTATTCTGTTTGTGATTTGTTTTCACTTCTGCCGGCACTCCCGGATTGCCTCTGTTTTTTTTTTTTTTTAATAAAGAGTATGCTGCCTATAAGTTCTTCTACCATGACCCCAAAGTCGCTTTTTATAACACCCATGGGAAGAAAATACGATATGAATTTTTCGATATTGAAATTCACAAAACAATATTCTTAATATAACTGATACCCATTTATTCTACGTATTATTATTTTGAGACCTCTAGACAATTCGGGTAGTTTATCAAGAACTTTTTTTTTTGTTTAAAAGAAGTTTAGATAATCGTATAAAGAACACATGTGCAACAAATACAGCCAACAAAGAACAGACATTAAAATACAAAACTTTAAGTTACCAAATTGTATTTATCTACAAAGTATTTAACATTTCAGAAATGACAGCTTGGGGACTCGTCACGAATTCTAAAGTTTGCTCTTACGCATTTTAATCAGACAGAAACAACTGTTAGCTACTTTCAATTGCGTTTTAGTGTTTATTTTATTGGCGTCAGAAACGTCTTTTTTATTGCTTTTATTTATTGCTTTTGGATACTAAACGCCTACAAAGGGGCTCATGGCTAGCTTCTAGATTTGTATTTTTTAAATGAATGACAGTTATTTATTTATTTATTTATATATACTTTATTGTACACCACAAAAATACATAACATGAAATAAACACATTAAACACTACAAAATATACAATAGGCGGCCTTATCGCTTTCTGCGATCTCTTCCAGGCAACCTTGGAATGGACAGTGATTTTCCTGGACATAAAATGGGGCTGTTGTTGGTGCAAATATTATGTATACAATACAATAAAATAGATACACAGATAAATACATATCCAAAATTATAGATACTTAAATATATACATACTAAATAATTATAAGCACCGAAAATAAAATAAGACAGTAGATGATAGCAGTTAGGACAAAATCACAACGACAAGTAGTGTTCCTTTACAAGTCTTTTGAACACGTGTAACGACTGCGCGCGTTTTATTTCAACTGGCAACGCATTCCACAAACGAGCGGCCTGGACAGTAAAGGATTTATCAAGGAAAGTTGTGGAATGCGTTGGCATTTTGAGCTTTAAGTTATCTGATGACCTTAACAATTTCGTGTGGGAGTCACAAAGAAACTGAAAACGTTTCTTGAGATAGAGAGGGGTGGAAGGGGAAAAGAGAACATTGTACAAAAGGGAAAGAATATGAGCATTCCGACGAAGGCGAATTGGTAACCACTTGAGCTTCACACGAAATTCGGAAACGTGGTCATATTTGCGCAGACCGAATATGAACCTTATACAAAAATTTTGAAGCCGCTCAAGTTTATCGAGTTGGTCTTGGGTAAGATCAAGATAGCTGGCATCAGCATAGTCAAGGATGGGTAGAAGAAGTGATTGTGCAAGCGCAATCTTAGTTGGTAGAAAATTACGCAATCTCTTCAAGGACGCAGCGGATGCAAATAGCTTGCGGCTAACTTCCTGTAGCTGGGCAGTCCAAGAGAATTCCTTATCAATAAATATCCCCAAGTTTTTAACTTTGTCACTAAAGGGAACCACTGAGTTGTCAAAAGAAACTTGGGGAAGAGTCGTCCAGTCGATTCTTGAGACCGTCCTAGAACTGCCCACCACTACAACCTGCGTCTTTTTGGGGTTGACCATAAGTCACAGTTCTGACTCAGAACAAAAGTCTGGCAACTGTCTAACCTAATTCTTACAAAGAGAAACTATAATATTGCTTACAAAGACTTCAAGATCACAAAGGCATAGTTTTATAAACGTTACTTAGCACATACTTTGGCGAATCGTTAGTTCTTTCACTGTCCTTTATGGAGGCTTTTATTTTGGTAATGAGTTTTGTTTACATTTTTACCCGACTACGGCGAAGCAAAAAGGAGGGTTATGATTTTAACCGGTATGTCTGTATGTATGTACATATGTATGTTTGTTCATCTGTTCCCTCATAACTTAAAAAGTTCTTATAATAATTTGACAAATGAGGTATCTTTAGAAACGTCTTGACCGACCGCAGGTTATAGGCTATGTGACGTCACAATCAATTCAATATGGCGACCGATAGAGGACATAAAGTAATAAATTTAAAAATAAATATATTGGTGTGGTGCCTTGTGGGGTATCAAATGAAAGGGCTTTAATTAGCACATTTCAAAAATATAATTTTTACTGAAATAAACCCCAAAATAATTACATACAAAAAGTTAAAAAACTAAAACCCGACTACTGAAAAGGATGAAACAAGAAAGTACCTTCCCGTGGTCGCATGCTACCATAGCTTATTTAGTACAGCGGCATGCGACCACGGGAAGGTACTTTCTTGTTTCATCCTTTTCAGTAGTCTGGTTTTAGTTTTTTAGTTATTATTTTTTGCTTGAGTATAATTTAATTGTATTTGTTGGTATAATGGCGTGGCTAGTTGACATTTGGCAAACAATTTAATTTAATGTATTTCGTAATGTCAATTACTTTGCAACCTACTATTATAATAGGCTCAAGTTTTTCTAACTTAACAGACAGCTGTGCTGCTGGAGAGTTGGTTGCGCCACTTCTTCTTCTCAGCGAAAGACTTATGAAGTGGTGAAAGGCGTTTTGGGGGACTGATGTCTTATGCAATTTTGACGTTCGAAATTCCTGATTGGAATAAATTATTTTGATTTTGTCAAACTACCAATGCAAGTAGGTAAAGATAGAGTGTTCACGTGCTGCCGTGCATATCGAGGCTCAGAGGAGGCCCCTTTACAGTCTCCGCAGGGATGTGCCTTACAGGCGTTGCACGGGGGGTTCCGGAATTGGTCTTTTAAGAGGAACCGGGACCGCCCCTATGTGCTGATGGTGATCACCGGGGTGGTTTTAGTGAGGCAAAAATCCCACACTCCCTGAACTCCCTCCCCGGAGGTCAGGTGCCTTTTGAAGGTTTCCCCCCGACAACAAAAAAAAAATAAAAAAGGTAAAGATAGAGACTGGAACATGTTAAAGCAGAAGCATGTGCTATGTAACGTTTATAGATCTCGATCGAAGAATATATCTACGGCATTCCACATATTCTGAGTCTCGTGAGGTCTTGTATTCGATCCATCAACTCGGGAAAAATGTTATTAGGATTTCCATTAGGATATTGTCATTAGCAACCTAGAGCCTGGATTCGTGCCGGTTGCTGGTAATCGGCTCGCCTCAAATAAAACAGGACTAGAAAAAATACGAGTAAAATGATTATGGAGGAACATTTAGACCTTTACCGGGAATCAGACTTTAATGACAGGTATTCCTGTTAATTCGGTTGTGGAGATTGGATGGCGATTTTGACAATAAATAATAATTTATTTTCTAAAAGTAATGTACAAAGTATGATTTACTAGCTGCGCCCCGCGGTTTTACCCGCATAAGTATCGATCCCATGGGAATATCAGGATAAAAAGCATCCTATATGTTAATCCTGGTTACAAACTATCTGTGTGCCAAATTTCATCCAAATCCGTTCAGCCGTTTGTGCGTGAAGAAGTAACAAATATACAAACACACTCACAAACTTTTGCCTTTATAATATTAGTGTGATTTTCTTTGGATCCCAGTTTCAGATCCCATTTTTTTAGGTATTAACGTTGGGTCCCACGTGCTATTTCCATTGAATCCCATGTTATAACAACATGTGTACTATTCAGAAGAAAAGTGATTTACCAACATTTAAAAAGCTGCGTGTGTTCGTCCGTACTACTTGCGCTGCCTTTACAGCGTAGGGCTTACAAGTGCACAAAGATTTGATCAACAACCCCCATGCTAGGTGGAAGTGCGGAACCTGTGTTATAGAGGTCATCCATCCGTCCATTATACAAGTTTACAGCACAGTATAAATATACAGTAAGTTATCTAAGGCCGCCCGCCGAGTTATTAGCCTACTCTTGCGTTGATCCCCAGGGTTGTCACTTTTACTTTTAGTTAATATTTTCGAACAAGCAGCACTTGATCTAAATTTATGAAATAAAAAAGCATATTATGATTGAATATTTTACCAATTTATAAATTTAGTAAAAATAAAAAGCCTTTATTCACATAACATTTATAATACTAAGTTACAAATTTGATACCGAGAAAATTTTTCTCCTGTTTCTGCACGTCCGGAACGCTTTATTATTATTTGTTAATGTAAAGTAAATTCTCATTCTTATGTAAAGTTTTTGTAAAAAGCTTTTGGGAAAGCATGGACAGGGAGGGCATCTTAAATTCTATATCATTCAGTTGATCGTAAATTGACCGGCCAATTTTAATGTTGATGTGGTCCTTTTCGAACGCTTTGCGAAACACCTGCTCCATCCTTTCTACATTATCGACAAAATCATCAGGTGGGATCATGAGTAAATTTCGATCTTTGCCGTAATTCCTGTAATGGGCGTATAAGACACCATATTTGGATTGAACAACACATCAGACAATAGAAAAAATAATAATTTCAATAGTAATTAATTTGCAATATTAATTATTGTGAAATTGCCCTTATTACATCTATACGCGACAAATACGTTTACCTAAACGATGTTTCGAACTCAATCCTCTGTTTTATAGTAAAACTAGACTTCATAAAATAAACTTTAGCTCTAAACATAGTATTCAGAAAGTAAATTTGGGAATACATTTATATGGAAAAATGCGACTCGGCTACGCTCTTAATAAAGCAAATAAACTGTGAAATAAACAATACAATACCACATTTTCTAATAATATTTAAGTATAAGTAGGTACTTACATTTCTGGTTGAGTAGGAACTATGAAGAATGATAAGTCCGGGTTTGCGAAATCATTATTGAGGCACCCGAAAACACTACAATATTTGTTTCCCCTTTTTGAAGTCATGATACTCGTAATTTAAGTGGCCGCCGCCGGCGAGAGTTGACGAACGCAAGCGGTCATGTAGCGTACGCGCGTGCTCACAGTCGCGCTGCACAGCCCACACTGCCGCCACCTTATTCCCTCATATATTATGCTAGCGTGTGCGTGAAATCGCGTGCCGACATGGCGCGCGGCGCGCACGCACACATTCAAACCGAGAGCGGCACGTTTGTATGAAGATGTTTTACTGTATATTTATACTGTGTTTACAGGTAAGTAAGTAGTACTTATTTTTTTGGGGAACAATTTTGTTGTGTTTGTTTTTGTTTGTTTGTTTGTTTGTTGTTTTTTGTCATGTGTTTGTTTGTTTTGTATGTGTTATTTGTTGTTTGTTGTTTTTTTTTTTTGTTTCTTTTTGCATGTGTTTGTTTGTTTTGTTTGTATTTGTAATCATGTGCTTTGTTTGTGTTGTGTTTTGCGTGTTTGTGTTTGTTTGTGTTGTGTGTTTGTGTATTTGTGTGTTTGTGTATTTGTGTGTTTGTTTGTTTTTGTGTTTGTTTGTAACCGTAATTTGTAGTGGAAAAAAGTTATGGTGAGTGCGTGTGCAAGTGTGTGTGTGTGTGTATAGAATGATCATTGTATTGGTGATGACACTCAAATGCAAAATGGTTTGATTGAAAGACGAACCCAAAATGCTTAGTCTGAAATAAGGGCTTGACTTATATGAATATTATGTTTCCTTTTAGCATATATCCATCCGTTGGGATTTGATACAACCTGCCACCTGCCACCCGTTTGAGTTAGTGCTGTCATACTGAAACCTGAGTGCCAGGTATTCTTGTTTCTCAAATTGACTCATAAATATGTGAGAGAAACCTTTATATGTTACTACTAGCTGCGCCCCGCGGTTTCACCCGCGTAAATGTCAATCCCGTGGGAATATCGGGATAAAAAGTAGCCTATATGTTAATCAAGGGTGTCAGCTACCTTCATACAAAATTTTATCGAAATTGGTCCAGTCGTTTGAGCGTGAAGAAGTAACAAACATATAAACACACACACTCACAAATTTTCGCCTTTATAATATTAAGTGTGATTGGGTTTTGAAACAGATGTAATAAGTATGGTTTTTGATGTTTGTAGGTAGGGAAAAAGCTGAATATTGTTCACGTCAGACAGCTGCAGGAGGCAGCCTTTTAAGCCACGTCAGCCATCTTTGTTTTGGAGCGCAGTATTGTGTTGTGAACACGATTTGTTAATTTACCGCCTGGTATACTGCGCTCCGTTGCTCGTTGACAGACCTTGAGTTTGGGTTTGTTAGAAAGAAAAGAAAGAAAGAAAGAATTTTTTTTTTGTTTTTTTTTTATTTATTTATTATTTTTTTCTTTTGTTCTGGTTATGTAGCAGCCACCGTTCTTCTAGGAAACAGTAGCTCGCTAAGTACTATGCCGTTAAATTAAATGCGTTTCATTAAATGTTACGTACAGACGCCAGCACATCAAGCTACCCGAAACTGTCAATATTTCCTAATCAACTTTGAATGTAATACTTTAGTGATAAAATTGAAAATCTATTAAAGAAATTTGACACATTGTAGTAGGTTTGTTGGGAATCGAATACAACACAATACCTTGCGCGCGGCCTGCAGGCGTAGGCAACGTTATCAGCGCGTCAGCGGCGAGTTGAGACGCGGCGCAGCGGGGCGGCACGGCTCGGCCCGACGACCACTCGCTTCCACGGACTCCACTGTGACGGACGATACTCCTCTTCGATTAAATTATTGTTTGTCCGGGAAAGTTATATTGTTACTAATAACGGCATTAAATCATTGCCCCTAAAATACAGTCCACTCATTCATTGCTCCCCGAGCTAACAAGGTTGATGTGCTGGCGTGTGTACTATTAATGAAACGCTATCGGATTTTAACGACGTTACATACGAGGTATAAAGCTACATGACGTTACGTATTAATTATTAATAATGTATATACCTACATGTAAAACAATTACTACTATCATTAACGATGATAACGATTATTTCATTGGTTTTATGATATAATTATTTAGATAAATTACATGTTAAACTTAAACAAAGTTTGATTTAATTGTTCTCGAGTTATAAACCGAGCTTTTCCGCGGTCTTTTATTCACGAAAATGTATGAACTCCATAAAAACCGAGTGTGCTTATGACCACACGACTGAAGTGAAACTTCAAACGTATTTGGCTATGAGAGGAAGAGAGAAAGAAAATGTGCGCCCGCACTGCTTTCTCTTGCTTATATCCCCCACTCAACTCCCGTTCGCCTCGCCCGATCACACTTTTCGTAACGCTTACGTCACGCGTTCGCCAGCTTACTCCCCAAGTCAAGCGTGCGTAAAGAAGTTTCACTTCAAAAACCCTTTACATGACTGACTAGCTGTGTAACAAACAATTTATTATTAACACACACGGCTCTCAACAACTGAAGTCACCACAACAATAGTAGAAACACATCCTTTATACCATTTAAGTAGCGTGAACTGCGTGTAAACACATTATTAGGGTACTGCTCTCAAGTTTACATGGGTTTAATGTCGGAAAATATTTTGAAGTAAGGAAAGGAGTGGATTTTGTATAGACGTGGTTAATAAAATAGGCAAATATTTTGACATTGTGCTCATAACAAAGTTATAAGCGGTTTCGAAATAACAACGAGCTTTGGGCTGAGAAATTGTCCATAAGATTGATAACAAGATATCCGTGATAACAAGTAATGACTTAATTTGAATTACAGATCTTCTAGAAAAAGTATGCGCTTCGGAAACGATCGTGTATCGAAATGTAATGTACTTAAGTCTCTCACAACTATGGTAGTAATTTCCTATTTTGAATGACCAAGGTTTCAAAACTAGAGATTAGCAGCTTTAAGCAATTTAAAAAACTTTTCACAACTTTTGAGTGACAGATGACGAATTGCCACCGAAGTAGACATCCCTATCGCAGCAGTAAAAAACTTAGAAGTTTTGCCTTTGTGGCGTGTTACTCTGTGGCGTTGCATTCGTATTAATTCTGAAACACGGAGATTTCCGAAGCGCATACCTCTTCTGGTTTAACTGTACTGTCCAAACGGCCCCTCACAAAATAAAAAAAAAATATAGCAGCAAAACAAAAAAACAAACAAAATAATAATAAACTCAGATATTTCGTCTTCTAAACATGACCTTTCTCTCAACAGTCGCCGGTTTAAGGGGGCGTTAACACCTGCTTTCCATTCTCTTTACATTTTACTGCCCTTTTATAGGAATTCAATTGAAGAGTGAAACACGACTGGGAATCCTGACATTTACGAATTTATAGCGCTTCGATAAAAACGATGATGTGGGATGTTAAGTGTCTGATTTATTGGAAAATACGTACATATTTATGTTTAACCTTTTCGGAATGTGTGCAGGCAGAGTGGTGATTAAGTTATCACATTATATAATACAGCGGTTATATAAGATGTACTAGAAGTTGTTATTAAAATAAACAAATTTTAGAAAATTTAATCTAACAAAATAAATAGCGTAAAAATTTGCACGAAATAAATCATTCTTGATAATAAGGCACTAGATACACGCAGGCCGATGGCATCAATAATTCAAAACAAACATTACGATATTGTTACCAAATAATCACAAATTAAGTTTAATGCTGTTAAATACTAAAACGAAAAAAAAAGGTCCCACGGCTAGAATGTTAATTGTTATTATTTTAATTTTATGTGTTTAAAATACGTAATTTAGAATAGGTGGTTTCAGTTTATGTGATAACCTACGCGCCAGTACTTGCCATACTGTATTTATTTAATATTTTGATCTTACACTTTGAAGAGTTTAATAAGATGAATTAGAGCTTTTTGTCGCTTACTGTTGAGTGACCAGTCAATCCCTTTTAGAGTTATTCCGGTCTGAGATCGGAATTTTTTCCACAGGAAGATATTTATTTATTTACACATATTTTATTGTACCACAAAAATTCATTTTTTTTTTTTGGATGTCATACACATACACATCCAAGTTCATTACCTACATACCATTCTCCAAAATGAGATACCTACCACTTTCAACACATAAATTAAACATTTAATTCCCGAAATTAAAAACCTCACTACCACTTTAATAACGTGCTACTCGCAAAAACTTCACGAAACCATATTAAATAAATGAAACTGTAATTTAAATCCAAGCGTTGCATTGCGATGTCTACGCCGCAGTGTTTCGGTTACATCTGAAGGAAGATGGATGATGCTGCATGCATTAGTTTTGAGTGCAAAGGCCTGGGGAACGTGTATGTGTAGGAGTGGAGTAATGGACGTATTAGGACCGGGATATGTAGGGCTTGAGAGGGACTGCTTTGGTTACGATAAAGTATGGTCATTTTGCACTTCGTGCACGTGAATTGGATTTTCTCATAACATAGGTCATTGTGTTTTTTTGTTGTAAATAAATAAGGTTCGAAAATCACGATTATTCGCATTGAATAGAGAGATAGATCGATGTTTATTTATTCTTTGGTTAATATAAAAAGGTTACATATCACTTACAAATAGGAATTTATTACAGGTGCATTTTATTTGGCGCAGTTTGTCTGGCGGGGGATCTTTTGCGACCTATTGTGTAATTCTTTTCACACACGGTTGGATTATATAATATATATATGTGAGAAGTTTTGGATTTAGGATCCCATCAGGTCCTAGACCTTTTTTTTATGGATTGGAAATCATCAAATGACCCCTCCCGCTCTGGGTGGAGCGGGAGTGTCAGACTCTTACTGAGTAAAACCCATCCGTGTTCCTTCCTTAGACCTTTATGTTCCGGGGTAGCGGTAACCCTTTCGGACAATCCCGCACCCCCGGCAGGCTTCGGCCCTGGCAGGACCCTTCCTTTTTGCTTCTCTTTAAGGCGCGCGTGGAACACGTACGCGCCGTCAGGTCCTAGACCTGAAGTTACTTAAAGACTAAGAGTGACTATACGACTCAAAGCCTGTGCTGTCGAGGGGGGAGGGGGGGGGGGGAGGGGCGTTCTCTAATGGAGCGGTTTGCCCCTCTCCGATTTGTTTATATATTCTATATCACTTGAACATTGAACACACACGCACTTTTATGAATTATGAATTCTGTCAAATCAACTCAGCCTATCGCAGTCCACTGCTGGACATAGGCCTCTCCCAGACTGCGCCACAGCACCCTGTCCTCAGCCTTCCGCATCCAGTCTACCCCAGCCACCTTCTTTAGGTCGTCCGTCCATCTAGCTGCCAGCAGTGACACCAGTGCGTCCTGCCCGTCATGACATACGGTGCTGAAACGTGGACGCTGACGGTCGGGCTGGTCCACAAATTCAAGGTCGCTCAGCGCGCTATGGAGCGAGAGCCTATGCTCGGAGTCTCTTTGAAGGATAAAATCAGAAATGAAATTATCCGGAAAAGAACCGGAGTGACCGACATAGCTTGCAGAGTAAGCAAACTGAAGTGGCAGTGGGCTGGCCATGTCTGTCGAAGGACTGATGGCCGGTGGAGCAGGCGAGTCCTGGAGTGGAGACCGCGTACCGGCAAGCGTAGTGTGGGACGCCCCCCAGCTAGATGAATTCTGTACTTACATTTAAATCTGCTTTGAATTACCCATTTAAATAATATTACGAAATTACAGTACACCATATTTGTTCACCGAACAAAACGAGTAAGTAAAAACCCTCTTTCAATTATGGTAATAAAGATGGCTGTTACAAGAAACAGTCTGAAAAAAAAGCGAAAGATCCCATTCTTCATTCATAACTTGCCCTTTCTTATTGTAAAACAGTATTTACCAAGAAAAGTGGTTATTTTTAAAATAATACTTCGTTCTTAAAGAAAGGAAACCCTTAGTCACTGTCGTACAAAGCTCTCATAGTTTTATTAAAAGAGGTTTCATCTAGATAGTGACTGCAAACTCCACTGTTTAAATCTTCAAACTCTGCTTTGAAAGTTATTATGAATTCAATTTATGAGATGAAGTGGATCTTTTACATATAAGATAGTTTTTAATGATGACTTTACAACCCACAGGTTGTAAATTATAAATAACTAGCTGCGCCCCGCGGTTTCACCCGCATAAGTGTCGATCCCGTAGGAATATCAGGATAAAAAGTATCCTATATGTTAATCCAGGGTGTCAGCTACCTCCACACAAAATTTTATCAAAATTAATTGTCCTGCCCTTTGTGCGTGAAGAAGTAACAAACATATTAACACACACACACACACACACACACTCACAAACTTTCGCCTGTATAATATTAGTGTGATTCCACCTACTTATTACCTGTGGTGCTGTAGAGAGGCCTTTGCCCAGCCGTGGGAACGGCTAAAAAAGACCTGCAGTTGCCCTTTATTTATGTGCTCATAACGTTGTGTTATAATATCTTTTATATAAATAAATAAATCCTTGTTTACTATTCTACACTTGTTTCTCTGCTAGTCAAAAGGTTCTGTTTCTATACTATAGTATAGTTAAAATCTCGCTGCAGACTCGGTCATAAATCATTCGTGTTTCGCTCTCTTTCCCACTCACGGGCCTTATGGGCAGGCCACGCCCACACGTAGTCCTGTGCATTACTGCAGTCGATGAGTGATATCGATAGTTTTATATATAAATAAGTGATAGAAATGAATACACATTTTTTTTTATTTTATTACCCAATTTACTACAAAGCATATTAAATATATAAACAAAAGAACGTATACATAAAACTAAAAATAGAAAATTAAAATTCTTCGTCTGAGTCATCGTCATCATCATCCACATGAATGATGAACTCTTCGCATAAATGCGCTTTTCTTAAGTCTTCATCTTGCAGCAATTCTGCATGTTCCACACATTTTTGCCAATTTTCGTGATAACCTTAATGATTCTGTTATCGATAATGGCCTTGCGCGCGCGCAACTAGCGCACATCCCTACTCCGATTATGATTTATGACTGAGTCTGCAGCGAGATTTTAACTATACTATAGTTTCATACTATTATAGTAGAATCTGCTATAGAATCTAATAGCTCACCTCAGAAACTACATCGAACTCAAAATTGTGTGAAATGAGTAGTAAATTCCTACTCACATACCATAAGTGGGTATGTAACCCAAAACGAGCTCTGAACAATTCGGCAGATTGCCCAAATTTTCATGAAATCCTTCACACAAAGGCTTGTTATAATTATTATAAGGGTCTTAGTTTGCAGACATATTGCTGTTGGTAACTGCTATTCATTCTCGGACGCTAACTAATGAGCGTTTTGTCTTTTAGATGATAGGAGTTTATTAGATGGGATTGGGATGAATTTATTTGGAAAAAATAGCATGTATATTATACTAGCTGTGCCCCGCTGTTTCACCCGCGATAAAAGTATTATAGTTCTTTTTTATTGATTCCCTTTACAAATCTCCACCCCCCTTTTTACACTCTTAAGAGATAATTTCGGCGATAAAAACTATTCTATATCCTTCGCCACAACTCAAACTATCTCCATGCTAAATTTCATCTAAATCGGTTCAGCGGTTATTTATTCCCCATACAAACTTCCACCCCCCTTTTCACCCCCTTAAAGGATGATTTCTGAGATAAAAACTATCCTATGTCCTTCCCCGGGATGCAATCTATCTCTCTGCCAAATTTCATCTAAATCCGTTCAGTGGTTTAGGCGTGAAAAGGTAACATACAGACAGACAGACAGATAGACAGAGTCACTTTCGAATCACACTAATGTTATAAAGGCGAAAGTTTGTGAGTGTGTGTGTGTGTTTATATGTTAGTTACTTCTTCACCGTCAAACGGCTGGACCAATTTTGATAAAATTTTGTATGGAGGTAGCTGACACCCTGGATTAACATATAGGTTACTTTTTATCCCAATGTTCCCTCGGGATTGACATTTACGCGGGTGAAACCGCGGGGCGCAGCTAGTTTATAATATTAGTATGGATAGTATGGATTACTAGCTTCTGCCCTGACTTGGTCCGCGTGAATCTTGTTCCTCAACCTACTGTGTCGCATCACATCGCCCGCCTGCGCTATTACTTCGTTTTCGCTTAGCGTTCGCGTAGCGTCTGAGGGCTATTTATTATTTCGTACTTTAAAAACGTTCAAATTCAAGTCTTAATCTCATCTCAGCGACAATCAATGTCAAAAACTTATCAAAAATATTGGTAAATAATAGGTATTTTTGACAGATTAAGACTGAGATCAGACTGTGAACTTTCTTAAAATTACGAGAATCGCCCCTCTGCAATGCCACAAATATCGCGGATGCGTTGCCATCTCCGAGAAAAAACAAAAATGTGCCATGAATGTCGTCACTTGTGTTTTACACCTTATCAACCAACCGATCTAGGCACACAAATACCTTACATACTGAGACGCATATCCGTTGACTTTAAATCCAACGATATACAAGAAAATCTGCGTCTAAAAGCTCGTATTTGAAAAGTATAATAAAAGAAAAATCTAACAGCGCACATGCTCAGCTCTTACGAGCGGAATTTTATAAATAGGACGTAGAATTTGAATGCAATTCATAATCCTATTAGAATAGCGATTCTATTCAGCTGGGTAGAGCAAAAAGGGTATTTCTCGGTATTAGACGCGATGTAGATACTAGAACAGAAGATACATAAAAGATACATGATCTATTGGCTAAATAGAAAACATTATTAAACGATAAATAGAAGCGCAAAGATTTACTAATACATATTATGTAATAGTATGGCGGGTAAAAACACGGTGTATCACATTCAGGCTTTACTAAATAATTATCACTCAGCGGAAGTCTTCAAAAATATTCAAAAGACGTGGAATAAATGGGGCTTACGCAAACGTACGCGTAGCTCATAGAGCGCTACAGCGTAGCTCGTAGGGCGCTACGCCGTAGCTTGAAAACCATCGCTACGTCGTCGCGTAGTCGTAACTTATTTCTTTGTAAAGCGTGAATTTTATTTTATTCATACATCAAAGTAGAACTGCAAAAAGTTACGTAAAGTCAGGGAAATTAATTGAAATTATCCGTATATTTAAATCACAACCGTTATTTTTGACAGTTGTATGAAATGACTCCAACACAGCAGACGTACGGCGTCATTTTGCATAACAAATAATTTACTTAACTGTACAACATTTTAGATTAAGCTTTTCTAAAAAACTTTGACTATTTGTACCAAGTTTCCCTTCTGCATCTCATAATTATTGTGAGGTATTATTACTTAAGCAGCTGCGGGATTTAATTCAATAGTAATGGCGGGGATTCTTGATTCCAATTTAAGGTAAGGATTTATTGGAATTTAGGATTAAATGGTGATCAATGGGTAGCAGTGTCAAAGACGTAGCTCTGTTAGTCGGGGACTTGAGCTGCAATCTACATTCTGGGGGATTAAAATAGAGTAAATACTATTGAAGAATACTTAAGGCATTGACTGCAACCGCGGTCAACGGTGACCGCGAACAATAGATTTTCTATTGTGTCTGTTGTGTGGCAGTCAACGTGTTAATTGATTGTTCTTTAACCTTTTAACCGCCTACGTCGGATTAATCCGACAAATATTTTCGTGTCCATTCCGCCAGAGTCGTATATATACGACCAAATAACACATCTAGTTTAATCTGTATTATTATTATATCATCACAGCTCGTTTCATCGGTATTTATTTTTCGTTTTTTTTTTTTTTTTTTTTCTCGGGCGCTGGTGGCACGACAACTGATATAAAGTCGGGCGGTTAAAAGGTTAATTTGTGGTCTCAATTTGGAATATTAATTAGGACGTACCTATGATTATAATTATACATAAAATGCGTGCCACAAAAGATGAGACTTAACACACCACGTGGTTTGACTTGCGCAGTACACGATTTTAGATCTCTTTAGCGGTATGAGGTCTGAGCGCGGGAGGGGGGTGTCAAGTCTCATCTTTCGTGGCGCGCATTGTACTATCTTACTAATTTTGAAAATTAAAATATAAATATAATGTCCTATGATTGAACTGAAGCAATGGATAAAATTGTCAACTTTTTATTTGCTTGAGTATGAGGCTTTTGACTACGTTGTATGTATATATTTATAGACATTTGGCTTTTCAAAATCAGTTGTTCATTGGTTTTCCCACCGTTTTTTTAATATCGCTGTTTCTGTAACCATGGAAAATCGAAATTGTGCGCTATTTTCGACTACGAGTTCCATCGTGGTACCAACGAAGCACAGACGTGTACCGCATGTGAACACACTGTCCGTTTTTAGTTTGATCGCTTCCGTTCTGAAAATTTTGATTTCAGCGATGAGCCCCGTGGCCGGCCGGAGACGAAAGTCGATAACAATGAATTAAACGCCATAGTGGAAGCAGATTTATCTCAAACCACTTTGGAACTTGCTGTAGCCTTCACCGTAAGTTATAAATTGATACTCGATTCATTTACTTCAAATTGGAAAGATAAAACAGCTCTGAAAGTGGGAACCGTATGAATTCACTGCACAACAACAGCAATATGGTGTCGAAGCACCGCACGACGGACCATCTTAAAACTATAGGAGTTACGACTGGAAACCCTCCGTCACCCACCATACTCACAAGACCTTGCTCCAGCTAATTCCAACTTTATTGGAATTTAGATAACTTTTTACACGGAAAATATTTCAAATCCAACAAAAGAGCATCACCTTTGTACCTATTTTTCTGTTCTGTTTTTTCTTGTCTGTTTATATATGTGTGTACATAAATCTATACTAATATTATAAAGAGGTAAAATTTGTTTGTAAGTTTGTATGTAGGGGGTAATCTCTGAAACTATCAGTCGGATTTGAAAAATTCTTCTTGCATTTGATAGCCCAATTCTTGAGGAAGGCTATAGGCAATTTAACGTCAGGCTATGGACCCTCAGGAGCCGAGCAAAAGCGCTATGGGGAAACGAATTGATAGAGCAGGAGACGCGGGCAAGTGATGCAATACGACGAGATGGGTCGAGGGAATAAGAAATTTCACGCGAACGAAGTCGCGGGCAGAAGCTAGTGGTTAAATAAATAAAGAGTATTTGATTTTTTCCATGTAAAACGGCAATTTCAAGTACCTAATATTGGAAATTATTTTATTTTTAGAACAATGGAGCGCAGCATTCTAGACGTAGGCAAAAAGGCTTCTGCCGGGGGTGCGGGATTGTCCGAAAGGGTTACCGCTACCCCGGAACATAAAGGGCTAAGGACGGAACACGGGTGGGTTTTAGTCAGCAAGAGTCTGACACTGACCAACACTTAACAACAATCTTTAAATAATAATATGTACAAGTATATAAAAAGGGAGGGGAAATAATCAAAGGGCATCAAAAAATTCATCCGTATCGCTTATAGGCTAGATTGTACCTCAGAACCTGGTTATTTTTAATAAAGGATAAAAAAAGTATTATAGTAGAAATACCTACAGAAACTCGATTACCTATATTACCCTTTCTATCTGATTTACGAGGGTCCCCCAACCCGGCCCAGGCCACATTTATACCGCTAGAAGAAATGGATACCATGGAATATCTGATATTTATCGTAGTTATTATAAATGGCGTATTTCTTTTGAGTTTATATTATTGTCCTGCCTATTTGTAAGTTATTGAAAAGGTTTTCTTACCGGTTTTTTTTTTTGACTTCGGTAGGTCCTTTTTTCTAGATCTATGTAGAAGATTAACTGGGGAATAAGATGCGATTTCCTGTTGGTTTAATCCTGTCTTATTCAATCTGCGTAAATATGTTGGGGTCGGCTTCCAGTCTACACGGATATGGCTAATTACCAGTAGGTATTTTACATGGGGCGACTGCTTATCTGATTACTACAACCTAGTTACTGAGTAACACGATACCCCTTGGTAAGACTTGTTGTCTCAGACTTTTGGGCTTCTGACTACACGTATCGACTGTCAAAGATCTACGAATGACAGCCGGGACCAACGGCTTAACATGCTTGTTTGTCAACAGGGGGGTCTCGGTATGACAGACGCCATTACATCAAGCTAGCCGAAACTGTCAAAGTTTCTCAATCAACTTTGAACCTTATGCTTTAGCGATAAAGTTGAAAATCTATTAAAGAAATTTGACAGATTGTAGTAGCTTGATGTGCTGGCGTCTGTACATAATAGTTAGCCACCCATCCACGGAACCGCGGCTGTCATTATTTAGCCACAAGCCACTTTCTAATTGTGATATAATTATTTCTATACACTTTTCATTGAAAATGTTTTCCTATAGATAATCATGTTTTCTTCATTGACGGGTATATTTTGCTAGAGGTAGAAAACTAACTGGGGAATAGTATCATCATCATCATCATTTCAGCCGAAAGACGTCCACTGCTGGATATAGGCCTCTCCCAAGCACCTACACTTCAACCGGTTTTGTGCTTCTCGCATCCAACGAGTTCCTGCGGCCCTCACAAGGTCGTCGGTCCACCTTGTAGGAGGCCTTCCAACGCTACGTCTTCCGGTACGCGGTCGCCACTCCAGAACCTTTCGGCCCCATCGGCCATCTGTTATGCGAGCAAAGTGCCCTGCCCACTGCCACTTAAGTTTGTTTTGTTAAGAATTGCCAAACTTATGTGAGAATAGTATGAACAATATAAATCCAAAAAATTCTATTTAATTTCTTCAGTTTGAAAGTAGGTAGCTGTTTTGTTACACGTACCCACGAATGGTTTTTGGCACATTCACTTTTACGTTTATCTTTCAAATTATTTGAGTCTGGCTTTTATGTTAGCTAGATGAAAAATGTATCGGATTTTTAGTAAACTTATTTTTATAAAATGCTTTGTATTAAAATACTTTTTTTAGACTTATTATTGAAATAAAAATCGATTTGTGATATTTTTTAATCCCATATTTTTATATGATACTAATTTAATCATCATATATAAAATAGAAATCTATAAAATGTTTCTTTACAGAGATCAAAAGCACATTGAACGTAATGCTTTTGTGTGTGAAATTCATGAGTAGGTAATTAGTCATTTCAGACTCAATTTTACGTGAGCAAAGGCGTACTAATGAGGCTGCTTTTAAACTACTATAGCTAAGTTATATATCATATTTATGTTATGACTGACACAAGAGCTGATATAATATAGTACAGACCAACACATCAAGCTACCCGAAACTCAAATTTTCCCAATCAGCTTTGAAACTTATGTTTAAGCGATAAAGTTGAAAATCTATTAAATCAATTTGACAGATTGTAGTAGCTTGATGTGCTGGCGTCTGTACAATGATCTTAAAAAAAAAAGGAGAAAATAAAAATATACTAAAACCAGAGTACGACAAAAACAACAATAAAAAAAAAACTAAATCCCAGCTACAACAAGAACTCCAACTGAAAAGGTAAAAATCAGACATCAGCTCAAATCACAGATAGACAAATTCAAAATAACATCTGTTTTAGTATAGCCGAAGTCGGGTTTGACATCCCACCGAAAAGAAGGCAAAAAATAAAAAAAAACAACCTCTTTTTTGGATGTAAGTAACACCCGTCATAATGAATTTGTTCGTATCTTAATCTTAAATAAAACCTATGTCACCGGAACCATAATAACTAATCGATTGACATATATCTGTTCATCAAAATCGGAGGAGTACATTATGTAGTTTATGCGCTACGATGAGATATGTAAATACATACCCTGCTAAAAAAAAATACGTGTGGCACTCGGGGACTGCCGCGGTAAAGCTATTGCATAGCATTTTTTGGGTACATATTTGAATTTCGAAAATTTAAATATCTACGGTAAAAATGTCAATGTTCAAAACATCGAAAATTTAAATATCGAACGACCATAAAACCGAAAATTAAAATAACGTAAGTTTATATTGTCGAATGGTTAGATAACCTACGTCCAATATATCTAAAATCTAATTATCGACAAACATGATATCGAAAGGCTTAAATATCGAAGTACAGATTATCTAATGACGTAAATATCGAAGTACAGAGTATCGAATGTCCTAAATATCGATATTTATTTATATGTTGTGCTACAAAAATTAGTGACAGAAACAAATCGCTGCAAAACCGACTCCACGTGGTCTTGTCTGCCCTACCCCTAGAGTGTAATTTAAGCCCGCGTAGGCGCAGAGGGGCGAGGCGGCCCGCGAGCTGAGGCGGAGGTGGCTTGAACGCCCGCCGCCGCGGCTGAGGCTGGCCGGCATAGCCGGCCAGCAAGCCGAAGCTGCGGTGGTGAGCGTTAAAACCATCGACGACGATAAACTCGCGTGGGACCGCCGGAGCCGGGAGCCCCGCAGCGCCGGAGCCGTGACAGAAACCATGCCTGCTGCATGATGGATGCTCGCTTGCACTCTGCATGCTTAAGTAATATTATTTTCACATAATAAATAACTTAAAAAAAAACACATTTGTAGGCCGCGCCCGCTCTTGCATCTTATGTCGACGGAGCCCCGCTACGCGGGGCCCCTATTTCTGTGTAAAGGGTTTAAAGTAACCTAACCTAACCTAACACCGGGGTGCCCTTCGCTCTCTCTTGCATCCTGCAACCATGCCTGCCTACAAGTTCGATATTTTAACTAGTAGGTATTTTTAACGTAAATATAATGTACTAAAGTGTATTGAATGTTGACATTTTGAACTTAGTTATAATGATTATCGATGTTTTTAATCATTAGATATTTTTATAACTCGGCATTTCAATTTTAGACATTTTATGCTTAGGCATAACAATTTTCGATATTACGATATAACCGATATTTAAATTTTCGATGTTTTGAACGTTGACATTTTACACGTAGGTATTTTAATGTTCGACATTCAAATATGTACCCCATTTTTTATCAACTTATGCAATTATAATATTTATGCAATCAATTAATCAATCAATTATTTTATTTATTTAGTCTAAACGCATACGTCTAGTCGTACGCACACAAACACCGTGCCGAAGTCTGCCGAATTGAAACGACGTTAGACGATGCACGGCTTTCAACGCCGCACCACTGCCGGCAAGAGTGGGGGGTGTTAGGTTTATTTTCGTTACGGAATTTCTTGATTCGGTCGCTGCGCTCAAAGCCCGCGATAAAAGCTATGCAATATCTTAAAAATACTCCTTTCTTTTAGCTTGGCCGTAGTCGGGTAAAAGTCGACGATATCCGTTAAAGTAAACCGATACTCACATTCGTTAATATTGACATTCGAATCTCAGTTGCACTACATCGTTAGTGTCATATTTTTCGATTTCTTATTTTTCACATTTACTTCGCTTGCTCACTGCTTTCTGTGATTTCAGAACGTTTAAGTCTTTGAGAAAATATATACAGGGTGAAATTGAATTCATGGGCATCGTTTTAAAGGGTCATTGTAATCATCATTATGAACAACTTTTACTTTAGGACTAAAACTAAAATCGCAAAAAAAAAATCAGCTCTTCCCTACATTCTGACAAGTTATGTGAACATAAATGCAAGGAACAGATGATTTGTTTTTGCGATTTAAGTTTAGTCCCATAGTAAAAGTTGTTCATAATGATGAGTACAATGACCCCTTAAAAGGATGCCCATGAATTTAATTTCACCCTGTATAGGGTAGATGTTTGAGACAGTCAGTCTGTACCTGTTATAAAAAAATAACTTGCAATCTCATTTCCATTTACTCAAACCTCAGTTAGTCGGATAAAGTTTTTATTTATTTATTTAAACTTTTCGTACAAAAAGGTACAAAGGCCGACTTAATGCCTTAGGCATTCTCTACCAGTCAACCAAGGGTGGTGAAGAGATCAGATGTTTTTGATCCTCATAATTAAGAAACAGTATCGATATGCTGACTGTATATTTTTTTCAACATATTTGAATGCTGATCAAAGTTTATCTTAAAGTTAAGGACAGTCCCCATAGGCCTGCTCATACTGCCCTATGCACATAATATACAATGACATTGAAAAGCACACATTATTATGTTCTTATTTTACACAATTATACCTATGTTTATATGAACCATTTTTATACAAACAAGATAAAAAGTATTTGTATTGACGTTAGCCGCCTTTTTCATTTGATTTTATTTCCCTTAGTTTTTCCTACAGTGGTAAATCGCCCTAAAAACACAAGTTTATCCTCCATTAACAAAATCACCATACACAAACCAAAAAAGCAAATGAAATCAGGGGAAAAATCAAATCTATAAAATCGACGAAACCTCTTATAAATATTTGATCAGCCACTGGGCTCATCCGATTTTATTCCGTTTATCGTCGGAAAGGAACCGTTTCACCGGTCTCCGGTGTGTATTATTTAGAAAAGGGTAAAAGTTGCCGGATAAGGCTGGGCGTAGACTAACTCAAGATTTTTTTTATGATATGCTATTGAAAACAATTAAGTATGGCTCGGTAATGGTAAATAATAAATTTCTGTAAGTAGGTTTGTACAGACACTTTTACACGTCAATCATATTTTAAAAGCTAGATGAGGTCGGCGTTTCCTATCTGACTACTCTGAGAAGAAAGGCCGAAACAAACTCAAAGGTCACAGTCAGAAAGAACCAAACAGATGCGTGTGGAGCTGTGTAGTCAGTGCACGAATTTGTCATCAATCATGTAGCTCAAAACTTAAAGAGCTGAACGATATGATATACGTAGATACGATTTTCAACTTTATCGCTAAAGCATAAGATTCAAAGTTGATTGGGAAAATTTGACGGTTTCGGGTAGCTTGATGTGCTGGCGACTGTACCAACCAGTATCACTCCTTATTTCTGCCGCCAAGCAGTACCCGCATTGGAGGGTGGCGTCTGGTGCAATTGCAAGCACATAGGTATTTCAGCATTGCCTCTTATATGGCAAATAGAAAGAAAATGAAAGAAAGAAAAAATGTTTATTCTGCACAAACAAAAGGCACATTACAATAAAATATACACACACAAAGTAGTGAAAAGCCTCGTTCTTAAGCATATAAAAGTTGTCAATTTTCTCCATTGCTTGATGTCAGACCCAGGGACCAAAGACAACAAACATTCATTGACATTGACAATAAAAATTATTCCGTGATGCGCCCGCGATACTGGCAGATAAAAACAAAACAACATCAATCAAAACAAAATGCCAGATGCAGAGTGGAAAAATAACTACTTTTGTAAAAAACAACCTAAGAACAATTAAGCCGTGCGTCGCATCTGTGCAAGAGCAACATAAAAAAAGAACTGTCCTTCCCACGACTGGCATAACTCAAATCAAAAGTCATTTATTCAAATTAGGCTGAGTATCAGCACTTTTCGAACGACAAAATTATATAAGACAGTCCCCCAAAACTCCCGCCTTCATCTCTTCCCAGTGCTTTCGTTGGGATGAAAAAGTGGCGTAAGAAGTTTCTTACGCCACCTTTTCATCATAATTCATCATTAAACAGCACAGGTGTCAGTTCAGTTAGAAAAATGATTCTATACAATAGTATGTTGCAAGGTAATTAACATTTAACAAGACACATAACATTTAATTAAATTATTATATGCTGTTTTTTTTTTTTGTTGTTATGTCAGTTAGCCTCGCCATTATACCAACAAATACAATGAAACTATATTCAAGCAAAAAATCACACTAATATTTAAAGGCGAAAGTATGTGTGTGTGTGTGTTTATATGTTTGTTACTTCTTCACGCCTAAACGACTGAACCGATTTAGATGAAATTTGGTATAGAGATAGTTTGAGTCCCGGAAAAGGACATAGGATAGTTTTTATCCCGACATTCCCACGGGATCGAGTCTTATGCGGGTGAAACCGCGGGGCGCAGCTAGTAATAAATAAAAGTATAATATGTAAACAAAACTAAGGTACCAAAATAAAAGCTTCCAGGCAGGCTGTATTTTATAAGTGGAGACCTGTAATTGGCTTTCAGACTAATGTACCGTCCTTGATCTGTTTGTTGTAGCTGCAAGTCTCCCATGTTGTTTAAATAAATAAATAAAGGGCTTGACAGCTAACATAAGCAATGCTGGGTTATGTTCACATAACTGTCAGTTTGAAGTTACAAATAATAAACTAGAACCACGGAAGTGAAATAAATAAACAGTTAATTACTAATAACAATAATAAAACCAAGTCCAACAAGACGACCAGTCACTAACCCCCTTATTCATAAAACTTATCAAACCTATTTTAGTTAAAATGGGGTTTGTCTCTTTCTTACACACAGAAATGACAACGTGACAGATAAAGACAAACGTTCTATAAACTTATTTTAGCTAAAGTAGAGATAAAATAGGATTATGAATAAGGGGGTAACTGTTTTGAGTTCGGTGTACACACAGCCTTATCACATACAATGTCAGTCAAATGTGACCAGACGGTCTGATTGTAGGGTATTTTTGTTTTGTTAACGTTTTTAAAATAGCATGTTCTGGACATTTTATTTTATTGAAGGTCAAACATCGTGTCTGGTTTGTTTGTTAATTTTGCAGAAATGTTAAACATTTTGACTATATTTATTCTGGTTTACATTTTATATTTATAATTTTGCTCTAGGTCAAAACGATTTGGGTGAAATACTGCATATTTAATGACAGACCCTTTTTTCATTCGCTTTTCCGGCGAAATGTTTTTGGTATTCGTAAGTTGTTCACAAAAATTTTGACTAGAAAATTGTTGCTCTTTTATTGTTATAATAAACTTGCCAATATCACATAACCAGTATCAGACAGCGGATTATGAAACTAAATCATTTGCCATAGTTCTGGCCCATGTATTGGTCTATTTCAGCTCATGAACTTCTGGCCATTCTTTCATAAAGCATCCTTGCTAGACATAGATTTTCTGAAAAAAACAGAGTTTATGGATCGTAAAGTAGGTACAGTATTTTTATCTCACGAAACGACGCGCGCATGTGCACATTGGCATAAGCCATTGTCTCAGACGGTATCGAGTGCTCCTGCGCTTACACACACATTCACAGTGTGTTTATTCACTTGGTAACCACAAGTAAAGCGCGCGTCGCTTCATGAAATAAAAAACAATAGCGTAAATTAAACTCTGTGACTTCGGGAGTAAGTAAACTCCAAAGCAAGACATTCGTAAGATTTAAATTAGTATTAGGTACACAAGAATTCAATAAGAATGTACAGACGCAAACACATCAAGCTAATACAAACATGTCACTTTAATAGATTTTTAACTTTATCGCTGATGCATAAGGTTCAAAGTTGATTGGGAAAAAATTGTCAGTTTCAGGTAGCTTGATGTGCTGACATCTTTACATGAGAGATTTGTTAGTAATAGCAAAACCATCTTTAGGGGTGATCAGTTTCGGGTACCTATATTAGGCTATATTGCGGTGTATAAACCCCTAATCATAACTGCCTCGTCTGGTCTTGGGTGGTTACGGGTTCTTTAATCAAAGTATATTGTTATGTTAATAATGTCCATGTTTAATCATTAGAAAACCCAAAGAGGCAACCTTCCGTGCGGACCAGTGCGCAGTAACTGGCCCGCCGTTCATACGTCTCGCTTGTATACATTTTTTTGCTTATCAAGCGTTCAGCCTTTCGTCACCTTTTGTACTTATATTGTGTCCCTACAGATCCTTCAAAAAATGTTAACTATTAGCAAAGCTATTTCAAAATTGAAAGCAAGAAATAAAGGAAAGTTCAAGACCAACAACCTCTTACAAAATAATTCCAGCCTATATCTTCAATCTCAGTGTATATTTAATCAAACTAATTTAATCCCAGAACAGACTGCGAAGCGCTATGTAATCTCATAAATATGTAAGGTCAGAATAACCACAATTTCTTTGCGGTAAGGAAACGTTAGTCACATCCTAATCCTGCTAGAAATGATCGCAGAAAGCGATAAGGCCGCCCATTGTATGTTTTGTAGTGTTCAATGTCTTTTTTTTTTGTTTGGGATTTTCTCGTGCAAAATTACACAGTATGAAACAAAGTTGTTCCCGCTGTCTGTAAGCTTAAATCTTTTAAACCACGCAACGGATTTTAAAGCAGTTTCAGCAATAGATAGAGTACCTAATTCAAGAGGAAGGTTTATATGTATAAAACATGCATATTATAGTAGAGAAAAGCCGAGAAATTCAAAGATTTGTAATGTTATGTCGTTACAAACATATTTTTGTGCGCTTACATTGCAAACGCTGGCTAAACCTCACGAGATAGATCAAATTAATGTACTACGGAATTGTATATCTTAAAAAAGATCGATAAAAGATTCCGCAATGGTAAATGTTTATGTCCTAAGGATAACCCACAGTTTCTTTTACATACTCGAATTACAAAAAAAAATTGGGTTATTTACAAAGTTATTATAAACAATAAAGTATTATTTGTTATCCAATCAAATACATTAAATATGTTGTGCATTTCATGTAGATCAAAATTGCCCTTTACAGCATATCATTAAAATGAATACTTTAGAAGATATCTGAGAATTAATTAAATAGCGGGGGCAGAGCGGCTGACGGGGCGGTACGAAGTTCGCCCTTTCAGCAAATAAAGTACATATATTTAAAAATAATCCTAAACAGTAAAGGGATCTAGAATCAGATAAATCGCCAATACATTATCCAAACAGAGGTCTGTGACAAAACCTTTTTATTTTCTCAAAGGCCTAATCGTATATAGCCGATCATACTGGACCGATCACATCTATCTAATGACACAGAATAGTAGGTGCAGAAGGTCGAGGTGAAATCAGACGCACGCTCTCATAGACGCGTCGTGGGGCAATCACAAACAAACTACACAGTTGCATCGACGTTGTGAGTGCGCTTGCACTCACTGTACGTGAACCGTGTCTATGTGTGCGTGCGTTTTCGCCTTCTATGAAGCTGACCTTCTGTACCTACTTATCTATACTGTGCTTCTGCCATATAACACTCAGAATAACTATCAATTTTGATATAACAATAATGTTCATTGCACCGTAATGTTTTGATTGGCATCTCGATAACGAAATCAGTGAAATGAAACGATGCCACTCAGTCAGAAACATTAAATCGCACCAGGGTGTCCCGTAATTAATGGATAACCTCTTAAGTTGTTTCCTACATTTTGACGAGTTATGCGAACATAAATGTAAGGAATAGCTGATTTTTTTTTCGCGATTTCATGTTTGGTTCCGTAGTAAAAGTTGTTCATAATGATACGTATAATGACCCCTTAAGAGGTGTATATTCTAAGAAGAGTATACAGAGGGCTTCTGTGTTGTACCAGGTATTTTACACAAGTTCCATTAAAGTGAAATTAATGTTGTTCATATTAGTGGTAAATATTGAATCTGTTACTGGGAAGAGATGTGTGACGTTCAGAGTAATTTAACCACGGATTATTTTACAGACAAACAGACAGGGCTTACCAAACATTTGTGACGTTAATCTTCGGTGAATAATTTGTAAATCACTCAAACGTTTTGTGTTAATTTTCTGTATTTATATAATCTCAATAGATTAATACACAGTTCTGTATAAAACTGATCTGACGCAAAATCTATCTATACTAACTAATATTATAAAGAGGTATTTGTTTGTAAGTTTGTATGTAGGGGGTAATCTCTGGAACTACCAGCCGGGTTTTAAAAATTCTTCTTGCATTTGATAGCCCAATTCTTGAGGAAGGCTATAGGCTATTTAACGTCACGCTATGACTCTTAGGAGCCGAGCAAAAGCGCTATGGGGAAATGAAGTGATGGAGCAGGAGATGCGGGCAAGTGATGCAATACGACGAGATGGGTCGAGGGAATAAGAAATTTCACGCGAACGAAGTCACGGGCAGCAGCTAGTTTAGGTATACAAATAAAACTTTAATGAAATGGCAAATATAATAAACGAAATAAATCAAATTGTTATAGAAAAACTAGCTTTTATTAGCAAACCAAACGGTATGTTTTACATTGTTTAACGATGGACTACTGATAGGTAGTATGATCGTTTGATTTGTATATAATTTAATATTTTTGCTGAAGTTGTACTTACATAATTATAGTTTACAATAAACCATGAATATTCTCTAAAAGATCGCTGCATCAGCACCTACGTGTTAAAAATGTGGCTCAGATTTATATCTCAATCACTTTCATTGTGACAGTTCAACAATGTTCATTGAACCTCATATTTCAAAACTTTCTAAATCAATTTGACTGCTCAACTACCAAAAGAAATAGATTTTGAGTGCCATTCAACTGCCAAGGGCTAAAAACAATAAACTTTCTCAGATAAAGAATTTTCTCTCCTCTTTATTATTTCTCTCATCTATATTTCAAAAGTCTGGCTGCATATATCATAGTCTTACACAGATTTTAATGTGAATTAAGTTTTTTGCGGCGTTATCTTTTAGTTCCATTTCTAAAGCTTTGTCTTTTTAAATCTTTTCTTTTATTTGCACTACAATGCTGGCAGTTCTTTATGAATATAAAAGACAGGACATAAAACTTCGTGGTTGATAAGAGCATGCCACCCTATGTCCTAGGAGACTCGTTAGAGACTAGTACAATAATGATGATAAATTACAAAACACTGGTTTTATTTACTTGAAAGAACGTATTTTGTAGAGTGTAGGTATGTACAGTCAACAGCAAAAGTAGATGATGAAAATCAGAAATGCAATACTAATGAACGGAGTTCGCGTCATATATGACAGCTGTACTAGTAGTAAATGTTTGGTATAATTTACAATTACATAGGTACCTACTTTTGAATCACTTCGACGCCACACAGTTCTGACGCGAACTCCGTTCATTAGTATTGAATTTCTGATTTTCATCATCTACTTTTGCTGTTGACTGTACAACGCCAGCACATCAAGCTACCCGAAACTGTCAAATTTTCCCAATCAACTTTGAACCTTATGTGTCAGAAATAAAGTTGAAAATCTATTAAAGAAATTTGACAGATTGTAGTAGCTTGATGTGCTGGCGTCTGTACCTTATACAGTGTCAAGTTAGATTAGCTAGCAAAACACCGTAAACACCGATGATAAATGATGTCGTAACTGTACAAAACAGAAATAATCCGGGATATAAAGAGCTACCTTGAACGAAGAAAGTACCCTGGATAAGAGAACAATTCCAAAATTAAAATCATAAAAAATGGATACAACAATCAGCGTTAACCTTTGCTGAAGTTCAAGAGAAGCCTGCTGGTTCAGAAGGCTCGTGCTTAGGGCAGACAGATGAAATGCATAATTAAATATCATGAACACGGCTCCGGAAAGATCTTGACCTTGATATGTCTATATATTTTTGAAATATGTGTTTTTGCTAGGAGAAACTACAATTTATTTGAAACAAACACTGACAGACCAAATAGCCGAACACGGCATAAAAAGATAGACTTCGACTGCCACCAATAAAACTAAAATTATTTAAGAAAAATATATTATGCATGTCGATTATTATTTTCAATCGTTTACCAAATAGTTTTCAAGACTTACCGCTGACAATATTTAAAAAAATACTTTTCAAACTATTATTAATTAAAAGATATTATACCGTTAAGGACTACAGATGACAAGTCAATAGAATCCGAAATTTGTAAGTTTGACTAAGACATTGCTTATTGTGAATACATTTGCACGCCACGTTAGGGCAGGATATGCTGAAACTAATTTACTGTAATACCTTATGTACCATATTCTAGCAAATAAATACTTTGATTTGATTTGAACGAAGCAGTGAAGAATACCAGCGGGTCTGTTCTGTAAACATCTCACTGTGAAAACTTGTGTGAAGTGAGTGGTCAAATAGGTTGTCAATTATGTATCTCTACAGTTTGGCCGTCGAGAAAATGCGTTCTTGACACCTTTCAGTTAAAACAAACAAACAAATACGTGTTCTGCGAATTTGATCTTTATTAGCTACTAGCTTCTGCCGTCTGAAATTTCAGTTTTCTCCAACCCACCCGTCACATCGCCTGCCCGCACTATTACTTCGTTTTCGCTTTCGTTCTGACTTTTTTTTCTTTTTGCTCGGCTCCTAAGGGGGGTTGCGTAATGTTAAATAGCCCATAGCCTTCCTCGAAAATTGAGCTGTCGAACGCAAAAAGAATTTTTCAAATCCGACTGGTAGTTCCGGAGATTACCCCCTACATACAAACAGACTTATAATATTAGTATAGACTGGAATTGTCGCACTGACACTGAAAGGTGTCAGGAACGCATTCTCATGACAGTAAAACTGTCGTTAGATACTAACATTTCATACATCAAGCCTGTATGCCTCGAAGGGTTAGGCAAAGATGTACCTTTACAGCGTGTATCAATAAAGGCGGAAACAGACTTATAACACACCACGTTACGCGACATCAATGAAGCTTACTCATTGGTGCCGATTCTCTTGTTCACAAACTAAACTAAATTTAATTTCAGTGCATCTTTTTCTTTCTATTTCATTAAGAAAAGGACAGAAGATAAATATAAGTTTAGACCTGTCAAATTAGTCAGCGCCTGACGTAAATTCACGTATTTTTAATAGCCAATTTTTTAAGCACGTCTAAATTGTCTATGGAGTATCTTAATTTGACAGGACTAAACTAATATTTATCTCCTGTCCTTTTCTTAATGAAATAGAAAGAAAAAGATGCACTGAACTTAAATTTAGTTTAGTTTGTGAACAAGAGAATCGGCGCCAGTGACCACATTTTTGATCTCGTTGAGCTATTTTCGTCATTTGGCCAATAAGTAAGCGTGGGATGGCGTCGGGTGTTACAAGTGTGCTACAACAACTTTCTTCATATGCTCAACAACATAATAACGAAAAATTAATCATCTATCCCGTAGACAACTTCAATACCTACTCGACCAAATGTCCCATACATGTACACAGCTTATAATTTCTTAGTAATAAGAGACGAGCCTAAGCGGGTAGTTGGGTAATGGCCCTTTGTACACACAATTTTTACTTACCGTAAAAAACTACGGCTTATTGACGACTACTATAATGTTTCAAGTTTTTAAATTATTGTATGCCTAAAGGCGGGTCATTTTTTTTATTCAAAATTTCGTAAATAACATCTTAACAGCTATACGCCAATGCAATGTTAGGTACTGCTACAAAGATACACATACATCTAACTTACTCATAAATACAATTTAAAATACGATAAAAAATACAAATAGAATATAATTAAAAATACAATTAGAAATACAATTAAGAACACAATTTAAAATAAAATTAATAATACAATTTAAAATACAATTAAGAATACAATTTAAAATACAATTGCAAATACTATTAAAATCACTACTCAACATTTGCAATGCACTTCAATGCTACTTCTGTGAACTTCATCAGGCTGCAGTGAAATATATCTACCTCCCTTGATATAATATTCAACAATCTTATGGCGCGTGACAAGGGGGCAAACTTGTTCAGGCTAGTCCTAGAGGATGGCTCCAGCAGCGTTCATAGATGTACTTCACTTTATAACATGTAACACCACAGGCTGTGTACTACAATACCTAAACAATTTGAATTTGAATTTACTTACTGTGTGTAGGCACGGTCGTCAGGGCTGTAAAGTAAGGTAAGTTATCGGCACTGGTATAAGACCGTATGAATCAAATTCCCACCTAATGTGGCAATGTTTTAATGCAGTACGCCACGCCACGTCGGCGTCGTGACGCGTCGTGACGCGTTACTTCAACGCCGGCTGTCGCTGAAAACCAGCGCTGGGGCTTCTTTTTTTTGTGTTTATGTTCTTTTTTGCGTCATGTTCACCGCAAATAAACGTCTTTTCTTTCTTTTCTTTCATTAATAAACAATGGTGAAAGAAAGAAAATACGTTTATTTGCGGTGAATATAAACACAAAAAGAAGGTAAGGGAAAGATGCGTCACATCCACGCAAAACGGGTATCGCTCAGCATAATGCTGCGACCCTATGCAAGACAGAGCCAGCGCTGGTTCTCCATCCAGCGTTGGTATTCTCCATCATTATATTTATTCTGCTACTTGTACGACGAAGATCAGAGCAAAATTTAATTTTGCAGAAAAATAATTTGATTCCTACGGTTTTACCCCAGCAACAATCTTACCCCAAGATACCTTATGGATCACTATGGAAGCTTGTGTACGAACACCCTTTTTCTACAGTGCGGTTTATATATGCCGTACCGTAACGAAACCGTGGCGTGTAGAAAGGGCCTTTTTTATGGATGGGAAATCATCAAACGACCCCTCCCACTCTGGGTGGAGCGAAAGTGAGTGTCAGACTCTTACTGACTAAAACCCATCCGTGTTCCTTCCTTAGCCCTTTATGTTCCGGGGTAGCGGTAACCCTTTCGGACAATCCCGCACCCGTAGAAAGAGCCTTAGAGTAATTTTATTGTGAACCAAACCTCCAATTTACAACCTACAAACATACCATTACACAACCACCTAGAATCTAAGTACTCAAAACGCGCAGAACCTATCCTCGTTAGGATCCAATCACCTACCTCAGGCAATCCGGATTATCGCTGGGTCTCTGTAAGCTAAATAGAATGTTACACGGATACATACCTATGATTTTCAAATGTGAATTCGTCAAACTAGGATGCCGACTTCCTTTGACATTTTCGATGCGAGTGCGTCGTCCGATTTGGCTTTGATTAGACCAAATTTTTTGAAAATTGATAATTATAAGGTTTTAATTTGATGTTTTTAACTCCCTAACCTCTTAAACGATTAAAAACGAAAATTAAGTATCTTCCAAAAGCTTACTTATCACATTAATCACATCACACTATCACACTAATATTATGAAGGCGAAAGTTTGTGAGTGTGTGTGTGTGTTTATATGTTTGTTACTTCTTCACGCTCAAACACCTGGACCAATTTTGATAAAATTTTGTATGGAGGTAGCTGACACCCTGGATTAATATATAGGCTAGTTTTTACCCCGATATTCCGATGGGATCAACACTTATGCGAGTGAAACCGCGGGGCGCTGCTAGTGCTCCATAAATTGATTACCTTTATACAGGGTCAAATTAAATTAGCTAGCAAAACTCTGTAGACGTGATGGGTATCTAGGGGTCTACTCCCTAAGCACGAAGTCCGTCGTTTCGGCCTTCGTTACGGGCGTTTCCTACTCCCTATGACCTACGGACGGATGATTCGTTCGGGGCCCGAGCGAAGAATGAATGACAACGCGATTTGACTGTTGTCCCTACTCCCGATGTGTTTTTGCCCGTCCGAACAGTTGACCATGACACTGGTTTTGACGGATATTTATGTCAGTTGATACGACATCAAAATAGTTCTCGTGCTGTCAACGAAAGTTACTAAAATAAAAGAATTTCAAACTATGGCTGCTTTTTTAATTATTGAAGAAGCTTTACAGGAGGAGCGGAGGCAACGTTGATTTTATTTACGCCAAAACTTTAGGTTGGCGAGTATTCCCGACTTTGAGTTCATAGGGAACTACTCTCTCGGGAATTATTCGGGGACTTAAGTGCGGATTTAATACCTCTTTTGCCTCGACACATACCCCGAAGTGGTGTTGATCCAAGAATGAAGGTAAGGACATATTAAAGATTCTGCAACTTATTGAGCTGTAATACCAATTTGTCCCACCCATTTTTTGTTTACTTTTAGATCCTCACCCTTTACCGCTCCTCGACGGACTTAGTTAAACTTCCCATTGAGTTAAGGGAGTTGCACAGGTTTTCCCATAGCCGTTTTGAGCGAACTCTCCCGTTGGCCCATTGGCTCGCGGATTATTGAAGAGTGCCGCCTTCAATAATCCGCGAGCCAATTCTTGGTTCTCACCCATAAAATCAAGAAGGGCCTCAATTTTCTCGTGAGTTGCTGCAGCAGTTGGGGCTATTTTACACAATTAACCATGGAATGAAAAGCTAATTAGAATACAGAAAACTTCCACGCTAAGGAAGTTTATGAACTTTTTTAAAATCACTTTAAATAATCATTTAATGGGCTTTTTAACATACAATGAATAAAGCACACTGTGTACAAAATATATAAATGGCTTTGCGACTGAAAGTCGCGGAGGACTGCCGTTGTACGTCCGTATACGTTTGCGATCGGGGTTCTCTCTCTCTGTCGCCCGCGTCGCTTTTGCTGCGCTACTCGCTAGCAGCTAGGTGCGCTACTCGCTAGGAGCTAGGTGCACGGGCGGCGGAATGGCACTGCGTAGCAGCCTGTTTTTTTATATTCCGTGGTAGCAACAACATCGTACTTACTATAGCCATAGAAAAATCCGTGCTATACTTTGACGTTTCATTTGAAAATTTCCTTCAAAAAGTAAACAGGCAAAGGTATCAACAGGATGATGCTGGTTTCCGGACAAAAATGGCAAAAATAATTAAAATCTATATTTAAATACATAATAAAAATTATATTTTAAAAAATGTGGTAATTTTCTAACGACAAAGTATTAATTTTTGTTTAATAAGCTAGAAAACTACAAAATAAGTAAATCGGTAATCGACCGGTAAAATAGCGCAACTCTATTGCTATGCGTCTTTCGTTCACGAATATTGTCTATGATTCCGTTTGGAACTGATGAATCCGAAATCGTTAGGGAGTAGGGTTCAGTCCGACGTATCGGACTACTGTCGGACGGGCTCGTTACTTCGTTGACGGACCTAAACACGATACATTTTTTTGAGGTCAACTGCAGTGTTGTTACTTGAACTATGAGTGAAGAAAATCTGTTTTCTTTTGTTTTATCGTCTTTAGATCTCGATACCCACCACGTATGTGAAGTTTACACACAAAAACATTTTTTTTTAAACTGATATTTCAATAGAGTACACTAACTGCGGTCAATGACCCCCACAAAAAACACTTCAAAAACCGAGTGTGCTTATGACCACACGACTGAAGTGAAACTTCAAACGTATTTGGCTGTGAGAGGAAGAGAGAAAGAAAATGTGCGCGCGCACTGCTTTCTCTTGCTTATATCCCCCACTCAACACCCGTTCGCCTCGCCCGATTGCACTTTTCGTAATGCGTTCGCCAGCTTACTCCCCAAGTCAAGCGTGCGTAAAGAAGTTTCACTTCAAAAATCATCAAATAATTTATTTTTGTTTTATTATGTTTAGATATCTATACCAATCACGTCTGAGGTTTCGCTGGCCAATTTAACCAGACCCAATATAATTTAAAGATTTGAAACCATTCCTATAAATCAGGATCAACTACCAACTTCGCAGCCACAATACATTATCTAATTGCAATAAAACCGTTCCAGACCATTACCCCGATTTATCTACAATTAGTGATCATTAAATCAGTAGTTAGTTCTACCGGTAACCGCCATTATCAGGTAACGAAGACCACTATGTCTTAATGGGAAAATAAATTGTAGCCATTAGTAAAATAGTGCTTTTGTGGTACAGCCAACCGCAAGCCCAGTTTAAAAAGGCCTTTATTCCGTAGCAGATAAGGGCGGGTTTTTTATTTCAACTGTATCGATAGTGTGTGTTGACAATACCTGATGTTTTTAACAAGGTACATAAACCTTCAAAGAGCAATTTTTAAGGAACAAAGGTAATTAGGCCTTTGATTCGAAAGCTTTTTATTTTTTGGGAATCCGAAATGTGAATACTATTTGAGTGGTAGAATGTCATGCCAAATTAGATCATGATATGTATTTTATTAGGAGCAGTGGTGGCCAAGTGGTAACGGCCGCGACTTACGAGTTGTAGGTCGTAGGTTCGAATCCAGACAGGCGCTTTCCTTTGTGTAAATTATTCCATCATCACTGCTCTCAAAACAGTGAAGGAAAACATCGTGAGGAAACCGGCATGTCCTAGAACCAAAAAGTTCGAAGACATGTGACATCTGCCAACCCGCACTGGGCCCGCGTGGTGGATTACGGCCCACTCCCTCTCACCGAGAGGAGGCCTGTGTCCCAGCAGTGGGAACATTATAGGCTGATTATGGTGTATTTTATTAGTAGGGGGGGCTCCTGGCTAATAGCAGCCCCAAGGGTCGATAGAAGGTCAAGTTACGCTTGCCGCTTTCGGTTCATGGATGGGTAGCATCTATTAATAATTATCGAGACCCTCCGTCCCTCGGAAAGCACGCAAAGCCGTTGGTCCCAGCTGATTCGTAGATCTTTGACAGCAACTGGGTTGCGGAGGTCTGATAGGCAGTCGCTCCATGTAAAATACAGCTGCATCCAGTTAGACTGGAAGCCAACCCCAACGGAAAAGGCTAGGCAGCTTGATTGATGTTTTTACTATCGTATTGTTGGATAAAATCTTCTCTTTTCTTGATCATTTTCATATTTCGTTATGAATCAACAAACCACATAACTCGAATCGAGACATAATTCTACTGTAAATTCACTCTGCAACAGTTAGCTAATAAGTCAATACCTATACTAACTGTAGTCAGCTTATCGGCTTGATTCCTTATCAAGTAAGTATTAATTAGCTATAATATAATGTATGTATGTATGTGTGTATGTAATATGTTTGTAAGTGCTTATTCACTAATCAGCAATTATCGGATTCTCTGTGGTGGAGAAGCCTGTTCTATTTAGGTAGATACATAATAGTACATTATGATACATGTGTGTTAGATTGATCATTATACCCGAGGCGGTATAAGGAAGCTGAGTGTATTATTATCAATGCACACGCGTTTCATACGACGGTTTTCAACACACTTGCAAGGAAAAAAACAGACTTGTATTGTTAAATAATTAACTTGTATAGAAAATAGCGCGCTGGTTTTGTTTTTCCGCGCGCCGCGCTTGCGATGCGCGCGCAGGTGAAAATAAAGGCACTGACACGAAGATAATACAGAATGTACTCTATCTACGCACTAACAAAACCGCTAAACAGCCTATAGAAAAAATATAATAAACACAAAATAATTTTTAGACTGATCATAGTGTTGTCGCATGTCAAATTGTAGTTTAGTTAGATTAGAATTAGAAAGTACTATTGGCATAGAGAAATATACATTAGTTCGTTGAGAATCAGCAATAATAGAACGCCAGTCAGGGTCTTTTATATATGTATGTTCCGGGAGGTATGGTTCCGGGAGGGACCACGGACAATTTAAAGTGATTGCGCAGTGGTAGACCGCGAAATTCAAATCTTACGTTTTTTGCAATTTGCAGGTCAGTATCAGGTTGTATCTTGATTAAAATATGATTCACGACTATAAATAGATATGTATTTACAGAAGTATAGTCATTAGAATCATTAGAATATACCTATCTTTAAATTAGATTTGTTCTAAGAACTTTTCCATAAGAGATTTGGTCTTATGGAACAAATCGAATATTATTATGGACCTAAAAGCGGTTCAATAAGAGCCACTTCACGAGCACGTGAACGTACATATATTTGGCTCGCAGACAACAGACACGGTTTTTCCCAATCTTTGTTTTTTGTTTTCCCACTACTGGGCAGTTGTTTTCTCCCTTACTCCCTCATATTTCTATATAAATGACGTAAGAATAAATCATTTTTTGGCTTATGTTTAACTTATTACCAGATAAAGTAAAATATAACATCAAAAAACACTTTTTACTGCCAAAAATAGTAAATGATCACCAACATTAAAACTCTATTTTATTGTAAAATACCTAGGTAAAGGTATTTGTGTTCTCATTTGCTCGCTCTTGCATCCTATGTCGACGGAGCCCCGCAAGTAACCTAACCAAACCTAACCTTGGGGTACCCAGCTAGAACTATTGTAATTTTAGACAAAATTTTTTGGTGTTCAATATATATTTTTTGGTGATCATTATATTTAACCCCTTTTTCTTTCAGGCACATCATTATCCAAAGAATGCCTCTTCGTCATCTAAGCTCGTAACGCCGCACCGCTCGCGCCGCTCGTAAACCATGTCTTGGTTTGAGTCTTAATCTTTATGTGTAGAAGAAGTTCCAGGAAATCAAACGAACGCAGCGCTTCATGGCATAAAACCGCGACGCAAGAAAGTTTCCATCCTCCTCACAATGAACTTCCAAGTATTTCACGCGAAGTCGTAAAATTCCACTTAAGGAAAGTTTGTTAAACTTGCTGCAAGCGTAGAGCTGGCAACCTGACACTTTATTATGTAGTTTTATTTACTTTTACATCAATATTTAAGTATTCTAAAGCTGTCTTACAAAATTGTATTGACATTTGTGGTGATGATCGATTGAACTTTCTATAATTATTCATTCGACAAAGTTATCAATTTAATTAAAATTTAGAGCAAAACATCGAATCAATAGCACTATCGAATACTTATACTAGGTGACAGGTACAGACGCCAGCACATCAACCTACACCTAACTGTCACATTTTCCCAATCAACTTTGAACCTTATGCTTCAGTGATAAAGTTGAAAATCTATTAAAGAAATTTGACAGATTGTAGTAGGTTGATGTGCTGGCGTCTGTACATCGACGCGCATACTTTAATCCATTCGCTACGGCGATAAAAACTACGATTATTAGCCAAGTGCTGAACTTTTCGTCGCGAACGTCAATAGGCGTCCTCCGCACCTCATTAGGATAATATGGAACGCCGATTTATTATATATTTGTATTTAAAAAACAATGTGCATATATTGCAAGTATAATTTTTTGCGACTTGTTTTTGCCAAGATAAAAGCAATTAAAAAAAAAACGCCGATGGGCGTACTTCGCACCTAAATATTAAATCAAAAAACGCCGAAAGGCGTCCGCCGTAGCGAATGAAAAAAAATCAGCTGTTTCATAGTAAAATTGCAATACCTACGCGGTCCAAATGTATGGAAGCCTTGTTCATAAAAAAAATACTCCACAAAAAAACTATTTTTATCAACCAAGAGAGGGTCGCTAACAAAAGACATTTTTCATGAAAGATTTAACTGCATACAAAAGGGACTCCCCATATTGACTTTTAGCAAAAATCTTTTGAACACATGTAGGTATGTATAAATATCAAAACCAGCTTTTGGTCCTTTGTGGTCCTTTCAAGGACCGAATGGGCCTCTAAAGGGTCATTTATTAGACGGACCACAAACTACATGACTTCGGACCTCTGGGCGGGTAGTTCTGACAAGTTCGGTTACAAGTTGCTTTAGAATGGAGAGTCCTTGTATTTGCGAGTTATTTCAAAAGTTCAGGAAGTTTCCTGTTGTAGTTTAGTTAGAAGGCAAAGTGGCTGATTTATGTAAGAGCTTTTTGGATAGTTTGTTGATTTGTTTTTTGTGTTAACTACAAACTACCTATTACTGCATGAAAGCACTAAATAAGTAAATAATAGTTATATCAGGAGCCGAGGGGCTCGTGGCTAAACAATAATAGCCACACGGGTCGAAGGTTAAGCTACACTTGCTGCGGTGAGTTCATGGATGGGTGACCCCTCCGTGCCTCGGAAAGCAGTTTAAGCCGTAGGTCCTAGATGTCGGTCATTCGTAGATCTTTGACAGTCGTTACGGGTTAGAAACCCAATAGTCCGACCATCAGTCTTACCAATGAGTATCGTTTTACCCAGTATCTCACCGTATAAAATAGTGGTATTCGGCTGCATCCCGTTAGACTGGAAGCCGGCCCCAACATAGTTGGGAAAAGGCTAGGCTGATTGATAGGCTTCAACACGTCATAATTCTCGTATGGCCCCAACACGCGTAACATGACCACATCTCCTCTACGAAGAATTGACATATCTCTTTCAATACAAAGTAAAATTTCTTTCCTTCATTTTCGATATCTCGTCATAGAAATCTTTCTACAATCTGTCATTTTGTCTTTCATTTCTTCCGTTTCTACGCCATACTAAGGTGTTACTACAAGGGGCCATGTCTATACACACCAAGGCAACGCCATTACTATAAATTGTGTAAAAAGTTCGTAACCTCCTAAATTCAAAATGGCGTGTCACTGGTCAAAAGAAATGTCAAAATGTTAGGAGATTACGACTTTTCATTATGTACGAGATAAAAATCCAAATACCTACGCAAAAAATACAATAGTTTCAGTGGCACGCCATCGGAAAATCATAACGACGCCTTATTTTCAATTAGGAGATTACCAAAACTGACATAATCTGTAATTACGGTGCCAAAGAACGGCAATTTAAGGCAACAAAAGAACCCTAATGCGTTACACACTTTCAATAACATTCTGAATCATTTTGAAGGATATTGCTAATCCATTGCTTCATATGTTCGAAAAAATTGTTTTCTCAACAACGTAAATAACGCAATGAATGTTGTTGAACTGTGAAAATGAAAGACATTGCTACTGCAGTTAGTGTGTAACGCAATTACCCCGCTGGTTAGTGCTTTAAAAACGTATGTAAACACCATAATGAGGTCCATATTTACCACAGTTACAACCAGCTTTTAAAAACACATAATATTAAAATTATGCCTCACCCAAATACGCTCAAAAGATTTCCATCTGAAACTTTTCCTTTTGTTATCCAAACATTGCAAAATCCCCTCCAGACATGTTATAACATAACATGAGCAAGGCCATTTAACTGCAAGTGTAAAGCAAGCGAGAGCAACTAATTAAACAAGTGCAAACATGTCCGAAACTACGTGGCCGTACTAAAAGCAAATGTAGAAGGACTACTCTTGAAACTGGGGCCTAATTCACTATGACCACCTAATGATTTCTTACTTTGAAACCACGTCAACTTGTTTAAATATCGATACCCAACACATCCAAGAAGTTTACACAAAGAAAACTGATATTATTTCAATTGACTACACTACCTGCTGGTTGATAGAGGTATGAAGAACAGGGTGTAAAGTTCACTCATACTCTATACAAAAGGGAGGATCCTCCGACAAGACGGGTGTAGTGTCTGGCGGGCAACTGCCCAATGATGCATGTCGGGCCGTTGTATCTATGCTAGTTGCGCGGTAAACTCTGCTTGCAAGATGCCGGATTTTGTGTGACGTCAGTATGACGCGTTTTTCGCATGTGGCGTTGTAGATACCGCTACCCCAATAAAAACTCATTTTTTTTTAAATAATTATTTAGATATTATCACGTTTGCAGAGTTCGTTAGCTAATTCAATTCGTCCCTGTATACGTGCTAAGGCAATTTTTTTCAGGTTAGATAATATGCATGCAAATATCTTCCTCACCAACATCAGTAACAAGTGGTCCTTCTAGTCCCCTCTTTAGATTGTAACGTTGTCAGGTCCAAACGAGCTTTCTTTATGATACTGTCGGCAAAATTTATAGCTGTTTTGGATGTACAGTTCTAACTATTATAACTAATTGGTATACAGAGCTGATAAGGTAGGGCTGAAACGCATGTGGAGGGCAAATGGAGCCACTTATGATTAAGATCAAAGATACGAGTATATTTATCTACGTAACAAGTAACAACGTTTTTATTTTTTCCTTCCTTTCTCTATAAAAGTTTCTGAAAGAGTTAGCTTATTGCCAACATTAAAACAACCAGTGTCACAGTAACGAAAATATCATCCAAACGAGTGTTATAATGTTGTACTTTCATTTCATCATGCAACGCGTTTTCAAAAAAAGAATATTATCATGCACGCGCGTTTCACTACCACAGCGCCGTAATTTAAAAAATAACTATAAATATACCATAAACGGCTAAGTAGGTAACTATAAGTATAATATTAAGTATAATATTAAGAAATCATCCAATAACTTCTTTCTTTATATTAAGGGGAACACACTTCATTCGCGTTTCCTTTAATCAACACTTGCACTGCAGTTTAACACACTACACCAAACTAATAGAACTCAAACCGTCTTATTACAAAACACGATCTAAATTTAGTACTGGGATTATTACTAGGTTTAAACCATGACTAAATAAAACGTTATTACAAAATTAAGTTTATCACTAGTTCATGAACTATATATGGTACTAAAGTTAGTCCGCCGAGACCCCTAGTTTAACCATGGACTTAACATTGGTACTAATTTATTTGAGTTATCGTTGATTATTATTGTGTCTTTTTATTTACAAATCGTAAAAAATGGATAGGATTTGGAGGATTTTGATATGCTGGAGACGTCTCGGCGATCTTACAGACATCGTCATCGTGTAAATTCTTTTGAATTGAGTGATGAAGATTTAAAAAAATATAAGTATAGGTTCACAATACGTTTTGGGGAAAAAAATTTTTACGTGAGGATTTGGTCAGTTTATCCTACGACCGATCCTATATTCTTCCACTCTTTAGTTTTCTGCATGTTTATTGACGTTTTCGTGGACTTAAATAAATAAAAATAAAATAAAAAAGCCTTTTAATTCCATTAGCATTACATAACAATATTCCATTTAATCTTTATCATGCGAAAAACTAGCATTGATTCCATGTGTTATACACAAAGAAAATATATAAGTAGGTATATATATATTTTTTTTATATATAAAATTCTATTTCTGAGATAACGTTTACAAAAAAATAGTTAATAGATAGAAATTCATAACAAAATAATTTAAATTACATAATCCATTTTTTGTTAAAACATGCAAAAATTATAAGTTATAAAATCATGACATTAGGTACCTAATATGGAAAATTATGGTAACGTGTATGAGTAACTAATAATAGTGACTATGCTAATTGGACCCCTTTTCGGGTAAAGGCCTCCTCCAGAGAATGCCAATTTTCTCGGTCTTTAGCGACCTCTGTCCAGTCTTTTCCTGCGATTGCCTCTACTTCGTCTTTCCATCTTGCTTTCGGTCTACCTCTACGTCTATATCCGTGAGGGCCTCTCCATAATGTCGCTGTCTTCGTCCATCTCTCATCTGTACAGCGGGCCACGTGTCCTGCCCATCTCCATTTTAAACTTCTAGCGAACGATAGAGCGTCTATTACTTGAGTTTTTTTTTCTTATTAAATTATGTCGTACTCTGTCCTTTAGTTTGATATTTATGGAACTGCGTTCTAGTGCTCTTTGACATGTTGCAAGTTTTCTACTGGTTGTGGAGTCAAATATCCACGTTTGGCATCCATACGTAAGGCAGGGTAGGAGGCATGAGTCCATCACTTTCTTTTTCAATTGTAAATTCATGTTTGATTTCATTTCGTGGACTTATCTTTTATAATAATTATGTGCTGAATGAGCAATAAGCTCACGTAATATTTCCTGCAATAATAAGAACATCCGCGTTAGGTACCTAGTCGAAATAAGATGAAACAAAGCTTTGTTCACCTAATGTAATAATTTGAAATTTATGTTTTACTAGCTTATTCTTAGAACTCCAGTTTTCACCCCTTTTTTTCTTTTGTTGTTCCATTTTTTAGCTTGCTCACAATTTAATCGGACACAAAAACTGACGAACACACCAACTAACAGACTGTTAATAACAGAAATACTAAGAATAATATTAAGGAGTGCATTTATTTATTCAAAAGGACGTAAACATTTGCTTCAAAGACGCGGGCTGTCGCCGAATGTAATTCATTCCATTTCAAGCTAGAGGTGTTAAAAAAATATGACAACTTGATTATAAAAAGTGCGTCAAAAGTACAAGTTGTGCTTGTTCAATATATTGTAACCTAAACAAAGAACGATTTATGACATATTTTAAAAATCATAAATAATTATTTAATCAGTTCGACTGTTATTATAATATAAATATTTAGAGAAACAGAACGTTGCTTCAAATAAAGCCTGTACGAACGAATGAAAGAATGCCATTTTTGCTTCTTATCTGTGGATATTATTTGAACCATGGACCTTCTTTGGTACTAACAGATCCTCAGATAGTCTTCGTTTTGTAATCTGGACCCATTTTGGTCCTGGTACTAACTTTAATACCGTCACAATCCTAGACCTTTTAGTCTTGGTTTAAACCAGTACTTAAGCGTTTTTTTGTAATAAGACCGAAAAGGTTTTACCCTTTTTAGTTTTTGCACTAGATCAGTGTGGTCAATGAGTTGGATCGCCTCGACATTCACATGATGATGAAGTTTGATTACACTACTAAGTACCTTTTCAACACACTTGCTCGTAAAATGGCTCTTAATGCACAGATTTTAGATCCATAATGCAGTGTATTACAAACGCGTGCTTTTTCTTTACGTTACGGTACTTGTGCTTTATTTCCACAGATAACTATTTAATTTACTAGTCGGAGGTCGGAGAAGTGCGTTTTTTTTTTAATCTCTTCAAAGAGACTTCATGCCAAAAAGAATCCGCGAGCCAATTTTACTTTTTTTTTTAAATAGTCTGAATTGTCCTTGGTCCCAAGATGAACTAAAATTTATTTACCTTAAGATGAATGCGCAGTTGCAGCCCACGAAATTAAATTTTTCTAAAGTTTTTTGCATTTTTCAGGTCAGTGTCAGGTTGTATCTTGGTCAAAATATGATTCGCGACTATAACAGATACGTATTTACAGAATTATAATCATTAGAACCATTAAATACATCTTTCTAAGTTAGATTTGTTCCATAACAACAAATCTCTTATGGAAAAGTTGTTGGAAAAGTTCTTAATTCTTTAAATACATATCTATTATATAAATATACATTTTGATCAAGATACAACCTGATACTGACCTGCGAATTGCAAAAAACTTAAAAAAAAAAAAATTCGCGGTCTACCACTGCGCATTCACCTAAGGGTGCATCCACACATAGCGAGGCATGTGCCGCAAATGATTTTTTTATATGTATGGTTGCCTCAGGCTGAGGCATCTAACATACAAAAAAAAGCACTTGCGGCGCATGGCTCGCTCTGTCTGGATGCACCTTATAATTTTCCGTCGTCCCTCCCGTAACCAAACGGAAAAGACCACTGGCGTTCTATTATTGCGGATTCTCACTGAATTAATGTATATTTCTCTATGCAAATAGTACTTTCTAATTCCATACTAATTAAACTACAATTCGACATACGACAACACTACGATCAGTCTTAACATTATTTTGTGTTTATTATATTTTTTCTATAGGCTGTATATCGGTTTTGTATTTGCCTTTAAGAAAAAAAACGCGCGCCGCGCTAGCAATGCGCGCGCAGGTGTAGGAATGACCATTACTTACTCTATGGGTAAACCTGCGCGCGCACGTCAGCGCGGCGCGCGGAATGACAAACCAAGCCCGCCATTTTCCATACAAGTTAATATTTAAGAATACAAGTCTGTTTTTTTCCTCACAAGTGTGTTGAAAAACGTCGTATGATACGCGTGTGCATTGATAATTAAACTCTCGGCTACCTTATCGCGCTCGCCTGCGGCTCGCGCGAATAATACCGCCTCGAGTTTAATGATCAACATAGCACACATGTATCATAATGTACTATTACCTAATACTATTTAAATACCTTTATACAACAGTCGCAAATTAAAACCTATAAATTAATCAATTTCGGCAAACATCGAAAAGTCAATGTAGACTTAAAAATATATTAAAGACAAAGTCTGTTTTCCATGGTAAACATTCAAAGTAGACAAATGAGTCAGTCTTCTCACTTATAAATAGACGGTGTGAACAGACAAACTGGCGGAAGTTGGCAGAAAAACAAATCACGAGTGACAAATAAATTAAGGGTAAAATACTCATAATCACAGAATAAACCAGCGACAAGTCTAATGCGGCCACAATGAGCAGACCTCTGTCAACAAGACATAAAAAACGCGCAATGTATGCACGACAACACATTACATGCCCAGTATAAGCTGACCTGTCAATGGTACGGAAACCACGAATAATTATTAGTGATTAAACGAACTTACCTGTAAGTGAAGTTCTACCATAATTATATGATAGCCTCGTCCGAAGAGATTAGCATTGTACACTTGTAGTAGCACATATAATGTCGCCTCTTTATGCACTTTAGTTTAAAACTCCTTAAGGTTTTTTTCTTAAGACGGATGCCTTATTCTCGCTGTCAGTTTGCCGTCAATGCTTCATTAAGTTCAGAGCTGTAACGACACTTAACAGATATTTTACTACAAGGGGTCTATTGAAAGGTAAAGGGGAGGGTGGGTTGCTAATCTCTTCGGACGAGGCTATCATATAATTATGATAGAACTTCACTTACAGGTAAGTTCGTTTAATCACTAATTATACTTTAGCCTCGTCCTCGAGATTAGCATTGTACACTTGTAGATCTTGAGAGATTATAGTAAAATATCAAAAAAAGAATAAAGGTACTTGTACCTAACTCAATCAAATGAAAGAATAATACCACTTATAGTTATTATTCTTTTCACACCTTAAACACAATCTTTTAAAAGATTTCAAATTAACTGACCAGTGTCAGTTTCTTTAATTATACTAGATCTCTGAAATTCCACTTAACGCTCGTGTTTTATATCAAACTGCTTAACTTTTACGAAAATACCGCAGTACGATTTTTTTTTTTTTAATGCTTTCTTGTATATACCTATGTATTTATGTTTCTTGTTAAATCAAGGTATGAACAAATTAGGTAGCTTTGCGGGGAAATGATCTGGTTAATTCTAAAAGAAAAAGCCTAGGCAGTAAGAATCCTGGATATTTTAATAGGATCAGGGATTTTGGATTATTTCGTTTCGAAAAATAACAATATTTTGAATTGTAATGTTTATACTTCATGAAGTACTAGGGCGAGTAATGTATACTAATTAAAATCATTTATTTTTAAATTCCTTTTGATACCAGTAATCAGTGGTAGGTATGTTATTGTTGTAGCGAAAGCCGTTACAAACAAAATGCCTATTTATTCTTTAAAAGAAGTAAGCCCATTGCTTCAGATAGTAAACATACTGTTTAAAAGAGTCTTCAGAGATCGATGTCAACATATCTATGGGAAGCTCTTCGACAATAAAGATGCCCGAATAATAAGCTGGCAACAGCGATAACTGGCATCTGCCAATGTATTTAGTGACTGCTGGAGTGAGAGGGAATGAATTATTTACTTTGATCAAGAACAGGATACTACGCAGGTATTAGGCCTATCGGAGGTAAATATCTAATAATCTATAAGTAATCTATTTATATATTTCAGACAGTCGACAGACCTTGCTTTGCGAGAAGGCCTAAACTAGGAGTGTCAAAGCTTTTTATATACTTCTTGAAAGGCCCAATCTTAGAACCCACTCGCATGTCAAGATGAATAAGTTCATCTTGACTCAGCGTCTGCAACGCCATTCTCAGCTGAATGAATAATTGAATATACTTAATAATATAAAGCGAATACAAATAAATACCCTGCACAACAACAAAATTTCTTTGTTGATGTTTATGTGAAGATGAGGGGATTGTAGGTACCCGCCTATGCGGTTTTAATCGTACATCTTTACTCCCAACACTCCGCAGTTTCTGTCAGATCCGCATAGACAGAGCCCCCCCCCCCCCCCCCAGTAGTTGAGGCAAGGGAAATATCTCAACATAACAATATAAATTCATTTATATAGAGTTTTCTAAATGGAATTTATACCTACCCACCAAAAGAAATGTGATTCATATACATTTGCGTTCTGATTTTTTATCAAAAATTATCTATTCAATTACTTGGTATAAGTACTTATATCAAATCATATTCAACATGGACTGGTAGGTAAATGCAGTCCTATTAGATAGGCGTGCAAATTTTCTTACAGTGGTTTAGTACCCTGTACCCTGAAATATGTTAAGTCATTTTTTTTAGGGGGAAAGCTGATCTATAGATTTAATGTATCCTTTATATATCCCAGATATATGCAAGTATTACCTAGAAGGTACCATATAACTTTTATTAAAAGCTAAAGCTGATAAAAGTTTCATCGCATCAATGTTTCAAATACATGAGTTGTGTTTATGGACTGTTCCACAAAAGCCAACCGATTAAATGGTGTCTACCATTTAGTACATACACATAGAACCATGTGAGCGTAGGAATTTTACCACTGGGAAGATTATAGTAGACCAAAATGGTATCTAATGTGACCATATAAATCGTAAGAACTTTCTTAAGTGTGAGCATAACTGCTAAACAGTAATCCGTACTCATACTATATTTTAAAAATTAATGATCGTTACTCACGTATTATTACAAAAAAATAAAATATATTTTTCGTATTTAACATAGTTTACAAAAAAAATATATATATTTTCCGAATTTCAATTAAACGTTTACCCTTTTCTTTTTTGTATTGATTTAATATAAACACACTGTGAAATAGCGTATATTGTTAGCCAGTTGTTACTAACAGAATAATCAATTTCTTCTTAACTAACAGAATAATCAATTTCTTCTTAAGAATACTTTCGATAAGGTAAGATTAATTTAATTAGATGGGAATGAGAATGGGATCTCATAATATATGCATGATTAATATCCATGTGGGCATTTTCCTAGCATGTGCCACGAAATTATGGTTATATCGAAAGTTATCCGTGACCAAAGCTTATGAAGATGGGATAGTTTAACAGCATAGCGTACGGGATTTAGCGGCTGCTGTTGAAGAGCGTCTGCTACGAAACTGTCGACAGAACCACAGCGCGTGCGGGTTCATCGGCGCTGGCACTGTACTCCAAGTTGTCGCTGACGGCGGCGCATATAGCGGCGCGGAGCTCAGGGTCAAAGTAAACCTTACCAGTATTTTGCAGCAGTGGGATCAGTTTTAATTCTGTTCCATTTGCGAATGCTTTTGCATCGCTATGTGTACCAGGTAGTTCATCTTTAAACAAGAGTTTATTGATTTTGTTTACTGAGTTTTCAGCTATTCTTTGGAACTGCTCGTATAAAGTTAGATATCGAATAGTTTTATATTGTGTATCACACAATTTTTTAATTAAATTCAGAACTTCGTTGATTTTAAGCATATCTTGATAGCAACAAAGTGATGGTTTGACTGAGACATTACAGAATCAGCAAGTCTCTGATTATCAAAATGAACTCTCTAACAATATCGTTCAGTGCAGCCAATGAATAAAAACAAATTACCTTAAATTTCAGCATTCAAAAAAGGCGTATCGATCAAACAGGTAATAAGTACTACCAAAAGATCTTTCTGTAACTCGCACCCATCTAGACCATCAGACAGAAGTACATACCGAATTGCTTATTCCATATTTTATTGCAGGATTTCGATATTGCAGGATCCATTCTTAAAACCTCGAAAGCAACTTCGTTACTCTAGGGGATTGTCTTCTGTTACAGATGTGGGCACAGTCTTGGTCGTAGATATCAAAGCAGACTCTTTCCTTTCCTTGTTGTCAGCGACTGCGGAATCACCGGCCGAGTCACTGACTCGTCGTTAGTTCTCGACCAGGGCCGCCAGAAGACGTCTGTGTCCTAGTCTTGGCAAAACTATGACAATGTCAGACGCTAAAAGCTCATCTGGAATTAACTGTCAATTGTTCCAATAGTTACGTACCTATACTACTGTAGTATGGTAAAGATTCCTGCTTGAAATCGAAGGTATTACCTATAGATAAATATGAAATAATCGATTCTTTGACCAAATTTCATGTACATTAAAGTAGGACAGTCACTGTTAGGTACTTATAAAGTCACCAGTCGAGCAATTTGCACGTGGGGACAGAGAATTAATATATAGTGAGTTAACAGTTATGGGTAAGGTACATCTCGAAACGTTGTACCGTGAACCCAGTATCTTTTAAGACCAGTCACACTTCAAGTCGTTGTGACGTGAGTTTCATGATATATTTAAAGAAATATTTACAAATTATATGGTCATCATGCGTTAGAATACTTCTGTTACCATGCATTAACTATGGGTAAGGTACACCTCTAAACGTTGTACCGTGAACCCAGTATCTTTTAAGACCAGTCACACTTCAAGTCGTTGTGACGTGAGTTTCATGATATATTTAAAGAAATATTTACAAATTATATGGTCATCATGCGTTAGAATGCTTCTGTTACCATGTATTAACTATGGGTAAGGTACACCTCTAAACGTTATACCGTGAACCACAGTTTCGATACAAGCCATGCCTCCAGTCGTTGTGAGAAGATAATATTATCACTACGCGTATATTACGGGTAAGGTACACCTCTGAGCGTTGTACCGTGAACCCGAGTTTCAAGACAAGTCACAACTCCAGTCGTTATGACGTGAGTCTCATATTATATTAATAAGAATACTTACAGTTGATCTGGTAATCATGCATATGAAAATGTTATCACAATACGTATACTACGGGTAAGGTACACCTCTAGGCGTTGTACCGTGAACCCGAGTTCCGAGACAAGTCACACCTCGAGTCGTTGTGACGTGAGTCTCATATTATATAAAAATGGGAATACTTACAGTTGGTCTGGTAATCATGCATAGGATAATGTTATCACAATGCGGAGGTATACTTCGGGTAAGGTACACCTCTGAGCGTTGTACCGTGAACCCGAATTTCAAGACAAGTCATACCTCGAATCGTTATGACGTGAGTCTCGTTTGATAGGTAAGTAACAACTCGAATCGTTGAAACGTGAACCTTCAAAAAAGGGTGCTGTGACCCTGCAGATACATCGGACCAAAAATCGATGACCTGTGACGCCTCCTCGTCAAGTTCCTTCCCAACTTCCTTATCCTTCTTGGTGCGGTCGATGTAGATACTATGCGATTGCATCCTTTTCGGTATAATATTATTTTAAATAGTTTTATAACGAGAAAACAACGTATTTTGTTAATTAATAACATAATTATATTTTGTGCGCAAAAATGGCGGAGCACTAAAATGTGAATGAAGCATTGACGGCAAACTGACAGCGAGAATAAGGCATCCGTCTTAAGAAAAAAACCTTAAGGAGTTTTAAACTAAAGTGCATAAAGAGGCGACATTATATGTGCTACTACAAGTGTACAATGCTAATCTCGAGGACGAGGCTAAAGTATAATGTAAAAAAAGTGGCACTCCGGGAGTGCCCACAGAAGTGAAAACAAAACACAAGCAGAATCCTTTGCCATCACTCAATGACATATCGAATATGCATTAAAACCGAGTACATCCCGGGGACAGCCGAACACATCCGAAGCGGTGTCGATTACGGTAACAGTGGCGCCAGTTTAATAGTTTTTTCCCATCTCAAAAATGCCAAACGCGCCTAAAGAAGTTTTCACTTCAAAAATTATTATGAATTTTGAATTTGAATTTTGATTAAGTAAATGGGAAATTTTACTCCTTACGGCTGTCTTTCGTGAATCTTTGACAGTCGTTACGAGTGGTCAGAAGCCCGAAAGCCCAACAACCAGTCTTACCAAAAGGTATCGTATTACCCAGTGACTGGGTTGTGGAGGTCAGATAGGTAGTCGCTTCATGTAAAATACTAGTATTCAGTTGTATCCAGTTAGACTGGATGCCGACACCGGCATAATTGGGAAAAGGCTAGGTAGATGATGTAGAGAGAGAGCCTAGTATTCCTGTAAAGAGTTCAATTATCTGAAACAATGCATTTTATTCTTTAATCCCCACATCCTCCTATAAACTTAATATCTCTCGTTAAAAGATTAACGGCCGTTAATTCCCCTAAATAAAACTAATTTCTTATTGAACGCGTTAAATCTAAGTTAAGTGGTATGAAATGGTTAATAACTCTTCAGTAATCGCTTACTTAACACACTTGTGTTTTAATATAAAAAAACCGGTCAAGTGCGAGTCGAAGTCACGCACCGGGGGTTCCGTACACATTTATAGGTATGTAACTACAAATGTGGTTCTTAGATTTTTCCCTTTACTTATGCTACATGACAATGCTTCTTGCCAAATTTCATGATTCTAGGTCAACGGGAAGTATCCTATAGGTTTTGATTCCGGAACATAACGATCGTATCTTTTGACTGCGTTGACTTAGAAGTTTGATTTTTTCACTGCTTCAAGGGATTGCAGCTTTGAGTATTTGATATTAATTTCAACTTGATAACTCCACGCGTTCTTGAGAAAAATGGTCTTGACCGACGGTCAGACAGACGGACAACGAAGTGATTGTGGAACCGTTTTTCCTTTTGAGGTACGGAACTCTAAAAAGATAAAAGGCTTGTAACATGGTGAATTTTGTGTTAGCAACGTCATAAATGTACTGGAATTTTATTTAGCTCTTTGTATCGAACGTGGTTACACGCGAGATTTAATGTCTTATTAATTGTTTCTGTAATTACGAAATTCAACTGGTTAAAGACGCCTGCCACCGACTTAGCGAATGAACGTGTGAGTAACTGAAGAATTTTTTGTAGTTAGAAATCGCCAACTGACAAACACCTGTAGTAATTTCTTCTCTGTATGACGGTTCTCGTTACTTTTACATTAATATTGAAATTTATAATATTTAATTGAAATTTTTAAACGGAACAGTACTGGGCTTTATCTCCAACTCTCCACCACCGTAGCTCTTTCTGCTGAAATTATAGCTGGCTGGCAATAATAGACTTAAAGTAAAGTCACCTACCTAATTTATAAATAACAAGGTAAATTAGTTCTTAAGGTTCCACCTGTTATTGCGGTAGACCCGTAAAGACTACCGAGAGTGGTTTTGTTGAGCTGAATTATTTTTATAAATATACAGTGTTTGAGATAGTTTGTTGTTTTCTTGTATTTCAATACCCAATAGTTTGCCGCTAGAGGTAAAAACTCATAATTGTAACAACAAACATCAATCAATTGTAATCATAGTTGATCATTTACAGCATTTCCCTAAAGTCCTTCCTTACATAGTATAAAACAAAGACGCCAAAATGTCTGTACGCGCATAACTTCCGAATGACTGCACCTAATTGGATAATTCTTTTTTTGTTGTGTTTGGTATTGCCATGAGAAGGTTTTTATGAAACTAAATTTCTGAAATTCAAAAAAAATTACACCCGTGCAAAGCTGGGTCGGGCCGCTAGGAAATAATAGTCCATACTCCAAAATCGCTTCAAGCTTAAGGCGACTACACGACCTAAAGCGCGGTCACTGTCGGACTGCATAGAAAAGAAAGAGAAGCGCGATGACACAACCGTGGTAATTTATTGCAAATATGAAGCAATTATCTATTTACAAAAACTCTCAAACACCAAACAAATAAAAACCGTATACTAAAATTCGGGGAATTAAATTGTCTTTTAGATGGTGAAAGTTTTATGAAAATACACCCGATAGTGTTTGTGTGATTATCGTTTTTATGTCCGCGGTAGACATTACTTTACAAATTAATTACACTATGTTAAAAAAATATAATTGCAAATATTCACATATCAAATTACGAAGCAAATGGTCTAGTATAACATTTATTTTTTTCAAAGAAATCAGTCCGGTCGATTAAACGTGATGTTGAATTTAAAATCATTAGAAGTCGTATATCTGCGCCTTAAAATAATAATCCATTTTTTTTTTAGCAAACCGGATTTTTCCACCGAACTATTTCAAAAATTCAATTCCGAGTCCACCAGTCCACCACAATAATATTCAAACCAAGGTAAAAATAACAAAATTTTCCTTAAAAAACTGCAAAGACCTAACGCAGCAGTTTACAATATGGTCTCAGGAGAAATACAGAGGAAGCCAGGACTTATACATGTGAATTGAAACCTGCTGGCATAAGGAAATAGGGGACGGGGTATGTTAAATACGTTTCTGTATAGCGTAGGAGGTATCTGGGGTGATATTGATAAAGATCTAGATCGGAAAAGCCAGTTTTATCAAGATTAAGCTGGATATTCCCTTCTTTATCGACCTTATTTGGTACAAGCTGACCCGGCGAACTTCGTACCGCCTCAGAATTAAATAATGTGACAAAGTTCAATAGACACGTGGCGCCATCTATTATCATAATAACGTTATTGTTGTTTTCCTCGGGAACAGCACTATTTTTCGGAATGAAAGGTACCCAATGTCCGTTTTTGTACACCTGACAACGTATATGCAAAATTTCAGGATGATCGGTTCAGTGGTTTAGGCGTGAAAAGGTAACAACCAAAACTTTACTAGCTGCGCCCCGCGGTTTTACCCGCATAAATGCCGATCCCGTCGGAATATCAGGATAAAAAGTAGCTTATATGTTAATCTAGGGTATCAGCTACCTCCATACAAATTTTTATTAAAATTGGTTCAGCCGTTTAAGCGTGAAGAAGTAACAAACATATAAACACACACACACACTCACAAACTTTCGCCTTTATAATATTAGTGTGATAATAAAGTTAGGATAGTTAGGATTTTGTAAAATATTTCTGTATTTCTCATCGCATTTGTGAACATAGCTCATTCTCGTTTTATTTTATTATGTCCGTGACTTCGTCCGCGTGAAATTTTGGCCCCCGACCCATCGCGTCGCATCCCATCGCTAGCCCGTGCTACTACTTCGGTTTTGCTTGGTGTTATTTCCGACTTTTTTTTCTTTTTCTCGGCTCCTAAGGGTTGTAGCGTGATGTTAAATAGCGTATAACATTCCTCAAGAATTAGGCTATCAAATTCAAAAGAAAGGTTTTCAAATCCGAGGCGTACGCGTTAGCGAACGGGTCGAATAGAGGTCCTCCCACCTACGTCCGCGACAATGTCTGTTAATACGCTAAAATGTGTTAATTGCAATATTGTAATTTGTGAGCTGTTATCCTTTATTCAAAACAAAATAGACGTGATGGACAATGAGAGCCTAATAAGGATTTGTGACACAGCCTTCAGTGTGGTTGAAGTTGACAGTGCTAAGGAATTGTTGTTTAGTTCAATAAAAACAAGCAAGAAGAAAGTTAGTAGGCGCAAAGAAGGAAAAAAACTGAGAGACTTAGAGGATATTATATGTGTCTTCAAAGTGACTGAACCAGATCTTATGCCGATCTTCGTGGCGCGTGACTTGCAAAAATTACCGCCCGTTACTTTTGATCATGTTGATGTGACCAAATTGTTAAAAGATCTGTTGATTGTACGTGCTGAAATCAATGACATTAAAAGTAAATATGCAACAGTCACTCAACTGGACGAGTTGAAGCTAGAACTGGGATCAAATAGGCCCCAATTATCATTATTAACATGCAATATTAATGCGAAGAAAAGAGGAGGGTATTTGCTTGACAGTGGCCCGGTAGGTTTGTCGCCGGCACCAGTGTACGACGAAGGTAACTCGATAGTGAGGTGTGAGAGTGCAGAGCGCACTGAGTCACCAACATATCGCTTTCTCGCTTGCACTCATACCGAAGCGATCATGACTAGTGCGCACGCACCGATTAACTCAACCCTATTAGAAAAAGAAATGTGCACAGAGATTATCGAGTCAGAGGTTTGTCGTACAAGAAACAATGAAATACAACGACCTACTATGGCGGATGTGACAAGGAATGGGGAATGGAAACTGCCCAACAAACCTGAAGATAATTGGGTTTTGGTGCAAAAGCGACGATCTAGGAATCGTTTTGCTGGTAAAACGGACAAAGCGGCGACGGACCTGTCTGAGAAATTTAAAGTAGCGGAAGTTAAAGTCCCTTTGTTTATTTCGAATGTAAATAAAGAGACAGCAGTGGATGATATCTGCAAATACATTGAAAATAAAACGGCGGAGGTCGTTTTGCTTGAGAAAATTACAATGAAAAAGGAAAAGCCATATAATGCCTTTAAAGTGCTTGTTAACAAAAATAAGTTAGATCTCTTTCTAGATGACCAGATGTGGCCTGATGGAGTGACATTTCGGCGCTTTATACATTTCAAGAACAGAACTGAAGACAAAAATAAGACAATTTTTGTGAGCGAGGGAATAACTAAAGCAAATAATGGATAGTATTTCAAACATGAACTTAATAACGTTTAATTGCAAAAATGTTAAAAGGTCGGTGAACTGTGTGCGATCACTTTGCAAAACAGCTGATATTGTTTTGTTACAAGAAACGTGGTTGTATCCACATGATCTAGCCTTCCTGGACGGTATTGATCAGGAATTTAGTTACACGGGAAAGTCGTCAGTGGATACGTCAGCGGGCATTTGCAAAGGGAGACCCTATGGAGGGCTTGCCATACTTTGGCGTAAAACTGCATTTAACTATGTGAGTGTGGTGCAAAGTATCAGTAGTCGGATATGTGCAGTGAAGGTAGTGATAAACAACCGGTGCTTTTTGGTAATAAATGTGTATATGCCGACGGACTGCAGCGAAAATATGCCTCTTTTTACGGAATGTCTTAGTGAAATGTATTCTATTATACAAAATAATAATGCTGAATCAGTGTATGTGTTGGGAGATTTCAACGCCCACCCAGGTGAGTCATTTTGTAATGAACTTCTTAGTTTTTGTAGTGAGCAGGAATTATTATGTGCGGACTTAAACTATTTAGGTATACTATCGCAAACTTACACGTTTATTAGTGACTCACATGGGTGTAAGCGTTGGTTAGACCACTGCCTTGTTACACAGGCGGCAGGAAAAACAATTGTAAACATTGAGGTTATTTATGATACGTTTTGGTCAGATCACTTTCCCTTAAAAATTGAATGTGATGTAAATGTTATCAGTTTAAAAACGTATGCGATCAAATCACCGCTTAACGGTGTGCGATGGGGTGAAAGAAATCCAGACGAAATAAAGGAATATTCGTCTATGTGTAATAGCAAATTTAAAACTTTAGATTTTCCTAAGGATTTTCAACTATGTGCTGATAAGTTTTGTGATAATGCCCAACATAGATTAGTGTTGGATTCGATGTACAAAGACATTGTATCAATATTAAGTGAAGCAGCTAGTGTAAACAGAATCCCTAGAGACGTGATAAGAAAGAAGGGCATAATAGGATGGAACAAACATGTCAAAGAATTTCACGCTCAGGCAAGGTTTAAGTTTAAATTATGGTCGTGGTATGGTCAACCAAATAGTGGGCCCATATATGAGGATATGATGTTAAGTCGTAAGGTATTTAAATCCAAATTGAAATGGGTCATTAAGAATCAAGAAAAAATTGAAATGAATATTTTGGCCTCGCTACATTCTAAGAAATGTTTTTCATCTTTCTGGAAAGGCACTAAAAAGCTTAATGTTTCTCCAAGCTTACCAGTTAGCGTGGAGGGTAAGAGTGATCTCACGGAAATAGCAAATATCTTTAAGGAACAGTTTTTAGTGAACTCGCCTCTTGACTCTGTGGTGGAGGTGAACGATGCTGAGACCTGTCAATCAGGAGAACCCCTGCGGTTTACGTGTAAGGAAATAAAAACAGTGATTATATCTATGAAGCGAGGGAAATCTCCTGGTCATGATGGACTCAGCATCGAGCATCTTCAAAATGCTGGTGTCCACATGCCAAGAGTATTGACTATGTTTTTTAATCTATGTCTTGCGCATTCTTACCTGCCACAGGAGATGCTAGATACATTAGTTTTACCCATTGTAAAGAATCGGACAGGAGACATAGCAGACAAAGGTAATTACAGGCCAATCTCACTGGCGACTGTGATAGCCAAAGTGTTTGACAGTGTGGTTGACACGCACCTCAGTAGATACACAAAATTACATGACACTCAGTTTGGCTTTCGTGCTGGGTTGTCTACTGAAAGTGCAATACTTGCGTTGAAGCACACTGTCAAATATTATACGGACAGAAAGACACCAGTGTATGCTTGTTTCCTGGACCTTTCCAAAGCCTTCGACCTGGTTTTTTATAATGTCTTATGGGAGAAGCTTCGCGGAGCGGGAGTACCTGCTGCATTGGTGTCAACATTGGCTTTCTGGTATGACAAGCAGAGGAACTTTGTCAAATGGTCCAACGCATTGTCCGACCCGTATAAACTCAATTGTGGTGTTAGGCAGGGAGGTCTTACGTCCCCGAGGCTATTTAATATTTATATTAATAACTTGCTTGTTGAGCTCAGCAGCATACACGTCGGATGTCATATAGATGGAGTTAGTTTAAACAACCTAAGCTATGCAGACGATATGGTGCTGCTGAGCCCCACAATCGGTGGAATAAGGAAATTGCTCGCTATTTGTGAGGGTTACGCAGAGCGGCATGGGCTAAAATATAATCCTACTAAGAGTACGCTGTTGGTATTTAGAGGCAGAAATAAAAGTCCCTCAAATGTCCCTCCCGTAGAACTGAACGGTTCACTTTTGCAGAGGGTAACATTATTTAAATATTTAGGCCATATTGTTACAGAGCATCTTAAAGATGACTCGGATATGGAAAGGGAGCGAAGGGCGTTGGCTGTGAGCGGAAACATGTTGGCTCGCAGGTTTGCTGGTTGTTCAGTCCCAGTTAAAATAACACTTTTTAAGGCGTTTTGTCAAACATTTTACACCAGCAGCCTGTGGGCTAATCATACCCAAAAAACAGACAACACCCTTCGCATACAATACAACAATGCCTTCAGGGCGCTGTTGAGGCTTCCTCCGTACTGTAGTGCGTCACTGATGTTCGCTGAGGCGCGCACTGACGATTATTTTGCGATAATGCGCAAGAAAGTGGCGTCAATAATACGCAGATTGAGAGGAAGTGACAATAGCATCCTGAGGGTATTTTCAGATAGGTTAGAAGGGCCTACAATGGATAGGTTTATCAAGCTACATGCCAGACATGGGGCTTGATAAACCTTCCTGTAATTTGGGCGCTTTTTATTGTGTTTTTATTTAAAATAAGTTAGATTTTAAACTACTAACATAGTTTTTTAAGTTACTTGTAAGACTAACACGCTATGGGCCTACGATGCCTGACAATAAAAGATTTTTTTTTTTTTTTTTATTTAAATCCGACTGGTAGTTCTGGAGATTAACTACCCCCTACATAAAAACTTACAAACAAACAAATTTTACCTGTTTATTAGTAGTTAGTAATAATACAGTAAAAAAAAAAGATGGGCCAGAGAAGTGACAGAATGGTATCCCAGAGAAAGAAGACCATTTTAAAGATGGGAAGACGACCTGAAAACTACTGTAGGAGGGACTTGGAGGAGAAAAACTCGATGATCGTGAGCTATGGAAAAGCCTGGGGGAGGCCTATGCTAAAGAGCAAAGCAATCTGCAGATTTCGGATGTCTAAACTCTTAATTTAAACATATTGTTAAACTAGTTTGTAACTAATAAAGGCTATTTGAATTGAATTGAATAATACAGTAAGTCGGGGTCCGAGTGCTCATGGTCTTTGAAGTGTCAACCAGCCGTTTCGAAAAAACGGCTGGTTGACACTTCTCGTGACCGTCAAATGAAAATACGGTAAGCCCACATTGCAGCCAATATTTTCACCCCCAAAACTTGTTCCTAATACTATGTATGAGGCTGTCACTTGTCTCTTATACAACACCATAAGTGGCAGTTTAGATTTCAGAAAATAACCACAAATAACTACATATGAATCCATTATTTTTTTCTTTTCCTTCGTAAGCTTTTAAGAAAGGATTACAGAGGCCATTCACTCCACAAAATTAGACGACAATACTTAGGTTCATAAATAATATGGTTTTACGAAGTGGCTTTAACGATAAGATTAGTTATAAATGACATAATATAGTCGTGTGTATGGTAAATTATTTGTACAATTGCCTCGGAAATGGTCTGTACGATTTATTAGGTAATAAATAGTAGTAATAGTTTCCGAGAGGTTGACATCCCGGTTATGGGTGCCATTGACCTGTAAATAGAAAAATAATGTTGAAGAATTCGTTCAAGTGTTATGGTCTAAGTTTTCTTGTCCAACACAGCTAAAGTGTTCGAACATAAGCAGATATAAACATGAATTAACCTCATTTTATCAAATGAATTAACTTATAGATGGACTACGACTATTATGTTCCAGTTAACTTATTTTGCGAATGATGTCCAAATTCCATTTTCATTCTTGGATTTTTGAAGTGAAAACTTCTTTAGCGGCGTTGTACACTTTTTTTGTAATGGGTAAAAAATGTTAAACTCGCGTCAGGACACGTGACCGTCAGGACACGTGACCTGATCGAAAATTCGTAAGACGGATGAAGAGTAGACAGCCGGCGCGGCGTAGGAGAGAAAGTATCCACCTCTCTTTCTACGGTGTGGCGAAAATATAAGCCTGCTGTTTCGTTTAGGTGGCGCAGGGCGTTTGCGCGAATGTTCGTGTGTGTTTATGTTACAGCGTGCCACGCGCATCCATGGATTGTGACAGCTGATGGCTCGACCGTCTGTGTAGTGACCACACTGCTGTGTATTCGTAAAATTCGTGTATATAAGGTGTTTAAAATCTGGAAATTGAATAAAGTGCCTCTATTAATGAAAAAAGTGACGAAGAAATAGCGAAAGAAAATGAGTTATATTAATTCAATTAATAGTTGATTTATTTCAACGTTAATATTCAAGTTTTCACTTCTGCCGGCACTCCCGGAGTGCAACCCGTCTTTTTTTTTAAATAAAATGTCAATCTGGAGACATACAAACAGGATTTAATACAGATATTTTCGAGTTCAGCTAAATTATAATTTGACATTACGTAATTGTCCATTTTTACCAAATCAACAGAAAAGGTATCGTATCCTATAGTACGTATACTATCGTTCAATCTAAAGGACATTGTATACATGTATAAGTTACTGCATATACCTACATAGTACATACAATGTATCTGTCCTTACACAAGGAAAACTTCTTCCCTTGGCATTTACCCACGGACCCTTGAATTTCCTTCCGTTCTATTACCCAATTTATATCCCAAAGCAAAAATACATAATAATATCATCATCATAACTCCCATGGTGTCGATGTTCCCTCAGCGGCTTACCATAAAATCTGACCATGACCGTCGGTACTAACTTAGGAGCACGGATATCGATAGGAATATAATGTTATGGGGAAAATATCCCCCATTGTAGCTTTGATATAATAAGTACGTCCAATCGTTTGTGTCGGTTTTGGAGTGTTTTCTGAGACGATTGCGTAGGGTCAAGGAATCAAGGTTGTTTGATGAGCAGAGGTATTCTTAAGAACATAAGAAAGAAAATACATTTATTTAGCACAGACTAAAAGGTACAACATATTATAGGTACATACAGGGTGAAATTGAATTCATAGGCATCCTTTTAAGGGGTCATTGTAGTCATCATTATGAACCACTTTTACTATGGGACCAAACCTAAAATCGCGAAACAAAAATCAGCTGTTTCCTACATTTATGTTCGCATAACTGGTCGAAATATAGAGAATAGCTGATCTTTTTTTTGCGATTTCAGGTTTGTTCCCATAGTAAAAGTTGTTCATAATGATGAGTACAATCTCCTATTTCGATTTGTCGCATGTTTTCAATTTCAACCTGTATAGTATTTGCGTCTAAATAATTTTTAGTTTGCATAAGTCGATCGTGTAATTTTATTTCCTAACTAGCTGCTGCCCACGACTTCGTACGTGGATCCTGTTGCTTATGCGAAAATGGGGTCGTCAAAATCGAAGATCTGAAACGTCTGATGTCGAATTCTAAAAGCCCGGGGACTGGAAAACAACGGGATGCGCGAGACGATTCGAGACGTTCCAGATCTTTTTTTGATTTTTGTAAGTCAACAGGAAATGCCCATTAGACTAAATAACTTTTGCTAAGACGTCATTCCTATGTTATAGTGTCGCTGGGCTTTGGAGTTCCAGAACAGGTGTTCCAGATCTTCAAATTTATTCTCACAGCAGAAAATGCTCTTCACGTGGAATAATTTTTGCTATAGCGCCATTTTTTAACCGACTTCAAAAAAAGGAGGAGGTTCTCAATTCGTCGGAATCTTTTTTTTTTTTTTATATCTCTTGTATTGCGGTTCTGCATCAGGTGTCCCATTTTCCAAAATAAATTATAGCCTTCATGTTGCCCAGACTTAATACCTATATAATAAAAAAACTTTTCTTCCCGTAATTCCGCAGCGGATCCCAAGGGTACACTGAATTAATTGCAAATAACTTTAAAAAAAATTCTTTATAAACTATAATATTTTCTTGATAATTGGATACGAAATATATTTGGAGAAACTTGGGGTCATTTACTGGCAATAATGAACCAATGAGGTGGTAAACTTGGCCTTGCACTTTGAATGTTGGCATAAATGGGCCTTCTGAAATCTGTTTCGCACCAAAAGATGTCATTTGAAAGGCATTATTGTACGAACGGATGTTGTCCAAGAAATGTTTTGACTGTGGATGGTCACCGATCAGCAGTGATCTTAATATTTCTGGAGGATTTTGTAATATTTCAATGTGTACTTTCCCACCTGAGCAACACATACCGTTTGTTTCTTTTTGCCATTTAACAGCTTCACAAAAAGTACAATTTTGAACCATACCTCCGATGGCGGAATATGTGGCGTAGTCAATCATAGGAGTATACTTAAATGCACTCCGTTCCTTATCAGCCCATGGAAGGTCGCCATGCCCGACGGCTATATCTTGAGACACATTCGATTCTTCAGATGATATCGACATTCTGTTCAGAGAATGTCGAAGTCGATCAGAATTCAAACGTTCGTTGCGCTCTTATTCTGTCTCTTCATGCCGTACTCCAGAAATTCTTTCTCTCTCACTTTCTATGATTATGAATATTTTGTTGTGTGCGTGTTCGGGACAATATATGATAATCTCTATCAGCAGTTAGTCGCGCATCACGTTCATCGCTCGTTTCAAAAGACCTGTTAGTAGATTTGCGAATATGCTGAGAACTCAAGCGTGATTCTGTATCGGTAAACGTTTCCGATTCGCGAGACAATGCATGTCGCTTACGATCAGCGGACAGTCGCGCATCACGTTCCGCACTTGTCTCTAGAGACCTAGAAGCAGATGCGTAGATACGCTTGGAACTTAAGCGCAAGTCTCTATCCGTGAACGTCTTCGACTCGCGAGACAATGCATGATGTTCACGATCAGCGGTCAGTCGCGCTTCATATTCTTCACTGGTCTCTAGAGACCTGGATGTAGATGCGTAAATAGGCTGAGAACGCAGGCGTGCTTCGCGATCCGAAGAGGTTTCCACGGAGCGAGTTGCAGCCTGCCTGATGTTGACCAGTATCAAGGCTCTCCTGATACTTTTCGGTAGATTCTTGGGATCTTATGATCCTCAATCTTTTAGCTCCTTTGGAACATTGGGAAAGATTTGACGTCTTTCTAGGCATGGTTATAGTTTTATAGTGAAGATACCTGATCAATTAAAATCTAAGTGACTGCTCTCCTGCGTTACCAGGTAGGCTACCGTGTCACGAAGATAAATGGAAACGGAAATTAAATACTCAAAAAAAAAACCGAGTGTGCTTATGACCACACGACTGAAGTGAAACTTCAAACGTATTTGGCTATGAGAGGAAGAGAGAAAGAAAATGTGCGCGCGCACTGCTTTCTCTTGCTTATATCCCCCACTCAACTCCCGTTCGCCTCGCCCGTAGCCCTTAGACATGGGTCGTACTTGCAAAATCGAGTACCAGGGCTTCCAAGTACGTCCACCTTAAGAAACCCGCTACCTAATTGCGGAACGCCAAATCGTCAAATGATTCTGATCAGTTGGCTTCATTTCTATCACAATTGGCTTCATTTTACGATTTTCGAATTGCGAAACTCTAGTTTATTATGAAACCAATTATGAACGTTAAGGCCCTGCGCAGAAACTAGAGTTTCGCAATTCGAAAATCGTAAAATGAAGCCAATTGTGATAGAAATGAAGCCAACTGATCAGAATCATTTGACGATTTGGCGTTCCGCAATTAGGCTGCAGGGCCTAAAACCAGGGCTCGAGATACTTTCAAGTATTTTCTATCTGCATCGAAAACTGATCCATAACTTCATACAAATAAAAAGTACAATCGCGTAATCAAACAAAAGCCCTGTTGGAAGTAAAAAGTACTTGCATAGGAAATTGATCCGTGAATTCCTATAAATAAGGAGCACAATCGCGTTTACAAATAAATACTTTTACAAACCATTAAAGTAAAAATACTTGCATACGAAATTGTTCCGTAGACTCTTACCACACCTCGGACACTCCATACAACGCTCGCAAAATAATTACCTATTACTACTACATAAACCAATGACGTTTGTATACGTGCAAATGTGTGCGTAAAATCTAGTAGCGTAAAAAAAATGGCGCGGTAAGCAATTTGTGTCGGGGAACCGAACGACGTCGGCGGCGGCGCTGCCCGAACGTGTGCATTATTATGAAGTGACCAAGTAGTTTAATTGTTTATTTATATAGACGGGTTCGTAATGAAATAAAAACACTAAAATAGTTTAGTTTAAATGATTTTTCTGTAAATAATGGGTTATTAAATCGCATGTTATTAAAAATGCGAAATCATACAAACAGTATATGTAAATACGAATTCGGAAAAGCATCACAATATCCAACCATCGTGATTAAAACTCAAATAAAACTTTTAAATCGCATAATTGTGTGTCAGCAATACAGCGCTGCGGTTCGCGAGCGCCCTTGCTAAAGAGTCGGCGACGAATACCTCGAAGTGCGGGGTGAGGTGCGGTATCTGATATGAGGGCGAGGAAGGGAGTGTCCTTTCTGTACGTAGTACAGAAAGTATAAGTAAGTGTATTCTGTGCTCTTACTGATAAGGAGTATGATCGCATTTGCGAAAACAAACGCGGTTGTCGAACTATTTGAGTACCTACGTACTCGAGCGTCGAGGCACGACGGAGCGAGATACTTTCAAGTATTTTCTATCTGCATAGAAAACTGATCCATAACTTCATACAGATAAGAAATACAATCGCGTATTCAAAAGCCCCGTTGGAAGTAAAACTACTTGCATAGGAAATTGATCAATGACTTCGAATAAATAAGGAGCAAAATCGCGTTTACAAATAAATACTTGCAAACCATTAAAGTAAAAAAAACTTTTTAAGAAAAAAAAACTGACTTCCAAGAAAAACTTTACAAAGTGAAAAATAACTTTAATTTCGGAAGTCGGTGTCTTTGGATCTTTATTTTAGTTTTTTGCCACCGACTTCCGAAATTAAAGATATTTTTCACTTTGTAGTGTTTTTTGAAAGTCGGTTTTTTTTTTTCTTAAAAAGTTTTTATTTCACGCTTTTTAGTGGGTCTGTTATCTAAGTTACAATAGCCTAGTGATCATCGCCTTTTACAAACAAAATATTGCTTTTCCCGATACAGGGAAGTTAATTGTTGAGGAGTTCTCCAGATCCACCATCAGCTCCGTATCACCATTCACATTGTGACGAGCATAAATTGCTTAGCAACCATATTAAAGTAATCGAATCGCAACCCGTGAAATACTTAGATATTATTGAGTAGTTCCGGTGGCCATCTGTGGTCTTCATCATCAGTTCCACATCACCAAATAGTGCTTTCCGAGAGCAAATGCACGAGTTACTATAAAAAATACCCAAATCGCTATAGGTGTGCCTATAATATTTGAAGAGTTCCTTCGATTTCTCCAGGATCCCATCATCAAATCCTGCCCTGATGTTTTTAGACTAGATGCTGATAATTCTGGCTGCAGAATCAGGCCAGACTTGTCAACATTGCATTGAACTTAAAATTTAGTCCTGTTTAAAATGAGCCCAAACACGACTACGGTGCTGTAATTTCAAGGTTGGTACTTTTTCTAATGCTCCTGGCTTCAGCATCAGGTCTTTATGTACTTCGGTGTTCCTCATTAACAGTACGTTTATCCACACATCGAGCCCTTTTCAATGAGCCTTAACACGATATATCTGCTGTTAGTTGTCGAGGAGTTAGGTACTCTGCAGACTATCCTGACTGCAGCATCAGGTCATGACTTGATGATCATGAGACCAAATGTGGCAAATGCCTTATCAAACATCAAAACAATTGACTAAAACAGTCCTTGCCTGTTCGAGTAACTTCATACTGTTAAGGAGTTGTAACTTCCATCATCAGCCCAGCTACCTAAGATGGTGACAACCATACGCAAATACACAAGATACTTCGTAAAATATGCGAAAAACAATAAGTGAGCCTATAAAATTTAAAGGTTGCCCTCGATTACTCTAAGATCCCATCATCAGATCCTAACTTGGTGACAGTGTGGGACCACCTCAAAACTATGTACTTTGGAACAAAAAAAGAATTTTGAAAATCCGTCGACAATTGGCGGAGTATTCGATGAACAAACATACAAAAAAAAAAAAACCGGCCAAGAGCGTGTCGGGCCACGCTCAGTGTAGGGTTCCGTAGTTTCCCGTCCGTCACAATAAGTGTTCCCACGTACTATTCGATAATACCCGACCCAATGTAATAAGTACCTACAGCGCCATCTCTCGGGGAATTGGGTTACTAATTAATACATAGACGTGCCAGAAGTTTTCGGTGGTAATTTTGGATTGCGAGAACCGATTTTAATAATTCTTTTTTTGTTTGAAAAAAGATACGTTCAGGATAATAATATATGTAAACGAAGTCAAAAAAAAAAATGCTTGCATATACGATTATACTACGAACTTAGTCCAGAAATGATTTTGTACAACTTTCTGTCTTTTTTGTACAAAAACTTGTTTCTATCAAGTTCAAAATAATTTTCCTAGAAAGTCCTTATAAAGTTCTACTTTTCAGATTTTTTTCATATTTTCTAAACTTATGGTTCAAAAGTTAGAGGGGGGGGGACACATTGTTTTGTACTTTTGGAGCGATTATTTCCGAAATTATTGACATTATCAAAAAATGATTTTAGTAAACCCCTATTCATTTTAAATACCTTTCCAACAATATATCACACCCTACCTAGGGGGGCTACCCTAATAAAACATTTTTTTCCAATTTTTATTTTACCACTTTGTCGGCGTGATTGATATACATATTGGTACCAAATTTCAGCTTTCTAGTGCTAACGGTCACAGAGATTAAGCGAGAACGGACAGACGGACGGACGGACGGACAGACAGACATGGCGAAACTATAAGGGTTCCTAGTTGACTACGGAACCCTAAAAACATACAAACAGCCGAACATAGTACCTCCTCCTTTTTGTGAAGTCGGTAAAAAATACTTGCATACGAAATTGTTCCAAAAGGAGCATGATCGCATTTGCGAAAACTGACGCGGTTGAGTACCTACGTATTTGAGCGAGTAGCCGTATAAGATACTTAATAGTCTTGCAAGTATTTTGAGTCGGTACCCGGTGTGCGTACTTGGAAGCAAATACCTGGTGTAAAAACCCGGTCGCATATTTATGCGACCGGGACCGGGTTTTTACACCAGGTATTTCCAGCTATTTTTTACGTACCTTCCCTACTCGCGATCACACGTTTTCGTAACGCATTCGCCAGTTTACTCCCCAAGTCAAGCGCGCCTAAAGAAGTTTCACTTCAATAACATAAGCCCGCAGGCATATTTATTCGATAAAATAAAAAAATAAATGGGAGTTTTGGCCAGTAGAGTCAAATTTTCAATGATATACCATCGTCATCGAAAATCAGTCCTAAACTGTTACCGCCTTCACCGCGTGGAGGTACTCCCAGCTTATGTTATTTTATAATTATACAGTGAAATTAGTGATAGCTTTGATTTCCACATCAGATGTTTCTAAACTTCGATTTTTATAAGTCAACAGAAAATGCCCATCAGACCGGACAACTTTTGCTAAGACGTCATTCCTATATGTGTTATGGTGTAGATGGGCTCTTGGAGTTCCAGATCTTCAAATTTATTCTCCCAGCAGAAAATGCTCATCACGTGGAACAATTTTTGCTATGGTACCATTTTTGTATCTCTTATAGTTTAGCTGGTCTGTTGTGATTCTGCATCAGGTGTTCAAGTTTCCAAGATAAATTATAGTCTATATGTTGCCCAGACATAATACCTATACAACAAAAAAAAATCATTTAAATCCGTCCAGTAGTTCCGAAGATTAGCGTGTACAAACAAACAGACACACAGACAAATTTTTTTTTTTAGATTCATGCCCTATTACTATTTCTAAACCCCCCTCAATTATTATTTTTTAAATATATTGAATGTACAGACACAGTTTTTTTAATGTTTTATTATATGTATAGATTTATATTATAGGTATTTCGAACCGACCTTTTTTGTTGTATTTTTTGTTTTAAATGTTTATTGTTGGAAACTTTTAAATGGGCTTCAATTGCATATTGTTTAAGATCACTGTTTACGTTATAAGCTGTAAGTTTCCCGAACAGAATAAAATATTTAAAAAAACATAACCCTCCTTCTGGCGCAGTGGGGTAATAACCAAAAGCGACTGTTACGCGAATAGGCGATTACGCGATTAAGTGATCGTTTACCTAAATAATGACTGACATACATGCTTGACGCGACTTGATTGATCGTGCGATTATGTCATGTTCATTTATAAGAGCGCGTCGATCACTTTCGCTTGGGACGCGGTCTTAAGCCATTATAAATACCTACACACTGTAATTACCAATTACTTGATATACAGGGTTAAATTAAATTAGCTAACGAAACTCTGCAAACGCGATGGGTATCGAAATCTAAATACAAAAAAAAAAAAAACAAAAAAAAGGTTCATTGTTTTTTTGGGGTTCAACGACTGCAGTTACTTGAAATATCAATTTCAAATTAGTTTTTTTTTTTGTATAAACTTCACAGACGTGATGGGATCGATATCTAAACACAATAAAATAAAATAAAAAAATAACAGTGGCACTCCGGGAGAGCCGACAGAAGTGAAAACAAAACACAATCAGAATACTTTGCCGTCACTCATACCGACATACCGAATATATATTAAAACCGAGTACATCCCGAGGATAGCCGAACACATCCGAAGCGGTGTCGGTTATGGTAACAGTGGCGCGAATTCAATGGTTTCTTCCCATATCAAAAAATGCCCAACGCGCCTAAAGAAGTTTTCACTTCAAAAACAAATTTTCTCAACTATCTACTTCAAGTAAATACAGTAGGACCTGTGGTCATTGACCCCAGAAAAAAAAAACATCAAATCTTTTTATTTGTTTTATCGTGTTATAACCATAACCCGTAACTCAAACTCAAAGCATTTATTTCAATTAAACCATTACAGGCACTTTTGAATTGTGAAGTTACGCTAGCTAATTAAATTTGACCTTTCATAATTACGAGATATTTTAAACTATAGGTGATTAACAATGACTTCGATAATCGAGGTTAAGTAAGTTCATTCAGGTGATACACTTCACGACACCTTCGTGGCACGAGCCTCGGAGACACGAAGCCGATAAGCCGGTCGGTATCGCTCGGTTCCGGCTGCGAGAGAGTGACAGTTATACCTACAGATTGCAGCATAACTGTGCCAGTAGAAAAAATACAACCATCCTTTTAGCTTCATGGTCTAACCACATTAGAGCACACGCCCGTAACTGATAGACATAGTCGTCAGAAACAAATACAGTCACCGTAGCCAAAATATTCATGATTAATTCCATTGTCTATTTTCGTTCCATAATACTGCACAAATGTGTAGCTACAATTAAGTACGCAAGCTTCTATATATACATACATACAAATAATTTTAAAATTTTTGTCTATCTGTCTGTTTGTTTGTTCCGGCTAATCTTCGAAACGGCTGGACTGATTTTGACGGGACTTTTACTGGCAGATAGCTGATGGTATAACAAATGACACATCAATGGCTCATTCAACGAGGTATTCGCAAGTTTAATTCCTGTATTGTGCAAATACTATAATGTTTGATGAACCTTTCTAGTATTACATTTCAACGTTTTTGGGTAGGTAGGTAAAGTCAAAGCATTTATTTTAAAGTCAGGTCACCTATTTGTTTATCAAATTGACTACCAATTCAAATGATTCGCATATTCAAACCACAACTGTCATTCTTTGATAGATTTATAAAATGGCGATACTACATAATAACACGGCAAAATGACGTAGCCGAAGATTTTTATCGCCCTACCTATTCGTTTTTTTTAATTTACAACAATGCACACTTGCTTTTCAAATTCATTTTTGACATTGGCAGAATAGTCGACATCGGCTTTGCTTGTCATAATTTAAAAAAAAATAGAACTGACGAAGAAATATATAGAACTAACTGAGCCCCGCGGTCTCACCCACATAAGTGTCGATCCCGTGGGAATATCGAGATAAAAAGTAGCCTATATGTTAATCCAGGGCGTCAGCTACCTTCATAATTTTTTTTTATCAAAATTGGTCCAGCCGTTTGAGCGTAAAGAAGTAACAAACATATAAACACCCACACTCACAAAGTTTCGCCTTAATATTAGTGTGATTTACTGGTGGTGAGTGACTGGATCTAGTTATTGCAGAATTAAAATTAGATATTTTTACATATAATTTTACAAAAAAAAACGAATTTATCTGACTGTACAACCCTCCTATTTATTTAGCTCACCTTTTTCATTGATCTCATCAAGCAGTTTCCCGTAGCACTTTTAATTACAACAAACTCTAAGTTAGTTACAAAAGAAATGGGACACAACAGTGATTACCTAGGTCTTAAAAGCAGCAAGTTAGTGTTCATTTAGTTCCTAAATAAAGACTGCAGGAGTTGCAATGTTTTGTGCAACAATATGAAGAAGCAACTTTGTAACAAGGGCTCCGTTTAATTAGTTTGCTCTTAGTTCGTTTATTGCAGTTTTAGTGTAAACAAAAAGTGTTCTTGTTAAGAGTAAGAGATGATCTTTGTTAAAAAGTTAAATGTATTATTTGCAGAAAACGAATCGTATTTTTTTTATTGCAGTTTTAGTGCAAACAAAAAGTGGTCTTGTTAAGAGTAAGAGATGATCTTTGTTAAAAAGTTAAATGTATTATTTGCAGAAAACGAAACGTATTTTTTTTCTTGTTAACTTTTATGTGTTGTTCTACTGCACTCCAGGAATGCATTCCACTGCGCTCGAAAATAAAATATGTAGAGTCAGCAAAAAAGCCAAACCATAAGTTGTTTTTAATACACAAATACAGGTAGTATTTTTTTACCGTGGATTCATCTCGTGTGTCAAAAATGCTCAAGGCCATTACGCACTTTATGGCCCTAGTGTGACTGAATAAACATACTTGATACTTATGCATTTTTTTTTTATTATTTTATATTTAATATAACGTTTCATGCTCAATTTATTTTTTTGCTAACTCTACTCAACATTTCTTGGAGCGCAGTGGAATGAATGTATGAACATTAAAATTATGAGAACATGGGTTTTGGAGCGCAGTGGAACAACCCCTTTTATTGGCATAAGGTAGCTGGGGGTAATTGCGTAACATACTAAGAGTAGGTATGACCTTTATTTTGACAGTTCAACATATGACCTTTATTTTGGCAGTTCAACAACATTCACTGCGATATTCATGTTGTTGAGCAAACTTTTTCGAACTTTATTATGAAGCAATGGATTAGCAATATCATTCAGAATGATTCTAATTGGGATTGGTGGTGTGTTACGCAATTAGTGTGCTTTGTCGATGTTAGAAGGCATAAAGTTATTGCTACTTACAGAAAACTAGCTTTTGTTCATGGCTTCGTCTGTACCGATGTCAGAAATTATCCCTCAGGAACGTGCTACCGGGACAAAAAGCCTATGTCTTTCCTCAGGATGCCATCTATGTCCCTGCCAAACTTTATCGAACTCGTTTCAGTGTTTTAGGTGTAAATAGGTATTACCTATATACGACAGAACTACTTTAGAATATTAGTAAGGATTGAATTTTTATCAAGATACCGTTCTAATTAAAATTCAATAGCTAGCACATCAAAATAAAGTGGATTACACAAACAAGATAAGTCACACAATCGTGTATAAATAATCACAGTTCATAACAATCAATTATTTTTTTATCTTACCAACGTTTATCACTGCGAAACCAATGCATGATATACCTATAAATAGTATCTATTGAATTAAAACCGGTATTTCGCCATGTAAAAGCAAGTCTTCGGTAGTATAGTGGTAAGTATCCCCGCCTGTCACGCGGGAGACCGGGGTTCGATTCCCCGCCGGAGAGATTCTTTTTGTATTTTTATTAAATTAAATCTGTTACAGTTTTAGTTAGTTTTCATGAATATTGATTTATTTAAATATTAGCTAACTAAATACTTACACAGCACTAACCCGCAATCTTTGTCGTACCTAATTATTAAGATCTGGTACCTATGTATCATAATTAATTAAAGCACGGCACTCTTATTTAGCGTACTTGTACATTATATATGTTTGGAATTGCAAATTAGATTGTATAAATAATATATCCAATAATAATAAAACAATAATATTTTGTTTGATAAAAAATCTCCCCTGTTACGGCAAGTAATTTACATTCTTTTCCGTTTTATCGGTCTCGCGTGTGATCATAATTATGTAGCCATGTAGGTACGTTCTATGGTTATCAATAGATTGAAGTATTTCCAATACAGCACATTACTAGATAAATCCTAATTATTATAGATAAAATATAATTATGATCGTGCAGCAATGTTAATTCTTATATAAAGACAAATAAAGTTAGATAATATTTTCATAAGAACAAAAATATATTCTAAGGTCCGGCCGCGCAAAATTTGCCAAAAATTTAAATAACAATGGCCGCTCGAAATTGAATAAAATCGTCTAGTTAGCTCGGAGATTTAGACGAAAACAAACATTACTTAAAATAAATGTTCTTGTGTATCGATTTTATTCAATTTCGAGCGGCCATTGTTATTTACATCTTTGGCAAATTTAGCGCGGCCGGACTTTAGGTCAATTATCTTTTGACCTCTACGAACATTTATGTAAGTACGTAAAAACTTTGTCCCCGACGGACGAAGAGACAAAAGATCAAACAAAATATCTTTCTAACTTATATAAATGTTGTAACTTACTATTTGATGTCGTTATTTTCTTTTATCTTTTTGATAGGACTCGTAAAATGCGTAATGGGAGTCCATCTTTTACAGTTTTATTCCCCTGAAAGTTAGTTGATATGTGATCGTTGGGCTATAAAAGGGGAATATCCAAGTATTGTCCCTGGTATGGGTGGCAGCCAGGACTCTGCATCTAGTTTATTTATTTAGGGACAACAAACAGAAGTGTAATAATATGTAAACATAGTTCAAAACTTAATAATAGATGTAACAAATACACTACTCACAACGTTATCCACATTACTAAACAGATCTACTAGTTGTTAGAAAGAACTATATTAAAAACAGACAAAATAAAGTAAACATTACTTAATTAATAGGGTTGTGATTACTTAAAATGGTAAGAATTTATTTCCTAAATACAGCCTTGCTGTGAAACATAATATCAGTTCAGCCAAACTGCCTATTGTAGGTGTCAACTAATCGATGCAATGGTGAGCGTACGCCTGAGTTGGTTCTACAAAAAGTAGTTGCAAACAAGTGTCTCTAGCGAACTTCTCGACCATGTATGGTGCGAGGGATCAGGTAGCACAAACTGTTCACTAGTTATGTGTAACTGTATAAAGGCAAGCCTTTTTCTAGGCATTCTTGGCAAAAGTCCTATGGGCATCACCTCAGAGCGAACGAGAGAAGCCAAACCCTATTTAACTTTCCACAGTTGTGGACAGAAACGTCAGACGTCAAACCATGGTCTTGCCTTGGTTTCAGCTCTACACTATTTTGTTTAATCCTACAACCCCCTTTTATCTCAAGGGTACTACATGACCTAAAGCGCGGTCACAGTCGGACTGCATAAAATAGAAAGAGAAGCGCGATGACACAACACTTGTAATTTATTGCAAAATATGAAGCAATTATCTATTTACAAAAAATCTATTGTATGTTGCTTGTAGAATAATCTGACAACAAATCAGAATGATTGTATGTATTTATTTATTATTTTATCATTATTATATTATTTGTATTATCATTATTTATTTATTGTAATGATACGCCACAGACTGCCTACAGTATTGTCTGTCCTTCCCTTTTTTAATCCATCCTAAAGTTGTCTTTAAAAAATCATTATTTGCGATAAGACCGCCCATTGTCACCCTTTGTAAATTTTCTACATTTATATCTGTAATTTATAAGGTATACATAATAAAGAGTAATTCAATTCTATTTTTGTTTGATTGTGCAAAACTATAAGAAACATCGTTTTAAATACATCATCCGGAGCTTCGTTTTAAGTCCCGAGGTGTTCCAATTTATTATCGTCTTGCTAAAACTGGTTCACATTATGATAATAATAATAATTCAAATTATGATGGATAGTGTGTTATGCAAATAGGGTTAAAAAATCTGAATTATTTTAAAGGATATTTATTGCTAATCCATTGCTTCATATGTTCGAAAAATTTGCCAACTCAACAACGTAAATAACTCAATGAATATTGTTGTCCTGTCAAAATGAACGCCATTCCTACTGTTACGCTGCATATTTTGTATTTGTCAGTCTTCACTTAAAATAGTCTTAAAAACAAAACTACCACATTATTTATTTTAGAACATGAATAACTAAAGACCCAAAAACCATATATTTCCAACCCCAACCAAAGATAGGTTACCGACCCATTAACAGATTAACCCTTTACTAGCAGGTTTAGCAACAATATTCAGTTCATTACATTAATCAAGACCAAAATGGCTGGTTCTCAGATAAGGTGACCTCTCCTATCCGACCGATTGGGTCCTTTCATTACGTTTGAGCTAGGTCAGATCGGAAGCTGAGCGGGCTAGGTAGCGGAATAAGAATAATTTAGTTGAATAATAACCACTGATATGTCCGAAGTCTAACTCCATGATACGTCACGCGGGGAGCGGGACACGTGAGTGGTTATTAGCGTGTGTGTAATGGGCGATGGTTATAATATGAATTAATCATGATGACTTGTATAAAATAGCAGAAAAGTAGCATACAGTGTTCCTGTTCCCACTGCTGGGACGCCGGACTCCTCTCTATAAGAGGAATAGGGTCGTAATCCACCACGCGAGTCTAGTGCGTGTTGGTAGATGTCACACATAGACTGATGTCACATGTCGTCGTATTTTTTTTAAAGTGAAACTTCTTTACGCACGCTTGACTTGGGGAGTAAGCTGGCAAACGCGTGACGTAAGCGTTACGAAAAGTGTGATCGGGCGAGGCGAACGGGAGTTGAGTAGGGGATACAAGCAAGGGAAAGCAGTGCTCGCGCACATTTTCTTTCTCTCTTCCTCTCATAGCCAAATACGTTTGAAGTTTCACTTCAGTCGTGTGGCCATAAGCACACTCGGTTTTTTTTTGGTTCTAGGACATGCCGGTTTCCTAACGATGTTTTCTTTCACCGTTTTGAAAGCAGAAGTGATTAAATCACACTATCACACTAATATTATAAAGGCGAAAGTTTGTGAGTGTGTGTGTTTATATGTTTGTTACTTCTTCACGCTCAAACGGCTGGACTAATTTTGATCAAATTTTGTATGGAGGTAGCTGACACCCTGGATTAATATTTAGGCTACTGTTTATCCCAATATTCTTACGGGATTGACATTTATGCGGGTGAAACTGCGGGGCGCAGCTGGTTAATTATAAAAAGCAAAGCGCCTGGGTTCGAACCCATGACCTTCAAGTCGTAAGTCGAGCCGTAATCACAGGGCCACCACTGCTCAAGCAGGAGGATATTTTCCTGTAAACTTTATGAAAAAGAACAGTGGTAGGTCCTTTCATCCATAATTTTACCTCTGATAGAAGTAATCCGAAAGCAACCAAATTTTGATGTACTAGTCGGTGGTAGCAACCCAAAAGCAGCCTTATAGTAAGGCTATAAAGATTACTGTTATTTTGACAGCGATGTAAAATCAGAGGTAAAATAACTGTGAAAGGGGTATACTTTAATTTTTGTCGAAAATCGGATTTGGGAGTCATTTGAGTTTCTTCTATTTGCGTATAAAACTACAAAATGGTGTAACGTTGCTGTTGTAGCGGCATCTACACCCCCACGTGCGAACTACGCATCATACTGCGCATGACGTCACGCAAAATCCTGCATCGCGCAAGCAGAGTTTACCGCGCAACGTGCATATACATATACAACGTCCTGACATCAATCGTCGGGCAGTTGTCCGCCAGATATAACACCCGTCTGGTCGGAGGATCCTCCCTTTTCTATTGAGTATGAGTGAACTTTACTAATGCCTCTATACGCAATCGGGGAAAAAAAAACTACCTCATGTTTCTTTCGCAAATAAGGAACTCTACCAAGCGTGTAATAGAAATCTTTGCCCTACATGTTGCTGGTATTGTGGGGTTTGTGGTCAACAGTTGAGCGAAGCGAAAAATGTCTCCTTTCATCTTTCATTGTAGCGTTACCTCTAAGCCTTTTTCCAATTATCTCTTCAGCTTGAGGTTGAAAAATGGGATTTCGGTTCTTAAATCGGCAAACAGTGAAATAATGTTAAGGAAAAAGAAAAGATTTGTTGCGCTGTTGGTTTAGACTTTAGCCGATCTCTGTAATTATTTTACTGAATAAGACTTTGAACTGCCTTGTCAAAGGATTTTATGATTAGATTGAATTTTGAAAAGAATAGAGGGAATGTTTAAAGGAGTTTGGGTAATGTAGTTTTACTTTTATTTTATTTTTTTTGTTGGAAGTGATTTTCGGCTTTCGAACATTTATTTATTTATTCATAGGAGAACCAACAGCTATAACAGAAGCATACAATATTATGTGAGACATAAAGCCAATTACAGGTTCTCACGGGTAGAAACAGAAAACGTAGTAGAAATCTTAGGATCACTAACAAGCACGATAGAAAAGAATATAAATATAGGGTATATAAGCACTATGCACTTTTAAAAAAGTCAGCGTTCAGCCGAACACGTGCAGAATAGGCTTAACATAACATAACGCCTGTATTCTCCGAAGGCTTAGGCAGAGGTGTACCCATAGTATACCCATATTTTGCCAGTTATGTTTAAGTCGCATGTAAAAAGGGTTGAGCATATTGCCATCAAATGGGCACAGATCCAGAGTGCTACTGAGAAATCCCAGTTAAAAAAACCCAATAATACTTTGCCCAACCTGGGAATCGAACCCAGCTTCGAGCTTCAGAACATTGATCTACTTTATTAGATTTTCAAACAAGTCGAACATCTAGCTAAGTTCGATTATAGTGAAGCTCGTAATAAGTTACTGAAGAATTAGGTACACGACGCTCTCGTCGTGTACCTAATTCTTCAGTAACTGACCACTGATGCCCAGATGCCTTTGAGATGAGCTGGTAATGCTTAACTTAGGTATAGACGTGTGTTCGAACCACTTACAACCATACTGCATGCATGTGTGTGTGTGTACTTATATCTATGTGTGTGTGTGTAAGCAACGATCCATTTAAATATGTATTAACGAGCAGCTATTTAGTATCGAAATAAACCATATGAAGTAACACCTCTTTAAGTTTATCCAACGCCCTTACAAACAAAACTAAACCGTATCAACAAGGAACAACGTGAAATATTTAATTAGTAAGTAATGGCTATACCGTTGATTCTACTGTTAATCTGCCAACCCGCACTGGGCCCGCGTGCTGGATTACGGCCCACTCCCATTCACCGAAAGGAGACCTGTGTCCCAGCAGTGGGAACATTATAGGCTGATTATGTATACAGTTGATTGCAACAGGCGTGCGTGTATGACCAGATGTATTATAAACGTAAACGAAGCAAAAGGAGTACCTAAAGTCTATTCAAACTTATGTTTCAAGTTAAACAAATGTCAACTTTATTTTAATGTTCATTACGTTGATTTCAGAGTGACTAACACTATTGAAAAAGTAATAAAAATGTCTGAAGTTGTAGCGTAAACTGAACTTTATTGTGTAGGATTTAAAGTTTTTTTTTTCCATAAACTCATATTTGTTTACATTTTTGGCAAATAAATCGGGAATCCAGATTGTGTAAGGATCGCTGCAGATGGCGTTCTGTAGGTAGTTTCTGCCTACCACGCGGGAAAAGGCGTGAGTTTATGTATTTATATTGTAAATCAAATTAAAAAAAAAAACCAAATTATCGACCTCAGCAGCAAGTAGAAAAAAAAATGTCGTTGACCGCAGCAACAAGCCCAAAAAAAACGCGTGTAAAAAAAGTAGTTACTTTTGAAAATCCAATTTATTCCCGTTGCTCTTAAAATACCAAGTACTTGATTAAAAGCTTCCTCAATTAGCGAGCTTTTAAAGAGTGATCACACCAATATTATAAAAGCGAAAGTTTGTGAGTGTGTGTGTTTATATGTGTGTTACTTCTTCACGCTGAAACAGCTGTACCAATTTTGATAAAATTTTGTATGGAGGTAGCTGACACCTTGGATTAACATATAGGCTACTTTTTATCCCGATATACCCACGGGATCGACATTTACGCGGGTGAAACCGCGGAGCGCAGCTAGTTATTTATAAAAGCTATAAAACGTAAACGCCATTTTCTCAGGTTGAGACTTTGGGAGCAAGGAAATGAAGTGCTACAAAGTGTGAATGTTAAAATTTAACACTTTTTATTTGCATTTTCTTTTGAAAATTCTTTGAAGCTGCAAAAAATATAAACTGTGAGACTGTGACCCGTGGGACTCAAATGTGCTAAGTTGAAAGTCAGTTGTCACCACTATCAACATTTTCATTTACTAGCTTTGGCCGCGACTTCGGCCGCGTGACGTTTCTTGTTTCCCCAATCTGCCCGTCAAATCGCATCGCCTGCCCGGGCTCCGTTTTCGCTTAGAGTTCTTTGTGATATTTTATCTTTTTTCTCGGCTCCTAAGGGTCTTATCGTGATGTTAATTAGTCTAGCAAATGCAAAGAGAATTTAAATTTTAAAAATGTATCTATTATTTTAATACCGAATTATAATATCCACTGTGGCAACACTGTCAGCAAAAACTTTTTACCTACAACTTTGGCAACACTTAGAAAAAACGGTTATGATATGATATTATCGTTATTTCTGAGTGGGGGGCAAAAGTCATTTTAAATGGTAAAAATGTAGTGCAGAGTCAGACGTCGTTTGATTGTGAAATAGTACAGTTGAGCAGAATAAAAATATTGGCAACAAAAGAGCGTTTTTTCTCTACACTAAGTCATATTATAATATAATAAAAGATATATCCTTAATTAACAAAAATAGCAAAATTAAAACCTAGCGTAACTAAAACTATATTCAAACTAAAATGTAGCGTCGAAAATGGGGGCTGGGGTCCGAGTGCTCATGGTCTTTTTAAGGAAATTTTAAAACGGCTGGTTAACACTTCCCGTGACCCAAAGGCTGGCTTTTACCTTGGCTAAAGGTTAAGAATTGCCATACAACGTGGCAATGCCGCCAGTCTCTTGGGTACATTACCAGTCGACAGCGATGCGGATGAATTTTTCGTCGCTATATTTTAGTTTGAATATAAAAGATTAGAAGACATTAAATGTTGCGCTGACAACAAGTAAATTAGGATAAGGGCAATTTAACATATATTATTATGTCTAGGAGGAGATCCTTTCACAGACATACTAATATATGTTAAACATGCTATTTAGCATAATCAATTCCATTAAGTACCAACCCAACTTACTCAAAAATGTACTGATCCAAACCCAATTACAAAATGAAATTTTCCTAACCAGCTAGGAGCAACACCAACAGCTACCTAGTTAACCAAAATCCAATTTCAGTCCCTTAGGAGTGCTTTCAGTGGGGGATAATGCAAAGTAATAGGAATTTGGGGGTGGTGACGCATTTTGAATAATTTAAAAGGCCTGAAGCGACCGTAAACCATCGGTGAAATCGCTGGGAATCGGAATGTGTAAACATACGGGAGATATGTGGGGACGGGCACGCACGTAAGTACCTTTCTACAAATAGCTGATTGATATCAGTAAAATCCATTTGCGAGATTGCTCGCAGAATAGATGGCCGATGGGGCTGGAGTGGTGCCCGCGTACCGAAAGACGCTAGACGTAGCGTTGGAAGGCTACCCGGTGGACCGATGGCTTGGGGTAGGCCTATGTCCAGCAATGGACGTCTTTGGGCGAAATGATGATGATGAAATAAATCTAATCATAGAGCAATACTTAGAAAGGAAGAAAGGCGACTGCCTATCTGACCTCCACAACCCAGTCAGTGGGTAACACGATACCCGAAATACCCCTTGGTAAGACTAGTTGTCAGACATTCGGGCGACGACCCGTAACGACTGTCAAAGATCCACGAATGACAGCCAGAGCCAATGGCTTAACGTGATTTCCGAGGAGTCTTGGTATGTAAAGACCCATCCACGGGCAAACCACGGCAAGAGTAGCTTAACCTGATCGATCGACCGTGCGGCTGTTATTACATAGCCACCAAGTTTATTGAAATAATGGATTTACATAAATATTTACAATATTAGGGCCTTAAACTAGTGTACCTACATAATAATAAACGTACCTATTATATCAGATGAATAGTTACACACTTACACAACGATTTCTCTCTTTCAGTCGTCAGTAATTTGACTTTCGAATAAAGAAGACAAAGCGTTATGTAACTATACAGATGCTATACAACGTGTATTAGTAAGGGGGTTAGTATATATTCAAACCGTTAGTATATAAAATTATTGGATGCTATAATTTTTCTTGTTTCACAGAAAATAACCATTACCTAACCGCAGCTTGCATTTCATGATCATTAGACATTACCTACTGCATAAACTTCATCATCATCATCCACAGCTCGACGCCACCCACCTCTGAACATAGGCCTCTCTTTTCATGTGCCAATCTCCGTCCAGGTTGTACCCGCGATGACAACAATATCGTCCGCCCATCTCGCCGCCGGACGACCGATACTTCGTCCCCCAGTCTTTGGACGCCACTCGATAACTGCCTTACTCCCTAGCCATCACTACGTCATTCCAGGTATCCTGCCCAAGTTCATTTGAGTTCCATAACTCGTTTTCCGATACAAAAATCTTCGTATATTCGGATCTCGACGTTTGGAATTCGGTCTATAAGCGTAAATTTACCTTTGCGCATATTAGAACACGCGACGGCCCTATACGAAATAGCGATCCGTATGTTTACCACCTTGTATCCCAATAAATATTTGATACGTTACACCATTATGAATGCGTAACGCAGTACTTGTAACGATTGTGTGAATGTTTCAGGCGAGTACTTGTGCTAGTCGTTTGATAACACATTTATTTACAGGAAAATCCGCAATTCAATTCAATCAGTATTGCCATACAACGTGGCAATGCTGCCAGCATTTTGGGCGCTTTTCCTGTTAAAAACGATGCGGACAACATTTTTGATGCCCTATATTTTTTTCCTTTTTATGGACTTGTACACAGCTTTTAAATTATGTTAATATTTTAAGATAATAAATTTTGTGTAGGAATCTGAATACTGCAAATAAATTCAATTCTACATTACATATCACATTGTGTTTTTAATCATAATTACAAGTTTACAGAAATAATACAATACATAGAACCCCATGTGAACCTGTATACAATTTATTATTCCTATCTAGTTTAATTATTTTAAATTATGCTGCTATTCATATTATATGAAATTGTTGTGCAGCAGCATAATTTAAAATCATTAAGGGCCAAAACACATAATCGCGTTGCGGCACCGCACCGCCAAAATCGGCAGTGCCGCCTGCCGCTACGCGTTGTTTATTATGCATACACGACACTTGTTGTTGCGGTGCGGTGCGCAACGCGATACTTTTTATCCCGATAATCCCACGGGATCGAGACTTATGCGGGTGAAACCACGGGGTGCAACTAGTACCTACCAAATAATTTTAAGAATATTTTCCGGTTTCTTACCCATTTCCAGACATTTACTCAAAATATAAGTAACTTTGATATTTTCCTTTGCTTCCTGTTGTTTCGTATTCATTATTTAACGTTTACTTTCTGCTCCAAGTGTTTTAGTCATTATGGAAGCGGAACGAGCTTCTAAACTAAAAATAGAATTAATTTATTTCACTAAATTACACCACGAAATGGCTTTTCTTCAGCTAATTTGTTGGGTTCTGGTTACTTGTAATACTTAATACACTATTACACTTGTTATTTGTCGGAGAAGTGAAGTAAAAGGTTTGTTTACCTACTAGTAGCGCCATCTATTGGCGTTTAAGATACCTTTACTCGATTAATCAAATCGATAACAGTTGTCATTGAGTCAGTAGTTCGATTCGGGGTTCTCAATGTCTTGTCGCGTCTGGCGTTTGACATCTGTCAGATGTCAAGGTGAGACTAGTGTGTTAGCGACATGACACATTGGACACCCAGAGCTCGACCGCGCCGGGTGTGCGCACTGATTCTACCCAACCACGTGCAACATGGCGGACTCCGATGGAATTTCAGATAAAAATCCCTCTGCATCTCCGACATATTTATTTAAACTTTGTCATGCAATAGGGGGGACAGCAATTGCCTTCAAATTCGTAAGCCATGACTACTTCTGAGAACTACAGAAAACATTATCTCAAAATTTTAAGATAATATGTAACATCCGCCAACCCGCACAGGGACCGCGTGGTAGGTTTCAGCCCACTCCCTCTCACAGAGAGGAGGCCTGTGTCCCAGCAGTGGGTACATTATAAGCTGATTATGATGATTTCACTAAATCACACTTAGAAAAGAATGGAATGCCTGACTTGCCTGCCTCGTTGGCTTAGTGGTCGCAAGCGCTACTGCTGAGCCATAAAGTCCTGGGTTCGATTCCCAGGCAAAGTGTTATTAGATTTTTCCATCAGGAATTTCTTAGTAGCAGCCCAGAGTTTGTAAAATCAAAATCAAAAGTCATTTATTGAAACTAGGCTGAGAATCAGCGCTTTTCGAACGTCAAAATTACATAAGACAGTCCCCCAAAACGCCCGCCCTTCGCTATTTCCTAGTGCTTTCGCTGGGGAGAAGAAGTGGCGAAACAAACTCCCCAGCAGCACAGCTGTCTGTTCAGTTAGAAAAAAAAAAGGAGTCCGGGAGTGCCGGCAGAAGTGAAAACTTAAATATTAACGTTGTGCATTTTTGATATTTTTCATTAATAGATGCACTTTGTTCAATTTCCATATTTTAAACACTTTATATACACGAATTTTACATATACACAGCAGTGTGGTCACTACACAGACGGTCGAGCCATCAGCTGTCATCATCCATGGATGCGCGTGGCACGCTGTAAACGAACATTCGCGCAAGCGCCCTGCGCCGCCTAAACGAAACATCAGGCATACATTTTCGCCGCGCCGTAGAAAGAGAGGGGGATACTTCCTCTCCCACGCCGCGCCGGCTGTCTACTCTCCATCCGTCTTACGAATTTTCGATCAGGTCACGTGTCCCGACGTGATGTCCTGACGCGAGTTTAACATTTTTTACCCATTACAAAAAAGTGTACAACGCCGCTAAAAAAGTTTTGACTTCAATAAGTAAGTATATGTAAATAAAATAAGTAAGTGAAAGTATATGTACTCGGTTGATGGCCCCTATAACATGAGACTTGAACATAACTGACTCAATGAGGGTGTTACTACAAGGTGCCTGCCTAACCCTTTGGGGATTTCAAGCGTGATGCTATGTTTCGTAGAACAGATTCATTCTAATGAAGCCACTAAAATCAATCTACTAGCACACAGACTAACCGCGTGTGAACAGAGCACAAGATAAAGCGACGCAGCAATTTAGTTTACTATTTACGTACGAACGTGCCTCGTTTGATAATCTCACTAACACTGTGTTTATTTCACTGGAAGCTTATCTTGAATAGTGATACGAACAGTGGTTTTTGAAACGAATATCAAGAATGTTTTTACGTAATAAAAGTCACATACGTTTATATGCTTATAGTTGTTTTATTAGTTACTAGGTCCTGCCCGAGAAATTTATTCTTCCCCCGACCCAACCTATCGCATCGCCTGTCCGCGCTATTTTTCGTTTTCGCGTAGCGTTCCTTCTGGTTTTTTTTTTGTTTTGCTCGGCTCCTAAGGGCCCTAGCGTGATATGAAATAGCTTATAGCCTTCCTCGTGAATTGGGCTACCGAACACAAAAAGATTTTTTCAAATCCGACTGGTAGTTCCAGTGATAACCCCCTACATACTTTACAAACAAACTTTATATGTATATAACGGAGAAGGCATGTGTGTCTCGTTATCATCAGCCATATTTTAACTACCGTGGGCGAACTATGTGGGTACGGTGTTGGTTATTGCGCAATAGAAAAACGGTTTGCAGTTCAAATCAGATTATAATTTCACGAACAAATTAATCACACTAGCAAATCACACACTATAGGTACACGATACAACCAGATACGGAACGCGGGACAGTTTCTGAGCACATGTTGTCCGTATGATGTCCGATGTAGAAGAGAGTTGCTCCACCTCGCTGCACGCTCTCTTGTACTCCCCACGAACTCAGGCTAGACTCTGTCATCGGCATCGGCGGCGACCTCTCGCGTCCGGCTCTAGTTCAAGCCATGGTCCGGGGCGAGAGGGAGTCAGAGGCAGTCACCTCCTTCTGCGAAGCAGTCATGCTAGCGAAGGAGGTGGCGGAACGGCTGAGGGAGAAAGCCACATGTCCCAGCCACCGCGGGAGACGCTCCGGGCGTCGGGAGCCGAGTGACGACTCCCGGCCACCGTAGGCGCGGGCCTGCGGACGCAGAGTAATGGGTAGCTCACCGTCCGATCAGGACCAGGCCCGTGCCGGACGGCGCGTAGGTACGTGTTCCACGCGCGCCTCAAAGAGATGTCAGCAAAAGGACTGGCCCGCAATGACAGTGGACAGATGGCGTAGAAAAGGGAGGCCCTTGCTCAGCTGTGGGTAATTTCGGGCTTAGAAACTTAGATAAATGAAAGAAAAACGTACAACAAACTGAAGCCTTTTTTTTTGTTGCTGACTGTATTCTTCCTCGTTTACTTTGGCATTAATTAATTTGCCACACTGACAGCATAACCTTCTATAAATATAATACTGCAACTACTTCTAGTTTTTCAATGTCACAACAAACGCATTCCGTATAAAATGGGGATTGTACAGGGTGTAGAAAATAAAGTGTCAGGTTTAAAGGTCTCAGTGCATAACACTGACAGCTTGTTAGTGCAGCACTCAAGACATACAAATAGGCTACGTTACCAGTTTAATGAGTTGCACCCACAGATATAGATAGATCTAGATAACGTAAGTATCACGAAGTGTATGAAAACCAAGCGTGCCATTTTTTGACTACCTACTATGACGTCACAAGCTCGCGCTCTCGCTCACGCTCACCCAGCCAGCAGTACACAGGACTGAGCGCGAAAGTGGCGGCTTACGATTTTTGAACGTAAGCTAGTGCGATTTTTGGTACGCGAAGTAGTTGCTCTTGCGTTATCTAGGTGTATATATACCTGTGGTTGCACCTATGTAGGATGCAGATCTTGCAGACTTGCACGATGATTTTTAGTTTATTAGTACACTAGCTTCTACCCGCGACTTCATTTGCGTGGCAGTCGTAAGACACCAAATATACTCCTAAATACAGGACTCTAACCTAGCGCTGAAGTTCTCTCATTTTTCTGTAACTTGTTTTTATGGCAATATACAAAATCATTTATACATAACTAGCTGCGCCCCGCGGTTTCACCCCACCCGCATAAGTGTCAATCCCGTGGGAATATCGGGATAAAAACTAGCCTATATGTTAATACAGGGTGTTAGCTACCTCCATACAAAATTTTATCAAAATTGGTCCAGCCGTTTGAGTGTGAAGAAGTAACAAACATATAAACACACTCACAAACTTTCGCCTTTATATAATTATAATTAATTTATAATATTAGTGTGGTTATACTTAAAAATACAGCCCTTGATACTCGCTGATAGCTTTCTATAGGAGAAAGATTTCTATGGGCGACTAGAATCAATTCTATTTTAAGATAATTTTTGACGTTCAAAAGTGCCTTTTATGTGCCTATTTGAAATAAATGCTTTGACTTTGACTTTGAAAGAATTTTTTAAATTACTTAATAAGCATAAGCAAGCATACAGGGTGAAATTGAATTCATGGGCATCCTTTTAAGGGGTCATTGTAATCATCATTATAAACAACTTTTACTGTGGGACCAAACCTGAAATCGCAGAAAAAAAATCAGGTCTTCCCTACATTTTGACGAGTTATGTGAGCATAAATGCAAGGAACAGCTGATTTTTTTTTCGCGATTTTAGATTTAGTCCCATAGTAAAAGTTGTTCATAATGATGAGTACAATGGTACAATGACCCCTTAAAAGGATGCCCATGAATTCAATTTCACCCTGTATAAGTATTTTTTGACCTTATACATATATTACAAACGAACATACAAACAATCAAATCTGTTCTCTTTATAATATTAGTTTAGATAACCTCACGCCTTCTTTCCATGGGGGTAGACAGAATTTACACAACGCCACCTGCTACGATTTTTTTTAATGCAGCAGAATACCAGCGCCAGGTATTGTACCTGGCATAATTATGCTGAGTTGGACTCCTATTTGGTGCAACCATGAGATGTGTCTCATGGTTGCACGGTGTGTGCACCGACCAGTAGTGATCGACCGTTATAAATGTCATATGGGTCAATTTATCTGTTTAATCTTTGTTTTTTTTTTCTCACCTTTTTTGATGTTTTTTTAACGCCTGTATTGTGTCTTTTGTTGCACTAAATAAACGTTTTATCTATCTATCTAATGGTTTTTTTTATATTATGCTTTCTGTAGTCTTTCAAAAATTTCTCATTTTTTTGCTTTTAGCACCTGTAACATTTCTATTACATGTGTGTGACGTTATCTCGCCAAAGCATATTATAACACGTCACATTTCATTTAGCTTAAATTTAACGTAAAAGGAGGCCAAAACAAACCTCTTATTTAATCACGAGAATCAGTAAAAAAACACACAAAAAAAAAACACCACATTTCTCCAGATTATGTAATAACCATTCTGCCCCCTCCGACAAGGAATTAACTCCTTCCGTTCCAAAGGGATAGAAAAGGTACCCTAACAATTACAGCAGGGGCCTGTTTGGGCCCCTCATAATGTCAGGACCCAAATATAATGAAATAATTAAGTAGGGAGACCGTAGTTGGGTGCAGGTAAAGTGTTGGATAATTCGTTATTTTATGTTGGGTTTACTCTTATCAGGAGCCAGGAATGAGGAAATTAAATTAGGTTGTTTTCGTTAGCAGTGTTTGCAATAGTCTTGAATATAACTGGCCAGTCCACTAATTTTCATGACTATTGCAAAATTGGTGTTGGCTCAGGACAATTTCTGCAATTATGTAGTGAAGAGAAAGTACCTATATAATTATTATTATTTTATCGTATAGGGTAGTTAGAGTACCTACACCATTGGAAATTAGATTATATTATACAGGGTGAATTTTCCAAGTGGGCGTGGATGGCCAAATCCGCAACTGTGAGGAATAGCGAAAAGTACTCAAAGGAGTCGCGGGCTCGATTTTGATGAAAACTAAAACTACATCATTGGATTTTTGAAAAACAATATTTCTAGCCAGGAATCGAACCTGTTGATTTTGAAAAAAAAAAACACACACACTGTATTATTACACCATTCGATATTGTCCCTAATAAGGATTAAATTCTGGAAAGTAATGACATACGGCAAACATTAAGTATGTCGGAGAAATCCTCCGACATTACCTACTTTTGTCCAACGGGCAATGTTAGACATTCTTTTCTGTCATCTTCTATACTAAAAATAAAGCTGAAGAGTTTGTTTGAACGCGCTAATCCCTGAAACGAAATTCTTTTTGCATTTGATAGCCCAATCCAGGGTTTAGGCTATTATAACATCACGCCACGTCCCTTAGGAGTCGAACAAAAGGGAAAAAAGGCAGAAAGTACGCTGACCGAAAACGAAGTTGTGGCACGGGTGAGCGATGCGATGCGACGCGATGGGTCGGGGGCCAAAATTTCACGCGGACGAAGTCGCGGGCGGAAGCTAGTAAATCATCATCATCATTTCATCCGAAAGACGTCCACTGCTGGACATAGGCCTCCCCCAAGCACCTCCTCTTCGACCGGTTCTGTGCTTCTCGCATCCAACGGGTTTCTGCGGTCTTCACAAGGTTGTCGGTCCACCTAGCTAGCTAGTAAATGATATAAAACAATATACAAAGAGCCTTGTTGGCGAAAAGAAAAGAGAACAATTTTTTACATCACAATTTATCCCTATCAAGTTTTTTTTTTTTTGACCGTTGACCCCCACACTAATCAGCACCCTAATTGCTAAAACATTTTGAAGGATATTGCTAATCCATTGCTTCATATGTTCGAACAATGTGTCTGCTCAACAATGTAAATAACACAATGAATGTTGTTGAATTGTCAAAATTAAACCAATTGCAGTAGATAGTGTGTTACGCAATTACCCTGCTGGGCTTATATCTTGAGAGTCAGAGTAGTTGAACAGAAATAAATATGGGAATGGGACCAAATTACTGTTTTTATTTTTATCTGAACAAATACTGATGTCTAATTTGTCAAACACTAGCTTCTGCCTGCAACTTCGTGTGCGTGAATTTTTTTGCTCCCAACAACGTCGCATCGGATTGCCTGCCGCTAGTACTGCGTTTCCGCTTGGCGTACTTAATTGTTTTTTTTTTTTTTTGCCGGGCTCATAATGGTCCTAGCGTGATATTATACAGCTTATAGCCATCCTCTAGAATTGGGCAATGCAAAAATTATTTTTCAAATCCGACTGGTAGTTCCGGAGATTACCTTCTACATACAAACTTACAAACAAACTAATCTGACATCTTTATATTATTAGTATAGATATATTTTATTACTAGTCTTAAAACCCTAATTCTCTTTAAACAATCCTTTGTATAAAAAAACATCCTGTAAATACAACATAAACCATTCTATGTATAACGTAGTAGTATAACGTGGACAATTTATCAAATTAAATACGGTAAGTACAAAATCACCATAAAACATTTTTAATACCTTATCAAATTCTCCGAACCAATAAATTTATTACCGCGGTGAGTAAGCCTCCTCCAACAAGATTTCCCTTTCAAAAATAATTTCATAAGAGCCCTCCTCGTGAATATATTTAATCTGTGGCGCAGAGCTAAATAATGCTGAGTCGACGCGATAATTGCTTCTTAATACATTTTCTCTTCGGGTATTTAATTGTTGCGTATGTAGCGTACGAATTGACGGCCTGATTTCGTTTGGGAGAATTATTATTTCGTAAACATTTGTATCATGTGGAAGGTTTATTTGGAGACCGCATATCGGCACTCTCTCTTCCCTCTTTCATAGTTAGATGGGACGGCACGCAATCCGACACGAACGGAGAGAGATCAGGCGCAGAGCCCTGATTCACAACCATACGACAGGCTATCGTATCAAAAACCTGACATTTCGATAACCTGATTTGACTTGCCCTCAACAGCAAATAGCTGTTGGAAGAATAGCGGGCGTCTATCTGATTTAAACTGATAAAATTTTCGGGTTTTGGACTTGTGAACAGCGTTTAGAAGACTCCTACGATAACAACGATTAATGTTCGATACGATTCGAAAGCGTATCGAGTGTTTGTGAATAGCTATGCAGGACCAACGGCTTTCCGAGGCTCGGGGTTATCACACCGCCATCACTAAGAAATTCCTAATTGAAAAAACCAATAACACCTTGCCCGACCTGGGAACCGAACCCAGGACCCCACGCTTAGCAGTCGCGACGAGGCCAAGGGGGCAGTTACCCACTCTAATACCTACACTTCAAAACTTACCCTTCCGTTCCAACAACAATACCTGCTAAGCCCTTTCAATATAAACTTGCAATACTTTAAGAGCAGTTGCGATCTAAACTCGAGCCTCGCCAGGTGAAGGTTTAATATCTAACTTGAGCTCACATTTACTCTAGGAACAAACACAAAGTTTCTGCGGAAGAGATATTAAGTACACCTAAAGCTTTTCAGACACGCTTTGTTTTAAGGAGAGTACTTTGAGGGTAAAGTATAAAACGAAACTTACGCTTCGATCTGTCAAAATATTCGCGCCTTTTGCCGACATTTTGACAGATCGATGCGTAAGCTTACGTTTCGTTTTGCAAAGTTTCGGGTGTCTTTTTTTTATTGCAAAATAAATTTTATTTTAACATAATAATATGTCCTTAATTAACAAAAATAACAAAATTAAAACCTAACTTAACTAAAACTATACACAAACTAAAATATAGCGTCGAAAAATTCATCCGCATCGCTGTCGACTGGTAATGTACCCAAGAGACTGGCGGCATTACCACGTTGTATGGCAATGCTTAGCCTTTGGCCAAGGTAAAAGCCAGCCCTTAGGTCACGGGAAGTGTCAACCAGCCGTTTCGAAATTTCCTTAAACTTCCTTCCTTTCTTTGTGTTACTTTAAAGTAGCGTATTTCCTAGAAGATATTTAAATTTCATGGAATGCGTCGTTAATAAACTGGCATGTCTTAGAACCAAAAATTTAAAGATAATGAATTAAAGGTGAAACGCTGGCGTGACGATTTAGAATCGTTCCTGACCGATTGGTCGGTGAAAGCACAAGATAAGGAAAATTGGAGAAGTATGGGGAGATCTTTGCCCAACAGTGGGACAAAATAGGCACTATAAAAAGCTTTAAAAAAGTGGCACTCCGGGAGTGCCGAAGGAAGTGAAAACTTGAACGTGCATATTTTTTTAATCGTCATATAAACAAAACACAAACATAATACTTTGCCACCACTCACTGACATATCGGAAATACATTAAAACCGAGTACAGCCGGAGGACAGCCGAACACATCCGAATCGGTGTTGGTTACGGTAACAGTGGTGCGAATTCAATGGTTTTTTCCCATCTCAAAAATGCCCAACGAGCCTAAAGAAGTTTCATCACCAATCCGCACTGGGCCTGCGTGGTGGATTACGGCATTCCGTTCCACTGAAAGAATGCATGTGTGCTAGCAGTGACAACATTATAGGCAATATCATAAGCTATTATGCATGACATAATGACGTTTACCAGAAAAGATTTTTTTTACTAGCTTGCGCTGTCCCTCTCCTGGGCAAAGGCCTCCCTCCACTTCTTCCATTTTTCGCGAGCCCGCGCGTCCTTCGTATATTGATCGATCCATCTGTGATCTGCGGCAGTCAAAAATCATCAAGGTATTTTATTACCTATTTATTTTATATGTACTTATGTAAGTTATATTTGCTGGTAACTTACATAAATATTTTGTAGATTATTTTACAAAGATGCATTTTGCAAAAAAAAAAATTAATAAAAAGAAATTTTCTTTGTCCTTAGCGCGTCCCCCTTAAAAGGCTCTTGTAACGTGAGAAAATGTTTTATTTTCACGCTCTGATTCGCTGGGGTCAGCAGTGTGGTCGCTGTAATAGCTTCGGGGCTGAACGGAAGTATTTGGCGATGAGGGTTCGCGTATATTGGGTATTCGGAGGAAATGGGGTGCGTCATAGGTCCTTCATAAAGATATTGAAATACGGATTTTAATTAAATGAAAGATTCGTAATAAACCATTATTATATAATACCTTCTTTATTACCTTTAATACCTAATTACAAATTTTCAAGACGTATAAGTATATAATAAAAAATTAAAGAAAAAAACAGGAGCTCATTGGGCATCAAAAACTTCGTCCGCATCTCTGTCAATAGGATAAGTAATTTATTAGTTTTTCATTGGTCGTAATTAGAAAATTACTCTCCAAATATGAGTCTTGTTATGTTCCCTACGACAAAAATCTTCGTAGTTATGGACTTATTGTATATGTTATTAAGCTGGGCCTTTTTTTACGTCCTCACAGACTAAAAGCGTAGTACCTAGTAAAAGTAATAGCTAGCTAATAGTTGTATTACCTAGAAGCCTGGCGTGTTTTTTTACATCCATTATCTACTTGCCTGTTTCCAACTGTGTTGGGGTCGGCTTCCAGTCTAACCGGACTGCTTATCTGACTTCCACAACCCAACTACGAGAGTTTTTAAACATATCTATTACCCAAAACATTAATTTGGTTACAGCTCTATTTTTAAGACGATCACAGTCGTTCAGTAAAGACTAAGGAGGAGCAAATTTTTAAACGATTTAAATGTTACTACTGGTGGGACACAAGTCTCCTTACTTTTGAGAGGGAGTAGGCCGTAATCAGTCAGAGCATTAGTTTTCCCGATTTTCCTCTATGGAGTTAAAACGTGGACAATTCGAGCAAGGGAAAGACAGAGGATAGATGCATTCGAAATGTGGTGCTGTAGGCGGATGCTCCGAATACCATGGACAGCCAAACGCACAAATGTGTCTATCCTTTCCCCGATTGTCTACAATATGCCTACAGCGTATTCTATCCTATTTCGGCCACATAATGCTAAGGGGAGATAGCAGCCTTGAAAAGCTGGTTATTGTTGGCAATACCGAAGGAAAGAGAGCGAGAGGCCGGTCGCAAACACGATGGTCCGACCAAGTAAAAGAAGCTACGTCCTAAAGCAATTTTCAGTAGGTGGTGATGGCAACTTTGGATCGGAGTAGATGGAGGCAGATTGTCTGTTTGAAAGGATCCAGTGACCACGATCCTCAGTAATGAGGGACCGATTGAAGAAGAGAAGAGAGGCCGTAATCCACCACGCGGGCCCATTGCGGGTTGGTAGATGTCACATGTCTTTAAATGTTTGGTTCGAACATTCCCGTTTCCTCACGGTGTTTTCCTTTCCCGTTTTAAGAGCAAAGTAAGCAAGTAAGCAAATTATTTTGTGACTGAGTTTGAACCTATGTACAATTCGTAAGGCGGGGGGCCGTTATTAAAGGGCCACCACTGCTTTAACCGGAACGGCAACAGGTAATTACCACCGCTAGATTTTGAAACAAAGCCTTCTAATGAAACGGAAACCACCTCGTTACCTCAAGACACTCATAAGAACTAAGAGGGTACTTAATTCACAACCACATGCCGCCTATAGGAAACAGTAAACACTAATCTACTCGAACCAAGATGGCGGCCACAAATCAAGTTAAACAAACTGGTTCAGACTGGATTTACTATCAAAAGGAGCACTGATTAATAGCATTGTTTGTTTGCCCTACTGCGGTGAGGAGGTGTAATGTCATTGCGTGATCTGAAGCACTTTTTATCTAGATTTAGAATGGGGAAAAAAGGAAAACAAAGTATATTAAAGCTATTTACTTCAGTGCAAATGTTAGTTTATTTAGGTTAATTACTTGGTACTCTTTTCCTGTGTTAACTATTATCGTTTTTTTTTTTTCAGGAAAGTTTCTAGCGATTTTAATGTCAGATAGGTGTGAAAATCGTAGCTTTGGTAATACTTAATGTAGGTATTTAAAATGGGCAGGATTTTTGAAAATAGCCGTAGGTAAGTTTCTTACGTCTATATTATATTCTATCGTTTTCAAGCTTTAGATTTTCTCATTTCCCCAGACTTTAAGGGCAAGATTTCCTGATCGCTCATTGACTTCACACTGCAGTCGCTTATACGAATATGAACATGATTTGCGTAACAATAAGTATCATGTTCATATGAAAAGTAAAATTAAGGTGTCTAAGGTGTTATGTTTATTTAGTTTATTGTAAATTTAGTTTATAATAGGTAGTATATTTTTATTATTATTTTAAGAAAGTATGAAGATTTATGATGTTATCTTAACTATCACATTAGGGCAACCTGTAATGTTAGCTTTATGGTGATACTAGCTGCGCCCCGCGGTTTCACCTGCATAAGTGTCGATCCCGTGGGAATATCAGAATAAAAACTATTTTATGTCCTTCCCCGGGACTCAAACTATCTCTATACCAAATTTCATCTAAATCGGTTCAGTGGCTTATGCGTGAAAAGGTAACAGACAGACAGAGTTACTTTCGAATTTGTAATATTAGTATATGGATAATAATACATTTTCCTACAAACAATAACACAAACTTAAAATTTAAAACAAAAAGTCAGGTTTTTACTATCTCTAAAAGAACCAGAACAGTAAATTTTTCAGTTCTTGACACGAACAGTAACAATATTAAAGTTTCTAAACTAATATTTCAAGGTATCAACTCAAAGTTTTTCGTTTTCTTCAAGAGATTGAACGTTTGTTATGAGGTGTTGGGTAAGGCTGGCTTCTCACTGAGCAACTAAATGTTGCGCAACTTGTGTTGCTTATAAAATAGCGATGTTACCTACGGCTACCGGTAAAAAACTTGATTTCTTAAAAATATTGAATGAAAACCTAAGATTTCTTTTTTTGGATTTTTAAGGTAGGATACTTCACTGTATTTTCGAACCGATCATTTTGACATTGATCAGAAGTTGCTGGGAGACTACTTTTGTCTAAGTTGCTAAGTGCTGTTTATTTACTAATGCAAAAAATTCATCTTCGTATTCCTCTGTCTCTGGCTTTACGTTTCCTGTGTGCCCAAAAAGTCTACAATTACGAAAAACAACAAAAAATATATTTTATACTAATTTGATCGTAACAATGAATTCCGTATTTTTATTAATCGTCGTTTTTTTAGCTTTTTCGATTTGCCCAAGGTTCGGGCAACCCGTTGGCAACATTTTGTTGCCTAGTGCTTAAGTATCCTTAGCGTATCATTTTTATCGGACATACTGTAGTTGTTTACTACTTGTTTGTTGTTGAGACAAGTTCAATGGGATGCTCTTTTACCGACAAGTTTGGGGAATATATCATAGAAAAAAATATATTTTATACTATTTTGGTCATAACAATGATTTTCTTATTTTTTTTAATCGTTTTTTTTTTAGCTTTTTCGATTTGCCCAAGGTTCGGGCAACCCGTTGGCAACATTTTGTTGCCTAGTGCTTAAGTATCCTTGGCGTATCATTTTTATCGGACATACTGTAGTTGTTTACTACTTGTTTGTTGTTGAGACAAGTTCAATGGGATGCTCTTTTACCGACAAGTTTGGGGAATATATCATAGTGGGTTTTATTGCGTAATTGTGTTATTATCTTAGAAACTGTGATTCGAGTGTCTGTAAAAGGATTGGTTTTGTTACCCTTTAAAGAAGAGAAATGTTTTTGTTGTTATTATTTGATGAATCTAACTAATATAAAAAAACCATAGAAATATATCTATGAAAAAAACCGAGTGTGCTTATGACCACACGACTGAAGTGAAACTTCAAACGTATTTGGCTATGAGAGGAAGAGAGAAAGAAAATGTGCGCGCGCACTGCTTTCTCTTGCTTATATCCCCCACTCAACTCCCGTTCGCCTCGCCCGATCACACTTTTCGTAACGCTTGCGTCACGCGTTCGCCAGCTTACTCCCCAAGTCAAACGTGCGTAAAGAAGTTTCACTTCAATAAATGCGAAAGTGAGTTTGTTTGTTACGCGTTCACGCTAAAACGGATAAACTGATTTGGATGAATCTTGCAACGCAGATAGACCATGACCTGGATAAGGATATAGGCTACTTTTTATCCTGGATCACAGACGAAGAATATTTTTCGTAAATATTTTCATTTACTACCAATTGCCTGCGAATTCGTCTAAATAATGAGAGCCTTTAAGGGCTTGTAATAGTTCAGCTCAAATTCAGATTTTGCCCCCACTTCCCCGCGCTATGTATCATTCTATCCCACTCGCATTGACATACTGATTCAGTTAGGGTGAACTGAACTATTGTTGGAAGGATGTCAAGAAATAAAATGATTAAACTTAACATTAATTTATTACATTCACATTGTATGTTCAGTATATTATATAAAATTCTTTTAAATGGGCAGGTAAATAATAAGCAGGTATAACAAAACAAACATGAGACACTCATCATTCGCATAGCAAATACAGTTTACATCGAAATCCGCAATATACCTACTGCATTAGTGTTCTATGACCGACCAAAGACCATTCAAAGTCAAAGTCAAAGCATTTATTTCAAATAGGCACATAAAAGGCACTTTTGAACGTCAAAAAATATCTTAAAATAGAATTGATTCTAGTCATTGCTAGTTCATTGCTCTACCGCCATATATTTGTCACCATAAGACATCGACAGCCAAATACGAGTCGGCGCTCTCTCACTGACAGCGTGCCACGGCAGGTTGTGCTGCAAAAAAATTTTCATTGAATATTCTCCTTTTATTTTGCGGTTTAGAGGTAACTTTGAGACTTCTTTGTATCGAGAAAATTGTATGCAATCGTGTTTTCGCAACCGATGACACCTCGCAGTAGTCCTCATCTTTATCGTATATTAATTTCAAAGTGAAAACTGCAGAACTGTTGGAACTACAGACGTTAATGCTAAGGCAATTTTCGCAATCTGAACTAGTATCGGTCCTTAAGAGACTGTCCAAATCGGGGATTACTAGCGCCCATGTTTAAAAATAGCTGACTGTTATAGTGCACTTATACATAAAAATAAAATCAACCGTTTTTATAATTTTAGGGTTCCGTACCTCGAAAGGAAAAAACGGAACCCTGTTAGGATCACTTTGTTGTCCATCCGTCCGTCTGTCTGTCTGTCAAGACCCTTTTTCTCAGGAACGCTTGGAGGTATCAAGCTGGAATTTATATTAAATACTCAAGTCTACTGTTCCTTAGAGCTGTGAAAAAATCAAACTTCTAAGCCAACGCAATCAAAAGATACAGCCGTTTATGCCGCAAAATTTCCGCAAATTTTCGACACTCGCAAGGGAATCAAAACCTACAGGGTACTTCCTGTGAACTCAGAATCTTGAAATTTGGTACGAAGCAACGTATCATAGATAAAGGAAAAATTGCGAAAACCGTAAATATGTAATTACATACCTACTTTGTACGGAACCCTCGGTGCGCGAGTGCGACTCGCACTTGACCGGTTTCTTATGACTGTTTTCCTTAGCTCCGCCAAAACAAAAAACAATGCACAAAATGTACCTATAAGAAGCTCCATAAAAGCCAGTCTTTTTACCATTACAGGCCAATGCCCTCATCTCGACATCAACAAGGGAATAACTATAATTTCCACATGCCAGACATTGAGAGAATCAAAGAGTAAGGAAAATACTCTGGCAGGTCACTAGGTCAGATTGAACCAGTGGCCAGGAGATACAGAAGTCCCATTTCAAACCATGTGGAAAAATCAATTATGCGTAGACTGCGTACACGATTTCATAGGCAGTATTCAGCTCATAATCATAGGTTGTGTAATGTTCCCACTGCTGGGACACAGGCGAGCACAGGGAGTGGGCCGTAATCCACCACGCGAGCCTAGTGCGGGTTGGTAGATGTCACATGTCTTCGAATTTTTGGTTCTATAACATGCAGGTTTCCTCACGATGTATTCCTTCACCGTTTTGAGAGCAGCGGTGAGATGAAATTATTTACACAAAGTAAAGCGCCAGCCTGGTTTCGAACCCACGACCGTAAGTCGGGGTCGTTACCACTAGGCCACCACTGCTCTTAATAGGTATGTATGTAGTTGTTATATTTTGTCTGTTTATTTCTGAACTTATCTGCATAGTGGCTCAAGTTTCAACATGTTTTGACGACTCGCTCAGAAGTGATTTATTATCCAAAGGCTTGATACTTGAGGGGTTAAATTGCGTCCGTTAACCGTAAAAATATCTTTGAAGAACACTGCGCTTTTATTGGAGAAACTTCGATAATGATCGTGGAGAAGGAGCAATGAGGACACGGAAGAATAGAGACAGGAAATAAGGAATAACCATAAGTCGTGATAGTTTGTGCTAGATTGCCGTCATTATGTCGTTTGGAGTTATAGCTCTCATATCTAACCCCAAATGATAAAACTAAGTGTGGTATTATTTCACCTCAACCGAAAACGTTGGACGTAGAAATATAGCGGTTCTATCCTCTATATTCAATTTGTTTTAATATAACAATGCTGGGGTCTGCTCCACACTGTGACCGTCTTCAGGCCATGCAAAGGAGCTCTGCTTACTCTAAAATAGCCCTCGAAAACTCATACTAATTCATAAATGCGAAAGTGTGTATGTGTGTTACCTCTTGACGCTTAAACAGCTGAACTGATTTAGATAAAATTTGGTATAGAGATAGTTTGAGTCCCGGAAAAGGTCATAGAATAGTTTTTATCCCAATATTCCCACGGGATCGACACTTCGGACTTCGGACTCAGGCCTCCTCTCGGCGAAAGGGAGTAGGCTGTACTTAATCCACCACGCGGGCCCAGTGCGGGTGGGTAGATATCTCACATGTCTGCGAATTTTTGGTTCTAGGACATGCCGGTTTCCTCACGATCTTTTCCTTCACCGTTTTGAGGGCAATAGTGATGAAATAATTTAGACAAAGTCAAGCGCCTGTCCAAACAAATGATTTGTTTTTATTATTTCGCATTCTTTTTATAATGATGTCCTTCAGCTCCCAAATAAATGTTGTTAGAAAAACATAAATTACTTTCTCTTCGATATTTAGATTTAACGATCAAACAATATGGCGACCTCTCAAGGCTGCCATTAGTACAATTATATACTAATTCGTATAATTTGACTCTTATCGTTTTTGCAAAGCTCTAACATTATCGAGAACCTCAAAGAATATACAAAGCGTGACTTCTTATCACACTTCACACTAATCACACTAATATTATAAAGGCGAAAGTTTGTCAGTATGTTTGTTACTCTTTCACGCTAAAACTGCTGAACGGATTTGGATGAAACTTGGTACACAGATAGTTTATAACCAGGATTAACATATAGGCTACTTTTTATCCCAATATTCCTACGGGATCGAAACTTAAGCGGATGAAACCGCGGGGCGCTGCTAGTAAGAAATAAGAATTTTATGTATTTCGATGAATTTTGACATCCAAAAAGTATTATTTACATTATTGTCCCAACTGACTTTTAGTGAGCGATAGAAATGATAAGAAAGTAATCATTTTTAGTGCGGATTTTATGAGTGTCGTAAAAATATGATTACCTACTTGGTAATTTTATGCTAATTTGGCAAGATTTCTGATTGAAATAATGATGAAGATCACCGCAAATAAACATATTTTGTTTCTTTCTCTCTCTCTTTCTTTCTAAGATTAGTGCTTTGTTTTATGATCACCAGCTGCTGTTGTTCGTGGGTTTACTCGCAACCAAGGAAAACTATTGAGAATTAAAGATTTTTGTGTGCAAATTAAGGACATTGTTCAGGTTGACAATGTCCTGGATTAGTATAGGTATACAATATTTTGTTAATGGGCTGAAATTCATCTAAATCCATTCCATCCGTTTATGGACGATTGAGTGACAAAATTCTTCACAAACTTTCACATTTACCTATGACATTTTTGAGATTAATGACCCTTTTCGGTGATTCCTGTCTTCGTTTTCAAAGTGAACTTCAAAAGTCTTTAGCCGAGATCTATACCTAAAGGTTACTTGGCTCGTACTTTAGCTTAGCGTCTGCTATTGCTGGCACTGCCGTGCAACTGTCAAACTGTAAGCACAATATCGTGATTATCATTCGACATGTCTAAGCCACGCCATGGTTTAGACATGTCAATATAGCTTACAAAAAAAACAAAACCAAAATTTATTTTTCAAGTAGGTATGTTAATAAAACAAGATATTAACTCAAAAGTAACTCTTAAAAATCGCGATCAGTTTACGTACAAACATTGGAAGTTACTACAGTCTTACTGGGTACCAGAAAGAACTGGACGGGGCACCTCAACCTAAAGAAAAATTCTTACTTATCATAAACTAGTTGGAAGATGTTCCACAAACCTCTGGCACAGGATCAAGCAGCGAGCTCTTCAGCCCCGGTATAATGTTGGGCAGATACGGCATGAGATCCTTGTGGTCCGTGAGAAATATTAAGAGATCTGGGCCTAAGTACTTCATAAATACAGTTACTGTTTATCATTATTTTTGACTCATTTCAAAGTAACTTAAACGTTAAATACTTCGACCTCTAGAAACGCTCAACAGACGCCATATTTTATATAAATACCCAATCGTCAATGACCCATTAAATTGGTTCCATGCCCGTATGACGCACACATTTAATATTCCCTTTGAAATTCATGTCTGATGTCTACATCCCAATTTATGATCAGTCGAATGAATTCCAACTAATTCCGAAGCGAAGAATATTCATGTTTTCTGTATCAAACTCAAAGCATTTATAGGCACTTTTGAATTGTCAAGGGGTCAGTCAGTCAGAAAATATGAAGCTAGTTGCCCATTCCAAAGCGTAGGTGCCTATGGAGAAGAACGGGCAAGAAACTCCATAGACACTCTTTTAAATCAAAATGATATGGTTACAAAGTCTTGATTACATCATTCATGTTAAAAATTATACATGTGATAACGATGCAGAACGTTAAAAGCGTCCAGAAAAAAAAGACGACAAAAAAAAGCAATACAAATATTAAATTAAAATAAGCCGTGGCAGCAAAGAGATGACCAGTCCCTACTAACGGCGGCCGTTCACGAACATGACGCATGTATTAGCACCACTCAGCTCAACCATTTTGAAGGGAGCTAAATGATCCAACACATGCGCCACCATCAGCGAGACATTTACTTTACATTTATTTATCAACGCGGGAATATATAAGTGTTATCGACAACATACCTACTTTAGGAGGACTCAATCATGAGCTTGAGCAGGCTTTTCTTTTCATTTGAAAAATGCATGTTGGGTCTAGTGGTCGCAAGCGATACTACTGGGTATGAGGTCCTGGGTTCAATATCCGAATCGGGCAAAGTGTTAGTGGTTTTTCAATTTAAAATTTCTTAATAGCAGCCCGGAGTCTGGATTTGTGCCCGGTTAATGTCAATAGATTTGCCCCCTATTAAATAAATTAGGTCCGCCAGACCGTATTTCGGCCACGACGGCCAATCTCAACAGAGACTAGCCATCGGCGCGGGAGATATGGAACTTCGTTCCGATAGAATAACAGGTTATAACCAGTATGTAAGATCGAAGGGTAGGTTTTGTAGTTTAGGGTAGGCTAGTTATTTTATGTTCCGGCCTTCGGGGTCCCACATAAAAGTTTGATGAGTCTCGCAGACGCATAGTTCCCAGGCTACTTGTCTATTTTAGTTAAATAGTATGCAACTATATGGTAGACTGATGATTTCTCATCGTAACTGTACTTTGGGGGTCGAGAGGAAACTAAAACTTGGCTGGAAAATAAAATCCACTCTCGACCCCCAAGGGTCGAGAATAAACTATAGTTAGGGGTCCAGTGGACACATTATTTATTGGGGATCAAGGGGCCGAGAGTGGACTAAACGTGCTTGTCCTACAACACTGATCTACATTTAAATTACTAATAATTTTAATAACACACTGTTGTAGGTAGTTAAAACATAATTTTTATTATAACGCTAATATTTTCCCGGTTTGTTGAAACAACAACACCTTATCTAGAAGGAGAATTAAATTAAAATCGGATTATGACACGATAATATCAAATTAATTCAAAGTAGATAGATAGTTTCGACCTTAACTGTAACACTCATCCGATATCTACCCTTTTATCAATTTACAGTCAAACGAGAAATTAAACAGTTTTATCGTGCTCTGACGTCATTCTTAAATCCCTAAATCCACAAGAGTGTTTTGTTATAACTTAAATAGTAGGTAGTTTGTAATATTATTTCAAAAACATTCGAATAATATTCTAAAGAAGGCAGGTAGGCCTGTAGCTGGTGGCGTTTTGTAGTTTCTGCGTATTCTCATGGGAAGATGTGAGTTTATGTATGTGTATGTACTACAGCAGGTTAAGCTACGCTTGCCGCGGTTGGTCTGTGGATGGGTGACCATCTTTACATACCAAGACCCCTCCGTGCCTCGGAAAGCACAACATTCTTGGATCTTTGACAGTCGTTACGGGTCGTCAGAAGCCCGAAAATCTGACAACTAGTTTTACCATTGGGGTATCGTATTACCCAGTAACTGGGTTGTGGAGGTCAGATAGGCAGTCGCTCCATGTAAAATACTGGTATTCAGGTGCATCCGGTTAGACTGGAAGCTGACTCCAACATAGTTGGGAAAAGGCTAGGCAGATGATGCTGATGATGATGTACTACAGCTGGAACTGAAGAAAACAAATGACTAGCAGCGAGTAAGAGCTGGAAGTCATGGGGAGAGGCCTTTGCCCAGCAGTGGGATGATGCAGGCTAACAGTAACCAGTAACCACTATGTACAGACGCCAGCACATCAAGCCACCCGAAACTGTCAATTTTTTCCAATCAACTTTGAACCTTATGCTTTAGCGATAAAGTTGGAAAGGAAATCTATTAAAGAAATTTGACAGATTGTAGTAGCTTGATGTGCTGGTGTCTGTACTACAGAATAACCTTTTACTTAACAGATGCAGGTAGCTAAATCTACAGCCTTTAAATATAATGTCCACTACTACAAAATAGTTTTGCTTACCTACAGAGTGATATGCGATCACGCTTTTGGACAATGATTAGGCCATTTGACTTGACAATCACTGACACGTATTTCCTCCTTGTCGGAACCAGTGCGGCACCGCGCTGGCAGGACCCAACATGCTGCTGCGTCCAGCAATCCCGACGACGCAGTTGTACGTGTCCAGACTGCACCACTCCACGAAGGTTGAGGAGATCGTGGAGTACTTGCGTGTGAAGACCAACTGGACTTTGAGGGTCGAGAAGTTGGAGTCGCGTCACAACACGAACTTCAAGTCGTTCATGGTGCGTGTTCCGACACACCATCTCGAGAAGTTCCTCAAGGAAGAGTTCTGGCCGAAGAGTGTTGTGTATCGCCGGTTTCGTGGCCGGCTACATGACACCAGTCAGCGAAACACGACGCCGACACTTCGTGTTTAGTTAGTTTGTTTAGTTAGTTTCTTAGTGTGATAATAATGTTGTATGTATTTATAGTATTTTTAAGTTATATTAATATTGTATATTTTATGTGTTTTTATATGGGCCTTGATGCCTGAAATAAATGGATAAATAAAATTTATTTATTTTATCCTCGTACTGGAACACCGTACAGCAATCACACCAAACGGAGAAAGAAAAGAATTAAAACACGTTTATTTGCGGAATTGCGGTAAACAAGACGCAAGGAAAGAACAAGTTGGGGAAAATATGTGTCATATACGGAGCAAAAAAATACTTCATGGGTATATTTCCTTATGGAAATAAAGTAATTACCATCCTGTAGTGTGTAGTGGACATCGAACGGGCTGCCGTGGGTCACGCTCTCTCACGCAGCGTCAGCGGCTTCTACTCCTTCATACTTCTTATACGTGTATAGTGCATCCATATTGCGCACATAACGAGGCTCTTGGCTTACTTCAGGAACCATCTTACATGAGCTGGGCTCACCTTAAATGTATTTTAATGACACCCATGGATGATTCAGGATCCTATTATAGCGGCATCTACACCGCCACGTACAAACTACGCATCATACTGACGTCACGCAAAATCCTGCATCGCGCAAGCAGAGTTTACCGCGCAATTTGCATATACAACGTGTTCCGGACGATATATAAACGTCGACCAGATGTTCAGACCATGGAAATAAGCATTTTTCATTATGGACACATTAATGAATTATTATTTTTTGTTAATTTTCATATAAACTAAATACCTTAACGTAAATCGCCCGATATGCATGCCTCTTTATCCGAATTGGCAACGATGACGTATTTGGCGGATTTGGCGGGCTGCAACTTGTCAAAACTGAGTAAAGACCTTTTCTTACTGCATGCTCAATTAAATTTCACTAAATGAAATTACAAATATCTTTGTAACGAAGCCTTTTTAAGTACTACTTCCGTTGTTAGATTTAATTTGTAAAAACTATAGAAGCCTTTGACAAAGTTTATGGATATAATCGTGAAGAACACAGTGTATACAACGTCCCGACATCAATCGCCAGACAGTTGCCCACCAGACACGACACCCATCTGGTCGGAGGAGCCTCTCTTTTCTGTGGACGATGAGTGAACTTTAAACCCTGTTCCACATACCTTCATACTATTATTTCAAAAACCTTTCCCCATTTCGAATAAAATTAGGAATTTAATGCTGAAAGAACCCCGATAAGTGACAACTCAATCCATGGCAATATCTTCTACCTCCACATTATACCTCCGTGTAATTTAAAACCTTTGATTTTCCTTCAGCATTTTCCAATAAAGTTTCGTTTAACTTACCAATAACGGCTCGCAATAAAACATCGAGAAGAGGATCGCTCTACGATTGCATGCTCGATGAATTTCTGTGTTGTTATTGCGATGTCTTGTTTTTTGTATGTTTTTCTTATTTGATAGATATTGAGATGAGCTTGGTAATGAACTAATGAGGCTCGGAAATTCAATTGCCTAGTCATTGTATTTGCGTCTTTCTGTTCTGTGCAGTAAGGAGGCGACTTCATCCGCCGACGCGTCAGCTAGTGTCGACGGCAGTTGCCTCAGTTGACAGCGTGTCGTTTGTTTTTTTTGCGTACGGTGCTCAGATCCGCGAGTGGCATGTTGTTGAAGGCAGCCGCTGACGCATCCACGGCTGCAATTGCCTCTGTCGTCGACGCGTGTCGCTCGTATGTATTCACACAAACATAACTTTACATCTCGCCTGCATTTTCGTAAGGGTTTGGCAGAGCCGCGAGTACCTAAAGTAGGTAGTAGTAGTAAGTCCCATGCAATAGGGGACGAGCCTATTGCCATCAACCGGGCACAAATCAAGACTCCAGGCTGCTACTGTGAAATTGCAGATTGAAAAACCAATTACACTTTGCCCGACCCGGGAATCGAACCCAGGACATTACGCTCAGCAGTAACGCTTTCGACCACTAGACCATTAAGAATGTTATGTAGGTACAGTATTTGTATTTTTTTTTAACTTTACCCCATCATAAACAGATATTTTAAACTGATATTTCAAGTAACTACAATGACTGGTCGATGACCCCACAGAAATCATCTTTTTTTTTGTTTTATCGTGTTTGAATATCGATACCCATCGATTCTGCGGAGTTTAGCTAGATAATTTAATTTAATCATTTAGAGAATGATATTCACATCAACAGTAGCCACAAAAATGCACCTCAAACTCAAGCAATTAATTTTAACACTGAGCGGAGCAACGTTATAATACGTCAAATTTGACAAACGCTATTTGGCTCAACGTTTAATCACGTCAGCAAAAACTAACACCCGGTTTCTGATTTGAGAATTTGAAGTTGAGAACGTCTTAATCTGTACTTAAGTATAACTTAAACATTTTTTCGTTTCTGAATTAAGTTTTTTTAAACTCTAATCAAGATTTGAGTAATTGAACATCATTTACTCAAAGGAGATGGCAGTTTTTGGCATTGCTAATTTTGGAAAGGTACAGAATTCAAAGCTATTTAAAAAAAAAGCGCTTATTTTTATGTATTGATAGCCAGGTTAACTTTATTATTGAGAATTGGGATTAAATCTCGTTAAATATGAGTAAGTTGAGCAGCCGGAAACAAGGCTTTTTGGACTTGTTATACTATATGACAGCGTTGTCATGGCAAACAAACAAACATGACTCTTTAGAAGATGACCACAGAGTACTTTTTGATAGACTAAGAAAGATGACACACAAAACTTCACAAGTCACATTCGCTCGCTCGCTACTATTTTGTGCTGGTGTGAATGTTTTGTGCGCCCAAAGTTTTACGTGGATTTTTACAACGACCTGGGTGCTTACTCTTGAATTTAATTCCGATAGATCGACATTAGAATTCGGAATTAAATTCAAGAGTAAGCACCCTGGCTTGCTTTTAGATTTCGAAGACTCCTACCTTTCTGAACGACTGTTGCTAGACTTGGACCTCGACGTTTCCTATATGCTTAGATTATTATTTTATTATTATTCTTATTGTTTATTATTATTTCTATTATATGCTTAGATTCCGATAAGTGAGTCTCTAGAGTCTCCTGAGTTTTCTGTGACTACTGAGTTTAATTAAAACTGACCGAGTATCTACACTTGAAACTGTCATTAGGTCTATGATCAGTGGGTAAATCATTGAACTAAACAAACTTCAACAAGTAGTTATTTATCATTTTTGAAGTCATTACAAAGCATAATTAGCAATATGTTATGCATACAATAAACATTTATGCGTTAAAATAGTAATAGAGGTAAAATAACCTGTTAAAGTACAAACATTAATGCACTTAACCTCACTTTTACAAAAATTAAGATTCCTCTTTAACCCCATTGTAATTATTTTTTATTTATTTTTTTAACAAAAGCTCATAATATTCCCTATCAAACCATGCCACTTTTATTTCTGTGGAAACTAAAAAAGTTTAATGCCAGCGTTCTATGAACTTCTGCCATTCTCCTTTGACAGAAAGTAAGTCTTTCTTTAACAACGTATACAGTGTGAGTCTTTATAATGTGCACATACTGAATCGAAGGAATCTTTGCTTAATTTTATCGACGGAAAAAATGATAAAAAAATTCTAAATATTTTATTAAATTTTTAATGGATTTTTTATTTATTTTTTCGCTTCTGTGACTCCAGTGTATACAAAACGGTGTAACTTTTTAACTCGATGTTTTATCACGATGAAACAAACTCCATAATGATTGGAAGTAATTAGGAGTCCGCATTAAATGAAAATTGTGTAAAAAAACTGCCACCAATTAAAAATTAACACGTTTTTCCCGCAAAAATCTGATTTTTTTTCATCAATTTTTGCAATAATCGTAAAATTTCTCAATAAGATGCCCCGATTACCTTCATTTTTTATTACTTTAAATTATTCTTCATCGTATTAGCTATTCAATAGTAAAAATTGCAAGGGTTTAACTCAATCTCATCATTTCTTATCAACAGCCAAAGAAAGGCCTAGAGCACGGCTACGCACTAATTGTTTAGCAGGTAGACGTCCTTTTTTGTTGAGAATGTGCGCGGGTCGGGGTGCGGGGAGGTAGGGCCAGCTGAAGGGACCAGAAGGGATGACAGACAGGCAGTCGCTCCGAATTATTCGCCGCTGCTACATGTGTTTCGATACTTTCATTCGCTGCTACCTGAGTTTCGTGACTTTCGTTCGCTGCTACGTGATGCCGCGCTTATCCCATAGTAAAAATGAATGTCGGCAATGTGTGCCGGGGAGAATTAACTTAAGCGCACACGTAGCAGCGGCGCGAAACACATGTAGCAGCGGCGAATAATTCGGAGCGACTGCCTGTCTGTCATCCCTTCTGGTCCCTTCAGCTGGCCCTACCTCCCCGCACCCCGACCCGCGCACATTCTCAACAAAAAAGGACGTCTACCTGCTAAACAATTAGTGCGTAGCCGTGCTCTAGGCCTTTCTTTGGCTGTTGATAAGAAATGATGGGATTGAGTTAAACCCTTGCAATTTTTACTATTGGATAGCTAATACGATGAAGAATAATTTAAAGTAATAAAAAATGAAGGTAATCGGGGCATCTTATTGAGAAATTTTACGATTATTGCAAAAATTGATGAAAAAAAATCAGATTTTTGCGGGAAAAACGTGTTAATTTTTAATTGGTGGCAGTTTTTTACACAATTTTCATTTAATGCGGACTCCTAATTACTTCCAATCATTATGGAGTTTGTTTCATCGTGATAAAACATCGAGTTAAAAAGTTACACCGTTTTGTATACACTGGAGTCACAGAAGCGAAAAAATAAATAAAAAATCCATTAAAAATTTAATAAAATATTTAGAATTTTTTTATCATTTTTCCCGTCGATAAAACTAAGCAAAGATTCCCTCGATTCAGTATGTGCACATTATAAAGACTCACACTGTATAAACGGCTGCAGCTTATACCAATTCCTTCAAGCTACGTCATCGCGCCGTATCACTTTAAATTTTCGGTCTGCTAGCGCCACTCCACGTTAGTTTTTTTGTACTCACACACATACATTCTAATAACGTATTTTCTATGAGAAAATAGTGCGCCGCGCAACAAACATTTGAATACCCAGATGCTCCGCTCAAAGTGTTAAACAATTCAAAGTTAGTTCCACATTTAGGAAAGCGAATCAAGTTTCAAACACCAAAACCAGGCAGAAAATAATTACCATTCCATCTAACAAACCATTAAATACCTCACAAACCGCAAATCGCACGTGGGTAAGTGAATAAACAGTTTAATTAACATTTGAACACTAATCCGATGGACTGTTATAATGGGATCGTTAATGAGGTCAGATTGTGTAGGTACTGGTGCAAGCGAAAGCACTGATTCTGGAGTTTCTACAGAGTGAAATTAAATTCATGGGCATCCTTTTAAGGGGTCATTGTACTCATCATTATGAACAACTTTTACTATGGGACTAATCAGCTCTTCCCTACGGTTCCCTATCCATTTGCATAAAATTTTAAGACCTAATATAACTTAGCATAATTTTGTTTGGCATAATTATATTTTCGCATAATATAATTACGCATAACAGCTTACGCATAATTTGTTTTAAGCATAATTTCTCTAACCATAAAAATGATTAAGCATAATATTCTAAAGCATAAATTTAACATGCTCGTTTATTTCTAACGACGTCAGGTCGACGGAGCCCCGCTGCGCGGGGCTCCTATTTCTGTCTGCAGGGCTTAAAGGAACCTAACCAAACCGAACCTCGGGGTGCCCCTGACGTCGTTAAGTATTATGCGAATTAAATTTATGCCAAAACAAATTAGCCTTAAAGATAATTATGCCAACATAAAATGAATGCCTAAAAAAATTATGCCGAAGTTAATACTTCGGCATAATTTTTTTAGGCATAACGATTTTGACACAATTTGTTTTGGCATAATAATTTATGCCAAAACAAATTGTGCCAAAATCGTTATGCCGAAGTATATTAGGACAAAGAACATTATGCGAAAAGAAGGGATCCCCTTCCCTACATTTTGTCGAGTTATGTGAACATAAATGCAAAGAACAGCTGATTTTTTTTTTCGCGATTTCAGTTTTGGTCCCATTGTAAATGTTGTTCATAATGATGAGTACAATGACCCCTTAAAAGAATGCCCATGAATTCAATTTCACCCTGTATATGTGTATAAAGTATCACGCTTGAGGTCTTTAGTGGGGTTGTAGCCGCATCTAAGGTCCGACCGCGCCAAATTTGCCAAAGATGTAAACAACAATGGCCGCTCGAAATTGAATAAAATCGATAAACAAGAGTTTTTATTTAAAGTAATGTTAGTTTTCGTCTAAATCTCCGAGCTAACTAGACGAAAACAAGTAAGTAATGTTTGTTTTCGTCTAAATCTCTGAGCTAACTAAGTAGATCGATAATTTGGCTATCATATGCAAAAAAAAAAAAAATTATATCCGACTGGTCGTTTCGAAGATTACCCCTAAATACAAACAAACAAATTCAAGTACCTCTTTATAATATTAACGTTTGAAAAATTCGTCTTCTACAACAACTACATAACAATGAATGCAACGTAATGAATGTTGTTGAACTGTCAACATTGCATTGAATCAAAAGGCATTCAAAGCACGTCCAAACCGGCTATAGATGCCTTCCGACTGAAGTCTGAGCATCATACAACGGAGAGCACGAGGACCGCGCATGCGCGCTGACTACCCACCTATGCTCCTACTCTTGTTTATGAAAATACATACGACGAGTTATGAGCACCAGATGAACATACACATACGAAAATCATATCCCTCCTTTATCTTTGCCGTAGTTGGGTAAAAACTAACACTGATTTAATTTACATATTAATTTATTACTGGTAAGGGCTTTTTAACTAGTTTTTGAAAGATATTTGCTAAACCATTGCTTCATAAGTTCGAAAAAGTTGTCTGCTCAACAACGTAAATAGCGCAATGTATGTTGTTGAACTGTCAAAATGAAACCCATTGCTTCTGTTAGTGTGTTACGCCAATTAGAGCGCAGTAATCAGCAGTTACACGTTCACAAGGACGTCACAGGTGAATAACATCTTGATTCAACATCCATACTAATACTAATATTATCACACTAATATTATAAATGCGAAAGTTTGTGAGTGTGTGTGTGTGTTTATATGTTTGTTACTTCTTCACGCTCAAACCGCTGAACCGATTTAGATGAAATTTGGTATAGAGATAGCTTGAGTCCCGGAAAAGGACATAGGATAGTTTTTATCCCGATATTCCCACGGGGTCGACAATTGCGCGGGTGAAACCGCGGGGCGCAGCTAGTAAAATTATAAATTCGAAAGTAACTCTGTCGGTCTGTATGTTACCTTTTCACGCCTAAACCACTGAACGGATTTAGATTAAATTTGGCAGAGAGATAGATTGCATCCCGGGGAAGGACATAGGATAGTCTTTATCCCAGAAATCATCCTTTAAGGGGGTGCTAAAAGGGGGGTGGAAGTTTGTATGGGGAATCAATAACTGCTAAACCGATTTAGATGAAATTTGGTATGAAGATAGTTTGAGTTGTGGGGAAGGATATAAAATAGTTTTTATCCCCGAAATTATCCCTTAAGGGTGTAAAAAGGGGAGTGGAAATTGGTAAAGGGAATCAATAAAAAAGGACTATAATACTTTACCGCGGGTGAAACCGCGGGGCACAGCTAGTCTTAACATAAATAAATGTCCACAACTCCTTACGTCACAGCAGGAAGCAATGGCCGTCGTTATGAAAGTACCATTCATCAATATCTACCGGCTACAAGACAGGCCCAATCAGAGGAGATGCTAGCTCAATTGTGAGTACGCTCGTGCACAGAGTTCTTGAATGGCGAAGAATTTTAAAATAGCTGAGTTGAATGTTTTTTGGCTTTGTTATTTTCTTTCACTTGGACGCGGTATTGAAAGAGAAAGGTTTAGGTATTAGGGACGTGCTTTGATTTAATTCTTCTTCTTGGTCGTATCAACGATTTCCTAGTTTATCAATTTTAAGTAAGCTTCGACCTGCCCGGCAGTCTCGACATTAGACAGCAACAAAAATCGGTCGCTAAGTCATATCGTTGTCAAATTCCTTTAATAGATTTTCAACTTTATTTCGAAAGCATAAGGTTGGTGAGGTCAATGTTGAGGTTGATGTAATACATATGGAATGCAATAAAGAATTGAGTATTGAAAATGTATTAAAAAAATTTGACATCGATTAGACTTAACGACCGATTTTTGTCGCTATATTTATCGAGACTGCAGGGCCAGAATTCGGCCACTAAGACAGCGTTAGCGTTGGTCTTGCAAAGGTCTTCAATAGTGCAGGTGTTTTTGCTCAGAGATCACGACAAAGAGGTGAGACCTTCTTAAAACACGCTAAAAACAAAACAATATTATAAACTGTGTCTTTACTCTGTATATCTACGTTTCTGCATCAACCTACCCGTATTCTGGTCGAAGACAATGACATGCTGCTGAAATTTTTTACGAAATAACCAATACCTTTACATTCAATCTTTCTTTTATTCTTGTTTTCTTTGTCAGTGGTGTGTAGGTACATTAATAGTTTATTTATTAAGCTATTGCATAGCTTTTATCGCGGGCTTTGAGCGCGGCGACCGAATCAAGAAATTCCGTAACGAAAATAAACCTAACCCCCCGCACTCCGACCGGCACAGCGTTGCGGCGTTGAAAGCCGTGCATCGTCTAACGTCGTTTGAGTTCGGCAGTCTTCCGCACGGTGTTTGTGTGTGTGCGACTAGACGTATGCGTGTAGACTGTACGACGCTCGCACGGATCGAGACGAGCTGCTTACTGTAACTTGAATTATTATCAAAGAAAAAAAAATATTGCATAAATATTATAATTGCATAAGTTGATAAAAAATGCTGTGCAATAGCTTTACCGCGGCAGTCCCCGAGTGCCACATGTATTATTTATTTACATAAAGGCTTACCGTCCATCTAAATACATAACCGACGATCTTTGTCAAATTATAGATCAGAAAAATAAAATCGTAAGCAAATAAATACAATCTTTATAGCAGATTTTTTTATTAACAGAAAAAAAGAAAGAAAAATATTTTATTTGGGATACGCAGATGGAATACAAGCATAAATGCAGCAAGCTTTTAGAAACAGCTATGTTTTCTAAATGGCCGTGTATTTTTTGCAATGCAAATGTTTCTCGTCTAGGTACAGTCACGTGCACTAATATGTCAACACTTGGCAACTTTCAATTGCGATTTTTTCGTGAAAAAACAAATGCAACGTTAAAATAGAACACTTTATAAAACCTATGGGCTCGAAAATACTATGTTCGTAATAACAAGATAATCGCCTTTGAATAAAGACAAGTGTATACATACTTATGCTCGTGACTGTACATCTAGGTACCGTGGAAACATGAGTAAAAAGTAAATAAATGATTTAAATGTCAAAAGAATGCAAAACAAAGTTTTTCTTTGCGGTGTAAAAATTACTGGAACCACACACTGCCCAGTTAGCATTTATTTAAGCGAGGAGTTTATACAGGGTGAAATAAAATTAGCCAGCGAAACTGCAGATGTGATGGATATCGATAACTAAGCGTGATAAAACTAAAAACAAATTAATTTGATGATTTTTATTGAGGGGTCATCGACCGCAGTTAGGGCAGTCACTTGCAATATTAGTTTAAAAAATCAGTTTTTTTCGTAAAGGTGTTATATATGGTATGATATCTTAACTTGATAAATCAAGAGAAAACCGATTTTATAAGCTCATACTTCAAGTAACAACACTGGCAGCGGTCGTTGACCCCAAAAAAAACATCAATTCATTTTTATTTTATCGTATTTAGATATCGATACTCAACACGTCTGCAGAGTTTCCCTACAGTATGGAAACCACATTATCCATACTAATATAATAAATTCGAAAGTAACTCTGTGTCTGTCTGTCTGTCTGTATATTACCTTTTTACGCCTAAACCGCTGAACCGATTTAGATGAAATTTGGTACAGAGATAGCTTGAGTCCCTGGAAAGGACATAGGATACTTTTTATCCCAATATTCTCACGGAATCGAGACTTATGCGGGTGAAACCGCAGGGCGCAGCTAGTATGCAATAAATTATATCGCCTTTTCAAACGATATACAAAATATGAACGAAATCGGTGTACTGCACCCTAGTTCCTTCGAAAGAAATCGGACGCGAAAAAAAATTAGCTGTTCCCTACATTTATGTTCGCATAAATAACTCGTCAAAATGTAGGGAACAGTTGATTTTTTTTCGCGACCGATTTCGTTCGTCGCAACTAGGGTGCACCCTAGGTACCAGTACACATAATCAATCTAACGATTGGAATTTAGAAACACATTCATATTTGTACATGAGTAATTTGGCTCGTAAAACATTATCAATAAAGTATCCTAAATCATGCAACACTAGCTCAATTGTTCGAACGCTCGCATACAAAACACTTATACAAAGAGGAATTTAATTTCGCCACGGAGAGAATTACTTGGACAGTTTATTGCTGCAAAAGGCAAAAGAATACTAGGTAAAGAGTTTAATAAAAACAAGCGATGCTACTTTTTATCAATTTCCATGTTGACAATAGAATGTTAATAGTTTTTGTCTGGGCGATTTTGTGAGGGTGTGGTTTGTGACAGACTTGCCCCGCGGGCACAAGCTACACGTTCAAGCGACACGCGTTTGATAGCGGTTGTCATTGAGTTAAATAACTAGAGAAGCAAACCTCAATAAAATGTGTCAAAAAAGTGTAACCACTATTTAAACGTGACGACGTAGCTTTGAAACCACTAAACATTTAAAAGTAAACATATATCTGTCTCACTTACACAAGTCGCAAGAATAATACCGTCACTTAGATTAGACAAAGACCGCAATATAGGTAAACATGCAATGGCGGGATGGGGTTGCCTACCCATGCAAAATTTTACCCAACTTTTTAAACCATAAATGACGTTCAAAAAAAACGTTAGGCCAAATTATTTATAAAATATTTGAATTATGTATTTCTTATTCGATGTGTATTAGAAGTTTATAACTAATGACAATAATTAAGACATTTTCTTTTTAAATATTTTTTATTTATTCAGTTAGTCTCTTTTCTCAGCAATCTGATTATTTCCACCCATTTATCATGGCGTGCTGTATCTTTAGGCACCCCGCAACGTTGTTATTATTTAAAAACTATTTAAAATCACTTATTCCAATAAATTAAAAACTCCAATAAATGTGGGAAACTAAAACTAAGTTTTTAGTGGTAACACTGAACCTAATTTACAAAATTCTGCAATTTATTTATTTTACGTTGATATAAACACAGAAACAATAAAATTACGTGTGGAAAGTAATTCTGGTTAATTTATTATGTTTTTGTGATCTTGAATCGCACTCTTTCACTGCGAATTTACCCATTTTGGCGATATTTTTGTCATGTGTCACTTGGTTCACTTCGGTTGGCGCCACACAGAGCACTGAAGTGACATTAGCTACGCATACGGCTGTGGCCTTATGACAAGTGGCAACGCCTTGGCGCGGTAATTACTGATCTAGTGTAACATATATATCAATGGCGGTTGTGGAGAAAACAAATGAATTAAGGGCTGATTTTTCCATCGCCAGATAACTTTTATAGAGGAATAAAATTGACGTTTGTCAGTTTTTGTATGAAATAACTGTCAAAATTTCAAAATTATACCTCGAATAAAGTTATCAGCTGATGATTGAAAAACCAGCCCTAAGTGGTTTAGGTAACAATTGACGCGCGCTTTTACATTTTATTTTTAAATGACTTCAAGGAGGAGGTTCTCAATTCGGTTGTTTTTTTTTTAATTATGCTTGTTACGTCAGAACTCTTTTATTTATAAGCCTACTAAATCTTCCTTACCCAGCGCTAAAAATAATAAAACCTATATATTGATATATTACTTAAATGGTTTCGTAATATAATTTTTTACTAAGAAATACGTTCGAAATATCGATTTAGTGTCATTGCGATTTTTTTTTTATCGAGCCAACTATTAGTTATTACGTTTCCGTCTTCAGTCAGCGCTTGACCGTATGTTCAATTTTGTTAAAATTATTTTTATTTTGCGTAATATTTACAATAATTATAAATAAATAGCTTCAAAAAACTTCTACAACCTCGACTTAAACCTAAAATTGAAGGTTTTTCTTTGTATTATCTTGACCTTGAACAGAGGTATATAATTAAAAATACAGTACAAATCATCCATCACTATATTTTTTGTTAAGCACGATGTTTTCATGTGTTGTTATAATGGCCGACATGACAAATGGTTCTAGGCTCCTCCCTGTACACGAAAACAAACACATTTCGTTGTTGTTGTTGGCGAAATTACTATCATCATTACTGCATGGTTAAAAAGAAGTGTTAATTACTCTATAACATGTATATTAGGACCATTAATATGAATAGGTGGAAAATATAAAAGCAACCGTATTTATAAATTCAGAAAATGTTTGAATACTAAAAAGCACGCTATATAGGCCCACCCCCTATTACATGGGACTTAATTACAAGGTGAAATTAAATTCATGAGCATCCTTTTAAGGGGTCATTGTACTCATCGTTATGAACAACATTTACTATGGAACTAAGTCTAAAATCGCGAAAAAAACAGCTGTTCCTTGCATCTATGTTCACATAACTCATCAAAATGTATGGATAGGCTGACTTTTTTTTTCGCGATTTCAGTCTTGGTCCCATAGTAAAAGTTGTTCATATGCCCATGAATTCAATTTCACCCTGTATAGCTGGCGTCTATAGGTACACCTCTGCCTTACCCTTCAAGTATTACAGGCGTGATGTTAGGTTATGTAAAAAAAAAAATCTTACGATTGCAATATCGTAACCACGAGTCTTGAATTCAATCACAATTTATTTAAAAAAAAAAAAAACTGACTCTTACGTTACTACAAGTAGGTACTTGCTTCAATTCCTGAAAGAAAGTAAATAAAAAGGTAGAACATCATAAATCAAAACCAAAAGTTTTAATTTATTAAAGATTCAAATATTTACATAATTTAAAAAGCTGGACGCGTACCGCGAGGGCTGGTTTGAGGTGGCGCGGGAAAGGAGTTCCTGGAAGGACTTGGGGGAGGCCTTTGCCCAGCAGTGGGACAGTACAGGCTAAACAAAAAAAAAGCTAAGAGTCTTAAAAGAATAATGTACAAGTATATAAAAAGGGAGGGGAAATAATCAAAGGGCATCAAAAAATCAGTCCGCATCGCTGTCAACGGGACACGTGCCCAAAAGGCTGGCGGCATTGCTACGTTGTATGGCAATGCTGATTTTTTGGCCATAAAATAGGCCAGCCCCTGGTCAAGTGAAGAGTCGACCAACCGCTTGGCGATGTCTCGAAATCAAAAGTGATTTATTCAAACAAGGCTGAGAATCAATACTTTTTTAACTTCAACATTACATAAGACAGTCGCACCAAAACGCCCTTCACCACTTCCTAGTGCTTTAGCTGGGATGAAGAAATGGCGCAACTAACTCCCCAGCAGCACAACTGTCTGTTAAGTTAGAAGAACTTGATTTACATGAATTAAAGAAAATACTAAGATGAGTTCCTTTTACAAAACTGCTCTCAAACGCTAAACAGAAATCTCAAAAAACTTCTTCGTTGCAAGCGCAAAAAAAACACGTCAACGGTTCCTCTCGGTTAATAAAAATATGAAACAGAAAATTGCCAACACTTTCCTTTCCCTAAGCTCCTAATTTGTGCTTCCTTTTAGCGTTTAATAAAATTTTAATTAACAAGAAACTATCGTTTTTTCCTGTTACTTATTCACAGCTAGCAAGATAGAAGAAATAAAACAACGTAGTGTTTAATTAGTATTTACTTTTTACTGCTCAAGGTGTACGTTTTATTTAAGTCTCTTCGGGATAGTCATATAAAAACAGTTTAAAGATACACTATTTAGGATTATTAGGAAGTTAGTCGTGGTATTAAAGAATTAGTGAAAAGAGGATCTTTCCAGCAATATGAGTTCTTTATGTTCTTTATGCTTGGAGTTACTCTGCGTGATCGAATCAGAAATGAAGAAATCCGCAGGAGAACCAAGGTAACCGACATAGCTTGATGAATTGCCCAATTTAAGTGGCAGTGGGCAGGGCACATTTCTCGCAGAACAGATGGACGATGGGGCCGAAAGGTTCTGGAGTGGCGACCGCGTACCGGAAGACGCAGCGTTGGAAGGCCTCCCACAAGGTGGACCGACGACCTTGTGAAGGCCGCAGGATCTCGTTGGATGCGAGAAGCACCAAACTGGTCGAAGTGGAGGTGCTTGGGGGAGGCCTATGTCCAGCAGTGGACGTCTTTCGGCTGAAATGATGATGATGATGAGTTCTTTAGCTCTTTGACCACCATCACCAAAAAATAAGCAAAAACAGTGAGCTATCATTCCAATTGATAATAGGGATTGACACTATTTACTGCTCACTTCACCTAAGTTTATTTTTTATTGAACTGCAGGGTAATTTGATCAGACGAATTGGTGGTCTCTGGATGATGAATAGGCAGGAGAACGTTGCTGTTCATTTATTTTGAAGATACCTCGAAGCCTTTAACCTGAATCTCAGGAATAACCTCTGGTTTGGTAGAACAAGATCCTTCTTCTCCATTACTTATGACGTGGTAGGGAAAGTGACTGCGATGGCTGTACCGGATCTAGTCGTGAAGACTTCATTTTTTTTTTTTTGCTAAAGCATAGTGAAGTTAGACTAGAACGGTCAAACACAATAATTGCATAAAGTAAAAGAACAAACAACAGCACTGAACGATTAATATCAGGAACTTTTATCAATGCAATCAGCTGTGCAAACCCCGGTATCTCAACGTAGGATCTATGACGACATTGACAGCCGCATGTCATGTGGTTATGTAGGTCAGATTGCACGTGTCAATTGGTGTTATATTGTGTGCATGTTGGGTATCCAGCATGTAGGTATCAGAAAGGTGTGATCAAATTTAACCTTCAAGCAGCCGCGCGGCGTCGAATCGACCGCACTCGATACATTTTCGTTCTTGATATCGATATTTCTTGTCGCATGTAATTCCCATCCCTAGTAGCCTGTCATTGTTCCACTGTGCACAAAATAAACTATTTGCCTCCGCTCCCCGCACCCTCCGGAGTGCATAGATCGCATATTTTGTTTTAGTCGCGGCGCAGGCGTCGAAAGCACGCAAGCACGCGAAAGTAAGAGGTATAAGAAAATTTATGATGCCAAATTGCTTACTAATCCAAAGAAAATTAGATTATTGTTTTGATTTTAAAAGTTTTGTTTTATGTCCTAAATTAAAGATAATGTGATTAATACAAAAAAAATATTATTAAATAATTAGTGTTTTAAATCTCTGAAATATCCAACAGGTCTTCTGCGGTGAATACTTATGTGAATCCCACACCCCCGGTCATAGGTAGAGGTGGAACAGCGCGGTGGTTTTAGCCGGTAAGAGTCCGGCATACCCCTCTGTCACCCTCATGATGGAGGAAGTCCATGAATATTTCCACCGCGAAAAAAAAATGTTACGCGCGGCCGCTGGCGGTACAAATGACCGCGCGACCGCTGGCGGTACAAATGACCGCGCGACCGCTGGCGGTACAAATGACCGCGCGACCGCTGGCGGTACAAATGACCGCGCGCCCACTTGAAGGTTAAAGGTGTGGTACAGGCCATCAAACGGAGCAACTTTCTTCATAGGACTAACATCGTAATCGCAAGAAAATAATCAGCTCGGACGGCTCCACCGCCAGTTACTATACCTGTTAGTTGTTTGTTGTTGTTGTTGTCCCCAATGATCTCCAACATAAAGCAAGACGAACGTTTTCACTTGTCTTACCCTACATTACGCTGCCTAATTTTGTTTCCAACAACGTTAATGAATTATGCAAATTGTTCGTCACTGATTTACATCCGGATCGTCTGTTTACGGAAAAGAAATTAAGCTAATTTACATTGGATAGTTTCATTAACTAAGTAAAAAACGAAATTACAATAGAATTCCCTTTTAAAAAAATATTTCCAACAATATAGACAAGAAAATCTGTTTTTGAATAAAATGAGATATAATAATATACCTACAATAAAATATATCTGAATGCTAGACTATTAAAAAGCAAAAACTCGTTTTATGAATATTATTTTTGAGGCCTGTTCAAAACCAATATTCATGACTTCAGCCCACCAATTTTGATAAAACCAACAAAACACTAAAATTTAAAAAAAGAACGTGTCCTCTATGTCACTCTCGTTTTTGTCTATCACTTGTCCACCCAACTGTACCAATCCTGCCAGTGTTCCATTAGGAGTGTCTCAGTAGAGCTAATTCAATTGTACGGGCGATCCCGGCGCGCACACTTTTTACCTCTCCTAGCGGTAGATCCTGATTAAATATTAAATATGCACCGACAAGGAATGGATTCTGTAAAGTAGTTCCGTATGATAGTCGTGTCTGAAGTTTAAAAAAACTGTAGAAAGAAGAAAAACTATAAGAAGAAACGCGATAGACTAGAGACTGAAGTCTAAGTGTTGAAATTAAAACTAATTGTGGGAAAAAAGCACGCAAGAGTGTTAAGATACCATTTTGAGTAAATTACGCGGAAACAAGATTTGCTTCGCGGTTACTGACCTATAGTAATGTTAAGCCAATTGAGTCTAAAAGCCAAGACTTGCCTTAGCAACAGGTGAAATCATATCAATGAACACAAAATGTTATAGAATCCAGAAATATCATTAGATAAGACTACCCCTCAAAGACAATTTTTAACCGACTTCAAAAAAATATGAAACGTTCTGAGAAATATGAATATCCAAAAAGGATATGGACTAATGATGACGAGAAAACAAATTGGAATCATTTGAACAGGACAGGGAACTAGACAAAAGGCCAAACTAATAACACACAGGACGAAGAATGTCCTCTGTCCAGTGTCCAGTTAGGAAGTGTGAGAAGATTGATTGATGACAGAACATAAATGGATTTATAAAACTACCAAGTCAAGATTCGTATGTGTATTCGAAGAAGTGAAATCAAATGATATGGTTGAATCTCCAGAAGGTGTTTGAAATGACCTAGGAATTCTAGAACTAGCATGTGTAATAATAATCATGTTCAGAACAATGAGCAATTTGCACAATATGAATCAGTGCGTGCGAAGTGTCATAAACTGCAATTGGCTTGATTAAAGTGGTGATGAAGACTTCTTGAAGTGCAGTGTTGAGTCAGACAGGATTGTTTCAGGTATGGTCCTGCGAAAACTCAAAGATAGTGGTCCAAATAAAATAAATAAATGAAACACCGTCTTTGGTTAAACAAGTGAAAGAAATAAGAACAGTGATATTTAAAAATGGAAGAATTTAAAATCAGTGAGTAATCAGAATATGAAGTGACATTTTTAGGACTCTTACATAAGATGTGGCCATGACAAATGATATTTGAAGTGCAGTGTTAAGTCAAACAGGATTGTTTCAGGTATGGTTCTGCGAAAATCCAAAGATAGTGTCCAAATAAAACGAATAAATGAAACACCGTCTTTTGTTAAACAAGTGAAAGAAATAAAAACTGTGATATTTAAAAATGGACGAATTTAAAATCAGTGAGTAATCAGAATATGAAGTGTCATTTTTCGGACTCTTAGAAAGGATGTGGCCATGATAAATGATTTTATATCTGTCAGTAGGTTTGTATACTTTTGCACGTCAATCATATTTTTAAAACCATATGAGGTCGGCGTTTCCTCTGAAACAAACCCAGAGGTCACAGTCTCTTTAAAAGTCCAGACATAATATTGGTCAGTTCATGGAAAGTCCATGTAGATTGGTGTTTGAAATGCTCTTTTGAAGAAGGAACCACACAGATTGAGTGGAACTGTCTACTGTCTAGTCAGTACACTCATTTGTCAGTAATGCAGTTCCTTGAACCTTAAGTTCTGAATTGAGCTCAACGATTTGACAAACAATATTAAAGAAAGACATTTGGGTAAGCCGCATAAATTACTCAAACTGCCAGATCATTATAAAAACTAACTGAGAAAAAAAAAAAAACAAAAAAGCAATGACCCACATAGCCCTCATATTGAAAAGAATAAATCACACTATCACACTAATGTTATAAAGGCAAAAGTTTGTGAGTGTGTGTGTGTGTGTGTGGGGGGTGTGTTTATATGTTTGTTACTTCTTCACGTACAAACGGCTGAACGGCGGGGCAATTCCATAACACTTTATCAATCGGAATCGGTTTCATTTTGACAGTTCAACAACATTCATTGCGTTATTTACGTGTTGAGCAGACAAATTTTTCAGCCTTATGAAGCAATGGATTAGCAATTGGCTTCGAAATGATTCTGATTCCGACTGATAGTGTGTTACGCAATTAGGGTGCGGATTTGGATGAAATTTCACACACAGATAGTTTATAACCAGGATTAACACATAGGCTACTTTTTATCCCGATATTCCCACGGGATCGGCACTTACGCGGGTGAAACCGCGGGGCGCAGCTAGTATAATACAATACGTTACAAAGTCAATATTAGTTTGTGTGAAATTCAATTCAATAGTTCCTCGTAAGAACTCTTTGAGGTTCAGTGCGCAGGAAGATAACATTTGTCTCTCCACCTGACATGCATTATCCATTGGCCTCTCGTACTACAAAGGAACGAGACCACTGGATAGAAATCATAAAGTCATAATAACCACAAAGGGCTGTATTTATATAAGGTACTGGCAATATTTCTTTAGGACCCGGTTATATGTTTCGTTAATGGCTTGTATTGTTACATTTTTTTGCTATGCCAGGAATTTTTAACTTATGTGGTTACCATGGGTGAATTTGTTACATATGTACAAAATATTTTTTGCCTATCATTTGTTTTAAGATGCAATTTGCGAAAATACCAACCCGCACTAGGCCCGCGTGGTCAATTACGACTCACTTCCTCTCATTGAAAGGAGACCTTTGTCCCAGCAGTGGGAATATTATAGGCTGATTACGCTTATTCTTGCGGAAATATAAAAGCCCTGATAGCTTGACTTGATTGATATACTAAAAAAAAACTATTAAGTAGAGGTCGGTTGTTTTGTTTTTGGAATACAATAATTAATTTTTCACTTTTGAGTCGTACCTACCCTAATTCGTATACTTGCTGTGTGAACAAAAGGGACATTTAGTTTTATAACATCATCAACATATGTACACAAAGTGGGCTAAATACATATACCTATTGAAGCCAACTCAAAAACCGCCAAAGCAAACTTATTACAATACATATGGATGGGACCACTGCGCAAGCACCCTCTACCAAATGAAATAATAAATTTTCAAAATCGATCCAAAATGTATGTACAGACGCCAGCACATCAACCTATCCCAAACTGTCACATTTTCCCAATCTATTAAAAAATTTTGACAGATTGTAGTAGGTTAATGTGCTGGCGTCTGTACATTCATAAAAAAAAAAAACATACAGACGAACATACGAGTAGAACTTCCTCCTTTTTTGAGGTCGGTGAAAAAGGTCAATGTCAATTATTTAAAAAATAAAAGCTCAATTTTATCTCATCCCTCGTCAACGACGGAAATACCAGTTTTAGCTTTTAAAAACTGTTGCCTTTCGAAATAAAATTAAAAATATAAATCCGGAAACGACGAAAATCAAAATAAATGCGATGTCCTTGAAAATGTTGAAAGGACACTAGGGCCAGGCGCTTGAATAACTCAATTTTCATACTAATTTTTTTGATCCTTCGTAGTGACGTATGTTGGCGTATTGCAGGGATCCCATTTTTGTACAGCTGTGTCAGAATGTGACTCACTGTGCAAAAATTGTTTTATTAAGTAAGTTCGAGTTCGCACTACGTAATTGGTGTGCTTGCTAGTGATACATGGTGTGTTTTATAGGTCATGCTATAATTCATTGGATTTCTTTTTAGTTATTTATGCAACTGTTTTATAATACCTAATTATGTACAGTTGCATACAAGACTTTATCTACACCCATGATATGAATCCTCTATAAAAGTTCTGAAACAGTTTTTTGCAATACTAATATAGAACAAAAATGGTGGCCGGCAGCATACGACGTGAATTCGAATATCCTATAAGTTCCTTTTTTAAATTACTGCGCTGTGGTAGTGAAACACGCGTGCATAACAAGGTTCTTTTTTTGAAAACAAGTTGCATAATGAAATTTAGTACAACATTAAAACACTCGTTTGGATTTATTATGGTTACTATGACACTGGTTGTTTTAATGTCGGCAATAAGCTAACTGTTTCAGAAACTTTTATAGAGGATTTATAGCATAGGTGTAGATAAACGTCATTTATAGTCTGGTATATTAACAATTTTTTTAAAAGACCTTTTTTTGCTTGCTTGTTTAACTCCGTGGATATAGATGGTAAAGGACACGTTCACGCGGTTATCACCGGGGTAATTGCGTAATACACTAACAATAGGAATGGTTTTCATTTTGACAATTCCACAACATTCATTGCGTTATTTACGTTGTTGAGCAGACACATTTTTCGAACATATGAAGCAATAGATTAGCAATATCCTTCAAAATGATTCAGATTGCGATTGTCAGTGTGTTATGCAATTAGGGTGCAGTATGATATGTTACTGTATAGTTTTGGGATCATTGGCAGTTTCATACTGCAATCTATTGAATTTTGACGTGTGTTGAACTTTTACTAACGTAAAATATCGTACGGTCTGCTGCTCATCTCTGCGTGAACGGGGCCTACGAATCAATTGACTGCAGTTTTAGGACACACACACACTAACAATTTAGTATTAATGTTTAAAAACATATAAACTGGAATATTTCCTGTTTTTAAATAGTTCGTCTGGACGACTGGTCGTTTGGTTTCTTTATAGACTTCATTAGTCTATAAAGAAACCAAACAGACTCAGGATGAGGCTCAGGAGAGTCAGGATGAGACTAGACATGAGTCTAGTTTCATACAACAGTCTCGTAGAACAGTTCCACGAAAAAGTATGAGTCCCCAAATTAAATTATTCGATATAACAAACTGAGTCTTACCGACTTCCTAGACGACCCAGCGGTCAACTAGAATCGAGTGAATTAAATTGATCAAATGCAATTATTCGAATAGCATTTCAAATGTTCAGTCAGAGGGGAATGTCCGTCCAAACGGAAGCTCTGAACTACTACGATTTATCCGATTGTTGGCAACGAAATATTTCTGAATTTGCATTGTTTGTAGCTTACTTAGTTCCCTAGGAATAGTGACTATAACGTAATTCATATTTATTGCATACATACGAGTACATAACCTCACGCCAGTACATCAAGCTACCCGAAACTGTCAAATTTTCCCAATCAACCTTGAATCTTATGCTGTGGCGATAAAGTTGAAAATCTATTGAAGAAATTTGACAGATCGTAGTAGCTTGATGTGCGCAGCTGGCGGCTGTACCTAATCGTAACTTTTATAATGTCTCTTTTTACAAACAAGACAGTTCGGAAAATTGATTTCATTGTGATAACTACATAAATATTAGGTCCTTACATATGAAATTGGCGTTTTTCGTACTGGCCACTTTAATCACGAATTTCTCCTCTTTGGTAAGGAATTCCAAATTCAAATTTGTACAGCTATTTACTCATGTATTTGTGCTTCGATGACCGTCATTCATTTGTTTTTTTTCTTCTGTTTTTTCTGTTTGCGTCACTCATTTAACAAAATGGAAAATTTAAAATATCGCATTATTTACGAGTACGAGTTCCGCCGTGGCACTAGTGCTGCGGAAACGACTCGAAGGGTGAATGATGTGTATGGCGGTCATGTTGCAAAAGAAAACACAGTTCGTTTTTGGTTCCAACGTTTTCGTTCTGGAAATTTCGACCTGCAGAACAAGCCCCGTGGACGGCCTGAGACCCAAGTTGATAATGGAGAATTGAAGGCTATTGTGGAAGCGGACCCATCGCAAACCACGTCCGAGTTAGCTGCAGGCTTCGATGTTAGTGATAAAACTGTTTTAATTCACTTGAAGCAAATTGGGAAGATTAAAAAGCTTGAAAGCACGACAACGCCAGACCACACACTGCGCAACAGACGGCTACCAAATTAGAAGAGCTTGAATTGGAATGTCTTAGACATCCTCCGTACTCCCCGGACCTTGCTCCAACAGATTACCATTTTTTTCGCAATTTGGATAACTAGCATGGAATATGGATAGCAAGGGAAAAAATTCAACTCCGATGGGGCAGTCCAAATCGCCTTCAAAGATTTTATTGATTCCCGTCCGACTGGTTTTTTTAGTAAAGGGATCAATGAACTACCTATAAGATGGCAAAAGTGCATTGAAAACAATGGTTCATACTTTGATTAATTAAATATATTATATTAAAAAATATTCGACTTTTTGTTCCTTCCATACAAAACGCCAATTTCATATGTAAGGACCTAATATGAATGTATGCCTGTAATGGATTTAGTCACACTAATATAGGCGAAAGTTTGTGAGTGTGTGTGTTTATATGTTTGTTACTTCTCCACGCTCAAACGACTGGACCAATTTTAATAAAATTTTGTATGGAGGTAGCTGACACCCTGTATTAACATATAGGCAACTTTTTAACCCGATATTCCCACGGGATCGACATTTGCGCGGATGAAACCGCGGGGCGCAGCTAATGTGGGGATAAACTTGAAAATCTACTGAAGAAATTTGACAGATCGTAGTAGCTTGATGTGCGCAGCTGGCGGCTGTACTTAATCGTAACTTTTATAATGTCTCTTTTTACAAACAAGACAGTTCGGAAAATTGATTTCATTGTATACCTATATAACTATACAAATATGAATATATACCTGTAATGGATTTAATCTATACATATAATAAAACTGTAGAAAAGAAGTTTTTGTACATTAAAAAAAAAATTAAAAAATATAGTCAGGGTGTTAAAGGACAACCAATAGAACCCATTTCCAGCATTTTTAGAATTTTTGTCTGTTTGTCTGTTTGTATGTTTAGTTATCCGAGCATCACGTAAAATGTACGAAATCAATGTAGATAACTTTTATACACAACGATTAAGCGTAACTTGAAGTAACATTTAGTTTTTGTTTCATTGCAATCGGTTCAGTCTATCAAAAGATTTTTGAATTTAAAGTGTCCCAGAAGAAAAATTAGTTAACGTGTGTTAATGTGCGCTTGGTCTCACAACTTCACGTTTATATATATTTGCGTTAATAATTATATAAATTGAAGTAACATTGAGTTTTTTGTTTCATCGTAATCAGTTCATACCTAAAAAATGTAAATTAGAAAATTATAAGTGTTTCAGAAATAAATAATAAAACAGCGCCATCTATGGACAAAATGACTAACTAACTTACAATACAAATATATAAAAATAAAAAACAAAGGACACTTAGGCGTCGAAGTATTCATCCGCATCGCTATCATCCGGAAACGTGCCCAAAAGACTGGCAGCATTGCCACGTTGAATGGCAATGCTAATTCTTTGACCAAAGAACGACCCAGCCCTCTGGCCACGTGAAGTATCGACCAGCCGGCGAGAAATTTCCTTAAAAAGGAGACGCGCGCTCGGGCCCCATGACCCGAGCGTTTCGACCCCAAACGGCTCAAAGCTGTAGTTGCCCATAAGGTTACAGTATTTGCGCCGCTTGAGGGTCTCAGCAGCTGCAGCAGCGGCGCCAGCACAGCCCGCAGTGCTAGGAACATGAGATGGCGCTAGGGTATCGACACATGTTGCGTCCCACACCAGAGGCCTACCCACCTTCCAAGGCAACAAAGTCATGCCGTCTGGTCTCTTCCTATCATCACGTACCAAGCCGTTTGGTTCTAACACCGCTGGTACGCCGGCGGTGACAAGAGCTCGACGAATAATATCGTTGATTCTGGCGTGCCGTGCTATGCGACCTGCGCTCCTGCAGCAGGACAGGCAATGGTGTCCGAGACTGTCGACAGCTTCACCGCAGTGACATCGATGCGTAGCAACACAAGGTGCGCCCAAGCGGAGACACGTAGCGAGCCGAAACGATGAGTCATCCATCATTGTGCCTATGGTGGATGACGGGAGCGCTTGAAGCCACAAACCTGACTCCCATTCTCCCACAGCCAGCAGACGGGCACGCTCAACAGTATTACGTGACGTGTTTACAAGGGTATTCCGTATAATACTGTAGAGCGGCACGTCCCACCGTCTCTGGGAAGACGGGTTATCAGGCAAAACCGTATTGGGACAAGCCATTTTCCAAGCGTTCAACGCATCGGTCAAAAACGGCACTTCAAAATCGACCAGTGAGGAAGATAAAATGTTCCTGGTTAATTTATCGGTACTGTGGACCGAGGAGAGGAAAGCTGGTAAACTAATACTTGAAATTTTGTGGACGCCGAGACCGCCCAAGCGAATGGGTAGTGTGGCTTGCTGCCACGCACGGTCGTCCAGGGCCACATTTAGGATGGAAGTTAATGTGTTTCTAATAATTTGGTCTAATTTTTCTAAAAGTGGTGGATGCTTCCATAGATGAGAGGAGCGAAGGCTATAAGTAAATTTTGGTCCAAAACAACAGTACCGAATGAGTGTGAAGGCCGAATGAATATTAATTTTGAAAAGTCTTTCCGAGACGTCATTAAAATTTTGTATCTTCTCCTCAATGAACGTTGGAAAGGATTCGTCAAAAATTGGGGACCCTAGAAGGTGAAGAGTTTCTTTCCATAATTTTGATATTTGGAGCTATTGTATTAAATTTTGCAATGGTTGTCTGTCTGTCAGTCGTTTGGGGAAGATAAATTTCGCATTTTGAAAAGTTAAGGTCTAGGCCAATGGAACTGAATTTTTCTTTTAAAAACTGTAAATCTTTTAAGACTGTGTCTACATCACCTCCTAGGGTTCCGTCATCCAAATACCATACGTTGAATTTAGAATTTAGTTGTCGAATAATTGGATTTATTGCCAAACTAAAAATGACTGGCCCAAGAGGGTCACCCTGTTGACAACCAACTGCTGATTTTAAAAGGTGGTCTTTATAAAGTAATTTAGAGGGTTGCCTGTAACATTGATAGAGAAAACTGTAAATTTTAGACAAAATTTTAAAGTCCGAAGTAAATAATAACTTGCAATTTGAGTCAAGTAGTTTTATTTACTTCGTAGTTTGAAATTCTCATTTTGAAAGTTTGTGTTTTGTTCAATATTTTATTTGTTTGGTTCAGTTCTTTTTCTGAAAATGCCTTCTAGAAAAAAAAAAACAAACCTTTCGCAGCGTAGCCGAGATGCGAAAAGGGCGAGATTAAGTAGGTCCAAGGAATCAGAAGAAGAACATGAAGTGAGTTGCGGGGGTGGACCTAAGTATTGGATGCTTTTCCCATGGTCAACTATACGTAGCTTTTTCACGCGTAAACAACCCCAATAACCTTTTTGTGTACGCTCCAGATGGTTCCACAGCTAATAGAGCTGTTGTTTATAGAGAAGCACTAGCATAAATAAAAAATAAAGATTTGAATCGGTATCTTCGCAGGATACCGACGCACACAAAATATATTATTAAGTTCCAACATCCACGCGATCGAAGTCGCGGGCACAGCTAGTCTGCAATAAAATCATTGTTATAGGTACTTATGACTGTATACAAGGCTGGCTTGGCTGGCTGGTTAGGCTGTAGGCTTGCCCCCTATTACATGGGCCTAAAACATAAAGAAAGAAAGAAAGAAAATACGTTTATTTGCGGTGAAAATGACGCAAAAAGGAACATAAACACAAAAAATAAAATAAAAAGTTAGCGGGAAACATGCGTCACATCCACGCATAACGGCTATCGCTCAGCATTATGCTGCGACCCTATGCAAGACAGAGCCCCAGCGCTGGTTTCAACTGGCAAATGTTGGTGTATAAGCGTAATTTTATGTTGTTTGTGTTTTTTATGACTGTATTTACAAGTGTTTCTTTATCCAGTTGTAGGCATGTTGTGGAGGTCAGTTAGGTAGTCGCTCCATGTATAACACTGGTAATCAGCTGCTTTCGGTTAGACTGGAAGCTGACCCTAAAATAGTTAGGAAAAGGCTAGGTAGATTATTTTGATTTACTAGTTTCTTTGATATCGACAAAAGGTGTGCAGTTGTGCACTCTGCGGGACGCTAAAGCTCATAAATCAACGCTGTCGGTACGCCCTGCGGATAACACAACCGGATTCAGGCTTATTTACGTAGACAATTGTTAACACCCACTTCCTCCTGCGATTCTTCGATTGAAATTACTTTCTCGACCTTTTGAAGGACATAAACGAAAAGGTCATTTGACTTGACCTTTTAAAAACAAAATTAATCATACTAAAGAAAGCGAGAATTTCTTTTGCAAATGTCAGCATCTTTTTTGTAACGATTTCTGGACTTATTAATGTGACAATATCAGGGATCATTCTACAGATTACTTGCATGTCATCAGAAACGCAAATGGTCAAATACGCATTTGGCCAGAAAACGCATGTCGACAGAAACTCATCTCGTCAGATTTGCACTAACGTCAAAGACGCAGCTCGACAAACACGCAACTTGTCAGATGCGCGTCTCGACAGATACGCAACTCGACAGTCAATTAATAAATAGGATCAATCAGAGTTCATGATCTACTGACTCGGATTATAATTTAGTAAGTTAAAACTAGTTCCTACAAAACAATTATGTATCTCCAAAAGCAGGGCTTCCTCTCTCCTACCCTTTTTGCTGTGCCCTACAGGGTCCATAATGATCTTAATTACATATAAGTTACCACCTAAGTACACATTATGGTAAAGCAATAAAGTATTGAGTATTTAATATAAATTGTCAATAACAAAAGGCCAATTCCCGTGTTTAAAACTTTCAAAATCTGGTCATAATCTCAGTTGTTTTTAACCGACTTTAAAAAAGGAGGTTCTTTGACAATCTATATCAAAAACTTGTCAAAAATGTTGATAATATTGGACGTATTTTTGATAGATTGACACAGATGTGGTAACGGCCATGACTTACGAGTTGTAGGTCGTAGGTTCGAACCCAGACAGGCGCTTTAATTGTTGTAAATTATTTCATCACCACTGCTCTCAAAACGGTGAAGGAAAAGATTGTGAGGAAAGCGACATGTCCTAGAATCAAAAAATCTACGACAGTGACATCTACGGTTACGGCCCACTGAGAGGAGGCTTGTATCCCAGCAGTGGGAAAGTTATAAGATGATTATAGTACGATAGAATGCGAACGGTCTTAAAAATGTCTGGATTGTCCATCTGTTGGCTGCAATTGATCGTACTTTGGTTACAATAATATGATCTGCCTAGCCTTTTCCCAACTATGTTGGGGTCGGCTTCCAGTCTAACTGGATGCAGCTGAATACCAGTATTTTACATGGAGCGACTGCCTATCTTACCTCTATAACCCATCTGGGTAATACGATACCCCTTGGTAAGCTGGGGAGTTTGTTCCGCCACTTCTTCTCCCCAGCGAAAGCACTAGGAAGTGGCGAAGGGCGGGCGTTTTGGGGGACTGTCTTTTGTAATTTTGACGTTCGAAAAGTGCTGATTCTCAGCCTAGTTTGAATAAATGACTTTTGATTTTGATTTTGATTTAAGACTGGTTGTCAGATTTTCGGGCTTCTGATGACCCGTAACGACTGTCAAAGATCCACGAATGACAGCCGGGACCAACGGCTTAACGTGCTTTCTGAGGCACGGAGGGGTCTTGGTATGTAAAGATGGTCACCCATCCACGGACCGACCGCGGCAAGCGTAGCTTAACCTGATCGATCGATCCATGCGGCTGTTATTACTTAGCCACAAGCTCCTCACTTTGGTTACAATAATCTAGTAATTACTGCGCCCTCAAGAGTCAAGGTTGAGTTCAAGGTTGAATGACCTTGACATAGGAGTGGTATTTTGTGGTAATGGTGTGCATAATGAATACAAATGTGTCGTGAAATTCTTTCACGCAATGTGTTTGTGTGATTACTCAGCAAGTCAGCAAGTATGTCGTAATCAAGAGCTAGTACTATGTAGGTGGAGTATTTACGTGTTTAGTGTGGTTCGTGACTGCTGATAGATCTCTTAACTATGCTTGTGAGTGTTAAGAATATGATTATTCGCCTAATTTTGTTTTGCATGTACGCTGGGCCGGTTAGGTTAGCGCCGGTTGTTCCGATACGAGTACGTACGTCAAAAAATAACGATTACGTATTCGTTGTTATTTGACGTACGGAAAGGTAATAATTTTAGTTTAGGTTGTAATTTTAGTTTGAAACAACGCTTTTTTTGGTTTGGCGATAGTTAGCGCCATTTTTGACGTATGCGCGTGCATCAAGTGGACGTGAAACAACCCGCCCTTAGAGTCTACCTACTGCTGAATTTAAATCTCATAAGAAACATGTCGGGGTTACACAACCGGACCCCTCACCCCTCCCCCACCCTTTGGGGAGTAGTGACGTGATTCTTAGAAAATTCTGATCGATTCTTTTCATGATTACATTTACCCATTTTGCCGCTGAAGTAAAATTTTCACATTATAACTCAAGCCCCGGGAAACATGTCCTAGCCCTCGCCCCCCTCCCCCCTCGCTGCCTTTGTTAGATTTAATGTTCTTTTTAATTGCTTCTATTTCCTGGGCGTGCCCCAAATAAAATACAGGTTGAAATTGAAAACATGCGACAAATCGAAATGGGAGATTGTACTCATCATTATGAACCACTTTCACTATGGGACCAAACCTGAAATCGCGAAAAAAAAAAAATCTGCTGTTCCCTACAATTTGACGAGTTATGCGAACATAAAATGTAGGGACAGCTGATTTTTTATTCGCGATTTCAGGTTTGGTTCCATAGTAAAAGTTGTTCATAATGATGAGTACAATCTCCCATTTCGATTTGTCGCATGTTTTCAATTTCACCCTGTATATTTCTTTATTTCTATACCAATTACATATTTGACGAGCAGTTTAAGAACTTCCTAAAAGCACCTGATAATTTCTTATATCAAAGCTTGTCTTACAAAATCCCGGAAATCCAAGGAAAATACGATAACTCAAGCAAATCAGTCTCTTAAAATTTAGACAAAACACAGCGATTCTGTACGGCGACGTCTACAAATGTCTGCACACATGTTTCCTAGTACAATTACTGGAAGTTTGCTGTAACTTTCGTATGAACAAGAATATTATGCGGAGAAAACGGTTTCATACTACATAGGTAATAATGTATGATATCTCTTAATTGGCCCAGCGGTAACGGTCGCGACTTACAAGTTGTAGGTTCGAATCCAGACAGGCGCTTTACTTTGTGTAAATTATTTCATCACCACTGCTCTCAAAACGGTGAAGGAAAACATCGTGAGGAAACCGGCTTGTCCTAGAACCAAAAAAATTGAAGACATGTGACATCTACCAACCCGCACTGGGCCCGCGTGGTAGATTACGGCCCACGCATAGAGAGGAGGTCTGTGTCCCCGCAGAGGGAACATTATAGACTGATTATGCTATTATTATTTGTCTTAGTTAAGTTATATAATTTTGGTAATTAAGGTAATATCATTAAAAATTTGTACCATATTGAAATGTAAGATATTATTGCTCCAGCGTACAGCTGCGTGCAATATAAGAGCAGTGGTGGCCACGTGTTCGGACACGACTTACGAGTTTTAGGTCGTTGGTTCGAACCCAGACAGGCGCTTTACTTTGTGTAAGCTATTTCATCACCACTGCTCTCAAAGCGGTGAAGGAAAACCTCTTGAGGAAACCGGCATGTCCTAGAACCAAAAATTCGAAAACATGTGACATCTACCAACCCGCACTGGGCCCGCGTGGTGGATTACGCTTTCGCGGGTAGGTGTAAAAAACGATAGACGTATCTCTGTTCTTTAATTTTTATTTAAAATAGAAATACAAAAAATTCACCTAAATTTATAGCAAGTATAAGTGTATAAGCTCCATTACACAAGTACTTACGTTTGTGGCACATTTATGTGACCCAAGCATAAAATTACACCGCCTGCCAGCTCATCATCTGTAAAGTCACTTCACAATAAATTTATTTAATCTTCTGGATCACTATGTCCCAATTTGCCGAAGTGTTGTCAGCACAAAAGTGCCTTGAAGAGACATTCACACGGAAGATGGAAGCACTAGAAGCCCAAATCCAGTGCGCAGGACCTGCCAAAGACACCGTGGCAAGGGTGGCTGAGGAGTTCCGGACATTTAGGGAGCTTGTTTTCAATATGCTTGGCTTGCTCCGGTCTCAGATTAGTGAGTGTGCTAAGCATCTTGACGGATTGGAGACAAGACATAGGAGGAAAGCACTGATATTTCAAGGTGTTGCTGAAGTTGATCATGAAGACAGCACCGCAGTCATCCTGGATGTTATCTCCAATAAGCTTGCTCTCAAGAACTTTGCCGTATCCTCCATAAAGGTCTGCCACAGACTTGGTGCAGCCAATACTGAACATCACAGGCCCATATTGGTAAGATTCTCCAGCTATGATGACAAATCAATGGTGTGGAAAGCCAAGACACGCTTGAAAGGCACATCCATATCAGTCAAGGAGTTCTTGACGAAGGTCCGGCAGTCCATCTTTGGAAAAGCGCGTCTACACTTCGGAATGCGGTCGTGTTGGACACAAGACGGTGTTATAGTTCTGAAGGCCTTTGACGGAAGTAAACACAAAGTTTCCTCAATGGATGAGCTGAGTCCTCTTCTTGTGAAGTTTCCGAAGGTGCAAGGTCCAAAGGCCCAAGGCACAGGAGATGGCCTGCAAGACAGAACGGGTCAATAATGGTATCATGTTTAATACTCACTAAATATTGATTTGCATGCAATTGTTATTATGGAATTACTTACCGTTTCTTTGTTTATGTATTGTATTGAGTTGTTCTTGTAATATCAGTAATGTTATTTCCCCACAATCTGTCGTGAAATTACTTTGGCTAATTTAAAGAATAATTTACCCTCAACCTTTTCAATAACCTTATCAATTTTATTTTGTTCGTAAACTCAAACGTCAATCATGTTGTGCTGTCATTTATGCCAAAGTATAGTCCACCATTAGTCCACAGACTATATATGACAAGAAGGCAAGCTCGAAGTTTGACGTGTCCTTGATCGGATACGTCCATAATTTTATGTAGGCCATAAAATGATTACCATAATATCTTTGTGTGTATACTTAGTTTTTCTCGTGATATTTTTTTTTCTATTTTATTTTTCGCATGACAGTTATTATGTTTTGTTTTTGGTTTTGCTATTTGCTTTTTCTCATAAAGGTTTACCAATGTTAAGAATAAGATGATGTGAGCTGGCGGGTGGTGCAGGGATGCTTTCGTCGCGCCAGTAAATCGTGTAGTGTTTTTAGCGTTATATATAATTATATATAAGATATTTAGTTTATTTACTTATATTTATGACTTCTGATAACGAATCTTTTTATTCTGCTAACGATTCTAGTGCATCTTCCAGCGATGGAAGCTTTTGTTCTATTACAGACACCTTAGGTGTTCTTTTACGCCAAAATTTTAGCCAACATGCTGGCCGGCTGTTTAACGTATGCCACCTTAATGCTCAGAGTATTCCTAGTCACTTCAACGAACTTTACGACACTTTTACCGACAATAACGTTCACGCCGTCCTGATTTCCGAGACTTGGCTCAAACCTAACCTGCTTTCAACCACTTACCCACTCCCCGGTTTCGTTCTTATTCGGAATGACCGGATCGGTAAGAGGGGGGGTGGTGTAGCCATCTACCTTCGTGGTGATTTCCCTTTTAAAGTTTTAGCTTCTTCTTCTCCTAATGAATCCGCAGAGTTTCTTTTCCTCGAGGTTTGTGTCAAAGGAGCTAAAACCGTCCTTGGTGTCGTCTATTGTCCCCCTTCCCTTGATTACTTCACCGAATTCGAATCGGTTCTTGAATCTTTGGGTTCAGAGTATGCGCATCACATTGTTATGGGGGATTTTAACACCAACCTCCTTCCCCACAACTCCCCTCGGTCCCGTAAACTCCTGCACCTCATCGAGTCAGCCAGTCTGCATGTATTGCCTCTCCAACCCACTCATCATAATATAGCAGGTGATGATACTTGGCTTGACTTGATCCTCACCTCTAATCCTTCCCTAGTTTCCTCACATGGTCAACATGTTGCTCCTGGCTTTTCCCGTCACGACCTTATTTTCTTATGCTATATCCTTAAACCCCCTAAGCCTAAACCCACGTTCCAGTACAGGCGTGCCTTTGCACGTATGAATTGCGAGAGGCTTCAACAAGACGCATCTATTATTGACTGGTCACCCCTGGAAGCAGCTACTTCGGTTGACGAAAAAGTGAGTATTTTCAATGATGTTGTGGTCAAGCTATATGACGCCCATGCTCCTGTCAAAAAAATTAAGTTGAAGCGTCCACCTGCTCCTTGGATGAACAGGGGAGTTCGGATGGCAATGCGTCGGAGGGACCGCGCGTTTCGGAAATTTAAAAAGGATCGATCGGAGGACAATTGGACCTTCTTTAAGGCTGCTAGAAATCGGTGTAACCAGATGATACGCAACGCTAAACGCCGCCACATCCTAAGTAATATCACTACATGTTCTCCTGCCGATATTTGGAAGTTTCTTGGAACTTTAGGAATCGGCAAATCGCGAAATTCAGACCTTCCTAGCACAATTGGTTTGGACGATCTAAATCGCCATTTCTCTACCGTTCCAGCTCTAGATAGTCTAACCAAAAGTCAAACACTTCAATACCTTGCTGGTCTGACGCGTCCTAACATTAACCCCTTTGTCTTCACCCCAATCGACCCGGGAGAGATCAAAAAGATTATCCTATCCATTAAATCCAAAGCCGTGGGTTGCGATAACATCAGCCGCCATATGATCGTGACGGCTCTTGATCAATTCCTCCCTGCAATCTCCCATATCATAAACTTTTCCCTTTACACCGGTGTTTTCCCCTCCCTATGGCGTAAAGCCCTTGTCCGGCCCCTGCCTAAGATATCCAATCCCTCTCTTCCTAGTCACTTTCGTCCAATTTCCATCCTTCCCTTTCTATCTAAGGTGCTCGAGGCCATTGTTCACAAACAATTCTCCCACTTTATCCACCATAACTCCCTCATCAGTCCATTTCAATCCGGTTTCAGGCCCGGGCACAGTACCGTTACAGCTCTCCTTAAAGTGACTGACGATATAAGGCGGGGAATGGAAGACACTAAAGTCACAGTCTTAGTGTTAATTGACTTTTCCAATGCTTTTAATACCGTCAGTCACGAAGTCCTTTTATCTATCCTTTCCTATCTTATGGTCTCTCCGGAGGTTCTGGAATGGTTTTCTTCTTATCTTCGGGGACGTCAGCAGTCTGTTTATGCTGGAGACTCTTCGTCGAGTTGGTGTGATCTTGCAGCTGGCGTTCCTCAAGGCGGTATATTATCTCCTCTTTTATTCTCCATTTTTATTAACCTCATTACCACCGAGCTTCGGACTGCGTATCATCTTTATGCTGACGACTTGCAGCTTTATTGCCAGGCAGGTGTTGACAACATATCAGATGCAATTGATGAGCTAAACCGGGATTTAGATGTCGTTAAAGACTGGTCTAATCGATTCGGGGTGGCGGTTAACCCCACCAAGTGTCAGGCTATCTTAGTAGGCAGCCCCTACAGCATGAGGAAGCTGAATGGCTTAACTGTGCCACCTGTGATCTTCGACAACTCAGTCATCCCGTTTAGCTCTGATGTGAAGAATCTTGGTCTGCATGTCGACACTTGTCTTGACTGGCGAAAGCAGGTCACGACTGTTAGTCAGAAAGTCACCGGAACGTTGCGGTCGCTCTATCGATTGAAAAACCTTCTCCCTTCACACATAAAGGCAATGCTTGTACAGTCCCTAATATTTCCCATAATTGACTATGGTGATGTGTGTTACTATGACCTGAATGCAGATCTCCTCAATAAACTTGACCGTCTTCTCAATAACTGCATTCGATTCGTTTTCAATCTTCGTAAGTATGACCATGTTTCCGAGCACCGGCGGCTTTTAAAATGGTTACCCATTCGCCAGCGCAGAGAGTTGAGGGCGCTGACTACGTTGTTCTCTATTCTTGACAATCCTACTGCCCCTTCTTACATGACTTCTCAAATTCAATATTTATGCTCTGCCCATACTAAAAATCTTCGTTCAACCAACAATCGCCTTCTACGATGTCCTTCTCACCGTTCTGGTTTCATTCATTCTTCTTTCTTTGTCCAGGCGGTCTTTCTATGGAATGCGCTCCCTCTGAACATCAGGACGGCAGCCAGTCGGTTATCTTTTAAAGTGAAGGCACGTGAACATATTCGGCAGAAGTTGGCCGTAACATCCCAGCGCTGATTTGCTGGATTCGTTTTCTCCTCTACCGATCATTTTTCCCCTGAGAGTTCATTTGGTTTATATGTATGTATGTATGTATCTGTGTATATATTGTATTTTATATTCATTTCCTAGCTAGTTCTCCTGTATGTTGCACCTGCCATGTTTTGTCTCTGCATCACCCTAAGGTTGACTGGTAGAAAATGCCTCAGGCATTAAGTCCGCCTTTGTACAGTATTATTTTTTTTTACTTGTGCATAAAGTTTTAATAAATAAATAAATTACGGCCCACTCCCTCTCACTGAGAGGAGGCCTGTGTCCCAGCAGTGGAAACATTATAGGCTGACTATGATGTACAGCTGCGAAGTGACTCAGTGTGTTATAAACAGTGATAGGAATAGGTAGAGCCTATTTGCCTAAACTTCGAAGAACAGAGACAAGAAACGGAGACTTCCTTAGGACTAATTTTTTTCCGATACATCTGTCCCGGAATTTCGATACAACACTTAAATACATTTTAAAAAATGTGTTATTTGGAATAAGAAATTCGTCTATATTTACCTAAAGTTTGCGACTAGATATATCATAATAAATAACATACACAGTCGTTACAACCATAAAACTTTCTGAATTTTTTTGTTGGACAACTTTTTGTAAATGACTTGTTGATACACAATGAATCACAATATTTGTATAAGAAGCCGTACACGTTTCGAAGTAAATATCTTCTTTCTAGCTCACTCTAGGCGTCGCTACGTTTAATGAGATTTGTAAAGTTCAAGTATAATAAAAGGCATTTTGTCTTTAAAATAATAAAACGGTATTTTTTTATCATTTTAGCATTCTCTATAGTAGAAAGAATTTATCATTTAAAAAAAAGTATTTAAAATAAATAAATAATTCATTTATTTGCCAGAATGTCCCGTCAATTTGTTAACCCACAAGACGTGTGTCATGGGATTTGCCATCGGGAGAAAAGACTAACTTTCATACATTGTCATTGGGTATTTTACTAGGAATTTCTCATTAGCAGCCCGGGTCTGGATTTGTGCCCGGTTGATGACATTAGGGTCGCCCCCTATTATATGGGACTTCAACATAACTTACGAAATGAGGGTGTACTATAATAATAGGTACTCTTCTGTTTACCTTTTCGGTTATTACAGGCGTTATGTAATGTGTGTGTGCGTGTGTTCCATACAAACTTACATCTCCTATCCATCCATACTAATATTATAAATTCGAAAGTAACTCTGTCTGTCTGTCTGTATGTTACCTTGTCACCGACTGATCACTGAACCGTATAGAGACAGTTGAGTCCCGTAAAAGATCATAGAATACTTTTTATCCCGATATTCCCACGGGATCGAGACTTATGCGTGTGAAACCGCGGGGCGCAGCTAGTTTTAGTATAAAGGACGAATTTTCAAAAACACTTCCTTATTGCTCACCTCCTTTATATAGGATTAAATTAAATGACCTAAAGAAACTCCGCAGTGATATCTAAGCAAGATTAAACGAAAAATAAATTAATTCGATGATTGTTTGGTTGGGTCATTGACCGCAGTTAGTGTACAGTACCCGGCGATAAATATTGCACATCGACCTTTGGAAAGAAACAATCGGCTAATTTCGGCTTCGTAGTGCGTTATCTCTGTCGCACCTTACCTATGTGACGTTAACTGACGTTTTGTCAGTCGTTGTTCAAGTGCGATAGAGTGCGGTCGCGTCCAGTTCAAAATATATATCTAGAGTTGTTAACACCCCCAAAGGAGACTGTTAAAAAGTGGTCTATGAACCAATAGCGATTCTGTTACGATATCTCCGTGGGGATACCTCAACTATACCCTTGTGCAAAGTGGCATCAAAATCTGACCCGGCAGTTCTGAGAAATATAATATTTTAGAATACATAATTTCATGATAACAATAAAAAGTGGTCTATTAACCAATAGCGATACTATTACGATATTTCTGTGGGGATACCTCAACTATACCTTTGTGCAAAGTGGCATCAAAATCTGACCCGGCAGTTCTGAGAAATATAATATTTTAGAATACATAATTTCATGATAACAATAAAAAGTGGTCTATTAACCAATAGCGATACTATTACGATATTTCTGTGGGGATACCTCAACTATACCCTTGTGCAAAGTGGCATCAAAATCTGACCCGGCAGTTCTGAGAAATATAATATTTTAGAATAGGTACATAATTTCATGATAACATTTTTATTTTAAAAACGTTTTAAAGGGTTATTTCTGACTTTATAATACTTAATTAATGTGTTTCTTTCCTAGATTTTAGTATTTGTTTCGTTTTTAACCGACTTCAAATCCGTTGCGAAGTTTTAAAGATCTGAGCATACATAGGGACAGACAGCGGGAAGCGACTTTGTTTTATACTATGTATAAAAAGTTTTTTTTACATACACCCTTTTTTCTGCTGCTACAAATAGATTTCCTTCTTATTTTAAGACGTATCCTTCCTACATAAATATTTAAAAAATGCCTAAAAATCGGTAAGTATATAAAAAAAGTTGAGGGGACAAGTGACTTTGCCTAGTAGAGAAACACATTAATAAAGTCAGAAATACCCGTTCAAACCTGACCTGGTGACAATGGGAACACTTGGTAAAGTATACCCTTTCAAACAAAAAAATATTTTTTTAAATCAGTCAAGCCGTCTTCGAGAAATCGGTGAATATAAATATTAAAAATGTAAAAAAGTTTCCGACAAACTGAGAACCTCCTTCCTTTTTTGAAGTCGGTTAAAAACGAAAAAAAAAAACTGAAATTCAGCACTGTCGAGGTGGTAAGTGTCTTTGTTTAGCAGAAAACCACATTAATTAAGTAGTATAAAGGCAGAAATACCCGTTAAAACGTTTTTAAAATATAAAAATGTAGCAAGAAATGTGAATTTTAAAGTATTATTTTTCTCAAAACTGCCGGGTTAGATTTTGATGCCCCTTTGCACAAGGGTATAGTTGAGGTATTCCCACAGAAATACCTCTACAGTATCGCTATTGGATCATAGACCACTTTCCATACAAATTTTAACAGTCTCCTTTAAATAATTTAAAGTTGTACTATGGCATCTTTAGGAAAAATAGGGGAACCTTTTTATTTTACCCCAACCTAAAGCAATCATTTATAGAAAAATTGGTGTATTTTATACAAAGAATAAAAAGAATTATCAAAAGAAGCAAATCATAATTGTTTTAACAGCTCCTAATAGATACCGGACTGTTTGTATTTCGCGCGACAGAGATAACGCTCTACGAAGCCGAAATTAGCCGATTGTCTCTTTCCAAAGATCGATGTGCAATATTTATCGCCGGGTACTGTAGTCACTTGAAGTATCAGTTTAGAAAATCAGTTTACTGTGTGTAAACTTCATAGACGTGGTGAGTATCGAAATCTAAATACGATAAAACAAAAGAAAACAGATTTTCTCAACTCATACTTCAAGTAGCAATACTACCAGCAGTCGTTGACCCCCAAAAAAAAAATATTTTATCGTGTTTAGTTATCAATACCCATCCCATCTGCATAATTTCGCTAGCTAATTTGATTCGACCCTGTATAAGGAACCCTTGTGAAAAATGATATGTTTAAGCTGGCGTGGTGAGTGGGTGTTCGTGATTTAGGCTGTGATTTATAAGTAGGTATTCTAAGAAGCATATTAGCCGTAGAACCGATGACCGTTCGGGTAGACGTGTACTTGAGTGGAGACCGCGAATCGGTAAACGTAAGGTAGGACGCCCTCAGGCTAGGTGGAGCGACGATCTTCGCAGGATGGCTGGTAGAATCTGGATAAGAGTTACCGAGAATCGAGCTAAATGACGTGCAACTGAAGAGGCCTATGTCCAGCAGTAAACAACTGTAGGCTGATGATGAATCCAAGAACTATTCATTCGCTCCAAAAATAATTAAGCCACAAAGAAATATTTGGGCACGTTTCCTATTGACAGTGATCCGGACGAATTTTTTGTTGCCCTTTGATTATTTTCCCTCCCTTTTTATATACTATCATCATCATCATCATCATCAGCCTATAATGTTCCCATTGCTGGGACACAGGCCTCCTCTCTGTGAGAGGGAGTGGGCCGTAATCCACCACGCGGGCCCAGTGCGGGTTGGTAGATGTCACATGTCTTTGAATTTTTGGTTTTAGGACATGCCGGTTTCCTCACGATGTTTTCCTTCACCGTTTTGAGAGCAGTGGTGATGAAATAATTTTACACAAAGTAAAGCGCCTATCTGGGTTCGAACCTACGACCTACAACTCGTAAGTCGCGGCCGATACCACTGGGCCACCACTGCTCTCTTATATACTATATATATACTATACGAGTATGTTATTATTATTTTAAGATTGTAAGCTTTTTAAATTATGTAAATATTTGAACAAATAAATTATAAATAAACGAAGATATATCATGAAATATCTAACAGGTATGTCAGTTTAATAACAATGAGAAAAACCGACCATCTTTCTACTAAAGAAACTTCTTTTACGAACTTAATATTCATTTTAAAACTCCCTAGAAAATGAGAAGTTATTAGGTTGGTGTCTGTCTAACTTTCAAAGTTTCCTCTGTCCAAATTAAGTATGGAAATAGTTTTTTTTTTAAGAAGAAATCAGGACAAAGTAGGAATATTATTTTCCTTACCGCAGACCTTCATTTGTTTAATGAAATGGCTTTTGTTTTTTTTGTGAAATTAATCTTAATTAAGTTTTTACTTAAATGTTTGTTCGGTTATTCAGCCAAAACTGTAGGGATTTCATTCAGATATTTTAAGTTATACAAGTATAGATCGGACTCATTAGAACTAGGAACATCTATGACGTAACAAAGCTTAAAATCGGACTTGCTCCTATTCTCTCGATTCTGATTAATATTATAAACTTTATCTTTCCCTGTAACGTTAAGAATTAACAGTAATTCACTTACTGAGGTACTGATTTCACATAAAATGTGTATGAGCGTACAGAAACGACGTTAAAGTAAAATAATAATATAGAAAAGTAACGAGGGGCTTGTGGCTAATTAAGCTACGCTTGCCGCGGTTGGTCCGTGGATGGGTGACCATCTTTACATACCAAGACCCCCCGGTGCTTCGGAAAGCACGTTAAGCTGTTGATCCCGGCTGTCATTTGTGGATCTTTGACAGTCGTTACGGGTCGTTCAAAGTTGTGCTTTGACAGTGTTGTCACATTGAATGTTATACTCGTAATTCGGTATTAAATACTTACCTTTTTTTTATTAAATCAAAGAAACCTACAATAACCTACCAAATCACCTTTGTCCAAAACTGAAATCGAATTTGCCACCACTTGACCAGACCATGCATCGTGGCAATTAACCAATCAGTAAACCAAATCAAGTACATAACTTTACTTCCCAAAATTCATATTTTGCTTGAGTGCGGAAGCGATACGTGTGACGTAGGCAACTGAAATCTGAAAGCAAACATTTGTCATTCACACATTTTTGTACCGGCATCGGCAGTCTGAAAAGCAAACTGTTGGAAAACGATTTTATTTGCCAATGGCTGAAATGTGAAACATTCAGGATAATAAAAAATGAAAACATGCAAACGAGTTTATGACTTAACAGTTATGTGGTTTTGCATAACATCACGACTGTTTTCCACAAAGGAGTAGGCAGAAATGTATTGCTTCCACGTTTTATCGATTAGTTATACAGTATGGAAACCAAATATATGCAATAAATTACACCACTTTGTTGTCGCCTTTTCTGACGATATAAAAAAATATAAGGAAAATCGGTCCCGAAAAAAAATCTGCTGTTCCCTACATATTATAACAACCCTGTATAACAAGTACATGTGGTATAATTTATTGCATATAATTATGTAGTTTCCATCTAAGTATACAAATAAATAAAATTGGAGGGCCTGTTTGTAATATGTATTAAAATTACCGCTTTTTACTAAATGCATGGATGTATATGTTGCAGTCAAAACTTATAACCAGTCAAAAGTACTTTTGAGTGAAAAAATCAGGCAAAAGTAATTTTGACTGAACACGTTGGTCGAAAGTAGTTTTGTCTGAAAATCGGTAGTCAATAGTGATTTTAACTGACAATATTTGGTTAAAAGTGATTTTGGCTAAAGCTCTTAGTCAAAACTAGTTTTAACCAATAGAGCATCAGTCAAAATAACCATAACCAGTTAGTAGGATGTAATAAAAGATTTCATGTTGTAAATTCGTTTACTACGAAGATTTAGTTTAAGGTTTAGATAATTAATACAAACAAAATATGAGCAGCATCAATTATGTCGTAGATTTCTTCAGCCGGTAAAAAATATTTGATAGGTTCTGTGTTTGTAACTCACTTTTTAATACCACAGACTATCACTCAGACACACACTCACACTCAGACTCAGACTTCAATTATGTTAAAGCGTTTTAACTACTGTACTGTAACGGCGTTTTCTTTTCTGCAACTTCTTTTCCACTTCCATTGCAAATTTTTCAAATTGTTCTTTGTCATAACATTGAAGTGACTACCTTTCATATTTTCTATCGCTAAAATTCTTCCTAAAAAACGTTATTTCTTTTCGTGCTCACTCATTTTTAACAAATATCTATTGATTCTCTACTTATATTTAGTTTTAAAAAACATTATAAGTGCGTTTCTTCGTAATTTATGTCGACCACCTTAACTTTTTAAGAGTTTTGCCTGATAGAACCATTCAAAACTACTTTTAACGAAATTAGTCAGTCAAAACTACTTTTAACCAGCTCCATTGGGCAAAACTAGTTTTGACTATTATTTCAGTCAATAGTACTATTGTCGAGAGCTTCCAGTCAAAAGTACTTTTGACTGATTTTGTTAGTTAAAAGTACTTTTGACTGGTTATGAGTTTTGACTGCAACATATACACGGTACATATACCAAAATTTTTTTTTTTTAATTTTTGTCTGCCTGTTTGTTCCGGCTAATCTCGGAACCGACTAGACCGATTTTTACGGGACTTTCGCTGACAGATAGCTGATGTAATAAGGAGTAACTTAGGCTACTTTTATTTTAGAAAAAGCGGAACCCTTTATTGGGTTCCGCGCAAAAAAAATAAAACGTCTTCCGTCATGCACGCGAATGAAGTCGCGGACACAGCTAGTACTGTATAAGTACGTAATAGGAGGGCGAGCATATTGCGATAGCAAATCCAGACAAGAATCCCATTGAGAATTATAAGTGAAAATTATGAGAGCAACATGCCAATTTACATAAGGTTATTTGATTATGATTTGTTGTTTTTGTTTTTGGTTGCTTGGCCTCAACTTTTTATACTTCACTTAATAATAGCCCTCCGTATTTTGGCGATGGCGGCCAATCTCAACGGAGACTAGTCTTTGGCGCGTGAGATGGTATAGTGCACAAGTGTGTGCGCAGACACAGATGCACTCTCTCTTTCCTCACTCTCATAGTCCAATGGAATGGCACGCAATCCAATACAACCGGAGAGAGATCAGGCGCAGGACCAACTGCTTACCGTGCTTTCCGAGCCACGGGAGTATCATACCGCCGACTTCCAAACTTCCGGCTGTTACTAAAAAAATCCTAATAGAAAAACCTTATAACACTTTGCGCAACCTGGGAATCGAGCCCAAGACCCCACGCTCAGCAGTCGCCTTACAAATACGAGACCAACGGGGCGGTATGCAAGCAGCCATCCCTTTTGCATAAACCATTTTTATATCCACCATTAAAAGGAAACAGTTTTAACCACACGACCTATCCAAGCAATCAACTCAAAATTACTTCCAATGCACATATAAATTTAACCCTAAACCGCCCAACCCCTCTCCCGGCGCCACTAAATAAGAGTCGGATATAACGCCGAACATGCGTGCGAAGCGATCCAATTACCGACATAATGGCTGCCACACATCAATCCGATACCACTTCTATTAAATTTTCGCAGCTAGCGGCAAACATTTCAATCGTTTTAGATTTCAGGGAAGTACAACCAAAGTGTGAATAAAGGAGATGGTGTTAATGATGTTGTGTTGTATATCAAGGAGTAATGCGCCAAGTAGGTACTATACAGGATGAAAAATTCATGGGCATCCTTTTAAGAGGTCATTGTACTCATCATTATGAACAACTTTTACTATGGGACTAAACCTAAAATCGCGAAAAAAAATCAGCTATTCTTTGCATTTATGTTCACATAACTCGTCAAAATGTAAGGAAGAGCTGATTTTTTTTTCGCGATTTCAGGTTTCGTCCCATAGTAAAAGTTGTTCATAATGATGATAACAAAAACCCCTTAAAAGGATGTCCATGAATTCAATTTCATCATGTAGAGGGGGTCGTAGCAATGGACGTGCTTACGACATATTGTTAAAAGGCGTTAAGCTTTGAACAGCATTTATTTTAAGAGAAGCTTATTGTACAACAATAAAACCAACACTGCTTCTAATATAAGAAAAAACACTAACAGAATATTCGCATGCTTAATGGAATACTGACTTCACTCAAAAAAGACGATTTTTTGGACATCGCAAAAGGAGATCTTGCTATGAGAACTTATCCTACTTGTTGAAGCATAAAATTAAAACTGATTTGATTGTTAATTAATCATGAATGCTTGTGTTTTGAACGTCTATGATTAACAGTGTCTATAGAGGAGATCAAAATCTGTAACTCAATTCTGACCTATCTACTAAGGGCCAAAGCACACACGCTACTTTTTTGCATCGGCGATCGGCGATTCAGCTGCTTTTTAGAAGCTAAATGCAGCGACCAAGCATTCCACACCGCACACTTAAAAACGCCAAACGCGGCGATTCAGTCGCTTTTCGGAAGCTCAATACAGCGGCTGAACGCTACACTCCGCACACATTCGGATGCCGGTCGCAGCGATTTGGCATTTGCGCTAGCATCGGAGCAGTCGCTAAACCGCGCGATTCCGATACCACGTCCGAACGCAGAGAGTCGCCAAAACGCGATGCAGCATCGATACAGCCGCAAAATCGCCGATCGCCGATGCAAAAAGTAGCGAGTGTGCTTTAAGCCCTTATGGGTCAATGTTAAATTAAGCATGCGATATTTGACACACGCTTGAACGTTCGAATGGAACGTGCCTTCAAATATAACCAGCCTGTCCCACAAAGAGGTGAGGCTTCACAGCCAGCCTATACAGTGCCTATACATACACGCAACTTATTACCATGGGGTCAGTGTACGATTCAGCGGGGTAGTTGCGCAACACACTAACAGTAGGAATGGCTTCCATTTTGACAGTTCAACAACATTTATTGCGTTATTTACGTCGTTGAGCAGACAAATTTTCCAAACATATAAGGCCGTGGATTAGCAATATCCATCAAAATGATTTAGATTGGGATTAATAGTGTGTTACGCAATTAGGGTGCTGGTGGGACCATGCGTTGAAATTCTTGGTCGCTTATTTAAAAAAAAAACCGGCCAAGTGCGAGTCGGATTCGCGCACCGAGGGTTCCGTACAAACCTGTTTAAAATATTTTTATTATATGATGATGTAACTAAAAATTTACGGTTTTCGCAATTTTTCCTTTATCTGTGCTATAAGACGTTGCTTCGCACCAAATTTCAAGATTCTGAGTTCATAGGGAAGTACCCTTTTGATTCCCTTGCGAGTGTCAAAAATTTGCGGCATAAACGGCTGTATCTTCTGATTGCGTTGGCTTAGAAGTTTGTTTTTTTCACAGCTCCAAGGGGCAGTAGATCTGAGTATTTGATATAAATTCCAGCTTGATACCTCCACGCGTTCCTGAGAAAAAGGGTCTTGACAGACAGACAGACGGACGGACAACAAAGTGATCCTATAAGGATTCAATTTTTTTCCTTTTGAGGTATGGATGCCAAAAAACAACTGTTTCCTACAAAAGTGCAATATCTATGCCTTCAAAGTTTATGGAATAGCATTTTTTTTTAATAACCGACGAATAATTCCAACGCAGAGGGGTCCAGAATGATATACTGAACCCATGGTAACAGGCTGCGCGGCGATGTCCCTACCACCCCTGTACATTATCTGCATGAACTGTCAAAGAATAGTTTATTTCGTGGTAAACATTTTAGGCAGTCAGCAACATGGTAGCGAAAAATAAAGAAGAAAGAAAATTTCTTTATCCTGCAAAACACACATCCTTACATAGTATAAAACAAAGACGCCAAAATGTCTGTACGCGCATAACTTCAGAATGATTGCACCAAATTGGATAATTCATTTTTGTTGTGTTCGGTATCTATTGCCAGGTATAGGTTTGTATGAGAGAAAATTTCGGAAATTCGAAAAAAAAATTACACCCGTGCGAAGCTGAGGCGGGCCGCTAGTTATAAAATAAACGTACCAAGCCTCGGTATTCGACAAATAAAAAAAATGAGAAATTAAAAAGAAGTAGAATAAGATCCGTACCGTACCGGAAGGCGTAGCGTTGGGAGGCCTCCCACAAGGTGGACCGACGACCTTGTGAAGGCCGCAGGAACTCGTTGGATGCGAGAAGCACAAAACCGGTCGAAGTGGAGGTGCTTGGGGGAGGCCTATGTCCAGCAGTGGACGTCTTTCGGCTGAAATGATGATGATGATGATGATGATGATGAGAATAAGATCGTAGAAAAAATTGCTAATGAATATCTACTGAAATAATATAACTGAACTAGCTTCTGTCCGCGACTTCGTCCGCGTGAAATTTCGCCCTTCTCCCATTCACCCTCTTAGGGGTGGAATTTCTAAAAACCCTTTCTTAGTGGATACCTACCTACTCTTCACAAAGAATACACCCTTCAAATTTCATGTCTCTAGGACCAGCGGTTTAGGCTGTGCGTTGATATATCAGTCAGTCAGGACTTTGCATTTTATATATACAGGGTTATTGGAAAAACACCAACAACCTCTTAAGAGGTCATTGTACTCATCATTATGAACATCTTATACTATAGGACCAAACCTGAGATCGCGAAAACAAATCAGCTGTTCCCTATATTTTGTAGGGAACAGCTGATTTTTTTTGTTGTTGTTGTTGTTTGTTGTTCCCTACATAAATGTAGGGAATAGCTGATTATTTTTTTCGCGATTTCAGGTTTGGTCCCATAGTAAAAGTTGTTTATAATGATGAGTACAATTACCTCTCAAGAGGTTGTTGGTGTTTTTCCAATAACCATGTATAGATATTGAACAAACATCAGTAAAAGGTGTAAGAGATGTAAACTTTACTACCCACTGTCTCTCGATTTGATAACATTAATACTATTTAATTGAGCCGGATATATTCTACTTTCCTCTATACAATAAAAATACTTTTCTTCTCCTAATTGCGTTAACCATTAGTATATTTTTAACAGAGTTCAATGAAAAATTGGTGACTACCTACACATGATTGTTATCGTTAATGGGCAATTAACAAACAATGTCGATGAGCGATATTATACTCCCAATTAAAAATAATAAAAGTAATTTATTGAAATCAGGCAGAGAATCAGCACTTTTCGATCATCAAAATTACATAAAGGAGTCCCCTAAAACGCCCATCATCATCATCAAACTATAGCAGTCCACTGTTGGACATAGGCCTCTCCCATTGCAGGCCATTCAACTCGATTTTCGGCAACTCTCATCCAGCTGCTACCAGCCATCCTGCGAAGATGGTCGCTCCACCTAGCCTGAGGGCGTCTCACAATACGTTTACCGATTCGCGGTCTCCACTCAAGAACACGTCTACCCCAACGGTCATCGGTTTTACGGTTAATATGGCCGGCCCATTGCCACTTCAGCTTGCTTATTCTGTAAGCCAAAACGCCCGCCCTTCACAAAAAAGCCAAGCTGTAAGGAGTAATTGGGTCTACAGGGTGAAATTAAATTCATGGGCATCCTTTTAAGGGGTCATTGTACTCATCATTATGAACAACTTTTACTATGGGACCAAGACTGAAATCGCGAAAAAAAAATCAGCTGTGCCCTACATTTTGACAAGTTGTGTGAACATAAATGCAAGGAACAGCTGATTTTTTTTCGCTATTTTGATACACACTAATTACCCACTAATAAGTAATTACTGTGTATCGACAAAACTAAAACACTAGCGGAATGTTGCACACTTGTACTGTAAGCGATTAGGACGAAGCGTAAAAAAAGGATTTTGACAACTTTTAGCGTTAAAATCCATTTTAAAGTTTCGTCTCGATTCACCCCTGCATCCCTATCCACCCCGTTTTACAAAGCCCAAATAACAATGATATAATCGTAGTTTTGATGACATTTTTGATATTTAGATTTAACTAAACCATTCGAGGTACAATCATATATTATTATTAATTAAGGTTAGGTACAGTAACAAAAATAAAGCACTTCAGTCTTCATTATTTCCCAGTGTGAAGGTTCTCATGGGCAAGGCAAGGAAACTCCATTTTGATTACATTTCAGCACGCGACCTGTAACTAAAGGAGACTTGTTCAGTACAATACTCGTAGATATGCCAGTAGGTAATTAGCTAAGTAACCATTAGGTTGAAGGAGTTAATTGTTTAAAACTATGTTTAGTTACCGTGGAATGGGGTTAGTTTGATTCACGGGGTAACTTTAAAACATTATATTTTTTTAAAAACAGGAATTGTTTAGTTTCTGAACGCAACCGAAAGGTTTCGTCTTTTGCGTTGGCAGCAATGAATGTCATTCTTTGACATTGCCCAAGCGCTGCACGTAAAAACAGATCGCTACCGGAGATTTTCATAAAAAAAACTGTGAGTATTGTGTTTAAACTGTTTTAAGGGTTAAAATAACTTCAATCTTATTTATCACTTGAAGTTATTTTAACCCTTAAATTGCCCAAGCGCTGGGCAATGTCAAAGAGTGACATTCAGTGCTGCCAACGCAAAAGACGAAATTTTTCGGTTGCGTTCAGAAATTAAACAAATCCTGTTTTAAAAAAATATAAAGTTTTTATCAAAGTTACTCCGTGAATCAAACTAACCCCATTCCACGGTACTACAAATGTCTAACAACTTAGTCTTACGAAGGGGTATGTTACCCAGTAACTGGGTTGTGGAGGTTAGATAGGCGGTCACTCCATGTATAATACTGGTTTTCAGCTGCATCCCGTAAGACTTGAAGCCGACCTCATCAGTTAGGAAAATGCTAGGCACATTGATGGACAAAATGAATCCTTGCTTTGTCTATGTATCAATTGCATATTTTTATAATATGGGTACATTTAAGAAGGGAGTATATTATTTTTTCCATGTTATAAACGCAAAAATGTTCACTACCTAAACGCGATGAACGGGCTCGTTTTTGTTGCCTATGGATTAATTTATTATTTGCAGTCATAATGATTCATAGGGTCAGAAAGTACGAGTAATTAAACATTGAAAAACTAAAGAAGTTGATAACTGTACGAATATCTAGTGGGTTTCTTCTATATAAATAGTATTTATTGACACAAACTAACTGACAACGTTTACAGACTAAACCAGTCGTTTCCAAGATGCCCTTTAATTCAGATTCATACTATAGTATGGATATAGATAAAGAAGCAACTGAAGAAGTCTTCAATCTTTGTATAACGTACAGTGTACGTTATACGTGGGTTTTTGAACGATTTTATAAATGTTGATTTTAATCATCTGTATTTAAAGATTCGTAGATCAAATATAATATTATTTAAACTGTTCCCAACATTCCACCCGAGTAGTCTACTTAATTAGATATACAAAAGGATTCAATATCAACTCCAGCCTTACATTTTCAATTTCAATTTCAAAATCCATATATATGCAAAGGTATTTTAATAAAATCCCAATGCCGATCAAGCTGGGAGTAACGAAAATACTACCTTTGTTCTTTCGCTAACATATTTTCATTTCAAAAATGTTTCATCTATAATGAAAAAAAATTTGTTTCAGGTACAGACAATGAAACGAGAGGTTACCGTGCATCCGAACACCGGGGCTGAATGAAAATAAAATGTTTAACAAAATAAAAATGAAATACAATAAATGGCAGAATGGAAAGATTTACGGATAAGTTAATCGGGCGAGAGAATTGGGTACGGAGAAATGTAACTATGAGTTCATAATACAAAAGTAAACAAACAAGAAACAGTAAAACAACACAAAAAAAAACAATATATCTGGACAATGTAGAAAAACAACGTTGCCGCTTAGAGCTTCCAGTCGAGCTCTAAAATGAATCACCAAGAAGTATTAATAAAAAACATGACATTACCGAAATTATGCAGCACGAACGAATGTCAGAACTCATCGAAACTATCTTTCGAAGTGAAGCCTCCCGATCCCAACACTACGTTCTTCTACCGTCATTACATCGACTCGAACAATTCCGAATCGGAATTTAACATCGACTATTTCAACGAAACGTTCAGTGATTCGAATTGTACGTTCAGAAACGGAACGTGTAGTGATGTGGACTATAATTTTTGGGCGCTGTCTCTTTTAGTGTTTCCTCTGTTGACTTTATTTGGTAATGTTCTAGTGATACTTAGTGTTTCGAGAGAAAGGAGTTTGCAAACAGCAACGAACTATTTTATTGTCAGTTTGGCTGTTGCTGACTTACTTGTAGCTGTGGTTGTGATGCCGTTTGGAGTTTATTATTTGGTGAGTAATTAGTCTTGTAGTTTTTTTATTACTTAGTAACTATTTATAAGACGACCCACTGACCTTATCTTTGACTACGTAATGCTTGCGTTTTGTATAAAAGATGTAATAATTAAAAACAAGAAAGTACCTTCCCGTGTTCGCATGCTACCATAGCTTATAATATGTTAGTACAGCGGCATGCGACCACGGAAAGGTACTTTCTTGTTTCATCCTTTTCGGTAGTCGGGTTTCAGTTTTTAAACTTATTTTTTATTTAATTATTTTGGGGATTATATCAGTAATACTTATAGTTTTGAAATGTGCTAATTAAGCTCTTTCATTGGATACCCCACAAGGCACCATCCCAAAATATTTATCTTTAAATTCATTACTGTATGTCCTCTAGAGGGCGCCATATTAAAATTAGTGTGACGTCACATAGCCTATAACCAGCGGACGGTCAAGACGCTTCTAACGATACCTCATTTGTCAAATTACTATAAGTACTTTTTAAGTTATGAGGGAACAGATGAACGTACATACATACCGGTCAAAATCATAACCCTCCTTTTTGCTTCGCCGTAGTCGGGTGAAAAAAAACTTATTAACAAAAAAGTTTTAATTAACATCAAATGGAGCTGTAGTACTTCGAACATGTTTCATTTAGAAAAATATATTTGATCTTAATTTATTTAGTTACTCCGTGAACAAGTAATTGACAATGTGACCCAAACGCCAGACAAACGATGTTTTTATTCAGAATCAAAGTTACTAATTGGATCAGTAAAAGAAACAAATGTATTCAAATCTCTTTTATTCCCTTGAGCACAAAAGACGACCCACTGACTCGAATGGGCTAATGAGTTTATCAAATCAATATTTTATGAATTAGCAAGTACAATTTGATAATATTTCAATTGCAGTGATTGGATGTTAAAAGGCGATTTCCCCCTTACTTATAAGATAAGATAAGATATTCTTTATTTGTCTAAACATGGTATACATACAAGAGCATGCAAGATTAAAATCAATTGTTTAGGTCCAGTCATGTCCAGTCCAGTCATTACCATTACTGCTTATAAAATAGACTTCGGTAAATATCATGTTTCACTTTTTAAAACAAAATAGAATCGATAAAAAACTTAATGAAAAAATCATATTACTCGTATATTCAAAATAGTCTTCTATAATTTATTATCCTTATAATATCTGGCCAAATCACACACGCTACTTTTAGCATCGGCGATCGGCGATTTTGCGGCTTTATCGATGCTGCATCGCGTTTTGGCGACTTTCTGCGTTCGAAAGCGGTATTGGAATCGCGTGTTTTAGCGACTGCTCCGATGCTGGCGCAAATTCCAAATCGCTGCGACCGGCATCCGAATATGTCCGGCAGCCGCTGTGCCGAGCTTCCGAAAAGCGACTGAATCGCCGCGTTTGACGTTTTTAAGTGTGCGGTTGGAATGCTTGGTCGCTGCATTTAGCTTCTAAAAAGCTGCTAAATCGCCGATCGCCGATGCTAAAAGTGGCGTGTATGCTTTGACTTACTTGTAGGTAATAGCTAACCACAGCACTTTTAATTTTATCATTATATTTAAACAAAGGCGTTGTATCCGTAGCCACAAAAGGAAATACCACTGCTGAATCCAAACACAGGAACTTACCTATTACCTTGTTTGAGAGTCCGAGACAATTCAAGCCTGCTACCATATATATAGCCTTAGTTTGCATTTTTGTGCTTTTTAAATAGTGGGCCGGACACGTCTCACGAATACACCGGAGAGATGGGCGAAGGTTGTGTAACAATCTGATAACGTTTGCAGGGCCACCATGGCCAGAGATCGCGCAAGACAGGGAGGTTTGGAAGGAAAAAGGGCAGGACTTTGTCCAGTCATCATCATCATCATCATCATCAGCCTATAATGTTCCCACTGCTGGGACACAGGCCTCCTCTCTGTGAGAGGGACTGGGCCGTAATCCACCACGCGGGCCCAGTGCGGGTTGGTAGATGTCACATGTCTTTGAATTTTTGGTTCTAGGACATGCCGGTTTCCTCACGATGTTTTCCTTCACCGTTTTGAGAGCAGTGGTGATGAAATAATTTTACACAAAGTAAAGCGCCTGTCTGGGTTCGAACCTACGACCTACAACTCGTAAGTCGCGGCCGATACCACTGGGCCACCACTGCTCCAGTCCAGTAGTTGTCCAGTCAGTTGTCCAGTAGTGGGACAGAATATAGGGTAACCAAAAAAAATTGTGTTTGGCTGAATAAAAATAATTCATTCAGAAACTATAATTACACACTACACTTAACCATATTGCATATTAATAAAGACTAAGGGCTGAGTTTTCCAACACCAGATAAAATCCGAGGAATAGTTTCGAATTTTTGACAGTTCTTCGATACAAAATCTGTCAGACATCAATTTTATTTCACGAATAAAAATTATCTGTCAATTGAAAAATCAGCCCTTAATTAAATATCTTACTGCAATCGCCTCCCAAACTAAGAAGTCCCATCACTAGTCTGACACTAATTACCGTATAATCCGGTACACAACAGCGAGTATCGCAGACTACCACTCTGCAATAACAATACGCGGTTCACAAAGGAACGGATTTCCTCTGTAATAGGTTTATGCCACTGTCGTATTATTATTTTTTTATTTAGTTATAACAAAGATAAAAAGAAAACCAAATTATAATAGGTAAAATATATTTTTTAACTGTCGTTTTATTATTTTTTATTTAGTTATAACAAAGATAAAAAGAAAACCAAATGAAATATATTTTAGAAGCTGCATTTATTTAAAATAATGTTTAGTTATAATATGATTTAATATTGTAAGAAAGATTGAACTACTTTCTTTTTTATAAACTTTTAAGCAAACTATGCTTAAATTAAGGTTGAGGAGTGGTGGCCCAGTGGAAACGGCCGCGACTTACGACTATACCACGTATTTACGGTTAGAATCTTTTCGTTGTGAAAATTATTTCATCACCACTGCTCTCAAAACGGTGTAGTAAAACATCGTGAGGAAACCGGCATGCCTTAGAACCAAAAATTCGAAGACATGTGAAATACACCGACCCGAACTAAGTCCGCGTAGTGGATTATGGCCCAGTCCCTCTTACAGAGAGGAGGCCTGTGTCCCAGCAGTGGAAATCTATAATAAAGTGCTTGTAAAAGATTTATTATCACGGTTATTATTTCTAAATAAATATAATTTACAGTGCTCAGTAATAATTTGATCATTACGAAACAGTACGTCATTTATCTCAATTAAATAATTATTATGAGCCCAGCAAAACAGTACCGCCCGAATGAACAATTGACTATTTATTTACAGACGCTAGCACATTAAGCTACCCCAATCTGTCAAATTTCTTTGATAGATTTTCAACTTTACTACAAAGAAATAAGGTTCATATTCAATTGGGAAAATTTGACAGCTTGGGGTAGCGTGATGTGCTGGCCTCTGTACGTTTAATATTTATGTGTCCTATTCATTTTAAAGAACAGTATAAATTAAATTGCCTGGCTGGGTCCAGTAACCGCAGTGGCAATTTCGTATTAACCAGTAACTGGGTTGTGGGGGTTAGATAGGCAGTCGCTCCAGGTAAAATACTGGTACTCAGCTGCACCCGGTTAGACTGGAAGCCGACCCCAACGTAGTTGGGAGAAAGCTAGGCAGATAATAAAGACAGGCCTGATGGTCTAGTGGTTAGTGACCCTGACTGCTATGCCGGAGGTCGTGGGTTCGATTCCCACCCAGGACAAATGTTTGTGTGATGAGCACGATCATTTGTTCTATGTCTGGGTGTAATTATCTATAATATGTATGTATTTAGAAATATATAAGTATGTTTATCAGTTGTCTAGTACCCGTAAAACAAGCTCTGCTTAGCTTGGGACTAGATGGCGTTGTGTGATAGTTGTGGAATATTATTATTATTATTATAATGATAGTCCAGGGGCCGGAAGCGGAAGGTCCTGGGTTAGATTTCCAGGTCGGACAGTGTCATTTGAACTGGAATTCCTTAGTAGCAGTCCTGAGTCTGGGTTTGTGCCGGTTGATGACAAAGTCATAGTCAAAGCATTTATTTCAAATATGTAGGCACATAAAAGGCACTTTTGAACGTCAAAAATTATCTTAAAATAGAATTGATTCTAGTCGCCCATTCCAAAAGGTATGGTATTCGTATGGAGAAGAATGGGCAAGAAACTCCACCGTTACTCTTTTAAAATGTTTTAAGTACAATATTTTGCATGGGTACATTAATTATATAATAACATGTGAGGACGATGCACCTAAAATAAAATTACTATACCACAATAGGTAAAAGAATGGCGACGATCTTCGCAGGATGGCTGGTAGCAGCTGGATGAGAGTTGCCGAAAATCAAGTTGAATGGCGTGCAATAAGAGAGGCTTATGTCCAGCAGTGGACTGCTATAGGTTGATGATGATGATGATGGCAATAGACTCGACACCTTTTACATGAGACTTAAATATAACTGGCGAAATGTGAGTGTTTTATATGTATACCTCTGCAAACGTTCGGGGAAAAAAGATGTAATGTAATGTGAATAAATTGAATACAGTAAAAATAATGGTCACTTTTATATGCCAACTCTAATGTCATAGGAGAACCCTTTTTAGGGTTCCGTACCCAAAGAGTAAAAACGGAACCTCATTACTAAGACTTCGCTGTCTGTCCGTCCGTCCGTCCGTCTGTCTGTCACCAGGCTGTATCTTAAGAACCGCGATAGCTAGACAGTTGAATTTTTCACAAATTATGTATTTCTGTTGCCGCTATAACAAAAAATACAAAATAAAATAAATATTTAAGGGGGGCTCCCATACTACAAAGGCGATTTTTTTGCCCTTTTTTGCTCGATATCAATAATGGCAACAGGTAGGCACTTGAAATATTCACAAAATACTCAGTTGTATTTTTAATTTAATAATAAAATTAAAATAAATATTTATAAATATTTAAGGGGGGATACAACAAACGTGATATTTTTATATTTGTAGTGTTAAATATTGTACGGTGGTACGGAACCCTTCGTGTGCGAGTCCGACTCGCACTTCGCCGGTTTTTAGTTCAATCAACTAAATTATGCATGAACACACATAGATAAGAAGAAATTGTTCTTAAGTTCGTCTGAACCTAAAGAACTTTTGTAATTAAACTTTTATCTGAAGCTTTCTCCGAATTTTACACAAGAACTCTTTTTCTTTAAATTACTGAGTTTTTCTTTGAACAAGATAAGATTATATTTTGGGGTTACTTAAACACGTTTCAGTACAATGTTGAAGACAAGAGCAAACACAGACCTACCATGTTCAAATCTATCTACAAGAACATAGAACCAAATTCTTTTATATTGTAATAACACAGTCTACGACTAATTATAAATTAAATAGAAACATGTTCAAATTATTTATATAGTTTATTATGTTTAATAGTTTATGCTAAAAATTTATCTCAAAACTAGCTTCAGCCCGCGACTTCGTCCGCGTGAAATTTCACCCTCCCCCAATCACCCTCTTAGGGGTGGAATTTCAAAAAACCCTTTCTTAATGGATACCTATTCTTCACAAAGAACACTCCCTCCAAATTTCATGTCTCTAGGACCAGCGGTTTAGGCTGTGCGTTGATATATCAGTCAGTCAGTCAGGACTTTGGATTTTATATATTTATAGATTGGTAAATACCGAATTGCAGAACCTGTAGAATTGCAGAACCTGTAGAATTGTATTTTCTCTTTATTAGTCTTAAACGAAATGTAAAGTCGTTTTAATCTATTAATACTTTGTAAATTGTTGTACCCTTACATAACTCATGTCAGGATATGGACACCTTAAATATAGGATTACGGTTCATTCAAAGGGTCAGTCAAACTCGGGTTTCGGGTTCGGGTATTGAATTTAAATTGAATTTAATTAGCGTCTATGTTCGTACACAGCAGCGTATCGCAGTCCGCACTCAACAATAACAATACGCCAGTGACAAAGAATCGTACTACGCCCTGACAGTTGCACATACTTAAGTACTATTATTTTATTATGCAATCGACACGATTTAATGTATAAGATTATGAATAGACCCTATAGTAGAATAACTGGTAGCTCTAATAGCTCGAGCTACAAAGAAAATGTAAAACACTACGCGAGTGACAACGGATCATACTACGCTTTGCCAGCAGTATATAAGTTACAGTCATAGTGATTAAATAGCTATTATACATAATGACTGGTCATTATATATAATAGCAAAATTGACTAGACAATGTGATAAATTAATCACTTTATCCGGATATTATTCATAATAGCGGGTCAAAGTTAGCCAAAGTAATAAATACGATCTAACTGGCAATAGTGTTCGTTGTCGTTTTGTAATGAGAGGTCGCGCCGTGTGTGCCGCAATTTCCACGAGTTTTTACATTCGTATCAGTGTTGATGATGGCAGATGAAACGTTTCTATGAAACTATCACTGTACTTATTGCAAGTAAAGGAAAAAATAATCAGTTGTTTACAAATGATCAATATTTGTCTTTAATTTTCTCAAAATGTCACAAGAGTCTTAGTTGTAAGTATAAATAATAATTATGACCCAGTTAATTTATGTCCGTTCATTTTAAATATTTTATTATTGTAGTCTTTAAAGAGTGATACCAAATACTTGTACTTAACAATCTCTGTGTTTTTTTTTTTAATTTTGTTTTATGGCTAGTAAGCTTTAAATTTACTTCATAAATTAAGGTTAAATAACTTTATAATAACAATGTTAATTAACGTACAATTATTATCTATGACAATGTTATTTTAATTCTTAAAATAAACATTATAATCATTACTTTTCAAATAACAGTATAATATTGCTACTCATACAGGTACTTATGCTTAAGACAAATTGAAATATAATTTTATAATCTTTACCTATACCTACTTGTTTTATTACATTATCCAAGTCTTCGAAGATATTATATAAAATTGCTAGTTAATGTGATTAATTCTGTGTCAATTATCACTTTATCTAAATTGACTAGACATTATAAATAATGGCTAGATAATATATATGTCGGATCAGGAGTAGGTTACAGTGTGTCTCGTTATCATCAGGCATATTTGGTTAACTACTGTGGGCGTACTGTGGGTAGTGTTGGTTATTGCGCAATAGAAAAACCGTTTGCAGTTCAAATCAAATTATAATATCACGAACAAATTAATCACACTAGCAAATCACACACTGTAGGTACACGACACAACTAGATACACAGTAAAATAATTATGTACAGTAACAAAGTAATTGCGAACAAATCGTAGGATCGATTACTGTTCGTATAGTGACAGAGCCACCCAAGTAAACCGACAGGTTTGTCGGGAGCTAGTGCTCTGTCAGGAGTCGAGTCCGAACACCGACTCACTCTCACTAACTGTCTGTCACTGACTGTCCAGCACAAACGAGTGCGCTCAGTTATAAAGGTTTGTCCCCACTACGCACTCGCCCCACAACAACTCTGTCCAAATGGCGTACGGAAATACGTCATCGTGTTTACTTGATACAAAACATTAAAATGTGCTAAATCTAATAAGACTCACATTATAAAGTAATCGAATAATTCAACAAGAATAATTGTCTTAAATAAACAATAGTGATATCACAAGTAAATCATTTTAAAATCAAAGTAACATGTCATCAATTGGTTTGAATAAAACCATCGGTTACAATTATCAAAATAAGTTGCTAAAATCAATTAGCGCGTACACTGAGTACTCAATAAATTATGTTCCGAATTAATAGACAATAATTGATAGTAAAATCACTTAAATTAATAATAAGAAAACAAATCATAACGAATTCTGTTGACTATCCCTCAAATTTAATTGACAACTGTCTCCGACATATATAATATCCGGATTTATTACTTTGGCTGTAACATATACAATTTTATTTTTGAAAGTAACATTATGTTAACGAGCCTACATAGACATGATAAATATAACTAATTGCTTCCACCATTCTACCCAAAAAATTAAATATGAAAAACACCATCCACTGAAGTCCAGTAAACATAAACAAGTCAAGTGAAGTTAATTAGCGTATAATCCGGCACACAACAGCGTGTAGACCTCGCTCAGCAATAACAATACGCCAGTGACAAAGAATCGCGCAGTAATATACTGCGTATTGTTACACAGAGTTATAAACACGACAAGATAAAGAGCAACTTTGTTCCATTGGTGACAAGAAATGTGAAACCAACCACCCGCTACAGATATGTAAGCATAACAGATAAAGTCAAACAAAGTTTACTAGCCTACGATCCGGGCTACATGCTATCGCAGACCGCACTCAGATATAATAATACGCGAGTGACAAAGGATCATACCATGTCCTGTCAAAATTGCTGTTATTTTATAGTACCATCGTCACACAAAATATAGTAATTAAACATAGACAAGATAAGAGAAAACTTTTTCACAAAAAAAACAACCGACTTCAAAAAAAAAAAACCGGCCAAGAGCGTGTCGGGCCACGCTCAGTGTAGGGTTCCGTAGTTTCCCGTCCGTCACAATAAGTGTTCCCACGTACAATTCGATAATACCCGACCCAATGTAATAAGTACCAACAGCGCCATCTAAAAAAAAAAAAAAAAAGTTGTTTATTGATATCAGAAAATAACATTCACAATATTGTAATTTCTAGATAAAAAGGTACGTTAATCGCAAGAGTTGAAGAAACTGGTTCCCAAACTAAGCTATCGCTTGTGTTTTGGGACAAATCTCTCGGGGAATTGGGTTACTAATTAATACATAGACGTGCCAGAAGTTTTCGGTGGTAATTTTGGATTGCGAGAACCGATTTTAATAATTCTTTTTTTGTTTGAAAAAAGATACGTTCAGGATAATAAAATATGTAAACGAAGTTAAAAAAAAATGCTTGCATATACGATTATACTACGAACTTAGTCCAGAAATGATTTTGTACAACTTTTTGTCTTTTTTGTACAAAAACTGTTGTTTCTATCAAGTTCAAAATAATTTTCCTAGAAAGTCCTTATAAAGTTCTACTTTTCAGATTTTTTTCATATTTTCTAAACTTATGGTTCAAAAGTTAGAGGGGGGGAGGACACATTGTTTTTTACTTTTGGAGCGATTATTTCCGAAATTATTGACATTATCAAAATATGATTTTAGTAAACCCCTATTCATTTTTAAATACCTTTCCAACAACATATCACACGTTAGGGTTGAAATTAAAAAAAAAATCACTTCCCACTTTACATATAGGGGGGCTACCCTACTTAAACATTTTTTTCCAATTTTTATTTTACCACTTTGTCGGCGTGATTGATATACATATTGGTACCAAATTTCAGCTTTCTAGTGCTAACGTCCTCGCTTAATCTCTGTGAGATTAAGCGAGGACGGACAGACAGACGGACGGACGGACGGACAGACAGACATGGCGAAACTATAAGGGTTCCTAGTTGACTATGGAACCCTAAAAAACACTACAAAATTATAAATAACTTTAATTTCGGAAGTCGGTGTCGTTGGTTCAGCATTTTCGTTTTTTTTGACACCGATTTCCGAAATTAAAGTTATTTATCACTTCGTAGTGTTTTTCTTTTGAAGTCGGTTGTTTTTTTTTGTAATAAAAAGGTTTTAATTTTTCACTTTTTAGTTGTACCTACCCCACACAAATTCAATTAACACTAGTGCATTGGAGAATTGAAGACACCGACTAGAAGAATCATCAAAATTCCGTTGAAATGCCGGAGATGCAGTACATTTATGCATATAACTTCGTATATAAGAATAATTACCAAATGTATTATATACTAAAACCTTCCTGAAAGTATGTAGATCACTTTAATGAAAGAATTATCAAAATCGATTCATTAGTTTTTGAGGAAATCGCGGACATACAAACATACATACATACATACATACATACGGGTCGAATACAGAACCTCCTTTTTAGAAGTCGGTTAAAAAAAACTAGTAGCTTCCATCACTAAAGTCAAAAAACATGTAAAACAAACCTAGTGTAGACAGATGAAGTCAATTGAAGTTAATTAGCGTATGATCCGGCTCATAGTAGCGTATCGCACTCCACACTCAGCAATAACAAAATGTAAGTGGCATAGGATCATACTACGCGCTGCCAGGAGTACATACAATTTTTATTTTTGAAAGTGATACGATAAAAATGGGAAATACCTACATACAGTACCCGGCGATAAATTCACATCGACCTTTGGAAAGAGACAATCGGCTAATTTGGGCTTCGTAGAGCGTTATCTCTGTCGCACACTACCTATGTGACGTTTTGTCAGTCGTTGTTCAAGTACGATAGAGTGCGGTCGCGTCCAGTTCAAAATATATATTTAGAGATGTTAACACCCCCAAATTTAACTATGGCATCTTTAGGAAAAAGAGGGAAGCCTTTACGAGGTCAGTCACGCGAAGTTATCTACAATGTTTATAAATATGTGTATTATATACAAAGAATAAAAAGAATTATCAAAAGAAGCAAATCATAATTGTTTTAACAGCTCCTAACAGATACCGGTCTGTTTCTATTTCGTGCGACAGAGATAACGCTCTACGAAGCCGAAATTAGCCGATTGTCTCTTTCCAAAGGTCGATGTGCAATATTTATCGCCAGGTACTGTACATAGATATTAACTAATTGCTTCCAACATTTTACCCACAAAATAAATGTTAAAACCATCCACTGTAATCGTGTAAACATAAACAAGACAAGCGAAGTTCATTAGGGTATGATCCGGCACACAGCAGCGTATCGCAATCCGCACTCAGCTATAACAATACGCCAGTGACAAAGGATCGCGCGGTATGTCCGGGTAGGAACGCCACGTATGCAATATTCAGTTATTGGTTAGTAGGGGCCCGATACTTTTTATTGGTAAAAGTTTTTTTTTTTTGTTAACTGAAGCACTTTTTGTGCAGATTTCGTAAGGTTAAATATAATATAGTGGGTAGTTTATTTGTTTTTAATTTGAGTTGTTTTGAGCCCCTGCTATTTTAATGTAATATTCAAGAAAAATATTGAAGAAAAACAAAGCCATAAGACTTACGAACCAGGTTTAATTTCAATCAAAGATGGATGCTACCTGAGAGGTAATTCTCGTAATTTTAAGAATGTTCACAGTCTGATCTGTCTCGATTGTAAAAATACCTCTAATCCATACTATCCATACTAATATATATTCTATTATAAATTTGAAAGTAACTCGGTCTATCTGTCTGTATGTTACCTTTTCACGCCTAAACCACTGCACGGATTGATGATTTGCATCACTGGGAAGGACATAGGATAGTTTTTATCCCGATATTCCCACGGGGTCGACCCTTCTACGGTGATACCGCGGGGCGCAGCTAGTTTCCCTATATTTTTGAGAATTGACCTTCATAATATAACTGGTCGTAACAGGTTTGTTACGGAATTATAACTGTAAAACAAACACAATGAAAGTAATTAACAATTCTAGTTAAAACAAACAATCTCATCAAAAATCTATGCACACGGACATTGACTAATGAACACTTACTATGCTAATGGCACGAAGTCCATTCAATCAACATAGTAGATACATTGGGCCATTAGCAGTTATAATAGGCTTTTTGTTTTGTAACAGACAATGTCCATGCATGTATTGTTAGTAAATTATGACCATTGTTATTTTCCTGAAACGGGTGGAAAATAACTCGCTGTGCCTCGTTTGTCAAGTGGTCGAAAGCGTTAATGTTGAGCAAGAAGTCCTAGGTTCGATTTTCAGGTTGGGTAAACTGTTATTGGGTTTTTAACCGACTTCAAAAAAGGAGGTTCTGTATTTGACTCGTATGTATGTATGTATGTTTTTATGTCCGCGATTTTCTCAAAAACTAATGAACCGATTTTGATAATTCTTTCATTAACGTGATCTACATACTTTGAGGAAGGTTTTAATATATAATACATTAGGTAATTGTTCTTATGTACGAAGTTATATGCATAGATGTACTGCATCTCCGGCATTTCTATGCGAATTTTGATGATTCTTCTAGTCGGTGTCTTCAATTCTTCAATGCACTAGTGTTAATTGAATTTGTTGCATAACCTACTCGGAGTCTGGATTTATGATCAGTTGATGGCAATAGGCTCGCCCCCTATTACATGAGATTTAATACGAAGTATGGGTACTATTGGTACACATCTGCTTAACCCTTCTGGGTCAAAGGCGTGATGTTATTATAGTATGTTATTTTGCTGGTAGAAAATGTGGTGATTACTTGAACAGGCCATTTACCAAAACGTCAAAAGCCATATTTACAACAAGCAAGTTTCTTTCCTGTACAATACAGTATAATTGAAGCAACAAATGACTTGCATCGCAATTTTCATTGTGTCTTCAATATGATATGAGCATATCAATTAAATCATACTTTGTAAAGGCTCATAGATTTACTTCGCGCTATGACGCGCTGTGCTACGGCGTAGCTTGCAAAGTGCTACGGCGTAGCACGCACTTTGCTACAATTATCGTAGTCCGCATATTTTTGGTTGCGTTATCTTTATGTGACTATATCTCTCTCTCTTTTTCTCTCGCTCCCTCTCCTTTCTCAATGTATATAATATCACTGTTTCATAGTTTTTGAGTATCAAACAAGAAAATGTTTATAAACTTGGAAATCTAACAACATTATCATCTGCCTAGCCTTTTCCTAACTATGTTGAGGTCGGCTTCCAGTCTAACTGGATGCAGATGAATACCAGTACTTTACATAGAGCGACTATCTATCAGACCCCCAAAACCCAGTAACTGGGTAATACGATACCCCTTGGTAAGACTGGTTGTCAGACTTTCAGGCTCCTGACTACCCGTAACGACTGTCAAAGATCAACGAATGACAGCCGAGACCAACAGCTTAACGTGCTTTCCGAGGCACGAAGGGGTCTCGGGTCACCCATCCACAAACCAACCGCGGCAAGTGTAGTTAACCTGATCGATCGGCCTGAGGCTGCGGCTGTTATTATTTAGCCACGGACCCCTGGAAATCTAACAACAAATCAAACTATTTCTTATCTCACTTTATTCATTAGAAGTGTTATTTAAACCCTAGCTTTAAATATAGTTTCATAAATTCTCGTATCATAAATTCCACACAAAACCCAAGGTCAACATCGTCTACACTTTTAACTCAACGCTGGCTAATTAAAAACGACCTCAGAACACCTCACAGATGTGCTAATCACCTAACCCTCACCGTCACTGGTCAAACAGTACCTTTATCATTTAACCCCACTAATCGCAAGCGGTCGTTTAGACCAACAATTAGAATTTATCAGCGGGTTGTTGGTTCAAACAATTACGTTGTTTCGGCGAGATAAGGGGTTAATCTTTGATGAAAAGGAGTATTGTCACGTTATCTTAAGTTGGGGTTTGTAAACTGCAGATGTGTACGTTTTGATAATGTGGTCGTATTAAACACATCATCATCATTACCATTTCAGCCGAAAGACGTTCAGTGCTGGACATAGACCTCCTTCAAGTATCTTCACTTCGACCGGTTCAGTTTTTATTTATTTATTTATTTATTTAATACTTCAAGCACATAAATGTACAGAGGCGGACTTAATGCCATAGGCATTTTCTACCAGTCAACCTTTGGGTGATGCAGAGACAAACAGCGGTAGGTGCAATCATGAAAATTAAGGAATAAATATTTTAAATATAAAGATACGCATAAACCTATTAAAACTATGAATATAATATATAACTAATTATATATAAATATAAGCACAAATAAATTTTAGTTTATCTTGCACAAATAGTTTTTCTTGCATCCAGCGGATTCCTGTGGCATTCACCAGGCAAAAACACATTAGTTGAATTCGGATTCAGCTGTTTTGAAATTGAGAGACCTCCCAAAGGCTTGTCAAATTGAAAATTATCGACGGTAAAAAGAAAATAGCTTTTCCATTCATTTTGACCTCGTAGGTATTGCACTTCTGTAGGCAAGAGCAGACTTTTTGACGTGAAAACGTCTTATAAATCGATGAACGCCGGCTGCACGCAAGAAAAAGCATGACTCATTGTCACGTTCCGGTTGAGCCGAGCGTCAAGCGAGAGCGCGGAACAAGCGATAGAGAGGCACGATCGGCCTGAGCGTTCGGCTTGTGACGCATCCATCTGATGTTTTCTTATGACGTTATCACGTAAAATGATCGTCCGTAAACCGACTTTATAGACAACCAATTTTTTAAATAAACATCGTTAATTTTAAAATGGGGTTTCAGAATCATATACTGAACCCATGGCAACCGGTTGCGTGTCGATGTCCCTGGCACCCTGTATACCAACTAAACGTCAAACACCACAGTAATTAATAATAGAACTTAATTATTCCACTATATTTACCTAACGAATTCCAATATGAAGGAATAGGCATTCCTAGACACAAATGAACTTCCTGTGTAGATCGCGGTGGGAAGTTTATTAAGTTGTAGTCTCATTCCCAACGAATTGTATAGGACAAGTTTTTTTTGCAATTTATAACTTTTCAGACGTTTCTAGTTCTCAGTTGGAGGTTTTTTATCCTAATAAGAAACAGGATCGATTGGCATATACTTTTTTTTTTTTGTGAAAATGGCCCATTTTCCTGCTGAATGTACATTTTTTTCAAAATCTGTGAATTCACATCAAAATTTCTCAAAAAGCTAACAAAGCTACAAAGGTTAAGGTAGTTGCCCTTATTGCCCCGTCTCAAAAATCCAACCTGTATATTAATACTCATATTTTCTTTGTAATATGCTCGTTACGCCAAAAAATGTTAAACAAATTGGTGTAAGTATTCCTTTGTTTCTTTCTTGAAAAATTCTTGTATCTAATGAAACTCTGAAAAGTTCTAGTTAGCCAAACGGGCAGAAGTTTTTGTAAGTACAAATGACGGTCCATATTTATAACTAATCAGAGGGGTAATTCTCGTCATTTTGAAAACGTTCACAGTCAGAGGGGCAATTCTAATAATTTTAAGAACGTTAACGGCCTGATCTTAGTCTCAATCTGTAAAAAATACCTCTAAAATCCCTACATTTTTGACAAGTTTTTGACATTGATTGTCGCTGAGACATTTTTAATTACGGGAATTGACTTTCTGGTAAATAGTACGTATGTGAACACTAACGAGTCCTAATGATTATTTAGCAGTACTTTAATTCTTAATTGTTCACAAAACATACATTTTATACAGTGATTTATTAGTGGCCATGTACAAAGGCGACTTTAACTCAAAGTTGTTTTTTCTTCCAGCAAACTTTTAGGCTGCGTACGCGCTGACAGGTGGCTTGCTAAGCGCCTAGAGCCTAGTGGCTTAAGAGGAAATGCGGTCGGAGAGTCTTTTGAAAAAGCCTAAGTAAAAAGTCATAATTCGAGGTTTGGCTCTCGTCTATTTCCTCCTCCAATTTTAGACCAATTTAAAAGATATTTCATAAACTATACAAGAAGGCTATATACTGTGTCCCTACTCGTATGTTTTTCTTTTTCAAATTCCTTTAAAATTTGTACGCTAGGCCTCTGTTGACAGCGATTTGAATCGGCATTTTTTGACGGTTCTAGTGCTTATAAAAATAATGTATCATCAAAAAGGAAAATATAGGGATATACAAGTAGTTAATATTTATTATTCTATAAAAAATAATTGCTTTACAGTCATTAACCAGAAAGAAAACAGGCGAGAGCGTTTCTAAAGAGAAACGACCACCCGCATTTCCTCTTAACATCCTTCTATTAGCGCTAGGTGACTAGGGAAAGTGCCAAGCCGGTTGCGAAAATTCTAGAACATTCGTTTGAAATGAATGGCCCTGAGCAAGTAGTTATAGCCCACCCAATCGAAACATACTTTATTCTGTATTATTGATTTGAACTAGACTTCACACGTCTTCGCAAGCCTACACAATGCATGATTGAATTTCAATTGCTTTCGGGCCCTAAGCCATTGTGGCTTAGGGCCCGAAAGCCTACTTCAAGAAGTTTTGCTCCATTAGGAACCATTTTTCACATGAATAGACTTCATTTCTATCATTCGAGGAATGCCTTTTATTTATATGTCTAAAAAGGTCGTTCTGATCAATCCATACTAATATTATAAATTCGAAAGTAACTCTGTCTGTCTGTATGTTACCTTTTCACGCCTAAACCGCTGAACCGATTTACATGAAATTTGGTATAGAGATATTTTGAGTCCCGGGAAAGGACATAGGATACTTTTTATCCCGATATTCCCATGGGATCGAGACTTATGCGGGTGAAACCGCGGGGCACAGCTAGTTATTTATATTATAGAAGCATTAGTTTGCACATTTTTGTAGATATTCCCTTAGTGTTATGCCTGAGTATGATTTATGAACTTACTTTAAAGCAGGTCTTATGTTATTTATTTTTTTATAATTACCATTATTTTCACCGTAAAAAGCAAATACCTACACTATTAGCGCTGCCTGCCGCCCAGCACCGCTCTCTGTCTCGCTCTCACTCAGTCCGCGAGCAGTATCGTATGAGCGAGATAAAGAGTGAATTTTAGCTGAGGTAGTATAGGCTCTTAATAGCTATTTATTCACATAAGTCTAAACATTCTTGTCTGTGTGGGTTTTTTTATTATATAAACCACACAAATAATACAGGAAGCTAGTATAGAGGTATGAAGAAGAGGGTGCTAAGTTCGATCATCCTCCACAGAAGAAGGAGGATCCTCCGACCAGACGGGTGTGGTGTCTGGTAGGATACTGGTGACGATTGATGATTGGACGTCTTTAACCGACTTCAAAAAAAGGAGGTTCTGTATTCGACCCGTATGTATGTATGTATGTTTGTATGTCCGCGATTTTCTCAAAAACTAATGAACCGATTTTGATGATTCTTTCATTCTCATTCATTAATGTAATCTACATACTGTCAGGAAGGTTTTAGTATATAATACATTAGGTAATTATTCTTATGTACGAAGTTATATGCATAAATGTACTGCATCTCCGGCATTTCTATGCGAATTTTGATGATTCTTCTAGTCAGTGTCTTCAATTCTTCAATGCATTAGTGTTAATTGAATTTGTGTGGGCTAGTTACAACTAAAAAGTGAAAAATAAAAACATTTTTTCAAAAAAAACAACTGACTTCAAAAAAAATAAATAACTTTAATTTCGGAAGTCGGTGTCAAAAAACGAAAATGCGAAATCAACGACACCAACTTCCGAAATTAAAGTTATTTTTCACTTTGTAGTATTTTTTTTGAAGTCGGTTGTTTTTTTTTGAAAAAAAGTTTTTATATATGCTAGTTGTGCGGTAAACTCTGCTTGCGCGATGCAAGATTTTGTGTGACGTCAGTGTGTTGTGGTCGCATGTGGCTATGTAGATGCCGCCAATAAGTAAGCGTCCTCATTCAACAATCTAAAGATGCTACTTTGAACAAACTAACTTTCTACCTTAAATCTGTAACCTTCTAAAGCAGATATTCAGTCTTAAACTCTTAATGACTTGAGATTTTAAATTGCGATTAGAACTTTTAAAGTTTGTCCTAGAAGTCCGCATTAATGGAGCAGGTATAAATACTGTTTGGAGAAATGGGTGAAGGTGTCTGAACTGATATTGTTTTATTTATGAGAAAGTTGAATCTTTCACACTTATGCCGATCGAATCGAAAATAAATGGAGCATTTGAGCAGTTTTGCTTCTTCTTAAAAGAATCTATTTTGCCACTGTCAATGTAAAATTCTAAACTCAAGACATCTAAACATAAACAAACTATTAACGTTAAATTCCCTTTTTTTTTAAATTAATCCAGGATCTCAAATTCGTCCGAATCTTTATCCACAAGAACCTGACTGAAATAGAAAATATACAACACTAGTTGTGACCACGGTGGGGTAAAAGTTTCGTTCCACACAGATGTAAAAAAAAATACCAAAAAAAAAGACAAACTTGGAAGTCGGTTGTTTTATTTTTTTTGTAAAAAGTTTTTATTTTTCACTTTAGTTATGGTACCTACCCCACACCAATTCATATACCACTACTTGCTATGTAAACAAAAGTGACTGGAAGTATTATATCAAGGTACATAAAGTGGATTAAATACGTATTACAGAAGCTAACTCAATAACTACGCAAGCAAAGTTAATAGGTATTTGTATAGGACCACCCAGTTCCGGATTAGCCCATAAGCTTAGGGCATCACGTCTCGGGGGCACCATAAACACCGCCGAAAAATATTTGCTAGTATATGAAAGGCAAGGCTGTTTAAAAACCCGCGCGTTTTGTCGGCGGGAGATGTCGTTGCGTTGACATTTCTATAGAGGCAGATATGCTTAAACGTTGAACTGAAAAACTATGCCGTAAATTTAATTCCCGTAAATGTCGCAAGTCACGTTTGAATAGATAAAAAAATGTATGCTTTCGTACATAATCTAAGGTACAGATACCAGCACATAAAGCAACTACAATCTGTCAAATTTCCTTAATAGATTTTCAACTTTGTCGCTGTATCATAAGGTTCAAAGTTGATTGGGAAAATTTGACAGTTTCGAGTAGCTTGATGTGCTGGCGTGTACCTACGTAATGATCAATTTCGTAATAAATACGTTAACAAATTTAAGATCGATTATAGTTTACTAGTGGATAGGCGGGCCCACAGGCGTGGATTGCTTATTAGGGCATCAAGTAGTCTTAATCCGGCATTAGCACTACCGCGCATTCAAGAATTTTTAAAATCGGTCGACACTTGACGATATTATCGATGAAAATAGATACTTACGGACGAACATGGTGCCCTGTCAGTTCACCAAAAATTAATTTACAAATTTTTACTTGACAAAAAACGATTGGCAAAAACATGATTTATTATTTCATCTTTATACAATAACAAGTTTGCCAAATAATTCACTTTACAAAATAATCACCAAATAAACTTTTGTTTAATAACGTGTTATTTAACAAGCAATTCATTTTTTATCAATTTAACCTCATGCAACAATGTTTGAAATAAAAACGTTTTACATTACGCAATTTCCTAAAAATGAAACTCATTCTTTCATCGACTTCGCTAATAGAAAAAAAGAGATTATTTTTAGTGGGCTACCCGGAACCGAACTAGTTAGATTAGGTTAATTATTTAAAAAAAAAATGTTAGGTTAGGTTAAAATTGTGACCCCTACGCACGAGCCGAGCGAGCGAAACGAGCGGTGCCGCAGCAGCGGCCGGCGAGTGCCAGAAACGACTAGATTATATAGAAAAAAAATACTTGTACACAAAATATGGGTGCCAGAAACGACTTGCGCTAATAGAAGAAAAAAGGACCTTAATTTTAGTAGGCTACCCGGACCCGAACTAGTTACATTAGGTTAATTATTTAAAAAAAACGGTTTGGTTAGGTTAGGACAAAACTGCGACCCCTTAAGCACGAGCCGAGCGAGCGAAGCGAGCGGTGCCGCGGCAGCGGCCAGCGAGTGCCAGAAACGACTACATTATATAGAGAAAAATACTCGCCTGAAAATTATTTGACCCAAATGGAGAATACCGTCACGATCACGTTGTGACTGGTTTAGAAAATCTTTACATAGTATAAAACAAAGTCACTCCCGCTGTCTGTAAGCTTAGATCTTTTAAACTACGCAACGTATTTTAATGCAGTCGCTAGTGTATTATAAAATGATATTTTGTATAAACGTTATATTTCCAAAAGAATCTAAATATTAAACGAAAAATGTATAAATTATTAAATATCATCCGTAACATTTGTAAAGAGAAGCATTTGCCAGATAAATGTTTGTAAAGCGAGTGTTTATAAAATAAAACATTTGCGGAATGAGTTGTTTGTGAAATAAATAGTATACGAAAGTTGGTTGTAAACTAAAAATTTGTCAATGGAGTTTTGGTGAAACATTAGAGAACGGACGAACATATTTACCCGAGAAAACGTATTAAATTTTAAACTAGACATTAAGACCAGAGTTTCGAATTTGTAATAGGTATACATGTCTAGGTATTTAGGTCCAAGGTGTGGGTACCTAAACCCACATACATACCCTCTACTTAACATGAATACTTTAAGGACATGTTACACTGAAATAGTATAAACATGAAAGACATGTAGCCTTTCATGTTTGTAATCCCAGAAGGTTTAATCCGAATTCTACTCACAAGGCTGTAAGTGTAACTACTTACTAAAATCCGTCAGGAAAACTTTAATTTGTCCTTTCTAGAATTTGTTTGTGGGTCTCAAATTTGAGGCCTTCCAACTACTATAACATCTGTATTCTATTTTCGCACTCCTATTATAATTTACTAGCTTCTGCCTGCGACTTCGTCCGCTTGTTTTAACATAAATATATCCTATAAGTAGCAGTGTCCTTGGATGGGTGACCATCTTCACATACCAAGACCCCTCCGTGGCTCGGAATTCACGTTAAGCCGTTGGACCCGGCTGTCATTCGTGGATCTTTAACAGTCGTTACGGGTAGTCAGAAGCCCGAAAGTCTGACAACCAGTCTTACCAAGGAGTATCGTCTAACCCAGTAACTGGATTGTGGATATCAGATAGACAGTCGCTCCATGTAAAATACTGGTATTCAGCTGCAGCCGGTTAGACTGGAAGCCGACCCCAATATAATTAGGAAAAGGCTAAGCAGAAGAAGAATTATTTATACCTACTAAACACTTATACTTATTTAACTTACATACAATAAAGAAATCTCGATATTTTTTAAATCGTAAAGATCCTGCGATGCATCGGTGGATTGCTAGTCGTTCAAAACACACAGGAGGCACTGAGTACCAACTAAGCCTTTTCGCACAAAACAATATACCTATAGTCCGGCGTTTCTAAATTTGCCAAAGATGTAAACAACAATGGCCGCTCGAAATTGAATAAAATCGATATAAGGTCAAGAACATTTATTTGGTTTCGTCTAGTTTTACTTAAATAATAATAATATCGTTTATTTATAAAATGTTCTTGTATAACGATTTTATTCAATTTCGAGCGGCCATAGTTGTTTACATCTTTGGCAAATTTAGAAACGCTAGACTATAGAATGAAGGACTTATTGACTAGTACATTACGATAGGTCACTGATCTATGTCCTACATTGCCTTATCTAGCATCTATTGACTCTCAAAACTTCTTGAGTCCACTAAGCTAACTCCAAGACTTTGTAATTGCTTTCAGATTGATAAGAATAAAAGGTTTTTATTGTCTTCGCTGTAGATCTGACTAGATACGTAAACTTTAGTGATAATCTTACATTACTGAAAATGGTGGCCAACAATGAAATCGTTTTTTTAGGAAATTCTCTTCAGTTTTACGATGAACAAGTTCTCGTATTACTCTCCGAAGGGTTAAGCATAGGTGACCTACATTCCGCCAGCCTTTTCAACCAACATCCAAAAATATTATGTTTCGTCAGAAAATTAGTATTATAGATTACTAGCATATTTTTAATCCAATAAAAAATTTGATCTAAATCGGTTCAGCAGTTAGTTATTGATTCCTCATACAAACTTCCACCCCCCTTTTCATCACCTTAAACGATGACTTCTGGGATAAAAACTATCCTATGTCCTTTCCCGGGAATCAAACTATCTCTATATCAAATTTCATATAAATCGGTTGAGCAGTTTAAGCGTGAAGAGGTAACTGACAGACACACTTTCGAATTTATAATATTAGTTCAGAAGTATGAATGGAAACTGTCCTTATGCAACTAACTATTCACACTAGATAATTATTTAATAACTAACTACATAGGTATTCAATTAGATTAGAGCAATGGTGGCCCAGAGGTAACGGCCTCGACTTACGAATTGTAGGTCCTGGGTTCGAACCCATGCGCATTACTTTGTGTAAATAATTTAATCACCACTGCTCTCAAAACGATGAAGGAAAATATCGTGAGGAAACCGGCATGTCCTAGAACCAAAAATTTCTAAGACATATGACATCCACCAACTCGCCCTGGATGCTGGTGGATTATGGCCCACTCCTTCTCACAAAAAGGAGACCTGTGTCCCAGCAGTGGGAACATTATAGGCTAATTATACATTTGATTATAAAATATTTTGTATTCGAAATATTTTAGGGCCGATTTCTTTCTATGAAATTTGATAGGGGAAATCCGCGAAATGGACTCAAAAATTTTCGGATTTTCACTCAACATATAGTTATACCGAAAGTGTATTGCAAAAGGTTTTTATAAATACGGAACGAAAGAAAACGAAGAGAGAGAAAATAAGTGAATAGGCCAAAAATCACTTTCGCTCCGATAAAGTAATGTCAAGAAATAAAATAACTTCTCCGAGTCACTTGTCTTCAATACAGCGATAAAGGAGGGTTCCTTGGACTAAAAGCGATGATTCAATGGTGACCACTCTATTGATCAATGGTGTAATCAACCGTGTAACTTTTATGAAGATTTCGGGTTTTGTAGATTTCTCGCTTTTTGTGGAAAATTGTGTAAATAATATCAGAAGTAATCATTATTTTATACGCTCGATTAGTTTAAAAATACGATGGATTCGGATAGTGACCGCCGAATGGGACAGACGTGTCGTGTCCCGCTTTTGGTTTTTACTTGATGCAATGTGCACACGTGGAGGACTTGGAGTTTGAAACTCGAATTTGAAATACGAACGCTGCCGCACTTGTGGTTTGCAGTGGGTGCAAATTAAAACACCTTAAAAAGATGGTAAAGTGGCATACCTACGTGTGTTCCTGATCTGCAAGCCCGAGGTCTAGGCCTGCCGATCGAGGATCTTGGTGACGTCGAAAATCTGGTGAGATCTTTCCATATTTATATTTCAGGGATCTCCATTGGAAGCTGTATGCGGCTGCGTTTTAGTTTGATAATTTGGACTTTTGAAGCCACGCGAATTTAACATCATTGTAAGCTATAAATAGCTAAGCTTTAGGGAAACGTTTGCAAATTATATGTACCTACCTATATAGTCGGAGGGTGGGATAAACTAATACACTCTATTATTCTCGCCTAAAATACGGTATCGCTTTAGAATTCGTACTTCACGATTTCCTTAATTTAACATTGTACTAAATTATTGCATAGCTTGTAAGTCAAGTTTGTATACCCAAGCGCGTCAATTTGGACTCGAAGTTCAAAAAAAAAAGGTTAAGTAACAAAAAACACATTTCTAAAGATTTCATAAGTGCGAAGTTCATAAATTTCACGCGGTCCGCTCGCCTGTCAGCTTTAGTGGTTCCCAAACCCAACACATGTGCCGAGAAGGTCTTGAAATAACATAAAATCAAAAGGGTTTTTAAAATGGCAATTGTGCGTATGACAAAAGACGGGAACTGCTCGTTTAGAGCAAATAAATAATTTAATGGGTTTAACTTTTGATCACGCGTCTGTCCGTCAAGACCACGCTTCATATGTTTTGGAGCATCGAGATGACGACAGAATTCACCTAGCACTTCTAAATAATATACAAGAATTTCGCCATAACAGCAATCTATCCCAGGAACAAAGGATAACAAAATACATAACCACCCAGTTTAACAAGACGTTCTAGGGAGGGAGAGGACATTCTTATCACCGCGGCCGAGTTCTATCTTGTAAATTTGCACGTGCATACGGATAGGTACAAGAGACACACTTGTGTATTCATCTACCGGCGAACCAGTACCCGGCAACATACACATCCTCTACAAGGACCAGCACTATGATAGCTGGGTCACGGCCGACGGCGAACATTACAACAGCAACCTGATAGATCTAATACAAGAAACAAACAACGTCAAAATAACACAACATAACAAGCTTTTAGTTAACCAATACCACGTGAAGAGCAAGGTCAACCCACGAAACCCCAGTCTCAAACGAACAGCCCCCAATTAGCTAGCTCATTAACACAGTATGAACGACAAGCATTAATGTATACACAGTTATCAGACGTAGTCGCAGATGTTACTGGGTTCACAATACTTAGAAATCAGCCGTCTACCGCAATAAAAACTTGCCCAGACTTGCGTATTGCAACTTGGAACGTCCGTGGGGCCTCAAAACCGGCCAAAGAAGATAAAATAGACGCTGAACTTTCAATTAGGGGCATTCATGTAGCCTGCATACAAGGTATGAACTCTAGAGCATACAACTCTACCCACTACGCATGGCACCTCTATGGAACCGCAGGTAAAGCACACCGGGGACTTGCGATTCTAATTAGAAAAGATACCCAAATTGAATTAGTTAACAGAAAAAAGGATACAGACGCATCGAATGGTGATCGTACCGTGCATGATACATGGTTTGAAAATATCGGCACTTAACAAAGCCAACAGGTCAAAACTCAGAAGATATGAGCGAGTTATCATGAGAGACTTGATTAACCAATCTAGGAATAAACCAAGACAAAAGAAAATGCATGAAATCTTAGACGGAAAAACAGCAACCAAACGCGTCAAGAACCACAGGATGTGCTACATGCAGCAATGCAGTACAAGGCCAAATCCAGGAAAGTCGGCCGACCTATTTACACATGGAACGACAATTTAAAACAGGACATGAAGTACTTTGGCAAGGAAATCAACTTTTGGATGAATACAGCGGAAGACAGAAGTAAGATCAAGATTGCTGCTAGTGAGATTCACAAAAAAACCGGAAATGGAGTGTAGCGAAACATCCGACGATGACATGGAAAACAGCAACATCCAACACAACACAACAGAGCAACGACATACAAAAGAACCGAGAAAGCAGTAGATCCCCGCCAAAAGACTCAACGATGAAGCTCGACCTGAACCAGCCTGACGGCAAGGTCGTTAAAAGATGCCCATCCAAAGATATAATTACCTATCTCTCCACTAGTCCAATGCTTGCTCTAGGATGCATATCCGGTAGGCTCTTAAATCCTTACCTATCCTTCGGGCACGTCTTCCCTACCATTACCGCGCCCCCCGGTCTACTCCTTGATATGCAATGGTCGCTGTAGCACCATGAAAATGAGGCTACAGGAGCTAGTGCGAATCTTGGGGTTCATTCGATTAATCGAGTCTGGTTTAACCACGCTGGGATCGGTGCAATTCATTCATTCATTCGATTAGTTTAAAAATACGATGTCTTTGCTATTGTTGATCCCCGGAGACCGGCGTCAAACAGCCTGCTGTGTTTCGTCGATGCTTGGGAGTTCCAGTGCCTGAGGCATCTTCTGGGCACGTCCGTTCCATCATGGACCTCATCCATCGCTTTCCAACAGGCGTGATCGAGGTTAAGAGCTGGCCCAATCAGCAATAAAAAAAAAACGTCTAACATATAACGCTAAGAAAATGAGCAACAGCATCATTATCATCATTATTATTTACAACCCTACTTCACCCACTGCTGGGCATCCAATCCTGTCCTGTGCCAGCCTGATCCAGGATTTGCCCACAATGGCAGCAACGTCGTCTGCCCATCTCGCCGCCGGACGACCAACATCTCGTCTTCCAGTCCTTGGACACCACCCGGTCACTACCTTACTCCACCTGTAATCACCGGGCCTTGGTGTCCTGTCCTACTCCATTTCAGTTCTTTAACCGGTCAAGCGGCGCGGTTCGCCGATTGGCGACGAAACAGTAGAAAATCAATAGTGTCTCATTAGCGGAGCTTGACAGATTAATACGCTTTCTGATATCGAAGACCATGAAGTCTTCGGATCTTCACGTTTGGAACTCGGTCTGTTAGCCTGATGCCAAGCATGGCACGATCCATGACTCTCTGTGGAACTCTTAGGCCGTATTCAGTGCTCTCCTGACGGTCGGGACTGACGGTCAGACCGTCAGTGGACTTTTTGGCCGTATTCAGTGCTCTCCTGACGGTCAGGACTGACGGTCAGTGCGTACGCACGCACTATGCGTCCGTATGCGGACGCGGTCAGTGCTGCTCTGAATGCACGCATGGTTTCTATGGCGATAGCTACGGCAGACCGACGTCAGTCCTGACCGTCAGGAGAGCACTGAATACGGCCTTTGCATTCAGTGCTCCACTGACCACCGTACGGAACAGCAGGGTACAATCGTGATGTATCCGCAACGCACTGAATGCTCCGAAGCATTGCATAGCGCGTCAGTCCTGACGTACGCAGTACCGACGCGCTCGACTGACCGTCTCTGTCAGTATTGCGTATGCGGACGCGGTCAGTGCTGCTCTGAATGCACGCATGGTTCCTATGGCGATAGCTACGGCAGACCGACGTCAGTCCTGACCGTCAGGAGAGCACTGAATACTGCCTTAGCCTGTACGCAGCCTCCTGCGTGAGCGTCCACGTCTCAGTACCATGCGTCATGATCGGCGTCAATCGTCTGCTAATAACTACTACTTCATCTAATCTATCTATCTATACTAAAAATATCGGTCAGATTTGAAAAAATATTTTTACATTTTTTAGCCCAATTCTTGACGAAGGCTATAGGTTACTTAATATCACGCTAAGACACTTAGGAGCCGAGCAAAACCAGATAAAGTCAGAAAGAACAGTAAGCGAAAACGAAGTAAAAGCACCGGCAAACGATGCGATGTAACAGGGTGGGTCGGGCAAACAAGAAATTTCACGCAGACGAAGTCGCAGGCAAAAGCTAGTAAACTTAATATAGAATATAATAGAATACTCTTTATTATGTACACCATATAAATTACAGACATAGATATAGAAACTTTACAATGGGTGACACAACGGGTGCATTCCGAGTTAGGACTGTAATCGATATTATCGATTTGAGCGTGCATAAACCCGTACCGAATTAGGTTTAAGCACGCTCAAATCGATAATATCGATTATAGTCCTAACTCGGACCGCGGCATTGGGTGCATTCCGAGTTAGGACTGTAATCGATATTATCGATTTGAGCGTGCATAAACCCGTACCGAATTAGGTTTAAGCACGCTCAAATCGATAATATCGATTATAGTCCTAACTCGGAACGAGGCATTGGGTGCATTCCGAGTTAGGACTGTAATCGATATTAACGATTTGAGCGTGCATGCATAAACCCGTACCGAATTAGGTTTAAGCACGCTCAAATCGATAATATCGATTATAGTCCTAACTCGGAACGCGGCAAATGGGCGGTTTACAATCAGTATCTTCAACACAATCTGATCTATGCGTCATGTTCGTGAACGGGCGCCGTCAACTGTGGCTGGCCATCACTTAGCTGCCTCAGCTTATTTTTAACAATTTTTAAAGGATTGTTGTTTTTTAGGGTTCCGTAGCCAAATGGCAAAAAACGGAACCCTTATGGATTCGTCATGTCTGTCTGTCTGTCTGTCCGTCCGTCCGTATGTCACAGCCACTTTATTCCGAAACTATAAAAACTATACTGTTGAAACTTGGTAAGTAGATGTATTCTGTGAACCGCAGTAAGATTTTCACACAAAATAGAAAAAAAAAACAATAAATTTTGGGGTTCCCCATACTTACAACTGAAACTCCAAAACTTTTTTTCATCAAACCTGTACGTGTGGGGTGGGGTATCTATGGATAGGTCTTCAAAAATGATATTGCGGTTTCTAATATAATTTTTTTCTGAACTGAATAGTTTGCGCGAGAGACACTTCCAAAGTGGTAAAATGTGTGCCCCCCCCCCTCTAACTTCTAAAATAAGAGAACGATAAAATTAAAAAAATATATATGTCGGATCAGGAGTAGGTTACAGGCGTCTAGTTATCATCAGGCATATTTGATTAACTACTGTGGGCATACTGTGGGTAGTGTTGGTTATTGCGCAATAGAAAAACCGTTTGCAGTTCATATCAAATTATAATATCACGAACAAATTAATCACACTAGCAAATCACACACTGTAGGTACACGACACAACTAGATGTACACAGTAAAATAATTATGTACAGTAACAAAGTAATTGCGAACAAATCGTAGGATCGATTACTGTTCGTATAGTGACAGAGCCACCCAAGTAAACCGACAGGTTTGTCGGGAGCTAGTGCTCTGTCAGTAGTCGAGTCCGAACACCGACTCACTCTCACTAACTGTCACTGACTGTCCAGCACACTCGTAGAGATCGCGACGCCCCCGTAAGGGGGCGTGGCGAGCGGTACCAGGGCTGAGCCCCCCGGCCGCGAAAAGCAACACGGTGGCCTGTAAAAACAGGCCCCTCGTTGGGTTGGCGACATTGGCCTAATAGAATTTGAACGCACGTAACATTTTACGTGCGTCCATGTGAGTGATTGCATGTTGTGTCTCTGCAGGCGCGCCGCGACGCTGTTATAATACAGCGTCGCTTTCTTCACGACACCTCGGCGGTCTGTCCCCGCCAGGTGAGACCCCCAGTTGCCTGGGGGAGGCCCGGCGGAGGACGACCAGCGACGGAGGTGCCGACTCGACGCTCCTACAGAGTTGGGTGATATTTGCCCCCGCCCGTCCCGCTTCCAGAGCTAGCCGGTCACGGTCCGAGCTAAGAGGCAGTCGTGTGTGTGTGAGCGGTATTGTACTGTGTAACACCGCTCAGTGTCTACGTGCCCGCAGCCCGCACTGCGCGGTCACGTGTGAGTTTGGGCGTCTGTTGAGTAGCGAGTGACTGCGTTCGCTACGTAACGTGCCTATATTAACCTAGAACACGTTACGCAACGAGTGTGTGTAATATGTGGAGTTCATTTGTTTCGAGTGAGCCGCGTGTAACCTGGGTGCGGCTCACTCGAGGCGTCAGTCCGGTGCGATGGGGTCGTCGTCCGCTACCAGGTCGCGGGGCAGGGGTCTCGCGTCGGGGGGGCGCGCATGCCAGGGCGCAATGTCCTGGATATGAGGCCAGGCACATGCGTCGGCACGCGCGAACATTCCCTTCGCGAGTCGCCGCACAAACTCCTCCAGGCTCTCAATCCCGAGGTCCCGGTGGATAACATCGTTCCTCACGAAACGAGGCGCGCCTACTATGGTCCGCAGCGCAAGGTTTTGCTGCGCGCGGAGTAGCTTTCGGCTCGGCTCGCTCGTGAGGGCGAACCATGCCGGGGCGGCATACGTCAAGATTGGGCGCACGTACAACTTGTACACGCCCAACTTGACGCGTGCCGGAATGCTGGACGAGAGCACTGGTTTGAGTTGGTTGCGGGCGACCCTACCCCGTGCGGCGACCGAGCGGACGTGTGGCCCCATCGTGAGCCGACGATCGATAGTCACCCCCAGGTACTTGACCCGGGGCGACCACGCGACGTCGGCTCCCTGCAGCTTCAAGGGTGGTGGGAGGAGCGCGGACCCGGTGACCATCGCCTGCGTCTTACCCACGTTCACCGACAGCCGCCACTTGGACAGCCACTCGGGAAGCAGATCGAGCGCGCGCTGCATCTTGACCGCCGCGTACTTCGCATTAAGCGATGTAGTAATGTACGCGGCGTCGTCTGCGTACAGCGCGAGCATTGCGTCCGGAGTGGTGGGGATGTCGTCGGTGTAACGTGAGTAACACGTCGGCGAGACGCAGCTGCCCTGCGGTACACCCGCGAGCACCGGGCGGGCGCTAGACAGCGCCCCATCGACCACCACCCTGAAAGTCCTGTTGGAGAGGAAAGTAGAGACCACTTTTACAACGCGACGGGGCGCGCCGGATGTGGCCATCTTGTAGATGAGGCCGTCGTGCCACACACGGTCGAAGGCCTTCTCCATGTCGAGGAATACTGCCACCGAGTATTCCTTCTTATTATGCGCGGCTGCGAGGTGGTGCAGTACCCTCGACAGCTGGAGCGTCGTACTGTGGTCCGCCCGAAACCCAAACTGCTCCAGGCGCGGCGCGACGTGTGGTTGGAGATGTCGCAGCAGGAGTGCTTCGAACACCTTGGAGACGGTCGACAACAGCGTGATCGGCCGATAGCTCTCCGGCTTCAGGATGTTTTTCCCCGCCTTGGGCAGCATGATGACGCGCCCCTCCTTCCACGAAGCGGGAAAGGTCCCCGTGCGCAGTATCGCCGTAAACAGGCGCGCCAGCGCCGCTACCATACGGTACGGCAGGTGGCGCAGCACTGTGTTGGTGACACCGTCAGCACCGGGGGCCTTTCTAGGCTTCGTCTTAAGGATGGCGCGTCTAACTGCGCCCGGCGAGAAAAAGATGGGGTCCTCATCGGGAGCTATCGGCGGGCCGAAGTAGTCTCCCAGGTGTTTCTCGACTGCTGCGACATGTTCGGTGTCGGCGGTCGGGTTGGGGCGGAACTGACGCTCCAGGTGTTCGGCGAAGACCTCCGCCCGGTCCTCCGCTGCGTACTTGAGCGCCCCGTCGCTGTTGAGCAGCGGACGCACCGGGGCTGGGGTACTCGTGAGTTGGCCGCACAGCTTGTGTAGCGACGGCCAACTGTCCGTCGTGGCGTCGATTCTTTCCTCCCAGCCCGCGGTGGTAAGCGCCTGTAACTCGGCCTTTACCTTCTCCGCGAGACGGTTCAGCTGCGTTTTCAATGTGGGACACCTAAGCTGTTGCCACTGCTTGCGAATGCGCCTCTTCTCGGCGATCATAGCGTTAATGCGCGCCGGCAGGGGCGGCAATAGCCCTCTCCCCTGCGGCTGCGTGCTAGTCGCCGTTTGTAAGGCGCTCTGTATGCAAGCAGTGACTTCGTCCGCTGTCTCGTCCACGTCCGCGGAGGTGACGATAGGCCGAGTCGGCGTGGTGGTCTCTACTTCCTCTGCGAACTTTGTCCAGTCCGTGATTCGACGTGGCGCTAGGGGCTTCAGTCGGGCCGGCGTTCCCGATAAGACGACGAGTACAGGTTGGTGGTCCGATTGTAACTCGTCGTCTATCACTTGCTGCGTGATCTGACGGTGTAGCCCTCGGTGGACTACGATGTCCAGCACGTCCGGCATGTACTGCCTGGCGTCAGGGTAGTGGGTGGGCGTCTCAGGGCCGGACACCGTATAGCCGAAGGCTTCCGCGTCCGCGAAGAGTCGTCTCCCCTCGGTGTTCGTGTTGCACGAATTCCACGCCGGGTGCTTGCAGTTGAAGTCGCCGGCAAGGATGGTGGCGCGTGAGGTGCTACCAAGCAGGGCCCGCAGCTCGGTAAAGTTCAGGCGAGCCGCGGGCGGCTTGTAGCACGCGTAGATGTTGATATCCTCGCCGGCAACGTGTAGCTGCACACCCAGCGCGTAAAACGTGCTAAGCGACGGCAAGGGGAGTTCTTGATGGACGACCCTTCGCCTCACAAGTACCGCCAGACCACGGTACGTTAGATGAGCCGACCGTTCATCCTTCCTATAAGCGAGGTACCCCGGGAACCTAATCTTGTCCTCAGGTCCCAGGAGCGTCTCGCTTATTAGCGCCACGTCGATGTTTTGTTCCCGAAGGAGGTGGCGGAGGGGGGCGACCTTATTCTTTAGGCCGCGGGCGTTCCAGTGGATCACCCTTAACGGTCTATCCATGATAAAGCGTCAGTAGCGTGGCTAGACCGTCAAGGATGACCGTCTCCACATCTTGACCCTGCTGTATCGCTTTTATCAGATCCATCAAGAGTTTGATGGCGCAGGCTGTAAATTCTTTCTTAGTTGTTTTGGTTGCCGCGCTAGTGGCGCCAGCGTCGGCACTCGCAGCTTTCTTGAACTTTTGTGGTTCCCTTTTCTCCCGCTGCGTAGTGCCGGCGCTAGCGGCGGGAACCTCATTGGCTGTTTCTTTTATTGTGGTTACAGCCTGCGCCCCGCTCACAGCAGGGTCGGCCGTTTGAATTTCTCCTGTGGTCGCCGAGGGGGGGGGGTTGGGTTTCTTCCCCTTTCTCTTCCCCCCACGCCTCTTCTTCCTCCGCCCGGAGGAGGTGGCTTGGGTCCTCGTTGTAGGCCCGTTGGCCGCCGCCATCAGCGTCGTGCCTTGGGCCTCTTCTTCTTGCGCCTCTTGTGGCCTCTCGATCGCCGCTTGTGGCTGGCGCACGGTGGCTGTGATGGCAGCGGTCCCCGCTCGCTTATTTCGGATTTCCCTCTGAAATACGGGGCACTTGATGTTGCACGCGGGGTGCGGGCCACCGCAATTTGCGCAGGTGGCCGGCTCTTCCCGCGGGCGCGGGCAGTCGCGCGCCGCGTGTTCGTCCCCGCATCGCACACAAGCGAGCGGGCGGTGGCACAGGTGCGAGCTGTGTCTGAAGCGCTGACACCTGTGACACTGTGCGGGCCCGCGTTTTCCACGCCAAGCCTCTATTTTGACACCACGCATATACATAAATATGGTGGTGTCATATATGGCCCGGACGTCTGGAGTCTTTTTTAAGATTGCGTGAAACACGCAGCCGGGTCGTCCTGCCGCCCCCTTAATATGGCGGACGTACTCCGGCTGGTATCCCAGCGTCCGGAGCTCCTCCTCAATCTCCTTCGGGTCTGTGTCCGCCGGGAGTCCTCTGATGGCCACCTTCAGGCTCTTCTCCGCCGGCAGCGAGTACGCAAACCAGGAGACGCCGCTGTCCTTCTCCAGGCCCGTCAAGTACCGCTGGACCAGCCGGTACTCCTCCTCGCTGTCTGGGGTGAAGCGAACTCCACCCCCGTATGGACGAGCGTTAGGGGGCCGGCCCAGTTTGGCACTGATGGCCCGGAAATGCGTCGCCCAGTTTGGCAGCTTCTCTACTACCAGCGGAGGGTAGCGAAGCTTCTTCTTCCCCGACGTTGGCTTGGTAGCGGCGCCGGGGGTGGCGGCAGAGGGGGGTGGCGCATTTGCACTCACCTCCGTGGTTGTCGGTGTAGGTGGCGGCGACGGTGATGGCGAGCGCGGCGGCGTGCGGCGCGCCACCGCGGCGAAGGTGGGCGAAGAAGGCGCGCCCCGACCCCGCGGCGCGCTTTCGCGCTGTGGCCGCGGCGGGTCGATGCAATACCTCTTCGCCTCTTCCCCCACCGCGGTCTCGCCGGAACTCCTCCTGCGTCGCTGGGGTCTAGGCTCCGACTGCGGTATATAGTCGAGCCCCCCCCGCGACGGCGTTGGTGGCGGCGTAGATGCCGGCGACATCGCCTCGGCGACTTTTACTCCCACGGTGGGCCGCGGACCGGATCGCGGGGTCGTGTCTCGCGACACGTCTGAGCGACCGGACGCGGCCGAGCCCACCGATGCGAGCGACATACTCGACCCCGCGTTCGACGAGCACGCCGAAAGCATGGCGGGCGAGTCGTATGCCGAGGCTCTAGGCGGTGCCGGCGAACCACATACCTGGGCTGCTGCAGTGGATTGGGTGTGTGCTGGACGGGATGGTCGGGGTCCGGCACTCGCTGGCCGCTCCTGCTCCGCTGTCGCCGGTCCCGCCAGCGAGCTGCGGGGGCCGGATGTGGCGGTGCGCGATGCTGACACAGCTTCGGGCTTCCTCGTGTCGGGCGCCGGCGGCGACGCGAAACGCGGCGGCGCGGCGCTACGAGCGGGTGGTGCGCGGGTTCGCGCGGATGGTACGGGGGCACGCGCGGGGAGCGCGGGGAATTCGCGCTGCGCCGCGGTGCGCGCAGCGGGCGCGGCGGGCGCGGCGGGCGCGGCGAGCGCGGCGGGCGCGGCGGTGCGCACAGCGGGTGCGGAGGTGCGCGCGGGTGTGGGCACGCGCACGGGCGGCAACGCGGCACGCGCATGCGGTGCGCGGCTTTGTGTCGCGGCGGGCCCCGGGGCCTGGATCGGCACTGGGCGGAAGGCAGTCGGGCGAACTGCGACGGCTTGCTGGCGGCTCGTCGACGGTGCCGGCGCAACGCGCGCAGGCGCCGATGTCGTCGGTGGGCCGGCAGCTACAGCGGTGCTCGACTCCCCCCCCCCTCCTCTTTCCTCTTCCTTCTTCTTCCCTTCTTTCTTCTCCTTCCGACTGGAGCCGGCCGGCGGTGCACCGGACAACGCCACGCCGATGTTCGGCAGCGACGTCGCCCGATCCAGCGCAGGCCGGAGCTCCTCCTGGGACCCGGCATCGCGGCCCAGAGAGCCGCGCATGCCGGGCTTCGGTATCTTTGGAGGCGTGGTCTCCGCGACCGCCGCGGCGATTGCTCGCCGAACTTCACGGAGGCTCCCTCTGTGTTTGCACAAGGGGTACTTGTAGCAAACACAGAGAAAACGATTAAAATTTTGCGATCCGCGCGGAGCAAACTTGTGCGTAATGTAGGACAAGCTCGTGTGACCACGGGCAAATCCTGTCCAGCACAAACGAGTGCGCTCAGTTATAAAGGTTTGTCCCCACTACGCACTCGCCCCACAACAACTCTGTCCAAATGGCGTACGGAAATACGTCATCGTGTTTACTTGATACAAAACATTAAAATGTGCTAAATCAAATAGATTCACATTATAACTCACATTATAAATCGAATAATACAACAAGAATAATTGTCTTAAATAAACAATAGTGATTTCACAAAGTTAATCGTTTTAAAATCAAAGTAACATGTCATCAATTGGTTTGAACAAAACCATCAGTTACAATTATCAAAATAAGTTGCTAAAATCAATTAGCGCGTACACTGAGTACTCAATAATTATGTTTCGATTTATTAGACAATATTTGATAGCAAAAAGAAAACAAATCATAACAAATTCTGTTGACTACCCACAAATGTAGTCGACAACCGTCTCCGACATATATAATGTACACTACCATGTAAACTTCCACCGAAAATTGGTTTGAACGAGATCTAGTAAGTAGTTTTTTTTTAATACGTCATAAATCGAAAACCGCAATTTACCTTTCACAAAGTTACAACGAACTACAAGAACTTTTATTTATTTTACAATTTTTTCTACTCTGGACGCTTTTAACGCGTACGTCGTATTTTTTTTTTTTTACATCGTTCTCACATATAATTATAAAAGTAACATAAATGATGTAAGATGTAACTAATATTTATGTAAAAATTTAATTTTAAGAGTGTCCATGGAGTTTCATGCCCGTTCTTCTCCATAGGTACCTACGCTTTGGAATGGGCAACTAGCTTCATATTTTCTGACTGACTTCTTGACAATTCAAAAGTGCCTGTAAATGGTTTAATTGAAATAAATGCTTTGAGTTTGAGTTTGACAATCGCAATAAATATGTTTTGTACTTTATCTCAATTTTGTAACCCAATATCAAGCTTTACTCAGGTTCCGCATTCTTTAGACAATATCATAAGGTAACAATATAGACGGAAGCTGGAGTTCCACCAGGCACGTTCTCCATACTTCATAACACCCGGGTACAAATTACCTTCTTTTCCTCCAAATGACCTTAATACCGCCCCCACTCTCATATCTCACGTACGAAACCCATCGACACAGCTTTTTACCTCGCATAATATAGGACGATGGGGTCGTAACATACACATTGGGTTCAAGAACCGAAGGTTCTGAAAAGCGAAATAATTCTGCAAAGAGCAGAACACTACTAATACAAGGTGAAATTGAATTAATGGACATCCTTTTGAGGCGTCATTGTAATCATCATTATGAACAACTTTCACTATAGGACCAAACCTGAATTAGCGAAAAAAAAAATCAGCTCTGCCCTACATTTTGACGAGTAATGTGAACATAAATGCAAGGAACAGCTGATTTTTTTTTCGCGATTTTAGATTTAGTCCCATAGTAAAAGTTGTTGATAATGATGAGTACAATGGCCCCTTAAAAGGATGCCCATGAATTTAATTTCACCCTGTATTATAATATTATTAGAGCAACAAAATAATTAAGTATGCTTGACATTTTTCTTTAAAGTGAAAACTTCTTTAAGCGCGTTGGGTATTTTTTGAGATGGGAAAAAACCATTGAACTCGCTCCACTGTTACCGTAACCGACACCGCTTCGGATGTGTTCGGCTGTCTCGGGATGTACTCGGTTTTAATGTACATCCGATATGTCAGTGAGTGATGGCAAAGTATTCTGCTTGTGTTTTGTTTTCACTTCTGTCGGCACTCCCGGAGTGCCACTGTTTTTTTTTTTTTTTGTACAAGTATTTTTTTTCAACCAATAGGAAAGATGTGCAGTGGCAAAAACACGATGACACGTCATCGTGTCTAGTATTGCAGTTGTAATTAGCAGAGGTTACAGATAAATATAGAGCGATTATCAAGCCATCAGCGAATTTCACTTACACATTTCTTACATTTTTAAAAGAAAGACAAACGAGTAAGGATGGCAGATCGACCATGTCCTGGATTAACACATCGAATCCACTTAATAACTTATTCATTTTTTTTTATCAGATATAAGCTAACAGTTTACACAAAAGCGCTTATATCTATGCTTATTCTACAAAATTACATTAAAACATTTTAATTAAAACTTCTTAGACTAGAAAAAAAAATACAATAAAAAACGGAGTAACATAAAAGCAAACAAAAAACAACCTTATAAAAATTAGAAACTATACAATTCTTCATCATCATTATTTTCTAAAACCATACTCTTTTGCTAACTGTGGAGGCTTGTAAATGGCTTGTCATAATCTTCTTACTACTAGCTTTTGCCCGCGACTCCATTCGCATGAAATATATTGTTCCCACATACAAACAAAGTGGCGAGCCACTAAAATAATGCCTCTTTCCCTGCTACTATGGCATTCACCCACACAACTAGTCTCCGTACCTAGTGGTATGGGTGAACACCTGCATGAGACAATAGCAGTTTCTCAGAGTCGCTATGGCGAGTCCGTGAGGGAATAGATCAATAACCTAGCTCATCGTACATGTGTCGACCTATTTGGACTGTGCTCATAAGGGGAAAATAACTAATATACTAATCAAACCCGAGACACAATATCTTACAACAACTGGTCTTAACACCTAGTTTTTTACAAAAGGCCTAACTCTCTCATACGTTAAATTATAATCTTACACAGATAACCTCTCAGTTTTGAACTCAGTTAATACCAATCAGTTAAAGTCTCTCAGTTGACCACATTCAGTTGACGGATCGTCGGTCCTTGGCTTCGCTCACAGGAGGTTCCTGTGAGCACACGCGAACGCGGCCTACGGACGAGATGGTGACGCTTTCGTTACCTGGAGTGGCGAACTTCCCTCATAACCGGGAATCGGCTAAGTAAGGCCTTCCTGAACGTCGGATGACCACACCGCAAGGGATAACCTTAAAGCCGCCTGCGCTCTGATGAATTCCAAATCATCACACAACGGCGCAACATCCAGGCATCAATTTAGCTGCGCATAGCACCAATCAAAAGAAGGCTAGCATAACAAGCCAGACCTGTAACAACGTCCTCGTGTCAGAACACACATGCAAGAGACCTGGGCTATAGGCTGTCCAGCAAGAATAAAGCAAATGGTTGAATACTCACAAGATTCAGCTCTTTCTGGATATTATACTAAAACCCCATTGGGTTATTTGGGCACATCCCGTTCCTCTCAGGATATAAAGTCCCTCTCAAACAGCCCCCAGGCTCGTGTTCTTGGTCGTAAAAAGACCGGACACGGAACACCGTTTGTTTAATCTTTAAATAAGTACTACAGACAAACCTGTCAACATTTGTCATTAGCTAGGTACCGCTTTTATGATAACAGATGGCATTGTGCCGAAACGTCACTATTTTACATCGCGGTGTTAAGATTCTCCTGCGAAACATGACCTCATCGGTACCTTTTGGAATAAATTGTCTTACTCTGGAGTTTTGGTTTTATTTGTATTTGTGATATTTTTGGGACATTGTACAAGTGGTCCTTCGAAACCGGATAAAGGATTGGTGTGCATTGTCATTATTGTGGAGTCAGGTTGAATGGTCAACCTGCTGCGAGTGTGACGTCAGCACGGTCAGTGGTGAGCAGCATCGGCGGATCGTACAAGGTTGGCGCTTATGCGTATATGTACAAGGGTACACAACGGTCAGCGCTGGTGAAGCAAACAGTTCGTGTTGGCGTAAGCAGCAACTGCGGTACGGGGGGAGAGTACCCCGCATAGCATCACGACGAGCTACGTAAAAGTGAGTGATAGTGAAGTGATGTGATACAAGGAAAAACTGTGAGTACTTTAAATATCTAAGTGACTAAATTAATACATTGAGACTAGCAAATTTAGACCTTATTAACTTTGAAAATTTGAATTAACAATTTGGACTTAGAATAATTTCAAGAAAAAGTGAACTACGGGGAACCTATGCCCGATTTTGCAGCAAAGTATATTAAGTTCAAAGACTTGTGATTTTTTACGTGTTGTCCACGAACTTAGTATAGCGTTCCAGAACATTCAATATGGAAGCTTTGAGTAATTTACAGTTTAATTTACATTCTACTATCAGTAAAGCAAGGTCTAACTTTAAGAAATCCCCTAAGGAACGAGTAACCAGTTCATACATAGAAACTAGATTAGAAAATTTAGAAGCTAACTGGTCAACGTTTTCCGGAACTCATATAAAAATTGTATCATCGGTTAAGTCTATTGAATTCGAAAAATCGGATTATTACGTAAAAAATGTATATGAGACCACGGAAGAATTATTTACTGATTATAAAGCAGAGTTGAAAGAAGCATTGAAGAAAATGGCATGTTCGGATAGTTTAGGTAAAGTGTCTGAATCTTCTGCGAAGGGTTCTAAAGAGGTATGTTTTGTAAAATTGCCAAAGATTGAGCTGCCTAAGTTTACCGGAAGTTATTCTGAGTGGATTAGTTTTAGAGATTTATTTAAATCCTTAATACACAATAATAGCCAACTAGACGATGTTCAGAAATTGCATTATTTGAAATCGCATTTGTCTGGAGAGGCTGAAGGTCTTTTGCGGCATATTCCTATTACAAGTACTAATTATGCAACCTGTTGGAGAAAATTAGAGGAACGATATAATAATAAAAAATATTTAGCGAATTGTATAATTAAACGTTTCATGAGTCAAAAAAATATTGTTACCGAATCCTCCAGCGCAGTCAAGGAGTTATTAGATACTTCTAACGAATGTTTACATGCTTTGGAGAATTTAGGTATAATGGTTGAGCATTGGGATATTATAGTTATTTATATATTGAGTTTAAAACTAGACACTGAGTCACGTAAACAATGGGAGATGATAATTAGTGATTGTTCAGATGACTTGCCTACAATGAATCAATTCAAATCTTTCCTTGAACAAAGATTTCGGTCTTTAGAATTTTTAGATAACAAAGGTCAACGTCATCAGTCCAATCGTAATGTGTCAGTCAAATCTCTCCATGTGTCAACTACATCGTGTATATGTTGTCAAGATAATCACAAGCTTGCTAATTGTAAAAAGTTCGCCGGGCTCGATATGGATAAGCGTCGTAATTTTGTCCAAACCAATGGTTTATGCTACAACTGTCTAGGAGCAAATCACTCCGTATATGCATGCCGCCAGTCCACCAGATGTCATATATGTAAAAAGAAGCATCATAGTCTTCTTCATCTCAAGAATATCTCCAAATCAGATGGTGATGGTAACAAACCTGATCCAGTTGCAGAAAGCAGCGTTTCTGCTGATTCCACTTCAACCCAGAGTAATTCCACTAATATTGTAAGTTGTTTTGTTAATGGTCATAGCCAAATATTATTGGCTACTGCGCTTATTGAAGCGGAATCAAAGAGCGGTACTGCTATAGTATTAAGATCCCTGTTAGACCAGGGGTCTCAGGCTTCCTTTGTGACGGAGTCCGCAGTCCAGCTCTTAGGTCTCAAAAGACTACCAACTAAAGGTTCAATTTCAGGTATAGGTGGTGATCAAGGCCAATCGATGATTTCATTCAATTCGATGGTTCTCATTAAGGTTAAATCACGCATCGAACCTAGTTTTATTATCACGGTTAAAGCTTATGTTCTAAAGAAGCTAACAACTATTTTACCGGAAAGGAAGGTTAGGGCAAACGTTTTAACCACAATCTCGTCTTTGGCTTTAGCAGATCCTTCGTTCGATACTCCGAACAAGATTGATTTGCTTTTAGGTGCCGAAGTGTATGGCCAGATCTTGTTAGAAGGTTTAGTCAGAGGTCCACCTGGTCAGCTCATCGCACAAAGTACCAGACTAGGATGGATCTTGTCTGGTCAAGTTGGTGAAATCAACCAAAGCGAGACATGCCACAATACCGTAGTCACATTGCATTCTACTCATACAGATGAGAATGCAGTCCTTAAAAAATTTTGGGAACTTGAATCTGAGCCCAAGGGCGATTACAATAAGGTTTACTTGACCCCAGAAGAACAGAAGTGCGAAGATATATTTAAGGCCACGACTAAACGAGACGAATCTGGTCGCTATATTGTGCATATGCCTTTCAGGTCAAGCGATCCTGCTTGTAAATATGGTGCATCGAAAGACATCGCTCTCAAACGATTTTTAACCTTAGAAAAGCGATTTCTAAAGAATCCCGAATTCAAAGCTCAGTATTCAGCTGTTCTAAATGAGTATATCACTCTTAATCATATGGATGTAGTACAGAATAAGGACAAAGAAGGTTCTGTGTACTTACCTCATCATGCCGTCATCCGTAACGAAAGAAGTACAACGAAGTTGCGCATTGTATTTGATGCATCATGTGTAGGCAGCAACGGGGTATCTCTTAATCACGATCTACTGGTGGGGCCTCGTCTACAACCTGAGCTTCGTCATATTATCATGCGATGGCGTTGTGAACCTATCTGTCTGGTAGCGGACATCGTCAAGATGTACAGACAGATTAAGGTATGCGATGATCACACAGATTTTCAGCGTATATTATGGCGTGAAAATCCAAATGACGAAATTCAGGTGTTACGTCATTTGCGAGTAACGTTTGGAACATCCTCGTCGCCTTACCTAGCAGTAAGATCATTGCAGCAGTTAGCTCAAGACGAAGGCGCTGAATTCCCTTTAGCAAAGAACCGTGTTGTTTCCGATTTCTATATGGATGACCTATTGACGGGATGTCAAACCATAGAAGAAGGAGTAGAAATATATAAGCAGACATCGGAGCTGCTTAAACGTGGGGGGTTCCAGCTCCAAAAATGGGCTAGTAACAACAGAGAACTATTAAGGTTAATTGAAGACGATGAACAAATATCACAAACACAAGGAAACATGGAACTAAAAACAGATGCAATTTCAAAAATATTAGGTTTGACGTGGAACAAAGACAATGATGAGTTCGTTTACACAATTCAGCTTAAGGATCCAGAATTACCAGTGACAAAACGTAAGGTTATTTCGGACATAGCGCGACTATACGATCCCCTTGGATGGTTAGCACCGACAATCATCACTGCGAAGGTGTTTATTCAACGAATATGGATGACTGGGATCGAATGGGACGCAGAACTGCCTGCACCATTGCTGACAGAGTGGCTTGACTTCCGGAAGAGCCTTTGTAACCTTATTAAGTTTCGTCTGCCTCGTTGGATCAACTCTAGCAAAGAGGACAAGGTGCTAGAATTGCATGGCTTTTCAGATGCGTCCAATGTAGCATACGCCGCGGTAGTATACGTACGCATCATTGATAGAGATGGACATATTCACACAACTTTGGTGACTTCAAAAACTAAGGTTGCTCCTGTTAAGCAGGTATCCATCCCGCGATTAGAGCTTTGTGGAGCTGTCCTAGTAGCAAAACTTCTTCAAGAAGTCGCTTCGACTTTAGAAATTCCCAAACAGCATTTATATGCGTGGACAGACTCATCCGTCGTATTAGCGTGGTTAAGCAGCCACCCTAGTCGTTGGAAAACATTTATCGCAAATCGTGTTTCTGAAATACTTACCATTATGGATAGAAGTCAGTGGTCACATGTGTCGTCGTCGGAAAACCCAGCGGATTGTGCATCTCGAGGAGCAAGCCCTTCTGAGTGTAACGATATGCAACTCTGGAAAAAAGGTCCAGTATGGTTACAGAATGAAATAATAGACTATAATAAAGGAAATATACAACCAACTACGCTAGAAGAAAGAAATATAAAAACAAAATGTCATGCAACTGCGGTAGAATACGATGATAGTTTATTTACTAGATTTTCTAAGTTCGGTAGATTAATAAGAGTTATAGCTTACTGTAGAAGATTTTTACGAATGAAGGAATTTGAACACAATAAAAATAAAGTAACTACTTGGCTAACTACAAAAGAATTAAACGAAGCTGTACTTACCTGTATAAAGTTCTGCCAACTCCAGTCCTTTAGCGATGAAATAGAATCTGTAAAAAAAAACCGTAAACTAAATAAGGGTAGTAGACTTACCTCGTTGAGTCCTTTTCTTGATGATGACGGGATCTTAAGAGTAGGCGGTCGCTTGCACCGAGCTTCTATTCATGAGAATATGAAGCACCCCATCTTAATCCCTCATAAATCACACTTCACCAATCTTTTAATTGCGGAGGCTCACGAGAGAACTTTGCATGGTGGGCCGCAATTGATGCTCAACTTCTTAAGATCCAAATACTGGATACTCAATGCAAGGACTCTCGTTAGGCAACATGTTCATAAGTGTGTAACTTGTATTCGATATTCAACACAAACACACCAACAAATGATGGGCCAGTTACCGACGGCCAGAGTGTCTTCTCTGAAGCCATTTCAATGCAGTGGCGTAGATTACGCAGGTCCAATCAGCATCCGAACTTCTAAAGGCCGTGGTCATCACTCCACTAAAGGTTATATTTGCTTGTTTGTTTGCATGTCCACTCGGGCTATTCATCTTGAGGTGGTCAGTGACATGACTTCTCAGAGTTTTCTTGCGGCTTTTAAGCGTTTTGTAGCCAGACGTGGCCGAGTATTGGACTTGTGGAGTGATAATGGAACCACATTTGTTGGTAGTGCAAAAGAATTGAAACAGCTATTCAACGCTGAAAAGTCTATGGTAGCTTCGGAAATAACTGATTTCCTGTCTATGAATGGTACGACTTGGCATTTCATACCTCCCCATGCTCCAAACTTTGGAGGATTATGGGAGGCTGGTGTCAAGTCCACGAAGCATCATTTGAAGAGAATTATTCTTTCCAAACCAATCTGACAGTTTCTCGAATAATCTTCCACAGACTATATAAGATTATTATCGATTTTTATCTTTAATACATTCGACATTGTTTTTTAGGGTTCCGTACCTCAAAAGGAAAAAACGGAACCCTTATAGGATCACTTTGTTGTCCGTCTGTCCGTCCGTCCGTCCGTCTGTCAAGACCCTTTTTCTCAGGAACGCGTGGAGGTATGAAGCTGAAATTTATATCAATTACTCAGGTCTACTGTCCCTTGAAGCTGTGAAAAAATCAAACTTCTAAGCCAACGCAATCAAAAGATACAGCCGTTTATGCCGCAAATTTTCGACACTTGCAAGGGAATCAAAACCTACAGGGTGCTTCCCGTGAACTCAGAATCTTGAAATTTGGTACGAAGCAACGTCTTATAGCATAGATAAAGGAAAAATTACGAAAACCATAAATTTTTAGTTACATCATATAATAAAAACTATTTTTGAAAATTTTAAAGTTAGGACTTTTTTTCTCATGAACGCGTAGAGGTATTAAATTGAAATTAATATCAAATACTCGTTAAATTTTTATACGGAACCCTCGGTGCGCGAGTCCGACTCGCACTTAGCCGGTTTTTAATTTAAAATATGGTGAATTATGTATGTTTGTTTATTTGATTTAATTAACTGATAAACTGTAATTAATTTACTAAACACAAAACACCAACGCCATCATGCGTCCCGTAAACCACCATGACATTCGCCGCTGCTATTCCACGACAGATGTCGCTACTATTTAGTTTTGCAACGTCACAACAATTAATATTATAAATTCGAAAGTAACTCCATCTGTCTGTATGTTACCTTTTCACGCCTAAACCAATGAACGGATTTCGAAAAAATTTGGCAGAGAGATAGTTTGAGTCCCGGGAAAGGACATGGGATAGTTTTTATCCCGATATTCCCACAGGATCGACACTTATGCGGGTGAAACCGCTGGGCGCAGCCAGTTCTCTATAAATCCGTCACTGAACAGCTTCAATTTTTCACTCACCAAGCCCTTCGGCACTTCATTTTCACCTATCTAGCTGGCTAGCCCGTAAGCTGAGGTATTGATCGTTGAGGCAGGATTGACGGCGGAGTGTTTTGTGATGCCTATTGCTCGCCATTTCACTAGTGTCTGCCTATAGGAATGTGTTAGGGGGTGTTTACAACGCTGGTTGATTATTTTTCTGTTTTGGTTGAATTTAGACGTAATGCTGCCACGTAAAAACAACGTTGCAAATGCAGTAAGTTTATTTTTTAAATTTTTTTTTTCTGATGAATCAGGATTTTATTGTTTTTTACGTCAGCCTGATGATGATTTTCCCAAATTTCAGGCGACAGGAAAATCCTGCTCCCATTGTCTATATAGATTACTAGCAGCGCCCCGCGGTTTCACCCGCGTAAATGTCGATCCCGTAGGAATATCGGGATAAAAAGTAGCCTATATGTTAATCCAGGGTGTCGGCTACCTCAATACAAAATTTTATCAAAATTGGCCCAGCCGTTTGGGCGTGTAGAAGTAACAAACATATAAACACACAAACACACACTCACAAACATTCGCCTTTATAATATTAGTGTGAAGTGTGATTATTCTTGTCCGACTTTATCCCAATCTATTTGGAGTCAGCGAAACATGTCTGTTTCCTCCATTGATACTTCTCTATTAGTCGTCATCTACGAAGTCACCTCCCTTTCTAGCCATATCATCTTAGACACAGTCCATCCATCGTTTCTTTGGTCTTCCTCTACTCATCGTTCGTGTCTAGCCGTTGTCCAATTTAGATTTTTCTTCAAGCCCTTAGTCGCTTGCGGCGACCCTTAAAAATGGTACTTGATCATCATTTGCATGTACCTACGTACAGACGCCAGCACATCAACCTACCCGAAACTGTCACATTTCCCCAATCAACTTTGAACCTTATGTTTTAGTGATAAAGTTGAGAATCTATTAAAGAAATTTGACAGATTGTAGTAGGTTGATGTGCTGACGTCTGTACCTATCTAGTTATTATAGGTATTTTCTGCTTTGTCTTTGACGAGTCACGAGCATAAGTATGTATACACCTTGCTTTATTCAAAAGCGATTTTCTCCTGAAATTTTATGTTATTACCACCATAGTATTTTCGAACCCATAGGTTAATGTAAAGTGTCGTATTTCAGCGTTGCATTCGTTATTTCACGAAAAAATCGCAGTTGAAAATTGCCAAGTGTTGACATATTAGTGCTCGTGACTGTACATAGTGATGTGCCAAAGTGACAAAGCTGAAGAAGTTTTATCGAAGTCTGAACGTGCCAATAGAACAAAGTTACAAAGTTCTCGAAATACACACACACGACTGAATGTCATAAGGTCACCGCCAACTCGAGACACTAAACGATGAATACTTTACAACCTTCAAAAACGCTACCAACTCCGAAGGTCCAATACTTAGGCATTGAAAAGAAAAAAAAGTTCATAGTCTTTGCCTTAGGGCAGAGACTATGAACTTTTTTTTTCTTTTCGTTTTTTACATATCGCTCATCTCATTTGGAGAAACATCGACGTAAATATATTTTTCCTAAAAATGAGTTAAATATGACAAAGCACTTAGAAAGCGTATTTACGTTAGGAAAGCAAGACGTAAAAAAAAGTAGTAGTTACGTCGATGTTTCTCCAAATGAGCTAATTATGTTCGGGTCGGCACGATTCGGCACAGGCGGGCGGCTAAATCCAATATACAGATATACGTAAACATAAAATCACTTTTGTATTTCCCGTAGGGTTAGGCAGAGGTGTATCTATAGTACGCCCGCGTTTCGCTGGTTATTTTAAAGTCCCATGTAATAGGGGACGAGCCTTTTGCCATCAACCGGGCACAAATCTAGACTCCGGGCTGCTTCTCAGAAATTCAAGATGGAAAAACCCAATAACACCCTGCCCAACTCGGGAGTGGAACCCACGGCCTCATACTCAGCAGTAGCGCTTGCGAGTACTAGACATCATCATTTCAGCCGAAAGACGTCCACTGCTGGACATAGGCCTCCCCCAAGCACCTCAACTTCGACCGATTTTCTGCTTCTTGCATCCAACGGGTTCCTGCGGCCTTCACAAGATCATCGGTCTACCTTGTGGGAAGCCTTTCAACGCTACGCCTTCCGGTACGCGGTCGCCACTCCAGAACCTTTCGGCCCCATCGGCCATCTGTTCTGCGAGCAATGTGCCCTGCCCACTGTGTCACTATGTCGGAGCACTAGACTAAGGAGGCAAATATATGCTCCAGAAAAACCCGCTCGGCTTAGCTCGAATTGTGCCGAGCCGATTCGAATATGATACAGCGAAGGTAGATGCCGAACGGAGTCAGCCGACAGCACGAGCCAAACGAAAGCCAAACATGTGTAGTGAATGAATGAATGAATGATATTTGCAAGAATATAGTTAACATAAGTTCTTAACATTTATAATGAGTTTCACTATATTCGGCTTTTCAGCCGTACAAAATATATTTAGATTTTACATTCTGGATTATTGATTATTGTTACTAAATGCATGCTATTTAGTAACAATAATATAAAATACTAATATTAATTTCATAATTTAAATTTTGATTACATGCAATTAATAAAATTAAAATTAAATACAATAATTCTGTTCATTTCAAATAATAATAAAATAATAATGTCAAGAAAAAATGAAATGATTGCTTCGGGTCGACCGAATTGAAAATGCCGACCCGAACATATATGTGCAGCTCCCCTAACACACAACTGACGGTAGTCCTTAGTCTGTAGTTATTTATTTACATATGTCATTGGTACGTGCACTGAATAGAACTATTCATGTGTCCCGGAACTTTGTATGGAGTGACCTATCTGTGAAATGATAGTGGAATATAGTGGTGGTTGGTTGAATTGGTGCTTGGAATTTATATTATGTTGCTCTGGAATTTGTTAGTCGGGTGTATGGGTCGGGTCGGTAGTGTGTCTGAGAAATAAATGAAACAAATATATGGAAGGCTTGCAAATTGTTTTCTCGCTTTTGGTGTTTTAGGGTATGTGACATTTGTGTTTGCATAACTTATCTTACAAATACATACTATCCATACTAATATTATAAATTCGAAAGTAACGCTGTCTGTCTGTATGTTACCTTTTCACGCCTAAACCGCTGACCCGATTTAGATGAAATTTGGTATAGAGATAGCTTGAGTCCCGGGAAAGGACATAGAATACTTTTTATTCCGATATTCCCACGGGATCAAGACTTATGCGGGTGAAACCGCGGGGCGCAGCTAGTAATAAATAAACTTAAAATTAAGTTTTCTCGCCGGCTCGTCGACACGTCTCGTGACCAGAGGGCTGGGTCGTACTTTGGCCAGAGAATTAGCATTGCCATTCAACGTGGCAATGCTGCCAGTCTTCTGGGCACGTTTCTGGATGACAGCGATGCGGACGAGTACTTCGACGCCTAAGTGTCCTTTGTTTTTGTATTTATTTGTATAGTAAGTTATTTAATTTAGTATCTAGTGTAAATGGTTACATTTTCTCAGTTAAAATTTGTATTATTTTTTCAAAACCAATATAAAAATAAAATTCAATAACATTCATATTTATAAAAATGTGAAAGTTTGTATTGTATGTATGGATGTTTGTTACTCAATCACGTAAAAAGGGCTGAACGAATTTGGATGAAATTTGGTACACAGATAGTTTATAACCTGGACTAATACCTACATAGGATACTTTTTATCCCGGTAGCCTTGTAGCCGCGGGCAAAAGCAAATAATAAAACACAACCTAGATACTCATGCTTAGCAACTGGAGTAGCGATCTCTTGGCATAAGTACCTATTTACTTGCTTTTTCCCGAGAAAAAGCTTCACAGATTTTCAGGAAAAAGCTATAGCATTCTACCGCATCATACTAAGAAACTTGTACTCGGGGACTCGCTAAGATAATCCGATATTCATTTTTTTTTACGTCTTTTGAAATTTATGGTTCCCTACCGTAACAAATATGGCTTTACAGAATTATAATCAATAGATACAACAACTCCTTAAGTCAAAATTTACCTCAAATGTCAATAGGGTAATATGAACTTAGAGAGAGAGATTGATGATTATAATACTACAAGCTGCGCCCCGCGGTTTCACCCGCATAAATGTCGATCCCGTGAGAATATCGGGATAAAAAGTAGCCTATATGTTAATCCAGGGTGTCAGCTACCTCCTGGGTGTCTCCTACCTTTTGGAAGGGGCGACTAGAATCAATTCTATTTTAAGGTCATTTTTGACGTTCAAAAGTGCCTTTTATGTGCCTATTTGAAATAAATGCTTTGACTTTGACTCCATACAAAATTTTATCAAAATTGTTATAGCCGTTTGAGCGTGAAGAAGTAACATACATATAAACTCACACATCCACACACACCCCCACACACTCACAAACATTCGCCTTCATAATATTAGTGTGATAAATATTTGTTACAGCCGCAAATCATATTTTGATCAACATACAACCTGATACTGACCTGCAAATTACATAAAACGTAAATAAAAAAAAATTGCGGGCTACCCTGACGCTTTCGTCTTAAACCAGCAACCGTTCTAATTACATCAGCCTGAAAATTGTCAATAAAAGTCCTAGTAAATATTGCTATCTTCTTAACGACATCAAATATTTCTTCACAATAATAACAAAGTGAGAGGGCAGCAACCACCGCACGAACACAAATCTCATGAACAGAAACACACCATAACAAAATCCGAACACACCATGGTCTCATCAGTCATCATAATCTAACCAATTTCCATGGGTAGCACTTGGCTTCCGCTCAGATTACCCTGAGATACGTAAACGTATAAAAAAAAACAGTGGCACTCCGGGAGTGCCGACAGAAGTGATGGCCCATCACTCACTGACATATCAGATAAAACCGAGTATATCCTGAAGACAGCCAAACACATCCGAAGCGGTGTCGGTTACGGTAACAGTGGCGCGAATTCAATGGTTTTTCCCATCTCAAAAAATACCCAACGTGCCTAAAGAATTTTTCACTTCAGAAATATATATATTTCTTCACAGAAAACGACGTTACACTAATACAGGCCGATATTAAGTAATTAATCAATCAACCAAACTCATTTGCATGTGCGTTGTATATGGTGTGCCACCGTGTATATCAGCCCTAATGACTACGTCACAGCGTCATAAGCTTGCGATTAGACGTGATATTCGGGGTCTGGGAGCTGGGAATAATGGGGGAATGGGAAGCTTGAAACAGATTGGAGGAAAAGGGGGTAAATTACGACCTGGGGCCAATTTAATATAACCGACAATGCGACATATTTGTCAAAAAAAATTAAAATTGTAGCACTTTCACGACAGGTGCTAAAAAAAATCGGCTGTTCCCTACATTTTGACGAGTTATACGAACATAAAATGTAGGGAACAGCTGATTTTTTTTCGGGATTTCAGGTTTGGTCCCATAGTAAAAGTTGTTTATAATGATGAGTACAATCTCCCATTTCGATTTGTCGCATGTTTTCAATTTCACCCTGTATATAGACAAAGTGCACGGTACAAAAGAGAACGTTTTGAAGGGCATTTAAAAAAAGTTAAAGTCGATCTTTTCATGCTACAGTTTGTAAGTATAGGTAATTTCAGTATGAAACGATAAAAACCATAACCTATGTTTTTCATAGCCGTTTTGCCAGCATAATCAGCTATGAGTCAGCTCAATTTCACTGCAGAACAAAGTCTTCAAAATCGAGGTATTATGTTCGGGTGACGTTATCCGTTCTACGTAATAATATTTTTGTTCCATTGAACGTTAGAAAGCTCCTTTGAATCGACAAACTTGCAAATTCATTGCGAAAATAACGTTTATTTTTGGTATCAGATAGGAAAAACAAGCTGAAGTATACTGGATGTTGTTCACTTGCTTAATCTTTCAGCTCATGTAACTTGAAGAATAAATAAAAGGGATTATCTCTTTGTAGCGATTAACGAGAACGTTAGTGTAGAAACAAAAAAAGTGCTGCCTCAAGTCACCGACAAGTTCATGAATTGGTCATAACTGAATAGAGAATTTTTTGCAAAATTATTTGCCTTACAATCTTACCAGGACTTATGCAGATATGGTTAAACAGGCTATGTCTTTTGAGAGGCTTACACGACCTGAACGCATAAAGCGCAAGTTTTACAAACAATAAAAGTATTATGATCGACTACTAAAAAATATGTGATATTCTTCAAGATATATGCTAGGTAGATAGTGTGTTGAAAACATAATACAACTTATTTGGTACGATAGAAAGAAATCATGAAGATGTTTTGAGTCCTTTGTTGGTTCGAAATGTAAGCATAGCGATTTTACCTTTACTTTCAACAATTCTGCCATTCAAATGATATAAACCTTATGGGTAACTACAGTTTTGAACCGTTTGGTGTCGAAACGCTCATGTCATGGGACCTGACAAGGGCCTTTTTAAGGAAATTACCGCGAACTCTTCACGTGACCAGAGGGCTGACTCGTTATTTTTTCAAAGAATTAGCATTTCCATTCAACGTGGCAATGCTGCCAGTCTTCTGGGCACGTTTCCAGATGACAGCGATGCGGACGAGTACTTCGACGCCTAAGTGACCAAAAAAACAAAATATTTTTTTGTACATTTAGTTATTCATTTGATTTTGTAGATACCTTGTGTAAATAGTTCATCGATCATTTTAATCACTTGATCCCCGCTAATGAGTCACAATTGATTTTCTATTGTAATGGGCCGCCAGAGGCCCGCGACGGGACGAAGCGATTAATGTTTATGAAATAATGATTTCTAGCAAAATAGTATCCCATCAAAAACATTTTCATGTAAAATGTTGCAAAGACGAGACCGCATGTGGCTCGCACTGTCAAAAAGTTGCCAGATCTCATGTAGAGCCAAGCTTCTAACTCTACAAGCCCTAACTTCACAAACTCTACACCTTAGTCAAAATATGAGGCTTGGCCGCTGTGATCTATAGTACTATTATACACTAGCTGCGCCCCGCAGTTTCACCCGCATAAGTGTCGATCCCGTAGGAACATCGGGATAAAAACTATTATATGTCCTTTCCCGGGACTCAAACTATATCTATACTTAATTTCATCTAAATCGGTTCAGCGGTTTAAGCGTGAAGAGGTAACAGACAAACAGACAGACGAGTCGACAAGTGTTGTTTGTGTTTTTAATGATACAAGCTGTTGGCGTACCTTAATAAATAAATAAAAAGTACCAGGGGACTAAGCTAGAAAGAAGCAGAACAGTTCTGTTTTTGTGAAATCACGAACTTTAAAGCGTTTTATGAATGTTTCCAATAGCACCCTAGGGTGTGCTTCCGGATCGTCCGTGCTGAAAAATCCAAGTCTTGTATAAAATGAATTTCATTTCACATCACAATATTGTATTCTGCACTACGGGTTAACGGATGACGATGAATTCATAATTATTTACGCGGTTTAAAATTTTCCACTGTAGTTTATTTAATTCGACTTCCAATTTAAATAACTTGACTGTATAAAATTATAATTCGAATTTATTTGAGTACGAATACCTATCTTATTTCACCGATAATAATTATTTTTTAAATGTATATAATTTATCTTTATCAGCATGCAATAATAACAGTATTATGCAATGTTCATATACAATGTGAATTGTTTGATTTATTCCTTATGAATAATGCCAGAATAAAAAGTTCCACCCGAATCCGTGCAATGTTAAGACTCTTTCGAGTAGTTGGTGTCAGTATTACGAATTTATTCTAAAGAATTGCAACATAACATAATTAGGTACATCTGGAGCTCCTTGGATAGTGAATCCTAATACCAACATGTCCAACATTGCCTAGTGGCAATGTCTCATTACACAATACAAAAGAAGACTTTAAATTGGTAATCTTTTACCGCCGGTATTCATTCCTCGGTCTAACCCGTTCTAAATAACTAGCGTGAAAGCCCTTTGTTCCATCCGGCCATATGGCGAGCACTTATGTCCGGCAGCAATCGCCTAAGCGTCCGGAATTATGGCCGGTAACGAGGCCTGTCTGTCTGAAATACGCCGAGCCTAAGGCATAAATTGTATGAGTGACTACCAGCTTAGGACTGTGTGTGCTGAATATAGGCCTCGGTGGAGAGTTGCTTCACAATTTGTGGTTGAATACAACTTGGAACTAGTGGAGGTAAAAATATAGTTACGAAATAATGAATACGAATTAGGGATGGGCCGAATATTCAATGTATGTTCGGTATTCGGCATGTTCGGCAGGTTTACCGGACATTTTTATTTGGCAGATTTTTCGGTAATAATGTCGAACATTCTACCGAAAAGTAGTGTATTATAAATAAATAATATAGCCTCTAAAAGTCTAGTAGCACAATCACATAATTGCATGGATGCAATTATGTGATTGTGCTACTAGACTACACACACAGACAGACATACACAGTCAGACAGTCAGACTACATAGACAGAATATAGGATAAGACACACTTGATATGGATATCAAGTGTGTCTTATCCTATATTCTGTCTATGTAAAGAGATACTAGTAATATTCTTACATTGCTTCGATTAAAACTTCAACGCCGTCAAGAAGCACAGACTTGAATTTTTGAGATGCACAATGAAGTGCGCCAAATCCGGCCGCATATTCGGTTTGGTAATCATTTAACCGAACATCCGGCCGGTTATTCATTTTACAGATTACCGAATAAGTATACCTACCGCTCAAAAGATGTGCGTACAAGAAAAACTGCTTTCTGAGGTAGTCATAACGAATAATTTTGATAGTCTTTAATTAAGGCAGAGCTCATTAATACGATACTAAAAGAATTACAGACAAATTGAAATACGAGATCATTATTACCCCGATCGGGAAATTAATCACAGGACTTGGGCTTTGCTTTGAAACTTCGATCATATTGATCGAAGCTTTGAAAGCTTTTAGCATAGGGAGATAATTATACTAACTAAATAGTAGGTATATCGACGACACAAATTTACAACAGCATCATAGTACAAAAAATAAAATACCCTGTACGAGACCAAAAGACTCAGCATGACCAGTGGCATGCATTGGTTTTCAGAATAGGTAGGCACTAGGCCGGGTCACTAATCTAATCAGAAAAAAAGTGAGGTCAAAAGTGCGGTTATTTGAGTAGGCATGCCTACTTGAGGGTGATAAATTGCGAAGGTCGAACGTCATGGTTTTACGCGTGAGACGTACGTATTTTTATTTAATTTTTGAACGAGTAAAGACCAATGACAATGTGCGAATAGTACGAGAGCCGAGTAGGTCATCCGGCGACTGCCTACTGCCGCGCGTGTTTGTATGAAGATTTTGTTTTTTGTTAGGTATGATAATTTAGTGAGTTTCTTAATTGTGGGGCACACTCACTAAAATGTAATTGACAGGCTTATGTTGATACATCGAGGTAGGCCGTGCTTATATGCCTACATGCAATGCACGCCACTGAGCATGACATAGCAAATTTTGACCAATATTGCAATGACGAATACCACTGCGATGATGATACCATTTTCTCAGTGACAGACTTTAATATCGTAAGGCAGAGACTACCGTTAATGTTGGTAATACCTACATTTCTATATACACCTTCAAGAAACATGCGTCTTTATTATAAAGTGTTTGGCATGTCGGGTCATCCTCCAGTTTCCAAGGATTTGTTTTGTCCTTTTATTGGGTCCATCTCATCCTGCACATTCATTCACAAACGCATAAAACATTCACAACAGTGACACATAACTATTGCATAATACTAATACATCACATTATATCATTTTGGCCATTTTGTAATTTCTTACATCATAAGACATAATCACTTGGTGATACACTTACGCCAAATTCATAAGGACGCTTCGAAATGTTGCCACTTCATAAAGTGTAAAACGTTTATTGAGGATGATATTCTCATAGCATGTACTGTATCTATGTCTATTTCATGTTTATTATAATATTCTATCACTTTTAAATTCAATTATTTTTCTTTAAGTACACTGTATTTTAATAATAGTTTGCTGCACCGGACGACGTCATTACGTCAGCGCCGGCTGTCGCTGAAAACCAGCGCTGGGGCTCTGTCCTGCATAGGGTCGCAGCATAATGCTGAGCGATAGCCGTTTTGCGTGGATGTGACGCATGTTTCCCTCTACCTTTTTATTTTATTTGTTGTGTTTATGTTCTTTTTGCGTCATTTTCACCGCAAATAAACGTATTTTCTTTCTTCTTTCTTTCTTCTTTGGTAAACAAAATCACTCGCGCAGATAAAAGAAATAATGAGATACAATAGCTCAGGCCTGGCATACAGATTACAGCATTATGCTAGATGTACCAACGAGATGATTACAAGTTATGTCGAATTCCTATTCATTCATTGATGAATGAACATGAATAAATGAGGGCTATTTGTTGGCCTAGGTTAGCACGGGCGACTTTTTTTCGCGACGATTTTTTATGACGCACCAGATTATCAAGTCTCGGTATTGAGCCGAGGGTTGAGAATCCGGGATATTGTCCAAGTTGCGGGAAACACCTGGATGAGGGACACATGGAACCGAGAAGTATTGTAGAAGAAAGGGGGAGGCCTGTACCCAGAAGTGGGTGATTCCGGGTTGATATGATGATGACGTTGAGAATCCAACAGAGCACATCCTAGCGCGTTAAAAAATACAATCTTGGTGCTTGGTCAGACTGCAAACGCGGGCGCCGGGCGGACGCGGTGCGGCGTACACAAACTTATGAACTTCATTTGAGCGTCCATAGTGGGCACACAGGCGCGGGGAGCGCGCGGGCATCTCACACCAAAGCTCGTTCATACAAGTGGCCGCAGTGAGTGCGCGGGCGGCCCGCTTGGGGACCGGGGTTCTCAAAAACTAGTTCGAACTTTTTTCTAGTAAAAATAAGATTTCATCATCCATATTATATTTTGACAAACACTCGACACGGCAACACTCAGAACGAAGCCGCGCTCCACTGCGGACAGGCAGAACGCGCGCGCTCACGCACCCGCGCCGCTCCCCGCCCACGCTGCCAGTCTGGCCAAGCACTAAGTCAGCTCTTGGCGCTAAGCAGAGCGATGAAAATCCCGTGCGCGAAAGAAAATCGCTAATGTGAACCTAGGCTTTACGGTAATTTACGTAGTCTCTGTATTTTTATAATTGTTCTTTTCTTTACATCATCAAACATTTATATTTACTTTGATCAAGTACATTATTACGATTCTACATGATGTATTTTATTTCGCAGATGAAGTTGTCGAAATGATTTTCGGCTAAAACTAAGTCGGTATTATTTGGTGAACAATGTATTCTGAGAATCAAATCAATTAGGAAATTAATGAGAAATATTTCGAAATTAAGGCAGAAGTTTCGAAATATTTCTCATTATATCCCTAATTGATTTCATTCATGCTAAACCACTCACAAAGTGGTTATAATAAATGTTTGTATTGTAAAGTATAATCAGCCTATAATGACCTCACTACTGGGACACGGGCCTCGTCTCTGTGAGAGGGAGTGGGCTGTAATCCACCACGCGGCCCCAGTCTGGTTGGGATGTCACATGTCTTCAAAGTTTCAGTTCTAAGACATGCCGGTTTCCACACGATGTTTTCCTTCAATTACAGAAAATAAAGCGCTTGAGTTCGAACCCACGACTGATAACTCGCAAGGCCCCCCTATTGGAACCGACTTAAGGTCGTAGCACACGTATCAAATCGGAAAGGGATCGGTACCGTATCAACTTGAGCCGTTCAGTATTCTTTGTATGAAACTCTCTACTGCAACGCACACTAATCGGAATCGTAACGTAATCACCTCAACTCGGGACAAGCTCACGAACCGCGGTGTGGTACGTTACGGCTCGTCGCGTCGTCCCCGCGCTTACGTCTCTACGTACCCGAGCTTACGTCTCTTCGTCCACCCTTGCCCCTCTCACCCCTCCGGCCTGCTTGCTGCACCATCAACCAGCGGTCGGCGAGCCGTAAGCGCGGCATCGCCTAGCCGTAGCCGAGTCGACGTATCGGAGCTTCTGATCCGCTTTAGTTACGTGCTTACGTTAGGTTGACGCCTGTTTGATGGCGAGGCGATAGGCGATACGGTGCCGATCCCTTTCCGATTTGATACATGTGCTACGACCTTTACGGGTTATTGGTCGTGGGTTCGAACGGGGGGGAATGTGGTGGAGGTGGGTGGTGGTGGTGTTCCACTGGGCCACCATTATTCACATTGTAAAGCTGAAACCATGAACGAGCATGTAGCTTATATTTCACTTCCTCTATGGCCTAAAATAATATTTTAACTAACATCAGACATGCCTCGAGGCATAAAATAATATAAACTAAGCCAAAATGTAAATATCAAACATATTTCGAACTTTGTTATTACTATACAGGTATGCGGAACAGGGTGTAAAGTCCACTCATCTTCCGTAGAAAAGTGAGGATCCTTCGACCAGATGGATGTTGTCTGGTGGCCCGACGATTGACAACGGGACGTTGTTCATGTGCTAGTTGCGCGGCAAACTCTCCTTGCGCGATGCAGGATTTTGCGTGACGTCAGTATGATGCGTGGTTCGCATGTGGCAGTGTAGATGCCGCCACCATCGCCGCGGGTCTTGTTAAAGAAGCCGGTAAGTGTTTGTCGGAAAACGCTTAGTCATGGGTTCAGTTTAGTAGCCGGGATGATTATTTACGCATGCATAGTATTGATGGTGATCTGTGAAAAACCAAATTATTTCGTGTACGTTACCCCAACAAGAAAGTGTCTCCTAGAGTTATAGGAGTAGAACGTATAATGTGTGCCCTATCTGCTGTAAATGTGCCCCAACATAAAAAATGTGTGCCCCCTGTCGTTTTGGAAAAAAACGGAAAAAACGATTCTTGCTGGGGTAACGTTTTTCTAGCAGGAAAATTCTAAACGAATGATCGGAGAGAGAAAAATTGTGCATGGCCAGAGAGCTTATATGTGTGCCAAAATGTGCCCCCAAAAATAAAATCTGTGCCCCTTCAGGTTTTCGAGATATTGCATTTCCTGCTGGAGTAACGTTTTGATGAATCGTATATCTCTACAACCATTGCATGTGCCCCTGTAGAATAAACATACACGAGTAGCTCTTAATGTGTGCCCCTTTGTGCCCCAATTAGATTTAAGAAAATATTTATAGTTTTCAAGTTATCGCGGTTTTATGAAAACCCGAAAAAACATCGCAGCGCCTAAATTAGACAAGGCACAAGTTCGCTGAAAACTGTATTCGGTCCTTCTTGACGCTAATAATAACCATACAAAGTTTCAAAACTGTTCATGCATGCGTTTTTGAATAATCTCGCTAAAAGTCAAAACGATGGTGTCATAACTTTGACGGCAAAATACAAGGAACCGGCTCAATCCCAGATGTGTAGGTGTAAACCAAAATCATGTGCCTTTAGTCAGAAATATATGGTGAAAATATTCAGCTTGGAATGTTTCGCATTAAGTAAATATAAACAAAAAACCAAAATATGTAAGCAACGGCTGGTTATCCGACCAAATTTGAATGACTACTAAAAAGCGACGGATTCATACATATCGATGACCTTCTTTACTTTACTCACTAACCGGTTCACACGTGTTGTGCCTGAGTACACTGACGTAGAAAAGTAATAAGTAATAAAATAAAGTTGTTATTGGATTATATTCAACTAGCTGTTTCTATGACCTTACACATGATTAAGTACATTATAAATAGTAGCCTAAGTGCTATTCCAAGGTAAGCTATCTTTCGATTCAAAATTTCATTAAATACATCCAGTAATTTATGTGTGAACGAAAGAAATACATCTAGATATTTGCCAGGTCTTTGACCCAAAATTTGATTGGTCCCAATGTTTAAAAAAAAAATGAAATGTGTGATGAATACCTACTACTAAAAAGAGGTAGCTCTTTTTTGTTTATAAATAAAAAGCCCATACTTGTCTTTATATATATATATATATATTTATTGATAAATTTTTTCTGTTTTTTTTGTTCCTACGCCTTTATGAACTTGTAGGGTTGTATTGGTGATTTTAATGATTATAATTCTGTAACTACATACGTCTTACAGCCGCGAATAATATTTTAATCAACATACAACCTAGCACTGGCCTGCAAATTGCAAAAAACGCAAGAAATTTTGAATTTTGCGGGCTGATTGGAGCATCCCCCTTACACATTTCATTTTTTTTTTAAACATTGGGACCAATCAAATTTTGGGTCAAAGACCTGGCAAATATCTAGATGTATTTCTTTCGTTTACACATAAATTACTGGATGTATTTAATGAAATTTTGAATCGAAAGATAGCTTACCTTGGAATAGCACTTAGGCTACTATTTATAATGTACTTAATCATGTGTAAGGTCATAGAAACAGCTAGTTGAATATAATCCAATAACAACTTTATTTTATTACTTATTACTTTTCTACGTCAGTGTACTCAGGCACAACACGTGTGAACCGGTTAGTGAGTAAAGTAAAGAAGGTCATCGATATGTATGAATCCGTCGCTTTTTAGTAGTCATTCAAATTTGGTCGGATAACCAGCCGTTGCTTACATATTTTGGTTTTTTGTTTATATTTACTTAATGCGAAACATTCCAAGCTGAATATTTTCACCATATATTTCTGACTAAAGGCACATGATTTTGGTTTACACCTACACATCTGGGATTGAGCCGGTTCCTTGTATTTTGCCGTCAAAGTTATGACACCATCGTTTTGACTTTTAGCGAGATTATTCAAAAACGCATGCATGAACAGTTTTGAAACTTTGTATGGTTATTATTAGCGTCAAGAAGGACCGAATACAGTTTTCAGCGAACTTGTGCCTTGTCTAATTTAGGCGCTGCGATGTTTTTTCGGGTTTTCATAAAACCGCGATAACTTGAAAACTATAAATATTTTCTTAAATCTAATTGGGGCACAAAGGGGCACACATTAAGAGCTACTCGTGTATGTTTATTCTACAGGGGCACATGCAATGGTTGTAGAGATATACGATTCATCAAAACGTTACTCCAGCAGGAAATGCAATATCTCGAAAACCTGAAGGGGCACAGATTTTATTTTTGGGGGCACATTTTGGCACACATATAAGCTCTCTGGCCATGCACAATTTTTCTCTCTCCGATCATTCGTTTAGAATTTTCCTGCTAGAAAACGTTACCCCAGCAAGAATCGTTTTTTCCGTTTTTTTCCAAAACGACAGGGGGCACACATTTTTTATGTTGGGGCACATTTACAGCAGATAGGGCACACATTATACGTTCTACTCCTATAACTCTAGGAGACACTTTCTTGCTGGGGTAACGTACACAATTATTTCGGCGATTGTATCCGAAAATATCCCATATCTCAAAAATTACTTAAATAGCAAAATCACTTAGAAACATCACTACGAGCCAACTATAGCGTTCGTTTTTTTTTTCATCTTTCGGTTAGATACATGACCTGAGGAGTGCCACCTCTATTAATGATTTACACCTTAGGTTAGCGGTGTCCAGAATACACCTTTCCAATGTTCATCGGTAAAGTGCAAACAGTCTCTAAGCAAAATGATTGTGTGACATGCAGACGAACACGACGAACTTATAAGGGTTTTTAACCCCCGACGTAAACAGACGCTACGGAACCCTAGCATTGACATGTTATTTCGGCCCTATTTACCATAGAGTTTCCATATTTACCCAATGTTGACCTTAACCTCTACCCTGACGCAGAAAGGACATATTCTTGCTTATTTCGTGTAATCCGGAAAAAGGTCTTGCAATCTTCAATCGCGAGCGGTTTGCGTTCCTTCACTTTCCGTACTTTGGACCACCAATATTATAATACTAGCTGTGCCCGCGACTTCGATCGCGTGGATGTTGGAACTTAATAATATATTTTGTGTGCGTCGGTATCCTGCGAAGATACCGATTCAAATCTTTATTTTTTATTTATGCTAGTGCTTCTCTATAAACAACAGCTCTATTAGCTGTGGAACCATCTGGAGCGTACACAAAAAGGTTATTGGGGTTGTTTACGCGTGAAAGAGCTACGTATAGTTGACCATGGGAAAAGCATCCAATACTTAGGTCCACCCCCGCAACTCACTTCATGTTCTTCTTCTGATTCCTTGGACCTACTTAATCTCGCCCTTTTCGCATCTCGGCTACGCTGCGAAAGGTTTGTTTTTTTTTTTTTGAAAGCATTTTCAGAAAAAGAACTGAACCAAACAAATAAAATATTGAACAAAACACAAACTTTCAAAATGAGAATGAAGACAAATAAAATTTCAAACTACGAAGTAAATAAAACTACTTGACTCAAATTGCAAGTTATTATTTACTTCGCACTTTAGAATTTTGTCCAAAATTTACAGTTTTCTCTATCAATGTTACAGGCAACCCTCTAAATTACTTTATAAAGACCACCTTTTAAAATCAGCAGTTGGTTGTCAACAGGGTGACCCTCTTGGGCCAGTCATTTTTAGTTTGGCAATAAATCCAATTATTCGACAACTAAATTCTAAATTCAACGTATGGTATTTGGATGACGGAACCCTAGGAGGTGATGTAGACACAGTCTTAAAAGATTTACAGTTTTTAAAAGAAAAATTCAGTTCCATTGGCCTAGACCTTAACTTTTCAAAATGCGAAATTTATCTTCCCCAAACGACTGACAGACAGACAACCATTGCAAAATTTAATACAATAGCTCCAAATATCAAAATTATGGAAAGAAACTCTTCACCTTCTAGGGTCCCCAATTTTTGACGAATCCTTTCCAACGTTCATTGAGGAGAAGATACAAAATTTTAATGACGTCTCGGAAAGACTTTTCAAAATTAATATTCATTCGGCCTTCACACTCATTCGGTACTGTTGTTTTGGACCAAAATTTACTTATAGCCTTCGCTCCTCTCATCTATGGAAGCATCCACAACTTTTAGAAAAATTAGACCAAATTATTAGAAACACATTAACTTCCATCCTAAATGTGGCCCTGGACGACCGTGCGTGGCAGCAAGCCACACTACCCATTCGCTTGGGCGGTCTCGGCGTCCACAAAATTTCAAGTATTAGTTTACCAGCTTTCCTCTCCTCGGTCCACAGTACCGATAAATTAACCAGGAACATTTTATCTTCCTCACTGGTCGATTTTGAAGTGCCGTTTTTGACCGATGCGTTGAACGCTTGGAAAATGGCTTGTCCCAATACGGTTTTGCCTGATAACCCGTCTTCCCAGAGACGGTGGGACGTGCCGCTCTACAGTATTATACGGAATACCCTTGTAAACACGTCACGTAATACTGTTGAGCGTGCCCGTCTGCTGGCTGTGGGAGAATGGGAGTCAGGTTTGTGGCTTCAAGCGCTCCCGTCATCCACCATAGGCACAATGATGGATGACTCATCGTTTCGGCTCGCTACGTGTCTCCGCTTGGGCGCACCTTGTGTTGCTACGCATCGATGTCACTGCGGTGAAGCTGTCGACAGTCTCGGACACCATGGCCTGTCCTGCTGCAGGAGCGCAGGTCGCATAGCACGGCACGCCAGAATCAAAGATATTATTCGTCGAGCTCTTGTCACCGCCGGCGTACCAGCGGTGTTAGAACCAAACGGCTTGGTACGTGATGATAGGAAGAGACCAGACGGCATGACGTTGTTGCCTTGGAAGGTGGGTAGGCCTCTGGTGTGGGACGCAACATGTGTCGATACCCTAGCGCCATCTCATGTTCCTAGCACTGCGGGCTGTGCTGGCGCCGCTGCTGCAGCTGCTGAGACCCTCAAGCGGCGCAAATACTGGAACCTTATGGGCAACTACAGCTTTGAGCCGTTTGGGGTCGAAACGCTCGGGTCATGGGGCCCGAGCGCGCGTCTCCTTTTTAAGGAAATTTCTCGCCGGCTGGTCGATACTTCACGTGACCAGAGGGCTGGGTCGTTCTTTGGCCAAAGAATTAGCATTGCCACTCAACGTGGCAATGCTGCCAGTCTTCTGGGCACGTTTCCGGATGATAGCGATGCGGATGAATACTTCGACGCCTAAGTGTCCTTTGTTTTTTATTTTTATATATTTGTATTGTAAGTTAGTTAGTCATTTTGTCCATAGATGGCGCTGTTTTACTATTTATTTCTGAAACACTTATAATTTTCTAATTTACATTTTTTAGGTGTGAACTGATTACGATGAAACAAAAAACTCAATGTTACTTCAATTTATATAATTATTAACGCAAATATATATAAACGTGAAGTTGTGAGACCAAGTGCACATTAACACACGTTAACTAATTTTTCTTCTGGGACACTTTAAATTCAAAAATCTTTTGATAGACTGAACCGATTGCAATGAAACAAAAACTAAATGTTACTTCAAGTTACGCTTAATCGTTGTGTATAAAAGTTATCTACATTGATTTCGTACATTTTACGTGATGCTCGGATAACTAAACATACAAACAGACAAACAGACAAAAATTCTAAAAATGCTGGAAATGGGTTCTATTGGTTGTCCTTTAACACCCTGACTATATTTTTTTATTTTATTCTTAATGTACAAAAGCTTCTTTTCTACAGTTTTATTATATGTATAGATAAAGGTCAAAGAATGGCTTTGAACGTGTGTTGACCTAGTTCAGGAATATTTATAGATATTAGTCTTTATCGCCAAAGGGCTATGGCCTCTTTTCATACTATAGCTATTTGAATTATTAACAACATTTTAATAATGTCAAATAAATAAAATATTTATACAAACATAAAAAATTAAATTGGTCAAATACAGTATAAGGCCTTCCGCAGACAGGCGCGACTCGACGACGGTGCGACGCGATTCTGGAGTTTTCATAGAAATTGTTCTCATAGTGTCGCGTCTGCGGGAGCCTTAAATCTTAGAAATAATTTAGGTATATATAGTCAGTTAATTTACCTTAACACTAATAATTAAGATCACATCTAGATAATTTCCATATTATTTACGGAAAATAGCAAGCATCGATGTGATCCTGTGTGTTGGCAGTTTTATTTACTTATTCTTCAGAAAGCTTAGGTAAAATCAGTAAATAATGCAATTAACGCTAACAGTTGCCATTTACAAGCTTCCACAAAAGTTTGTACCCACCTAAAAAGCAAAGTTAATAAAAAAATTAATGGGACCACCGCGTGAGCTTCCTCTACCAAATCATCATCTGCCTAGGCTTTTCCCTTCCCAACTATATTGGGGTCGGCTTCCAGTCTAACCGGATACAGCTGAATACCAGTATTTTACCTCCACAACCCAGTTACTGGGTAATACCTACTACTACCCTTGGTAAAAGTGGTTGTCAGACCTTCCTCTACCAAATGAAAAGAAACTTAAATCAACAACAAACAAATCAATGAACATACAAAAAAAAACATGCAGACGAACTTAGAACCTTGATTTTTAATAAAATACTTAATGACAATTACAACAATTTAAAAACATTTCTTTATACATTCAACAAAGATAAATGTAAGTCACCTCGTTCTTTCATTAAAGTCACAAAGGTGTCTTGGAACCGGTTCACTTGACAATAGAACGCGGTTCGAGTCCCGGCCTCTAAAGCTAGGGGAGCCTCAGTGCCCTATTGTAAGGCGCCTATTATTCGGACCTAATGAATTCTATTCAGCTAATTGACACAAGCTGCTAACATGTGTAACAATGCCCTTAGAAATCTAGGCAAAAATAAGTTCAAGTTAGATTTAAACTGTGTCGAGTTTGCAATATGAACAATGTCAATACTTTCTAGTGTTTTTTTTTATTGCTGCTCTTCACCTCGATCATCTCGATCAGCGTGCCCAGAAGATGCCTAAGGCCCTGAAACTCCCACGCATCGACGAAACACAGTAGGCTGCTTGAAGCCGCACTCCGGCGGAAGGGTGGTCGCGTTCAGGATGCGCCGAACGCTCGGTTCAGTTGAGTTACTATAAGACTTCACACCTGAATTCCCTCAAAGGGCTAGGTAGAAGTATACTGTAAAGTACACAGACATTTCGCTAGTTATGTTCAAGTAGGATCAGCAGTCGAGCTAGCGAACATTTGACCAGAAGGCCTAACACGAATGCATCGAAGTAATTGTATTCGATTCGACTCGATTTTTTATCGGAAATACAACTATCCTATAGCATTTTGGTTTAATTGCTTGTGACAAGCACAATAAGTAACCACATTATACATGAATCAAGTCTAAAACTAAGTACATCCGCGGACAATGGCGGTCGACCACTTTTCACCCTTATGCCCTTGGTAGTAAGGTTGAAAAGTGGTCCAGCGCCAGTGTCCGCGATGATAGGTACCCAAGTACAATTGTATGTGCAAAACGGGTATACTCAATGTGTAAAATCATTGGCATTCGTTTACTTTGCGCGGTCAAGCTAGACCTAGGCAGACAAGAGTATTTGTGTGGAGCAAACCTTTCCGATATATATTGTGTGTGGTAAAGCAAGTGTGTGGGTAGTCAGCGCGCATGCGCGGTCCTCGGTCTCTATATTGTATGAAGTTTAGACTTCAGTCCGAAAGGTTCGGCCGGTGTGGCCGTGCCGTAGACGGTCTCCGATTCATTATAAAAATAAGTGTAATAATTATTACACGGTCATTCTTGATTGCTATCTTACGCCTCTGATCGTGATTAGCGAGGTAATTGCGTAACACACTTACAATGGCAATGCCATTCATTTTGACAGTTCAACAACATTACGTTGTTGATAAGACGAATTTTTCAAAAAAAAAATAAATGGATTAAGAATTTATTTACATGCACTTTATTGCACAGTTAACAAAGAGTGCAGGATCGTCGGATATAGATGAATTTTAGTAAGAAACCAATAGATGTTGTCGACTGAAATTTAATTTGATAAATGAGCTGTTTGTTTTCTAATGCGAGAACATCCATCGGTTTTTTAGTAAACTTCAACTATATCCGACGATCCTGCATACTTATCTCTTTTGTTGACTGTACAACATCAAGCGGTTTTTACGACTTGACTTGATATTTCTTTATTATTTTTAAGTTTAATATTAATGTATTATTATATGTAAACCTTCCGGAATAAATTCTCTAAATGATGCCGAAAACAAACCGTGTGGCGGCATCTACATAGCCACATGCGAACTAGGCAACAAACTGACGTCACGTCGGAGTCACCAGTACCTATAGAGGTATGAGGAACAGGGTGTACCTAAAGTTTACTCATCTTCCATAGAAAAGGGAAGATCCTCCTATCATTCGGTAGGTGGATCCTCCAGGAGGGTATTAGGTCTAGTGGTGGATTGGTGTCAGGACGTTGTCTATATGCTAGTTGCGCGGTAAACTCTGCTTGCGCGATGCAGGATTTTGCGTGACGTCAGTGTGATGCGTAGTTCACATGTGGCGATGTAGATGGCGCCACAACCGCATCAAAATCCGCTGCGTAATTTAGAAGAACAACGCGGTCACACAGACAGACACGAAAAGCGACTTCCATTTATAATATTACTAGCAGTGTCCCGCGGTTTTACCCGCATAAGTGTCGATCCCGTGGGAATATCGGGATAAAAAGTATCCTAAGTGTAAATCCTGGTTATAAACTGTGTGCCAAATTTCATTCAAATCCGTTCAGCCGTTTGTGCGTGAAGAAGTAACAAACACACTCACAAACTTTCGCCTTTCGAGGAGGGGGGGCGGAGGGGGGAGCTCAGGGGATCAAACCGAAATTAATTATAATATTAGTGTGATGATATAGTTTTACATCCATACTAATATTATAAATTCCAAAGTAATTCTGTCTGTCTGTCTGTCTGTATGTTACCTTTTCACGCCTAAACCGCTGAACCGATTTAGATGAAATTTGGTATAGAGATAGTTTGAATCTCGGGAAAGGACAAAGAATACTTTTTATCCCGATATTCCCACGGGATCGAGACTAATGCGGGTAAAACCGCGGGGCACAGCTAGTCTCATATATTAACACAATTATTTCCTTGGTTCCAGTTCAACCACGGCGTGTGGGGCCTGCCGCCGGTGGTTTGCGACTGCTACATCGCCATCGACGTCATCTGCTCCACCTCTAGCATATTCAACTTAGTCGCCATTTCTGTTGACAGGTAAGTTTTATTTTAAACAAGCAAGTGTTGCAGCTGCTTTCACATAACCTCATCATATTATATCATATCATCATAATCAGCCTATAACGTTCCCACTGCTGGGACACAGGCCTCCTCTCTATGAGAGGAAGTGGGCCGTAATCCACCACGCGGGCCCAGTGCGGGTTGGTGGATGTCTTACGTCTTCGAAGTTTTTGTTCTAGGACATGCCGGTTGCCCCACGATGTTTTCCTTCACCGTTTTGAGAGCAGTGGTGATGAAATAATTTACAGAAAGTAAAGCGCCTGTCTGGGTTCGAACCTACGACCTACAGTTCGTAAGTCACGGCCGATACCACTGAGCCACCACAGCTCTGTTCACATAACATGAGAAAGAAACTCGAATATTTGCTTTTTATTAGGTATGTTTTTAGGGTTCCGTACCCAAAGACTGCCCACGGAACTCTATTACTAAGACCCCGCTGTCCGTCCGTCCGTCAGTCTGGCCATCCATCCATCCATCTGGACGGACGGACGGATTGGCGGCCCGTCTGTCTGACAGCGGGTTGTATCTCATGAATCGTGATAATTCATATGATAGTGTTTTCTCAGAATTTGTATTTTTAATTGACACTATAACAACAAATAATAAAAATAAAATAAAGTTACAAATTAAAGGGGGTCTCCATACAATAAACAAGTTCTTTCGGCGTTTTTTGCCTTGTGGTACGGAACCCTTCATATGCGAGTTCGACTCGCACTTTGCCGCATATTTTCATATTTTATTAGATTCTAAACTTGACTTGTAATGTTTGTAAAGTGGTGAGTGTGAGACATGTGACATCAATCAACCCGTACTGGGACCGCGTGGTAGATTACGGCCCACTCCCTCTCACAGAGAGGAGGCTTGTGTCCCAGCAGTGGGATCATTATTGGCTGATTGTGCTAATGTTTGTAATAAGTAGGCACGTTCAAAAGAAAGATATTCTCTTGTTTTTTTTTCCAACAGGGTTCTTAGATAGTAGATTGTAATGTATAAAAGAAGCTATTTTACCCCGAGACGTTATATCCGATGGATAGTTAGGTAAGTCGAGGGGTAAAATGGCTTGTTTATGCCTGAGTTATACACTCTGCTTTTCACTTCGATTGCGAGAAAATGAAACAGGCATAAAGTATACAGTACATAATTAATCAAAAATGTTGCAAAGCATAGCTAATTCCCGCCACGAAACTTTTTTAAAGTTTTTTTTTTTAATTTTCAACATGTGTCATTCGACTTGGGTACTTCATACTGCCAAGTGCCAAGTCATAAAAACGTTTCTTTGCGTTTTTAAATAATAAATGACAACTATTTTAATGATTTTATTAAATTAACGATAGAAAACACGGAAGTGGTATAAATTAAAGAAAATGAAATAAATCACGACTTTAATCTGCGAAGTTTTATTGTGCGTGTGGCTGTTGGGCCTGATTACCTTAGTCTTAGAAAAAAAAATTACTTTATGCAATAGAACATAAAAAGCGATTTTATTTCGCCTAAGCACAACATAAAGACGAACTTTTAGAGCATGAGAAGTGAAAAAGCTATGACATACCTACTTAACTAAAATAAAAAGAGGTTTTTTTAAGGCTTCGTACCCAAATAACCCAAATAGTGCCATCGGGACCCTATATTCTTTTGCCAAACCGATACTTGTGTGATGGCCGTTTTATGTGGATGAGACGCATAGCTATTTTGAAAATTCTCCCTTAACATGTATTTTTTTGTATTTTGTTTTACGTCATATGTAGTGCAAATAAATGTATTTTCTTTCTGAATTCAATTCATAATATATGAAACTCATTTATCCTTTGTATATTTACATAATTTAAAAAACTAACAATCTTAAAATAATAATATGTACAAGTAAAGAAGAGTGGGATAATATCCTCCAGGTGGTACGAGGACTAAAACACGGTGACTTGATTATAATGGACTGTATTTTAAGCTCAACAGTGAGAAAACAAACGGTAAAAACAATGGTTTGAATTGACAAGAAACAGTCGCTCAGTAGCGAGGACGATGACGCAGTGCTGTGCCGGCCGGTGCGCGCCCGCACGTCGAGCGCCCCCTCCGCGACCGCAGCTCACCGCCCGCGGTCGCCCGGCGCGGCGTGGTATTCTCGACATGCTCCCGGCGTTGAAGACTTGTCTTCAATGATTATGCTGGAAGAGGACAGATGGTGTTGTAAGCGCGTCGGACTATTCCCTTTTTGGTTTTTACGTCTGCGACTCTGCTTATGCCGTCCTTCCCAGGTATGAGACGTACGATGCGACCCAGTGGCCACCTGGAGGATATTATCCCACTCTTCTTTATGGTCCTTCGAGCCGGATAAAAATATATAAAAAGGGAGGGAAAATAATCAAAGGGCATCAAAAAGTTCGTCCGCATCACTGTCAACGGGAAACGTGCCCAAAAGGCTGGCAGCATTGCCACGCTGTATGGCAATGCTGATTCTTTGGCCAAAAAATAGGCCAGCCCTCTGGTCACGTGATGAGTCGACCAACCGCTTGGCGATGTCTTGGAATAGGTATTAAGTGGGCACTCGGGCCCCATGGCCCTAGTGTTTCAACCCCAAACGGCTCAAATATGTAAGTTCCAAAGAGATTGGAGTATTTGCGCCGTTTGAGGTTTTCCGCACCTGCAGCAGCCGCCCCAGCACAGCTTACCGTGCTTGGAAGATGGGATGGCGCAAGGGTGTCGACACACGTTGCATCCCACACCAAAGGCCTACCTACCTTCCAAGGCATTATGGTCATCCCGTCTGGTCTCTTACCATCGTCGCGTGCCAAACCATTGGGTTCTAAAACAGCTGGCACCCCAGCGGTGACAAGAGCACGACGGATGATGTCATTGATGCTGGCATGCCGTGCTATCCGGCCTGCGCTTTTACTGCAGGATAAGCCATGGTGTCCGAGGCAGTCGACACCTTCACCGCATTGGCAGCGATGCGGAGCCACGCAAGGGGCGCCCAGACGCAAACAAGTAGCGAGCTGGAAGGTGGTGTCACCCAGCAATGTGCCTATGTTGGGTGACGGTAGTATTTTCTTTCTTTCTTAACACACCATTCTGTGAAACTGGGTGTTTATGACTTTCATCAATAAAAACTTTGGAGTGACGAAAGTTTAATCTCACGTCAAGTTTTTTGTCTAAAATCTTATTCTTACGACGCTTTAAGAAAAGTTAAGTTTTGTCATATTTTTCTTTAGTAAAGGTAACGAAATATAAACGCCATTTAAACTTTGCCATTTAGGTACAACGCGTTTTCAAAGACAACGTTTTATCGCCACTTTGACGCAAAACGACGTAAAATACACATTTCCTATGAATTTACTTTTATATTCTTTTGTGAGATAGAAACAAAGTGTTTGTTGAGAAAAATGTTAGAATAATTTAGCACTAGCTCCTGAAAGCGGTTTTGTTTATGCAAGCTATTTATACTTGTCATGTTTTGTGGTAGAATAATTTATCAACCAGTCGGAATATTATTTTACTGAACCAACGTGTCAATTTATGTCTGTTTGTTGAGCCAATCACAGCAGTTGACATGGGATTAACATTTACAAGAACAGTCTGAATTTTGTTTTTACAAAAAATCTCTGAAATAAACATAATAGTTAATTAATGGTATGAATATTATTATATGAATATGGGAGAGCAGTGGTGGCCAAGTGGTAACGGCCGCGACTTACAAGTTGTAGGTCGTAGGTTCGAATCCAGACAGTCGCTTTACTTTGTGTAAATTATTTCATCACCACTGTTCTCAAAACGGTGAAGGAAAACATCGTGAGGAAACCGGCATGTCCTAGAACTAAAAATTCGAAGACATGTGACATCTACTAATCCGCACTGGGCCCACGTGGTAGATTGCAGCCCATTCCCTCTTACCGAGAGGAGGCCTGCGTCCCAGCAGTGGGAACATTATAGGCTGATTATGTATGAATATTGCATAGAAATACGTGCTCGTACATACATAAACTCCCGCCTTTGTCCCATGGGGTTAGGTAGAAACTTTAGAGCGCTGCTTGCTTCGATCCAGATATACCTACTCATTTTCATACTGGTTATACTCGCACGGCAAACACAAAGAAACACTTAAAAATTAAGAACTAGCTGCGCCCCGCGATTTCACTCGCATAAGTCTCGATCCCGTGGGAATGTCTGGACAAAAAGTATTTCATGTCCTAATCCAGGTCATGGTCTACCTATGTGCCAAATTTAGTCCGAATCCGTTCTACCGTTTTAACATGAACGCGTGACAAACACATATACAAAACATCCAAATCTTCTCTTTTTATAATATTAATTTAGACAATAAAAAAATCTACTTAAACAATAACCAACGAACTAAAAACTTCATGTAAGCACTAGAGGCTTATTCCCAGGCGCTCCATAATTTTATTCCCGGTGGCTCTAAATTAAAAAAGCAATGGGAACAATTTTAGTAGGTAGGTATTTAAATATTTTAATAAAATTATGGAGCTCTTGGGAATCAATGTATGGAGTGAAATTGTTTGGAGAACAATAGATTTGGAGCTCCTGGGAATAAGCCCATTAGATAACCCCACAATTTTCCAAGGTCAGAAATAGATTCTCAAAGTACTAATCCAGCTTAATTCGCCTTCAACCCTATTTACTCCAGACATCTCAATGACCCTAGTCACACATATCTACGGGTGACTTCCGTTGTTGCTTCAACTTGCACGGGTCCCACCCTCCCCTGTACCCAATACGGCCACTTAAGGGTTACATGTCACGTATGAACCCTTCCGGGGCAGACAGGATCCGGCCATTTATCTACCACTAGCTGCTGCCCGCGGCTTCGTCTTGCTGACCTTTTTAGGGTTCCGTACCTTAAAAGGAAAAAAACAAAACCCAATCACTTTGTTGTCCGTCTGACTGTCAAGACCCTTTATCTCGGGAACTCGTAGAGGTATCGAGTTGAAATTAAAACCATATACTCAGGTCTACAGTCCTTTGAAGCTGTGAAAAAATCAAACTTCTAAGTAAACTTAAAAAAAGATACGGCCGTTTATGCCGCAAAAAACGTATATTTCGACACTATCAAGGGAATCAAAATTTATAGGGTACTTCCCGTTGACCTGGAATCATGAAATTTGGCAAGAAGCAATGTCATGTAGCACAAGTAAAGGAAAAAATCCTAAAACCGTAAAGTAGTTACATACCTACAATTTATTCTTTTTGCTCGGGTCCTGAGGGGCGTAGCGTGATGGTTACCAGACATATCTGTGCATGGATAATAATACTTAAAGAAAGCTTTCAACAACACACGCGAAGGGGTACCCACCCCGTCACGTGTTTTTTTGCAGGGGAGCAAGAAATTTCGATTTATTCCGGTCGCGGGCAGAAACTAGTTTTAAATAGATAAAATTTAGCATAGCTTCTCATTTTGGCGACATCGCCACGTCGATTACGGTACCAAGACTCCAAAAAGCCCAAACGTATACCCCGCCTACTCCTTTTTACAGTAACACACTTTTCTTACCTTAACCATTCTTTGGAACCTATTTGAATACAGTCTGCTGTCCATTTACTTAGCATAATCCCAGAGGCACCTTTTCCGTTTTCCGCGAGCAGCGAAAGTGAAGCCAATGTTAAAACCAAATGTTACTTTTTTAAACGACTTCAAAAAAGGAGGTTCTGTATTCGACCCGTACGTATGTATGTTTGTATGTCCGCAATTTTCTCAAAAACTCATGAACCGATTTTGATAATTCTTTAATTAATGTGATCTACATACTTTCAGGAAGGTTTTAGTATATAATACATTAGGTAATTATCCTTATGTACGAAGTTATATGCATAAATGTACTGCATCTCCGGCATTTCTATGCGAATTTTGATGATTCTTCTAGTCGGTTTCTTCAATTCTCCAATGCACTAGTGTTAATTGAATTTGTGTGGGGTAGGTACCTAAAACTAAAAAGTGAAAAATAAAAACTTTTTTAGAAAAAAAAAACAACCGACTTCAAAACTACAAACTGAAAAATAACTTTAATTTCGGAAGTCGAAAGTTTTTTTTTCCCGAATTCTGTTATCTATTCTGTGACTTGGCTTAAGGGGGATGCGCTAAGGTAGAATAGAATAAGGTAACCCGTAATTCAAACGTTACGTTTACGTTTCTTTGCATATTGCAGGTTGCATGTTGATTAAAATATGAATCGCGACCGTAAAATATATGACTTTACAGAATTATAATGATTAGAATCAGCAATACCACTTCTTGAGTTAGAATTGGCCTCAAATGTCATGATTTCATGAAATAGTCATTCAATAGTTGGTAATATGAACTTAGAGAGTTGTACTTATTGATAATTTTTATTATCATAATTCTGTAAATAAATATTTTCATAATCTCTTAAATGACTATTTACACTTGGTAATAAATTAAAAGACTAACTACCTATATAAATAAATATTAGTTACGGCCGTGAATCATATTTAGAGCAACATACAACCAGAGGGGCAATTCTCGTAATTTTAAGAACGTTCACAGTCTCAATCTGTCAAAAAATACTTCTAATTTCCCTACATTTTGACAAGTTTTTGACATTTGTTTGTCACCGAGATGTCAAAAACTAGTCAAAATGTAAGGAAATTAGAGGTTTTTTTGACAGATTGTGTCCTTCCACACAGTTTGAAACATAATCTTTCCTTCTATGTCGTCCTTCCCAAATCACTATAAATCTTTTCCCACTTACTTGCGTTGAAGACTAGCCCCATCTGGCGGGACCTTCTTAATTATTGGCATCTGCTCCAGTAAACTACGGCTGTTTTATGTTGGCAATTTATTATCACGTTGAGCCGGAGTAAATAGGATTCTAAGTACCTTTTAACAACGTAAGTAGCAGCGTTTTAACAGGCTTGTTGGAGGTTCGAAAAATAAATCTGCTCATTTTGTACTTGGTAATAGAAATGTTGCCGACAGAATTACTCATGAGGAAATTAGTAGGAAAACGAAAATCTATACTCATCATCTACCTAGCCTTTTCCCAACTATGTTGGGGTCGGCTTCCAGTCTAACCGGGTGCGGCTGAATACCAGTATTATCATCATCAGCCTATAATGTTCCCACTGCTGGGACACAGGCCTCCTCTCTGTGAGAGGGAGTGGGCCGTAATCCACCACGCGGGCCCAGTGCGGGTTGGTAAATGTCACATGTCTTTGAATTTTTGGTTCTAGGACATGCCGGTTTCCTCACGATGTTTTCCTTCACCGTTTTGAGAGCAGTGGTGATGAAATAATTTACACAAAGTAAAGCGCCTGTCTGGGTTCGAACCTACGACCTACAACTCGTAAGTCGCGGCCGATACCACTGGGCCACCACTGCTCTCTCTCTCTCTCTGAATACCAGTATTATGCATGCAGTGATTGCCTATCTGACCTCCACAACCCAGTTACTGGGTAATACGATACCCCTTGGTAAGACAGGTTATCACACTTTCGGGCTTCTGACGACCCGTGTGGCTGTTATTACTTAGCCACAAGCCCCTCTCAGGCAAACCAAAATCTATACTATCTACGAGTATACAGGGTGAAATTGAATAGATGCGACAAATTTAAATATACAATAATACGTGTTTTCAAGAAAATGTAGAACATATCAAATGTAAAATTAAAAAATAATTGATCAGTGTTACGAAAAGCGTTAAAATAATTAAAGTATCAAAGAATTTCGCGTACTACCGTTTTCGTGTAGCACGATTTAGGTACAATATCGCTATGAATGAATCGCGTCGCGCCGCCCCCGTCCGCCCGCGCATCTCTTTCCCGCGCGCACGATTAAATAAAAGTTTTGTGAAACCAAATTTTCCTTCATACTTTTGTCGGCTTAGGACGATCAAAAATACAAAAGTAATAGTGAAAAAATGTTTTAGTATGAGGTATAACCTGAATAATGTTTGTTACAACAACAAATCAACTATCGTATTTTTGGCGTATTTCAAAAGTTGGAATCACAGTACATATTTAGGCTCCACTGTACTTCCTCACCCGTTTATTCGAAGCTTCACAATTTTAATAGTTCTACATTTCGTTATGTTAAACACTTTCGCTAAATCCCGCATTGTGAAAACTTATAGTTTTTGAGAAAAAAAATCTTAAAGTTATGGAAAATGTATCATGTGTACATAAATGTAACATGTTTATGTTTTTTTTTTGTGTTCCCGATTACACTACACACTAAACCAACATAATATACAAAAATAACACATTTGTAATGACAACTTAGGATGCAAGAGCGAGCGAAGCGAGCTCGGGACTTGGGGCACCCCGACTCGGACAGGTTAGGTTAGAAGGGGATGGCGGGGTCTAGTGAGCGAGCGCAGCGAGCGAACAGACCCCGCCATCCCCTTCGTGGTTATTTTTTTTTAGACCATAGAGCCCCGCGAAGCGGGGCTCCTACTACGCCTTTTAAGCAACTTCTAAGTGTTTTGAGGTTAGGTCACAAAAATCATTGGGAATTTTTTTCTCGGCCACTATGGTTTTGCGAACTTTTCGGTTTTCAAATTTACACTAAAAAGGGTCTATTCTATCTAAAAAAAAATAGTTACTATAAAAATCGCAGGTTTTCAGAAAAAAAAAAACTTTGGGAATTTTTTTCTCGGCCCCTATGGTTTTTCACAATTTGCGGTTTTCAAATTACACTAAAAAGGGTCTATTCTATCCAAAAAAAACTACCTACTATCAAAATGCGCCGGGTGAGGAAGTACAGTGGTTCCCATATTTACAATAATTATTATGAAATCAGTACACTTACGTGTATTTTAGTAATTGTTCAAAATGTCCACCTCCGTTTTGTAAACACAATTGAGCACGGGCGCCGCAAAAAGTCTGTGATTTTACAGTTTCGAATGCACTAATGATTTTGTTTTTTAGTTCGTCTAAAGTTTCGGATTCGCGTTCGTAAACGAGTCTTTTAATTTCTCCCAACAAATAAAAGTCCAACGGTGTTAGGTTAATCGAAATCTTCGCTGCGTTTCACGTAGATTCTTTATTTCGTCTCGTCCTAGGCATTGTTATGACACAAACACAAGACAACAACACAAATTATTCGCAATACGTAAAGTAGGATTTGCGGAATGCGCGCGCGACCATGACCTACAAACGTTTTAGGACGACTAATGAACGAAGGAAGGGTGGTGGGCGGCGGGGCGGTCGCCGGGAATTTCCTTAGTCTGAGCCGGGAAGCACAGTATAATATACAGTAAGTTATCTAAGGCCGCCCGCCGAGTTATTAGCCTACTCTTGCGTTGATCCCCAGGGTTGTCACTTTTACTTTTAGTTAATATTTTCGAACAAGCAGCACTTGATCTAAATTTATGAAATAAAAAGCATATTATGATTGAATATTTTACCAATTTATAAATTTAGTAAAAATAAAAAGCCTTTATTCACATAACATTTATTATACTAAGTTACAAATTTGATACCGAGAAAATTTTTCTCCTGTTTCTGCACGTCCGGAACGCTTTATTATTATTTGTTAATGTAAAGTAAATTCTCATTATGTAAAGTTTTTGTAAAGCTTTTGGGAAAGCATGGACAGGGCATCTTAAATTCTATATCATTCAGTTGATCGTAAATTGACCGGCCAATTTTAATGTTGATGTGGTCCTTTTCGAACGCTTTGCGAAACACCTGCTCCATCCTTTCTACATTATCGACAAAATCATCAGGTGGGATCATGAGTAAATTTCGATCTTTGCCGTAATTCCTGTAATGGGTGTATCTAGATTCTACACTTAAATTACACGCTCGTTGATTAACGTCGACGTAAAGCAACCCTAAGCGTTAGTCGGTCACATGTTACTGTAAATTTGTTATGTTAATATTATGATTAAGACACCATATTTGGATTGAACAACACATCAGACAATAGAAAAAATAATAATTTCAATAGTAATTAATTTGCAATATTAATTATTGTGAAATATCCCTTATTACAACTATACGCGACAAATACGTTTACCTAAACGATGTTTCGTACTCAATCCTCTGTTTTATAATATAAAAACTTTTTTACAAAAAAAAAACAACCGACTTCAAAAAAAAGAACACTACAAAGTGATAAATAACTTTAATTTCGGAAGTCGGTGTCGTTGGTTCCGCATTTTCGTTTTTTGACACCGACTTCCGAAATTAAAGTTATTTATCACTTTGTTGTGTTTTTTTTTTGAAGTCGGTTGTTTTTTTTTGTAAAAAAGTTTTTATTTTTCAGTTTTTAGTTGTACCTACCCCACAAAAAAGTAAACAAAAAGATCGTTAATGTAGACAATGTAGATAAATTTTTAGATTGTTGTTGATTTTTCAAAAACCGCTTGTCCGATTTCGATAAAATTTTCATGGGACCATTTGGGAAGTAGGTATGTAGAAGAAGCACCATAACCCTAGCTCCGTTTACCATTATCGTAAGTAAGTACTGATTATCTATAGGCTGCGTCCTATGCAATCGTGAGAATTATTGCATCATATTTACGAAATATAGACTTAGTTCATGCTTGTTCGTGGCATGTCGACCGGTTGCAACCTGAACACCAATTGTAACAAAGAAAACATCAAAACGAGTTTGTTCTTGTCGGAATCTCGTCAGGTTGCAGCCTGCACGCTAGTCATAGCAAAGAATTGGGGGCGTGGCCACTTGTGTATAAATATACCCGCTGCAGAATTTATTAGTGAGTCAGATAAATCCACCGAGCGAGCAACAAGTCGCGATAAATAGTAACGCTCGGTCAGCGGAGCCCTATAGAGTCGCGTGTATGTTAGTATGTTAGTAAATTCAGTCATTTAGTGTAAATTAGTGCTGCGTAAGTCCTTTGTTTGTGTATTTGTGTAATTGTGATTTATGTGTACGTGTACTTCTGTTGCTGATTATAAGTGTTAATTCCATTGTTGTCTGTTTAATTCGCATCCTGTAGACAGAACACGATAACCCCCGCCTAACAGAGTGTAAACTCACCCCCAGCACAGCACGCAGGTTATTGAGAATATTATTGTTTCGTGTGCTGTGCTCAACATTGGTCCTTCGAGCCGGATCGTGTTCAACATTGGTCCTTCTAGCCGGATCGTGTTCAACATTGATCGTCGCAAGTTGGATAACCGATTGCCCGAGCGTAGCCTTACAAACTAGCGTTCGGAGTCGGATTGTGTTCAACATTGATCCTTGCGAGTTGGATAACCGATTGCCCGAGCGTAGCCTTACAAACTAGCGTTCGGAGTCGGATTACGTTCATAAGCGAATTAACCAGCAAAAATGAGTGTTAGAAGTGCCGTAAATACGCGAAGCAAAGTACGTAAAATGGCTGAAGAATCAGACGCGCGGCGCAGGGATGCCACCATCGTCTCAGACTCGGGCTTACTGTCCGAATTAGCACCGGGCTCACCATCAGTAGCACCTACTGTAACATCCGCGGCTGCCCCCAATATAACACTGACCGGTGGTCAAGTAATCGACTACAGTGAAAAGCCGGCAGAGGGAGTATCAAGGCAGACAGTCGCAAGATCGAGGCGTAGCAGCAGAGTTTCGTCCAAGAATAGTCGCAAGGGCGTCGAATTCTTAAGGAAAAGGGCCGAATACGAAGCTGAGCGCGATCTGGTGCACATCAGGGAGAGTCTGGTGAAGAAAAGGATGGAGGTAGAAATAGCAGAGATTGAGGCGAATGCAGAAAGTGATGACTCAAATTCAGATGTGGATACCGCGCACCGCGTTGAAGAATGGATAAAGACAACGCCCCAAGCATCGCAGTCAGACACGGCACTATTTACGTCAGCTGCGTCGCGCGCGCGGACGGCGTCGCAGGCGCCGCTTGAAGTCGCCGCGCCGTATGAAGCATCTAGGATTCAAGACCGAAATGTAAGTAAAGTGAATCTTGAATCTGATATGTACCGTGTGCCGGCTATGTTAAGCGAGAATAATGTATCGTGTCCGCATAGAACCCCAGTGTGCAATGCGGAGCTTATGCAGACGCTAGCTCATACCGAAGCTGTCAGATTCAGTCTACCTGACAATTATCCCACCTTTACCACTCCGGTCGCAAGCGGACCTCAAGTATCGACACTCGAGTCGGTCGTACAGCGGCACGGAAATAGCGGAGTGGACGTGATAGAAAGGCGGCGACAATCGTCGAACGATAGAGACAGGAAGATCGACAAGCTGGCGGAGGCGATCACGAACATGGCACGCCCGCACCCGGTACCTAGACAGGCTTACGAACTACCACACTTTAGCGGTGACCCAGCTGACTGGATATCTTACAGGAATATGTACTGGGACACTACTGATTTGTATAACTTTAGAGCACATGAGAATATAGCGCGTTTGAAGTCTTCTTTACATGGGGAGGCAAAGATTTCAGTGGAGGATTTGTTGCGGTCTTCGAGAGACCCCACTGAAATAATGCGCGCATTGGAAGAAGAGTACGGCCATCCGACCGTCGTACTTCAATATGCTCTAAAGAAGGTGAGAGATTTACCTAAAGTGTCTGAAAGTGGCCAGGAATTAAGGAAATTCTCATCGACTGTAAGGAACTGCGTGTCGCTGCTGAAGAATATCAAGGCAGATGGGTATCTGAATAACCCTCAAATAGTAAGCGAACTGCTGAACAAGCTGACACCAGTTCAACGTGCGCAGTACGGTGACTTTGCGATGGGCCTGGACAACTCACAGGGGGTGGACTTGAGAATCTCACCCAGTTTGGAAATACTGTCACAGTTTCTCATACACGTAACGCGCTCTACTTCATATTACCTACAGCCGATTGTGTATGAAACAGAACATTCTAAGCCCCCTGCGAAGGAGCAGCAGACCGGCGGACGGACTCGACCTGCAAACGCTGCACGCCCAGTCACCAACAAGCCGCAGATGACACATCGTGTGAATACACAGAGCGACGAAGCTATCATACAGAAGGAATGCGTGATGTGCCACGGAAAGCACGTCATAGAAGATTGCGACCAGTTCAAAAAGCTGAATGTACAAGAACGCTGGGAACTGATCAAACAACAAAAAGTGTGTTTTAATTGTTTAAGCGTAAAACACACGAAAAGGTTCTGTCGCGCGAAAAAGTGCAAAAAGTGCGACTACAGACATCACGTGCTGTTACACGAGGACAAACCGAAACAGGAAGTGAAATCGGAACGTGTATCGAACATAGGAGAGTGGCGAGCCACAGCGTTATTGAAGATAGTGCCAGTGACAGTGTGTAATAAAGGCAGCAATAACGATCAGTTCTATGCGTTGTTAGACGACGGGGCAACCGTATCGTTAATAGACAGCTCGCTAGCTACAAACCTAACGGGCCCACGTGTGCCACTAATGTTAAAGACCGCGGGTGGTCATGGTGTGTCGGACCTTACCTCGCGGGTAGTGCAAGTGCGGGTGAAAGGCCCAAATGGACAGTACCATAATATCAAGTGCAGGACAATAGTGAACTTGAACTTGCCTACACAAACAGTGACCTCTTCAGTGATCAGTGACAACGCGCACCTTCGCGACTTGGGTTGCACAGAGATGAGGGGAGCCAAGCCGCTGCTGCTAGTCGGGCAGGACAACTGGGAGCTGCTCGTCGCTGAGGACATCCGCCGTGGACGATCTGGTAAGCCAGTTGCCTCATTAACTAAGCTAGGATGGGTCATACATGGGCCATTTGATAATGCCAGTAGTACTGAAGCAGTCAATTGCACGACAGTTTCCCTTCCAGATTTACATAATTTAGTGAAGTCACAATTTGAGTTAGAATCGATAGGCATTTCTCAAGTAACTCGCAAACATAAGGACGTAGAACGGGCTGTACAAGTATTAGAAAGTACAAGTCAACGTACGCCCGATAAGACACAATGGGAAGTAGGTCTTTTGTGGAAACAGGACAACATCCTGTTGCCTGATAATTACAAACAGGCCCGGCAGAGATTATACGGTATCGAGAAACGGATGCGTAAGGACGCTCGTTTCGCTGAGACGTACGCGAACCAGTTAAATAGGTTATTAGATGAAGGTTATGCGCGCAAGGTAGAAGGCAAGGTAGATAGCTCACCGGTTTGGTACCTACCACATTTCGGTGTTGTAAACCCGAACAAACCGGGGAAGCTTCGCCTGGTGTTCGACGCAGCTGCTACGTCTCAAGGTACGTGTTTGAATGATAACTTACTGACCGGACCTGATCTGTTAAATTCATTGTTAGGTATTTTGATTAGATTCAGAATAGGCCCCATAGCGTTTTCAGGTGATATAGCTGATATGTTTTTGCGAGTTAAGATTAGGGCACAAGATCAGGGCGCGCAGTTGTTTTTATGGAGAGGCGCGGATGATAGTAGAGAGCCAGATACGTACGCTATGACTTCGATGATATTTGGCGCCGCCTCTTCATCTACCACGGCAATTTATATACTCAACAAAAACGCCAGTGAGTGGGTTGATGTCTACCCTGAAGCTGTTGCGGCCATAAGGGACAAGCATTACATGGACGATTACTTAGATGGTGCATGGTCCGTCGAGCAGGCCAACAGTCTAATCGAGCAAGTGACCAAGATACACGCCTCCGGAGGATTTATAATACGGGGGTGGGTCACTAACTCGTCAGAACTTAGGGGAAAGCTTAAGGTAGACATGCCCGATAAGGTTCCCCTCGAAAAGGAGATAGATAGGCTGTCATCCAGAGGCAACTGGCGCTGGGTCCCCACGGAGGACAACCCAGCTGACAAGGCGACCAGATTGTCTTGGCCTGATGACCATGCAGCGTGGTTGTCGGGCCCCTCGTTTTTGTGTGATCCACAGGAGCGGTGGCCAGCGTGTCACGAGCCTGAGGCGGCAGAGGCTGACCTTGAGCGCATCCAATGGGTCCACACAGCGGTCGCCCCCACAGGGCCACTCCTGGTGTACAAGCGCTACTCAAGCTGGAAACGCGTGCAACGCACTATGGCGCGCACGCTGATGTTCATCGAGCTATGTCACCAGCGTAGAGCGACACCGGAGCTGCGTCTACACGACCTGGAAGAGGCACACCTCCACCTAATGAGGTTGTGCCAAGACGACAGCTTCCACCTGGAACTAGCTGCCACGCTGAGCGCCGACTCAGCAATATTGGCCCTGAGGCGCCTGATAGCGCGCCGGGGGCAACCAGCACACCTGTACTCAGACCAGGGTACCAACTTCATCGGAGCCAACACCGAACTGCGAGCAGCCCTGAAATCTCTCGATCAAGACCAGATAAGAGACGAGGCGACCAACCGAGGCATTGAGTGGCATTTCAATCCCCCGTCAGCGCCACACATGGGCGGCTGCTGGGAGCGCCTGGTCAGGTCTGTCAAGAATGCGCTTCGAAGTACGCTCAAGGAGCGGGCCCCTCGTGAGGAGGTCCTTTACACCCTCCTCACTGAGGTAGAACTAATACTGAACAGTCGCCCGCTGAGCTATGTATACGACGACCACGAGCAACCTGAGGTGCTGACACCGAACCATCTGCTCCTGGGCACTGCGTCCGGGAGTACGCCGTTTACGTCGAGCAACCACGAGGACATCGACTCCCGCCGGCAGTGGCGGCGGGTGAATGCACTCGCCGACATGTTCTGGCGCCGCTGGCTGCGGGAGTACCTCCCGACTCTGCAACGTCGCGAGAAATGGACAAACAGTGTACCCAATGTGCGTGTCGGTGATGTGGTAGTGATAGTCGATAACAATAGAGAGCGAAATGCGTGGACAAAAGGTGTAGTGCAATCTGTGTATCAAGGTAACGACGGAATCGTCCGTGTTATAGATATTAAAACAGTAAACGGGGTCCTGCGTCGACCGGTAGCAAAGATTATTGTGCTTCCCACGGAAATGGATGTAAGCCGGTTGAACCCTTTTACAGGGGGTGGAATGTAGAAGAAGCACCATAACCCTAGCTCCGTTTACCATTATCGTAAGTAAGTACTGATTATCTATAGGCTGCGTCCTACGCAATCGTGAGAATTATTGCATCATATTTACGAAATATAGACTTAGTTCATGCTTGTTCGTGGCATGTCGACCGGTTGCAACCTGAACACCAATTGTAACAAAGAAAACATCAAAACGAGTTTGTTCTTGTCGGAATCTCGTCAGGTTGCAGCCTGCACGCTAGTCATAGCAAAGAATTGGGGGCGTGGCCACTTGTGTATAAATATACCCGCTGCAGAATTTATTAGTGAGTCAGATAAATCCACCGAGCGAGCAACAAGTCGCGATAAATAGTAACGCTCGGTCAGCGGAGCCCTATAGAGTCGCGTGTATGTTAGTATGTTAGTAAATTCAGTCATTTAGTGTAAATTAGTGCTGCGTAAGTCCTTTGTTTGTGTATTTGTGTAATTGTGATTTATGTGTACGTGTACTTCTGTTGCTGATTATAAGTGTTAATTCCATTGTTGTCTGTTTAATTCGCATCCTGTAGACAGAACACGATAACCCCCGCCTAACAGAGTGTAAACTCACCCCCAGCACAGCACGCAGGTTATTGAGAATATTATTGTTTCGTGTGCTGTGCTCAACAAGGTACCTATACCCTTTCCAACAAAAAAAGAATTTTTCAAATGGGTTGGCAAGCAACGGAGTTATGCGGGAACAAACATAAAAAAAAAAATACAAACATTCGAATTGAGAACCTCCTCCTTTTTTAGAAGTCGGTTAAAAACTAGACTTCTTAAAATAAACTTTAGCTCTAAACATAGTATTCAGAAAGTAAATTTGGGAATACATTTATATGGAAAAATGCGACTCGGCTACGCTCTTAATAAAGCAAATAAACTGTGAAATAAACAATACAATACCACATTATCTAATAATATTTAAGTATAAGTAGGTACTTACATTTCTGGTTGAGTAGGAACTATGAAGAATGATAAGTCCGGGTTTGCGAAATCATTATTGAGGCACCCGAAAACACTACAATATTTTTTTCCCCTTTTTGAAGTCATGATACTCGTAATTTAAGTGGCCGCCCCGCCGGCGAGAGTTGACGAACGCAAGCGGTCATGTAGCGTACGCGCGTGCTCACAGTCGCGCTGCACAGCCCGCACTGCCGCCACCTTATTCCCTCATATATTATGCTAGCGTGTGCGTGAAATCGCGTGCCACACGGCGCGCGGCGTGCACGCACACATTCAAACCGAGAGCGGCACGTTTGTATGAAGATGTTCTACTGTATATTATACTGTGACTGCGATGAGATTTTTTGATACTTTAATTTTTCTTATTTATTTTGCATATTAATTATTTTGCTGGAATACCGATAATTCGTATTTAAATAAAGATAATAACATCAGTGGACCTTTTGAAAACGATAATCACGTAATTTTTTTTAACGATTTAGATTATAGAAAAAACAGTTTATAATTACTATGTTACTGTAACTGAAGCTCCCATTTCTTTTTGTCGCATTAATTCAAATTCACCCTGTAGTGTGAAGAGTTTGTTTGAGCCCACTCATATCTGGTACCAGTCGGATTTGAAAAATACTTTTGTATTTTATAGTTCAATTCTTGAGAAAGGCTATAGGCTATTTAACATCACGCTGGACCCTTCGGGACCGAGCAAAAAGAAACAAAGCCAGTAAGAACGTTAAGCGAAAACGAAGTAATTGAAGCTAGTAACCGATATAGTGTGAGTAGCCTTATAAAGTGAAAAAAACTAACGTGGAGTGGCGCTAGCAGTCCGAAAATTTGAAGTGATACCGCGCGATGACGTAGCTTGAAGGAATTGGTATAAGCCGCAGCCGTTTATACACGTTGTTTTAAGAAAGACATAGTTTTTGCTGACGCGATTAAACGTTATGTCAAATAGCGTTTATCAAATTTTACGTATTATAACGTTGCTCCTCTCAAAGTGATGTTGACAGGAAAATTCCCAAGTCCCCCGGCTAAACATTTAACACACCCAAGTACATTTCAACCATTCCTCACCAGCCCAAATTCAGTTTCCTGTTCCAGAGATCTATTTACAGGACCAGGCGTTTCAATCAAAGGAAAAACAGTCTTACAGTCGGTCCTTCGTCGTTCAATATTGTCCGACACCTATTTCATCATTCTTTCCTTCATTCCCTTAGTGTCCGTGGTAATATGTGCGGGACAGGTCCATTTTCATTTATACAATACTAGCTTCTGACCGCGACTTTGTCCGCGTGAATTTCGACCCCCAACCTAACCCGTCGCCTCGCATCGCCTGCCCTTTTTACTTTGTTTTCGCTTAGCGTTCTTTCTGAGTTTTTTTATTTTTGCTCGCCTCCTAAGAGTCCCAGCGTGATGTTAAACAGGTTATAGCTTCCTGAAGAATTGGGCTATCAAATGCAAAAATAATTTTTCAAATACGACTGGTTGTTCCAGAGATTAGCGCGTTCAAACAAACAAACTCGTCAGCTTTATTATTAGTATAGATATATATTTTTCCCGTTTTTGCAACATTTTTCATTGATGCTCCACTCCTATTGGTCGTAGCGGGATGGTATATAACCTATAGCCTTTCTCGATAAATGGACTATCAACACAGAAATAATTTTTCAATTCGAACCAAAAAAACCAAACCAAACCGAACCAGTAGTTGAACCAAAAAAACAAACAAACTCTTCAGTTTTATAATATTAGTAAATATGGATAGTATTTATATAGGATTCGCAAAGTGTCACGCGTGCATGCTAACGCGGGGAGGTATTATTGGTTTTCCCTGCATGCATCAAACAGGGCTTACTACGTGTCTACGTCCACTACAGGCTCTATGCATGTGTCCACACTAGCGTTGAAAAAAGCAGGAAAAATTCCCGTTTCTTTCCAATTCCGTTGTTTTTTCAATGTTTCATTCGAAAGTTTCAAGAAAATTTGTCAGTATATATTTCATGTTTTTTATCAATAAAACCGAAAAATATGAAAGAAACGGGAAACTCATGTTTTTTTTGAAGTGAAAACTTCTTTAGCGGCGTTGTACACTTTTTGTAATGGGTAAAAAATGTTAAACTCGCGTTAGGACACGTGACCGTCAGACAGACAGACAGACCATACCATACCTCCCCTCCCGTATGTTTTCTATTCTTTTTTGTTTTGTATTTCACCTATTAAAATATATTTCAATTTCAATAAAACTTGCTTTTTTCAATTTTTCAAAACTTCAAGCGAAACATTCGAAAGAATCCTGTTTCTTTCCAAAGGATACCTTCCGTTAATTGTTCTATGTAACATGCGAAAAAAACGGAAAAAAACCACAATTTGTTTTTTTCCGTGAAAAACAAATTGAAAAACTTCCGTGAATAACTTCGTACGCATAAGCAGGATTAACTTATTTAAAAAAAAGATAACTGGAAATCTCTGTTTCTATGGAAAATTTAAAATTTGTCTAATTTGGCTGTAACACTATTTTTATAAAATGTTCTGTAGTAACTTTTTAGACCTCTGTATCCTGCTTATGCGTACAAAGTTTCATTAAAATCGGTTAAGTCATGTCGAAAAACAAAGGCTTGAAAGTTTGTATGAAATGCCGTACGTCGTAAACGCTCTTAAGGTGCTCTTCAAAGTTACAAAGATCAGACAGTATAATTATGTCTACAGCACTATTTATTAAGTCTACAACCGACTTAACAACTGAATTTCGACAAACTGTAATACGACAAGATTTTATTTCGACACTATGGAACTCCGACACGTCCAAATTCTCTTTGATCCATTCAACAATACCGCTACCATCTGATTTTGATTCAAAGGAACTTGACCTTTACAGATAACTTGAGAATTGTTCACCGCACTGTCTATGAACCTCTAACCTTTCGATAGCCCATCAACACACCACAGCGTATTGTCTCTATTTCGCATAACTATCTATAGTCCGGTCTTGATTACTAAGCTTAATTAAAAGCCCATACAGGATTGCAAGTCAAGCATCCACGTGCCTATAGGTTAATTAAAAGTGATGTGTTTAGATAATTAGATTCCTGTCAACTACCACAGGAATCGAATTAATCTATGCTAAGAGCAATAGCGCACTAGCGACCTGGCAGCGCGGCCACGACGCGCGCCCAAGTAGCACAGATAGCTGTATAACTACTCACTTTTAGACCTATTTGAAACTCTATGCATATTAAGACTCTTTTAAGAGTACACTGGTGATCCTATAGCTGCTTAATAGCTGTCAGTGATATTTAAACAGCTTAGGCTGATTAAGAGCTGCATTAAGGCTGATTAAGACCGAAAAAACTACCATTAATACGCTAAGAGCGCTATAAAGGTATATTTTCATCGACTCTATTCAGCTTTCAACCTTTTCTAATGCCTTAACCGTAGTAAGGGCTGTTTAGTGGATGAAATTACGCCAAATGCTGCATAAGAAGGTATTTGTGAACTCCTATTACACTGACTTATTAAAGGGACACGTGTGAACTATTATGACGTTAATAGCTGTATAATGGATGATTTGTGGCCCACATTACAGCTTATTGCTGAATATGTCTACCGCTAATCAGCCTTTATACTGCCATTGATAGTGTCTGCATAGCGTCTGTTTAAACATTCACTAGATGCCTCGCAGCTGCTTAGAGACTCACTAGTGTATCGAATTAACGGCTTTTACTTTATAGTGGTTCACATAAATACCTTTAATCAGACTTTATCTGAATAAAAGTAACATGTGGTAGTGTAATCAGTCAGTGTAACTAGTTGATGGCGATTATCCTGGCGCGCTGATTTTATTGCTTTATAAATATGAACTACTAATTCGTGGAAAATGAAAGCTAGAACAGAAGAAAATTATCGAAAGAGTACCAAATAATTAACGCAAAGCGTGACAAATAGTTTGAAACAGGATGGTTCCGTACAAAATATTAGTAGCAATAGCTCGGAAGATGTTGCACATTCAACAAATTATGCTCGTTGATAATATTAATTGTTCAATTCTAAACACCGGCAATTATAATTCAGAAAAAATATCGAGTTCTGAAGATGATGACGACGGCAACTATAGCGATGATGTAAAGCACTCACTGTTTAGGGAAAAAAATAGAACGTGGGTTGTAGAAAAGAGTATTAACCATGTTGCTTTAAAAGATCTGGCGGCAATTATCGACGACTTGATTCCGCAAATATTACCAACTGATCTAAGGACAATTTTAGCAACTCGTCGAAGTGTGAACATAAAAGAAATCGAAGGTGGCGAATACTGGCACAACGGAAAAGCCAATTCTGTGATTAAAATATTGAATAGTTGGGATAAAGCTACAGACGAAATTTCATTAAATATTAATTTTGATGGATTGTCAATATTTAAAAGTTGTAAACATTAATTTTTGCCAATTTTATGCAACACCCACGAGAATACTGGCATAAAGCCATTTAATATTGGTATCTACTTTGGAGTTGGAAAACCAAAAACCTTGGACAGTTACTTAGAAGATTTTATTAACAACACGAAAAAAATTTTTGATGAAGGTATTCATAATTTCGAAAAGACTATTGCTGTGAAGATTTTTTCTTCCAATCAGGACTCGGCTTCGAACGTTCTTCCTTGATCAGCTTCGAAATGTTTATATTCTTTGGAGGCCAACTTAATATTCCATTTATCTCCCAAAGTGACGGTACAATGCTCAATCGATCACCATCCGGTTCTGAAGCACTAACGATCTTAAAAGGCATTATTCTGTAATAAAGAAATGAAACAATCACTTAGTTATAAGTAATAAATACATAACTTGTACAAAGGTATCATCTGGTATCATCTGTCACGTTTTGAATAACAGCCTTCTTAGAGTAAGTAAAAACTAGGAAATTAAAATATGTTGAGGATGAAATATTGCATTTATGTTTATGTTGCTGTACAATTTATTTTACAATAAAAAAAATAATATATTTATTTATACACCGTGAAATTTTAATCACCGTTTTCCTCTTAAGGGGTCATTGTACTCATCATTATGAACAACTTTTACTATGGGACCAAACATGAAATCGCGAAAAAAAATCAGCTGTTCCCTACATTTTGACAAGTCATGCGAACATAAATGTAGGGAACAGCTGATTTTTTTTTTCACGTGTCAGGTTTGGTCCCATAGTAAAAGTTGTTCATAATGATGAGTACAATGACCCCTTAAGAAGAAAACGGTGATTAAAATTTCACGGTGTATATGAGTATCTTTTTACCAAATTTGAAAGGTTCGCGCGCGCGTAAAACGGTGTGTTAATTAATATCACTGAAAATTTTGAACTACAAGTTATCCATGCGGTGGTTTTAGATATAATACTACGGATCCCTAAAGAGTCTGTATAACAACTGTTTAATTGTTCACATTATGGCTAACGGTAGAGCTTGTGGACCATTAAAAGTAAAGAAAACAGCTTATAGCTGCATACAGTTCACATGTGTCATTTTATTCAGTTTCTTGCTGGTTAACAGTACACTAGTGAACTATTAGAGAGCCTTTTGCAGCATATAAGAGTTTTAACTATTCACGTCGCTGTATAACATTGTATTGTATAACCTATAAATATACTGATTCATTTTTCAACTTTTATGATGTTTTTTGTATGAATTAGGAATATATTGCATTCGTTTTCACTTCCTGATAACATAATAATAACTTTTTATCTTATAATTCTTTTCAAAGCACTAAAAAAATTTTATTCAAGTTTTCATCACGGCTTATTTATATCACAAAACTAATTAAAAACAGAATATTTTCGTGGCGCACTAAAATTTTCTTAGACAATATATATGTATAATGTCAGTGAAATTACATTCCCAATCATTTTTCCTCTACTAATATGTAAAACAATGTACTTACCAGGGAATATTAATATTATCCACGTATAATTCACTCCACGAAACATGTTGTCAATTGGCAGCTAGGGTTAATTTGCTACATCAAATATGTTCACTTTTATACTGGCCGCAAGCAGCTTTTCCCGGTTTAAAACATCTCTTAAGAGCGTAGATGTGACATATTTACTGAATAAAGAGTAACTCGTGATCTCTTAGTCAGTCGATATTCAGCGCATAGTACTATCGATACCCTTTATAACACTGTTAAATTGCTGCTACACAGCTCCTAAGCAGCTACGTGAACTTAAGGCTGAATAATTTGTGCCCATTTAAGAGCTATAAGAGCTGTATAAGGCCCTATACAGCCCTTATGCAGCTTTTTTATTCAGCTTTAACCATGATGGGAATCCGTTATTCGGCTGATAAGCAGCCTCGTGTGCTACTTGGGCGGCCCGGCCGCAGGGTTTGCGATTTGCGACGCGGCCAAAACCGCGGCTACGATCGTCAGTTGCACATACAGCGCGCTTCAAAATGGACGTTGAGGAAATAGCAGTACTTTTGTATCTTTGTAAGCAGCGGAAAAAGAAAAGGAAAAAATATTGGGTTCATCCCTTGCTACGTGAAAGGCGAACAAAGGGATTATTTCATACATATTTTTTAAGTCGCGGTTGGCGTAGTCTTCACAGGACATGTCCCACAACGCCCTCCTTGTCTCAATCTCTGTTATAAACCTTTCCGTGTCGAAAGACATCGCGATGATCACAAATCACGCTGTAGTTCCATAATACGTGCGGTCGCCGCGGCTAGTGCGCGCACACTGGTGATTTAACTACAATGCAATTGATCTCGCTGGCCGCTGCGGCTTGGTGTGGCCGCTGGCCGCGTGCGGCCAGATGCGTGTGCTCTATGACGATTTCATACTAATGTATCTATCTCGATGGCCGCCGCGACCTGGCCGCTGCGGCCTAGCCGCTAGTGCGCTATTGCTCTAAAACATAGTATGGTAAAGTAATCTATGGTAGGTGTCTGTCACTATGGTCAAATTAAATTAGCTGCCGAAACTCCACAGGTATCGATATCTAATCACGAATAAGGATGGGTTCGTGGCTAAGTAATAAGAGCCGCACAGGTCGATCGATCAGGTTAAGCTACGCTTGCCGAGGTTCGTCCGTGGATAGGGACCATCTTTAGACACAGAGACCACTCCGTGCCACGTGGAGCCCGGCTGTCATTCGTAGATCTTTGACAGTCATTACGGGTCGTCGGAAGCCTAAAAGTCTAACCACCAGGCTTACCAAGGAGTATCGTATTACTCAGACACTGGATTGTGGAGGTCAGATAGGCAGTCGCTCTTTGTAAAATACTGGTATTCAGCTGCATCAGGTTAGACTGGAAGCCAACTCCAACATAGTTGGAAAAGGCTAAGATTAATCTTATAATCACGAATAAACAATTCATAATTCTACAGGGGCAATGACCGCTGGTACTGTTGTTAAATTATTACGAATCACATCAACAGTACTAGTTTAAACAAAATACTGTATTTATTGATTGTTTTACGTACCTTTATAGCCAAGATAGCCTCATCAGAGCACACGCCCGTAACCTATAATGTCGGAAACAAGAACTATACAACAACTACTACTACTATTTATATGGTGTACATAATAAAGAGTATTCTATTCTATTCTAATAGAACAATAACCCCAACTATCGCCCTGTTTCGTTTGATCCACGATTTTTTGACCCTGTATAAGTATAGTTACTTAAAATTATGAGTTGAGGATAATTATTATGACCTTTTATATTGTCACAACATCTCTTAGCTGTTTTATTTTAGCGGTTAATGTATGCAGTAGACGTTGCCTGGTTGCCTAGATGTTAAGTTAAAATCACGATTAGAGCGTTGTAAAGTGAGGATTATGACAATTACCACATTTTACCAGGGTGTAGGTATACAGGAAGATTTTTTATCACCATCCAAATTTTTACAGGATGTTCTATCCATGAATATGAACAACTTTCACTATGTGGGACCAACTCTGAAATCACGAAAAAAAAAAATCGTTGATCGTCGAGTTGGTCCTATAATGAAAGTTGTTCATATTCATGGGTAGAACACTCTGTAAAAATTTGGATGGTGATAAAAAAATCTTCCTGTATAGAGGGTAAAAAATAGTTTTATTAAATGCACCACCTTTTAAAGAGGTATATTTTTATTCAGTTGTTTTACCTAGTACCTCCTTCCATGCAAGCAGATTCGTAATTTGTTAAGTTTTGAATCCGAACTTATGTTCCTCCGATCTCTAATCAACAGTTTACCTCCTTCCTCGTCACTCCGTCTCCACTTCTCGTATTTGATCCTCAATTCGATCAACCCTTCCAATTACCATCCTGCGATAATCCTTCGGAACCTATTGTGGACCTAAATTGATCCGTTATCAACTGGTAGTTCGAGCCAGTGGGTCGTGATTGATAGTGTAGAGCGCACGCCTCATTTGTAGCCGTTGAACCAGCTATGTGCCTAGCATTATTATAATATTATGTGTAAAGATATACAGAGTTATCATGAGAAAAAAGCAGGTCAGACGCTTCTAGTGGGGGCCGATATTATAGCAACAATGTTTAACTAAATATTTTTCTCATAAATACTGCTAGATGGATGGATATACGCATTAGTTCTTGGCTAGACTGGCAGCGCGGGGCGGGGAACGGCGCGAGTGCGGGAACGCGCGCGATCTGCCTGTCCGCAATGGAGCGCGGCTGCGTTATGAGTGTTGTCGTGTCGAGTGTTTGTCAAAATATAATATGGATGAAGAAGACTTATTTTTACTAGAAAAAAGGTCGAACTAGTTTGAAAACCCCGGTCCCCGGGCGGCCGCCCGCGCCTTCACTGCGGCCAGTTGTATGAATGAGCTATGGCGTGAGTTGGCCACGCGCTCCCCGCGCCCGCGTGCCTTCTATGGACGCTCAAATGTAGTTCTTATGTTTGAGTACGCCGCGCCGCGCCCGCGTTTGTAGTCTGGCCAAGCACTTAGGGTAACGACCACGGAAAAGGATCGATTTGAAACAGCTTGTGAACTGTCAAAAAGCTACTGGATAAAGTGCAGTGCGAACTTTAAAGGTATTTTTTACCATTGCCAATCATTACTAATAACAATAATCCACCTCCACACCGAATTTCAGCCACGGCGGCCAATCTCAACAGAGACTAGCCTTCGTCGCGGGAGATATTATCAAATCAAATCATTTATTTGCTCGAATATGGGTAGGTACATGAGGTGGTATATAATTATAACAGTTCTTTAAACCATATCCTACCTTAATAGGTGTGCAAATATCTAATAATACAAAATAATGGGTAATACGATACTTCTTTGTAAGACTGGTTGTCAGACTTTCGGGTTTCTGACTACCCGTAACGACTGTCAAAGATCCACAAGTGACAGCCGGGTCCAACGGTTTAACGTGCTTTCCGAGGCACGAAGCGGTCTCGGTATGTAAAGATGGTCATCCATCCACAGACCAACCGCGGCAAGCGTAGCAGTTATCATTACTATTGTCAATAATCACTATGACTACCAAACTATGCCCGCTTGCGGACTTCCTCGCATGCTGTTCAGACTTTTCACGCATTTACCTTTTTGATATCGAATATTTACGCACACTAAGAATACACAAAATGTAATCAAAATTTCAAACGAAACCCTTTCTCTTCCCATAATTCCCTTGCAAGTCCTCAAATTATAGGACATCATGCTAAATTGCACTATTAACCTGTCTAGAACCAACACCATATCACAATTATCCTCTACCACGATAATATGGCAAAACCCTTCCAAACTGCCTGCACAACTAAAAAACAGTATTAAACGCTCCCCAAAACTATGTAACAGGCACATCCAAATTGCCTTAATAAGGCAGGTTAAGTGATGTTTTCTGGACGACTTAATGATTACGATGTTAACTCTGGAAACAGCTTGTTGTGATGCTCGTAATAAGTAAGTGATACTTAGATGTTATGGGGATGTTTCATAAAGTTATGGGTTTGTGAGTAAGAAGATGCTATCATATCAAATCATAATGTTCCCACTGCTGGGACACAGGCCTCCTCTCGGTGAGACGGTAAGGCCTAATCCACCACGCGGGCCCAGTGCGGGTTGGTAGATGTCACACATCTTCGAGTTTTTGGTTCTAGGACATGCCGGTTTCCTCACGATGTTTTCCTTCACCGTTTTGAGAGCAGTGGTGATGAAATAATTGACACAAAGTAAAGTACCTGTCGGGGTTCGAACCCACGACCGACAACTCGTAAGTCGCGACCGATACCGCTGGGCCATCACTGCTCTCCCAAGAAGATGCTAAGTGTGGGCTTTTATCATTTCTTACGTGACGATATTATTTTGGAAGTCTACGTCCCTAAAATATATGGAAACGCGTGCACGATATCGTGATCGGAAATTTTAATGTTCATATAGGTACAATGTGTAACTGAACTAATGCACATTATGAAAGTAGTATATTCAGAATCGTTTACTCAATCGATTTCTGCCATTTTTAATATAGGTAAGTAACTTTTTATCCCAAAAAGAATTAGAATTTCTTAAATTACAGTCACACTTCCGCTAGACAGTCAAAACAAACCAAAATTGACGAAGTACCTACTCCGCTAGACTCTTATACGTTTGCGTGTTTCTCCCAATATTTTGCAGACGCCAGCACATCAAGCTACTACAATCTAAATTTCTTTAATAGATTTTCAACTTTATTGTTAAAGCCTTAAGTTCAAGGTTGATTGGGAAAATTTGACAGTTTCGGGTATGCTGGCGTCTGTACATTTCCATTTTCAAGTGACATTTCACAAATGTTTAACCTCAGCGCCCCTTGTAGCAGTGTACCTAATTTTTCTTTTCCTTGTCCACAGATACATAGCAGTGACTCAACCAATCAAATACGCGAAGCACAAAAGCAACTCTCGCGTCTGGTCTATGATTGGCGTAGCGTGGCTGGTCTCCGGCGCCATTGGCTCCCCTATAGTCCTGGGCCTGAACAACACGTTTGACAGGCGACCTGGCGACTGCCTGTTCAATAACAAGGACTATGTTATATACTCCTCACTGGGATCCTTCTACATACCCTGCATCATCATGATGTTTTTGTATTATAGTATTTTTAAGGTGAGTATTCATAACATCTTAAATTAATTTAGAAACAGTGGCGTGCATTGGTTTTCAGAATAGGTAGGCACTAGGCCGGGTCCAGTCTAGGCAAACGCGGTCATAATCAGAAAAAAAATTTAGGTTAAAAGTAAGGTTATTTGAGTGGGCATGCCTGTGTGATAAATTGCGAAAGTCGAACGTCATGGTATTACGTGTGAGACTAACGTATTTTTAATTTTGTCGTATTAACTTGAACGAGTAAAGACCAATGACAATGTGCGAATAGTACGGGAGCCGAGTAGGCCGTCCGGCGACTGCCTACTGTCGCGCGTGTTTGTATGAAGATTTTGTTTTTTGTTAAGTATGAGTGAGTTTCTTAATTGTGAGGCACACACACTATGTTAATATATCGAGGTAGGCATTGCTTATATGCCTATATGCAATGCACGCCACTGTTTAGAAACTGCTGATTTTTTTATGTAAAAATCTAACCTTGAAAACCAAGCTGAAGTAAGATGGGTTTATAACTCACCTCACCTAAATCTTCACAGTTAGATTTTTACAAAGTAGACCGACTGATCTCGACTGAAATCAAGACCCGTTACGGGCTCGTTGTGGCGCGGAAAATGACAATTCCTAGTGGTATTGATTTCGCCACTTTTGATAGTGGTTTTTTAATTCGGCCCTTACCTTGTGCATCTTGTACTTCCATACTTAATATTATAAATTCGAAAGTAACTCTGTCTGACTGTCTGTATGTTACTTTTTCACGCCTAAACCACTGAACCGATTTAGATGAAATTTTGTATAGAGATAGTTTGAGTCCCGGGGAAGGACATAGGATAGTTTTTATCCCGATATTCCCACAGGATCGACACTTATGCGGGTGAAACCGCGAGCGCAGCTAGTATTCTATAAATCTGCGAATAAGGAAGTTTTAAAAATTTCGCGTGTTTGATATGTCGACACGCTTGTACGTGTCGATATGTCGTAGGCAGATGGTATGATTCTTCAGTATACATACGGAGCCGTCCGTTTGCATACCGTCGTCGTTATGTATAATGCCTAAGGCAAATTGATGACGCTTCTGATCGCATCTACATATTTCGTCAAGAGTCATATGTTAGGGTAACCATGATCATTACCAAAAAAACTGAGCAGTAAACTAAATAAAAATGAGTCTTGACAAATATTTTAATGGGTAATTAAATAAATATGAAGCAGTAAATCTAACTTGGGAGTAGCACTCGCCGGCCGCTACCGCAGCACCACTTGCTCAGCCTGCGCGTGGTTGGTCACAGTTCTAACCTACCCTATCTCATTTGGTCGAGGTGCCCTGGTTTAGTTACTGCGACTAATTCGGCTTGCGCGTAGTTGGTCCCTCTCACCGAGGAGGCCTGTGTCCCAGTAGTGGGAATATTATAGGCTTGTAACAAAGTCAAAGTCAAAGTCAAAGTCAAAGCATTTATTTCAAATAGGCACATAAAAGGCACTTTTGAACGTCAAAACGGTATCTACAACGCCACATGCGAACAACGCGTCACATTGACGTCACGCAAATCCTGCATCTCGCAAGCAGAGTTTACCGCGCAACTAGCATAGATACAACAGCCCGACATGAATCATTGGGCAGTTGCCCGCCAGATACAACACCCGTCTGGTCGGAGGATCCTCCCTTTTCTATGGAGGTTGAGTGAACTTTACACCCTCTTCCTCATAACTCTATAGGCTGATTACGTAGTTGCAAACTGAAGTGACAGTGGGCTGGCCAGGTCTGTCGAAGGACCGATGGCCGGTGGAGCAGACGAGTTGTGGAGTGGAAACCGCGTACCGGCAAGCGTTGTGTGGGACGCCTCCTAGCTAGATGGACGGACGACCTAAAAAAGGTGGCTGGGGTAGATTGGATGCGGAAGGCGGAGGACAGGGTGCTGTGGCGCAGTCTGGGAGAGACCTATGTCCAGCAGTGGACTGCGATAGGCTGAGTTGATTGATTGTTGACGTAGTTAGTCACAGTTCCAACCGAACCTATGTACTGCCGAACAATTTACCTAACTGCCCATTCCAACATTTTTACTGGCCATTCATTTATATAATACTTAAGTATTTTTTGTACTGACATTATAGGATGAAATAACCGGCCAATTTTATTTTTATTAAAGACTGTTAATGTTTTACTGTCACACTAATTAACCAACCGCCGAAAAATAAAATTACTGCCCGTTAATTTATTTAACTGATCATAATAACCTCCTTAATGTTTAAAGTTTATTACAGTTGTAAAAAGTATTACCCTTTATTTATAAGCAGGAGTCTGTGGAACGCCAGTTTTCATGGACACTTGAGCGTGTTTTACGAGCCGGATAACTGCCTTAAACTTTTTCTCTAGTCCACGGCTTTTTAATGTTCCATTTTGAGTTTCGTAATAATTGTTCAATATTGTTTATAGTAAACGCCTTTAAAATCACTTGTTTTTTGCGATACGCACTTGTTTTCATCTTTATTTTCGGAAACTTGCACTACTCGACGCCATTTTTGTTGTTTTGTTTAGCAGCACCTCAGGTGGTACAAAATAGAACTAGTTGTATCAACTCGCCTAGGCATTATGTAAACGGTGATCGAATCATCAATTGCGTTTCACGGACTTTAGTACCTAGGCATTATAATACACTAGCTGCGACCCGCGGTTTCACGCGCTTAAGTGTCGATCCCGTGGGAATATCGGGATAAAAAAGTAGACTATATGTTAATCCAGGGTGTCAGCTACCTCTATACAAAATTTTATCAAAATTGGTCCAGTCGTTTGAGCGTGAAAAAGTAACAAACATATAAACACCCTCACACATACGCACACACACACTCACAAACTTTCGCCTTTATAATATTAGTGTGATTAGTGTGATAATGGCGACAATGTGCAAACGGAAGGTGTAATGACGAATTCTACAATCTGCCTGCGACATATCGACACGCTTGTAAGCACTTAACATTTTAACAACTTTCTTATTCGCAAATTACAGAAACCTTTGGGCAGCGCGATTAAATAATTAATCTCCTCAACAGGCAATACGACAAAGAGCGAAAAAGCAGCGAATAGCAAAGAAGACATCAACAGCGCTAAGTTCCGCTGTATCCAGCGGTACTGCGGCAGTAGTAATAGAGAATGTGGCGCAGACGCAACGGCTGGACGGGACTATGAACGACGCGCCGACCAATACCGCGTCAGGGAGCAATGAAGATGAGGATGACGAAAAGTAAGTAGACACAACAGTAGCTGCAGTTTTAATAAAAAACACAAGTGCGAGTCGGAATCGCACACACAGGGTTTCAAACCATAAGGCAAAAAACACGTTTCACGTATGGAGACCCTTGAATTTTCCTCTAGTTCATCTGTCTTACGGTTCGTGAGATAAAGCCCGCAGTAATAGGGTCAAGTTGGCACCCCTTGGGTAGGGAACTCTTTATTTCTGATTCGTTCGCGTAGGAAAACTCCAAGCATAGCAGTAGGGTAAAATTGGGGCTTCTGCATCACTCGCCTCGCTTCGCTCGGCTCATGATGTAGTCGCCCCAATTTTATACACGCAACGTCTATCCGATGTTATATTCATGTATATTTATCATGCACATCTTTATAAAAATCAGGTGTCTTCCTGGATTAAGGAGATCTAGGTCATGCCAATTTATTATTAGTTCCCTTCATTTTATTCAAAAGAATGATCTAGTGGCTCCTATGTTTCTAGGAAACTGAATGATTTCAATAATCAATTTATACAATTTTTACTTTTGTGGTTGGGTTGTAGTTGGTACCTATTGTGATAAAAGAAACAAAGTTTGTTGTCAACTAAGTAACATATTTTATTATTATTTATAAAAGCATGACAAGAATAAATAATCGATCGCAAAACATTTAAATATAGGGATTTATCTAGTGGCTCATAAGTTTACTACTATTCAGTTTATAGGACAGTTATTTATCATTTATATAATTCATTAAACAAGGAATTTCATCTTCTGGCAGCATCTGGTAGCATAGAATGTTTTCTGAATCAGATAACACTATATCACGTGTTATATTATACTTCTTTTTACGAGGATTTGATGACCTTACAGCCGATTTTTCAGGATGTACGTTGCCAACTTGAACAAATGTAAGGAGCTCATTGTGACCACTCTTGAGTGTGAGATATCGCATATTTTCAAAGGTGAATTTTAGTGAGTTTTGCTCTGTCTTGTTTGTATTGTCCTGAAGTTTTGATGAAATGGTGTTCATTACTTTCTGGTCAGTCATGTCTTGAGTAAATAGAATCTCGCCACTAGCATTCTTGAAAACAATTTTAGAAATACCCTCCAAATCAAAATTCGATGAAAGTAGCATAATGTGGATAATATTAATTTATTCTCTCTCTCTCATGATGAAGCAAGCGTTGATTAAGATCAAACCATCACACTACAATGCTGAGAGTTTAATGCTGTGATGGAAATATGCGTATTTAATTATATACTCCTTTCCTTTCACAGCGTTCAAATAAAAACATTCAGGATAATGTATAGCATGTTGCATCCAAGGATCATCATAAATCTCCCAATCTTCGATAACACCTCCACATGAGAAACATGCTACAGTATCATTTATACTATTTCCACAATAAAAGAATCCCGCGTCAGCCATTTCCCTCACTAATCTTTTCTTTTTATTAAACGTTCTCCAGTAATAATTATATGAAAATTCACGCATTTTAAAGGTGTTATACATGTCATAGCGAGGCTTGTATTCATTTTGAGACATGTTCTATTTACTTTCTAATTCAATTATACACGTATAATGATATCATCCAGCTTTTGTCAACAACTTATAAAGGCTTGACAGAGGGGGGGATAAAAACTAAGATGCATTTTACCTAACTACAGAAATAAAACAAGAACATATTTATTTTTTTAGAATTTTATTGTCAAAGCACCACTTATTTAAACACAATACATTTTTTAAAGCACATACAGAGTCATGATAAATACAGTTATATAAATCTTGAGAATATTTATATTCATCATATAAACTTATCAAACTAGAACAACCTTTATCTTCTAAATTGAATACATTACAATTACTATTTTCTAAAATATGCTTTAACCACAACACTTTTTCTGAACCTTTGACGTAGATACATTTATCTCTTAAAATATCTATAACCAAATCCTGATAATTATAATAGGGTACAAATCCTTCGCGCCACCGTATCTTTCTGTTACGTTCAATCCAATTAACTTGTTTTTTTTCTTGTTTCGTTAATTTTTCAAATGGAAATGGTGGCTTAATTAAAAACACTTGTAATGTTTTATCATACAATATAGCGATTTCTTTTATTATAAATTCATTTGTTTCTGTTTTGAAGCCTTGAATATCCACAATAGCAATCATGATAACCTGCGCACAATGTTGCTGAGAGGTTTGTATTCCACAACTCTATCGTTTATAATCAAACAATAAGCAGTCGTCTTGTCTGGTATTTCTGTAGAACATTCAATTTCCAACCTCACGTCCACTGGACCTGTTTTTAGGCTATCGTTTTGTCTTGAGCAGTCTAAGATAAAGAGAGGGGCTTTTTCTTTGAACTCTTTTAGGTTAAGCAACGGGTCTACTGGACAGTTGTAATACGACTGACGAAATTTTACAAACATTTCGTATAATATACTATATTTGTTCTCAGAAAACTTTAAACCTAAAGGTTCATACGGATAATATTGTGAATTCAAAAAGAGCGTCACGTTTGTTACTTCACAATGATCAAATACTGAACTGTCTTTAGTTTTATTATTTTTTCGATTAGTTTGTAAACAAAAAATTACATATCGGGGTTTTTCCAATTGTGAAGCAGTTTTAACTGACCAAGAATGCTTTGTGGTTTTAGGTAGTAACGGATACTCATATAAATCCCAATTTCTGAACGCCATCTGAATAGGTTTATCTCTTTCTAAATGTTTTAAAAGTGTCAGTCGCTCTCGGTCTGATACTTTTATGCATGGCACCCTCCACTGAACTCGTTGTATATCTATTTGAAAATGAGCAATATCATCGGTAAGGATAAGGCTATTTAAGTTTGTGTTACTTCTGTTTAATATAAGTTCATGTTTGCAATTTAACACTATTTTATTGTAATCCTCTGCAAACCCTAAAACCCTATTTAATGGTATCACAGCACTAAAATATCCATCACTTTGAAATCCTCCTAAACCCCAACCCCATAGAGCAGCAACTTTATTTTCTGCTTCATTTAATGAGATGTATGATTTTATTGTTGACGTTATTCCAGAATTTTTTATGCGATCTATTTCAATACCATTAATTTCGTATCTGATGTCTTGAAACAAAGACATAACAGGGTTATTAGTGAACGTAACAGTTTTTTTGATTGGATTCCCATCTTTACCGAAGAGCTTCGCTTGTCCTTCGATATAAATTGAACTGGCTGATGGTAACACGTATATGTCTTGCTGGTGGATGGGAATTCTGATTTCATCGTTTTCTCTAAAGCTGCTATTGTAGGGATTGTATGAATGGACTTCATAACTTTCGATCGAAGTGTCGAAGTGCGGTGATTCAGTAATCTGTAGTATATTCATACTTTAAAGCCTAGGGCTTTAAGAAAATCTTTATTTGCTTTAACCAATTTCTTAACTTTTTTCTTACGTCTTTGCACCTTAGCAGTCGCTGAAGAACTAAGACGTTTTTCAGTTGCTTGAGTGTTTTTATAATATATTATCATTTTGGTGTTCTTAAATGAAGACGTAACTGAACTTGTTCCTCTCCAAAGTTAATACAGTGACCAAATTGATCTACAATCTTAACAGATACCGATGAAATTATATTTTTGTTTACTGGAAAGTAAATAACATTTTGGGGTATTTCCACACACTGATGACCTGGAGCAGTATCTGACACAAATTCATGAATAAAATGAGTTGGTAATCCGTTGCAGTATGAACCGTGAACAAGATCACATTCGATTCTGATTACAGACAGACCTTTGCTGATAATGGGAATATTTGGTCTTGATTTTAATACTGAAAAGTATATCAAACCGCACTCGTATTGATCTGATAAATGCAGTGGCGGTTGAAAGTATGAAACCAATTCCGATTTATTTCCAGAGATGGTAATCGTAGTAGACATGCTTCTATACTGGCTTCATTCAGAAGATCCTCTTTATTTTATTCCTTTACTACACCAAAAATTATTCAAAAAGTTTAAACAAAGATGTCCACAATTAAAAGGGTGATCACGCTGAATATTATCATAATTATAGTGAATTTTGGATCCCAAGTATTTTATAAATTCCTTCGGAGGCTTGAGATTTCCGTAACTATCAAAATACTCAATATAATCATTGTATTTTGCATAGGCTACCCAATGAGAACCAGGATTTTTAGAGCTATCTAAATTTATAACTCCACATTCTTTTTTAAACGGGTATTTAGGCAGCTCATCTCTCATAAAGACACCTCTAAAATACGGAATATTATTTCCATACTTCAAAATGTCTAAATTACTCAGAGCTCGTTTGGGTAGCCGATATCTTAGTTTTTTTCTTTCGATACAAAAATTCCGAGCCCAGCTTTATGTGGTTTAAGGTGTAGTCCTTTTCCGATGCAAAGAGCTTCCATCTTTTCATTGTGTCTCTTCGATTCAGTCAATAACTTTTTAGCCATCTTGAATTCATTTATGGTTTTAGCAATACCAGCTGCACCGCCTGCTAATGCCCCTGCAGCCGATAATCCCGCAAAAATCGGAATCAAAGGCAATACTCCACCAGTTTTTGGTATAGGAATAACACGAGGAAGTTTTATAGACGAATTATCAGCTAATTCTCTGACAGCGGCCATAGCTAATTCTATTGCCACTTTCTTGCATTTCGGTTTTAATTTTTTCATACGTCTCTTCGTTTTGTTAATAACATTTTTGAAATTATTTTTCAACCCTTTTCCAGGTTTAATTTTAGGAGAACAGTTTTTGCTATCTTTTTTTAAGCCAAAACCAGTTTTAATTTTGGTTGACATAGCGCTGCTTACTAAGTGCGCTGCTAGTTTTTCTCCTGCACTCGCATCTGAGGCAAGTGCTCGCTCTTTAGCCATATTTAACAAAATTAAATCTGCCTTGTAGCGATCCTTTAAGTTTGAAGACTTGTGATAGGCAATGTCGTGTTGTTTGCAATATTCGTCTAATTTATTAACACCTTTATCCCCACGGTTAAGCCTTTTAATTAATTTAGTGCCAGGACCGCAATAATTGTATCCTGGTAAATGTAATTCAATTGGTAAATTATTTATAAGCCAATTGAGAAGACTGCTCTCTCCAATACCCATCATTAAACTGATGCATCATGAGTTGAACACTTAATAAATATTCGATTTATCAATCCAACTGTTTTCAGATGAAGACAAACCTAACCATTTTACTAAAACCCTATTTCCTTTACTTTTAAGAACTTTTTCGACAAGATATAAATTGGAATGTTTTGTCTTTTGCAGCTCTTGCACATAAAATGCACCTAAAATGGGTTGGCCTCTGATTGCATCTTCAATTAAGTAGGTAATAGGAGTAGTATTTTGTATTTTTCGAATTTTAAAAAGTTCTGTCGACCAGTTGGGAGTATACCCCTTTTCAAATGTTCCTTTGTATTTACTGATACGTACATAATCACCCACTTCAAACTTGCTTTTTATATTATCGGTTTTTACCAACCTGAAATATCTCCTTAATATGCGTGTTTTATTAGTATTATCCACGTTTGCCGGTATTTCATCAATTGTCCGATGATAGGTGTGATTGTATTTATAGATAACATTATTAAGGGTATTATCTATCCAATTATAGTTACCTTTTAAACTAAATTCCTTGTACAGTTTCGATTTCAATGTTCTAATAAATCGCTCAACTATTGATGCCTTTTTCGTTGAGAAGGTTGAATAATGGTTGATATAATAAGATTTTATAAGGTTCTGAAATGTGTTATTATAAAATTCTGTTCCATTATCCGTTTGCAGATTTTTGGGAACACGTCCATTATCCAACAAAATCTTGAAAGAATTGCATACAACATCTTTGGTTTTACTTTTCAAAGGATAGGCCCAGGCGTATTTCGAAAATGTATCAATAACAGCAAGAATATATTTATAGTTTTTATTTTCTTTGGAAATTGATTGCATATCAATTAAGTCTGCTTGCCAAAGGTCATCTATATCTTTCATAATAACATGTCTTCGTGGAAAGTTTACCCTCGCATTTTTATGAATTTCGTTTACCACATCGGCTTTACTCATGTTCAAAACTCAGTATATAAACATTTGTAGTGAATCCAGCAATGATACTGAATGAAAAACATGTTATTGCTACTATTTATTCTTTAATTATGTCAGCTTCTTTTAATTCTTCAATTATCGATAGTATTTCATTATCATGGTTTGTATTGCCAGCATCTTTTGAAGCAACTAATAGTTTCAATCTCTCAACTAATTCGTTAGGGTCATCCCAATATACTAGCTCAGTATTTTTTTTATATTTCTTTAACATTGGCAAGTATCCTCCGAGTTTAGTGTGAATATTATCGTTCGACGTTTCGGAAAATAATGGTCTGATTATTTCACGATATTTTATTCCTTTATCACCTTTTATTTGACCTTTCGGATTGAAGTCTCTCTTATGAACATTTGTATAATACAATATATCCTTGTAGACAAGTTTGTCTTTGTTGGATATTAGTTTTAAATCAGGTCTTTTTCGAAGTAAAAGTTCTTTCAGGCCAGGAGTTAAATTGTAGGATTTATCACCGATTTTAATCAAAATTACATTTTCATTATTCAAGCCATCAATTTTAGAAAATGATACTACTGAATTTCCCATCAATAAAGTTTTGTTTTCACGTCTTATTCCAAACGGTATATTTACACCATCATAAATATCGTAGATATCCTGTCCCTCTAATGAGATTTCTAAATCATCTGGTAATACCATTTCAGGAGACTCTTTAACCAATTGTGTAGAATTAAGTTTTGGTTCGTAACAGTCCACAAACTTTGTAGATGAGCTAGTATTGATTTCATCCAATTCAATACCTTCAGAATTACTAAGTGTTGTATTTTCTAAATGTTTTATTTTTTCCTTTGTTATATTTGAGTCAACTAGAGTTTTAAGGGGGTCTGTGACAGATTTTAGCATTTTATCGAGTGACAAGTTCATTGAGTGTTCCTGGTCCTTCATCTGTTTTATTTTATTCTTTATGGAGTCTACTGACTTCATTAATTCTGTTTTAATATTTTTCTCCATGTTATATTATAACAACTGTGTACAGCTAACGTACAAATTATACTGAATTTGATTTTGCATGTTAATTACTTATATGTTCATATAAACAGTCACTCAAATTTAAAAAACATATCAAAATTCTGTCTGTACCTTCCATTATTTAATGAAGATTCTTTATTAATAATTAGAAAATTATAAGGCTTACTCCAAACAGTTTGACAAATATTTTTGAACTCTTTCCATTGTAAATCAGAACTAACATGCTCTTCATAAATATGTTTTAAATTCACATCATCTTGTTTGAATATAATAAGAAAATTCACATTATCACGTAACAATTGCTTTGGAATTTTAGAATAGGTTTGAGATAAATAGAAACAATCTATTTGTTTATGCCTACCCATACAAAAATAATTGCGGATATTTACTTGATTTTCACACGCAACATCATCAAAAATAAATACAGAATTTATTAAAGCTTCACTCGGAGAAACGACATCTTTATCATCATTGAACTCGTAATAGTTAATCTGTGGCACTCTTTTTAATACTTGAGTCAAGAAACGATATTTTGGTTGAAAAGAAGTTTTAGAGTAAAGATAAAGATTTTTAAACTTGAGCCCATTTTCATGAAGCAGTAAACTAATCATAACATTCGTTTTGCCGCAGTTTGATGGGCCACATATTATACAACGAATGGTATTTGGCAATAAAGCGCTATGTCTGATGTGGTGAACAGAGTCACATAATTTTATATTATTGACGTTGAGAGATATGGGTTGCTTGATCAACTTCATCTTGTCGATTAATTCAAATGTTAACCTTACATACACATATATACACTTTATTATTTAAACATAGTCATAGTGCAGATTGGACTTGCATTCAAATTGAGATAGCTTTTAACGTGATTACACAACATGTATGAGCGTAAACGAGGCAAAAGGAGTATGTAAGGATCGTGGCGTTGACAAGTGGCGTTCTGTTTCTGCCTACCTCCATGGGAAGAAGGAATGAGTTTACGAATGTATGCATGTACACAACAGGTTTGGACTTGTATAATATACTCACTTTTAAAAATTCATCTAAGCACATATTTATGATTAAGGGTCAGTTCACATCGAGACGTAACGTGATATTACGTCCAGATTCTTAAAGAAGTCTGTAGCTTCACTGAGATGTTTATCTATTCTTGTACATAAATTCAGTATCGCTATCTTAAAGTGCATACAGAGTCGGGTTGAATACTTGTATTGCGTTTCGGTGTAAACTGACCTTTATACTAAATAGTAATATGAGTCTATTCGTATTACATGCCTAAAAAGATCAACAGTTTAGACACCTCAAAGTAAAAAGTAGTTCATTTAATTGAGGGCAACTATCGAAAACCCAGTCACTTTTGTTGTGGTTTAAAAAATATTTGTATTTAAAATATTAACCGGTCAAATACCTGACGTCATTTGACGCAACATCAAAAAAACTCCTGTCAAATTCCAGATGTCACTCGCTGTGCGCGTGATTTATTACCCTGCTCACAAAAAATGGTCTACTGATGCTTATATGGGCTCAAGCCACTTAATGTAAACTGTTTTGGGTTTTTGAATAAACAGACCATAATATAAAATGCAAACAATACTCGTATTACGAGTATTGTATTTATAAACAAATGACGTCATCAGAAAATAGGTTGAAAGTGTGTTTGTTCCCGTGTTATGTCGATTTCTGATAAAACTACTATATGAATTTACACGAAACTTTGCAAGTTACATTATGAATAGACAAGTAATCTAACAACAGCGTTTTTTTGAAAGTCCTACCTTACATTTTAATAATATTGAAACTCAAATTTCAGTGCGCCGAGCCGTTCAATTCCATAGTACAACGCAATGACTGTAATCGCCCAATCCAAGTCATATTGAGTTGTTTCTAATTAAAAAAGTGTTACTAGGATACTACACAAACCTTTATTAACTGATAACTACCTATATCTTATAAAAATATACCACTATAATTATAAAATCATAAGATTTTCTTGAAGTACTTACGTAAAATTTTGTTTGACCAAAAGAAAAAGATTATTGATTGATTGTGATGTTATTTCGTGCAAATATTATCTACAATATTATCTACAAGGACGTGTAATATGTTATAAACGAATATTCATCCACTTAACGTCGATTTTACACAAAAACTATTAAAATAAACAACATAGCATCATAACAAAACAGCACACACTGCAGCTGCCATTAAGAATCGTAAAGTCTATTTTTAACTTTTTTTTTCCAATATTGCCAACCCATATTTTTCGTTTTGAATCATTTAGTCGATTAGTTTATCTACCGGACCATAGACTCAAACTGTTGCACAGGATATTAGACCTTAATTTACAGTAATAATAGAGGTTGAAGCCGCGTGAATCGGGTGTCACCGATCGGTGACCGTGGGGCCTGACGGGTGCGCGCCGGTCGTCACCGATCGGTGACCGCGTAAATCTAGCGGTTAAAGGTAAGTTTTTTGTATAAAATCAATTAAAAAAAAAAAAAAAAAAAAAAAAAAAAAAAAAAAAAAAAAAAAAAAAAAAAATGTGTTGTATTTTATATTGACTTTATAAATAAATACGTTTTATTTTTCAGAATTATGACTCAATCACCATCGTACACTCCCAGCATTCTGATCAATGATGATGAAGATCAAGATCCATCCATAATACGCGAGGTATGTAGTACTTATGTATTATGTTACTGGTAATGTATTTATTTATATCTGATTTGTTTTCGTTTTCATCATGTTATTATTTGTTCATTTTTACAGTGGAACTCTGCGGATCTCAATGATGAAAATCAGGCCGTCAGGCCTTTCTTTTACTCTCAGGGCAATTATAACTCGTATATTGAGAGCTTAGAAAATCAACGGCGTAGAAATGAAGAACTGTTGAATAATCCAACGAATCCTCAAGAACAGACGCAAACTAAGAAAAAAGTGTTAAGAAAGAGAAAGCGTTCATCAAGATTTTCGCCATCAACATCATACATTGCTCGCCGAGGTAAACCAAGTGATATTAGAGGACGCTATTTGATTAAACTGAATATTTATGAACTTAAGATTGTGACAGTGAAAATTATTCTAGTGATAGCGATAATGCTTGTACAAGTCTACAGTATGTGGTACGCGAAACTTTTGATGATGTGATGGATACTGCAGAGGTTCTAATTAAAAAAATCGGTGAAAAGTTAGAGTGATAATATGTATTAATAATAGTTATTCTTATTATACAGCGTGTTACGGAAAGGGTATATCCATACAAACGGGTTGAAGAGTGTATCTGGTCCAGAATCTCTGTACAAAATTTCAGCTCAAAAGCAGTAACTTTAAAAATGCTTAATATGTTTTTTTATTTCGTTAGTTTATTAAATTGTAATCATAACAAACGTGTCACCGCACTACAAGGGGCTTTTTGGTGTGTAGTTTAATGACACCGATCAGCTTACCTGGTCTAGTGATGTGTAGAATTCAATTGGAAGCATAATTGATTTTTAGTTAAATGTTCTTAACTTTATAATTATGTAGGTATAGGTACAAAAACATATTGCCATGTAGTTCATTATCACCAAAAGAATCCGTGCCTTTGATATGTACATACCCTTTCCGTAACACGCTGTATGTTATAATCATTTTATATTTTAAAAGTTAATAAGACCATGTATACCTACTCATTACGTTTAAAAGATAATATATCTTAATAAATTTCTTATCATCTTAATATTTGTGTTTTATTCCTGTTATAAAGGGTTATAATCAGTCTGTTAAATAAATACACATCAATTTGTTTACATAATTTATTTAAACATTAGAAATTTTATTACACACATCGACATAGTACATACAGCTTAACTTCAAATACATTTTCAAGTAACTTTATTATGATTATGAATTATACACATTTTAACTTAATTAATTACATATTGGGAATTTTCTTTTACATACTAAAATGCATTTACACAGTTTACAGGTATTGATTGTAGATTTACATAGTTAATTATGTATTAAAAAACAGTTTTATAATGTCCCCAAGGTAAAGTTTTATAATCATCTTCTAATATTTGTCTTTTATCATCATCTCTGCTAAGTACAAGTTTATTAATTTTTTGAGTAAATATATTATGATTTTTTGACCTAATTATACACATATTTTCTCTTAAATGTTCATTGTATCGTAAAGCTCTTTTATAATTTTTAATATTAAGTTTATTTGTAACGGTTTTTTTAATACCTTTTGCTTTTCTTATTGATGTGGTTACAGAATCTATACAATACAATTTTGCTCTTAAGCCCACAAACTCGGATATGATATCACCACCCATCTCATCCTTGAAAAATCCTGGTATTTTACTATTTACTTTTGGCATATCATAATTCTCATTTTCAAAGTTACTGGTGTCAAAGTACCTAATATACTTTTTCATGTCTTTATAAAAGTCTTCAGTGTATATTAAATACAAAAGACTATCTGTATCAGTATAACAAAGTTTGATAGACTCTTTATAAATACGTTTCATTACAGAATAGTGAAAATGATGTAAATGACTCTTAGCCAATTCCAAAATTGAAAATCCAATATAAATCGGACGATCCAGAATTATTTGTGTCTGTTGCATCTGGATTGCAGCCAATGACTCAGATAGCATCGACATATTTTTGAAATTCGGAGCACTTATATATTTTTCTGCTCCACAAAATTTATTAGTCTTATTTGATGTATCTTTCCATACATTAACCAATTTCACATCAACTTGTTTTCTTTTGTTTTCTATTGTTTTTCCGAAAATAGAATTATTTTGTTTTTTAAAAAAATCTCTTTCAAAATCTGAACTTGCTTCTTGACGAAGTGTTGTATTCAATAAGATGTATGGTGCTAAAAATGCATTTTGACTAAAAGTTAATATCCTATGAATCTTGAGTAAAATAAGACCATTTTTTAAACACTCTTTCAAATGAATGTAATGAATCACATATTTAAATTTGTCATTCAAGTTGGCAATTAGTTTATAATTTTTACTTCCCGGAGGTACAAATTTTTCAGCTGCAAATGGCAAATCAGAATGGTCATCATGAATTTCGTATGGATAGTGTAAATCTACTTCGAGAATATATCCACTATCACTATCATCGGAAACATTTATAATATCAAATGTATTTATTTCTTTTTCGCTCAAAAATTTAAAATTTCCCGCTGGTAATTTTTGCATCATTGCATAACCATATAAATTAACACAATCCAGATAAACTAGATAACTATTAGGTTTCTGACTATCATAATGTGGAAGATATTTATTATTTGCTTTAGCATATCTTAAAGAACATTGGGCAAGACCTCCTCGTATACCCTTTTCCAACATTTGATACATTTCAATATCCGAAATCAAGTCTAAATTAATATTAGTGTATAACAACATAGCGTCCCAACTTAATGATGGTGAAGAAACGTAATAACATGGATCAAGGTTGTAATATTTTAAACTCATAGCTCTAAATTTTTCAAATACATCACATAAAAGAAGGACGTCACATTTTAGATACAGATCTGTATACTCTCCTAAATTGGAAATATGAAATGCGTCCCAAACTTTTAATGCATGATTGTAGTTTTCATCGGAAACAGTTTCAGATGTCAGATTATTATAAAATTTGATTTGATCTGGCAATTTATTTTCTTTGTAACGATCCCATGAATCAATATAGTCGTAACAATAAATACCTTTTCTCCGAATTAAATTAAATAAGTGTTCATCTTCGAAAAACTGCCGCAGACTTTGAAAATCCTCAGGTTTCATTGATTTCACTAAATTATCAAGACTTGAACTCAAAAAATTAAAAGAGTCGATAAATTTTAATTGAGCCACATTTTTATCATTAATTGGTATAAATTTAGTAAAAGATATATATTTTTCCTTATTTTTAGGTATTAAATTTATGCGCCCGCAAATAGCAGAAAGTTCTTTTATAAACAAATGGCAATCATAACCTGAAAGGTTGTGAAATATTATAGGTATAAATGAACATTTTTTAGCATTTAAATTACATTTATCATGCGCTGGTCCTCTGTATTTTCCTGTGAAATGATCATGATCTGCGACAACTATGTCTGTATCACAGAATTTTTTCTTACATAAATAACATTTTTTTGCATTGTTAAAAGAATTACGTTCATCTTCACTGATTATCATGGGCTTTGAATCTGAAATTATTTCATACAATCTTTTCACATTTTTGGTAATTGATTTAGTAAACTTCTTTGAACAATCTGGCCCCCTGTATGATACGAACTTATTAAGTTCTGGTCGAGAATGGCAAAAAATATAATATGCAAAGCAACTTGCCTCGTGAATTTGTATGTTTTCAACATATTTTGTTTTATTTTTGTCTGAATATTCGTGTAATAAGCTCTCAAAATCACCGTAAATAACTATGGGAATTCTTTGAGTTCTTTCAAAATTTGAAAAATATTGTGTCGTGTTATCTTCAGGGAGTATAGTTTTCACTCTTGCACAGTTATGATTTAAAAGTTTTTCTGATGTATTAAAATATGTGAAACACTCGTCACATAAATGTATCTTGGACTTATGCTTAGTTAATTGTTTATGTACAAGTCTGTCGAACTTTTTTATTAAACAGTAATGGTTTTTACCTTTTTTATTATTAATACAAAGTAAGTTGACGTGCATTATTTTTCTTTTTAAAGTTTTATACAATGGTCCAGTCACTTGATTTTTCGAATCTAAACCATAAATGTTTATACTCAAATTCGGATTTAGATTTTCAAATAATTTGATATCTGTAAAACTTGGAGGAAATGACATATTAGTTGTTTTCAAAACTTTTGAATAATGAGGGTATGATGTCACTCTATTTGGATTATTCATAGACGGATACAAATGAGCTACAACACTCCAAAGAAAACAATGTTCATCATTATTAACTAAATTTAGACAAGATTTTGTTTTGCGAATATTTTGAGGTAATGGAATGTAAGAACCAGCTCTTAAAGGGTTGTATTTTAAAATATTTATTTCTAAATGACTTATTCTCTCGATTGTCCAACCTGATTCACAAAGTTCAAACTCTGAACATTTGTAAATCATTTTTTCAGCACATGCTTTAAAAATGGATAGTAAATCGGTATTTTGCGATATTATTTCATATTTAGTGTTAAAAGATTTCAGAGATGATTCATTATTTTTAGGTAAAACATATGAAACAAACAGTTCAAAATTGACTTTTAATGATGTATGTACTTTCAGTTTCTCTTTAATAAGATAAGAACATATATGCGAAATATCATTTAAAAATAATTCAGGTGAAATATTAAATTTTTGAGAATCTATTTTGTAACTAACTATTTTGTTTTTAAAGGCACAAGCAATCATATGAACATTGTCAAATTCAGTTTGTAGCAAACAGTTAGATTTATGAATGTTGGATTTCTTGTGAGAAGAATGTTTTTTAACGTATTCATTACAGGGTTGGCAGAAATACATATTTTAGTCTTCAAAAATATTCAATTTATTCTGTGTTTATTTATACTAAACAAAGTTATTTATTTTTCTTGTTTCTTGGTTTTGATTTTAGTATTATTCTATACAAAGTTATTTTTTTTTTGTTATAGGTTCTGATTTTAGTTTTATTCTATACGTTGATTTTTTCTTGTTTATAGGTTCTGATTTTAGTTTTACACAGTGTATTTTTCTTGTTTCTGGGTTCCAATTTTAGTTATATTCCATACAAATTTATTTGTTCTTGTTTTAGGTTCTGATTTTAGTTTTATTCTACGCAAAGTTTATTTTTTTCTTGTTTCTAGGTTCTTATTTTACTTTTCTGTTATACAAACTTTAATTTTCTTGTTTGTAGGTTCTGATTTTAGTTTTATTCTATACAAAGTTTAATTTTTCTTTTGTTTTTTAGGTTCCGATTTTAGTTTTATTCTATATAAATTTATTTTCTCTTGTTATAGGTTCTCATTTTAGTTTATTCTTTATAAAGTTTAATTTTTCTTATTTTTAGGTTCTGGTTTTTGTTTTATTTAGTTTTTATCTACAGAGTAGATCCTGTAAGAAACAATGCATTTAATTATGTAAAAACATGAAATAACTATTCAAATTAAACATACCTACATACATGCATAAACTGATAAACCCAAAAATTATGTGGATATCGATAAACTAAGTGAGCAAGTACATGTTGATTAATCCTTGGATGGATACAAAATAGGTTTAACGTGACGAAAATTTTCTTTTATCGTAGAAACAAGCTGAGTAACTGCTTTCCAAGTTGGCGTTTTGTCATTTACTGCAGTTTTAAAAGTGATCAGGGAATGTTGCCATCGGTTGTTGGTAATTGCTTCCAGTTCACGGCTGTTCGAGATGCGAACTTCAATGTAATACTCGCCTCTCTTTGTGGGATCGCTTTGATAGGTTTTGCCAGAAGCTACACGTCGTGAAAGATAATTTTTTAATGTTGCTGCATGGACAGGTTCAGACTCATCATCCTGTCAACAACAAAAACAGACTTTGAATTATTATAAGATCAGTAGCTTAACATCGTTACAACATCATATTAATATACGATTTAACTATCTACACGTTATTATACTTATATATAACGTATTAAAATAACATAGCATGTCTTTATTGTTGGGATAACCAAAAACACTTTGTCCGGACTGCGAATCGAACACAGAACGAGATAGAAAATACAAGAAGCGGAACACACTTGCTACCATCGGGGTCATTTACGAGATAGATATGGGGCAGGCATCGAAATTAAAATTGTTTCTGCTCAGACTAATTTTCGTTAGAAACAAAACGTAAAATATTATGTAGATAAATGAACTCACCTCAGAATCGGGAAAGAGATTGATTTTACGCTTTTTGTTCACGTTTGCTGGTGTTGGATCAGTCTCTGATTCCGAGTCACTATCTAAATGATCCTGTCTTTTTTGTATCTTGCTTCGTTGCTTCTTGGGTTTCGACGGTTTGGTGGTCTTTTTCTTAGTTGATGTTGAAGGCGCTTCAGCGTCTGAATCGAAGGGATTTGAAGACCTGAAATACAGATAAATTAAAGTAAACTATTTATGAAACGAAAACAGCAGTTATCAAAAAAATACTAGCCCATCAGCACGCTGAGCAAACAACAACATTATTGCAACTGAGTTGCTTATGGGCGTAGGACCTAAGTATTACGTACATACTTGACCCCTTGGGAAGATATTCCACAGCCACAATGAAGGAATGATGCCACAACCAATGTGTTATAAAAACATCTCGATGGCTCTATTTATACCCTAATATTATAAGGGAACGATCATTGTAACGTATTAAAGTTTTCGCTGACGTTTCAATTTAAAAATAATTAATTTTTATGTTTAATATTGAACACTATACTCATTGATCATTAGAACTATTATTGTTTCTTTGTATATTACAAATTAGGTACTCAAGTGTGAACATCTCCTTTACTAAACTTATTTGGATGCAATACCACACCGACGCCGCAATGTCGCTGCAATTTGAGACGAAATTTTTATAAGGTAATCGTATGTACTCTCTAATAAATCTATAATTAATTATTATATTTAATATTGAACACTATACTCATTGATCATAAGAATTATTATTGATTGTTTATATATTATAAATTAGGTACTCAAGTGTCATCTCCTTTACTAATCTTATTTGGATGCAATACTACATCGGCGCCGCACTGTCGCTGTAATTTGAGACGAAATTTGTATAAGGTAATCGTATGTACTCTCTAGTCAATCTTAATATAAGACGTAGTTTAACTTAAAATAGAATTTAATAAAGACTTACTTAAAAACATACTTACACTACTATCATTCGTTAAGGGTAGCGCATCCTAAGGCCAAGGGTCCCCACTGCCAACGGGTCCACCATATGTTTGTCATCGAGCTGTATATTTTCAACGGCAATAGACTGTCACTTAAAATTTAATATAATACTTAAAATATTATGTATAACCAATATTATAAGAAATTACAAAATGTTAAAATCTAAGATAGGACCTAGGTCTAGAGACCTAGTCCTCATACAAAAAGCCTCGAAAGAAAAAATATTTTTCCCGTGTTATTTCTATACTACGGGTAATAACTAAATACAAGCATGAAACTTGGTATGTAGTTCCTTTTATAAATGTTTTTAATAAATGCTAGGAAAGTATGAAGATAGAAAATAACTTATAAGTTCCTACTACTAAAGATTCGTCACCCGTTGGTATTGCGAAACATTTGTGCTGAAGCTTACATTTTTACGGTTTATAAGTGCACATACTTCAATCAGCATTCATCAGTGCTAAAAGTGCACTGTATCGGTTAGACGTTGAGTACTCCTCATCGGATAGACGTTGCGTGTATAAAATTGGGGCTTCTACATCATGAGCCGAGCGAAGCGAGGCGAGTGATGCAGAAGCCCCAATTTTACCCTACTCATAGCCCTCTCCATTGCCCTTTGGCCAGCTGAGCAAGAAAAGAATATTCCAAAGAAAGACTATTTTGCTTCTTTGATCAAAACGCAACGTGCCAAAAAACTGTAAACATTAGTATACACTCTCAAATGACTTCCGAAACTTTATACATATATGACTTTGAATCCCAAACATTTCCCCTGCCAAGAGCTTGAACGTCAATTCCTTGAATACTTCTTCTAACAAAAACTTGAGGAAGTAAACATGACTATAAACATTTCACACTCATAACTTTTCAACTTCCTGAATACTTAGGGAGTTTGTACTGAAACTCCCTCCACGTGTGGCGATATTAAAATCTAGTTACGTCTGGCGCAATCCGGGCCATATACTGCAAAACTTTACAAGGTTACAATTCTATAAAACTGTTTAATTGTAGAAAATATTGCGTAGCACAGAAATTACAAATATGTAAATTGTAGATTTGTCACTAAAATTTACATACTTGAAAGAGTTTACTGTTAAAATTGTTTCTTCATCAACAACTAAAGTAATCAGTCAAACTGACTTTTATTGTTACCTTTTACTTGACCTTTACTGATACTATGACACGTGTGTTTCTTCATTCAAGTAACAGCTAAAATAGTGAAGAAACAAATTTAACCGTTACTTTGACTTTTGTGACGTTACTTTGGCTGTTACTATTGATGAAGAAACTGGCCGAGAGTCTTGTGGTACAGACACTTGTCAGAATTGCAGTAAATTGTAACTTATAATTGTAAAGTATTGTGGTACATGGCCCTGGGCACTTTTTGTTGGCTCATAAATACAGCCAAGCCTTTATTCGTATTACCTCGTTGAAGCGTCATTTTATAATCCTACTCTAATCCTAACTAATAATATAAATGCGAAATTAAGTTTGTTTGTTACCTTCTCACGCCTAAACCACTGAACCAATCATCCTGAAATTTTGCATATACGTTGTCAGGTGTACAGAAACGAACATAGGGTACCTATACCTTTCATCCAGAAAAAAAATGCTGTTCCCGAGGAAAATAAAAATACACGTGGCGCCATCTAAATTATCATAATAACGTTATACAGGGTGAAATTGAATTCATGGGCATCCTTTTAAGGGGTCATTGTAATCATCATTATGAACCACTTTTACTATGGGACCAAACCTGAAATCGCGAAAAAAAATCAGCTCTTCCCTACATTTTGACGAGTTATGTGAACATAAATGCAAGGAACCGCTGATTTTTTTTTTCGCGATTTTAGGTTTAGTCCCATAGTAAAAGTTGTTCATAATGATGATTACAATGCCCCTTAAAAGGATGACCATGAATTTAATTTCACCCTGTATAATAGATGGGGATATTTATAAGAAAACGGGCGAGAGCGTTTCTATGGAGAAACGACCCGCATTTCCTCTTAAGGTTCTGTGTACGGTGAAGTTTGTCATGGTGAACTGCACCTTGCTAGCCAATATTTTAACCACGGTTTATCTAATCTTATCTATCCCTCTTATCTCTCTTCATGTAGATAATAGTTCCTGCCGAAAAGAGAGAAGGAGACTGAAACTTTATGATATAGTTCTTACAGCTTCGGGAAGACAGAGATGGGCGCGTATGCCGAGGAGCTGGTCAACTCCAGGTCTGCCAGGTTCATGCTGGCTGCTGTGGTGGAAGAAACTGGGCTGTAAGTATTCTTGAATACCTATTATGACGTAGTACAGTTTGAACTTGAGCTCGCACAGCATAGTAGGGAGGAGGTATTGAGTCTACGGTGAAATTGAATTCATGGGCATCCTTTTAAGGGGTCACATTATACATTATAAACACATTTTACTATGGGACTAAACCTAAAATCACAAAAAAAAAATCAGCTGTTCCTTACATTTATGTTCACATAACTCGTCAAAATGTAGGGAAGAGCTGATTTTTTTCGCGATTTCAGGTTTAGTCCCATAGTAAAAGTTGTTCATAATGATGATTACAATGACCCCTTAAAAGGATGCTCAGGAATTCAATTTCACCCTGTAGAGTCTATAGTAGGGATAGACCTTACGAGTAGGAAATCTTCATGACCTTAGTCGGTGTCGTTGGTTCCGCATTTACGTTTCTTGACATCGACTCCCGAAAATAAAGTTATTTTTTTCCTTTGTGGTGTTTTTGGAAGGCACCTGTTTTTTTTTTGTAAATAAGTTTTTATTTTTCAGTTTTTAGTTGTACAGTCTGTTATAGCAATTAGCTGACCCCCCTAAAAATTACTCGATTTTGCACCCTCCTCTCATAACATTAAAGGTTATTCAATATGTATGAGTTAATCGGACTAACACTACTCGATGAACAGAAACAATAAATAATTTTGATACGCAAATTTGAGCTTTAAGATGTTGGTGTTAGGTCATTTACTATGTATGGGTATTTGTTACGCAATTTTCATTTTTAATCAGCAAGACTTAAAGGTTAGGTTAATGTTGTGATAATTTGTGTCATTGCTACTAATACCTTATTTCATCTATCTTACTCAAGTTAATCTGGTGTCGTGGTTCATGCGTAAGGCTGAGACGTGCAAGACGCGAGTTCAAATCTAGTCTCATGTTTAATTTTGTTTTCAATATATAAATTGTTCGTAAGTATTTCTTGCATTATTGTAAAGAACAAGCATATCAATTAAGTTGATAAACGATAAACGTTTCACCTTTTTCAATAAGTGGGTAGTTCGACGTTAATATGCGTATTCAACAAAAACTGCTATTGAAATGATTTTAGGAATATGGGGTAGAAGAATAAATTGAACAAGACATTCTATGCACAAATAGCAGTGAATACGCACGAACATTTTTATATTGCCTTACTAAGTTGCGAAAATCCACGCCTTTTTATTAATTATTATTATCGGTTTTGATAGTTTAATCGTCATGTCTCAGTTGAGTGATTATTTAAAATACAAAATATTGTATTTGCATAAGGAGAATGTTGGTATTAAAGCGATTGCTAGGAAACTTAATATAGCGGTAAGTGTATTCTTTTTTATACTTCCTTAATTCGTTAGTTGGCTTAAAAACGTGAGTATAGAATAATAGAAAATTAACTGTTTCATTATGAGATCATTTATAGGTCTAATGTGGTTTATCTAAAGGTATTTTTGCAAACTTATTCGAAAAATTATGATTACCGGGTTATTCAAATTATGCTTATTGTGTTGTTTCAGAGAAATACAGTCAGACTGTGGCTAAGACGTTTTGAAGAGACAGGGAATATTCAAAAGGATCGTCCTGAATCAAAACCTGCAATGTTACTCCTGTGTCAAAACATCATCAAGCAATTGTTAGAAGGCATACTGAACACCCATTTTTGCCTACTCAATGCAGTATAATGTTTCTGTTCAGACGGTCAGAAAACATTTGCATGTTGCTGGACTGAAACAATACAAGCCAGCACGTAAAATTTAACTGACTGCTGCACATCGCCAAGCAAGGGTCCGCTTTGCCCAAGAATATCTCAATTTTAATTGGGAAGATTATGTTGTCATATTTACCGACGAGAAGTCTTTGTCAAAACCTTATTTATAACTAAACATAACTACATACTTACAAAACAAATTGATATATAGTATACCTAGTAGGTAAAACATCAACGTATAATGCTATTTTATTTAGTTCAACGATATTTAATGTGGTGATGTTATTGTTATGAAATAGAAATACATACCTATATATTTCTAAATATTATAACATGTTGATTCACTACATTAAACTCTGTGAAGTATGTAACAACGTTATTAGTAACTGTTATATCATTCACGTTATTCTTATAATAATTTTTTTTAAAAATAAAATCGTTTTTACCATCATTATCGTTTTTTTATTTTCGTTCAGCTTTTTTTTTTTGTTGCTAAAGTTATAATTTATTATTTATAACTTAAAAAAAAATATTATAAAACAAAATGCGCAGCAGAAAACATGTTGGTTTCGAACTCGCAACCACGCTCTTGTCAGCTAACTGCAGCTACCACTAGACCACACGAACATGGTGATTGTCGTTGAAATTAGCAATAATATATTACAAGTTAGAACAATATTCAAGATCATACCTACCTTAACACTGCGTGTTAAATATCAAATTCGAATAACTGTTTTATTAATCGTAGACGTTGAACTGTTCTACTTCGATAAGCTTACTGCTAACAAGCAGAAGGTTCAAATTCGTTTAATTTTTAAGGGGTCAGCTAATTGCTATAACAGACTCAAACTCAAACTCAAACTCAAACTCAAAGCATTTATTTCAATTAAACCATTTACAGGCACTTTTGAATTGTCAAGAAGTCAGTCAGTCAGAAAAAGTGAAGCTAGTTGCCCATTCCAAAGCGTAGGTACCTATGGAGAAGAACGGGCAAGAAACTCCATGGACACTCTTTTAAATCAAAATAATGTAGTTACAAAGTCTTGTTTACATCATTCATGTTAAAAATTATACATGTGAGAACGATGCAGAACGTTAAAAGCGTCCATAATGAAAAGATGAGAAAAAACAACAATTCAAATAATAAATTAAAATAAGCCATGGCAGCAAAGAGATGACCAGTCCCTACTGACGGCGCCCGTTCACGAACATGACGCATGCATCAGCACCATTCAGCTCAACCATTTTGAAGGGAGCTAAATGATCCAACACATGCGCCACCATCAGCGAGACATTTGAGTGAGCATGACATACTCTCAGCCGCCAGAGCACATTCAAGTCAATGAAAGACGTACCCAGTAAATGGTAGCTTTATAGTGTGTACATAGTACTCACACATGTGTTATGCAATTATACAATACTAGGAGATTGAATTTATACAATGCAAAGATAGACTTACAATCTTCAGCAGCTCCAACAGTATTTTCAAGTGTTAATCAATTAGTTGTGGTTGTGGAGCAGGACCAGCATTGAGCCAGGCATTTTTATCCGCGATGTAATCCCCTAACTTATAATATGCCTGCCTGCATAGTGTGCGTTTAATACAAGACTTGAATTTTGTCTCATTCAGTTGAAGAATGTGGGGAGGTATTTTATTATAACATTTTAAACAGTACCCCATAAAAGATGAGTCTACTTTAGCTAGTCTGAAACCTGGTTGAACTAATAGGTCCCTATTTCTAGTACTATAATTATGTCTTTCACCTCTTTTACTAAAAAGATGTAAATTTTTCCTTACATACATGATGTTTTCATAGATATATTGACAAGGTACCGTCATGATGTTAATTTCCTTAAACCGTTCCCTTAGAGAATCGCGCCTGCGAAGATTATATATGGCTCTGATGGCTCTTTTCTGCAGAATAAAAATAGAATCGATGTCTGCAGCCCGCCCCCAAAGTAAAATACCGTAAGACATGATACTATGAAAGTAACTAAAATAGACCAGTCTCGCGGTATCTACATCAGTAAACTGACGGATTTTTCTGACAGCATAAGCAGCTGAACTTAGCCGTCCTGCAAGAGATGTTAAATGAGGACCCCATTGTAGCCTTGAGTCGAGCGTGATTCCTAGGAAAACAGTTGTATCGACGAATTCTAGTTTCTCTTGATTCAATATTATCTCGCAATCACTACCTTTGACATTTGGTAAAGAAAATCTTATGCACTTAGTTTTTTTTCCATTTAATACTAAATTATTAGCAGTGAACCAATTTTGGACCTGCAGTAGGGCGTTATTTACGTCGTCAAAATTTATAGCACGTCTATTTACCTTAAAAATTAAAGAAGTGTCATCAGCAAATAACACCATTTGTGGTTGGTTTTTTAATAAATGGAGTAGATCATTTATATACACTAAAAAGAGGAAAGGACCCAAAATCGAGCCTTGTGGCACACCCATTTTTACTGTTAAGCCATGTGAATTGACACCATTTATTTGAACTTGCTGTTGTCTATCATTTAAATAAGAACTAACTAAACTGAGCGCAAGTTTTCCAAGTCCGTAATGCTCAAGTTTCAAAAGCAAGGTTTCGTGATCGACGCAATCAAATGCCTTGGAGAGGTCACAAAAGATTCCTATGGCGTCTTGAGCCTCTTCCCACGCGTTAAAAATGTGTTTTAATAAGGTTACACCGGCGTCGGTCGTACAACGTCCTTTGGTAAAACCATACTGTTGATCGTGAAGGATTTTATTCGTGTTAAAATGATTGAGCATCTGATTAAGCATTATCTTTTCAAACACCTTGCTGAAAACCGGCAACACGGATACGGGTCTATAATTATTGGTGTCTTTACTATCCCCGGATTTGTAAAGTGGTATTACCTTACTATATTTCATTAGATCAGGGAAGACTCCTTGATCTACACAAGAATTAAATACTAAGGCTAAGTAAGGCGCAATAGTCTCAATTATGGAGGTACACACTTTAATAGACATTCCCCAAAGATCTTCGGTCAATTTGATTTTAATTTGCTTAAAAGCTTTTATTACTACTGCAGGGTTAATATGTTTAAATTGAAATTCAACCGGGCAGGCTTGAACGTTCGCTCTTAATAAATGAATTGATACGTCGGGTGAGGAATTTAAGGCTTCCGTCGTTTTTGATGGTATATTAGTAAAGAAATTTACAAATTCTTGAGCTACTTCTAAGTTAGAGCTTATGGCACCACGTGAAGTCTCCAACGTGTAATCAGTGTTTCGTTTTTTATTCCTACTAGTTTCGTTATTTATAATTTTCCAAACCGTTTTTATTCTATTTTCTGCCGATTCGATTTTGTTGCTAATGTACCGGGCTTTGGCTATTTTGCAAGTATTTCTAAAAATTTTGGAATATGTAGCAACATACTTGCTGAAAGTAACAGTATTAATGTAAGGCTTAAGGCCATACAGCTCGAACAGTCTTTCCCTACTTATCCTAATACCTCTAGTCGCCCAGTCACTAAATATAAAATTAGGGCAAATGGTTTTTGTTTTCTTTTCAAAAGTTTTATTGAATTGAGTCTGAACTACTGAAAAGAAATCCTCGTACAATTTATTTGCATCATCCATATCATGGCCCAGATCATTTAACTTATTATTTAGGGTACTATTGAATATTTTTAGTTTACCAGTCGTTATTGGTCTAAATTGTATTTGCACTTTTTGCAAAGGTGTTTTAAAGTTAAAAGTTACCGTTTGTCCACTATGATCAGACGGCAGATAATTTACGATGGCTTTATCTAAATAATCACAATCGCAAAAGACATTATCGATACAAGTTGCAGAAGTTGGAGTTACTCTAGTCGGTTCTGTAAAAACATTAGATAAATTGAAAGATTTGAAAAGGCTTAATAATCTACAGCTATTTGAATTATTTTCCAAAATATTAATATTAAAATCACCACAAATAATTGCGGCTTTGTTATTAGATGCCAGTTTCGCAAGGACGTCTTCCATTATTGACTCAAATACAGAAAAGTTCTGATAATTAGGGGGTCTGTAAACGCACACTACAACATGCTTATCTAGCTCAACACAAGACAGTTCGATGCAATGTTCAATTGATAAATCTACTATGTCATTTCGTTGCTTGGATTTTAAACAATTTTTTATCAAGATTAGGGAACCTCCACGCAGCAAAGATTTACGGTTAAAACAACTGCCCACACTATAATTCTCATAATTAATTAACATTTGGAAATCCTTTAACCAATGTTCAGTAAAACAAACAATATCAAACTTTGTTTTTTCTAAAAACATTTCAATTTCTAATAATTTGGAAGAAATGCCTTGAATATTTTGATGAAATAATTTCAAGGCATTCTGCTGATCTCCTTTTTGATATTTACTTATTTTAGAGCAAGAAGATACCTTGTTGATGTTAGGTATAAGAATATTATTACTGGTACCTTCTGTTGTCTTACAAACTAGTTTAAATTATTATCCGGAGTTAATCCTAAGACTTCAATGTCATCACCAGGCAGTGAACTCAAAGTGCGTGAGGGAAATGGAACCTCCTTCGTACAATTTGTATAAATATTTATAGCATTTAAGCTACATTCATTTAGACAAACCACCTTATTATTAGTATTATTACTAACTGTTGTGGTGTTAATAATACAAGACTTCGACATAATACTTATGTCTGTGTTTATATAAAAAGCTAATAGTCTTGCTATTATGTGTCTAAAACTAACAGGCAGATACACAGTACCCCTAGTCGACTTTAAACTTTCTATAAAATTGTTGGTGTCAAAATAGACAAGCTTATCACTGTAATGACTAACTAAAAAGTGCATATGCTTATTAAGCATATGAATATAATTGTTTTGTCTGTTTGTCAATTTTTGAAAATATGGGAAAGCACACAATATTATTTTATTACAATTTAACTTTAACAACTCAGTTACACAGTCAGTTATTTCATATTTTTTGACCTTAGAACTGTTACCTACAAATACAGTAATGTTGGTTTTAGGATTAAAAACATTTACTGTTACTGATGCCATTATTTCTTTGTAGGTTGACCCTGGCATACAATTGTTTTGAGTAGAATAACTCAGGTTGTTACTAATTAATTTACCTAAACCTCTTCCTATACTATCTGAGAACATAACTGAATCATAACAATCATGACTATTGAAAGATGGACAACTACTAACCTCAAGCTGTATCACTGGAGATAGATCCTGTACTATATCAGATACACCTTGGTTAAGGATACAGTCTTGAGATAAACACTCAGTCTGGGACGGGTCCTCCGTTGCCTCAGGCTGGACAGCAACAGGGTTTGAAACCTTCTGACAAGTACACTGACACATAACTAACTCATTAGCAGCAAGAATATGTTCTTTAATTTGGTTCTGAGAACCCACATATTTAATGTAAAGGGAACTAAGTCTGCCCTCAAGTACCTGTATGTCAGACTGTAAGCGCTGTGTATCAAATTCATATATTTTTTTGCTGTCTTCTAATTTGATTTGATAATTCTTTAATTTATTAATTAGATCAACACGTTCTTTCCTCAGTGGAATATTTTTGGAAAAATGTTTGTGTTGTTTCCTAAATTGATTACATTTTTTAATTATTCTATTCATTCTTGCATATTTTTTCATTTTGTTATGACTAACTTTATAACTATAATTCTGTTTTAGCAAGGAATCTTCAGTAAGGTCAATAGTTATTATGGAATGAGGGTTACAATTAATATTTAATAATTCATTATATAAATGGTTTGTTTCCTCAACCTGATTACATTTTTTTTCTTTTTCTAACTGGAAGATGCGACTATTAGCGTGAATTAATTCATCTTCTAGGTCCCTAACTTTACTTAAAGCCTCCTCATACAAATTGCTACAGTTGTTGAAACCATCCGTGACTACCTTCAGTTGATCGCGTTCATCAACAACATTCAGATATTGTTGATGTAGGTCTACTAGCTCCCGTTTAAGGCTTGAGTTTTTGTCAACTATTTTCTTTATTTCCTCCTCACTTTCCTCATTCTCCAGTAGCAATTGGTCACACTGGAGTTGAGTTGCTTCAAGTTTTTGGAGGGCCGTTCTCAATTTAAGGTCCATCTCCTGAGCAGTAGCCTTACGGGTCATCACAGGCATGGTTTCAGGATATGTTACTGAAATTAGAATAAAGAAACAGTGAGAAAATGTTGGACAGACAAGTAAAATAAAGTTGGAAAATGAAAGGGAAAATGGGAGAAGTTATCGAAGTTCAGTGGAGAAACTAGGATGACTACTAAATTGGTATAAAGGGCTATTTTCAAGGCTATATTATTAAATAGTAAGTAAATTTGGATGATTTTTATTGCCTTAGGATTTTACTTTTCTCTATGTGGGTAGGTTGTCTAGATTTTAAAGTTATTTTTTATGATATTACAGTGGATATAACGGCAATGCAAAAATAACGATCATGAACGTTTTTATTGTTGAATATTATATTAAAGATCAGAATAAGAATAACAGAATCTTCGCTAAGTTTCGTTTTCTACAATGTAAACAATGCGATTTAGACCCAATGCAGGGCGCTAAATCATCGAAATATTTATGCTAAAACTTCACGAGGATGTGTAACAGAATTACAATGACGATTGTGTGCTATTATAAAGTAAAACTAAACAAATACTTCCCGTTTTAATCCGGAGTTCGAACGTCAGCTGTTGCTTTTAGGTTACCGGTGTGTAACAAACACTGTGTATTACTTTATCTATTTACAGGAAAACAATAATCCTGAGTATTTAAGCAATTATACTACGTTTAAACATAAAATTACACCTTAATTTTACTTAATTACTAATTAAAATTAATTTTAAAATACGGAACAGAAATTTGACATGTCACTCGGACAGTGTTGCCATTATCCTGTACTGTACCTATCACACACAAATTCATATAAGAGTACTTGGTATGTACATATCAATGACGGGAAGTTATTAAAACATCATCAATATAAACTAAATGGAAAAAGAATCTTATTATTGAAGCTAACTCAAAAACAACCCAAGCAAAGTTAATGAAATTTATATGGGACCACCCCCTGAGGTATACCAACCGTTAAGTCCCCAGCGTCTCCATTTGTCACATACCGGCGCGCACCCGTCAGGCACCACCGTCTCCATTTGTCACCACCCGATTCACGCGGCTTCAACCTCTATTATTACTGTTAAATACGGTCTAATATCCTGTGCAACAGTTTGAGTCTATGGTCCGGTAGATAAACTAATCGACTAAATGATTCAAAACGAAAAATATGGGTTGGCAATATTTGAAAAAAAAAGTAAAAAATAGACTTTACGATTCTTAATGGCAGCTGCAGTGTGTGTTGTTTTGTTATGATGCTATGTTGTTTATTTTAATAGTTTTTGTGTAAAATCGACGTTAAGTGGATGAATATTCGTTTATAACATATTATACGTCCTTGTAGATAATATTGTAGATAATATTTGCACGAAATAACATCACAATCAATCAATAATCTTTTTTTTTGGTCAAACAAAATTTTACGTAAGTACTTCAAGAAAATCTTATGATTTTATAATTATAGTGGTATATTTTTACAAGATATAGGTAGTTATCAGTTAATAAAGGTTTGTGTAGTATCCTAGTAACACTTTTTTAATTAGAAACAACTCAATATGACTAGGATTGGGCGATTACAGTCATTGCGTTGTAATAAGAATTGAACGGCTCGGCGCACTGAAATTTGAGTTTCAATATTATTAAAATGTAAGGTAGGACTTTCAAAAAAACGCTGTTGTTAGATTACTTGTCTATTCATAATGTAACTTGCAAAGTTTCGTGTAAATTCATATAGTAGTTTTATCAGAAATCGACATAATACGGGAACGAACACACTTTCAACCTATTTTCTGATGACGTCATTTGTTTATAAATACAATACTCGTAATACGAGTATTGTTTGCATTTTATATTATGGTCTGTTTATTCAAGAACCCAAAACAGTTTACATTAAGTGGCTTGAGCCCATATAAGCATCAGTAGACCATTTTTTGTGAGCAGGGTAATAAATCACGCGCTGAGCGGGTGACATCTGGAATTTGACAGGAGTTTTTTTGATGTTACGTCATAATGACGTCTGGACTTGAACGGTTAACCATTAAAAAAAAAATTTGCGTATCGGTTTATAAATAACGGATTTCTGAGTAACAAACATAAAATAAATCAACTGAATTGAAAACCTCCTCCTTTTTTAAGGTCGGTTAAAAAAGAACTGTGATTGTGTGGTTTCAAATCCTATAACTACTTTTTGTATTTTTTATTATAATAGCTCTTTAACATAAAATAAATAAAGTACCTACTAAATAAATAATGGATTATTTTATACTGATTAGGCTATCTAAACTCCGCGGACGCGATGTGTATCGATTTCTAAACACGATAAAATAATAGTAGATTGTACAACAAAGGCATAAAAGAAGCTATTTTACCCCGAGACGTTTATATACACCCGAGCCGCAGGCGAGGGTGGATAGTTAAGTGGAGGGGTAAAATGGCTCGTTTATGCCTGAGTTATACACTCTGCTTTTCACTTCGATTGCGAGAAAATGAAACAGGCATAAAGTATACAATACATAATTAATCAAAAATGTTGCATCCATAGCTAATTCCCGCCACCACAGATAATACCGCCACGAAGCTTTTTAAAAGTTTTTTTTTTAATTTTCAACATTTGTCATTCGACTTGGGTACTTCATACTGCCAAAAAATTAAAACGTTTCTTTGCCTTTTTAAATAATAAATGACAACTATTTTACCTGATTTTATTAAATTATAACGATAGAAAACACGGAAGTGGTATAAATTAAAGAAAATGAAGTAAATCACGACTTTAATCTGCGAAGTTTTATTGTGCGTGTGGCTGTAGGGCCTGATTACTTTAGTCTTAGAAAAAAAAATTACTTTATGCACTAGAACATAAAAAGCGATTTTATGTCGCCTAAGCACAACATAAAGACGGACTTTTAGAGCATGAGAAGTGAAAAAATATTTGTTTTTTTTTTTGAGGTCAACGAACGCTGTTGGTATTGTTACTTGAAGTATAAGTTGACAAAATCTATTTTATTCTGATTTATCGTACATAACAGTTTTTTTTATACTGATAAGTATTTCAAATGACTACAATAACAGCGGTCTATGATCCCAAAAAATATCAACAAAAAAAAAATTGTTTTATAATTTTTAGATATTATCGCGTCTGCGAAGTTTAGCTAGCCAATTCAAAAGAACCCTGTATATATATTTACATACTTACCTTTCTCAATTTCTGCTTCATCTATTTATCCCACAGCATACCTACATAGTACTATATATAGTATTCCTTTTAAAACTCTATTACTGGCGACGAAGACCTCAAATTAACCTGCACTCAGCAGATTTCTTTCATCACAACTCCAATAGAAAATCTAAAATACTTCAAAAGATTTGAAATGGACTAAATTGAGTGCACCACTCACAAGCGGTTCGTTGGTTTCGAAAAATTATCGCCATATTGGAAGCACTTTTAGTTGAGAAGTTCAATTTTATAAAGTAGCAGGTGTACTTGGGAATAAATCTGGCTTTATGAGGCTGTTATGATGTCAATAGTCTGGGAATGTCTTTATCGATTTCTGTGTAGCCTTTGACCTTATGTTTGTGATCTCTGAAAGTTTAAACGATGAGATAGGTAATCAGATTAGATTAAGGCTCATTTAGGAAAAACATTAAAGTAATAATGCCAACACTTTTGCTCAATACAATAAAGGTGATAATATTAAAAAAAAAAAATGTTTTTTCTATTTCGTGTAACTTGTTAAGTGTGTGAAATAGGGATTTAACGTTTTGGTATATGTTTTTTGACTCTTTGGTCTAGTATCATGTAAAAGGAATACCTACACAATTCAATGAATTTTTCTTGATAAAAAAAAATTCGTGCTGGCACGAAAGTTATTTTAATTATGTTGGCCCAATTATACTTCTTCAATTCCACGGCGTATTAACAAAAACATCTAAAACTAAAACAGAGATAAATAATAAAACGTAAATTGAACTAAATACCTACCTAAATAAAAGCTATACTCATTCAAAATGACCCCAACATAGTTGGGAAAAGGCTAGGCAGATGATGATGATAATGACTCATGAGAAATGAATAACAATTAATCAAAAATACTTTTTTTTAAACTGTCTTGCTATACAGGGTCAAAATTAAATCAGCTAACGAAACTCTGCAAACGTAATGAGTATCGATTTGTAAACGCGATATAATGAAAATAAAAAACCGGTCAAGTGCGAGTCGGACTCGCGCGCCGAGGGTTCCGTACAAATTCGTGGGTATGTAAATAGTTTATCCCGAGTTTTTTTTTTTTTAATGTAACTAAAACATCACGTTTGTTGTATGGGAGTCCCCCTTAAATATTAGTTTTTTTTATTCTGTTTTTTCGTATCTTTTGTTATAGCGGCAACAGAAATACATCATTTGTCAAAATTCCAACTGTCTAGCTATCACGATTCATGAGATACAGGCGGGTGACAGACAGACAGACGGACAGTGGAGTCTTAGTAATAGGGTCCCGTTTTTACCCTTTGGGAACCCTAAAAACATTTGATGTTTTTTCTCAGGTTTTAACGACCGCTAGTGGAGTTGCTAATTGAAGTACGAATTGAGAAAATGTATTTTATCGTGTTTATACTTATCACTTATGTGAAGTTTACACATCAAAAACAGATTTTTATACTGATATTTCAAGTGAATTTACTAACTGCAGTCGCTGACCCCCCTAAAAAAATCATAATTTTTTTTTTTTATCGTGTTTGGATTATAGAGACAGAGATGGCGAAACATCGTCAGGGAAAAGTTATTTTCAAGGGAGGATCACGACCCTCAGTAATGAGAAGTACGACTTGAGAAGGAGGAGATATCGATAACCATCACGAGTGCCGAGTTTCGCCAGCTAATGTTATTTGAGCCTGAATAATTCCGCATTCACAGGGTGACACACAACTTAATGGTGGTGGTTAATATACTGCGTATACCACTTAAGGCCATTTCCTTCTGAAAAATATATTCACACGAATCACGTAATTACATTACACCGCTTTACCGCAGTAGGGCAAACAAACAATGCTATTAATCAGCTCTCCTGTTGATACTAAATCCAGTCTGAACCGGTTTGTTTAACTTGATTTGTGGAAGCCATCTTGCTTCGACTCCGGACTAGATTAGTGTTTGCTGGACTTCTGACCGAGTTTCCTTATTGTTCAGCTTTAAATGGACTCTGAGTCTTCATAATTTCTTGTAGCTAGATATCCTAATACGTTCAATCCTAGTATAAAAGTTTTTCTCAGTTGCGGTCCTTTGAGTTGTACTAAAAAGATGATATACAGGGTGAAATTGAAAACATGCGACAAATCGAAATGGGAGATTGTACTCATCATTATGAACAACTTTTACTATGGGAGCAAACCTGAAATCGTGAAAAAAACATCAGATGTTCGCTACATTTATGTTCGAGTAACTCGTCAAAATGTAGGTAACAGCTGATTTTTTTTCTCGATTTCAGGTATGGTCCCTTAGTAAAAGTTGTTCATAATGATGAGTACAATCTCCCATTTCGATTTGTCGCATGTTTTCAATTTCACCCTGTATATCATCTTTTTAGTACAACTCAAAGGACCGCAACTGAGAAAAACTTTACCTGAGGGGCAATTCTCGTAATTTTAAGAACGTTCACAGTCTGATCTCAATCTGTCAAAAAACACTTCTAATTTCCCTACATTTTGACAAGTTTTTGACATTTGTTTGTCGCCGAGATGAGACTGCGACTAGATTTTGAACGTTTTAAATTACGAGAATTGGCCTTTACTTTGATACTTTTATATGCAATTTTCTCACCAAACACTTAATCATTGCGACAATCTATTAATGCTACATCTTCCAATTAATTAATCCCAAACTCTTTTATGATGTTCAGCTTCTTCATTTATAAAAACATGTAAGATCTTCTCTTCCCCACAGTATAATGGCGAACCTAGCGTCCCCAATCCCAATGATGGATCCCAACACGAACAACGACTCGGGATACGCCCCCTCAAACATGGAGGCTGATAAGGAGCACACACCACCAGCCTCCCCCACCACTAAGGAGGAGAAAAAGACAGAAGATGGCACTGAGGTTCCGAAGCCTAAGCCCGAATTAAAGTAAGTAAAAAGTTCTACAATATTATAGCTTCTGGCATTGTATTATTATACCCTGTCCCGTTGGTATCGTGATCACAAGCGTGACTGCCGAGCGTGCGGTCCTGGGTTTGATTCCCGGGTCGGGTTTAGTCTTATTGGGTTTTTCCCACCGTTGGCCCTGCGCCTTATATCTTTGCGGTCATGTCGAATTGCTGTCCCATCGGAAAATGACAGCGAGGGAAGAGAGAGTGCACTTGTGTCTGACGCACTTGTGCAATGACTATACTTTTTTATTTTTATTGCTGAATGGGCCCACTCTTGACCTCGACCACGCCTGATGGAAAGCGTTGGATGATGTCTATGATGGAATGAGCGTGCCCAGATGATGCCTAAGGCCCTGGAACTCCCACGCATTGACGAAACACAGCAAGCTGCTTGACCGAGACTCCGGTGGGAGGGTGGTCGCAGACCAGGCGAACGTTAGCCCTACCACCACAAGGGAAGAATTGGCCAGTCAAATAAAGGTGTTGGGTGTGGCTGTCCAGGATGCGCCGAGCGCGAGCGTTCAGTTGAGTTTCTGACGGAAGAAACTGCGCTACACGAGGAGGCTTCTTCATGCATCCCACCCGTTTTAAGAGCAGTGATGATGAAATTATTCACGACCTACAACTCGTAAGTAGGGCCTGTAACCACTGGGCCACCACTGCACCAATTTTTTTAATATTTCCGTACAAAAACTGTCAGTCGTTACTTTTATTTCACGGATAAAAGTTATCTATCTGACAGTGATAAAATCAGAGGGCGCAGCAACCCAGAAAAAAATTGTTTCACCCGCGCCTCCTTGCCTACCCCTCTCATCAAACACGACAAAAACAAAACACAATCCCTTCCCGCCAGCAGGAACTTTAACCCGCCTGGCGTATTAATCAATCAACCGTTTAGTCCACTCTCGACCCCTCGCCCCCTAATAATTAATGTGTCCACTGGACCCCTAACTATAGTTTACTCTCGACCCCCAAGGGTCGAGAGTGGATTTTATTTTCCAGCCAAGTTTTAGTTTCCTCTCGACCCCCAAAGTACAGTTACGATGATAAATCATCAGTCTACCCTATAGTTGCATACTATTTAACTAAAATACCCTTTTATAATACTTTTCAGTAGTTATCAAGCGATTAGTGGTTGTTTTTATCATTTCAACAGGGCTGTTTGGAGAAAAGCGAATGCATTAAATTTACCAAAAAAAAATTACGCGGAAACATGTAGCTTTATGTACAGTTTTGGCACATCTTCCTCAAGAAGAAATAGATAATGGATTTCTTTATATCATGGAAGACAGCCCAGATGAACAGTGTGTGAAAGAATTTAATGATTATTTCGTACAACAGTGGTTTGAAAACCGACTTATGAAAAATAAATGGTGTTGTTATGGTGAACGACATCGCACCACTAATAAACTGGAAGGTTGGCATGCTATGCTAAATAGAAAATTAGCAAAAACCACCAACATTATACAATTTTTGAAAATTATAGAAGATGATTCCAATTATCAAAAAGTTGTTAAGATGATATCTTCAACACAATCTAAACGAAGATCAGACGATATTGACAACGACAAACGCATCAGTTATATTCTGAATAAGTTTGTTAATAAAGAAATACCAGTTAGTCTTTGTTTAGAAAAATTAAGTCCGTTTATTTATTAAGATTGTAGTATATACATATATATACTTGTGTGGTAAAAGTAAAGACTTATTGCAGATCATAAAAAAGTAATTAAAAAAACTATTTTATTTTTTGCTTTTTAGTTTAAATTTTTAACCGCAGTCGTGTTTTTTATTTTTTTTGATTAGGTACATACTTTTTGTATTTCCAGCTTTTTAGTTTATTTTTATAACGTTGAATATTTTTTATTTTTGCATTTATCATTCCAAATTACATGAAAACATTAAAGTTGCATAAATTCTTGCAAGCTATTTATGAAACTCTTTATTTTGATACCCCACTCGATAGGTAATAAGAAAAAAAAATTTTTTTTAAGACCTAATATGGCGCTGAAAATCGACCATTTTTTTTTTTCAATTTTGATATAAGTACCCAGTGTCACTTTCACAATTAAGAAGAATCTAACGGCACCTCTCAAGCTGAAATCGATCAAGCCGTTTAGGCTACAGAGCGTGCCAAAGAACATACACTCGAAAAACATACCTTCCTTCTGGCGCAGTCGGGTAATGAAGAATTCTACTATAAGTATTCTCTAATATTGCTCGTTTATTTAACTTTCTGTACCTTACTGTACCAAAATATAAATTTTAGGTACTTACCGAACTAGGGGTTGAAAGTGGACGAGGTATGCCTGTCCTTTGTATGAAAATTCAATCTCGCCCCCTGGGGGTCGAGTGTGAACTATGTTTAGGGGGTGAGAGGAAACAAATGAACAAATATTTTTTTAGGGGTCGAGGGGACGAGAGTGGACTAAACGCAATCAACTCAGCCTATCGCAGTCCACTGCTGGACATAGGCCCCTCCCAGGCTGCGCCACAACACCCTGTCCTCTGCCTGGCGTATATTTGAAATTTAATATTTTGTGTTTCTGCTCGACAAAAAATTTGGAAATATCATGTTAGTTACTCATATAAGTTTACTAGCTTCTGCCCGCGACTTCGTCCGCATGAAATTTTACCCTCCCACCATTCACCCTCTTAGGGGTGGAATTTCGAAAAACCCTTTCTTACTGGATACCTACTCTTCACTAAGAACACACCCTCCAAATTTCATGTCTCTAGGACCAGCGGTTTAGGCTGTGCGTTGATATATCAGTCAGTCAGTCAGGACTTTGAATTTTATATGTATAGATTTTATACCTAAGTCTGATCAATTTCATTAAAAATCTAATTGAAGGTAGGCTATTTTGCTAGATTCTCCCTCTTAACCATCTCAGCACTAACTGTTGGCTTTTTAAAGCGCTATTCTGTGTAAATATGAACGAAATGATGCTAAAGCTGAAGTAGGGCGCACAGCTGACGGTTCTTAACGCCTAATGAGAATAAAATGGGATATAATATAATGATAAATCTTTATTTGGAAATGGTTGCGAGGAATTTGAGATTTGAGTAGGATAAGTACTGTTTATTTTTACGTAAGAGAAAATACTCACCTAATTTATTCGTATTTCTTATTGTTTTTTGTACAAAAAAAGAGAGCAGTGGTGGCCCAGTGATAACGACTGCGACTTATGAGTTGTAGGTCGTAGGTTTGAACCCAGACAGGCGCTTTACTTTGTGTAAATTATTTCATCACCACTGCTCTCAAAGCGGTGAAGGAAAACATCGTGAGGAAATCGGCATGTCCTAGAACCAAAAATTCGAAGACACGTGACATCTACCAATCCGCCATGGGCCCGCGTGGTAGATTACGGCCCATTCCCTCTTACCGAGAGGAGGCCTACGTCCCAGCAGTGGGAACAGTATAGGCTGATTATGTATGTTATGTACAAAAAAGATACGAACAATGAAAAATATGTTATACCTGCTGGATTACTCTTAAGTAGCTACATACTAGTCAGATACACTTGACTTGGTGTAGTATACTTTCTATGAACTTTGTAATATCACAGCACATGTATGTATGGCTTGTGGCTAATTAATAACAGCCGCACGGGTCGATCGATCAGGTTAAGCTACGCTTGCCGTGGTTGGTCCATGAATGGGTGACGGTCTTTACATACCACGACCCCTCTGTGTCTTGGAAAGAACGTTAAACCGTTGGTCCCGGCTGTCATTCGTGGATCTTTTACAGTCGAAACCTGACAACTAGTCTTACCAAGGGGTATATTGTATTGCTCAGTAACTGGGTTGTAGAGGCCAGATAGGCAGTCGCTTCATGTAAAATACTGGTACTCAGCTGCATTCAGTTAGACTAGAAGCCGACCCCAACATAGTTGGGAAAAGGCTAGGCAGATCATGAGTATGTACCTATGGTAAATCATAGGTACCACAGATTTTGCCAAACCTACAGTTTATTAAATTTTTTGTAATACACTTTTAACGTAATCACTTTCCGTTTAAACTCATCAGCTCACATGTTGGAAAGCTTGTCTTTTCCACAATCAAATCAATACAAAGTACTTTCATAAAGAATTTACCTAATAAAAATGAGTACCTAAAGCAATTAAGGCGCCGTTTTTCTCATATGACACAAACAATTCACTTTTGAAAAAATCCGCATGTTACCAATCCACATTTATAAGCTTTGATAGCATCAGACAGGCCCTGGAAATAGCCCTGCCAACACAGACATCAGAAACATGATAAATGACCAGCAATGTTTGTACGGTAAGCCTACATAACTAATAACTGTTTGTTCACACACACACATATACATAAAACTGTGAAACAAATACTCGTTTTGCACATATTATTTGTCGAAGTTACTAGGAATCATCGAAGAGGTCGGATAAAAGTGACACTGGCTGATTACTGTCGCTCTAGCAGAGCGTCGCATCTAAGAAGCTTATAGGTTATAGGTAATAAAAATTTTAAAAACCCCCGACTCAAACAAAAACCTCTAAAAAGTAAAAAAATAATATATATTGGCCCTTTAACTTTAATATAAGTTGCAGGAAATATTTTGATCCAAGCGTCCTCACGTCGGGGGACGGCTAATGAAAATTGGAAGTTAACAGCAGTTATGTTTTCTACAATAGCTACATCCATTATTGCTGGGTTTAAGCCTCATCTGTTTGGCGTTTTCATTAGCCGTCCCCCGACATGAGGACGCTTGGATCAAAATATTTCCTGCAACTTATATTAAAGTTAAAGGGCCAATATATATTATTTTTTTACTTTTTAGAGGTTTTTGTTTGAGTCGGGGGTTTTTTAAATTTTTAATTTAACTTTTATTTCTTGCTTTTTAAACTTTGTAATATTATATTACTAGTAAACATGCTATACGATCGACACGTGACTCGCACAGTGAAGCTAGTTAGTTACTCGTGGTCGTTGGCGTTCATTCCATACCTACTAAGGTATTCCTCTGTGAATTCGCCATTTGTAGTGGCGGCCATTTTGGATTTGAAATTTTTAATAGTGTATAGTATTCTACTAGTCCAGCCCTTTCATTTGATACCAATATTGAGGGAATTGTGAAAAAAAAAATATAATTCGCCATTTTGTGGTGGCGGCCATCTTGGTTTTGAAATTTGTCATAGTGTTTAGTATTCTACTTGTCAAGCTCTTTCATTTGATACCCATATTGAGGGAGTTGTGAAAATATATGTAATCCGCCATTTTGTGGCGGCGGCCATCTTGGACCGATTTTCTTCAAACATAGCTAAGAACACTCGCGACTAATTCACCTTTCAAACAAAAAAAACAAAATCAAAATCGGTTCATCCGTTCGGGAGCTACGATGTAACAGACAGACACACACACACACACACACACAGACACGTCAAACTTATAACACCCCGTCGTTTTTGCGTCGGGGGTTAAAAATGGAGACAACACTCTAAATACCTAAGTGAAACCGACTCTGGTCGGAAGCTCTCTTTCTAAATACAGACATATGACAAAAAAAAAACACATATCACTGTCTTATTCCTATCTGTGTATTTAGAAAGAGAGTGTCCGACCACAGTCGTCTTCACTTAGGTATTCAGAGTGTTGCCTCCATTTTTATCTATAAGCTTCTTGGTCGCATCAATGCACGATGGCTGCGTGGCGGCTGTTTTCTGATGTCAGAGATCACAGAGTACTTGTCAGAGATGATGTCAGGAGCGCCGCAGTCGTATGTACCACGTCCACGACGAACTGCTATATTCTGGCATAATCCTGATGAAACACATACGTATATCCATACCAGCTTCTTATCCATACAAATATTATAAAGGCTGAAATTAAAAACTTGCGACAAACCGAAATAGTAGGTGCAGTATGTAACAGGCATAATCAAAATAAATTGTCATTTCCCAAATCTAAATTCTTGAAAAAAAAATCGTGTAAATATCGTCTTAGATAGTGCAAACTAAGTTATTGCCTTCAAGCAGACACGAATTATCGTGATCCATTCAACGCTGAGTTCAAACAAGCAAGTTGGCAATGTGTTGAACTAGCGGTTTGACCGTTCCTACGAAAAAAGGGCGCACGACAACACGACACGCGCACGTATGTGCATCGCTTTCCTTAATAACCTGCTCTAAATTTACTTTATAGCACGCTGATATTTTAATTTGTCGCATGTATTAAATTTCATCCTGTATACTAATTCCGTCTGTCTGTCTGGAACCTTTCCACGCCTTAACGACTGAACGGATTCGATGTTTATGTAGACAATGACCTGGTTTAGGACGTTGGGTACTTTTAATCCCGGTAGTAAGTTCCCGTGGGATAATTTCCGACATCCAAGCGGGCGAAATCGCGGTTAAAAACTAGTTATCTATAAAAATTACCTAGAGGTAAAAGGAACCTAGCTGCTCAATTTTTTTTTTTATTATTTCGGGTCCATTCAAGACTAGAAGACCTGAAGGCCAATTCTAGTACTTTTTTAAGAATGATCGAAATCTAGCCACAATCTCACAATTTTAGCGACAGCCAATGTCAAAAACTTGTCAAAAATGTAGATATTTTTGACAATTTTTTTATTTCTCCAAAAATTAAATATTTACATAATATAAGCTAAAATATAAACTATAATAATATGTACGATTATATGAAAAAATAAACAATCATTATAGTTCATCAAAGAATTCATCCGCATCGCTGTCAACAGGAACAGTGGCCAAAAGGCTGGCAGCATTGCCACGTTGTATGGCAATGCTAATTCTTTGGCCAAGAAATAGGCCAGCCCTCTGGTCACGTGAAGAGTCGACTAACCGCTTGGCGATATCTCGAAAGACCAAGTGGGCACTCGGACCCCATGGCCCTAGTGTTTCAACCCCAAACGGCTCGAACATATAAGTCCCAATCAGGTTTGACAAATTGAAACTGAGATTGGAATGTAACGGTTCTTAAAAACACAGCGGAGCAATTGCGTAACACACTAACAGTAGTAATGGCTTTCATTTTGACAGTACAACAACATTCATTGCGTTATTTACGTTGTTGAGCAGACAATTTTTTCTAACATATGAAGCAATGTATTAGCAATATCATTCAAAATGATTCAGATTTTAAGTTTTTAACGACGCAAAATAATCTACAAGAAGTGTATAAACAGAGCTATATTTATAAGGCAGAAAAGAAACCAGGCCACTAAAGTGTGATTTATTAAAATTCCCTCAAAGAGGGCAAGTCGGGGTGTCGAAACTAGGTGAAACCAAATAATTAAAAACAAACAAAGAATATAAACTTTAGAAGATGAGAAAGAGGCTCAGTAGGGAAAATAAATGGTATATAATATTGGTACAGTCAGCCTTAAAGGCATGTCTTGTGTACAAAAATTAATCTGTCTAGCTTTTCCCAACTATGTTGGGTCGGCTTCCAGTCTCACCGGATGCAGCTGAATACCAGTATGTTACATGAAGCGACTGCCTATCTGACCTCCACAACCCAGTTACTGGGTTATACGACACCCTTTGGCAAGACTGGTTGTCAGACTTTCGGGCTACTGACGACCCGTAACGACCAAAAATCTACGAATGACAGCCGGAACCAACGGCTTAATGTGCTTTCCGAGGCACAGAGGGATCTTGAATAGTCTTGCTATGTGAAGATGGTCACCCATCCACGGAGCAACTGCGGCAAGCATAGCGGCTATTATTGCTTAGCCACAAATGACAGATGAAGGGGTCAGGGGAAGAACAACTTTTGTCACATTTTTAATTTTTTTCAACTGGCAATGCAGTCTGAATGGTTATATCTGTCGCTATGTTCTGTCAAAAACAACAGGGCAATATTATCCATAGTCTCCGAGCTTTCATGCTTTTAAAATATCGATACAGGGAAAAAACATACAATGTCCGGACCGTTCAGGGAAAAAACATTACATAACAACATTTTGTTCCTTAGGTGACAAAAGTGGTTCTTCCCCTGATCCCTTCAGATAGAATCACCCCCTTGATAGTAACAGGTGACTAAATCGCCACCCTGTATAATGATCAAATAGATTCTTGTCGATGTATAGATCCTTTTGAGGCTGATTGTACAGTCAGCAACATAAATCATTATACACCATGCATTAATTACGCAATGTACGAATTCAAATAAGCTTTTTATTAAACTTTTTGTCGTTGTAGACTTTTATTTACAAAGTAGGAAATTCCTTGTAAGTATATTTTCCTCAAAATTCTAGTTAATTTTATCAAGACTTGATATAAAAGCTTGTAAAGTAACTTAGCAGAGAATGTAATTTTTTGTTTTACATCTGCCAAAGGACATTTTTTTGCCGACCGTACAGAACTCCCATAATTTTTCGTTTAATTTTCACACGTTACACTCCGTTGACGTCATGTTGATAAATGGCATCCCCTTAACTCTGTTTACCCTGCCAGCATATGAGCGTGACTCATCATCATCATCATCTGTGCCACTTAAATATAATCGATGTTTTGAGTTTAATGTCAGTTGAGGAATACCATCAGAACTTCCTAGAAACCCTTGGATCCTTTAGAGATAACTACGAGTACAAGCTATAGAGTCGTCATTTAAAACTGTCCTTGGCCAAAATTAGGGTTCTTCCACACATACATACCACACTACCCTTTAAGGCTTCCGCAGATAGGCGCAACGCTGAGATAGTACAACAATTTCTATGAAAACTTTATGGAAATTGTTCTACCAGAATCGGGTCGTACGGTCGCGGCGCGCCAGTTGATCCTTTTAAGAACGCAGGTGTAAGATAGGTATTTAAAATTAATATACAGGGTGTTACGGAAAGGGTATATCAATACAAACGGGTTGAAGAGTGTATCTGGTCTAGAATCTCTGTATAAAATTTCAGCTCAAAAGCAGTAACTGAAAATGCTTAATATTTTTTTATTTCGATAGTTTATTAAATTGAAATCATAACAAACGTGTCACCGCACTACGAGGGTCATTATCCATTATCTGTAGTGTGCCTGTGCGCCTAGTACACACACATCACGCCGCCGCGCGCCCGTGCAGCGCCGTGATGTCGAAATAAAAAGATATTAAGCATTTTCAAAGTTAATGCTTTTGAGCTGAAATTTTGTACAGAGATTCTAGACTAGATACACTCTTCAACCCGTTTGTATTGATATACCCTTTCGTAACACCCTGTATTTAGATATAAAACCAGGAAAGGCTCGTGGCTTAGGCTACGCTTGCTGCAGTCGGTCCGTGGATGGATGACCATTTTTACATACTGGGACCCCTCCGGGCCTCAGAAAGCACGCTAAGCCGTTGGTCCCGGCTGTCATTCGTGGATATTTGACAGTCGCTACGGGTAGTCAGAAGCCCGAAAGTCTGACAACCAGTCTTACAAAGAGGGGGTGTTACCCAGTAACTGGGTTGTGGAGGTTAGATAGGCAGTCGCTCGATATAAAATACTAATATTCAGCTGTATCCGGTTAGACTGGAAGCCGACCCCAACGTGGTAGGGAAAAGGCCAGGCAGATTGAGAAATGTAAATACACAAAAAAAAAACAATTTCACAGAGTTTTAAACCCGTTAATCTCGGCCATCCCGTTGAGCCACTTACCCCTGCATTATGGGATTGAATGATACAGGCATTGTGCCAAATTGTAGCCCTTAAAAGTTAAATCTACTTATAAAGGAACCCCCATGAGTTGTACTTGTTCCTACATCTCGTTAAAAGACTAAAACTTTTCCCTTCATGAATTCATACACAATTTGTGTTATTTCAACTTTTTGTAACAAATAAAATTCCAAAACAAAACTCGCAAGGGAAACATTTTATTGGAACATTAGAACTTGTATTGTGTATTTATTTTATTTTTTATTACTTATTTGGTGTTTCATTTTCCTTCCTTACGCTCAGAAGAAGATCCAAATTCGTTTGTCGCAAATTTTATACAAATACCACCTTTGTACGACGGCATAACTTCTTAACAATAAACAACAGAACATGTTTGAATAACTCCTATACAAACAACAATAAACAAAAAAATATCTACTCATACCTACTGAATTTTGACGACACGGAAGAATTATTTACTCAGAAATACACATCTACACACAACCAACTGGCGCATAAATAGATAGTCCCTTTTCTTTGTACCTATGTAATTAATTTATATGTCCTACCAAAACTTCGAACACATGTGTTTACCAATCCGCACTGGGCCCGTGTTGTGGATTACAGCCCACTCCCTCTAACCAAGAGGAGGCATCTGTGTCCCAGCAGTGGGAATATTATAGGCTTAATCACACTAATATTATAAAGGAGAAAGTTTGTGAGTGTGTGTGTGTGTTTATACGTTTGTTACTTCTTCACGCTCAAACGGCTAGACCAATTTTGATAAAATTTTATATGAATGTAGCTGGCACCCTGGATTAACATATAGGCTACTTTTATCCCGATATTCCCACGGGATCGATATTTACGCAGGTGAAAACGCGGGGCGCAGCTAGTATGTTATATTATCCTCAAAAGTAATTGTACTACTCTAATTTACTTTTACAAAAGTGAACATTACAAATTTTTTGCTATTATAATATGCATCTATGGGCGGATGGATTGCCCCTGTAACACAGGTTTTTACAAGCATAGGGATCATTGATCATTTATTTTGCTCAGGGTCAGGCTAATTGCACGCTTAAATTAAGTGTCACGAAATTCAAATTCATTTATTTGCCAGAATGTAGGTTGACCACGTATGCTCTTAAAACTATCATGGCCCCTTTACATTCTACCATTACATACATACATAATCAGCCTATAATGTTCCCACTGCTGGGACACAGGCCTCCTCTCAGTGAGAGGGAGTGGGCCGTAATCCACCACGCGGGCCCAGTGCGGGTTGGCAGATGTCACAAGTCTTCGAATTTTTAGTTCTAGGACATGCCGGTTTCCTCACGATGTTTTCCTTCTCAGTTTTGAGAGCAGTGATGATGAAATAATTTACACAAAGTAAAGCGCCTGTCTGGATTCAAACTTACGACCTACAACTCGTAGGTCGCGGCCGTTACCACTTGGCCACCACTGCGCTTCACCATTACATAATACTAATCAATAAACTCAGCCTATCACATTCCACTGCTGCACATAGGCCTCTCCCAGGCTGCGCCACAACACCCTGTCCTCCACCTTCTGCATCGTCTGCCCCAGCCACCTTCTTTAAGTCGTCGGTAAATCTAGCTGGGGAACGTCCCACACTACGCTTGCCGATATGCGGTCTACACTCCAAGACTCGTATTATATAATTTATTTTTGATTTATTCTTTTCATAGATTAATTTTTATATTTTGTAAATGTGAGGACTTTTTAGGCCTTGTAGACTTTAGCTTTGTAGACATTTTGTTTTTTTTTTATCAAGTACCTGGTACTTGTTGACAGGCCTACGCTGTCCTCCCATACCTACTGTAATTTGAAAGCATTGTAAAAGTCAATTATTATTAAAAGAGTAACCGCGGAGTTACTTCCCTGCTCTTCTCCATAGAAAACGACCAATTGGAACCGTGCACCTAGCTTCTGACGTTTCATAAGTGCCTATATAGGTTTATTTGAAATAAAATTAAATTTTGATTTAAAACCGAGCAAGAGAAATCTCCTGAAAGGACGTTTCAAAATCGCAGGGACCAAAGCAATCGTAGCAAAGAGAGAGCTACGACGTAGTAAATTGCTACGCCGTAACGCTCACTACTACACAATATCGAGACTCAATCCCAAGGAAAATGCTGGGTTTAGAGCGATTAAAACTTTATTATAATGACGTAGTCGAGCATAAACGCTTCTCAATTACTAGTGATGTATCCTTTCGTAACCTCAAATCTATCGGATATCCGAAACTTAACCCCGCTTCCGCTATTCCGTATCCGATAATTATTTTGCAAATTGCTGCTGTGGTTTGCCTGCAAGCGAACAGTGTAATTACTTAGCAGCAGTTACTAATTAACAAAACCTTAGTTCTGCAGCGCTTAGTTGAAAGCTTGTTTTGATTGCAATCTACGAGATTTTAACTTTTTCTTTAAAATTTTTAATGCGTTTTTGACAGATAGATACATACATTTTTTAGAATTTTTTCAAATTTTACAGTAGTAAAAAGTGATACTTTATTTTTAATTCTTAGTTGCGATTCTATGAACCGATAAAAGCAAAATACATAAAATTGGTATCGATACAAATTTACGTTGTTTTCCCCTTCACACACCATTGGGTAATCAAGAACTTACAAATAGATTACCTAAAGAACGGATGAGCAGTGGTGGCTCAGTAAGGTGACCTCTTCTAAGTTGTAGGTCGTGGGTTCGAACCCATCCAGGCGATTTACTTTGCGTAATTTAATTCATCGCCACTGCTTTCAAAGCGGCGAAGGAAAACATCGTGAGGAAACCAACATGTCCTAGTATAGCAGTATCTATGTACAATGCCACATGCGAACAACGCGTCATACTGACGTCACGCAAATCCTGCATCGCGCAAGCAGAGTTTACCGCGCAACGAGCATAGATACAACGGCCCGACATGAATCATCGGGCAGTTGCCCGCCAGACACAACACCCCTTTTCTATAGAGTATGAGTAACCAAAAATTCGATGACATTTGTGATATCTACCAACCCGTTTTGGGTCCGCGTGGTGGATTATAGCCCACTCCCTCTCACTGAGTCCTGGCCTGTGTGACCTGTGTCCCAGGAGTGGGAACATTGTAGGCTGATTATGCTAAAGAACGTACATCTCGCTCTCTAACCTCCAAATTTTAAATATCCGCCAATTTTTGTCCGCCCATCCCTAGCCCAATCTAATTACATCGATAGGTGCACCCAATTACTACCACCCAATTGTTATGTTAATCCTCTTTGATATCGAATATAAATGCTAATGGCTGTTTTGATCCCTGCCTACCCCAGGACAGTAGTTAAAGAGTTGTCTGTCAGGTAGATTACGTTGAGGGAATATTTAACCGGTAGATCAGGGGTTCCCAATATTTTTTTGGCCACGGAACCCTAATTGATCATAACTTTTTTTGGCGGATCTCATTTTGATAATAGCAATTTGATACAGCTTGTCAGAATAAATATTGTGCATCGGCTAACTTCGTATTTCTGAACATGCAATTTGTTGCAAAAGCATTAATTTGTTTGTGATAAAGTTGAAATTGCAATTGCTTTTTTTTTCCATTACTTTTGTCATTTGTTTTTGTATGGATTCCGATGTCCGCCGATGCACAGTATTTCTTTTGAAAATCTGTACCTTGTGGGAATTCTCAATATTTACGCTTGAATACAATATTTTCAATAACAATATACAAAAATGCCCCAAGCTGTGTGCCTAAAATCCTTATTAGAAAACTGCTTAAAACGAATTAAGTTGCTAATTAAAATAAAGGACACCATTAATTTTTTTTTCTTGTAAGCATTTAATTTTGTTTTTTTTCTGTTAGTTATTTTATTTTATTGTTTTTTTTTTTATTTTCTTCAATATTTGTACGCCTTCACTGCAAAACATAGCGCCCATATTATTAACCCATGACCTTTATGTAAATACCTATGTTTCACAAATAAATATTCTGATTCATTTCCTACCCAAAAATGAAAGTGCCAGAAAAAAACAAGTACTGTTTTCTTGTGAGAAATTACCTACATCTTGAGCATATTTTTTAGTATTACAACGAACGTCTACAATTAACCCCTCCCTGCTATTTGAGATTAAAAATACCATGTCGTGCCATGTGTGTATGTCATGGGAAGAAACCTTTTCCCAGCAGTGGGATGACACTGCTGGGCAAAGGCCTCTCCCCATGACTTCCACCTCTTTCGGTCCAGAGCTAAAGTGGACCACTGCTCATTTGTTTTCTCCAGCTCGTCCCGCCATCTTCTACGGGCCCCCGGGCCTCGGATCCCGGCTTCTTCTATATGCCAATAGCTTCAGCCCGCGACTTCGCCCGCGTGAAATTCCCCCCATTAACCCTCTTTGGGGTGGACTTTCGAAAAACCCTTTCTTAGTGGATACCTACTCTTCACAAAGAACACACCCTCCAAATTTCATGTCTCTAGGACCAGCGGTTTAGGCTGTGCGGTGATATATCAGTCAGTCAGTCTGGACTTTGTACTTTATATATATAGATAATCAGACATTTGGATAAATACAGATTTATACTGACCAATGCCAATCCCTTAAAACCATTTCAGACACCGACGGGGATGGGGAAATTTGTCTTATCCTAATCAATTTCCTGAAGTGTAATACCCTCAGTCCCTCATGGTATTACATTTGGTTCCTTAAAATATTACATTATAATATATGCTCCATATTTAATAAACCCTCATAAAGAGTCTTAACCCCTATCTTTATTATGTAACAGCTATCGAGCGTCAGGTTATTAAGACGAAGGTAATGGTTGTATTCGTTCGGTAGCTATGAATATACATGAAGATTAAGTAGATATTAACTTAAAGTCGTCTAGTTCTAGCTATCTGGTTGTAGGTATTTGGTACAGATTTAAATTAGATGCAAAGTTCGGTGATGTGGCGAAATTTTACGTGGCTGGCTAGTCTTAAAATAGACCTAGATGTACAGTCAGCGAAATCAATTTGTAATAAGCTTCCCTATTACATGAGACGTATTTATTATTATTTTTTTATTATCAGTCATTTCTGTCCCACTGCAGAGCAAACGCTTCCCTTCCCTCCTTCCACTTATCCCTAACCAGTGCTGTTACACGCCAATCCTTGTCGAAAGAGTCGAGTTCGTCCCGCCATCTCATTCTGGGCCTGCCGCTTTGCCGTTTGCTGCTGGTTTGGACCCATTACATACATACATAATCAGCCTATAATGTTCCCACCGCTGGGACAAAGGCCTCCACTTTGTGAGAGGGAGTGGGCCGTAATCCACCACGCGGGCCCAGTGCGGGTTGGTAGATGTCACATGTCTTCGAATTTTTGGTTCTAGGACATGCCGGTTTCCTCACGATGTTTCCTTCACCGTTTTGAGAGCAGTGGTGATGAAATAATTTACGCAAACTAAAGCGCCTGTCAGGGTTACCACTGGGCCACCACTGCTGTTGGGACCGATTGTGTTGTTACTTTAGCCCATAGCTCCTCCGGCATGCGACAGATATGACATGAGACGTAACTAAAAAAAATGTAGACTATTACACATCCCTGCCTGCCCTGTCCTGTTATGTGTAGACTTGTTTGTTTATTTATTTATTTATTATTAAGGCACGTCAACAACGCAAACACAAACATTTACAAATAAAAGAGAACAGAGACATGGACTAGTGTTTACGTCAATTACAGACGTGCAAAACATTCACAATAAAAGAGAGGAAAAAAAACACAGCATTCACGCTACAAAAAAAAATAATAATAATAACAAACTAATAAAAGAAAACAAAAACAGCAAAAGAACAAGAACAAAAAAAATAACAAAAACTCTAGCTAAAATCTCGGTAGGTCGGTCGGTTGTTGTATTGTTTAATTGGTTAACAGGCTAATGGGCTTCTTCATCGTCGGGTAGAGATTAGTGAACCAACTAATGAAAACCATAGAAGCAAAATTGCAGTATCATCATCATCATTTCAGCCGAAAGACGTCCACAACCATTTCGACCGGTTTTGTGCTTCTCGCATCCAACTGGTCCCTTTTTTTTTTTTTTTTTTTTTTTTTTTATGGATGGGAAATCATCAAATGACCCCTCCCGCTCTGGGTGGAGCGAAGGGAGTGTCAGACTCTTACTGACTAAAACCCATCCGTGTTCCTTCCTTAGCCCTTTATGTTCCGGGGTAGCGGTAACCCTTTCGGACAATCCCGCACCCCCGGCAGGCTTCGGCCCTGGCAGGCCCCTTCCTTTATGCTGACATCTCTTTGAGGCGCGCGTGGAACACGTACGCGCCGTCCGGCACGGGCCTGGTCCTGATCGGACGGTGAGCTAGATCCAACTGGTCCCTGCGGCTTTCACAAGTTCGTCGGTCCTTGTGGCCTTCCAACGCTACGTCTTCCGGTACCCAGTCGCCACTCCAGAATCTGTCAGCCCCATCGGCCATCTGTTCTGCGAACAATGTGCCCTGCCCACTGCCACTTAAGTTTGGTATCACCTGTAATTTTATTTATTTATAAAAACTTTATGCATTATTTAAAAAATACTGCACAAGGCATTTTCTACCAGTCAACCTTTTACATTCACTCATAATCCTTAAACAGTAACAATAGGTGGCAAAAATAGGGTCCAGTTGACCAAAGACTCCTACATAATTATTACACAATGAGCTCAACGACTACTATAAAGCCTTTTCTCAAGTCCTTACATTCAAAGGATAACCAGACAATAAACCTACTTTCGTCCGCAAATGAATAGAAAACCCATAACAATAACATAATGTGGCTATCGGGTGCGGTAGCAAAGGTTTGGGTTAACCTCTATTTGATCAGGATAGCTTACTGTGTACTTATTCAGAACTAGCTGTGCCCCGCGGTTTCACTCGCGATAAAAATAATTATAGTCCTTGTTTATTGATTCCCTTTACAAATCTCTACCCCTCTATTTACACCCTTAAGGGATAATTTCGGGGATAAAACCTGTTCTATATCCTTCCCCACAACTCAAACTATCTTCATACCAAATTTCATATAAATCGGTTCAGTGGTTATTGATTCCCCATACAAACTTCCACCCCCCTTTTCATCCCCTTAAAGGATGATTTCTGGGATAAAAACTATTCTATGTCCTTCCCCGGGATGCAATCTATCTCTCTGCTAAATTTTATCTAAATCCGTTCAGTGGTTTAGGCGTGAAAACAACGACCTTGCCTGAAAAGGTAACATACAGACAGACAGACAGAGAGAGTTACTTTCGAATTTATAATATTAGTATGGATATTCGATCTTATCGCAAAGTACTTTATAACCTGGATACGGTAAGGTTATTAGGTATATTATGAAAAAGGTTACATTGGTAAGAGATAATAATCTTATTGAGTGGGTATTAAGTCTTAAAAGTGACAAGGGGGGTTTAGCAGTTGATAGGTGGGTTACGTGTTCTTACATAATCAGCCCATAATGTTCCCAATGCTCAGACACAGGCTTCCTCTCTTCCTCGTACGCAATGTATCGAAAAAAATTAATAAAGGTATACTTCGCCATGTGCGTACGTGCCTATTAGCATGTATTTGTTTTACATGGAAGTGACAACGAGTAGCGAGCTAAACCGCGACCACGAGGTATTGCGGTGTGGTATCTTCGGCATGTAATTCCCTTATTTTCTCGTCTATGATTGTATCACGGGTTGATACATGTCAAAGATGTCGCATCTGTGACTGAGTCACGGGTTGATACGTAAAGTAAAGCGCCTGTCTGGATTCGAACCTACGACTTACAACTCGTATGTCGCGGCCGTTGCCACTTGGCCACCACTGGTCTAACCGGTAGGTCTCTATAGGTAATTAAAACTACAAAACAAGTTGGGTTAACAAATGCTCACTTTGATTGATCGAGTTAAAGCCTGGTATCCGCCGAAATTTAAAGTTTCAAGTTCAAGGCAAACCCTTAACTTCCGATGTGAAAGGTCACGTTCGAGTCATTAAGTCAAAAACTTCGTGAAATTGGCTCCACGGCTTTTCACGTTGTTGACACCTTTTGATCCGGGCTTAGTCGAATTGTGTACTAAAATAGGCTTGTTCCAATAGCTCTCAGGCAATAATAGGTAATTTGTGTTCGTGTCTGGAAAGGCGAATAGAGGATTACGTAAAGATAATGGGGCAGTAGGATCGATCTTTATGCTATGAACTATGCTTTTGCCCGCGACTTCGTCCGCGTGATATTTCTTGTTTCCCCGACCTACTGCGTCGCATCACATCGCCCGTCTGCGCTGTTACTCCATTTTTGCATACCTGAAATCGCGAAAAGAAATCAGCTGTTCCCTACATTTGACGAGTTATACGAACATAAATGTAGGGAACAGCTGATTTTTTTTTCCGCGATTTCAGGTTTGGTCCCATAGGAAAAGTTGTTCATAATGATGATTACAATAACGTCTTAAGAAGTTGGTGTTTTTCCAAAAACCCAGTATAATGATGTTCCCAGTCGGCCATACGAAAATTCAATCACCAAAAATATAAAATAGTTTAGTGATAGCTAGTCAAAGATTAGCAAAACCCATTGTCGGCCCATCACTACTATTAACGACCAAACCCATTACCTATCCATTATCAGTTTCGGCATACTGGAGGTAGAAAAACCTATCTATTTCTGGTTTTAACGTCCCAATAATCTATATCAGTGGCGATCTGTCAATAGATTAGGGTTCGGCCGTTAGTTTGCAATAAAAAATCACTTTTGTTAATTCGGTATTATCTATATGATTAATTTGATAGTTCCAAAATAATTCTATACATTAGTATTTGCCAGTGATTTCATTTATGACTCGTATTGTTGTCTCCACATTGTATAACAGACTAGCTGCGCCCCGCGGTTTCACCCGCGTAAGCTTCGATCCTGTGGGAATATTTTGATAAAAACTATCCTATGTCCTTTCTCGGGACTCAAACTATCTCTACACCAAATTTCATCGAAATCTGTTCAGCGGTGTAGGCGTGAAAAGGTAACATACATACAGACAGACAGAGTTACTTTCGAGTTTATAATATTAGTATGGATATTATTATACAAAAGTTTGGTTGCTTTTACTCAACGCCTGAACAAATGTGAAACAGTCAAAAGTCGCTAGCAATCCATATAAATGTGAATCAGAAACTTCAACAATAACTAAGCATTAGCCGTTTCACGTGGAAACTGGAATTTAAATAATTACTTGGTACTGCATCCCGCACCAGGTACCTACAGGGGCAAATAGAAAGTTAAAGTTACAACGCGGATTTTGTTTACAAACTGCTCATATACTACTGCTGCATTTGTTTACACTTTACTCTCAAACTTTACATTTGAAATTTTCAGTATGTGTGTAAATTAAACATGAGAAAAGTTTAATCTATATAAATAAAACAGGTAAAGGGTGAGGGAACCCTTTATTTACCCTGCAGTGAGAAAATACTGACTTGTTAGATTAGATTAGAAATAAAACAAAGTCGGGTTAGTTACACCATTTATAACTCAAGAACGGTTGGACCGATTTTTGTAAAAAAATATGGGAATAATTCACTATTGTTATCAAAATGATTTTTTTTTTTCAATAGTACCTATAACCTAGTCATTTTGAAATCAACTTAGTTTACATTATCATAAAGTTTATATTCACTTACATGTAAATTACAACAATTGAAGGATATGATGAATAAATAGTACAATATGTACCTACATAAAAATGTGTTATTTTGTTTAATTTTGAAAATACTTTATATTGGACCAGCCGCGAATTGGACCAATCGCGAATTAGACCAATCGCAAATTGGACCAATCGCGAATTGGACCAATCGCGCCTAAAGGGAATAGACTTTACATTAATTAATTGTACTCCTGTGATAATCATTCCTAATTCCTACTTCTGATCATATTACAAAACCGCCTAATCTGGTTCCTAATATCCCCAAAGACTGCACAAAATGGCCACCTTAACGCGGGTCATAAAGGACCGGTCCATTGTGCACTTCAACCAGCTCCGGACCCAATTTCCGCGAGGTCACAGGATGTCCCAGGGATTGTTCGAACCCATCGGCCATAAGTGTCGAAGTGACCCATTTTCCTTTAAAGGGTCTTTGAGTGATTTAATGAAATCTATTTTAACTGACAGCTATATTGCAATCGAGGCCCTGTGGGTCATTTATTTTATGGTGGTCATCACTTGCAAATGGTATCCCAAAAAGCTTTTCTTATTGCCATTATGTCATTTGGTTTAAATAGGTTTTTATTTTATTTATCTAGAACCCTTTTATATTTCGTGAATGTAAGAACGTTGTAGATCTTGTAGATTGTAGATCTGTAGAGCATTTTCTATTTTATTAAGTACTTGGTAGGTATTTGTTGACAGGCCTATACTGTTCTCCCATACCTACTTATTAACATTGTAATAGCCAATTACTTTTTAAAGAGTAACCGTGGTTTTTATATCCGGCTCTTCTCCATAGAAAACGTCGAAGAAGCTTCTGACGTTTCCTAAGTCTACATGACCCTACATACAGGGTGTTACGGAAAGGGTATATCAATACAAACGGGTTGAAGAGTGTATCTGGTCTAGAATCTCTGTACAAAATTCCAGTTCAAAAGCATTAACTTTGAAAATGCTTAATATTTTTTTATTTCGATAGTTTATTAAATTGAAATCATAACAGCCACTAGGCGCTAAGCAAGCCACCTGTCAGTTCGTACGTAGCCTAAATAAATATGATCATGGACAATGACGTGGCAAAAAAGGCAGTTCAGATCGCTCCATCAAACAACACCAACTAAAAAATCTCCATTCCTTCCCCAGAAAGAAGCTAAGCAGGATAAGCACCAGCTCCCTCATCTCGACTCCTCGGAGGCGGTTCAGAAGTGCAGCATCGGCAGCCAGGTTCACCATCTTCAGAGCCAACAGGGATGGCAAGCTAAGGGCCAAGTCCTTCGCCAAGAAAGAGAAGAAGGCTACGCAGACACTTGCTATTGTGTTAGGTGAGTTTTGAGATAGTATAGTTTATACTTCAATTTTCATTAAAATTTCCTGCTCTCAAAACGGCGAAGGAAAACATCGTAAGGAAACCAGCTCGAACCAAAAATTCGAAGACATTGTGACATCTACCAACCCACACTGGGCCCGCGTGGTATATTACATCGTGGTAGATAATCGGTCGTCTAATGAATCAGCAATACAGTACTTGTAATATCGCAGTAGTTTTGTTTTATTACCAATTCAAGACCACGAGCAGCACACCTGGAGCTTGATACTCAACAGCCCACTCCCTCTCAAAGAAATGAGGCTTGTGTCCCAGCAGTGCGAACATTACAGGCTGATTATGCTCATGCTATGAGGGAAGAACAAGGCTTCTTATTCAGCTGTACTCAATACGAGATTAGCTTATGTTGAAGTAAAGAAAAGATCTCAGTCAGTAATTTAAGCGGCGATCTGACGATTTCCCAAATTTCATGTAGCACTTTATCTACTGAGATAAAGTGCTACATTAAATTTGGGAAATGAGCATAATCAAAAAAAAGTGCAGACACTTTTATCATTTTATACGTAACACTAGCCCGACAATAGGCCTAATCACACTAATCACATCACACTATCACACTAATATTATAAAGGCGAAAGTTTGTGTGTGTGTGTGTATGTGCGTTTATATGTTTGTTACTTCTTCACGCTCAAACGGCTCGACCAATTTTGATGAAATTTGGTAGAGAGATAGCTTAAGTCCCGGGAAAGGACATAGGGTACTTTTTATCCCGATATTCCCACGGGATCGAGACTTATGCGGGTAAAACCGCGGGGCGCAGCTAGTCTTAAATAATATCTGAAGAATTAATCCATCACGATGTCCTCTCTCTTTCTTTCCAGGTGTCTTCCTCTTCTGCTGGGCGCCATTCTTCACGTGCTCGGTCCTCGATGCCATGTGCTCCAAGTTCGGGCTCCCGTACTCCCCTGGAGTCACGGTCTTCATCCTGACCACGTGGCTGGGCTACATCAACTCGTTCCTCAACCCCGTCATCTACACCATCTTCAACCCTGAGTTCAGGAAGGCGTTCAGGAAGATACTCCACTGCGGCACCTAGCTAGGAGATTACTACGTAGTTTATGACATGACTTGTGAAAGAACTCGCTCAAAGATTTAAGCAGTGTTTCTTTTTCTGTTTAATTATGGAGTAGTGATATGCCAGATCTTTCTAAATTCCTATAGGCTGACTGACCATATTGGGTCCTTGCCGAAAAAGTCATGTACGGACAAGCACATCAAGCTACTACCATCTGTCAAATTTCTTTAATGAATTTTCAACTTTATCGCTAAACCATAAGGTTCAAAGTTGATTGGGAAAATTTGACAGTTTCGGGTAGCTTGATGTGCTGGCATCTGTACAAACCGACAGTTAATCTATTGTAAAATGTGTGGTGTGCATGAGAGCAATTGATTATAATGTGGCAATGCAAAGATGGAGGAACTAAGCCCAGGTTTTTTCGCGCACTGGATTTTCAACGCTCCGCTTAGCGCCAAGAGTTGCAAATCCAACTGTGTGTTTTTTTGACGCGTTAGATGCACTCTGTTGGATTCTCAACATTCGGCTCAACACCGAGAATTGAAAATCGAGTGCGCGGTAAAATTCCGCCATGTTATTTTTGCGTCTGTGTGAACGTCGGCCAAAAGTCACCAGGACGAGGTTCTGGAAGATCTTCTAGTGAAAAGGGAGGATTCTCCAGAGTGATATTGAAAGGCAGGCTACTCGGTAACTACTCTGAATTGGTCTAGAAAAAAGCCTTCATCTTACTTGCCAATTACCAATGATATGGTGGAGATAACTCAAAGCGTAAATTTCGTTTTTGGACCCTCTAAAATGGTTGTGATTGGACGATAGGCCTACGCCATTTTCGAATCACAATGTGAAGGATTCCATGCAAGGCTTGAACAGCCGCACGGTTCGATAGATCCGGTTAAGCTACCCTTGCCGCGGTTGGTCCGTGGATGGGTGACCATCTTTACATACCAAGACCCCTCCGTGCCTCGGAAAGCACGTTATGCCGTTGATCCCGGCTGTCATTCGCGGATCTTTGACAGTCGTTACGGGTCGTCAGAAGCCCGAAAGTCTGACAACCAGTCTTACCAAAAGTTATCGTGTTACCCAAAAATGGGTTGTGGAGGTCAGATAGGCAGTCGCTCCTTGTAAAATACTGGTATTCAGCTGCATCCGGTTAGACTGAAAGCCGACCCCAACATAGTTGGGAAAAGGCTAGGCAGATGATGAATGTGAAGGATTCCATTGACATTTAATTAATATCGTCGGTTCGGGAGGACCCATTTGCATGCATTTTGTTCCTACTATGTTCTCAATGAATAATTATGTATTTCAGTGGTTTAAAAACTATAATATTGAAGCTTATGTCCTGTACCTTATCAAGTTCCACACTTGACTCCTCATTGCTAGTAGCTTTAAACGCAGGTTTCGTCAACTTTATCGCCATTTTAAAATGGTGATTATTTATCAATTATTACCGTTTTAAAATGGCGATTATTGTTCAATTGTTACCATTTTAAAATGGTGATTATTGTTCAATTATTACCGTTTTAAAATGGCGATTATTTGTACATAATTTATTCTGTAAATTATTGTCTGAGCTCAAGTTTGTTAGAACTACGTAGTATATAATAATTTAATATTAGTGGTACTTTTAATGAACGAATGGTACTTCTTGAGTAAGTAATGCTTTAGTATGTATTCTTCTTATGTAAATATCCGTCGTATGTATGTATCCGTCTGAGTAGATAATAGAGCTGTGTCTTAAAGACATTCTTTTATTAAAATAGAAAGATTCTATTAATACAAGTTTGTGGAAGGCTCTGTTTTCAAATAAGAAAGAATTGAGCGCTTAGGAATAAGAAAATTAATAAATTATTATAATGTAAAGGTCAATTTGGATAAATTAATCAATAGAAAATGCATAACCATGTAACCATTATGGCTGGAATTGTAAAATACGCATTTGTAAATAACTACACTCGTAGATTGTTAAAAATCATCTTTACATGTCAAAATTACATTAATTTTATGATGATAGTTAAATATCTTATTGAAATTTCATCACCACTGCTCTCAAAACGGTGAATGAAAACATCGTGAGGAAATCGGCATATTATCCTAAAACCAAAAAATCGAAGACATGAGACATCTTTCAACCCGCACTGGGCCCGCGTGGTAGATTTTAGCCCACTCCCTCTCGAAGAGAGGAGGCCTGTGTCCCAGCAGTGGGAACATTACAGGCTGATTATGCTGTTACCTTACAGAGCCCTGATTCACAACCATACGACAGGCTATCGTATCGAAAGCCTGACATTTCGATAACCTGCTTTGACTTGCCCTCAACAGCAAATAGCTGTTGGAAGAATAGCGGGCGTCTATTTGATTTAAACTGAAACACTTAAATGACTGATTGATGATCACTTAAATGTCTCACTGATGGTGGCGCGTGTGTTGGATCATTCGATTCCCTACAAAATGGTTGAGCTGGATGGTGCTGATCCATGCGTCATGTTCGTGAACGGACGCCGTCGGTTGAGACTGGTCATCTCTTAACTGCCAAGGCTTATTTTTAATCTTATTTCTTGTACTGTTTCTTCATTTGTGTTTTTTTTTACATTGTTCTCACATATAGAAGCAACAAGAATAATGTACCCAGGATTTTGTAATATCTTGATTTAAAAGAGTGTCTATGGAGTTTCTTGCCCGTTCTTCTCCATAGAGATCTACGCTTTGGAATGGGCGACTAGCTTCAACTTTCTGACTAACTGACCGACTACTTAATTTTGACAATTCAAAAGTGCCTGTAATGGTTTAATTGAAATAAATGCTTTGAGTTTGAGTTTATCAAGGGGTAACATGTTACCCAGTAACTGGGGTGTGGAGGTCAGATAGGCAGTCGCTCCATGTAAAATACTGGTATTCAGCTGCATCCAGTTAGCCTGGAAGACGATCCCAACATAGTTGGGAAAAGGCTATAGGCAGATTGGCTCAGAGGCTTTCAGCATTTTTGAAATGAAAACTTCTTTAGGCGCGTTGGGCATTTTTCAATAGGTATGGGAAAAACCATTGAATTCGCGCCACTGTTACAGTAACCGACACCGCTTCGGATGTGTTCGGCTGTCCTCGGGATGTACTCGGTTTTATTGTATATCCGTTATGCCAGTGAGTGATGGCAAAGTGTTCTGTTTGTGTTTTGTTTTCACTTCTGTCAGCACTCCCGGAGTGCCACTTTTTTTTTCACTTGACAAGTAAAGATATATTCTACAAAAAAACCAAAGCAACGCATAGCTTAATCATCACTGTATCTATGACTACTGTAAAAGCCCCACCACACTGCCCTAAAAATTGTTGACAAAACCCGGGTAAAGCAAATAAAACTCTCTGACCTTTAACTTTGTTCCTTTTACGGGTACCTGTTGCATTTCTACAGAGAATTTTGAAGCGTATGGTACTGATATAAAGGTTAGAATCCTTTTAAAAAACACGTCTAGATTTTCTAATTTTGCCCAATTTTATCCTGTGGTTGTGATGTTTCGTTTAGCGAAGTGAAGCAATAAGTGTATGGTACTGTGTTTATAGCTAAGTAATAAATGAAGTAGCTATGTATGTACGACTGTATTAGGTACTTTTAAACGAATTGTATTGTAGGTTATACAGGGTTACATTAAACTAGCGGAACTCTTCAGACGTGATGGGAATCGATATCTAAAAATGATTAAAAAAAAAAACAAAAAAGATTTGAAGTATTTTTGGGGGGTCAATGACCGCTTGTAGTCTTGTTACTAGGTATGTATGAGTTGACAAATCTACTTTGTTTTGTTTTATCGTATTTAGATATCTATACCCATATACAGGGTGAAATTTAAATAATGGGCATCCTTTTAAAGGGTCATTGTATTCATCATTATGAACAACTTTTACTATGGGTCAAAACCTAAAATCGCGAAAAAAAAATTAGCTGTTCCTTCCATTCACATAACTCGTCAAAGAGATGACTTTTCTTCACGATTCCAGGTTTGATCCCATAGTAAAAGTTGTTCAAAATGATGATTACAATGACCCCTTAAAAGGATGCCCATGAATTCAATTTCACCCTGTATAGGTCAGATAGGCAGTCGCACCATGTAAAATACTGACACTCAGCTGCATTCGGTTAGACTGGAAGTCGACCCCAACAAAGTTGGGAAAAGACTAGGCAGATGACGAGATATCTATACCCATAACGTCTGCAGAGTTCCGCTAGCAAATTTAATTTAACCCTGTAAAGGGAAATATGTATGCTCAGCATTGTAGAGAATGTTTTAAATTGTAAAAAAGTACGGATTATTTGTTCAGCACATTACATCTATTTACCTGCTTATACGCACAACACAGCGGTTTATAAAAGCAATTTAAATACCATAAACTTAGAGGACTACATGACCTAAAGCGCGGTCTTTGTCCGACTGCATAGAAAAGAAAGAGAAGCGCGATGACACAACGCTGGTAATGTATTGCAAAATATGAAGTAATTATCTACGAAAAATCTATTGTTTGTACTAAAAAATTTAAGCACTAGAATTCTAGTATGTTGCTTGTAGAATAATCTGACAAAAAATCATAATTGTATATATTTAGTATGGTTTTTATTGTAAAAAGCAAGTTTTTTGAGGTATCTTCATGATTTTATTCTATCGTACCAAATAAGTTGTATTATGTTTTCAACACACTATCTACCTCGCATAATTATATCCTGAAGAATAACATATTATATTTTTTTGATTTTGTTTACTGTAGTCGATCATATTATACACTTTAATTGTTTTGAAAACTTGCGTTTTTTGCGTTTAGGTCCTGTAAGCCCCTTAAGGCTCCCCGCAAACAGGCGCGACGCAACGATACGACGCGATTCTGGTACAGCAATTTCCGTGAAGTTTTCATAGAAATTGTCCTGCTATCGTCGCGTCGCGCCTGTCTGCGGGAGCCTTTATACTACTTTAACAAAAGGAACGCTCCGATTGAAGACGAGTTGCGTAAAAAGAAAGTGTCCAAAGAAATATCGTTTTTCAATATGAAAACGTCAGGTAATCAAATATCTTACCTATTTCTTTGTGATCGAAATTATTTTGAATCCCACGTTTCCTAGTGTGAATTTATAGTTCAACCGGTCAAGCGGCGCGTGTAGCCGATCGGCGACGAAACAATAGAAAATCAATTGTGTCTCATTAGCGGGGCTTGACAGATTAATACTGATATCACTTCAATATTTTCGCAAGAGCCGTTTGGGGAAATGCATTTTGAGTCCCGAATTTTAACATCGCAACTGCGCTTTGAAAACCGTCTAAGGAAACACAGGATTTAGACTAAAATTTGATTATGTAATGACGTGGAAATCCATACTAATATTTTAAATGCGAAAGTGTGTCTGTCTCTCTGCCTGTGTACCTACCTCTTCACGCTTAAACCGCTGAACCGATTTAGATGAAATTTTGTATAGGGATAGTTTGAGTCCCGGGAAAGGACATAGCATAGTTTTTATCCAGATATTCCCACGGGTAACTTATGCGGGTGAACCCGCGGGGCGCTGCTAGTAGGTAATAATTATATCCCAAGCCGAAGGCTAGTCTCTGTTGAGATTGGCCGCCATGGTCATCCCTAAATTATTTCCCTCACTATCCTTCACAGAAGAACCAGTCTTAAAATACTCTAGTCAGAGATGTCTCGCCAAAGATGTACATATAAGTATGTATTAACTTGTAAATATAATCTGTATAAATGTTAGTAAAACATAAAATAAAGTTGTATTTATTGATGTTGAAATAAATGGTGCATTATGTCTCTGTGATTTTATTCAAGCAAATAACTGGATACTTCCATATCATAATACCCTATAAGAAAAAAAAAATCTATAGGTACTCCTTAGGCTAAACGTAATACCAGTCTATTCAGTTGTCATGCTACGTCACAGTTGTACTCTTCAATTTAGCAACGTTATAATTCATTGAAAAAGTCGCTAAATTGAAGAGTACAACTGTGACGTAGTTACGTTTAGTCGGTTGACTAAGTCACGTGGTTTTTTTTGTTTACCTTTATTTAACTACCTAAACCTATGGAGTATAGGTACAGCCCGATGCATACTTTATGGCGGCTCGGAACATGAGGTGAGGCGAGTCGCTGCGCGTACGCAGTAACAAATGCACGTATCAGCGGGGGTGAGGGGTGAGGTAGCACGCAGCCAGTAGCGCACTTCAGAGTGTACCATGAAATGGATATATGAAATGGGCTGTAGGTACCTAATAACGATGGTGGGTAGAGGCACAGTATAAATATACAGTAAGTTATCTAAGGCCGCCCGCCGAGTTATTAGCCTACTCTTGCGTTGATCCCCAGGGTTGTCACTTTTACTTTTAGTTAATATTTTCGAACAAGCAGCACTTGATCTAAATTTATGAAATAAAAAAGCATATTATGATTGAATATTTTACCAATTTATAAATTTAGTAAAAATAAAAAGCCTTTATTCACATAACATTTATAATACTAAGTTACAAATTTGATACCGAGAAAATTTTTCTCCTGTTTCTGCACGTCCGGAACGCTTTATTATTATTTGTTAATGTATAGTAAATTCTCATTCTTATGTAAAAAAAAAAAAAAAAAAAAAAAAAAAAAAAAAAAAAAAAAAAAAAAAAAATTATATATAAGTAGTATAAGGATGGACTCACGTAGATTTAAGATAGTCGTAAGACCACAATTGTGTCCAATGTGGGAGCACGTGTAATTGTAAATTTCAAATAAAACCTTGCAAACAAAATAAATAAAGTAAACAAAGGCGCGGACCCCCATGTCCGCGGTCAGAGTACTCATAAAAAAAAAAAAAAAAAAAAAAAAAAAAAAATTCTATATCATTCAGTTGATCGTAAATTGACCGGCCAATTTTAATGTTGATGTGGTCCTTTTCGAACGCTTTGCGAAACACCTGCTCCATCCTCCATCGACAAAATCATCAGGCGGGATCATGAGTAAATTTCGATCTTTGCCGTAATTCCTGTAATGGGTGTATAAGACACCATATTTGGATTGAACAACACATCAGACAATAGAAAAAATAATAATTTCAATAGTAATTAATTTGCAATATTAATTATTGTGAAATTGCCCTTATTACATCTATACGCGACAAATACGTTTACCTAAACGATGTTTCGAACTCAATCCTCTGTTTTATAGTAAAACTAGACTTCTTAAAATAAACTTTAGCTCTAAACATAGTATTCAGAAAGTAAATTTGGGAATACATTTATATGGAAAAATGCGACTCGGCTACGCTCTTAATAAAGCAAATAAACTGTGAAATAAACAATACAATACCACATTTTCTAATAATATTTAAGTATAAGTAGGTACTTACATTTCTGGTTGAGTAGGAACTATGAAGAATGATAAGTCCGGGTTTGCGAAATCATTATTGAGGCACCCGAAAACACTACCTACAATATTTGTTTCCCCTTTTTGAAGTCATGATACTCGTAATTTAAGTGGCCGCCGCCGGCGAGAGTTGACGAACGCAAGCGGTCATGTAGCGTACGCGCGTGCTCACAGTCGCGCTGCACAGCCCGCACTGCCGCCACCTTATTCCCTCATATATTATGCTAGCGTGTGCGTGAAATCGCGTGCCGACATGGCGCGCGGCGCGCACGCACACATTCAAACCGAGAGCGGCACGTTTGTATGAAGATGTTTTACTGTATATTTATACTGTGGTAGAGGTAAGGAGAACCGTCTCTGTTGTGAAAGTGTCCGTCAAACTGCGTTAAATTAGGGTGGCGCCACAGTAGCAAGTTATTAGAATAGAATAGAAAAATAAACAAGGACAGAATAACTTTGGACTACGTAAATACATAGTTGAGTTTTGGTATACTGGGCTGCCACGTCACTAAAAATATAAAATTTTCTAATTTGGCATACTTTAATCCGTCCACAACTGCTATATTCATACCATACCCTTTGCCTACGCTAGCGCCATTTTGGAGGGTTTTTGAACTGTTATTTACTGCTTATAGCTGGACACTTTCAACTTTCCCTCCATATGAAACGGTTCTCCCTTACCTCTACCCTAATACCCTCCAAACAAAAAGACCTGCAGGGCAATTGCGTAACACACCAACAGTAGCAATGGCTTTCATTTTGACAGTTCAACAACATTCATTGCGTTATTTACGTTGCTAAGCAGATTTTTTGTTTCGAACATATGAAGCAATGGATTAGCAATATCCTTGAAAATGATTGAGAATGTGATTGATACGTAGTGTGTCACGAAATTAGGGTGCTGTAACCGAAACAGCAGCGGTGAACAGTTTCGGAGAGATAACGTCTCCGTGTCTCACACCTCGCTGCAGAAGGATAGGTTTCGAGGTCTGGTCCTGGAGTCGGACTGACATAGTGGCGTTTTCGTACAGACACTTCAGCACCTCGATGTACCGATAGTCGATCTGGCACCGTTGAAGAGACTGCAGTACAGCCCATGTCTCGATCGAATCAAAGGCTTTCTCGTAGTCCACAAACGCTAAGCAGAGAGGCAGGTTATACTCTTCGGTCTTCTGTATAACCTGTCGCAACGTATGTATGTGGTCTACGGTGCTAAAGCCTTTACGGAATCCGGCTTGTTCGGGAGGCTGGAAGTCGTCAAACCTGCGCGCGAGACGGTTCGTGATGACTCTCGAAAACAGCTTGTAGACATGGCTCAGAAGTGAGATGGGCCTATAATTCTTAAGAAGGGCATTGTCACCCTTCTTAAAGAAAAGTATCACCACACCTCTGTTCCATGCCTGTGGTGTTTTACCCTCGAGTATGACGGAATCAAACAGCCTCTGAAGGGCCTTAAGAACGGGTTTTCCGCCGGCCTTCAGGAGCTCGGCCGTAATTCCGTCATCACCCGGTGCCTTGTTGTTTTTAAGCTGCTTCAGAGCCATCCTAATCTCGTACAGGCTGACGTCCGGGATGTCTTTGGTATAGTGTCGGGTCAATCTAGCTCTTGGGTCGTTTGCCAGACTCGTAACGGGGTTGCTTGTTGACGTGTATAACTGTCCATAGAACCTCTCGATCTCTCTCAATCTCTGGAGGATGTCTTCAAGGTTCTGGACTGGAAAGGAGCTGGCATTAATATCAATGGCGAGTACATAACTCACCTTCGGTTTGCCGACGATATAGTAGTCATGGCTGAGACTATGGAGGACCTCAGTACAATGCTCGATGACCTCAGTAGAGCCTCTGAAAGAGTGGGTCTGAAAATGAACATGGACAAAACGAAGGTCATGTCAAATGCCCATGTAACACCCACTCTCATGAAGATCGGAGACGCTACACTCGAAGTCGTGGACGAGTATATTTACCTAGGACAAACTGTCCAGTTAGGTAGGTCCAACTTCGAGAAAGAGGTCAATCGTCGAATCCGACTCGGCTGGGCAGCGTTCGGGAAGCTTCGCAATATCTTCTCGTCCCACATACCGCAGTGTCTCAAGACGAAAGTCTTTGACCAGTGTGTGTTGCCAGTGATGACATATGGCACTGAAACGTGGTCGCTCACAATGGGCCTTATTAGAAGGCTGAAAGTCACTCAAAGGGCAATGGAGAGGGCTATGCTTGGAGTTTCCCTGCGGGATCGAATCAGAAATGAAGAGATCCGCAGGAGAACCAAGGTAACCGAGATAGCCCGAAGAATTGCCAAACGTAAGTGGCAGTGGGCAGGGCACATTGCTCGCAGAACAGATGGCCGATGGGGCCGAAAGGTTCTGGAGTGGCGACCGCGTACCGGAAGGCGTAGCGTTGGAAGGCCTCCCACAAGGTGGACCGACGACCTTGTGAAGGCCGCAGGAACTCGTTGGATGCGGGAAGCACAGGACCGGTCGAAGTGGAGGTGCTTGGGGGAGGCCTATGTCCAGCAGTGGACGTCTTTCGGCTGAAATGATGATGATGATGAACCGAAACAGCGCGAAGAAGATAAATTTTCATTGCCACAATGACATTATCTTAAAATAAGGCTCCTAAACTGCGTCTATAGTTAGTAATAAACATACGCACCATACTTTCCTCCCCTATCTAGCCCCAACAAGGAAAGCCCAAAAAAATATCCCAAATTGTATCCTGCCGATAAAAGTCTGTTAAGTACATCTTTCATCAAAGACCATTCCAGTTACTCGAAACATATTTCAACCAGTAATTGCAGATCCATACAGCATAACGATCCATACATTTCATTAACCAATCGCTTTCAATCAAACCGAAAGCCAGGTCAAACGTAATTGGTCGCTGCGTAATTTTTATTGTTCGGCTTCATGCCATTGATTGGACCAATTTGTAGAGGTAGGATTGTCGTATATCACATTGACATGTTTTATATGCATGAATTGAGAGTTTGGGATCGATTTTAAATTTTATAGCACTGTGTGACCTAAACCCGCACTTAAGTCACGTTTTCTGTGACTTAAGTGCAAGGGGGGTTCCAAGTGTATGCTCATCATTTTTGAAGCTTGAAATTCCATTGAACCTGAGAGAGGAAATAGTGTTACAAAGAATGTTTAAAGCACTGCGTGACCTAAACCCGCACTTAAGTCACGCTTTTCTGTGACTTAAGTGCGGCGAGGCAATTGCGTAACACATTATCAATCGGAATCGGTTTAATTTTGACAGTTCAACAACATTCATTGCGTTATTTACGTGTGGAAGAGATAAATTTTTCGAACTTATGAAGCAATGGATTAGAAATTTGCTTCAAAATGATTCTGATTCCGATCGATAGTGTTACGCGAGGTCGGGTTTAGGTCACACGAGCTATACAATAATATATTGAGATAAGTGTGCCTTTTTTTTATGGATGGGAAATCATCAAATGACCCCTACCGCTCTAGGTGGAGCGGAAGGGAGTGTCAGACTCTTACTGACTAAAACCGATCCGTGTTCCTTCCTCAGCCCTTTATGTTCCGGGGTAGCGGACAACAACAAACAAGCTGACAATTTAGCTAGTCTTAGAAGTTATACCAAAATAATCGTCTGAACAACATCTTACAAGTTGTAGTTCTCAGGTTCAAACCTAGGCAGGCGCTTTACTTTGCGTAATTTATTTCATTACCACTCCTCAAAACGGGGAAGGAAAAATATCGTGAAAAAACCGGCATATCCCGGAACCAAAAATTCGAAGACATACTGACATCTACCACTCCTCACTGAGCCCGCGTGCTGGATTACCTACGGTGCAGTGCCCACTCCCTCTCACAGAGAGGAGGCCTAGGCCCCAGCAGTGGGAACTTTATAGACTGATTATGCTAATCGTCTGAACCAAAACGAGTCTCTCCAAAAACTGCATTTTCATAAAAAGCCCCAACATTTTGCACCTTTATAAATGGCATCTTTATATCAAGAAAAAATTAAAAAAAACAGTGGCACTCCGGGAGTGCCGACAGAAGTAAAAACAAAACACAAACTGAATACTTTGCCATCACTCACTGACATATCCTAAGGTTGACTGGTAGAAAATGCCTCAGGCATTAAGTCCGCCTTTGTACAGTATTTTTTACTTGTGCATAAAGTTTTAATAAATAAATAAATATCGGATATACATCTTCTCCACACGTAAACTACCTTTTGGAAGGGGCGACTAGAATCAATTATATTTTAAGGTACCTAATTTTTGACGTTCAAAAGTGCCTTTTTGAAATAAATGCTTTGACTTTGACTTTAAAACCGATTATAGGTATTCTGAGGACAGCCGAACACATCCGACGCGGTGTCGGTTACGGTCACAGTGGCGCGAATTCAATGGTTTTTCCCATCTAAAAAAATGCCCAACGCGCCTAAAGAAGTTTAAACGAGACACAATAGAAGTTTTATTATATGACAATAGTAATATAATAAGAATGTAAGTAAACTTGATAATATTTGCACGCTTGCTTGCAGGCAGAATACAATGAAAATTACCTAGGTTATAAGATCTTACCTTTACCAAAAGAATGTATTTTTAGCAAATAAACGTTTGATTTGATTTGTTTGTTATTTCGTTTGTGAGCGTCAGTGTCACGCAAAGTGTTAATTATATACTGATTTGGTTTACTGCACCCTAATTGCGTAACACACTATCAATCGGAATCAGAATCATTTCGAAGCCAATTGCTAATCCATTGCTTCATAAGTTCGAAAAATTTGTCTGCTCAACACGTAAATAACGCAATGAATGTTGTAAAACTGTCAAAATGAAACCGATTTCGATTGATAAAGTGTTACGCAATTGCCCCGCAGTTCTGAGTTTTCAGGCCGAGGCGTTCAGAAATGGCAAATATGTTCACTAGATGATTTAGAACAACCAGAAACACTCAAAACAAAATACACACACACGAAATTTAATCATTCCCACATACCCCAACGCCATAATTCAAGAAAACAAACCACACCATTGTTTCTGCACCTTCATAACTCGTAACTTATGAATCTGCCGGACCACAATAATAATGGCGGTTCTATGTACGAGTCAACAAACTATTGTGGAGAATACTCGCTTTCTCACCATAACTTAGTTTTGATTAAAGGTTTGTATGAAGACTTGAGTCTGGGATTAGGGCTGGGCTGAGCTGTAATATGAGAAAGACTCAACAATGCGCTTCAAGCGGCTGACTTAGCCGCTTGAGGGCGAGCTTCACCAAACTTTTATACCTAGAATAAGTCATCCTTAGAATACATTTTGAATTTTTGACAGTTTTTCCATACTAGAACTGTCAGACGTCAATTTTACTCCACAGATAAAAAATATCTGACTTTGGTAAAGCATTGTTGAATCGTGTTGTGAGAAAGCACTATGGTTCACATTTTATGATAGAGTTGGTAAGTTTTAAATGAATTGAACTCTTTTTTGATGATTTTTTAAACGATGTAGTAGGTATTCTGCACTAGAAATCAGAGGGACAATTTTAAGAACGTTCATAGTCTGATCTCAGTCTCAAACTGTCAATAATAGGTATCTCTAAATTTCCCTACATTTTTGACAAGTGTTTATATTGATTGTGGCTAAGATGACATTGCGACTAGATTTTGAACGTTATTAAGGAAATTATTAGGGGAATTGGCCTCTGAGCTACGTACGTACAGTCAACAAAAGAAATTAGTATGTAGAATCGTCGGATATCGTTGAAGTTAGTAAGAAACCGATGGATGTTGTCGACTGAAATTTTATTTGATAAATGAGCTATTCGTTTCTATTAACCGGTTGAATGCCGTAATTACAGACACAATTAAAAAGCCATTGTGTCTCGTGTAGATCTACGTTCCGGCATACGAAAGGTTAATAAAATAAAATTTTATTCGAAAACATCCATCGGTTTCTTACAAAACTTCAACTATATCCGACGATCCTGCATACTTATCTCTTTTATTGACTGTACATTTCATTTCGACATCAAAGATAGGTAAAAGTAAAGCCATTTCATTGTCGTCTTCAATTTCTTCACTTCAACGTCATCATCATCAGCCACAGCCTGACTGATCTTCGACTCCTGGTCTATACGAATTTTCTTCCTTTACGTGTACTTACGTAGGTACCAATTTCTGGAGTAGACGTTCGTATTAACATGAATGATGTAACCAAGACTTTGTAACCATATTATTATGATTTAAAAGAGTGTCCATGGAGTTTCTTGCCCGTTCTTCTCCATAGGTACCTACGCTTTGGAATGGGCAACTAGCTTCATCTTTCTGACTGACCGTCCCCTTGACAATTCAAAAGTGCCTGTAATTGGTTTAATTGAAATAAATGCTTTGAGTTTTGAGTTTGAGTATACATGGTCCTCTATAATGGACGTCAGAATATTTTATTTATTTTATTACTTTTAAGAAAACTTACAGCTAATACATTCGAGTGAGCAGAGGTATTATGTAGAAGAAAGCCAATTACAAGTTTCCACTTATATAAACTTATGTGTTAAATAGACAAAACGGTACAAACAGCGTGAGAGTTAAACATAAAGACAACTGAAGAGAATAAACAAAAATAAAATACATAATATTACAAATTTACACTTCAAAGAAAAAGTTGTTTAACATTTTTTTTAATTTCTGGACACTATTTGTGAATAAATCAAGCTCAACATCCCGGCATACCATATTGAACGTTCGACATGCTCTTAAAATATATGTATTTTGCCTATAGATGGTTTTCACAATAGGTACATGAAGGAGATGAGGTCTCCGGAGAAACACAGACGGTACACGAAGTCCAATCTTGGCCACCAGCTCAGGGACGTCAGTAGACCCGTTCCTTATACCAAATAGGAAAGCAAGATCTGCAATTTTTCTTCGCTCGTGTAAAGGAAGAATATGAAATTTCTTACACCGACTAGTATAGTCAGGAAGAAAAGTATTTGAACGATATTGAATGTACCTTAAAAATCGCCTTTGTATACCTTCAAGGCGATTAATATAAACATTGTAATTTGGATTCCAAATTTGAGATGCATATTCGAGATGGCTACGGACAAAAGCACAGTATAGTATTTTCATGGTTTTGACATTCTTAAACTCAGAGGAGACCCTAAAAATAAAGCCCAAAGCTTTAGAAGCCTTGTTGACTATATTGTCAATGTGCGCATCAAACAAAAGCTTTGAGTCAAAAATTACCCCAAGATCCTTGATGACGTTGACTCTGGCAATTGAGGTATTCGATAATTTGTAATCATACCTAATAGGATTTGGCTTACGAGTAAATGTACACACATAACATTTAGAAATATTTAAATCCAACCTATTTCGATCGCAGTAATCATGGAACCGGTCCAAATCTTCCTGTAATAGTCGTGCATCCTCAATGGTTGACACTTGACTCAGAATTTTCATGTCATCCGCGTATAATAAAATTTTAGAATTTAGGAAACAAGAGGCGATGTCATTTACAAAAATGTTGAACAAAAGAGGTCCTAATAAGGATCCTTGGGGAACCCCAGACGGAATGTACATCGCTCTCGAAGTATAACCATTGAGGACTACAGTCTGGCATCTATTTTCAACATACGATACAAACCATCTGTACAAGTTACCCCTGACACCAATCTCTAGCAATTTGCGCATTAGAAGTGCATGATCTATTCGATCAAAACATTTGCTGAAGTCAGTGTATATAACGTCGACCTGAGACCTCCTGGACATATGTTCCGAGAGATAGTCACTACAGACCACGAGATTGGACGTGGTGGAACGACCTTTTAAAAATCCATGTTGGTGTTCGGCAAAACTTAATTTAAGTGAAGAAGAAAGCTGTACATGTACGATTTTCTCCATAATTTTAGCGAACACGCAAAGTTTGGAGATCGGTCTATAGTTTTCCACGCTGTCCTTTGGCCCTTTTTTATGAATCGGCGTTATATACGCTGACTTCCAGATTGCAGGCACCACTCCCATATTTTGTAGGTAAAACTCTTTCATGATTAAATATCTACCTAATAACCTAATTGCTAACGCACCGCCTCGTTGGTATAGTGGTGGCAAGCGGTACTGGTGAGCAATGAGGTCCAGGGTTCGATCCCCAGCTCGGGCAAAGTGTTATTGAGTTTTTTCGTTAGGAATTTCTCAGTAGTAGCCCGGAGTCTGGATTTGTGCCCGGTTGATGGCAATAGGTTCGCCCCTTATTAGGAATATAGGACTTAAACATAACTGGCGAAATGTGGGTGTTCTATTTAGTTAAGGCAGAGGGCCTTACCCAGTCAAACTGAGTTATTCGGGCGACAACGAGTACCTACTACCAAAATGGCCGAGTATACCGAGGACCGTGAAATAAACGAGTACTCGGCGCGCGGCGCATCTCTACTATACAGTAAGATTACACCATCATTATCAATATCTATGATCATAGATTTATGAGTCATAGATAAGTATATAAATGACAATGTGAAATAAACTTTTGAATCAGTTGTGAGCTTCAGTATAATTTATATTATTATATATATCGTATGTGTTCTAAAGGATAAGAGATATGATTCTATATTATATGACTAGCTGCGCCCCGCGATTTCACCCGCATATGTGTCGATCCCGTGGGAATATCGGGATAAAAAGTCGTCTCTATGTTAATCCAGGGTGTCAGTTATCTTCATACAAAATTTTATCAAAATTGGTCCAGCCGTTTGAGCGTGAAGGAGTAACAAACATATATAAACACATTCGCCTTTATAATATTAGTGTGATGTGATTCTAGGTAGGTAGGCCCTAGTTCTAGGTATATTATAGTATAATATCCCCCTTAGGCACCTTGACATTACCCCTCTATCGTTGACGACACCCATGGGCTCGGAAGAGCAAAGTAATCTTTCAACTTGAACTATTATATTACAATATTCATCTCCAAGTCTCTTTAGATTATGGTGCTGTAAATCGGATGTGAATCATTCAGAAACTTGTCAACTTTTGAGACTAACGCAATGAATTGTCTGGATGAGCTGTCCGTAACGTTTTGGATCCCTTCGTGAATTGGGTATGAATTGTATGCTTGTATTCTCGAAGAGTTAGACAGAGCCCCCTATTACATGGGTTGCGACTTAACATATTGGCTGGCGAAACACCATACTTACCAATAAGATAAATAGTGTGGTCAACTCATGATCATTTATTTTAATTCTATCACAAACGACACAAATTACTTGAAATTACTATCCTTCCTTATCCAATCCATCAAGAACAAAAAAGTCTCATGCGCGCCAGTGCTGCCATCTATCCATTAACCTTTGCAGCTCGAAAGAATTCAAAACTTACCACGTAGTCTGCATGTTACATGTTTTCTAGTAAATTGCGCGGTTTAATCGCTCCACCGAACAATGTCTGGGCACTATTAATGTTAATAACTAACCAATTCATACAATATTGTAGTGTATTTAAGAAATTAAAGGCTATAACACAAATTGCAACCATGACCTTGCCCGAACCCAATAGGAAATTAATCCACTAATCGTAACTAGATGGCGCTACGGACATGAAAAACAACAAAATATGTCACGCCTAAATATAACTAACTGATGCATGATTACGTGTTCTTGTGAAATAGAAACATCTTTTTACCGATATCGAACCGCTTTTCAATTCATCACATGGAAGAAATAGTTTTATTTGCGACTTTTCCTTTGCAATAATAAATGCAACAAGAAAATGACGTTTGTTATATTTGAAGTCCTGTTCAAATAGAAGAGTCATGGTGTTTGTCTCTTTCGCACAGCAGCGCAGATTGCGTGCGCTAGAGCGAGAGCATGCATATTGCGATTTCGTTCGAAGTAGAACAGTCTTTCGTATCAGCTGACAACCAAAGCAAAACAGTCGGTGCGCGACCATCTTGTCAAAACTCTGAGTCGGTGACAACAAATAAATATTGTAAAATGTCCTAAATCGCTCTAAATGACATAACTATCTTATTGTATTTAATAAAGTATCGTGCATATTACATGTTGGTGTTGTTTTCGAAGCAGTTACTATATATTTTACTCGATTTTTCGGGTTTGTGTTGCGTCAAATGACGTCATGTATGTGATTATACACGTATCGCGGCTGACGAGTTTGTAAGTATTTTCTTTTATTTCTGTGATAATTTCATTACTTTATAGTTGATGATGCGTAATTTTCCATAAGTGCATGTTGTTTGTTTCATTCATGAATCGATAGGAATCCGTGGGGCCCCTTCGGTTGTCCATACGCGTCGGACTGTGTTGGTATGGATGCCCTTGAAAATTATGCAGCAAAAATCGCGTCGTTGCTGGGCCGATGGTTTATATGTTTAATAGCAGAAGCAGTACACAGTTCCATTCATGATGTCGTCTATTACGTTATCGACAAGATTGGCTTCACATTTCGCATAGCAACGAACGTCCGCGGACTTGACTAAAAATGGAACGCTCGAGACTCATAGAAAGTATTGTTCTTCAACACCGAAAGTGTGTGTTTTATATCTGTTTATCGGCACGATAACCCTTTATAACACGAATAACATATTTTTCTCTCACTTTCCTTTTCATTTAGGTATGTGTGATAAGTAGGTAAAAATGGGCGAACATTGATGTAATGCCTGCATACGGATATTTTACATCTGCATTGCAATCGGAAATATTTTAATACATCCCTACTCTCTATTTTTACATCAGCAGTGTTTACGTGTAATACGTCTTGTTATTATAGCTCGCTTATTAGAGGTGGGCGTCACTCATACAATCATCCACGAATACATGTATGGGTACTTCCCCATGTAGAACATTATTCAATAACACGAGTACTTATATTTTTTAGTTGTGTAGGTAGGTATCTACACAATCGGTGTTATGTGTGGCTATGTGATATTGATAAAGCATAATGAGTAAAGTAGGTACACTAGACAAACTAAACATACTTATATAAATGAATTAGATACAGCTATTTAGACGGAGTATCGGCTTCATAATTTTTAATTCCATCGACATAAAAGTACTTTTTTATTGTAGTTTATGATCACGTGCCGACAAGTAACCGCGGTCGTTGTGCACACGACCTAATTTGTGTCTGTTGTTCAGAATCTTAGGTTTCGTTTACACAGTCGGACATGAATATTGTTTTTGTGTGTTAATAATGATAATTTTATGATAGAGGAAGTTGCGAATTGTTTCCGAAGTAAATTTTGTAGGAAAACAAGTTGTTTATTATTCCCGAAATGTTATTCAAGCGTGCGAATTGGCGTTGGTGCATATTTCTTCTCCGAAAGTGCTGTGAATTTATGAATAGGTACAAAACATTTTGCGTTGCGGGTCGTTAAAAACTGTGAAATTAAGCTACTACCTTTCTTAGCATTTTATAACAGTTCACGTACCAGCCTACCTACATTATTACGTAAATATTTCACTACATGATGAAACTCTTTGATAAGTAACATAATTGTCACTCCACAATATACACAAGTAGGTACCTAGATATTTTGTTAAAGTAGGTAGTACTTTTGTGGTAATATATTATTATAAGGAGTCACTGTTTGCCACTTTCCCCATAATAAGCGACGTCAATCCATTTAGAATATTAATTGGTTAACGGGAAAAAGAGCGCTTTTTGAAAACAACTTATTCACCCATGGCATAAACAGTAAAAAGTAAGTTACAGAAAAATAAATGCTTAGTTGTTTGTGCCTACCTATATTAATTTATTCGTTCAGGGCATTTATACCTACATAGTGAATATTATTAAAACACCAACCAACTTCTTCATTATAGGTACCTAGCTAAAATGTTTTTATTGCAGCAATTTTCGTACAAATTGTGCCAAAAGACGTGACGAACAAATTCAAATTCATTAAAGATGACCTTGATGGGAGTGAATTAATGACCTTTACGACATGACGTCAGGTGCATCGGTTCTCACGACGCGACGTGAGCTCTTCCGACCTTACATTGGCACTATAAATACGACAAGCTTTCAAAGGGATATTTGAACAGCTTGATTTGTATTTCGTAGAATATATTATAGAAGGGATTAGAAAGCCTTTTCCTCAGTTTTTTTTTTATTTCAATCTGAGGAAGGGCTTCCTAAGTCTATAATCTATTTCTATTCCCTTCGTCGTGTCTATGGCAATAAATTGTGTTGGCCCAAAACTTTAACTAAAACTTAGTGTGTTAATTCATGTAAGACTTTAAGCCTGTAAATTACAATTTTCCACCTTACTGGTGCTTGTTACTTTCGCCTACACAAGTGTCTTCCCTGACAACCAGGATCCCTGCCAATGAAAACTCGTAGAAAACAGCATAAGCCATCTCCCGTTACGTACGACATCGCCACTTCCAAAGCATCGTCGGTGGCAGCGCAAAGGATGCTGTGGCTGCATTTTTTGGGGCATAGAGGGCAGGATGCGAGGTGGGCGTAGTTTCCACCACACCTACACCCTGCTGCCATACCCGTAATCTATTGTAACAGTACTAATAACTCTTTTTGAAGGAGCTCATTCGGGAAAGTACTACCACCGTCCACCATGTATATTATATTTGTGCCGCTAAACAGCGTTGATGTGTTCCGAGTGTAAGGTTGCGTTTCCACCAGAGATGTGCGAGGATGCGTAGCAAGGGATGTGTGTGAAGCAAACCAATAACATCGCTTCATTTTCATAGCTTGAACTAAGTTAACGTTGTTATTGGTTAGTTTTACACACACTCCTCGCTACGCATCTCGCTCATCTCTAGTGGAAACGCAGCCTTAAAAGGGTATGGTTGCAGCACAGAATACTTAAAGTACTACGTACAGAAAGGCCACTCCCTTCCCCGCACTAACATCAGTTACCGCACCTCACCCCGCACTTCGGCGTATTCGTCGCAGTTCTTTAACAAGAGCGCTCGCAAACACAAGTACCTCACGCACACATTCATACGTATACAAACGTCATTTTTTAATGTAGTAGTAGTAGGTAATTATTTTGCGAGCGTCGTTGTATGGAGTGTCCGGGGTGTGGTTGCAGTCAGGCACACTAGACACTAGCTTCATATCTGGGGTTACAACCCAACTGTAATGCTATTGGTATTACAGATGACATTAGCATCGACGTTTTTTTTTTACCGTCATTTGGCTTTTTTTGTCATCCAATTCTTCTACGTCCTTTGGTGCCTCTCCATTAACTAAAGGTCATCACCTCTGAATATTTCTCCTTGTTGTTGTCCTTGTCCTTTGTCAGAAGCCATCCAATACCATATAAACCGGTCAAGTGCGAGTCGGACTTGCACACCGTACAATATTTAACATTACTTTTTTTTTAAACGTTTTAGTATGGGTACCCCCTTTTATTTTTAATGAATGAATGAATTGCACCGATCCCAGCATGGTTAAACCAGACACGATTAATCGAATGAACCCCAAGATTCGCACTAGCTCCTGTAGCCTCATGTTCATGGTGCTACAGCGACCATTGCATATCAAGGAATAGACCGGGGGGCGCGGTAATGGTAGGGAAGACGTGCCCGAAGGATAGGTAAGGATTTAAGAGCCTACCGGATATGCATCCTAGAGCAAGCATTGGACTAGTGGAGAGATGGGTAATTATATCTATGGATGGGCATCTTTTAACGACCTTGCCGCCAGGTTGGTTATTTTTTTTTTATTATAGCGGCAATAGAACTACGTTGTGTGAAAATTTAAACTGTCTACCTATTACGGTTCATGAGATATCGATAGGTACTTCCCGTTGACAGATATACGGAAGGACGGACAGCGGAAGCTTAGTAATATGGTTCCGTTGGCACTCTTTAGGTACGGAACCCTAAAAACTAGCCAACTCAATGCTATGGCTCTTTTGCTCTAAAAGCCATTCCAGAAAACTGCCTAGCCTTTTCCCAACTATGTTAGGGTCGGCTTCCAGTCTAACCGGATGCAGTTGAATACCAGTATTTTACTTGGAGCGACTGCCTATCTGACCTCCACAACCCAGTTACTGTACGATACCCCTTGGTAAGACTGGTTGTCAGACTTTCGGGCTTCTGACGTCCCGTAACGACTGTCAAAGATCCACGAATGACAGCTGAGACCAACGGCTTAACGTGCTTTCCGAGACACGGAGGGGTCTTGGTATGTAAAGATGGTCACCCATCCACGGACCAACCGCGACAAGCGTAGCTTAACCTGATCAATCGACCCGTGCGGCTGTTATTACTTAGCCTCAAATTTTACATAATTCCGTAGCACGCTGCACGATGTCTGGTCTGGACATGAAAAGACCGTGACCTCTGAATTTGTTTCGGTATTATTTTCAGAGCATAGTCGGATACGAAACTCCAGCGCTGTCTTATGTTGACCCTCAGGATTATTTTTACAATACTTTGAATATCCATACTATAATATTATAAATTCGAAAGTAACTCTTGTCTGTCTGTATGTTACCTTTTCACGCCTAAACCGCTGAACCGACTTCGATGAAATTTATTATAGACTAGCTGCGCCCCGCGGTTTCACCCGCGTAAATGTCGATCCCGTGGGAATATCGGGATAAAAACTATCCTATGTCCTTTCCCGGGACTCAAACTATCTCTATACCAAATTTCATCGAAATCGGTCCAGCCGTTTTCATGTTATGTCGTGACAACGGAAAACGGGTTTCATTTTTATATATATAGATATAGTTTGGGTCCCGGGAAAGTGCATGGGATAGTTTTTATCCCGATATTCCCACGGGATCGAAACTTACGCGAGTGAAACGGCGGGGCGCTGCTAGTCATTTACAAGCCTTAGCCTAAATGAAGACAGATGATTTTTTGTAATGTTTGTTTGTTACGCTTTCACACTAAAACGGCTTAACGGATTTGGATGAAATTTGGCAAATGGGTAGTCTCCATGACCTGGACTATGACGTAGGATACTTTTTATCCCGATATCCCCACGGGATCGAGACTTATGCGGGTGAAACCGCGGGGCGCAGCTAGTATTTTATAGGATGGTTAGGGATTAGGATCCTAACTCGGGAATTAGGACAGCTAATTCCGTAATACAGAGCAGTATAGACTAATCTTTTACTTTTCGTACCCAACTCGACTTAATGAAATTAAGTTCGTGACTGAGCCGACAGTCGACCATTCGCTGACATTTGGCAACCAGTCCTCACTGCAGTTTTTACAACTTTTACTTCTGGTTGATTGAATGTAAACTACGGGCACGGGTCATCTTAAATACCGTTGCTAGAGAAAGATATTAAATTTAAAAAAAAAAACCGGTCAAGTGCGAGTCCGACTCCAACACAAGCAAAAAAAAAAAAACGCCGAAAAAAACGTTGGTATGGAGACCCCCTTTAATTTTTAACTTTATTTTATTTTTATTATTTGTTGTTATATTAGGTCCTTACATATGAAATTGGCGTTTTTCGTACTGGCCACTTTAATCACGAATTTCTCCTCTTTGGTAAGGAATTCCAAATTCAAATTTGTACAGCTATTTACTCATGTATTTGTGCTTCGATGACCGTCATTCATTTGTTTTTTTTTCTTCTGTTTTTTCTGTTTGCGTCACTCATTTTACAAAATGGAAAATTTAAAATATCGCATTATTTACGAGTACGAGTTCCGCCGTGGCACTAGTGCTGCGGAAACGACTCGAAGGGTGAATGATGTGTATGGCGGTCATGTTGCAAAAGAAAACACAGTTCGTTTTTGGTTCCAACGTTTTCGTTCTGGAAATTTCGACCTGCAGAACAAGCCCCGTGGACGGCCTGAGACCCAAGTTGATAATGGAGAATTGAAGGCTATTGTGGAAGCGGACCCATCGCAAACCACGTCCGAGTTAGCTGCAGGCTTCGATGTTAGTGATAAAACTGTTTTAATTCACTTGAAGCAAATTGGGAAGATTAAAAAGCTTGAAAGCACGACAACGCCAGACCACACACTGCGCAACAGACGGCTACCAAATTAGAAGAGCTTGAATTGGAATGTCTTAGACATCCTCCGTACTCCCCGGACCTTGCTCCAACAGATTACCATTTTTTTCGCAATTTGGATAACTTTTTGCAAGGGAAAAAATTCAACTCCGATGGGGCAGTCCAAATCGCCTTCAAAGATTTTATTGATTCCCGTCCGACTGGTTTTTTTAGTAAAGGGATCAATGAACTACCTATAAGATGGCAAAAGTGCATTGAAAACAATGGCTCATACTTTGATTAATTAAATATATTATATTAAAAAATATTCGACTTTTTGTTCCTTCCATACAAAACGCCAATTTCATATGTAAGGACCTAATAGTAATAGAAATATAAAAATTTCAACCGTCTAACTTTTACGGTTTATGAGATACAGTCTGTTGAAAGACAGACACACGGACAGCGGAGGCTTAGTAATCCCGTATCCCGTTGGCACCCTTTGGGTAGGTCCGGAACTAAATGATAAATGATTTTATTTATGTAAGTAGATTTGTACGAACACTTTTACACGTCAATCATATTATGTAAAACTAGATGAATTCGGTGGAAACTCTAAATTCATTTAGTTTTTGTATTTGACTACTCTTGAAAAGAAAGGCCGAAAAAAACTCAGAGGTTTGGACTTTTAAAGTCCAGACATAATCTTGGTCAGATCATGTGAAGACCGTGTTGAATGATGTTTGAAATTGTCTTTTGAGGAAAGAACCACACAGATTGAGTGGACCTGTCCAGTCAGTTCACGCATTTGTCAGTATCAATGGCCTCAATTGGTCGCAATACTAAAAAGTATGGTCGAAAGCTCTAGGAAGCTCTAGGATTGCAGATGTCCAGTTAGCGATAGCCTCTTGCCATCAGCGAGCCCTTCACCTTGTTTTCCATCCAATAACATTAAGTTTTTAATCTTCAAAGTACCACCATGTCCTTCTTCGGGTGCCAAGTTACCCACTGCCAAAATCCATCAAAATTAATTCGGTAATTTAACAGAGGAAACGTTCCATAAAGACAGACACTTTTCCACATTTAAAACTCAGTACTTCATTCGTTGGTCTAGTGGTCGCAGGCGTTGCTGCGCCTGCTACTGCTGTACATGAGGTCCTGGGATCCCCGGATCGGGTAGTAAGATAGTAAGATCTTAATGTAACATATACTCGGAAAAAAAATCTAAATCTAGTATTATTGGCTTCTTCTATCCGGATTTTTTCTGTAGCAGTCTAGAGTCTGCATTACAAATGCGTAGCACATTCTCAATCGGAATCGGTTTCATTTTGACAGTTCAACAACATTTATTGCGTTATTTACTGGTTGAGCAGATAAATTTTTCGAACTTGTGAAGCAATGGATTAGCAATTTGCTTCAAAATGATTCTGATTCCGATTGATAGTGTGTTACGCAATTAGGGTGCTGGATTTGAACCCGGTTGATGGCAATTGGCTCGCCCCCTATTACATGAGACTTAAACATAACTGGCGAAATGTAGGTGTACAGGCACACTTCTGCCTTACCCTTCGAGGAGAACAGGCGTAATGTTATGTGTACTACATACTGCACTATGGAGATGTATCATCGCAAGATAAATAAACAATTAGCAGGGACATCAAACGATTGATTAATTATTCAGTTGGCTACCTGACTGGTAACTTTAGTTAGCTGCTTCAACTTCGCCTCTGGCCTGATGCCCCCATTTCTCAGAGAATTTTTAATTAATCTACAGTCTCAGGCGTAATTTACACAGGTTGTATGATCTCTAGATTTTCCGGTAATAGAAAAATGATCAAGTCAGTTCGACAGGGTCAGGTCTCAAATAGTTTCATAGTTTGTGAATTTCAAAATCAATTTTCAACAGAAATATCATTTGAAATTTTGTGCAATAACTATTTTTACAATAATAATAAATCTTTATTTTCTGACCACAGAGAATCTATACAGTATAACTTACTGTGTTAAAGTTGACAAAAAATAAAAGGCCCGTTTTGATATTTGTCATCGCGACGTAACTAGTGAAGTAACCACACGGTCGACTCAGTACACACGATAAATCGATTTAAGTTTGTATGAGTATTTGATCGATTTGATTATGTATTGTATAGTGCATTGGATTAAAGTTCTGATTAGAAAATTTCATCATCATCATCATCAGCCTATAATGTTCCCACTGCTGGGACACAGGCCTCCTCTCTGTGAGAGGGAGTGGGCCGTAATCCACCACGCGGGCCCAGTGCGGGTTGGTAGATGTCACATGTCTTTGAATTTTTGGTTCTAGGACATGCCGGTTTCCTCACGATGTTTTCCTTCACCGTTTTGAGAGCAGTGGTGATGAAATAATTTACACAAAGTAAAGCGCCTGTCTGGGTTCGAACCTACGACCTACAACTCGTAAGTCGCGGCCGATACCACTGGGCCACCACTGCTCAAAATTTAACTCAAATGTCAAAACGGGCCTTTTATTTTTTGACAACTTTAGTAAAGACAATTTAAAAAACTATGACAACAACAACAATACACACACATTAATCTCGTAAATAGAATTCCGGATCAAAAATGTAAACAAAGATTTATGTCAAAGTCAAAGTGACGTTTCAGGTGTCGTCAACATTTCCTTAGTCATTAATATAGTTATTTAATGTTATTAAATTTCGTGTTTTCGAAATTACGCTGAAGCGCGTCTCAAAATTTAACATTTTATAGCCTAAGGTCTCGTCGTAAATTAGATTTAGGAAATGAGAATTTATAATGATTATGTAACAGTTACTGCACCTCCTAATAATTTTATCCTGTATGTACTTATTATTATCAAAATGACTAATAAGTAGTTGGGGCTTTTAGAAAACGCTTTAGGTACAAACCTATTTCTCATTACTGAGCTCCATTGTCCAATATCATTATGTATGCATGACCTTTGAATGATCTTCCGTACCAAAACAAGCGAATTATCTAATCGCGATCTATTAAATCATCGTCATCATAGCGGCTCGGTCATTTTAAAACAGGCAGTGTGAACTTCAACAACAAACAATGCTATGGGAAATTAGCGAATCCGTGACCATTGCGCTCTGGGCGAAATTAATAAAACATGATTGAATCAGTGAATTATAATTTCTGGCCACATACATAGTTACAATACAAACGCCAATGGACTGTGGTGCAAAATCTTCATTTCAGAACTGTTTTATTTTGTTAACGAATTACATCTTTAAGACAAAAATTAATTACATACAGCCTTAAATAAGGCATGCCCATTACGGCTTTGTAATGTTAGATAGAAATTTCTTTATCATCCCATCGCATTTTATTTGGGATCTGCGCAGTCTTTTTCCATGCCTCTCTATTATTCGTCATCTCACTAGTCACCCCCTTTCTAGTCGTAGATGGAACTTCCTTCTTCTCCAATTCTTCTTTCTACCTTTCTCCTTAGACAGTCCATCCCACTGCCCTGTTACCTGCAACCGCATCATAAATTAGCAATGGCACCAACGGAAATTGACAGGCTGTTCTATTCTTAGCTGCGACCGCGCGGAAATGTAATCACAGCGTGGGTTTACATACGTATATTATTATGACATTCGTAACAACATGAAACATTAATTGTGTCGCTGCAATGCAATCATCATCCTCTCCTACAGAGAAAAATCGAGCTTCACCATTTGTCATAAATACTTCATCATCATCATCATCGTCATCTTTGGCAGCCTTGGACCACCCTCTGCTGAGTATAGTATCAATACTTACTTCAAATCCAATCATCATCATCTACTTATCAATTTTTGTCACAATCTTTTTGACCTCCTTAGGTCAGTAATTTTTATTTCCACCCAAATACAAAATGGAGGACAGTATGGTGCGCGATTATTGCACAATATTGTACGAGTTGAGGAAAAGATATATCTGATACACATATTCGTTGAAGATAATAACCGCTTCTGTTATCACATTGTCATGGCTACACGTGTGGCTAAAAATATTCAAATTAATCAGTTTGCTTTCACTGCTCTAAGCATATTTTGGCACGACAGTTGAATTTCCAATCCATTCAGAGGATACTTAGGAAATGTTGTGTAATACAATGAAAATTATGACACATGAGAGGAAAACCTCGCATTGACGTAATGTGTTACAATTTTCCATGTAGATATTATACACCAGAGGAAACCTAATGAACCATAGTCGGGTTTTAAATGCATTTATTCTTTTACAAACCCACTGTTCTCTTGGCAGAAATACTGCCACAGACGTCCCAATTTCAAACCACAAGATTTCCGCAAATTGCCACAGAATTCCTGTGTGTTTGGTCGACAACACTGTGTATGGGACGGCTGAACTCCATACATGGGTATCTAACCGAATGAATGGCCGTATTACAAAGAAATGTCGGTCAAATCACCCAGAAAATATAAATTACCCTGAAATGCTGATGATGATTCCTGAAGTCAAGCCATATTCAGTCTGAGAAATATAACTGCAAAGGATCGTAGCAACAAACATGATGACTCAACCTGAGGAAGCCAGTCACAATAATGTCGAAGTATTAGATCTTTGTAATGTAATTGGCAATTCTACTGATGACGGTGTTGGGAGTTCCCGTACTGAACATCTAGAAATTCAATTACTTTATGAGGAATATAATTTTCGAGACATTGTACAATGATGTAAGGAATTTACTGAAGATTTTGCTACTACCTTTCGAGTTGAAATAAGCCGTATTCCTATCTTATCTAAAGAGTCATCGTAACAGTATTAGGTGAATCATTACGATATATTAAAGATGGATCTATCACAAATTAACGATAGATCTTAATTATACATAGCGTGAGTTATGAAACCATCGACAACATGTTGCACGGAACAGTGATATTTATATATGAATTTGGACAGAATCCAGCCAGAGGGCTGGTAAAGTTCGAGGTGGCGCGGGAAAAGAGGTCCTGGAGGCCTTTGCCCGGCAGTGGGACAGTATAGGCTTAACAAAAATTCCATCTATGCCATCATTGGATTACTCCTCAGAAAATTGAGTTGCTTCAACTTTTTCTTAGCTGTAACAGTAGATGACGTAGTGATGTTCGTTGCGATCTAATCAACAAGCTATTTGATGTAAGACAATGCATTTTCATTACTTCGTTTGGTAGCCATCTTTGTTTACTAGGGAGCACTCGGCATAGATTGAACTCACCCGTCCTGAGGAAGTACATACTACATATTTCCTGTTCGACACTAATTTAATAAACGAAGATAGTACTTAAGTAGCAGAAAAGGATTGTCTGTTGTAATATCTCAATCTCCAGTATTACAAAAAAATTGTGCTTCATCTATACTCCATTTATTATAACCACAATTATAACATTAGAAAAAAGAGCCTCGCAGAACGAAACCTTTTATTTTTAAGTTAAGTTCAAATAATTTTAATAAATAATGTATGTGCTTTTTTTGTAAGTAACAATTTATGGCATACAATGAAGCATATTCTATCTACTCGTCACGATGCTTGGATAGGTACATGAAGTGAAACAATTTTTAGTAACAATCAGTTTATTAAAAACAACTAAATATAAACTGACAAAATAAAAAAAACACGTGCTGCCACAACTTATGAAGGGAATAGGTAACATTTTAGATTTGGTAGAGTTATAGTGACATGAAAAACGTTCCCGGTACTGTCCGTCCCTGCTTCTTTTAGATTTTAAACATTGACACACAGTAGTTTATGTAAAAACTAAATAATATTAAATGAAAGCCTTGTAATTTCAGTAGGTAGATTTAAATTGATTATATTTAACTCCACATCAATCTTGACTGTAATTATATTTGTTGTACTTATATTACAAAGTGTGCCCCTAAAAGGGCTTTTTTTAGCTTCTGTCTAATACTATAGTAAATGGACTATACATGTTCAAAGTTATGAGGACAAAGAATACTGACCTATTTTCAATAAAACACTGCATTTTAAAACAGGATATTATGACTTAAATCAAACCCAAACAAATCATACACTTTCTTTTATTAATTCTCAAACAATAGGAAACTGATTCATGGACTGTTTTCAATAATGCTCCTTGTGAAAAGGTAGCCGTTCTAAACGGTCGCTCGTAAAACTGAATGGGCGGAAGCTTATGTAATTAGCTACATTACAATAAGTGTTATTTTGTACGCTTTCTTAGCTTTGTAGTAATAATAGCTGATTGAGAAATCGCTCGGGGCGTTGGTGTTGGCTCAATTTGGTTTTGGTCCCAAGATAGTTTCTTGGAAAACTCTTAACGTTATTCCTTGCCGTTTTCTTTTACCGGTTGAATGCCGTAATTACTGACACAATTAAAAAGCCATTATGTCTCGCGTGGATCCACGTTTAAGCATAAAAAGGGTTAAACACAGTGGCATGCATTGCATATAGGCATATAAGCAGTGCCTACCTCGATATATCAACATAAGCCTGTCAATTACATTTTAGTGTGTGTGCCCCACAGTTAAGAAATTCACTAAATTATCATACCTATTAAAAAACAAAATCTTCATACAAACACGCGCGGCAGTAGGCAGTCGCCGGACGGCCTACTCGGCTGCCGTACTATTAGCACATTGTCATTGGTCTTTACTCGTTCAAGATAATACGACAAAATTAAAAAACGTACGTCTCACGCGTACCATGACGTTCGCAAATAACCACACTTTTGACCTTACGTTTTTTTTTCTGATTAGTGACCGCGATTGCCTGACTAAACCCGGCCTAGTGCCTACCTATTCTGAAAACCAATACACGCCACTGGTTAAACAACCGTCTAAAATAATTTATTGGATTATTTCACTATTTCTTATATTCATATAGTCATTGATATATAAAAATATATCAATGCATATAGTATATACAGAGTGAATTTTCCAAATGGGCGTGGATGGCCAAAATCTAAACTATGAGGAATAGCGAAAAGTACTCAAAGGAGTCGCGGGCTCGATTTTGATGAAAACGAAAACTGCATCATTGGATTTTTGAAAAATCAATATTTCTAGCCAGGAATCGAACCTGTTGATTTTGAAAAAAAAAAACCATACTGTATTATTACACCATTCGATAGTGTCCCTAATAAGGATCGAATTCTGGGAAGGAATGACATACGGCAAACTTAAGGAAAGAGCTCATTTTTAACAAAATCCTTTTTTTATTTCTCTTATGTTACCTACCTCATCATCATCTGCCTAGCCTTTTCCCAACTATGTTGGGGTCGGCTTCCAGTCTAACCGGATGCAGCTGAATACCAGTATTTTACACAGACGCTGTTGGTTTTAGGCAAAATTATTCATTCATTAACAACATAATGCTAATTTTGCCGTCCTAACCTAAAACAGGATGCAAAAAATAGCATATGTGATGAAATTGTAGATAAGCTCCTTACAGTTTGTTACGTTTTCAATTTTACGCCAAATAGAATTCCCTTCATTCTAGTGGCATGCTAAGGATTTACAGTTTACAGCTAGGGCAGAACTGACGATGCTAGATCCAGAGTGATCTAAGTGACATTATACTGGGAAGCATTTAGATCAGTATGGCATGAAAGAATTATGATTTTTCCATGCAATTGTGTAAAAAAACCATTTTTGCCAAAAATGTCACTTAGATCACTCTGGTTCTAGCATCGTCAACTCTGGTCTTTAGCAGCTTCCCGGCAAAGGAAATCTATATATATAAAAATGAAACCCGTTTTCCGTTGTCACGACATAACATGAAAACGGCTGGACCGATTTCGATGAAATTAGGTATAGAGATAGTTTGAGTCCCGGGAAAGGACATAGGATAGTTTTTATCCCGATATTCCCACGGGATCGACATTTACGCGGGTGAAACCGCGAGGCGCAGCTAGTTAATAATAAAAGCGTTCCGCTTTTACACGCAAAGTCAGGAAAATTCTAGAAATATTTATGCTCAAGAATGTTTACTATGCAGTTGACGCAACGTTTTCTTCCCGTTGTATCTTTTAAAACGTGTCTACCGAATTTGCCTTAATGTCTTGGTATCCCATTTTGATGTCGTGAAAATTAAAAAAATACAATTAATATTTTGTTTGAAACTACAAAGGCCAGAGGGCCGAGCTGTTCTGAAATCAATTTTCCGTTTAAAAAGCGAAAAATACTATCATGTAAAGCTGTGTGGGGTTACCCTCACATACGTATTCCCTGAGTCCCTGACCCTTGACCTTACTTCTTCACAGGATAGAAAGGATATTTTTCATGTTCATACCATCTTTTTGTAATGTACAGACGCCAGCACATCAACCTACTACAATCTGTCAAATTTTCCCAATTGAATATGAACCTCATTACTTTGTAGTAAAGTTGAAAATCTATCAAAGAAATTTGACAGATTGGGGTAGCTTGATGTGCTGGCGTCTGTACAATTCATTTCTTTTTTTGATTGTTGGTTTTTTTTTTTTAAACTAGCTGCGCCCCGCGGTTTCACCCTCGTAAATGTCGATCCCGTGGGAATATCGGGATAAAAAGTAGCCTTTATTTTAATCCAGGGTGTCAGCTGCCTCCATACAAAATTTTATCAAAATTGGTCCAGCTGTTTGAGCGTGAAGAAGTAACAAACAGAAACACACATACTCACAAACTTTCGCCTTTATAATATTAGCGTGATATCTAATCGTATGCTGCACTGGCTGACGTCATCACGTCAACGCCGGCTGTCGCTGAAAACCAGTGCTGGGGCTCTGTCTAGTATAGGGTCTTAGCATTATGCTGAGCGATGGCCGTTTTGCGTAGATGTGACGCATATTTTCTCCCAAATTGTTTTTTTTTTGTTTGTATTTTTTTATGCGTCATGTTTGCTGCAAATAAACGTATTTTCTTTCTTTCTTTTTTCTTTCTAAAGGAACGAAATTCAGATTAATTTATTCAACATAATATGATTGAGGTAGTTAAAATGTTATTTAAATGTTCTTGCCCCAACATCCCATCAACCACCTGTCTGTAATTCCATCGGACCAAATTAATTATATAACTGTCTTTTAGTGTACTGTTTGCATATTTAAACTCCTTCATAGACTATTATTAGGTCTCTGTATTATTAATCTATCGAAGGCAAGGCATGGAAATGCAATTTAACATAGAATTTCAAGAATAGAATCCTATCGATACTAACATGGAACGGGCATCAGTTAATCCCGTCCATTGTCAGGCAAAATCATGGACACGTCCGATTCAATAACAGCCCAACAGAAGCCGTCGGATTTGTTAACTCGATCTCGTCGAAGCTTCCTAATTGGCTAACGCAAGGCAACGCAACGCAACGCAGCAGAGAGGGTTCCCAGTATATTTTATAAAAGCCCGCCCTGCAGTTTCCAGGAAGAGTAATTCAATCTTTTTTCGTGGAATTCGCATCGATGCTGGGCTTTAATGAAAATGTGACCTAGTTCCGTCGACGGTAGTTCGTAATTTTCTTTCTCCTGCTCCAACAGGGGTATCGAAATATCAGTCTGCTGCAGTCCTCTGCCTGACTGGTCGTCTTTCCTGTTGCGCCGCGCGACGCATGTGGGAACATAGAGATTATTGAATATTCTAGATTCCTCGCTTAGGACTCTTTGTGTGTTTGTAGTGTTGTGTAGTGTGTGACTATTTTGAAGTAGAATTGTTTAAGTGTATATAATTATTAAACGTTCAATTAATTGTAGTTTAAGCGTGTTGTAAACTATTTAGTGATTTTGAACTCTATGTGTTTCGCTGTGTAGTGTGTTAAAAGTTTTAGTGTACTATATTTAATCATTACAATAATAAATAATCAATTAATAAATTCTAGTTTAGTGTGGTAAAATCAATTAGAAAAGTTTAACTCTGTGTGTCTGTGTATTCGTGTAGTGTGTGACAATCCTAAATTTAAATCGTTATCAAGACTAATTAATTCACTTGCTGTTGTAATTAAGCGCTTCAAGCAATAACTTACGTGTAGTTCTCGTGTGCGTATATCTGTGTAGTTTAGTGTGATAACCCTAAATTAAAACTAATCAAGACATTAATTACTTAATTAACTTTTAATTTTTTGGACTTAAGTGTTAAAAAATAATTAGTAACATTGACTATCAAAAGATGGCGTTCATCTCTCCAAAACTGCGACGCAACGACGTAGGTAACTTGGCGATCGATACACAATTTGATCTACCTTAAACTGTATATGGTTTTCCCCCACATATGTGTTCCTTGTTCTTTGACCCTACCCATGATAGGAAAGAAAAGATGGAAATTTTGATTAATTTCTTACATCGTACTTTACACTTTTATTTTTTTTTATTTATTTGCAGTAAATGTGCATGTGCTAAATAAATGTATTTTCTTTCTTTCTTTTACAAGCTTTTATTTAACTTGCAATGTATGTTATGTATGTATGTAGATAACTATGTTTGTTTGGGTGGACTCTTGCAACTCAACTTTGAAGCAGATATCTTCAACCGATTGAGCTGAAATTTTGTATTCACGTTTAGTTTAGATAACAATTTTAATGCACGGTTAGCTGTGTGACATCATTCTAACTAAATCCAACTTGGCGGAACACCCAAGATGGCGGACTAGTTATTTTTAATGCACTCCTACAATATGGGTATCAAATAAAAGGGCTTGTTGAATATAACTCGAAAAATAAAGTGACGTCACTCTAAATCCAATAAGGCTGACTTCTAAAGATGGCGGACTAGTTATGTTTAATGCATTTCTACAATATGGATATCAAATGAAGGGGCTTGCTGAGAACAACTCGAAAAACAAAGTGACGTCACTCTAAATCCAATATGGCGAACTTCTAAAGATGGCGGAATAAGTTTTTTATGCTTTCCTACAATATGGGTATCAAATGAAAGGTCTTGCGGAGAATACGAAATCGAGTTAAACTCCAAAAAAAAAAATACCTGTCCAGTGATAACTAAAAAGAAAAAATAAATTAAAAGTAAAAAACTTTTTTTAAAACAAGCTTTTAATTAAATGCGCTGAAAAAAATAAAATAAACTTTTCATTTAAAACATTTAGTATCAACTCAGGCTGAGTTGTTTGATTGACAAGAATTTCTTCGCAGAAAATCGCAGTCCACTGCTGGACATAGGCCTCTCCCAGGCTGCGCCACAACACCCAGTCCCCCGCCACCTTTTTGAGGTTGTCAGTCCACCTAGCTGGGGGGCGTCCCACACTACGTTTGCTGATACGCAGTTTCCACTCCAAGACTCATCTGCGCCAACGGTCATCGGTCCTTCGACAAACCTGGCCAGCCCAATGCCACATCAGCTTGCTTACTCTGCAAACTATGTCGGTAGCTCCGGTTCTTTTCCAGATAATTTCATTCCTAATTTAATCCTTCAAAGAAACCCCGAGCCCGCTTCATAGCGCGCTGACCTTTTAAATTTGTGGACCAGCCTGACCGCCTGTGTCCACGTTTTTAGACACCGAATGTCATAACGGGCAGGGCGCACTGGTTGAAGATCAGTCTTTAAACACGCGGGATAGACGACGAAAAGACTTGACGTAGTTTCCCAAACTCTGTCCAACCCAACTGGATCCTTCTGCCTCGAGTAATAATTAAGTATATTAATATGTTTTAAGCATTTTAGTCTTCTGTCCCATCTTTTTTATTTTTACTAGCGTGCGCTGTCCTACTCCTGGGCAAAGGCCTCCCTCCACTCCTTCCATTTTTCGCGAACCCGCGCGTCCTCCCTCCAGTTTTGACGGACCCTATCCAGCTCGTCCCGCCATCTCCTGCGTGGTCTGCCGCGACCCCGCCTCACTGTCTCAGACCAATTCTGCGTTATTTGGGCCCACAGTTTGTCCGGCATGCGGCAGACATGTCCTGCCCAGTACCATTTAAGTTGAGCAGGCTTTTGAGAAACGTCAACTATCTTTGTTTTGGTGCGCAGTATTGTGATTCAACCATCTTTATAATTTACATTTAAAAAAAACATCACGCCTGCAATCCCCGGAGGGTTAGACAGCGGTGTGCTTATAGTAATATCTATGGATGTCTATAATTTATCGGATCAAACCTCTAACTATGTTTTAGTTTACTGCTTTCATAAAACCGCGTATAAGCTTCATCTCAGATCTTTGTTCAAGACTATTATTGGCGTTAATTTCTCCAAAACTTCGAAGATACGACGACATAGGCAACTTGGCAATTGATCACAAAATCTCATCTATCAACATGGTCGTCAGACATCTTGTAAAAAATCTCTGGAAATACCTACTAATTACCTACCCGTTAAGTATGAAAGATAATAAAAATAATTATTTAACTGATCCTCTAAAATCTTATTAATCTTCTGATGATGGACACTTTTTTAAATTAATGAACCTCTAAAAACTTTTTGCGCTTCTAATTGCGCACACTTTTTTTTATAATTGAGCCTCTTTTTAAATTTCTGGCCTTTCCTCAGACTAGGTCGCAGTAACTAAGCCATTTAGTAGTTTACGACCCCAAAAATAGGAATTGTTTGAGGTTCACGAAAAGAGACGCAATCATTATATTAGAGAGTTCAATAATATTTTTAGGAGCGCAAAATGGCAATTAGAGGTTCGATTAAATACATGATGTTAGTAAATAAGTAGGTACGAAACTTATTTTAAACTACTATATATGCAATAAGCTTGCATTTAGGTAGATGTGAATGTTGCACGTGCCGACCGCGATTCAATTATCTAAGTACAGTCGACAGGAAAAAGCGATGGCTTTCGAAATTTTTATTTTTATATTAAGGATCTCCAACAAACAACTTGGATGTTGTCACAGTTTTAACCTAACCAATTTGGTCGGGGTACCCTAGCTTCGTTTATGCTCATACACACGGACGACACGTGTCATCGGCAGAGGCAACTGGAACCGTCGACAACATGCTGAGGATACACGAGCGGTACGTTATCGGCGGAGGTACAGTTAGGGTTAAGTACCATCCGTCCGGATTTGTCCGGACATGTCCGGACTTTTAGACTTTTGTCCGAACTTAGTCCGGCTCTTTAATTTGTCCGGATTTTCTTCTCGCGAGCATCTGCTACCATGCCTACCATACCACTGTAACTAAGTGGGTATGTTTGTCCTTTGTGACTTCAATGTCCGGACTTTTATTGAAATGTCAGGCTTTTTGTCAGGACTTTTCAAATTTCTAAATGGTAACCCTAGGTACAGTAGGCAGGGAAAGTAGATGGCTTTCGAAATTTTTATTAAAATTTTCTTAGGATCTCCAAGAAAGGATGCACAGAAATAATAGGATTCACAGTAATACAAAGGGTTCTTTTACGCTCGCTCCTTCAATTACAGGAGACCACAGCATGGTCGTATACAACCTAGGCGTTTGACATTTATTGCGTCATTTATGTTGTTGAGCAGACAATTTTTTCGAACATATCGCCCATTTAGAGAAACATCGACGTTAATGTATGTTTTCCCAAAAATAACTTAAATATGCCAAAGCACTTAGAAAGCGTATTTATACAGGGTGTCCCTGGAAGTATGGATCAAATCGAATAGGGGCGTGGGCAGTCATTTCCAAACTTTTTGACCCTGAGAATGTCAGTGAATTTTTTTACGGTTCAAAAGTTATGACCGATTTTTATTTATTTTTTCAATCACTTCGCATAGTGCTCAAAGAAAATAATCATAAAAAACAATACTATCAGGGCTATCTAAAAAAAATAAATTGATAGCCCTGATAGTTTTTTTTTTTAATATTTCTTTAAAATGATTCGATTCCTCTTCTTTTTCTTTTTAGGTTTTTTTTTGCTAAAGCTTTTGGAAATGACCTTGCCCACGCCCCTATTCGATTTGATCCATACTTCCAGGGATACCCTGTATACGTTAGGAAAGCAAAGACTTTAAAAAAAATAGCAGTTACGTCAATGTTTCTCAAATGAGTGATAATGAAGCAATGAATTAGCAATAGTATTCTTCAAAATCATTCAGATTGTGATTGGTCGTCTGTTACGCAATTAGGGTCCTGGTTGTCAGACTTTCGGGCTTCTGAGTAGGTACCCGTAACGATGAAATTGACGCGATAATGATGGATTAACCGTAATCGCCTCAAAGAGATGTCAGCACTAACTGACCACGGGGTCCGCTAAGGCCGATGCCTGCCAGAGTCGCGGGTTGTTCGAAAGAGATACCGTGACCCCTGGCACAGGCAACTGAAGGAACACGGGTGGGTTTTAGTGAGTAAAAGTCTGACACGCCCTCCAGAGCGGGAGAAGTTATTTGGTAATTTTCAACCCAAAAAAAAGTGTCATCATCATCAGCCTATAATGTTCCCACTGCTGGGACACAGGCCTCCTCTCTGTGAGAGGGAGTGGGCCGTAATCCACCACGCGGGCCCAGTACGGGTTGGTAGATGTCACATGTCTTTGAATTTTTGGTTCTAGGACATGCCGGTTTCCTCACGATGTTTTCCTTCACCGTTTTGAGAGCAGTGGTGATGAAATAATTTTACACAAAGTAAAGCGCCTGTCTGGGTTCGAACCTACGACCTACAACTCGTAAGTCGCGGCCGATACCACTGGGCCACCACTGCTCTCGAAAAAAAAAAGTGTAGCTTTAGCATTACACAAATTATTCGAGTGCTTCCTGAGTTACAAATCTGACTCACATTTTACACACATTTTTAGCATTGAAACAATTCAGTATATAAAAAGAAATGTTATTTATACATTCTGTAATTAATGAATAACAAACCAAATTAATTAACGGGGGTCATCGACATAAGATAGCCGAGCAACAACCGTTAACACTGAATACTAGGTTTGTTCATAGCCTTGTTTTACATTTTAGTCTTTTTATTATCAATCCTTTCCAAGCATGAATGTGTTTTTAAATAAGCCACAATACCTTTCCTATACTATTCTTCTTACTCTGCTTGTAGTACTAATCACACTAATATCTATGCTAATATTATAAAGGCGAAAGTTTGTGAGTGTGTGTGTGTGTTTATATGTTTGTTACTTCTTCACGCTCAAATGGCTGGACCAATGTTGATAAAATTTTATATGGAGGTAGCTGACACCCTTTTTTTATGGATGGGAAATCATCAAATGACCCCTCCCGCTCTGGGTGGAGCGAAGGGAGTGTCAGACTCTTACTGACTAAAACCCATCCGTGTTCCTTTCTTAGCCCTTTATGTTCCGGGGTAGCGGCAGGCTTCGGCCCCTTCCTTTTTGCTGACTTCTCTGGATTAACATATTATATCTTTCCCCTGCAGAGATACAGTAACAGGCTACTTATGCGTCCACGCACTGTGTGCAACGGAACGCATCTACCTTACTCCCCAAGGCATATAAGCTGCAGAAGCCTGGTAGTAACGTGACAGTTACGCGACCCCATACTAATATTAATAAAGTCACTTCCAATTGTGCTTACCCGTCAACAAATGATTAATTAACTACAATAATAACAATGTTTCTAAGTATAACACTAATTAATTACATAATAGACTTTAATTATCTGAGTAATGATCGTCCCTTCGTTTTACCGGTACTAAAATAAGATGGCGTATGTGCCAAGCGAGTGTTTATAAACAAGTCGCACGCGCATGATAAGATTCTTTTATACGTATGTGAAAACAAATGTGTTGACCTACCTTCTTGTGATGAATTGGAGATTCGTAGTGCCTAATAAAAATGTAGGAAATGAAAGCAAGTATGTGCATGAAAAATGAGTGAATGATGACTTAAAGTTCTCAGTGATCGGGTCATAAAACAACGAGTGAATGATAGTGACGGTTACCAGGAGAGAAAGAGAAATACATACTGACCCTAAGCACCCTGAGACCAAGGTAAGAACAAAAGGAACAAACTATGTGATCTATGTAGACCATCTATGCTGGCATGGCTCTGATCGCTCATCGCGCGATAGAAAACCTTCGAACTTGTAGCTTCACTATTTTAAAGGTTACCTTTTCCGCATCTAATATCTATCTATCTATCTATACTTACAGGAAGATTTTTTTATCACTATCCAAATTTTTACAGGGTGTTCTTAGTGTTCTACCCATGAATATGAACAACTTTCACTATGGGACCAACTCTGAAATCACGAAAAAAATATCAGCTGTTTTGTACAAAAGTTCAATACCTACTTGACCAAAATGTATGAAACAGCAGAATTTTTTTTCGTGATTTCAGAGTTGGTCCCATAGTGAAAGTTGTTCAGTTCGATGGTCTAAAGCACCTCTTAAAGTTTGTCGGGTTAATTTTTAACACTTTGTATAAATAAAACAGTCGGGTTAGTTATCTACGCCATTTATAACAGCTGTAAAACGGCTGGACCGATTTTTTATGATCTTTGATTTATTGGATTTGTCTCCGCCCCGAATAGCAAAATAGGTAATTAGGTAATACGGGCTGGTGCCCGCAACTCCACGTCAATGCGCGTATTTTGCGTAAAAGTAATAGCAGAATAACTATATGTAATTATTTAAATGTGACATGGGAAGAATTCACGAAAAAAAAATTAAGATACATAATTCATTTTCTCAAACATTTTGTATGAAACGGCTGTTTTGATGATAATATGTCGAGAACGGATTTAATAACATTGATTGATACTGAGACGGTACGACTAAAAAACTGAAACATTGCCCTACTGGAGCTGTTTTAGTATAGTCCGCGCGGAACTAGTTGGCCGCGCCTTAGGTATGTGAGCGATGGGACGAAGGGGCGGGGGCGCATTACTCAGTACGTGTACGTGCGTTGCGAACCGCCGCCTCACCCCTGTCCCCACGTCAACGGCCACCTAGTTCCGAGCGGACTATAACCATTTCGGCGAATCCATTATCGCACTCACCAGTCACCCGTCAGTACGAAAATTCGATTGGGACTAGTGAAATCTCCTGTCATTCATCAGGCGTTCGGTTACACGTGTGGTCAAAATGCAACAGGAACGTTATTACACACAGCAGCCTCTGAATGACCTATATTCCTTAGTTAGCATGCACGGCACGGTTTCAGCAAAAAACAAAACGACATCAAACAAAGTTTCTATATTGGTTTTGGACCCAGGAGTTTTTTTAGTATGTTGAAATATCCTTCCCTATCGATTCTCAGTAGTGAAGCCCTAATTCTGTGTTCGTTTTCTGGTCATTGATCTAAGTTGTTGAAAAGAAAATAATACGTCATTAAGATAGGATACAATTATTGTCATTTAGCCATGTTGTGTTGTATTCACTGCTGTATAACTAGTTAATTGTCATCGTTAGCTAATTTTGTATAGAATGTGCTTAGTCATCCATCATAGTGGATTTAGCGCGTCCTAAGTCAAGGTCAGTTCTGTTTGTTTTAGTTATGTTCGTACGGCTAGACAGTCTCTGTTGCTAATCAATTCTGAAACCTGTGGCTCATACTCTAAATCTAGATATACACGGTCATCGACGTGCAACCTGTTACCATGGCTTCCCAGTCCCCCCTTGCGCTGAAATTCGTCAGTTATTTTTTTTGAAGTGAAAAGTTCTTTAGCGGCGTTGCACACTTTTTTGTAATAGGTAAAAAATGTTAAACTCGCGTCAGGACATCGCGTCAGGACACGTGACCGTCAGGAGAGATCCCCCCCCCCCTCTCTTTTTACGGCGGCGCCAACCGAAGTGAACGAAGTGACACACGACATTATATTAATTCAATTAATAATTGATTTATTTCAACGTTAATATTCAAGTTTTCACTTCTGCCGGCACTCCCGGAGTGCAACCCGTCTTTTTTTTAAATAGTTAGCTTTTTCATACATTTTGACCACGTAGGTATTGCACTTTTCTATGAAACAACAGATTTTTTATATTGATAATCGTCGAAAAATTTCTACGCCAGGCAGTGGCGTGCATTGCATATAGGCATATAAGCAGTGCCTACCTCGATATATCTATCAACATAAGCCTGTCAATTACATTTTAGTGTGTGCCCCACAATTAAGAAACTCGCTAAATTGTGATACCTAACAAAAAACAAAATCTTCATACAGGCAGTCGCCGGACGGCCTACTCGGCTCCCGTACTATTCGCACATTGTCATTGGTCTTTACTCGTTCAAGTTAATACGACAAAATTAAAAATACGTACGTCTCACGCGTAATACTATGACGTTCGACCTTCGCATTTTATCACCCTTAAGTAGGCATGCCTACTCAAATGACCCCACTTTGGACCTCACTTTTTTTCCGACTAGTGACCGCGTTTGCCTAAACTAGACCCGGCCTAGTGCCTAACTATTCTGAAAACTAATGCACGCCACTAACGCCAGGGCTCTAGAGTGTCTAGAATCATGTACTGATTTCATGGTTTCAGTTTGCGCGTCGATGCCTCCCACCCTTTATACGAGTACGCATGTGCCTATAGCCCGCTAGCTTGTCTAGCCAATTTATTATCATTATCATAATGAATACAGTCTTTATAAAAAGGTTTGAGCATTGCTCCACCAGTCAACAAACTAGGAAGATATTAAATGATCATATAATAACGATGTATCATTGTATGTTTAATGTATAGCCTGTCGCTAATATCATCATTCGCTCTAATATCGTTAGCTGCCAGCAAAGCATGAAAGTCATTATTATGAGCTTATGTTCCGATATAGGTGTGTGTAGAAAGCTTAGGGGCCGTCTCCATGAGTGAGAGAATCGCGGCGATATTATCGTCGTGCCATGTATTTCTATACGCTCTCTTAGAACGTGTCTCCACACGGCGATATCATCGCGGCTGAAAATTTGATGGCATGGCGAGACTATCGCCGCGATTCTCTCGCCCGTAGAAATGGCGGCTTAGAGTCAGTTGCTTCCTTGAGTAACCTCAGAGATGACTGGGAGCTTATGCTCGGTAAAAGGCAGTATCTGCTTTCAAGCTTGTAAATGCTTCTTTCTGTACCTTAGAGAGCAAAGGTTGGTGATATTTGGAAGAGACAGTTCTGTAAAGCCAATGTAGCTTAAGAGGGAACGGAACATGACAAAGATGTTTGCAAATAGTAGGGCCGAACCCTCGTTTTAAAATACGACATCTTACCAAACTCATTTTTCTTCTTTATACGGTTCCACGTCCTTCCTTAGGTCTGCCTATGATGCAAATACCCATTCCGCGTGTTTTCAGAGATGCGGAAGTTACTCCGCTTCCTAGAGATAACATAAAAATACTCTTCTTCTTTGATTCCTATAGAACATAAGTACTCAACGTGGACGATAACGCCCCCTCGTGGGCGTTTGAGACTTTCAAGGGGTCAGTAGAAGACCCAGAGAAAATTATATATTCTATCTTACGGCTATATTATATTACTCGTTTAAAAATAATCTTGGCAATGGTTGTTGCAGATTCGCGACAGATGATAAGTAAAAAATATGGGAGTCTCTACAAAAAAAACTATTCCCAAGGCGGGAAAAAAATAAGTTTGAGGAACCTATGCTATAGAACATCCCCATATATTGAATTATTTATTAAAGATCTTACGTTCCGCCTCGCTAATTATTTATTACAAGGCACCGTGACTTGAGCTGCAACCAAATCAATAGTTCCAATTACATCAAACACGATAGAATCTGTGTTTCCCTTGTGACCTATATTGCACAGTTCATGGAAATCTAGGTGCTCATAATATAGAGCTTCATGAGCGGAGCCTTTTCCTAGAATTGTAGCCGGGCTACCTGAATGTGTGTCAGTCTGTCAGATCAATAATATTGATAAACTCGGATGTTACATCTCGCTTTTCAATATACGCTTCCTTTGCTGACACGCTATTAGCTCCATTTATAGGTTTTTCATTATGTTTGATAGGTTGAAACTTGGGAGATATATAATAATAATAATATTCCACAACTATCACACAACGCCATCTAGTCCCAAGCTAAGCAGAGCTTGTGTTATGGGTACTAGACAACTGATAAACATACTTATATATTTCTAAATACATACATATTATAGATATATTACACCCAGACACAGAACAAATGATCGTGCTCATCACACAAACATTTGTCCTGGGTGGGAATCGAACCCACGACCTCCGGCATAGCAGTCAGGGTCACTAACCACTAGACCATCAGGCCTGTCAAATATATATTTTATATCCTTTTTTGGCATTTGGTTCTCGCGGCTGGGTATTGCATGAAATTTTAATCAATAGAGGTTAAGAGCAGCGGCCGTAAGAGGAAGTAACTCTCCTTCTTTTGACTAGTCGCTAGAAGGCTCGCGCAGCCTCGCGGCGCCGCGCTGCCCCTCCTTTGCCTTCAAATGACTATGGATAATGGCCGCTGCCGGCCGCTGCTCTTTCAGACCTAAGTCCTGAGTTGTGCTACACGATTACTGTCAAATGTTTGCACTAACTGTACAGGTGCACTCAAAATCTTTGTGGTTCTAACCTCAAAAGACCATTTCCGACACTGACCTACATGGACCAAGATTATGTCTGGTCTTTAAAAAGAGACTGACCCCTCATTTTGTTTCGCCATTTCTTCTCAAGGGTAATCAGATGGGAAATATAAAAAAACGTATTTTTTTTTTTAATGACGTGTAAAAGTGAGTTACCGAATAAACCTGGACATTTTTTGAGGCTGGCATTTCTAAAGCAACCTGTCATTATCAATTATCAAACGTTTCAATACAGAAACTTACATTCTAATTATAGCTTTACGAGTAATCTGAATAGCTATCATCAAATATTACATCATACTACAACACAATTTTTCACCCAATTACCACGTCTTATAGAGTTCTAAATTGATTGACACAACACTGTCTGTATGCAACTAGATAAATGTAACTTCACTTTCATTAGAAATTCTACTTAAAAAGCGACGTAGTAAAGTTTAAATTGCCATGGTGGAGTCTATACAAATTCTTAACTCAATTATTCATAGCTAGGCTTCCGCTCCGGCGGTTCCCGTGGCTCATAGTAATATAGTAATATCGTTTAGCCGCTATTGGCGCGTTGAAATCAATACACGAAAGTACACGTGTTCTGAACAAATAGGTTTTATTAGAAGTGCTGTTTGTTTGTGGGAATGGGCAAACAACGTGCGGCGTGCACGCGTCTCGGACAAGGGTTATGGTAGAATGGAAATGTTTTAGATGATGATCTATCCTGTTACCTATCTATAACTATTTAACTAAGACACATTTTTTAAATTGAAGACGCTTTTCTTGTCTCTCTGTGAAAAAAAAATAATGACTCGTATTCTGTCGAAATTCGAAGTTTAATTTTTATTTGTTTATTTTCGGCCAACTTTCGTTGTAGCAGTCATTCTATCCATCATCATAAAAATAATAATATAAGTAGTTTGTTATTTTCTACGAAATGTATGGGAAAAGTTTTAAGCAAGTTCTGACTTTTCTATTAGGTACTCATACGTCAGTTGGTCCTATCCGAGTTTATTGATTGTTATGAGAAAGAGGATCGATTGCATCAAAAAAAGTTTTTATGAAAATTGCCTATTTATTTGCTGACTATAATTTTTTTTTTCAAAATCTGTGAATTCATAAATCAAAATTTCTTAAAAGCTTAGGGTTAAGGTCGGCCGTTTTCCTTTATCTACAATGGTTATGGTATTGGTACCTGTTCTTACGGCCCGGTCTTAAAAATCCACCCTGTATAATGAATAAATCTCGACGTTTTGTCAAGTTGTAAAACCGTGCGAACCAGGGGCGGGTCGTTAGTGTAGTACAAAACAAAATCTTTTGTCTGTCTATTCAGAGAGCACTCCTCAACTACTTGATGGGTTTCAATCGGTATTCAGAGAACTTCTTGAGGAAGGTTTTATTAGTGTAGAATACTTTCATGATGAGAGGGGCTTGTGGCTAAGTAATAACAGCCGCACCGTCGATCAGGTTAAGCTACCCTTGCCGCGGTTGGGCCGTGGATGGGTAACCATCTTTACATACTAAGATCTCCCCCCGTGCCTCGTATAGAATAGAATAGAATACTCTTTATTATGTACACCATATAAATTACAGGCATTCATTATAGAAACTTTACTCGTATAGCACGTTAAGCCATTGGTCCCGGCTGTCATTCGTAGATCTTTGACAGTCGTTACGGGTAGTCAGAAGCCCGAAAGTCTGACAACCAGTTTTACCAAGGGGTACCGTATTACCCAGTCATTGGCAGTAACTAGGTGTAGTAGTCAGATAGGCATCTCCATGTAAACTACTGGTATTCAGCTGCTTCCGGTCAGACTGGAAGCCGACCCCAACATAGTTGGGAAAAGGCTAGGCAGATGATGAATGTCATATATTTCACCCGATTGACCTTCTCAGGCACTTCTTGTGTCAGCCTTATCTTCTGCCGTAATGCTACTGTCAACTCTTGACAAATTGATAAAGGATGTTGGTATCTTGTGTAATACACTCATAGTTACTTGAGATATTGATTAATCGATCCACCAACATATGAACACATGTCCGTAGTAGTCCCAAGCGGAATGGTAGTGTAGCGGTATCTACGCCTCATGCGAACAACGCGTCATACTGACGTCACGCAAATCCTGCATCGCGCAAGCAGAGTTTACCTCGCAACTAGCATATATACAACAGCCCGACATGACTCATTGGGCAGTTGCCCGCCAGACACAACACCCGTCTGGTCGGAGGATCCTCCCTTTTCTATAGAGTATGAGTGAACTTTACACCCTGTTCCTCATACCTCTATACTCTAACCCAGACTGGCGCTTTACTTTGTGTAAATTATTTCATCACCACTGCTCTCAAAGCTGTGAAGTAAAACATCATGAGGAAACCGGCATGTCCTAGAACCAAAAATTCGAAGACATGTCTGAAACCCGCACTGGCCCGCGTGGTGGATTACAGCCCACTCGCTCTCATACAGAGGAGACCTCAAGACCATTATAGACTGCTTAAAAGTAAAGAGATTGAGCTAGTGATTTTCAATAACTTTGAATTCTGGAAGACCAGAGTCCAGGGTTGTCCTGGTGTTTCCAACCATGGACTGTAAAGGGCGAACAATTTTGCACTATACGCAAAATTGTTAAAACAAACTAGACTTTCTTTCCATAAAGTTTGGTGTTTAGCGTTATCAAACAGGAAGTGTGGGTCGCATTGCTCGCTGATTGTTGACCCCTCACGCTTGCTTATAGTTTAGTATTTTGTTGATTGATAAGCGCATACGCAAGCCCGAGATATTTTTCAACTTTTCCGCATGGCAACTGTTAGACGGTTTCATTCGGACAGTTTTAGCCTTTATTGTCGTGTTCATTTATTTAATTTAAGTGCTATGGCACTGAAACGCAGGCTCATGGACATGTGTATTCTTCCCGTCTTAACCTATGGTGCACAAACTTGGTCTTTGACTAATATCCAGAAGTCCAAACTCAAGGTCTGCCAAAGAGCAATGGAGCACAGTACGAGTATACTAGGCGTTAAATTAACGGATCGTGTTCGAAACACAATACTGCGCTCCAAAGCAAAGATAGTTGACGTGGCTCAAAAGGCTGCTCAACTTAAATGGGACTGGGCAGGACATGTCTGCCGCATGCCGGACAAACTGTGGGCCCAAATAGCGCAGAATTAGTGCCCTGAGACAGTGAGGCGAGATAGCGGCAGACCACGTAGGAGATGGCGGGACGAGCTGGATGGGTTCCGTCAAAACTGGAGGGAGGACGCGCGGGCTCGCGAAAAATGGAAGGAGTGGAGGGAGGCCTTTGCCCAGGAATGGGACAGCGCAGACTAGATAAAAAAAAGTGTTATCCCACTAATATTATAAAGGTGAAAGTTTGTGAGTGTGTGTGTTTGCGTGTTTATATGTTTGTTACTTCTTCACGCTCAAACGGCTGGACCAATTTTGATGAAATTTGGTATAGAGATAGCTTGAGTCCCGGAAAAGGACATAGGATAGTTTTTATCCCGATATTCCCACGGGATCGAGACTTATGCGGGTAAAACCGCGGGGCGCAGCTAGTTATAACTAATTAAAGTAATGATGAGAAGATAAACAGAATTATCGTTACAAAAGAGTTGATAAGTAGTTTTGACTTTTCAAGTCTACAAATTCTAGTACTTACCTCCACCTAGATTCTAATTGCCTAATCAAATTAGTGTTAGCACCTTTTTCATTCATTTCATTTGTATCAAGCTCTAGTATTGTTAAAATATCGAAAAAGTCCCTGTTAGTAGTCCCTGCTGTTCCGTCATCGTGACGGAAATTTAAACCAACACTAAGTAAAAAATATAAGAGCCATTTGTTTTTCTAATTGAAACAATAAGCCAGCGATTAACACACTTGTCAAAGAGTTTAGCGTCTCAGTACATTTCATAGCAGAATGGCCTTCTCTAAGCAAACTTTGCCAAGATGGCGGACAACCTCGACCTTGGCGAGCATTTTGACAAGCCTGACCTTGGATTATGACAACATGTGAAAAAACCTTACAGAATACCAAGGAACACTTATCTGTGCATGTGATGAAATAGGAAACTAAAATGGTAGGTAGATACGTAACGAATTTGACAGATGTTTGGCATCTTTCCATAGCAAGTGGCGCCATCGTGAAACGCAATTATAAGTTTGTCTAACATCGTCTCACTTCTCATTGAATAACAATAGCTTGTTATTGTTTTTTTTCTCAATCAACTTTTAAATGTCGAATCTGTTTTTATTTTGTTTTTGTTAACCATGCAGCCAGTTACACACATTCATGCTGGCATTTAAGAAAATACACTTGTAGCCTCTTTTTTGCAAAATTATTATTTTAATTAAAATATCCTTTCGAATTAATAAATAATCCTATTGCTAATTCGATTAAAATCCACCGTTATTCTGCCAATAAGTAGATGCAAATGAAAAATCGTGTTGTGAATGCCAAACACTTATACCCCCTCCCCCCTTTACCACTGCTAAAGATGTCTGATGTTATAATAGTTGATATTGGCTTCTCATTAATTCGCGATACGGTTAGCTTGAACCAAGTTAACTGGTTGACTGACCAGCCAAACACCAACCAACCGTTTGCTATTACGGTGAAGTTGTAACTGCAGTCTTGCGACTTAAAGGGGGGGTAACCTTGCCTTTTGAAACGATTTTGATAGATACATCGAACCTGTTTAATGCGTGCAAGGTGTTTCTAATTGCTTTGTTAAACGCGATGTATCCTGTTCATATTTACTTGCATAATTAGTGCAATCAGTTCGTTAGTTGCTATAATTTCAGATTTGTTGACAAGGAGCGCTTTGGCACTTTTCAGTTGTAGATGTTCTTCGAGTGACAAATTGGGCAATTAGAAGTAGCACAACAAATTAATTACTCTTTGCGTTTACGTTAAGTGGGTAAATGTAATACTGAAACTGAAAATTTGGAGATACTCGGTTGTTGCAATTTTTCAGAGCTTATTCCACAACTGGAGAAAAATTGTTGAATGTAACATTTTTTAAATTGCGTTTAGAATCATCAAAATTCCTTACTAAACTATTTTCACACGAAACTACTACAAAATGAAAATGACGTAACCTAAATTCTTGCGATTCCACTCAGTTTAAAAAGTCGAAAGCTTCGCTCGCTTTGCGCATGCGACCTGCGGTCGGTGCGCACGAGTTTTCACTTTCACGGGCCGTTGCCCCTTCGGCCAACCTCGGCATACTTCGGCTCATTGGGTCAAGGTTGCACGGACGGGATTTTGATGTGATATGGGGGCATGACCTTCAGATTTGGGACATGATGAGAATATTTTACTTATTACAATTTTCAGTTTTTTTGGCATCTTTTTTATGACAAAGTTAATTGCCATATTGTATAAGTTTATGGGACAGTTAAAACTTGTCGTCAAAATGATTTACGACTTAATATTTATCCTTTTTGATCTGTAAAATATCTATAGTTAGCTTTACATTTCACAAACAGATTGTTAAGCTGAATGTCTGACGTCAGTTCAAAAGAATATAATAAAAACAATTCACTCTTCAGTTAGGTTTAAACAATATCCTGGCTAATTCGCTTCAGCACGGAAAAAGAATATCGTGAACGCACAATTAACACACATTCCTCGTTAGCAGGGTTGTCGCTTGTAAGGTTTAAAAACAAAGAGAATTAACTAAAAACACAAAAAAAAACTAACTAGAACTTTTTTTATGGTTGGCTTCAGTTTCTTTTTGGTACCGTCATCCGCAGCCCGATGCCACCCACTGCTGAACATAGACCTCTCTTGTCTTGTGCCCATCCCCACGCTCCTGTGGTTCTCGCTTCAGGTTCTACCCGCGATGATAACAATGTCGTCCGGCCATCTCGCCGTCTGACAACCGACACTTCGTCTTCCAATCCTTCGACACCTACAACTTATTCATGTATGTTCCAAGAAAAATCCTTTGCAGGTGCCGTAGGGTTTTAATACCTACCCCTAATCTAAGAACTTGAAAGTTAGAATACCAAAAAATACGCTATTCATTTGTTTAAAAAAGAACCCTCTGATCAATTTTTCTATTGGCAAAAAATGGTCACGATTCAGGAGGAAAAGTATCCTTCCTTGCTTTATTTGCTCCCATAAATAAATCCAAATATCTATCCAAACCATTTTCTTTAGTCGTTTATTCGTTTTGGCAGCCCTACTCCGTACCTCGTTATCGTTTTCAAACTGCTCGTGTTGAATCATTGATGTATTAACCCAATTTTGGTACCTTCGATACTTACAAACACGACTGTCAATAAGCTACTTAACGTGGAAATTCTACCGTTATCAAGGTACGAATATTTACACACAACATCGCGCCTGCATTCATCGAGGGGTTTCCAGAGGTGTACTTGTAGTACACCCACATTTCGCCAGTTATGTTTAAGCCCCGTGTAATAGGGGGCGAGCCTGTTGCTGTCAACCGGGCACAAATCCAGACTCAGGCATGTCTGATCCGGGAATCGAACCCACGACCTCATCCTCATTTACTATAAATACATATCATGAAATTTAAACATTACTAGCGAAATGAGGATGTAAGTACAGTGTAGCAATGGCTTTCATTTTGACAGTTCAACAACATTCATTGCGTTATTTACGTTGTTGAGCAGACAATTTTTCCGAACATATAAAGCAATGAACTGGCTAAGTATATCCTTCAAAATGATCAGGTTGTGAATGATAGTGTGTTACGCAATTAAGGTGCACTCTGTCACCCCCACGATAGAGGAAGTCCATGAGGATTTCCACCGCGAGAAGAAAAAAAAAAAGGAGTTACGACCATAGTCCGTTGAAATATCCTTGCCTATCGATTCTCAGTAGCAAGTGAGCTCGAATTCTATGTTGAGATTGGCAGTCTGTTACGCAAGGGTCGGTGCTGCTGGACATGAAGCCGGTATTTTACCCATCACGTTTTCATACACGTGCTAACAAATCTGTGTAGACAGACACATTATGTATATCTACTGGTGCCCCCTCCTTTGTTTACCACAGTAGATAAATGCATGTGTTTATGTTATAGCTTAGGTACTGCTCTGATAAAAAAGATGTTATTTGTTTATTTTTCTTCGCGCCCGGATCTGATTTGTGCGCACACCTCTCACAACAACTAAGCTATGACTGGATTTTTTTTTTATCTATACATCATCATACTTCATACTAATATTATAAACGCGAAAGATTGTGAGAATGGATGGATGGATGTTTGTTACTCTTTCACGCAAAAACTACTGAACGGATTTGGATGAAACTTATGCGTGTGCAGCTAGTTTCTTATAAGTAAATTAAAGTCACTCTTCGTGTCTCTGTGTGAACAGACAGAGAAGTTCCACGTAGCGTTGTTCTTCTAAAGTCCGCAACGGATTGTGATGCAGGTTTCACTAACTTTTGCAAAAATAATTCTGGTAGCTGGTGTATGTACCTTAGTGTAATAATCTCGATATTTGTCAAGTCGTAAAAAACGTGAGAAGCAGGGGCGGGTCACTAATTTATTATCTTGTATGATGAAATGATGTTTGAAATTGTGAATGAAATGTTTGTTTGTTATTTATGTCAACCAATCAGAGCACCCAAAATGAGTTTCGACGCCAGAAGACCAATTCCCATAACTAAAAACGTTCAAAATCTAGTCGCAATCTCACCTCAACGACAATAATTGTCAAATATGTAGGGAAATTAGAGGTAGGTATATTTTGGCAGTTTGAGACTGAGATCAGACAGTGGACGTTCTTAAAATTACGAGAATTGCCCCTTAGATTTGTTGGTGTTCAAGTTTTTCTGACAAACGGATTATCTAGATAAAATGGGGTGCTCAGGGTGCTCTCTATTTCTGGCCTGTCACAATTTGATACAGCACGTCTTGTGATAGCTTTGATCTTTGATAATAAGATTTTAAAATCTATAGCTCGAAAGCGCTAGGGTACAAATTGCCCAGTCTTACCAAGGGGTAACGTATTACCTAGTAACTGGATTGTGGAGGTCAGATAGGCAGTCGCTCCATGTAAAATATTGGTATTCAGCTGCATCCGATTAGACTGGAAGCGGACCCCAACATAGTTGGGAAAAGGCTAGGCAGATGATGAATTGTCATTTTTTCAAATGATTCTGATATCATTGATTCAAAATAATGTCATGATTTCATCATGAAATTTGCGGTCAATTCTACCTAAAGAGTTGTGTTGATGATTCTAATGTTTATAATTATAGTATATGTATAAATACATATATTTTACGGTCGTGAATCACATTTGACATACAACATACAACGTAAGAAATATTGTGTTTCGCGGGATAGCTTACCGCAACCCCCTTAAAAATCAAAGCTTTGTACCCTATATGAGACTAAAAACTACCGAAGCACCGACCGAGGTACATAAAAAAATGCTACAAAATCTTCTAGCGACTTTATTATCGTGTTGGCTAGCGACATCGAGTGGGGTCTTCTCAACCTCCATTGTGGCTTTGAGAGACTGTCCTTCAAACCGGATAAAAATCTGTGCAAAAATACACCTAATTGCTGTTTGAATTTTGTTGTGTCACCACAGAATACTTAAAGTACTACGTACAGAAAGGCCACTCCCTTCCCCGCACTAACATCAGTTACCGCACCTCACACCGCACTTCGGCGTATTCGTCGCAGCTCGCAAACACGAGTACCTCACGCACACATTCATACGTATACCAACGTAATTTTTTAATGTAGTAGTACCTAGTAGGTAATTATTTTGCGAGCGTTGTATGGAGTGTCCGGGGTGTGGTGTCACTTCTAGAGTTGTTGGTAATTGCGTAACACACTGTCTGTAGCAATGGGTTTAGGTAATTTTGACAGTTCAACAACATTCATTGCGTTATTTACGTTGTTGAGCAGACAATTTTTGCGAACATATAAAGCAATGGATTAGCAACATCCTTCAAAATTAACTATCAATCACATTGATAGTGTGTTACGCAATTAGGGTGCGGGTATGACTTGTACACGATGTTTAATTATGGCTTTTTATGGTAATTTTCATGGCAGCTTTGTAAGACACGTTTTTAATAAGCAAATAATAATGTACGATAGGGGGAGGTTCGGAACATTGTCCATTTATCATCAGTGCAGCCTGTAGTCGTGACAAAATTAATATCATACCTAATGACAGAGGAATGAGTTAGTGTAATCCTATTTTCGAAAGTCTTTGACCAGTGCGTGTTGCCAGTGATGACATATGGCACTGAAACGTGGTCGCTCACAATGGGCCTTATTAGAAGGCTGCAAGTCACCCAAAGGGCAATGGAGAGGACTATGCTTGGAGTTTCTCTGCGTGATCGAATCAGAAATAAAGAGATCCGCAGGAGAACCAAGGTAACCGACATAGCCCAAAGAATTGCCAAACTTAAGTGGCAGTGGGCAGGGCACATTGCTCGCAGAACAGATGGCCGATGGAGCCGAAAGGTTCTGGAGTGGCGACCGCGTACCGGAAGACGTAGCGTTGGAAGGCCTCCCACAAGGTGGACCGACGACCTTGTGAAGGCCGCAGGAACTCGTTGGATGCGAGAAGCACAAAACCTTTAGAAGTGGAGGTGCTTGGGGGAGGCCTATATCTAGCAGTGGACGTCTTTCGGCTGAAATGATGATGATGATGAATTCTATTTCGCTGTTAATGGCTAACTGTACAATTTCATCGCCTTTATTCTAAGGACATTGAATTGTTTAATCCCAATTTCTGGCGATAGGTACAGCCCGATTCACATGAACATGAGGCAAGTCGCTGCGCAGAAACAAATTCACCTGTCAGTGGGGGTGAGGGGTGTAGTACTGCGCAGCGAGTAACACTTTAGAGCCGCCATAAAATTTGAATCAGGCTGTAATACAATTTCATGCATTTTCTTCTACTGCAGAGAACGAGGCAATTAAAAACCTCTGCAAGGGAATTCTAACCTAAATACCTTCCTTCATTATTAACTGAAAAACTGCATTTTAAAGAACCTTCCTCAAAAAAAAAAAAACAAATGCTGAGCTGCATTATGCTGAGCGATGGCCGTTTTGCGTAGATGTGACGCATGTTTTCTCCCAAATAGTCTTTTTTTTTTGTTTTTTTTTTGTTTTTATGCGTCATGTTTGTTGCAAATAAACGTATTTTCTTTCTTTCTTTCTAAATTCGCAACAAAGTAACCTACAGCGATCATCGACCCCTGTTATCGTTATCACCTTAGGAAACTGCACTTGGCAAAGAAACTGATATCGCTGATAACAGTTGATACAGCATGATGTGCGTGTCTGTCGCTTGCTCTTGCTGGCTGTGGTGGAACTACTGTAAAGAATCAGTAGGTAGCAATGCTTAGTGGCCATGAAAAGGCTAAAGGTATGATTCCGATCTCGGCAGCACGCAGCAGTGCTGCCGCGGCAGTGCGGTCGCAGCACTACTGGTCCTCATACATTTTGTATGGGTTTATACGAGATTACATTCCGAGCACGGCAGCAATGCTGCGCGACATTGCTACGTCACATCTGCTGTGCTCGGAATGTAATCTCATATAAACCCATTGAAAATGTATGAGGACCAGTAGTGCTGCGACCGCACTGCCGCGGCAGCACTGCTGCGTGGTGCTGAGATCGGAATCATACCTTAAGTGTACACGGCGACACATCAAGCTATAGGTACATTTCCAGTTTTACCAATGAAAAACTTCAAGTCAAGGTCAAAAAGTCAATGTCAAATCATAGTCAAGTAGACCATTAAGATACACTTTTGAACGTCAAAAATTTACAAGAAAAAATAGAGTTGATTCTAGCAGCCAAAGCAAAAGGTAACTTCGTGTGCAGAAGAATGGGCAAGAAACGACATAGCTATTGCTCCAAAAGGTACTCCATAGTTACTTTCTTAAAAGAGGGGCCCGTGGCTAAATAATAACATAGCCGCACAGGTCGATCGATCAGGTTAAGCTACGTTTGCCGCGGTTGGTCTGTGGATGGGTGATCATCTTTACATACCGAGACCCCTCCGTGCCTCGGAAAGCACGTTAAACCGTTGGTCCCGGTTGTCATTCGTGGATCTTTGACAGTCATTAGGGATAGTCAGAAGCCCGATAGTCTTATAACCAGTCTTACCAAGGAAAATCGTATTACCCAGTAACTGGGTTGTGGAGGTCAGATAGGCGGTCGCTCCATGTAAAATACTGGTATTCAGCTGCATCCGGTTAGACTGAAAGCTGAAACAAGCTAGGCAGATTTATTAAGTCGGTAATGGAGTCCACCGAATGTAGGTACAGACGCCAGCACATCAACCTACCCGAAAGTGTCACATTTTCCCAATCAATTTTGAACCTTATGCTATAGTGATAAAGTTGAAAATCGATTAAAGAAATTTGACAGATTGTAGTAGGTTGATGTACTGGCGTCTGTACCACCGCTTCTAAAATGGTCAAGGTTTTAAGTTTTTCTCGTATTTTAGTCAGTGAACAAGAATGCTAATAGAATGTAGACCGTAATCTATATCTATAGGTACCTACTAATTATAAAGCTAAAGATTTCGTTCGTTTGGTTGAACGAACTAATCTGTGGAACTAACAGACGGATTTGAACAATTCTTTTTGCATTTGATAGCCCAATTTTTGAGGAAGGAACGAAGGAATAGGCTTATTAACTTAACATCACGCTAGGACCCTTAGGAGTCGAGCAAGGAGTAATAACTAACAAAATGTCAAAAAGTACGCTAAGCTAAATTAACAGCGCTGGTAGGCGATGCGATGTGACGCGGTGGGTGGAGCAAGAAATTTCACACAGACGAAGTCGGGGGCAGAAGCTAGTAATAAAGACTAATAAAATTATCAGAATTTCCGCCAGTATATTCTACCTAGAAACATATTTTTTTAAAGCGAGAGTGAATGTTTTATGCAGTAGGTAGTTAACACATAAATCCTATATTTTCCTTATAGCGGTGCCTATACTTAGACTACTTTATCAATTCCATCTATGCATCTGATTTAAACAATGTTGTTTATTTATTTTTTAACCGATAAGTACCGGTTTTCCCCAACAACAACAGTAACTAGGTAAAAACCAAACACAAGGCAAGGCACACAAGAACTGGTTTATTAAATTTTCATATCACGGATTGAGAATTGAGACATTGATTCATATTAATTATCATGTTGATATTGCATGATAGGTCCGTCACGTTGTTGATGACACGGCTTTAGATATTAAGAGGTGGAACATGAAAAGTTAATTAGTACAACAAATAATGCTTAGGGATGGCAGACAAATCAGTCACATAACTCATATAGTCTACTAGCAGCGGCCCTTGGTTTCACCCGCATAAGTTTCGGTACCGTGGGAATATCGGGATAAAAACTATCTATGTCCTTTCCCGGGACTCAAACTAACTCTATACCAAATTTCATCTAAATCGGTTCAGCGGTTTAAGCGTGAAAAGAGGTAACAGAGAGACACACTTTCGCATTTATAATATTAGTACGGATGGAGTTCTCTGCCTTTCAGATTCAGATTGATTTATTTGCCAACAATGTAGGTACAGATATAAGATGGTACATCATTAAATGTTTCCGCTACATTCTACCTTACGGCATGCAGTCGTAAAAACAAAAAAATACAATTTTCATATAAATCATGCAATCGTAAAAACTAACGATACAATTTTCATTTAAATTAATAATTAAGTCATTTTGATATAAAATAAATTCTTTAAGGTGAATGCGTAGTTGTAGCCCGCGAAATTCAATTTTTCTTACGTTTTTTGTAATTTTTAGGTCAATGTCAGGTTGTATCTTGATCAAAATATGATTCGCGACTATAACCGGTACGTATTTACACAATTATAATAATTACAATCATTAATACATCTTTCTAAGTTAGATTTCTACCGTTAAGAACAAATCTCGTATGGAAAAATGTTTATGGTAGAAATCTAACTTAAAGAGATATATAAATGATTCTAATGACTGTAATTCTGTAAATACATATCTATTATAGTCGCGAATCATATTTTGATCAAGATACAACCTGACAGTGATCTGCAAATTGCAAAAAAACGTATGAAAATTTAAATTTCGCGGTCTACCACTTCACATTCACCTTAATGCAATAATAACATCTTTCTTTAGATCATCAGTATTTCGTAAACAGACTGTAATTTATGTTTTGTTATTAGAAGATAGCAGTCATTGTCCTAACTATCTCTAATCTATACAACTACTAACGCTACATTAACATCCACTTAAATGTTTAGCGTAAATATGAAATGACTGTCGTTACTCGTTATCCTAAACTGGTTTCATTACATTAAATAATCTGCGTTCGCGATTCACTTGCCAAACATGTAAACAAATATGAGTTATTGGAAAAATAACTTTAATTCCTACTGTATAATAAAGTTCAGTTTACGATTCAACTTCAAACATTTTTATCACTTTTTAAATAATGCTAGTCATTCTAACTTAATTACCACTGAAATAAAGTTGATAATATTTTGGAAACGTAAATTGGAATAGACCTTAGATCAGACTGCTCCCTGTTGATCATAAAAATATAAAAAACTCTTTTTTCTCTTTCTATTAACTCTTTTATTTTTAGTTGCTTTTTTTTATGGATGGGAAATCATCAAATGACCCGTCCCGCTCTGGGTGGAGCGGAAGGGAGTGTCAGACTCTTACTGAGTAAAACCCATCCGTGTTCATTCCTTAGCCCTTTATGTTCAGGGGTAGCGGTAACTCTTTCGGACAATCCCGCAGCCCCGGCAGGCTTCGGACCTGGCAGGCCCATTCCAATTTTTTTTTAAAGAGTTTATTAACGTAGTTTTTAAGTCATTGTTACTAATAATGTATGGATTGTGAGTATCTAGTCCGAAATAAAGAATATACTTATTGTTACGAGCTTGGGGTTCGTGACAATAAAAACTGCCGATTTAATAACCAAAAATAGACACTTTAATTAAAAACAGCAATTACAACTTTAACACACTAACAATAAAACACAATCGCACTACAAGATCACTTGAAAGTCGCACTTGAAGATCGCTTCGATGTTTACGCTTGTATCGCTTATCCAACACTGATCCCGGCTCGCAGGCACACCGGCCTTATATAGGCCTCGGATAGTTCCAGAACCTTCTACCGTAGAAACATCTAGAATGTTCAAGTACATACCGATACCAGCCGACCAGGCGTCGACAGTTCTGGAAAGTTCTAGCATCGAAGTTTCTAGAAGGGACCCGAATAATTATTAGTTCTGCTACTCGAAACTAGATGGCGCTAGTAGTAGCTAATGTCGCCATCAAGTGTGGCGCGTAACACTGCCCCCTCCTAAGACATGCTCGTCCCGAGCATTATTGGCCCCATAATAACGCGCCAGTCGATCCACATGGACGATCTTAGGAGTACCTCTTGCACCTTTCTGTATCCGGTAGGTTACGTCATTGATCTTTGTCACAATCCGGTACGGTCCGTCCCATTTAGTTTGAAGCTTAGGAGATTTCCCTTTGCTACGGACTGGATTGTGCAACCACACTAGTGAACCTTCGTCGAACCCTTTATTGTTCGTTTTGCGGTCATAACGGGTTTTCATCTTTTCAGACATTTGCTGGCCCGATTGTCTGACGTGCTCATAAATGTCATTCATTTTGTTCCGCAAGTCATTCGCATAATCGGTTATACTGCGTGGGGCATCAGGTGGGATTCCGGTGATCAGGTCTGCAGGCAGCCGTAATTCCCTTCCAAAGTTTGCGAAAGCTGGTGTCACCGATGTACTTTCGTGAACAGCACTTCGATATGACAACAAAAACGGTTGTATGTGCTTGTCCCAATCTCTTTGCCGATTTTCCACAACTTTTGCCAGGTATCTCTCCAATGTCTGATTAAATCGTTCCACCATTCCATCCGATTGTGGGTGGTAAGAAGTTGTTCTCGTTTTATGTGTACCCATTACTCGGCAAGTTTCCTGGAATATTTGGGACTCAAAATTCCTTCCCTGATCGCTGTGAATCTCCAAGGGTACTCCAAAACGGCAGAAGACTTCATGAACCAGTTTATCTGCAACTGTTGAAGCTTCTTGATTTGGAATGGCGAAGACTTCCGGCCACTTAGTGAAGTAATCCATTACAACCATGAAATACTTGTTACCACTTTCACTTTCCGGGAATGGTCCCGCAACATCTAGGGCTATCCTCTCCCATGGTGCACCGACATTGTACAATTTCAATGCACCTCTACTACGCGTCTGAGGTCCCTTTACAGCCGCACAACTTGTACATTTGCGACACCAGTCCTCGACATCGTCACGACAGTGGACCCAGTAAAACCGTTCTCGTATCTTCAGTAGGGTCCGTTTAACTCCCAAATGGCCTCCTGAACAACCATTATGGTACAGCTGAAGAACATCCGGTACTTTAGCTTTAGGGACAACCATTTGAAAGTGACAGCTGTCTCCTCGAGCATTTTCCCATTTACGGCACAGGACTCCTTCCTGAATCACCAAGCTGTCCCATTGAGCCCAATAGCTTTTTGTGATCGAACTCATCGCTGAGACGTCGCTCCACGTGGGCTTCGGTGTGCTGGCCTTCATCCACTCGAGAATCGGCTTGAGGTCTGAATCTTCCTGCTGTGCATGTTGTAGGCTTTCCTTCCACTCGTTGCTAAGGTCTGTCTTGAGCATCCTCACAGGTACGACTTCTTTACTTTCTTGCCTAGTACAATGCTTGCAGTCTTCAGGGCAAGGTCTTCTTGACAATGCATCTGCGTTGCCATGAGATTTTCCGCTGCGATGTTCGACCTCGAAGTCGTATTCCTGCAGTAATTCAATCCATCTCGCAACTTGTCCTTCTGGATTTTTGAACTGCAATAGCCATTTCAGTGCAGCATGGTCAGTTCGTAAGTGGAATTTCCGCCCCAGAAGATATTTGCTAAAATGCTGCAATGACTTTACCACAGCAAGCAATTCCCGTCTCGTGACACAATAGTTCCTTTCCGGCTTTGACAACGACTTGCTGAAGTACGCTATTACAACCTCTTGATCACCATTCCGTTGAGACAATACACCACCAAGTCCCATGTCACTTGCGTCTGTGTCAACTATAAATTCCTTGCCTGCATCGGGGTACCCCAAAATAGGTGTTTTGCACAGTCGGTCCTTTAACTCCTGGAATGCGATATTGCAACTTTCATCCCAGCATAAATGTCGTTTCTCCTCGGTTAGCTTGTGCAGGGGTTTGGCTATATCCGCAAAGTTCTTAACAAATCGCCGATAATAAGAGCACAAACCCAAAAATGCTCTGACCTGCGTCTTATCTTTTGGAACTGGCCAATTCTTGACAGCGGCGATTTTCTCTGGATCCGTGCGGATACCTTCTTCCGACACTACATACCCCAAAAAGCTAACTTGTCGTTTGAATAGTGAACACTTCTTCGGACTTAACTTGAGGTTGGCACTCTGGATCTTCATGAGCACGCGTTCCAGATTTTGAAGATGTTCTTCAAACGTACGGCCTACGATGATGATGTCATCCAAGTAGACCAGACAGGCATCGCCAATTAGCCCGGTAAGTACAAATTCCATCAACCTTTCAAACGTTGCCGGAGCATTGCACAATCCAAACGGCATAACTTTAAATTGCCAAAGACCCTTTCCTGTCGAGAATGCAGTTTTCTCCTTGTCCTTGGGATCAATTTCAACTTGCCAGTAGCCACTTTTCAGGTCTAGAGTGCTAAACCACTTTACTCCAGTAAGCATGTCCAGCGTGTCATCAATTCTTGGCAAAGGATAGCTGTCCTTCTTCGTAACGTCGTTCAGACGACGATAGTCAACACAAAACCGCTTGCTGCCGTCCTTCTTCCTTACCAGCACTACAGGTGAACACCATGGACTAGATGAAGGTTCAATAACACCATCCTTCACCATTCCTTCGATCATGGTTTCCACTTCCTTTTCACGTGCTACCGGCAATCTCCTTGGCCGCTGACGGATAGGCAATTCTTCTCCTGTGTTTATTTTGTGTTGAACTAAGCCAGTCTTCCCAATGTCAGCATCGTTTGACGAGAAAACACCGGCGTACTTGAGTAACATCTTCTTCGCCTTGACCATTTCATTTTGGGACAGAGCGCTGCGGCAGTCTTCTAAAAGTGCGGACACTTTCGTTTGTGCATCCTTGCTGAGGGTCCCAGTCGATAGATATTGGCATCGACGTAACCAATCCACTTCCTCGCAAGTACCAACTAGTGTGCCTTTTTCTATAATCTGTTCCTGATCACAAAGGTTCAGCACACGTACCCCTGAGATGTCGGTGGCTCTGACCAAAGTTCGTGCCACTTTCCATGAAAGGTCATTGTCTACCCTTTCCACGAGTACACAACGATTAGTTTGCCCAGGATTCCGAGGAAGACTAACCGGCACAATCATTTCTGATCTCGGCGGAAGAACAATCTTTTTAAGGCTGTACACATTCCCTGGTAATGCCCCTTCCATAAAAAGTTCCTCTTGTCCACATTTCAAAACACCTTGCTTGACGTCAATCTCGCAATAATTCTTCCTCATAAAGTCAAGGCCCAAGATGCAATCGTCCATTATATCAGCCACGATGACATTATGCAGGTAGATTCTGTTGCCTAGCTTCAACTCCATCTTCTTCTCTCCATGGACGGGTATACGCTGACCGGTGGCTGTTACCAAATTAATGCGTTCTCGGTTGTATGCGGAGTCCCAAAGGAACCGACTTATAAGTTGGGAACTGACGACCGTACGAGAGGCTCCAGTATCTATGGTCAGCTTACACGGCGTTCCGTTGACCTCGCCCTTGATGATTAAGCTGTTCCCGTCATGGGTTTGAGTGATCGAAATTCTTGGGGCTCTTTGAGCATCAGCCAGCACCCGCCCCGCAGTCCTGGCTATTACTCGTTTCCCTGCTGCTGGTGCTGGGCGGTGCTGTTAGCCGCACTACCCTCTGGAGCTCGGTCTACTCTTTCTTCAGTTCGCTTAGGGCAACTAGATCGAAGGTGGCCCCTTTCCCCACAGCCATAGCACCTAGGGCTGTATCCTTTGTTGCGGTCGCGAACTGTAGCCGCTGCAACCTCCCTGACGCGATGGGAACGATGATCCTGCCGCACAGCTTCTACCTCCAGTGCATGGGCCAAGGCGTCCTTAAGGGTCCCGTGGTGACCGAGCCTCACAGCAGCTCTAACTTCAAGGTCACGGATGCCGTCGATAAATACCTGCACCAGGTTCCCATCAATAAGCGCAGGTACAGACTGGTATGCTTTCCGAACCAGCTTCTCAACTTCAAGGGCCCACTGCTGCAGGTTTTCATTATTGCGTTGCACGCGATCCTTGAGCTGCGCACGAAACACGTGTTCCAGGTGAGCGTCGCCATACCGAGCCTCCAATGCCTCAAGGAGCTGCTCGTAAGTCACTTCTTTTCCAAGAGCTTCCAGCACAGTTAAGGCCTGATCGCGCAGGCCTAGGGTGAGGGCAGTCATGGCCTGACTCTTACTCCACCCGTTCGCCTTCATGACAGCCTCAAACTGAATTTTGTAGGCCGACCAGGAAGAAGTTCCGTCGAATGGTGGCACTTTAAATCCACGTAGCGAAGGTGTTGTAGCTACGGGGGCTGCGATTCCGTCCTCAAGTTTAAGGTAATCCAGCGTTTTCTTCACGTCAGCCATTACGGTTTTCTTCACGTCAGCCATCACGGTTTCCTTCACATCGGCCATCACGGTTTTCTTCACGTCAGCCATCACGTTGTCAACCCGATTATTCACTTGGTCGATTCGGGTTTCAGCTTCCAACAGGCGGTTGTCGTGTTGAGCAACCTTATCCTTCATCTCCTTCATGTCTTTCCCGAAGGTAGCGTGAAGGTCCTTCAGAAGGAGCATCTGCTCTTCCTGGCGGCGGGCCTGTTCCTCCTGTCGGCGGGACTGCTCCTCCTGACGGCGAGACTGCTCCTGCAGCATCATCATCAGAGCAGCAAAATCTGGTGCTGATAATGCTGGAGCAGCTGTGGACGGGCCGGCCTCCGTGATTGGTAGTTGGCCCTCCGACGTCTGTGGCGTTGCTCCACCGAATCGCCTCTGGTCCGTCTCTTGCTGGCGTTGACTCCGGGTACGGAATACGGATACCCTCCGTGTCGTCCTTCGGTAGAATCGGCATGATTTTTAATCCTTGCTTCTGACACCAATTGTTACGAGCTTGGGGTTCGTGACAATAAAAACTGCCGATTTAACCTTTTCGACGCCCATCTACATAATACGCGATGTGTCCTCCAGCGCCACGCTACAAATGTATAACGTATCTATAGTAAAACGTAGGGATGGGATTAATGTCCTATCGATAAATAATATTATAAGTTGAAATTAACGTTTATTCACCAATTTACGAAGCTAAATAAAAACTGATACCGTATTTTCATATTTTGTTTTATTTCATAAAAAAATCAATATGAAAACCTGGATATATTTCCCATAATAAAAGAAAAGAATTGCAAATTTATTAGACGTGTGTTCTAGAAGGCACATCCCTATTTGTCTCCAAATGTAATCCTTCTACTTCATATCACGTCGTTGGCGCTCGAGGCACGTCAAAATCCTTTCTGATATAAGGATGTCTAGATGTCGATGTCTATGGTATTTTTCTTTTTTCTATTCACTGTGGTCGAGTTACACGTGCATAACCTCAACCGATTCATGCATAATTTATTTCGTTTACTTACAAAAAATTGAACCAAATACAATCAATAGAAGCTAGATACGTGGTTTTCTATCTACGTGTTTTAAAAAAAAATTAAAATGGAGTGTAAGTGACTGTTTTACGCAGATGTTACAGATCTTTTTTTTAATGGTAGGTAATAGAAAACGGAAGTACATTCCTGAAACGGAAGTTGACGACTTAACGTAATGTCAGGACGACGAACTATTTCAAAATTCTGATTATTCACAAACTTTTTCTTATGATGAATCTACTCAAAAAGAAACAAGATGTAAACATTGCACTACACTAAAATGCACAAAGTCACTATGACCTTGAAACCCGTCCGCTTGTGACGTCACAGATTTACTTCAATACTAGTTCGTGGCGTTGTGCGCACTGACAACTAGCTACTTTGTAGGGATGGGTTTTTCACACGGTGTTTCACTATCGACAATGATTAGAAAACCTATTTATTCTTGATTAACCTTTTGAACGCCAATCACTTGTATACAAGTTCGAGATTTTCGTGCCCTCAGCGCCACTACTTGATTAGAAGTAATAATAGTATAAAATAAATTTACGACTTTCACAAGACCTTTTATTTTGTTTTTATGGAAAATTGCCCTGTTATAAGCCATATTTTTAACTTTTTCACACATAATAAGTTCTTGTTTGTTTTATATTCAATAGAAACAAAAACGCCACAAAATATTTTAGTGCCCCCAACGCCAAGTACTTGATGTAAAGTAAGCCAGTGATGGGACACGATGAAGACCTCGCTATATTTCATCTCGTCAAAACGATCATAAATATCATTATTGCAAGAAGATGACGTGAATAAATAATATTTTATACATATTGTAAACTATAAACTACGTTTTATTCGCCTTAATCAAGAATAAATAGGTTTTCTAATCATTGTCGATAGTGAAACACCGTGTGAAAAACCCATCCCTACAAAGTAGCTAGTTGTCAGTGCGCACAACGCCACGAACTAGTATTGAAGTAAATCTGTGACGTCACAAGCGGACGGGTTTCAAGGTCATAGTGACTTTGTGCATTTTAGTGTAGTGCAATGTTTACATCTTGTTTCTTTTTGAGTAGATTCATCATAAGAAAAAGTTTGTGAATAATCAGAATTTTGAAATAGTTCGTCGTCCTGACATTACGTTAAGTCGTCAACTTCCGTTTCAGGAATGTACTTCCGTTTTCTATTAGTTTCTAAAAACAAGAAAAATCATTGCTAGTATTTTGCGACACCTATACCTACCATTAAAAAAAAGATCTGTAACATCTGCGTAAAACAGTCACTTACACTCCATTTTAATTTTTTTTAAAAACACGTAGATAGAAAACCACGTATCTAGCTTCTATTGATTGTATTTGGTTCTATTTTTTGTAAGTAAACGAAATAAATTATGCATGAATCGGTTGAGGTTATGCACGTGTAACTCGACCACAGTGAATAGAAAAAAGAAAAATACCATAGACATCGACATCTAGACATCCTTATATCAGAAAGGATTTTGACGTGCCTCGAGCGCCAACGACTTGATATGAAGTAGAAGGATTACATTTGGAGACAAATAGGGATGTGCCTTCTAGAACACACGTCTAATAAATTTGCAATTCTTTTCTTTTATTATGGGAAATATATCCAGGTTTTCATATTGATCTTTTTATGAAATAAAACAAAATATGAAAATACGGTATCAGTTTTTATTTAGCTTCGTAAATTGGTGAATAAACGTTAATTTCAACTTATAATATTATTTATCGATAGGACATTAATCCCATCCCTACGTTTTACTATAGATACGTTATACATTTGTAGCGTGGCGCTGGAGGACACATCGCGTATTATGTAGATGGGCGTCGAAAAGGTTAAGGCGAATAAAACGTAGTTTATAGTTTACAATATGTATAAAATATTATTTATTCACGTCATTTTCTTGCAATAATGATATTTATGATCGTTTTGACGAGATGAAATATAGCGAGGTCTTCATCGTGTCCCATCACTGGCTTACTTTATATCAAGTACTTGGCGTTGGGGGCACTAAAATATTTTGTGGCGTTTTTGTTTCTATTGAATATAAAACAAACAAGAACTTATTATGTGTGAAAAAGTTAAAAATATGGCTTATAACAGGGCAATTTTCCATAAAAACAAAATAAAAGGTCTTGTAAAAGTCGTAAATTTATTTTATACTATTATTACTTCTAATCAAGTAGTGGCGCTGAGGGCACGAAAATCTCGAACTTGTATACAAGTGATTGGCGTTCAAAAGGTTAATAACCAAAAATAGACACTTTAATTAAAAACAGCAATTACAACTTTAACACACTAACAATAATACACAATCGCACTACAAGATCACTTGAAAGTCGCACTTGAAGATCGCTTCGATGTTTTCGCTTGTATCGCTTATCCAACACTGATCCCGGCTCGCAGGCACACCGGCCTTATATAGGCCTCGGATAGTTCCAGAACCTTCTACCGTAGAAACATCTAGAATGTTCGAGTACATACCGATACCAGCCGACCAGGCGTCGATAGTTCTGGAAAGTTCTAGCATCGAAGTTTCTAGAAGGGACCCGAATAATTATTAGTTCTGCTACTCGATACTAGATGGCGCTAGTAGTAGCTAATGTCGCCATCAAGTGTGGCGCGTAACATTATTATTTTATTATTATATCTATGCTGTCGATCATAGTCCGTAGGAGTCTTGGTCGCTTCGCAAGCACGTTGATCGCAATAACTAGTCATTCATTGGTTGACTATATTTGAGAAGATGGGTAGGTAATATAAAATAGATTCAACCTGTGTAGTCTTACCCACTCCCACGAAAAGTGACGGTAATCTATTCGTAGACAATCTAAGAAAATTACAACGTATGTTATGTACAGACGCCAGCACATCAACCTACTACAATCTGTCAAATTTCTTTAATAGATTTTCAACTTTATCACTAAATCATAAGGTTCAAAGTTGAATAAAATGACAATCGATCGCAAAGCGTTTCATTTTGACAGTTCACCCACGTTCATTGAGTTATTTACGTTGTTGATCAGACTAATTTTTCAAACCTATGAAGCAACGGATTGGGGTCAATCCCCACTGAAAGAGCAGCGGCCGGCAGCGGCCATTATCCATAGTCATTTGAAGGCAGAGAAGGGGCAGCGCGACGCCGCGAGGCTGCGCGAGCCTTCTATCGACTAGTCAGAAGATGGAGAGTCACTTGCTCTTACGGCCGCTGCGCGCCGCTGCGCGCCGCTGCTCTTTCAGTGGGGATTGACCCTTAGGCCTCATTTACGGAGACGCGGGGCGTCTCGCGGCGCGTGTGGCGTGGCGTCTCGCGGCGCGTCGGACGTTTTTTCTGTTTACGGTGGGGCGGCGCGTGAAGCGGCACGCATCATCGCACGCGTAAACACAAACTTATAGCAATATACGACCATGTTCATAGAGAAGCGAGACGGGAAGCGTGGCGGTGCCCGCCGCGGCGCCCGCGGCGGGCATCGCGGCGGCGCACGCTCGCCTCGATCAAATCGACTAGTTTTATGTTGGCGAGAGATGGGAGCGCACGTGTCGCAACTTGCAGCATGATCATATCATACTCCATTGCGACGGTGACTCGTCTGTGTTGCGCGATTTCTAAATAAGACTGACAGAAGATTCCGCCTCGGACATAGCTTCATCGAGAATTGCCGCTGCGTGCGCCGCTGCGTGCGCCGCCGCGTGGGACGCGTCGGTGCCATCCGCGGGCTCGGCCGCAAAAAACGCCCTAATTCAAACAAACGCGTCTAAAATCGCTTCTCCGTAAACGCACTCATACAACGCCATATATTTGAATTCAGTGCGGGCCGCGCCGCTCAACGCGACGCGCGACGCCCCGCGTCTCCGTAAATGAGGCCTTAGAAAAACAAAATATTCTTCAAAACTCTCGGATTGTGATTGACAGTGTGTCAATTAAGCTGATGCAATGCCACTTGCCCAGCATTTAACTACGCATAGAATAAACTCACGACTTTTCCGCATGGGCGTTGGCAGACAGTACAGAACACAACCTGAGTCCTACGCAGTGGCGTGCATTGGTTTTCAGAATAGGTAGGCACTAGGCCGGGTCTAGTCTAGGCAAACGCGGTCACTAATCAGAAACAAAAAGAGAGGTCAAAAGTGTGGTTAAATTGCGAAGGTCGAACGTCATGGTATTACGCGTGAGACGTACGTATTTTTATTTTAATTTTGTCGTATTAACTTGAACGAGTAAAGACCAATGACAATGTGCGAATAGTTCGGGAACCGAGTAGGCCATCCGGCGACTGCCTACTGCCGCGCGTGTTTGTATGAAGATTATGTTTTTTGTTAGGTATAATAATTTAGTGAGTTTCTTAATTGTGGGGCACACACTAAAATGTAATTGACAGGCTTATGTTGATATATCGAGGTAGGCACTGCTTATATGCCTATATCCAATGCACGCCACTGGTCCTACGTCCATACTCTTGCTTCGTCTACAATCATATTATCTGCCAGCAATTCTTTCTATTCAGCATTGAAGTGAAGAGCCGAGTCTTCCCAAGAGTATCGTATTACCTAGTAACTGGATTTCGGAGGTCAGAAAGGCAGTCGCATCATGTAAAATACTGGTATTCAGCTGCACCCGGTTAGATTGGAAGCCGACCCCAACATAGTTGGGAGAAAGATAGGCAGATGATTGAAGGTTATAGTAAAGAACCTTGGCCTCTTGGTGAGCAGCTATGAGCCTATGAACAACTTCTTAAAGTAAAAATTCTCGCCTAATTATCTGGTCTCATTTGTTTCTCTTCAAATCCCAAAGTTGAAATGAAAGATATTAATTGTATAATGTATTTGTTTCAGATAGTTTAACATGCACGACCAGGAGCATGACGGTGAGCCGGCGCACCACGCGCGGCGGCCAATGAACGCGTTCCTCATCTTTTGCAAACGACACAGGAGCGTCGTGCGCGATAAACATCCCAATCTTGAGAACAGGTATGTTTTGGACATCTTCCGTGCCTTTAAAAACCGCTACTTGTGCTATATGTATAGACTCCAGTGCACATCAAGCTACCCGAAACCACAGAATACTTAAAGTACTACGTACAGAAAGGACACTCCCTTCCCCGCACTAACATCAGTTACCGCACCTCACCCCGCACTTCGGCGTATTCGTCGCAGTTCTTAACAAGATCGCACTCAAACACAAGTACCTCACGCACACATTCATACGTATACAAACGTCATTTTTTAATGTAGTAGTAGTAGGTAATTATTTTGCGAGCGTTGTATGGAGCGTCCGGGGTGTGCCGAAACTGTCAAATTTTCTCAATCAACTTTGAACCTTATGCTTTAGTAATAAAGTTGAAAATCTATTATAGAAATTTGACATATTGTAGTAGCTTGATGTGCTGGCGTTTGTACCTTTCATCGAGGTGTATAGGTTTTCTACTTGCTTGCCTGCTTTGGTTGATGGACGTTCTATCAACCAAAGCTACTGAAAGATTCAAAGCGAACCCTTTTAAAGACAAAAATGCAAGGCTATTTAAAAAATCTTTAAACAAACCTTGTCTTTCCCGGGATTGTGGACATAATTTGATAACGAGTTCGATATATTATCTACTTTTTGAAGATCGAAAACTAGTGAAAAAGACAAAAGAAACTCATTCATGGTAAAATGGCTTCGAACATGAAGAAAAAAATACATTTTCACACAAACACTCCAAGTATAGCATACGATAAAACTGATAAGATACTAGAGTTTACACGATTTTATACTCTAACTAATTAACTATTAAAGTGATTTTTACCTTTCAGGTCCATAACTAAAATTCTCGGCGAGTGGTGGGCAAACTTGGACAAAGAAGAAAAGGCTTGCTACACAGGTCTTGCTAAACAGGTGGGCTATAATTTGACAATTCGATACCTACTACAAAAAACTTCTTGATAAAATTTTGTAGGAAATTTTCTATCATATACTTTTTAGTATAATTTATTCTTCGTTTTCTGTTTCTTCAGTACAAAGACGCCTTCTTCAGCGCCAATCCTGACTTCAAGTGGTACAAGCTGCCCGCGCCACCACTTCGCACTCTCTCCTCTCGCCCCAGAGAGATCAACGACAAGCCCGTAGGGTCCCCCAACAGTGAACACCACGACGAACTGGAGAAAACCAATAACAACTCCACTAAAGTAGACTTCAACAAAAAACCTAAAGATCAACCATACGAAGCTGAATCTAAACCTCTCTCAATGTTCACCCCCGGCAAGCTCGCCGACGAAGCCCAAATGGGAGGTCTCAGCAGCCTCCTAGCCACTAAGACTGAAACTCAAACTACAAACCCTTATTACTCACCCCCATGCTTTAAGTTCAACGCGATCTCAACACCAAACGAAGAATACAGATCTCATAACTTAATAGAGAGGGCCAAGGCGAAAGGTCCTCGAAATGAAGAAAGCATACGTGAGCTGCAAAACGCACTCACTGAGACTTCCCGACTGTTCGAGGAAGACTTTGATGAAGAAAAGAAGGTATACTACGGTGTACCCAACGACCAGTTCACTAACCAAGATGTGATAGACCAAATAGTTGATAAGAGATATTCTGCTAAAGACGATGAGTACGGCTATCAAAGGAACTATTCCGACGACGAGAAGAACATGAGGTCTGGTAGATCGTGCAAGGGGAAGCGGTACCAGGAGTTTATGGCTGTTGGGGGGCTCATAGTCAACAAGCGACAGAAGAGAGACTCGGACAAGCCAGACGAGAACTACAGCGCGGCCTGTAGCTGGGACCCTGGCAGTCTGCGGGACGACACGACGGAGGACGAGCCCAAGTATAGCAACTCGAGCAACGAGAAGCCGGCCGACAGCGAGCACAAAATCGAAACAACCGACACGCCTGAACCCGACAATAATGGTAACAAAACATTCAAGGCCTCCGACTTTGACTTAGACGCAAAAATAAGAGCTCTGCCTTCACTTAGTTTAGAAAAATTCCAACAAAGGAAACGCGAAAACAAACGCAAGAAGAAAACCATCAACTTGAAACCGAAAAAGCTGGAGTCTTCACACATAGTCAATTCAGTTCCTAGGTCCATGTTGGACGATCGGCGAGAGATGGTGGAGCACTGGCGTGACACGGTCATCGGCAGCCAGAAGAGGAAGCCGAGGAAGATCAGCATCACGCGGCTGGAGATCAACAGCATGGTGTCGCGCGTCGACCAGAACACGCATAACATAAGCCCGGAGATAATGATAGCCACGGAAGCGCCGCGCACCGCGGTCCAGAACATGGAGATCTGCAAGCAGTCGCAGCACAGCGTGGACCTCATGGCGCTGGCCACGCTGGCCGAGGTCGCGTCCAACACGTCCAAGCTGGACGACTCCTCCATCATACAGAACATGACCGCCAAAGCAAGCGGCTCCCACGCTTCCATGGTATAAGATACCAACACAACTAGCCTTAACAAATATTCCAAATATTATTTACTTTGTAATCAGATAATATTTATATATAGATCTAATTTTACATTGTACGCATAAAAATTAATATTATTGTACACTTTTAACGTAGTTTTTGTAACGTAGCTATAGAACTATTTATATTGAAAATAGAAAAAAAAAAGAACTATATGTATACCCTATTTTAGTTACGTCATTTAGGCTGCTGAATACTGCTTTGTTAGGACTAGTAAATGTAAGAGTGATAGATTAATGTCCTCACGAATAACAACAAAGCATAATGAATTTTACTTATAGTAAGAAGAGATACAAATAAATTACAATTATGATAACTTAAGGTGTCCTGGGATTTGCCGACGCCATTTTCATCACATCATAACGGTAATAAAACGCCAAACAAATAAGTCATTTTAAGATAATTGTATGTAAACCTCATTATGTGTAAAGCTAGGTTATTTGAATCGCCTTAATAATTTAGAGATTAAAAAAAAAACTAAGACACCACATGCATAGACTGCATCGCATTTTTAAGGTGACTTATTTTTCGTTTCATTGCATCCATGCAGTGATTATCATTTATATAATATTATATTTATAATATGAAACATTAGTGGCGGGAGTCACACTTTTTTGTATAAAGCGAATTTATCACAACTAATATTATGGCAACTGCTGCTGGCAGAACGGCAACATTTTGAATAAGGCTGGAAATATAAATTATATCAGTAGCTTTAAATGAATATTAAAATTAACTGGTCTGACACTGCTATACTGGTGGCCAGCTGTTCGTAACATATGATCAAATATAATGACTCAATAACTGACGAATTGTAACACCATATTTGGCTGCATAACACTTGTACTATCGAATGAATAAAATGGGCTTATGTTTAACTTATCACCAGATAAAGTAAAATATAACATCAAAAAACACTTTTTACTGCCAAAAATAGTAAATGATCACCAAAATTAAAACTCCATTTTATTGTAAAATACCTAGGTAAAGGTAATTCTCATTTGCTCGCTCTTGCATCCTATGTCGACGGAGCCCCGCTATTTCTGTGTAAACGGTTTAAAGTAACCTAACCTCGTGGTACCCAGCTAGAACTATTGTAATTTTAGACTTCATTTTTTGGTGTTCAATATATTTTTTGGTGATCATTATATTTGACCCCAATAAAATGCTAGTTGGCCTCGCGTACACAAAAATAAATGAAAATAGGCCAGATCTGTTAGCTATAGTTCGAACCAAGCTTGAAAGCTTTCCGGTTGATAGCAATCTATTTTGAGTCATATCTGAATCACCAAGCCACAACTTTTGTTCAGTATTGTGATTGACAGTCTCACCTCTATGGATCATGTGTCAGGCCACCATGACTTTATGGTAAACTATTTCCAGCCTAGGATTGGGACCTCTGTAGAAGCTATTGTAAAAAACCTTAGGTAGTGCCCGTGCAATCCCTTGTACATATTTATTACAGAGCGTATATTTAGTGAATGTATAGTCAATAGCCCAACAAACGTCCCAATCTAAATAAAAATCAATTTAAAAGATATATTTATCTTTTTGGAAGATTTTATACTTACCTGAAGTTTAATAAAGTAACAACTGTATGGGGTATTGGAAAATCTTTTGTAGTAAGGACACGTGATGTTATTTATAAAGATGATGGTGGAGCAATTGGCGAAAGAGGTGTTGATAGTAGTTTTTATAGTTGCCAGATGAGGCCTCAGACTACCGGCCGTATCACGCGAGTCAAACTCGCCAAACTTTTCTTTGTGATAAAATATTTTGTCTAGGTGTTGTTAGTTTTAACCTAAAATATATCATCATTGTTTCATAATTATATCGAGTCATGAAAAATGTTTTACTCATCAAAAAAAATCGAAAAAAATACCTTTCGATTGAACGTACACTGATTAGATTAATCTTGTCCCTATTAGGTACCTGAAGTTTATCGAAAAATTCACGAATTTCATGTGAGAAAAAGCAAAAAAAAAACTAAAATGTATAAGATCATTTTGAAACCATTTTTAAGTTATAAAATAAATGTCAATATAAATGTAGTAGATTACATGTTTTTAAAGAACCAGTGTTTCTCAAATTTTTGTTCTTGTTTATTTTTGTAATGGATTTTAAGGGGTTTCTGTGATTTTATTCTATCTCCTATGTTAAGATAGCCGGCGTGAAGATTTCGTTTGCAGGTCTAGTCTAGATTAGGGTTTATAATGAAAAAAAAAATGATCAAGTACGAAATTCGAAAAGTGCACTTATATTTTTTAAAGTTACAAACGATGACACAAGCCATAATGTGACATGCTCATCCAAAGACCAAATGTATTTAGAATAGAAAAGCTAGGCTGTAGATATTGTATATGTAATATATAGGTGATATATAAAATATGTATAATAAATATCTAAACAACTCGTCAATATTGTGGCATTCCAAATGTCGAAATTATCATGTTACTCTTTATTATTTCATTTGTTGCATTTTTTTGTTTTTCAAACATTTTTTATTTCCACATAGATTTAAACTAAATAATTGTTGATTTTTATGTAAAGTTTAATTGATTGTTACGTTTTATTAGAAAGGAGAGCTTTTGACGGTTCCTATACGAGATTTTTAATGATGAGCTTTACAGGGCTTTACTATAACAATGAAAATAAATTAATAAATATCTACATAAATTACAGATTACTTATGAAAAATATATATTTTGCCTTGTCAAGATAGAGCCTTATTTTAAATTGAAAAAAAATATCTAGTATTAAGGCTAATAAATGGAGAGGGGGCCAGTATCGGAAAAGGGAATTTAGAAGTAATCACACAATTTTAAAATTATATTATTAAACCTTCACAAATATATTTATGGAAATGGCGAGATTAAAATTGAAATCTCTAAAGTAAAACCTGTAGGACCCGATTTAAATAAATATGGTGCTGGAAGATCTGTATTAAATTATTTTAAGTAACGCAGTCCTTAGCGTTCTCGAAGGACTGCAAGTCAAAATAGGTATTGTAAAGAATTATTATCGTTATTTTTAAGATAATCGCAATCACTTTGCGCTATGTATTTATATAAAATATCCTGAACAAACAGTACATTGTTTTAGCCGTTTAGCGCAAATTGATTGTTGATGATTTTTGTATCGGTTCGGGAAATTTTATGTAGTTTGAGAAACACTGGTCTGTTTTATTATAAGTTAGGCATAATAATGTCGACACCCAAAGTGTTTACCTGTTCGGTTCCAAAGTATATTGTTGAATGTTTTGTTACAAACCTCGGTTCAATCTATATCCTTTTATTGTAGTAATAAAGTTTATTCATATTAACAATGCATTTGTTTTATTGTTCGCCTACCGACGATACATAAATGCTGTATAATTTATTCCAAATGAAATCACGCCATGGTAAGTATGAATAAATAATCAGGCTGATAAGAACAGCAAAGATTTAATCTAGCATCTTTTGCGCATAATGACAGCCTCATAGAAACGTTCATATATTCATGGTCAGCCAAGTCACTGCTGGTCACAGGTCATAACTATACAGGGTGGGACATCGATGCGCGACGCAGAAACTAGTTTGTAGACGAGATGTAGCGTAGAACTATTTTCGTCTGATATAAAAAAAGTTAGTTTTTAAGAAAGAAAATAAAATTTGACCCAAGTTAAGAGGCACACACGAACGATGAACACAGCGAATGACAGAGAGAAATGGAAATCTTTAGAGGAGGCCTGAGGGATTCTTACTGGTTCAGAAGTTTAAAATAAGGTTTTATAGAATTTAAGTACCTAATTTAGTTTTTATTTTTCTTTAATTGTAGTTTTTTTACTCTTTTAGTATGAAATATAAGGCTTTTTTATTTTATTTATACGAGTAACGCACAGAAAAACCTAAAAAATAGTATTGTGTGCCTTACGGCTGCACCAGATAGGCCCAGCTCAGCATAGGTAAATGCCAGACAACTACCTAGGTAGTGTCTGACGCTGGTTTTTAATTAGACCTTATGTTACGAGGACCTCTTACGGATGTAAACCAGTTTTATATGTTTTTCATAGAAAAGTGCAATAGGTAGGTACCTAAAAACAAAAAAAGTAAAAGAAAAGTGCAATACGGTCAAAATGTATGGAACAGCATTATTTTTCCCTGCCAACCAGTATTAACTGGAGCCTCTCTCACAAAGTAATCTCATGCAATCATAACGATTCTGAGTGCTGATGCTACTGCGCGCAGCGCGACAACGGGCTAAAATTGTGAGTGTGTGAAGATTCAGGAGTATCAAGAAGATGAGCATTGATACTACCACGGCCATCGGCCACTTGTAATAAAGCTCCACAGGGCTTAAATTGTGTGTTTAGCTTAGTGCGCTATGAATTGCTGTTGCGGGTTCAACACCCGCATCGACGCATTATTTTGCACCGTTACAGGAAGAAACCCTAATGCGATCAGGTTAAGTCCAAATAAGTATAATTTTTCAACCGAAAGACCAAAGCACTGTCCGACCTAGAAAACAAATAGATTCGTCATGGTATTCTGTAATCCACATGCAAGTACTTATAGCGTACAGCAGCAATATTTTGGTAGGCCCACCCAAGGATCGCTAAAATTATATGGCTATAGCCCCCCATATACCCAGTGAGTAGGCACCTGCCCTGCCCCATGATGGCTTTCTAGAGGAAAAACCGCTTTATTATCAATCTTTTTAGAATAATGCTAGGTAACGTAATCCTAGCCTAGATCATACCTATCGTAATCACGTAAGAAAACGTGTTTCATTGGTGAAACCAAGATACTAAACTAATTGGACTGTATCTTCATTAAAAATAACTGTCCATTCATGTTAAATATTTTAATGAATTTATAAAAATTATGCTTTCTAAAAGTATTACAAAATCTTTTTCGTTAAAAATGATTAAAACAAGAGACTAGCACGTGAAACGAAACGTGACTCGCCCAGCTACCGATTCCGAATACCGGCTGTCAAACTCATTCAACTGTCAAAAATTGTAAAGATGAGAATTCGTTCGTTAGAAAAATCTAAAAATTAACGAATAAATTCAACAAGTCATTATTGCAGTGTGTTAAAAAAATAACCCAAACATCATTGTATGCTCACGTGTGTGTGTAGTTACAAATATTGTTGCAAATCTGGATGAAGAAACTATGATCGCTGCGTCTGAGCCTCTGGTATGTTATTGTTTTTCTTTCAATAGGCAACAGTAGCTTGCTTTCACAATTATACTGCAAACAAAGAGGCCTAATTCCTCCAGTTTACTACTGAACCACAACTACCATTCCAATGGCCAGAAATAAGTGTGGAAATGATAAACATTGCTAGACCACATGATTCCAGTTTACAATAATAAACGTGTGATTTCTTATTACTTATTACCTATTAGTCAATAGCAATAACAAACAAAACTTTAAATTTTGCTAGTCTGTCTGTTTATGTAAATGTGTAAGTAATAAACTGTATGTATGTACTACTACACAGGTTATACAAGATTTAAGACATTAGGATAGCATTGTATACTGCACTTTGCTAGAAATTTTATTTAATTAAATACTATAATAATAGTACTTGTTGACAGGCCTACGCTGTCCTTCCATAACTACTGTAATTTGAAAACATTGTAAAAGCCCATTATTTTTAAAAGAGTAACAGTGGAGTTCTCCCAAACTCAAACTCAAAGCATTAATTTTAATTAAACCAATTACAGGCACTTTTGAATTGTCAAGGGGTCGGTCAGTCAGAAAGCAAACAACCAATTGGAACCGTGCACCTAGCTTCTATAGTTTCATAAGTGCCCATGTTGGAAAGCATGTTAAGCCGTTGGTCCTGGCTGTCATTCTTGGACCTTTGACAGTTGTTACGGGTCGTTAGAAGCCCGAAAATCTGACAACCAGTCTTACCAAGGGGTATCATATTACCTAGTAACTGGGTTTTGGAGGTCAGATAGGCAGTCGCTCCATGTAGAATACTGGTATTCAGCTGCATCCGGTTAGACTGGAAGCCGACCCCAACATAGTTGGGAAAAGGCTAGGCAGATGATGATGATCTTGTGCCATTGCGATATGTTTATGAAAAAGTAGTAATATAGCATTAACTTTCTATTTACCATCTCCAGGAGTTTGTGCCACACGGCAGAACTGTGCTAGCCAAGCACCCAGGTCAGATCTACAGCAAGCACAACACATCAGCGTCGGAGAACTCCTTGCTGTACAAGCTCACCAACTTTGCCATCAAAGATGAGAGCCTGCTTGAAGCACGGGAGGCCGAGGAGCAGGAGTGGTGGTGCATACGGGAGGTTTATTATAAGAGTTGTGATGGTTTGTACTTTGAACTAATGTTTTATGTACAAACGCCAGCACATCAACCTACTACAATCTTGTCAAATTTCTTTAATAGATTTTCAACTTTATCACTAAAGCATATGGTTCAAAGTTGATTGGGAAAATTTGACAGTTTTGTGTAGGTTGATGTGCTGGCGTCTGTACTTTTGGAGGTAACTCAATAGTTTTTGGATCAATTTGGTCACTTATTCAAAACAAAGTGTAATCATTTATTTCAATTGGTCACATCCATGTCAAAACTTACAAGAAAATAGAATTGATCCTATTTGCTGCTTCCAAAAGTTCCTATGAAGAAGAATAGGTAAGAAACTCCATAGATACTCATAACTTCATAAGTAATTCAAGTTATTAATGAGGTATAGAAGAAAATCTATTATTGTTATAAATTGTATCATGAAAAGCTGCAAAGTTTATTGCATTGTTGAATTCATAAGCTATATCCTTACTATTACTTTTTTTGTTATATATGTATATAATATTTGCAGATTTCGAAGACGAACCCCAACAGCCAAAAGACTCAAAATACGAGTATAACTCCGAATCTTTCCGTGCACCTAGCAGGCTCAAGAATGACTTCAACATTTCCATCAAGTCGGAACTTATCAGCGGAACGAAGAAAATGGACACTGAAGGCTTGAACTCTGCCGGTCCCTCTCGCGGTGGTAGCGCGAACAGTTCTAGCAATATGTCCAAGAAGTTTAACTTGACTTCTGGGCCCAGTAAGAGTTCTAAGTCTATGATAAATCCAAAAACTGATAGCTCTTACGAGGAGGAGTTGTATGTTAAGGGATGTACTGCTGTTTGGTCAAAAGGTAAAAAGATTTTTTTTAATGCGTCTTGATGTTGCAATAATTTATTTATTAAAACTTTATGCACAAGTAAAAAAAAATACTGTACAAAGGCGGACTTAATGCCTGAGGCATTTTCTACCAGTCAACCTTAGGGTGATGCAGAGACAAAACATGGCAGGTGCAACATACAGGATAAGTAGCTAGGAAATGACTATAAAATACAAGAATATATACATCGATACATACATATAAACCAAATGAACTTTAAGGGGAAAAATGATTGGTAGAGGAGAAAATGAATCCAGCTAATCAGCCCTGTGATGTTACGGCCAACTTCTGCCGAATATGTTCACGTGCCTTTATTTAACGAACGTAAAGGTACTATTTGGAACCGAGCTGCCAACTGCAACTGCCGACAGCATGTGCAGCGACTGCATGCAATCGGCCGTTGGTTTGTATGTATTTATATGAAGCCGCTGCACGTGCTGTCGGCAGTTGCAGTTCGCAGCTCGGTTCCAAATAGCACCTTAACGATGGAGAATCTTATCTCATTGTTCACGATATGACAACTATTATTCACTAGGGACACAAATGCCACACGATACGTATACAGAAGATTTTTTTATCACCATCGAAATTTTTACAGGGTGTTTTACCCATGAATATGAACAACTTTCACTATGGGACCAACTCTGAAATCACGAAAAAAAAGTCAATTGTTTCATACATTTTGGTCAAGTAGGTATTGAACTTTTGTATGAAACAGCTGATTTTTTTTCGTGATTTCAGAGTTGGTCCCATAGTGAATGTTGTTCATATTCATGGGTAGAACACTCTGTAAAAATTTGGATGTTGATAAAAAAATCTTCCTGTATACAGGGTGTCGACACCGCAAGGGCCGGGGATTATTGGCGCCGCAATAAAGATACACATGAAGCAACGTTGTAGAAGTAGACATTAAACGACTGCTGCGAAGTGCGCAGACGTTTTAAAATTCTTAATTATTTCCTCCTTGAGTTCTCGTTCAGATAAAATGTGCAAACTTAATTTTCATGTCCGTCATTTTAATTTCTTTCAGGACTTATCTCAACTCCAGCTACAAAGCTCTCAGATCCAGAGCACAGAGAAACTATCGCCTGCTACACCATAGAGAACCCCATAAAACACGCAGCCTTCTGCAAGTTCCATGTTGACATCAAGAACACCATGCTTATAGACGCTTTGAATACCCAAATAGGAGATGTAAAGAAAAACATAAAGATTGAAGATACCACAGAACACATACAGACAAAAATCATGCCAGCTATTTTACTAATAGATAATAAGTGCATGAAAGTTTATGAGAATGAGGGACGGGAATACATAACGAGTATACCGTTCCAAGTGAAAAAAGTCTGGCCAATGCGGTATGGAGTTTTACTTGAAAAGGAAGCAACACCATTGAGTCAAAACTCTATACTACCAAACTCCTTTTTGAAGTTCAACGATTCCCAAAACAGTACTTTTTCTAAGTCGAAATCCAATTTTCCGTTTAACATTAGTTCTAAGATACGTCAGGAATCTGTGTCTGGATTTGACCAGGATGTTTCTTTGCCGACTTGCTTCTCTTTAACTCATCCTCTGGATGAGGTTACTCCTATTCTGATGAAGTCACCTTCACAAGGGCTTCAGTACTACAATGATGGGGATATGCAAATTATGTTCGTCAGTTCAAACCCGAGTATTATTTTACTCTATGATTGGAAATTAGGAACTCATTCTCTTTGGAGGATTAGGAAAACTCTTCGCGATGAATGCTTAGCAATGTGTCCGAATATGAACTCAACAACTACTGTATTTAGTCAATCTTGTGACTACATTGGCAGTCCGATGCAAAGCCAGAGGAATGTCACCAGCTGGGCAACTGGGTTGGGCAGTCCGTATCAATCTAAGAAGATGCCGACAACACCAACAATGTCTCGGTCAAGAATCAATAGTCCGATGGCCAATGTGTTCCACCAACAAGGTTTATCGCCTCACGCTTCCATTGGTCAAGCATCCTACACTTCCATGATGGCTAACAATGTTCCGCAGAACCCTCCTTCGTTACCTTTATACCCTGATATTTGTCTTGACCATATTTGGACGGATATACAAACTTTGCGAAGAGATCCTATCGAGTCTGCAAGTGACATGAAGACGTTCCTACACACTGATCTAGTTGGCCACGACTATTTATGTTTTATTGTGAAAGTGGGAGGTGTTAGTAGGTTGCAGATAGTGAGGCTGCAACGTTCTCACTCTCTTGGACAAACATCTAAAACCAATCTGATGGTTGGGTCAGTTTCGACAGTGTTGGCCAAAGATGCTGTGGTGTTGGAGCATTTGAATATGATTGCGTTGATTGATGAAGCTGGGAACATTATATTGCAGTCTGGGAATTATGTTGTTGGGAAGGTAACTGTGCTTTTTATTACTTTTATAATATTTTCAAGTATTCGAGCAACACTACTAGAAAAAGAAACTGGCACTCCGGGAGTGCCGACAGAAGTGAAAACAAAACACAAACAGAATACTTTGCCATCACTCACTGACATGTCGGATATACATTAAAACCGAGTACATCCCGAGGACAGCCGAAAACATCCGAAGCGGTGTCGGTTACGGTAACAGTGGCGCGAATTCAATTGTTTTTTCCCATCTCAAAAATGGCCAACGCGCCTAAAGAAGTTTTCACTTCAAAACCAGCTAAGCTATCATTGTCAGCTTAAAATATGAAGTCTACATAAAGTCTACTACTTTACTGGAAAATATAGAAATACTCTACAAAAGATTTGATTCAAATATATTATATGTCACGCCTGTAATCCCCAGCGGGTTAGGCAGAGTTGTATTTATAGTACACATTTCGGCAGTTATGTTTAAGTCCAATGTAATAGGCACAGATATAGATATATCTAGATAACGCAAGAGCACCTACTTCGCGTGCCAAAAATAGCACCAGTTTACGATCGAAAATCATAAGCCGCCACTTTCGCGCTCAGTCCTGCGTACTGCTGGCTGGGTGAGCGTGAGCGAGAGACCGCGAGCTTGTGACCTCATAGTAGGTAGTCAAAAAGTGGCACGCTTAGTTTTCATACAGTTCGTGATACTTGCGTTATCTAGGTATATCTATATCTGTGGTAAAAGGAGACGATCCTATTGCCAACCGGACACAAATTCAGGCTCCGGGGTGCTTCTGAGAAATTCCTGATGTTAAAACCCAATAACACTTAGCCTAACCTGGAAATTCAACCCAGGACCTCTTGCTTAGCTGTTGCGCTTGCGACCAATAGACCAAAGAGGTTGGATAAAAATAAAAACTTTGACTTTTAACAGTGAATCTTGTCTAACAAAAATGTGTAGGTAAATCACACTAATATTATAAAGGCGAAAGTTTGTGAGTGTGTGTGTGTGTGTGTGTTTATATGTTTGTTACTTCTTCACGCTCAAACGGCTGGACCAATTTTGATAAAATTTTGTATGAAGGTAGCTGACACCCTGAATTAACATATAAGCTACTTTTTATCCCGTAACCGCGGGGCGCAGCTAGTCCTATCTAAATTAATATTTTCTTACTTTACCCCAGGTCCACGTAGGCGGCGTTCTAGCACGTCTAATAGACTCGCCCTACACCAAGCGAGCCACCTTCCAATCCCCATTCCCTCGCCGCAGCAGCCTGCTACCGAGCAGATGTAATGAAACCTCCAACTTCGATGACTCGGCGTTGCATCTCCTGTCGCCAGTGCCTCATACTTCCGCGGCAGCTAGGATTGAGCAGAAAGAGAGCTTAGGTGAGTTATACTTGCCAGTGGGCTTAGCTTGATGTTAATAAGTCAAAGGGAAATAGAACTTAGATACGCACCAGTAGGATTTATTTTAACTTGGAGCAAGTGGCATCCGAATACGACAAGTAATCAGAATCATATACACCGTGTTCCGGACGATATACATAAACTTCGACCAGATGTTCAGACCATGGAAATAAGCATTTTTCATTATGGACACATTAATGAATTCTTATTTTTCTTAATTTTCATATAAACTAAATACCTTGACGTAAATCGCACGATATGGATGCCTCTTTATCCGAATTGGCAACGATGACGTATTTTCATTCATAAGATTTAGTGGGCTGCAACTTGTCAAAACTGAGTTAAGACCCTTTCTTACTGCATAGCTCAATTAAATTTCACTAAATGAAATTACAAATATCTTTGTAACGAAACCTTTTTAAGTACTACTTCCTATGTTAGATTTAATTTGTAAAAAGCTATAGAAGCGTTTGACAAAGTTTATGGATATCGTGAAGAACACGGTGTATAGTATCAAGCAAAAGGCGTCCACAGGAACGTAGGCTGGTTCATGTCATATTATTTCTTCAAGCCTACTTCAGTTGACAAGAGCACAAGTTGATTTTCAATTGTTATTCGCGTGCTTTTGTTTCTCAGCACAAACTAAAATGCAACTAATATGTTAAGACATAAGACTCAAGTTTGTCTGCCGGGGTCGCGGGTTGTTCGAAAGAGATACCGTGGCCCCTGGCACAGGCAACTGAAGGAACGCGGGTGGGTTTTAGTGAGTAAAAGTCTGACACGCCCTCTCGCTCCGCCCAGAGCGGGAGAAGTTATTTGATAATTTCCTACCCAAAAAAAGAAAAAAAAGCAATCATCTACTGTCTTCTTTTATTTTCGGTACTTATAATTAATTAGTATGTATTTATTTATGTATCTATAATTTTGGATATGTATTTATCTGTGTATCTATTTTAGTGTATTGTATACATAATATTTGCACCAACGACAGCCCCATTTTATGTCCAGGTAAATCACTGTCCATTCCAAGGTTGCCTGGAAGAGATCGCAGAAAGCGATAAGGCCGCCCATTGTATATTTTGTAGTGTTTAATGTGTTTATTTCATGTTTTGTATTTTTGTGGTGTACAATAAAGTATATATAAATAAATAAGAAAAAAAGTGACTCAAGTTTTTGCAACAATGTCCAAATTTAAAAAACATCATTCTCAGGTCTATGCGGACTGTGCGACGCATCCGGTTCCCGTCTGACCCTGCAGTTCGAAGCAGGTCCAATGTACCGGATATCATTACCGCCTCTGACTTGTTCTACGCTAGTCACTCGCTGTTATACTGCCTTGAGAGCGATTCTGCCCAAAGATGTTACTATGCAGGTGAGGTCTTTAATTTGTTCAGAAAGAAAAGAGTTATTTGGTCAAAAAGTAGATATCAAAACCTCATTTTAATTCCCTTTGTAAGCCCTGGAAAAGGATGCCTGGAAGGATTTAGGGGAGGCCTTTGCTCAGCAGATGAACAGTGTAAGCTAACTTAAAAAAAAGAAGCTTCTTTTATAGTTATTAATGATTACTCTTTGGAATGTGTCGAGAAAATCAAATACTTTTTGGAACTGCTTATGTGAAAAAATAAGGTCTTCTCTTTCAAAGATGTGCTCATAGTGACACCCCATGTCATGTATAATGTCTACATTTTATTAGTTCAGTGGTGTGCCTAGGGTTCAAAATTAGGGCAAGCCGACATATTTTTTGGATACAAATAAAACTACCGTGTCGCTTGGTAATAAAGAGCATTCGATCTATTTTTTAAAAACGAGAAAATAAGTTCAATTTCCTACCATCTAAATGATGATCGTTGTTTGTCCTTGGACATGATCTAGGTCTCCACAAACTGAAAAAGCTTTCTAGAAACATCATTGTATTTGTCGTTTTTAGGTAATAATAAAATGGTACGGCGTCCGCAACGCACCCGGCAGTCAAGACCTAACTCCCGAACAAGAATGGTCAATGTTCTCGAATCTTCTCCTCTCCCTCATCGGCTACGACGTCGAACGATTACACACAAAACAGAGCGATGACGCTATCGACCATGCCGAAGTCGCCACAAAAAAACAAAGAACATCTAGCGATGGGACCCCAGACGACTGGGATTATCTCCTAAACTCCAAAATGCATAAAGCCATAGGACATTCTTTAACCATGCTGAAACTACCAATACCTAACTCTGATGGTTATCGTAAAGGGAAACGGACAAGCTTAGAAACTGAAAAATCTAACTTATTCAATACAAATTCGATCTTATTCCCTTATGTTTTCCAAGTGTTATATTCTCTACATTTGGTCTACGAAGAAATTAAACTAAATACTCTTTTGTGGAGTAATTTGAGGCCGCTATCAACCTTTTTGTATCAATTATCTAAAGATTTGAAGCTCGATGCGTATGTCAATCATTACTGGCTGGATTTCCCGACGGATTTGAATTTGGAATACGAAGATCAGTCTCAGATAAACGAGGGTAGTTTGAAGAAGTTGTGTGAGCCTGTGTACTTCAGTCGGGATCCTCCGAATGTGTATTCGTATTTGAACTCGATGCTGAAGGACTTGGATGTGGGATACTACCCGTATTTGGCAGAGGTTAATAATATGTCCAGGGATATTATTGAGGTATGTATTGAGTCTATTTTTCTTTTCAATTATTTCATACAGTTTTTTGAGCTGATTACAGGTATTCAAATATAACATCAATAAATGAGAAATTATTAAAACATTATACATGCACTAAATTACTTAACAAATAAGTAAATAAACAAAAAGTAGTGTTTTTTGTTTTATAAAAAGACTGGTTTTAAAATCTCGTTTGCTACAACACTAAACACATTTCGGCGTCTGCGCATAGTTTGCATAAAAATCAACATTACATAGATACTTATGACTTATAATATCCAGTATGTTATACACCAGCTCTGCCCACACCTTTGGAGACTACTGTCGTGATAATATTTCGTGTCATTTCATTTCCAGATCCTAACCACAGTGGGTTGCGGACGTTCCGCCGGCATACAAACTATTTCAAGTCGCGACACCGTGACCGCTAGCAGTACTCCTCGCGCGAGGCGTGATAACAACAACTATTCATCACCCTACTGCCAAGCTGTTATTATGGCGTGTGATAAGGGTAAGTTCAAATTAATCTATCTGACGAAACTTCACAGAAGTTATGGGTATGTATAGCTAAAAATAAAATTTTAAATTAATTAATTAATAAATAATAAATAAAAAAAAATTAAAAATTATTATAAATATATTATTATTATTTATTATTAATTAATTAATTAATTTATTATTAATTTTTTTTTTTAAATTTTTGTTTTCTTAAAAATAAAATAAATAAATAAAGAAGAGAAAACAAAGAAAAGTATGTTTTTCTAAGCGCACTTTTTTTTTATCGCGGCTCTGAAGTGCACTACTCACTGCGCAGTACCTCTCCCCTTGACCCCGCCCCCCCCCGCTGACAAGTGGATTTGTAACTGCGCAGCGACTCTCCCCATATTTGGAGCCGCTATAAAGTTGAATCGGGCTGTACTTTACTTTCAAAATTACTGTAGTATGACTACAATTGGTTCAGAGATATGTGAAAGCTTGTATGTATTGTACACATCCCAGCACATCAAGCTACTATTATCTGTCAAATTTATTTAATAGATTTTCAACTTTATTGCTAAGCTAAAGGTTCAAAGTTGCTTGGGAAAATGTGACAGGTTCGGGTAGCTTTATGTGCTGGCGTCTGTACATTAGCAAATAATTTCCCCACATATGCATGATATTTAATTTTAGATTTTAAGCTTTTTTTAAAATAATATAAATAAATAACTTCGGAAAATAACTTTAACAACGGCTGTTGACACCGTAATCAACTGTCTGAAAAAAATTCACCGTTAATTAAATTTGATTTCGCAAAAGTCAGCTCTGCTACCTTTTCACCAAGGAACGAGCCATTCTCGAATTTCTGTTCCAACTAGGGAGATGCTTTTGAATAAGGACTTTTTACCGTTATTTCCGCAGGTATAACCCTCCGTGACATCGACAACCTGCCTCCCGCCCTGGGCCTGCTCCTCCTTACGACCTTCAGCCGCTGCAAGAGCTCCCCCCCGGCCGACTGGCCGCCTGCTGCCTACAACCTGGTGATGCGGGAGGACCTGGCGCATCAGGCCGAGGTCGCGCATACTATGAAGACTGCCTCGGACTATATGGAGTGTGAGTCAATATTTTCTGTAGTACGATTAAAAAACAACTGATATCAGTGGGACTCGAACCCACAAGCTCTAGTGTACAGTCAACAGCAAAAGTAGATGATGAAAATCAGAAATTCAATACTAACGAACGGAGTTCGCGTCAGAACTGTGTGGCGTCGAAGTGATCAAAAGTATGTGATTGTAAATTATACCAAACATTTTACTACAAGTACAGCTGCCATATATGACGCGAACTCCGTTCATTATTATTGAATTTCTGATTTTCATCATCTACTTTTGCTGTTGACTGTACATGCATGGCTCTGAGCAATAAGCTAATATTAAGAATATAGTCCTTTTATCATACAGTGGGAAGGCGCCCACGGTAACTTTTCTTATACCAACTTACAGAATGTTAGCTCGGGACAAAAGTCCTAGATTTTTCCTTGGCTTGTCGTACTAAGTCAACATTCCTGTAAAGTAAGATAGTCTTATATGGCATACAACAGATCAGTGGCGTAACTATAGGGTGGCATTGCGGAAAAATGCCACGGGCCCCCAGCCAGAGGGGGCCCCCGGCTCGAGAGGTTCATAAGCACAGGAGGGTCTTAATATAAAGACGGAAGCAGTCAGGTGTTAAAGTGTTTGTAGGAGAAAATATGGGCGACTAGAATCAATTCTATTTTATTGTAATTTTTGACGTTCCAAAGTGCCTTTTATGTGCCTAATTGAAATAAATGCTTTGACTTTTTGATTTTGACTTTATAAAATGTACGCGGAAAATGTCGCGGGAGAAGTGCTAATAAAAAAAAATCCCCTATAACGTTGGTTGAGCTTCTTTACATTGAGGGAGAGCCCCATCCTTTGAATTTGCCACGGGCCCCAAACGGTATAGGTACGCCACTGCAACAGATAATTAATAATAATATATTCCACAACTATCACACAACGCCATCTAGTCCCAAGCTAAGCAGAGCTTGTGTTATGGGTACTAGACAACTGATAAACATACTTATATATTTCTAAATACATACATATTATAGATAAATTACACCCAGACACAGAACAAATGATCGTGCTCATCACACAAACATTTGTCCTGGGTGGGAATCGAACCCACGACCTCCGGCATAGCAGTCAGGGTCACTAACCACTAGACCATCAGGCCTGTCAAAAAAATTATCCTGGCCAGTATAAACCAAGCTGAATAGCCATTGCGGCAACAATAACGATCTATCTTTAAATGCTCCTTTAGTCATAGCCCTGGAAGTTCTGGAGAAAGACACAGTGTACACGCTGGCGAAGAGACCAGCGGAACCTACGAGGAGTAACCCTGAGGATTCTGACGTCATCACTGGCATGGAACATCTAAATACGCAGTTATTGAGTTTGCTGTATCCAAGGGATCATAGGTGAGAGGAATGATCTGTCAGGGGCCGTCTCCACGAGTGACAGAATCGCGGCGATATTATCGTCGTGCCGCGTATTTCTATACACTCTTAGAACGTGTCTCCACACGGCGATATCATCGCGGTGAAAATTTGATGGCACGGCGAGACTATCGCCGCGATTCTCTCGCTCGTGGAGACGGCCTCTTAACAATTTTATTGTTGATACATAACATTGCAGTAAGCTCAAGCTGATTTTAGCGATTCTTTTCAACTGGTCTAATAAAAAATACCGTAGATTTAACAGTTTTTACAAGATAAATACCTCGTGTATTAAACTTTGGGCAAGTAAAACTGTGTTGCTAAGGCTTAATCAATATTTGTCTATTTATCTGTGGAGTGCATAATTAGCAATATACTTGTATATTACTATAATTTTATTAGCTTTCTTAAAATGTAAAAGAAATATTAATGAATAGACAGTAATTTAATAAATTGACCCGTCGCGAGACGCCTAGCAAATGTGAAATATCGAGACTATTTTGTATAAAACATATGCTGCAGGTATACGAGCTCAGCGGTGAGGGGGGGGGGGGGGGGCGCAGAGATAGAGTGCCGACCACAGATATAGATACACCTAGATAACGCAAGAGCACCTACTTCGCGTGCCAAAAATCGCACTAGCTTACGTTCAAAAATCGTAAGCCGCCACTTTCGCTCTCAGTCCTGTGTACTGCTGGCTGGGTGAGCGTGAGCGAGAGCGCGAGCTTGTGACGTCATAGTAGGTACTCAAAAAGTGGCACGCTTAGTTTTCATACAGTTCGTGATACTTGCGTTATCTAGGTCTATCTATATCTGTGGTGCCGACTGTCTGAATTTAAATGCGGCGGGCATGACACGTTTCACATAAAAAAAAAATCTATATGTTTTGCACATAATTATTTCTACGTGGAAATAGACAAAATGACGTTGTATATTACGTTTCAGAATGACAGAAGTAATAAACCTGCTTCAATCCTCGATCCCTGTGACCATCACCCTGACGCAGCGGCCCGAGGTGTCCGACCACGACTTTATTGAGGAACAGGAGAAGTACCTGTTCGCTGTCAGTACTAGGACTATGGCGCTACCTATTGCTAGGTGAGACTTATTATATTGTTGCGTTGTGAAATTAAATCAGTTGTTAGATACGCAGGGTATGAAAATGAGACGCAAATGCAGGTTGAGTATGTAGTGAGTATATTTCCTAAAATCGGCTCCTTTTATACAAAAACTGTTGCAAAAATCAATACATAGTGGGTACATATAAATATTTGTTTGAACAAAATAATTGGTAATTACCCTACGTGCTGTATTTAATATGTGTTGGGAATATTCCGCTACACAGTCATTAATTTTGTCTCTGAAATCGGTATTGAAAAAAAGTACGATTTAAAAAAAAACACTACAAAAGTAAAAATATTTGGAAAGTTGGTGTCTTTGGATCTATATTTTAGTTTTTTTTTACTATCGAATTAAAGTTATTTTCACTTTGTAGTGTTTTTTATGGAAGTCGGTCACTTTGTAATATTTATTGTTGTAATATATGTGTATGCAACTATGCATGCCCAAGTGACGGCAGAGCATGGAGAACATTACCAAAACATGTATAACATCTATACCCCTACCCATGTGGGCAAAAAATAAACGATTTGATTTGATTTGGTCATAGGTTTTTTGTAAAAAGTTTTTATTTTTCACTTTTTAGTTACGGTTCCTACCCCACACCAATTCGTATATCTCATCATTCATTCGTACATCTAAGAATTCTAAGATGGACGAATGTAAGTCTGATAGTCCACGGAGGCCGAGTGGAGGAGAAGTAACCAATACATAACAGTGGCGTGCATTGCATATAGGCATATAAACAGTGCCTACCTCGATATATCAACATAAGCCTGTCAATTACATTTTAGTGTGTGCCCCACAATTAAGAAAGTCACTAAATTAATACCTAACAAAAAACAAAATCTTCATACAAACACGCGCGGCAGTAGGCAGTCGCCGGACGGCCTACTCGGCTCTCATATTATTCGCACATTGTCATTGGTCTTTACTCCTTCAAGTTAATACGACAAAATTAAAAATACGTTAGTCTCACGCGTCACCCTTAAGTAGGCATGCCTACTCAAATAACCACACTTTTGATCTCTCTTTTTGTTTCTGATTAGTGACCGCGTTTGCCTAGACTAGACCCGGCCTAGTGCCTACCTATTCTGAAAACCAATGCACGCCACTGATACATAATCAGTTCCTATATTTTAGACGGCTTTTGTCCACTCAACATTCAAATCTTAACTACATTTTTTCTTTGCTCCGCCTCGTTGGAGTGGCGACTTTACGTAGTTTACGTTGGAACATACGTTACCTGTATTGTAATGTCCGTTGCACAGAGGCATGGCCAGCCTGCGCACCGTGCCGTGCCCGGCCACCGAGGCCGTGGAGGTGCCGCGCGTGTGCGTGTGGGGCCGCTGGCGGGGCCGCGGGGCCGGGGCCGGGGACCAGGCCCCCGCGCCCGGGGCCTGGCCCAGCTTCCACAACGGGGCCGCGGCCGGCCTCGCGCTCGTGCCGCTGTCCGGGTTCACGATAGACTCCGAGTGGGTCATTTATAATAAGCCGAGGGTGAGTGGTTTTTTTGTCCCTTTTTTGTAGTTGTTTTTTTGTTGTTGTATACAACGTATTTCATCTAATAATAACCAAAAAATGTTGTTAACTTCTATTACATTTTTCGCACAGGGCTGGTACTATTTTAAGCTAAGTTTATCGGTCCTCACTCAAACGCACAGATTACACAAAAAATTATCGAGTAACCATACTTCGCAGACTTTATAACGGGTATAAAAAGACACTTATCTCATTTTTTTTTGTACTGGCCCATACCTGGAAACCTTCTGGTTACGGAGATATTGAAGGTCAAAATTACAACTTTTACTGACGTTTTTTTATGATGATGATTTCGATGTTATAACACAACTTTAAATACCCTCACGATCCTTGTATCGTTGCATGCACCAATAAGCACAATGTTTTGCCTACGTCACATTGCGAACTACAGCAAACAGCAAAAATAAAAGTCATTTCCAGTCATGAAATGACATGTCAATGACTGCATAGCATTTCATTTATTTTTGTGCAATGTTACTTAGTTTGATGTACGGAATACCTAGTTGACGGCTATGTGATGTGTCTTTTTACACCCTGCAGTATTATTCAAAAACTAAAACCCGACTACTGAAAAGGATGAAACAAGAAAGTACCTTCCCGTGGTCGCATGCCACTGTACTAACATACTTATAAGCCATGGTAGCATGCGACCACGGGAAGGTACTTTCTTGTTTCATCCTTTGCAGTAGTCGGGTGTCATTCAAAATACTTTCAATTTCTGATAATCATAAAGATTCACAAAAGCAAGTCAAAATAAAAATAAATTAAGAAATATTTACTATACATTGTTTCCTGCGACTTTAAATGTTGCTAGGAATAATGTCGCTAGCAACACTACAAACATTCCTTGTTACCAGCGTCCAGCAGCAGTAACATGTTTCTTGAAATTTAATTTATTTCAAACAACATGGTCCGTTTTGTTAGTAAAAGTTATGCCTTAAAACTATGTTAGTTTCACACATAATAGTCCGGTCAAGTTAGCTTCAAAAATAGGGGTAAAGTTACATTGATTCTCATAAAGCTGAAAATTGGTACAAATGTTAGGAACACCATTACAAATAAATTGTCAAAAGTCCCCATCGATCAACGTGTGTAAAAAAAATATTCAAGGTCAAATGTTGCAAAAATCGGTTTTTCGCATTTTTCAGCTAAACGGTAAGTTTTATAATAAAAGCAGGTAAGACAAAATTGTTCATCATGCAATTATCTACAAAAACTGTTTTTACACTTTTTTCCTAAGAATCACCATTTCGGAGATATAGCGATGCATAAAGTTGAAAAAGTTGTGTTCTTCTTATTACGGACGTTTCCGCGCCACCCGTGAGGTAGTGTACTTGGCGCATTTTTTTAACGTGGTTTGCCCGGTAGGCCTATTCCACGATCTATTGTGGTCCTGTTGAGTTAAAATATTGTATCAAATAAAAAATAGTACTAATGGAAATGATCAAAGCGGTGTAAGTTATGAGTAATTTGGAAAAATTATTCATCTGATTGATAATCATCTAATGGAACTTCAAGCATACTGTCTTCTTCTTCTTTTTCCTACCGGGAACAAGTAAATTGTTCAAAGAAAGTTTATATTCTTAGAATTGTATAATATGTGTGTATACGCCACAAAAACGAATATTTTACTTGTATTACGCCTCTGTAACGTATATAAAGGTAATTGACATACATACCCCTTCCCCTCGGATCGCCAGAGTGTTAAGACGTGTTTTTAGTGGTTTTTGTATTTAAAATAACTTAATTCTACAAAAATAAATTCAAATAAAATTACCCGACTACCAGGCGTCCATAATATCGCAAAGCTATTAGTTAAACATCAGTAAGCAGCAGCGGCAGCGGCAGTGAAGCTGCACCGAGAATCTCCGTGCGTGAGTAACCTCTCACTCGCACACATTGCTAACTAGACCCCGCCTCTTCACGTACATGTCCTCGCGCGTGTGCAAATTACACACACAGTAAACCTTACTATCGCGCTTCTTCATGTTCGTCGCTTGCGCTTACGGTTCTACATATTCCTGTTCGCCTAGTACAATGCTTCGCTCGCCACCTAAGTGCGGATCAGAATCGGATATACATACCAAGGCAGACGATACGTCTTCATCGCCAAATCAATTTGTTAGTTCGCGCCCACTTAAGCGCCGCAACGACAATGTCACAAGAGACGATTTCGATGATTTTAAAGAAGAAATTAGGGAAATGTTCGCTGCCATTCAGCACAAGATGGACACTTCACTGGCTAGCATCGAGAGGAGCCTAGAGGCTATTTCTCTACAACACGATGAATTCCGCACCAAAATAAAAACCCTGGAGAAAAGCTGTCTGGAAAATCATGACTACATAATTACCCTGCAAGAAAAGGTTGAAGAGCTGCTTCGTGTCTCGAAATTAACTACTGTTGAATTGAGAAATGTGCCCTATAAACATAAGGAAAATAAACTTGACCTCTCAAATTACATCACTAATATATCGAAGTCGCTAAATATTAGTATTCAACCAACGGACATCTACGATATATATCGTCTACCCGGTCGAAAAGACTCCAGAAAAGACTCAAACAGACCCATTATTATCCAATTATCTCATCTTTACGTGAAAAACACGCTTCTGAACGCCGTTAAAGACCTGAACAGGTCCAACCAGCACAACAAACTGAATATGAGTCATGCAGGTACAGAAGGAAATACAAGTCCGATTTATCTCACAGAACACCTTACTGTAAACGCGAGAAAACTTTTCTACCTTGCGCGTCAGCTGAAGAAAGAAAAGAAAATTAAGTACTGCTGGATTACTGATGGTAAAGTGCTTGTAAGGAAAGTTGATGGTGATCAATCAATCCTTGTTAAATCAGAATCTCAAATTGAAGCCCTTTCTAAAGAAGCCTGACTATGTATTAATTCCATGTGCATGCCAATTTTGTTTATACTTTATCTCGTTAATTTTTTTGATTGTTATGTATTTTTTATATCCCTTTACCCTTTAAAAAACGGATTCCAATTAATTTGTATGTTGCTACGATGCCAAAATGCCAAACCTTTTTTAACATCACTTTACAATCACACTAACAAACACACATCCATTACACCACACCCACACTTACCTCTACACACTTACTCATCTGATATTCAGTTTCTTATTTGCTCTTCCGCGGCTGTTATTTTTCCCATTTGCTTTATCCCAAGGAATTTTGCTTACCACGACATGGTTATCACTCCTGTAAAATCGGTTCGTAATATATATCATCTACATAAGCCCTTAATTATACGCAAATTGCTTACTTTTAATAATGTTGGATAATATAACCGAGTTAAATGATAACATTGACCAAATTTCAGTCTCAAGTTCAAGATGTTGTAAACCGGAGGAGTGTTCTCTGCATATTGGTGACCCTTGTAAACAGTTAAAATTAGTAACCCAGAACATCAGGTCCATCAACGCTAACTCTGATTCCTTTTCAACTCTCTTAACCAGGGTCAATTTAGATATTGACGTTATCGTGCTGACTGAGTGCTGGCTAAAGCATAGTAATTATGTTATACCACCGATCGCGAGCTATTCCCATTATCATACTATGCTTCTTTCAAACCAGAATGACGGAGTCGTTATTTATGTTAAAAACCTCGACAACTATACTGTGTTTGAACCTAAACTTTTGGACGCTAGCTGTCTCGTGCTTAAAGTTGGCACCGAAAGGGCATTTGTATGTATCTATAGGCCTCCCTCCTTCAGCGACCCTGGTAATTTTCTAAATTCCCTTAACACACTCCTAGTGGACCTCTCGTCATTTCCAAATATAGTAGTCGTAGGTGATATAAACCTCGATATCACTAGTACACCTTGCCCCAATCACATAGCTGAATATCTAAATCTTTTGGCTTTTCATGGTCTACTTCCGGCACATTCCTCCCCTACTCGTGAAACTGCCTGTCTGGACCATGTCATGTTAAAGACCAACATGTCAGCGTTGACAATCGTAATGGATTCCTCAGTTACTGACCACAACTGCGTGTTACTGTGCCTTCAGTCAAATAAACCTTATAAACAGCAAAGTAGGACTATTTCCAGAATTGACTATGTCGCTCTTGATAAAAACATACATTGTTTAGATTTTCAACCTTTTTATGAATGTATTGACCCTAACGAAGCCACAGACTTATTAATCAATTCCATTGCTACCATCATAAACTCCCATTCAACTATTATTAGAGTATCTAATCACAATCGATTGCTCAAACCTTGGATGTCCTTGGGGATGCTCCGCTGTATGCGTAATCGTGATGAAATGCATAAAAAGCTCAAGCTTACTCCGAATAACACTGTCCTTTTAATTACTTACAAAAGATACAGAAACTTCTGTACCAAAGTCCTTAAAAAGCTCAAAAGAGAGTACGAGAGGGCTGAAATTAGGGAGGCTGCTAATGACAATAATAATAAAAAGATCTGGCAGGTTATCAAAAGAGTCACCTGTACTGCAAAGCAAAAATCTCCCACTACTGACTTGCTTATGAGTGCATCTTCCCCTCAAGAGTCTGTTAACCAAGTAAACGAATTCTTTGCCAACATCGGCGCTAACCTTGCTGCCAAAATCCAAAACCATTCTGTCAGTCAATTTTGTGCGGATTCGGTGCTTCATTCTTTTGTTATGATAGATACGGACGAGGATGAAGTTGATACCCTCGTTACGTCGCTAAAATTGAACTCAGCCGTTGGCTGGGACAATATACCGTCTAACTTTCTCAAGCGCTACAAACAACTTCTTGTCCCACCTCTTACGCATTTGTTTAATCTCTGCCTACACACTGGTACCTTTCCTCGGTCTCTCAAAAAAGCGATTATTCACCCAATACACAAGAGTGGAAATGGAAACTGTGTCGATAACTACCGACCTATAGCTGTACTACCATCCATATCTAAAATTTTAGAACGCATTATTAATAACAGACTTATTAATTACCTTGAGGACAAAGGGTTGTTGTCTCCAAATCAATTTGGTTTTAGGCAAAAACATTCAACTAGTGGTGCCGTTTTGGAGCTAACTTCCCAGATTGTTGACCAACTTGATTCCAAAAAAAAAGTTCTGTCTATTTTCCTGGATCTGAAAAAAGCTTTCGACACGGTTTCCATTCCCATCCTCATTTCGAAGCTTGAGGGGCTGGGCGTGCGTGGGGTTGCGTTGGACATTTTTAAAGATTACCTACAAAACAGGACTCAATGTGTTAAAATACTTAACCACCTAAGTGATGACCTTCCCGTGACTTTCGGAGTGCCCCAGGGAAGTGTAGTTGGCCCCTCTCTCTTTCTGGTCTACATCAATCAGCTTTGCAATCTAGCTCTGCCCAATGGGAAAATTACCGTATTTGCCGACGACACTGCCCTTACCTTCTCAGGTCCTACCTGGCACGACACTTTCGAGGCAGCGCAATTGGGGTTGAACACTGTAGTCGATTGGCTTAATAAACACCTTCTTACTTTAAACACGGATAAAACAAAAATACTGACCTTTACTTTACACCAATCCACACAACCCCCCGATTCTTTTGCACTTGCGGCACATTCTTGTCAATCGCCGGAGTCCGTTGCGTGCAGTTGTCCTGTGCTTCAACGAGTACGCTCTATAAAATATCTTGGGGTACTACTCGACAACGGTCTTACCTTCTCCTTGCATATAGACCTGTTGACCTCAAGAATCAGGAAACTGATTTTTGTTTTTAAAACGCTTCGCCATGTCGCTGAGGGAGGAATTGTCAAGAGAGTCTATCAAGCTCTTTGCCAATCTCTCTTAACGTATTGTATTTCGACGTGGGGCGGGGCGCCTAAAACCATACTGCTAAAACTGGAGAGAGCCCAGAGAGCCGTATTAAAGGTAAGCACCTTCCGTCCCCTGCTTTTCCCTACAGATGAGCTATATAAATGCTGTGGAGTTCTCACTGTGAGACAGCTCTTTGTCCTTCATACCGTAGTCTTACAGCATCAAGACACCCCTTACGCCATAATCACCAGAAGACGTAGAGACGCGGTCTGTCAGCCGCATAGATGTAAGTTCGCATTTACTAAGAGATTCTTTTGCTTTCAAGGCCCACATTTATATAACAGACTCAATAAATATCTGCAATTCTACTCTTATCCAAGTAATACCTTAAAAAAAATTGTAACAAATTGGCTACTTGAACAAAAATATATTGACACAGAGCGACTTCTTCTTTCCGGAGAAAAGTGCTACTAATTTGCTACTATCCCTCTCATACATAACACACACACTTCACACACATCACTTACACTTCTCACCACCACTAAACTCCCTCTCGCTTGTATTTTTGGCATTTGTTTCTCTTCGTTGATTTTATTTTACTCAATTTTCATGTATAAGTTACCTTTATTTGCTTTTTTTGTATTATTTGCAATGCCTTAAAAAATATGAACCAAGGGTTGGCACTTGTGCCCTTAATACAAGTTATCCTGATAACTTAGCAAGGGTGCAAGTTACGACAACTTCTAGTGCTATACTCACACTTAAGTCATAAGTATGTAACATTAATTAGCTGTATTGTTGGTACGAATAAATATTATTATTATTATTTTGTTTATATTTTTTTTTTCTCGGCCTAGCCGGATAGAACTGATGGCACGGGCCTAAGCCAAGTGTCCAACAGTGGGGTTAAGTGTGGGAGTAATATTATAAGTAGACTGTGTGGTAGACGAAACAATATTTGAGTGGGAGTATTGGTGTAAGTTGTCCGACTCACACTGAAGAAATTTTCTAACTAGCCTGCATGTGTTAAGAATCACTGCCTTTTGCATCAGGTGGTAGGTGTTAGGTGGCAGGTTGAGGGAACTAAGGGACTGATGAAGCTGTTTTGGAATTACTCCTGTTGTAGATAGCACTATGGGGACTATTGTGACTTTTTGAAGATGCCAAATTCGGGATATTTCATCTTTTAGTTCGGTGTATTTGGATAATTTTTCGGCTATTGTAGTCTGTACGTTATGCGTATTTGGCACCGCAATGTCTATAAGGAACCCAGTTTTATTTATTTTATCAATTAAGGTGATGTCGGGTCTATTAAAGTGAATTGTGCGGTCTGTGAGTATGGCTCGGTCGAAGTACAGTTTTGTTGTGGGGTTCTCTAATACCGTTTCAGGGTTGTATTTGTAATAAGGTACTATAGTGTCTATAAGTTTGTATTTATGGGCTAGTTTTTGGTGTATGACGTTGGCTACTTGATCGTGTCGATGTTTGTAGTCTGTCTGGGCTATTGATTTGCAGGCACCGGTAATATGTTGGATTGTTTCTGGAGAACTGTTGCATTTTCTACAAATATCGGTTGTTAAATTCTTTATAATGTGTTTTCTGTAGTTCTTGGTCTCAATTACTTGGTCCTGAATTGCAAGCATGAACCCTTCAGTCTCCGGGAATAGTTCGCCTCGATTCAACCACGCGTTCGACGCATCTTTGTCGACATTTAATTGGCATAAATCTTGGCGATGTCTCCCGTGTAGAGACTTCTGGGTCCACTCTTGACATTTGGTTTTGTCATCAGTCACTTTCTCGTTTTTTTGTTCTGTAGTATCTTTTAAATTAAGAGGTGTTAAGTGTTGGTCGTTGGTTGCTATTTGTTTGTGGAGTGGGGAAGATTCAGTTTTGGCAAAGAAGTATTGCCTAAGAGCTGTGATCTGTCTGTTGTGTAAATTTAGGATATCTATAAGTCCTCTGCCTCCTTCCTTTCTCGGTAACGTTAACCTTTGTATACAAGATCTTGGGTGATGTTTGCGAAATTTAGTCATTGTGGTGTTAATTTTTCGTTGTAAGTTTTTTAACTCAGTTTTGGTCCAATTTATTATCCTGAATGAATAGGTGAGAACAGGTATAGCAAAGGTGTTGATTGCTTTTATGGTGTTTCGTGAATAGAGCTGTGTTTTTAGTATTGCATTAAGTCGGTGTTGGAACTGTTGTTTAAGTTTTTGTTTAGTATCTTTGTAGTGTATCTGACGAGACTGATTGTACCCTAAGTATTTATAAGTGTCTAGTTCATCCAATGGTTCTATTTGTTTATTTATTTATTTATTTGGGACAAACAAACAGCAACACATTATATCTGCGCAAATAATATAAACAAAGATATAATATAAATGTGAAACTCACACCGTTATCCACAGCATATTTGTTCTCCTGTACCTAAGGTGTATTGGTGTTGGTAGTTCTGTCCTGCTCTGACTGAATTTATTTTACATTTATCTATGCCGAACTCCATTTTAATGTCATTTGTGAATGTTTCTGTTAGGTTAGCCAGCTCGTAAAGTTGACTCTCGGTTTCTGCATATAGCTTAATATCATCCATGTACAGTAAATGATTTAAAACGTCTTTCTGTGGGTCAGTCTGTCCGTTGGTAGCTGAAGAATTTAAAGGGATTCCTAATGAGGTAGCGTTTAATATTTTAGATAAGGGGTTTAGAGCAAGGCAGAACCACAGTGGGCTCAGTGCATCTCCCTGGAAGATTCCTCTCTGTATTTTAATTGGGCTAGTATCTGTTGTTTCTGTTGGGGTAGTCAGTCTTAATACTGTACGCCAAGTTGTCATCATAGTCTTCAATAATGTAACTATTGTTGGGTTTATTTTGTAAATTTCTAACACTTGTAATAGCCATGAATGGGGGACAGAATCATACGCTTTCTTGTAATCAATATACATGGTGAATAAATCAGTTTTAGATTTCTGAACTCTTTTTAAGATAACGGAATCTATGATTAATTGCTCTTTGCAGCCTTGACTATATTTTCGGCATCCTTTTTGCTGTTCGGCTAAGATGTTATTGGCCTCAATGTGTTCGTATATCATTTCAGATATGCAGGATGTGATGATCTTATACAAGGTCTGTAAGCATGTAATAGGTCTATATTTAGCTGGGTTAGAAAGGTCATTGCGATCTTTCGGTATCATGTAAGTTGTGCCTGACGTTATACAGGGTGATTGGAAGATGGGTGCAAAGCTTTAAGGTGAAGATAGTATAGACAATTTAGGACCATTTAAGCCATGGTTGTCTTAGACGAAGTCTTACCAAATTTTTTTAACCAAATTTTTAAGTTTTTTTTCGGAAATTCTCAAAATTTAATGAAAACTGCATAATTATGGCCAAATTGAATGATAAATGAATTAATTTTTTATTTATTTAATTAAAGTAATGTGTAAGCAACCAAGCAAAACATGTTTTAGGCTTCTGTGTCATTAGACATTTTTTTTACAGATATTTAAACCTCAGAAAAAATAAAAAATTTGTACAATACGTCTTTTAAACCTTATTTAAAAAAAAACGGAGGGTGCTTTTTTTGTTCAAACCTTTTTGAAGACATGCTTGATAATCGCTCTTTCTTTTGAGGTATCATTTATGCGGATATCTTACAAATTATTGAAATTAGGACCTAATAAACCAAATCGAGGGAGAAATTTTAAATTTTAGGCAGTCTAACAAAACACAAAATTTTTGCTTAAAAGAATACTTTATGTGCTCGAAATGATAACATTGTTCAATTCTAAGAATTTTTGGCACATGCAGGAACCAATTGAGGGGAACCCATTGAGGGGATTCTCTAAACAATGGCCACCGAGCGCGGTGCGACGGCATTTCCAGGTAGAACGCCCAATGAATAGCAAAAAGCGATAAAGAGTTGGTTTTTACAGCAAAATGGTCTTAGTTACTGAGGCAACAAAGTCGTTTTTCTTTAGTCAGGGTCAGTCGGTCTGTGATGAAGCCGTTACATCTTTTACTTATTAGTCAAACTACTGCCCTTGTGAGTGGACGTTGTCGTGTTGATTCACAATTTACCGTGTTCAGTTGTAGCCCTTTGCGTTCCTGCACGTGTTGTTTGCGTTAGTTTTGAACTTTTTTGTTTCACCGTGTCCAGTCGTAGCCTCGCGCTCCTGCACGTGTTGATTTTTGACTTAATTGTGTTGAGTTGACGTTTAGTGCGCTCCTACGCCGTTTTTCTTAATTGTTAAGTGACTATGGCTACTTTTTCCAATCAAGAATATGCGGATATCGTATTTATGTACGGTAGAGCAGACGGCAATGGATCTTTGGCGCGACGGATGTATCAAGAGCGCTATCCGAATCGCAGGATACCGAATGTCCGAGTGTTTTACAACACGTTTCGTCGTCTTGCCCAAGATGGGTTTCACCGCGTGGAACCTGGAGTCAACCCGGGCAGACACGAAACTGCCGTCGACGAAGACATTTTAGCAGCATTTCAAGCGGATCCTACTACCAGTACTAGAGCAGTAGCTCGAAATTTAAACATTTCTCAATGGAAGGTGTGGCATACAATGCACCAAAATGATAAGTATCCGTTCCATGGCAGGAGTGTGCAAGGTCTAGTAGAGCAAGATCCTCAAAGAAGAATTCCGTTCTGCCGTTTCCTCCTCAACAGAGACATCGAAGATGCGTGGTTTCTGAAATCAATCTTGTGGACGGATGAAAGTAAATTTTCAAGGGAAGGTATTACAAACTTTCACAACATCCATGAATGGGCCGACGTAGACAACAATCCACATTTTAAGAAGCAGGTGTCATTTCAGATGAAATTCTCTGTGAATGTATGGGCTGGAATAATTGGCAGAACATTGATTGGGCCCCACTTTTTGCCTGATCCATTGAATGGCGAAAATTATTTGCAATTTCTGCAAATTGATTTACCACTGCTGATAGAGGAATCAGGTGTCCCGATCTTCGAAAGAGACCGAACAGTCATCTTTCAGCAAGACGGCTGTCCAGCGCATTGGACTTTAAATGTAAGGGAACACCTCAACAATTGCTTTCCTGATAGCTGGATCGGCAGGGATGGACCCATCCCTTGGCCCGCTCGCTCCCCAGATCTGACCCCGTTGGACTTTTTCGTGTGGGGCCGGGCCAAGGAACTGGTGTATAACAGAAAGAAAACAAAAAGAAAGAAATTAACACTAGAGAAGAATTGATACAAAGAATAAATTCAGCGTTTGAGACAATGAAGCAGGAGATGATGTTGAAAATAACGACTACAGAAGTTAGAAGACGGGGCCGTGCTTGTATTAGGAATCACGGCCGTCATTTTGAACATGAAAAATAAATAATTTTAATTCAAATGTTGTTTTAATTAGTCTGCCTAAAATAAAAAAAATTCTCCCTCAAATTGGTTTGTAGGCCCTAATTTCAATAATTTGTAAGATATCCGCATAAATGATACCTCAAAAGAAAGAGCGATTATCAAGCATGTCTTCAAAAAGGTTTGAACAAAAAAAGCACCCTCCGTTTTTTTTTTGAATAAGGTTTAAAAGACGTATTGTACAATTTTTTTATTTTTTCTGATCTTTAAATGTCTGTAAAAAAAAATGTCTAATGACACAGAAGCCTAAAACATGTTTTGCTTGATTGCTTACACATTACTTTAATTAAATAAATAAAAAATGAATTCATTTATCATTCAATTTGGCCATAATTATGCAGTTTACATTAAATTTTGAGAATTTCCGAAAAAAAACTTGAAAATTTGGTTAAAAATATTTGGTAAGACTTCGTCTAAGACAACCATGGCTTAAATGGTTCTAAATTGTCTGTACTATCTTCGCCTTAAAGCTTTGCACCCATCTTCCAATCACCCTGTATAAGAAGGAATCATATTGGGATCTTTGATGAAGCTGTTTATAAAATTATATAAATAACAATGAAGTGCTGTGAATTTTTTATACCAGTAACTATGAATTTGGTCTGACCCAGGTGCTTTCCAATTATGCAGGCGCGATAGAACTTTATGAAATATCTGTGGGGAGATGTGCTCAGAAGCCATTGTCTGAATGTTTGTGTTATTTGATAGTTCAGCTTGTATCCAATCGGCTTGGGCGTTATGGTGAATTGGTTGTTCCCATATTTCTGCCCAGAAGTTTTGTAATGCCTCTGGGTTAGGAGCGTTAAGCTGATGATCACTTGGATTGTTATTCTGAACATTTGTTGTTGCTTGCTAGATATTACGATAAAAAAGTTTTTCATTTTGGCTGAATTGGGTGTTTTGTTGTTTTCTTAGAGTGCATGCTTTATATCTTTGGAGTCGGCCTGTTACTACTGAGAGTTTTTGTTTAAGTGTGTCTAGTGTGTGTGCTGCTTGTGTGTTTGGTTCTTCGTGTACGGTGTGAATTCTATATAGTTTTATGATCTTATTTACATGTTTCTTTAATTTTCTACTTCTACTGCCGTTAATAAATTGTGTCATTCTACCTATTTTTGACCGTAAATCTTTTAATTTTCGTTCTAGTCGTCTTTGCCATTTTGGTTTATATTCTGTTTTTGTACCATGGCGGTTTATTTCTCTTGGTTCGAGTGTTATCTTGGCTCCGTTGACCTTAGCAACGGTCCATGCCGCACAATATATAACGGTCTGAAATGTGTGAAAATCTGTGCCGTTGTTAATATTTTCAGGGAGAATGTTTTTGTTTAGGTAGCTAATTATTCTTGCAAGATTTTTAGATGGTTTTTGTTTTGGGATATAAGTTCGGTTTGTAGGGTTAGTGTCTTTATAAAATTGGAATGCTTGTTGGAAATAATCTTCTATTATTGGGTCCCTTTCTAAATTAATTTGAGGATTAGGAAGAATTTCTGTACTATTTATTTCGATGTTATCCGGTGTACTAGGTGTAGGTTCTTCTATAGAGTTTATATTAATGTTATTTGTAACCTCGGAATCGGTAGTGTTGATATTAGTAATAACTGCTACCGTTTCGCTATTATAATTGCGTGTGTTATCTGTATTTAGTTCTTCCGATATCTCTAATTTTAATGAATTTAATTTCTCATCGCTTAAGTATTGATTATTTATTATTGCTCTCCTCTGATCAGCTATTCGTTGTTCACTTAGGTGAGCAAGTGAAGGGAATTGATTTATGAAATCTTCGTACATAGGCTTTCGGTATGTAGTTTCATTAGTGCCCAAAGCTGTTACTCTATAATATGACCGCATGATAGCTTCGTTGTGTTCACTGGTCCATCTCATTCGGGTCTGTGTTCTATTTTGTGTGCTATGTGTCTCTAGTGTTGTAGGTTGTATTTGTGTAGATTGTGTTGGTGTAAATATTTGTTTTCTAAGCTCGCTAGAGTTTTGTGTATGTAGGGTAAAATGGTTTAACTGTAGTTGATCTAATTCGTCTTTTACTTCGTTTCGTATCTCATCTATTATTTTTTGTGACAATAATTTATTATTTATTATAGCTCTGCGTTGGTCTCCAATTCTCTGTCGACTAACCTGCATGTTCGGGAATTTCTCTGTAAATTTTAGGTGGAGCGGTTCCAGATAGGTTCTTCTGTCTGTATCTAGTAAAGTTAATTGAAGATAAGTGCGCAGTATGAACTTATTCATTTCAGGTGTCCATCGTCTGCGCGTACTAGGAGTGCTTGTAGTGGGTGCAAGCTCAGAGTCAGGGTTGACATCTTGCACAACACTATCAAGCGTGCTGGTTGTGGACAAGCTAGCTGTTCTTCTTGTCATGTAGGAGGGGCGAGTCGAAGGGATGGATGAGAATAATGAAATGGTATCATCGCCCGTGGAATCGGCTGTGGCTTCTACGTAGTGAGCCCGCCTGTTCAGCTCACTACGACCAGCTGTAGCAATTTTTTCGGTAGGAGCCCGCTTGCTCAACTCCTCACCGCCGATGGTTCGTATGCTGTGGCATCTAGCATCGGCTCCAGATGCGCCCCGGCGCTCCCCGGGAAGCGACCGTAAATTATATACTTTCTTATTATTCATCTCCATGAAGGGTTACCTTGCCTTGTTAGCCGCGTAAGTTTTTTGTACAGGTGTACAGTACGCGTGTCCGCCCCCCACGTAGCTAGGTGTTCAGCTTGGACGTAAGGTTGGATTTTAGGGGGCTTATTATTATTATTATTATTATTTTTGTTTGATTTTACGTATCTCGGGACCATGGGGTCCCGGTCCTTTGGAAGGCGTACGAGGGGCCGAAGCCAACCCGCAGAGGCCCCTTAGGAAATTTTAATGAAATGTGGCACCAACCGACGATTATCCCTGTACGCACTATGCAAGTGCACCCAAGGACAATCCCCGGTTGGTGTAGGACTATTGCAGGATATGAAAAATAAAAAATTGGGCTATAGGTTTGGGTGGCTAAAGTGGACTGGTTACCAATAACTATGGAAGAACTATGACCCCTGCCCAATCAATGTTTTATATATACACGGATAAAATAGCAGGGGGTGACTTGCACACTCAATAATGGGCCCCCGGAAACGGTCGCTAGCACATAGTGACGTAGCGACAAGGGGGCAACATGTCCTGAAGTGCTTATGAGGAGTGGAGAGGTATTCCACGGCTATCAGGACAATCCCGGAAGTACGGTCAAGATCCCTACCAGCATCTTACTGAAATACTTCCTTCCTCCGAGCACGTTTGCTCTTGCGAATCTCCACTCAAGCCGGCCAACAAAGGCAAGAATGAGGTGGGAGCTCTGTTCCTCGTCATTGTTCACTCCAGCCGGCCAATAAAGGCAAGCCAGAGGTGAGGAACAAGACTTCTCCCGGGAGATAGGGTCCGTGGGGTCGCTACTGCCCAACAGCTCGCCACATGCTGCCCTGCGGGTTTCTGTATCTCTCTTGGTCTGGCTCCTCACCCTAGACCTGTTCCAGCAAAGGGAACTCTTCCGGCTCAGGCCTAGAGTAAGGAGCGCGCAAGCCCCACCACGACGTCAACGTAGAGATACGGCGATGGGGCGTAGAGATACGGCGATGGGGTTATTATTATTATTATTATTATATATGTACTATGAAGGACACTAATTTTTCAACTCTTTGCATCGCTATATCTCCGAAATGGTGATTCTTAGGAGAAAAGTGTAAAAACAATTTTTGTAGATAATTGCATGATGAACAATTTTGTCTCACCTACTTTTTTGATAAAATTTACCATTTAGCAGAAAAATACAAAAAAACCGATTTTTGCAACATTTGACCTTGAATTTTTTTTTGCACACGTCGGATCGATGGGGACTTTTGACAATTTATTTGTAATGGTGTTCCTAACATTTGTACCAATTTTCAGCTTTATGCGAATTAATGTAACCTTGAATGTCTATTTTGACTGGGCTATAAACGCATACAATGTTTGAAGAACGGACATCATACCTGTTCGCAATCAATACAAAAACATGTTTCTGTAACAATTTATGTTTCCCAATGAGCTATACAATTTCTATTTCTAACAGGGTACAGCAGAAATGTCAACGGAACACGCAGGCTTCCTTATGGCGTTAGGATTGAATGGCCACCTCCGAGACATGCCCTTCATGAACATTTACGAATATCTCGTCAAATGTAACGAGATGATCAGTGTCGGACTACTACTGGGACTGGCTGCTACATATAGAGGTAACCAAATGATAAAATATAACCTTTTAGCCTGAAATCTTCATCTTCTAACACAGATATAGATACACCTAGATAACGCAAGAGCACCTACTTCGCGTGCCAAAAATCGCACCAGTTTACGATCGAAAATCATAAGCCGCCACTTTCGCGCTCAGTCCTGCGTACTGCTTGCTGGGTGAGCGTGAGCGAGAGAGCGCGAGCTTGTGACGTCATAGTAGGTAGTCAAAAAGTGGCACGCTTAGTTTTCATACAATTCGTGATACTTGCGTTATCTAGGTATATCTATATCTGTGTTCTGAACACAATAGCGATCACAATAAATAATATTTCCTTTGATGTAATCAATAACGCAATGATCAAAGGCTTTAGAGTTCTACGAGTATATGATTATGTTAGTAAAAATCTGTCAATTTCTGTCGCCTCATACAATACTAGCTTCTACACGCGGCGTCGCCCGCGTGGATGTCGATACCTGTGATTTAAATAGTCCATTATTGCATAGCGTGAAATTAGCTCATGAGCGCAGCGAGGGTGCTAACGCCCGCGCCCTAATAGACTTACATATATCACACGTGTCATATACTATTTTATAGCTCGTGTGACCTAAACCCGCACTTAAGTCACCCTCTACTGTGTAAAAATGGACCACTTACGTCACAGAAAAGCGTGACTTAAGTGCGGGTTTAAGTCACTCAGCGCTTTAAACTTTCTTTGTAACACTATTTCCTCTCTCAGGTTCAATGGACGTTCAAGCTACAAAAATGATGAGCATACACTTGGAACCCCTACTTCCGCCCACCTCCATCGAGCTGGACATCCAGCAGAACATCCTGGTAGCTGCGCTGTTAGGCGTGGGCCTGATATACCAGGCCACTGCGCACACGCATTATGCACAAGTGTTGTTGAATGAGATTGGTAAGTTATATATATCTATTTAATGAAATTGTTAAGTTCATTTATTCACTGACAGACAACGCACTGTCTAAACAACTGTGTCTAGAAGCATGAAATTTTGCACAAGAGCTTATAACATATTCAGCCTATAATGTTATCACTGCTGGAACATAGACCTCCTCTCGAGGAGAGGAAGTGGGCTGTACTCTACCACGCGGGCCCAGTGCGGGTTGGTAGATATCACATGTCTTCCATTTCTAGGATATTGGTTCTAAGGCTTGCTAGTTTCCTCACGAAGTTTTCTTTCACCGTTTTGTTCCTTAACGTTTTATCCTTATAAAGGAATGATTTTTGTAATTTAATCCCTTAACGGGGTTAAATAGTGAATGAAGGTTTACATGGAAGTTATTAATTTTTGCCGATAAGAAATCCCGTCAGGCACAGGGCTTATTTTTATAGAATTTTGGTAACACAGTACACACTTATGTACCATCGCGGACATTTACCGTGAACCACTTTTCGACCTTATTATTAAGGCAATAAGGTTGAAAAGTGATTCACCGCGAATGTCCGCGGTGGTAGGTACCTATTTTCTTTATGTTTCACGTTTATTTTATTTGATTAATTTTTAGAAAACTTACAGCTATTCGAGTAATCAGAAGTAATATGTAGATGAAGGCCAATTATAAGTTTCCACTTATATAAACTTATATATAAAATTGACAAAACGGTGCAAACAGCGTGAGAGTTTAATTAGAAACAACTGAAGAGAATAAACAAAAATAAATTACATTACACAACAAAGTTACACTTCAAAGAAAAAGTTACTTAACATTTTTTTAAATTTCTGGACACTATTTGTGAATAAATCAAGCTCAAAATCCCGGCACACCATAATGAACATTCGAGATGCTCTTAAAATATATGTATTTTGCCTAGAGATAGTTTTTACAATAGGTACATGAAGGATATGAGGTCTCCGAAGAAACAGACGGTACACGAAGTCCAATCTTGGCCACCAGCTCAGGGACGTCAGTAGACTAGACTAGACATTATACTAAATAGGAAAGCAAGATCTGCAATTTTTCTTCGCTCGTGTAAAGAAAGAATATGAAATTTCTTACACCGACTGACTTACGAGTAAATGTACACACATACAATTTTCTAATATTTAAATCCAACCTACTTTGATCGCAGTAATCATGGAACCGGTCCAAATCCTCCTGTAATAGGTGTGCATCCTCAATGGTTGACACATGACTCAGAATTTTCATGGCACTCGCGTATAATAAAATTTTAGAATTTAGGAAACAAGAGGCGATGTCATTTACAAAAATATTGAATAAAAGAGGTCCTAATAAGGATCCTTGGCGAACCCCCGACGTAATGAACATCGCTCTCGAGGTACAACCGTTGAGGACTACAGTCTGGCATCCATATGATACAAACCATCTGTACAAGCTACCCCTCACATTTGTACCGTCAAACGGGGTGAATAGGGATGCAGGGGTGAATCGGGACGAAACTTTAAAATGGATTTTAACGTTGAAATAATATAGTTTGTTGTCAATAAGGGCACGTAATCGTTAATTAAATTACAGTAAACACATTAGGGTCCTTTTTGGCCACAAACTATATATTTTAATGTTAAAATCCCTTTTAAAGTTTTGTCCCGATTCACCCCTGCATCCTTATTCACCCCGTTTGACGGTACGTGTACGATTTTCGCCATAATTTTAGCGAACACGCAGAGTTGGAGATCGGTCTATAGTTTTCAACGCTATCCTTAGGTCCTTTTTTATTTATGAATCGGCGTTATATACGCTGACTTCCAAATTAAAGGCACCACTCCCAAGTCGAATGACCGTTTGAATAATAATGTCAATGGAATGTCATCTGGTACATTTGGTTATAAAAATTGGTGAAATATTATTCGGACCAGCGGATTTGTTAATATCCACTTGCAAGCGAAATATCTCCTTCTCTCGCACATCTATAGAGCAGATGTTTGATACGAGACCAGTAGACTGATCCATTCTCGCAGAGGCTAAGAATTCATTTACGTCGCGTCACTCTTGGAAGCCAAACATATTGCAGATTTCTCTCCCGTGACCAGATGATACTTCACCAAATTTTAATACAGATGGGTAACAGTTGGTTTGTTGTTTCATTTAACATATTGTCAAAAAACCCCAGGATTTTTAGTAATTGTTAATTTAATGTTTGCTATGTAGTCGTCAAATATTTCCTTCTCCAAATCTTTAGGCTGTTGACGTAAGGTAACAAAAGGTTTCAAAAGGTTTTAAATTTTAATTGAAATTGTGACTTTTCTTTAATTATTTAAATAAGACGTTGCCACCTTCTAACCCCCCTCCGCAGGCAAGCCCCCCGGGCCCGAGATGGAGAACTGCGTGGAGCGCGAGGGCTACGCGCTGGCGGCCGGCCTGGCGCTGGGGCTCGTGATGGCGGGCGCGGCGCGGGCGGCGCCGGGGGGCGCGCACACACAGCTGGCGCACCGTCTGCGCACCTACATGCTGGGGGGCGACAAGCTGCCGCTCACGGGTGAGTTGTTGGGGGGGGGCGCACCTACATGCTGGGGGGCGACAAGCTGCCGCTCACGGGTGAGTTGTTGGGGGGGGGCGCACCTACATGCTGGGGGGCGACAAGCTGCCGCTCACGGGTGAGTTGTTGGGGGGGGGGCGCACCTACATGCTGGGGGGCGACAAGCTGCCGCTCACGGGTGAGTTGTTGGGGGGGGGGGCGCACCTACATGCTGGGGGGCGACAAGCTGCCGCTCACGGGTGAGTTGTTGGGGGGGGGGCGCACCTACATGCTGGGGGGCGACAAGCTGCCGCTCACGGGTGAGTTGTTGGGGGGGGGGCGCACCTACATGCTGGGGGGCGACAAGCTGCCGCTCACGGGTGAGTTGTTGGGGGGGGGGCGCACCTACATGCTGGGGGGTGACAAGCTGCCGCTCACGGGTGAGTTGTTGGGGGGGGGGGGCGCACCTACATGCTGGGGGGCGACAAGCTGCCGCTCACGGGTGAGTTGTTGGGGGGGGGGGGCGCACCTACATGCTGGGGGGCGACAAGCTGCCGCTCACGGGTGAGTTGTTGGGGGGGGGGCGCACCTACATGCTGGGGGGCGACAAGCTGCCGCTCACGGGTGAGTTGTTGGGGGGGGGGCGCACCTACATGCTGGGGGGCGACAAGCTGCCGCTCACGGGTGAGTTGTTGGGGGGGGGGCGCACCTACATGCTGGGGGGCGACAAGCTGCCGCTCACGGGTGAGTTGTTGGGGGGGGGGGCGCACCTACATGCTGGGGGGCGACAAGCTGCCGCTCACGGGTGAGTTGTTGGGGGGGGGGCGCACCTACATGCTGGGGGGCGACAAGCTGCCGCTCACGGGTGAGTTGTTGGGGGGGGGGCGCACCTACATGCTGGGGGGCGACAAGCTGCCGCTCACGGGTGAGTTGTTGGGGGGGGGGGCGCACCTACATGCTGGGGGGCGACAAGCTGCCGCTCACGGGTGAGTTGTTGGGGGGGGGGGCGCACCTACATGCTGGGGGGCGACAAGCTGCCGCTCACGGGTGAGTTGTTGGGGGGGGGCGCACCTACATGCTGGGGGGCGACAAGCTGCCGCTCACGGGTGAGTTGTTGGGGGGGGGGCGCACCTACATGCTGGGGGGCGACAAGCTGCCGCTCACGGGTGAGTTGTTGGGGGGGGGGGGCGCACCTACATGCTGGGGGGCGACAAGCTGCCGCTCACGGGTGAGTTGTTGGGGGGGGGGGCGCACCTACATGCTGGGGGGCGACAAGCTGCCGCTCACGGGTGAGTTGTTGGGGGGGGGGCGCACCTACATGCTGGGGGGCGACAAGCTGCCGCTCACGGGTGAGTTGTTGGGGGGGGGGCGCACCTACATGCTGGGGGGCGACAAGCTGCCGCTCACGGGTGAGTTGTTGGGGGGGGGGCGCACCTACATGCTGGGGGGCGACAAGCTGCCGCTCACGGGTGAGTTGTTGGGGGGGGGGCGCACCTACATGCTGGGGGGCGACAAGCTGCCGCTCACGGGTGAGTTGTTGGGGGGGGGGGCGCACCTACATGCTGGGGGGCGACAAGCTGCCGCTCACGGGTGAGTTGTTGGGGGGGGGGGCGCACCTACATGCTGGGGGGCGACAAGCTGCCGCTCACGGGTGAGTTGTTGGGGGGGGGCGCACCTACATGCTGGGGGGCGACAAGCTGCCGCTCACGGGTGAGTTGTTGGGGGGGGGGCGCACCTACATGCTGGGGGGCGACAAGCTGCCGCTCACGGGTGAGTTGTTGGGGGGGGGGCGCACCTACATGCTGGGGGGCGACAAGCTGCCGCTCACGGGTGAGTTGTTGGGGGGGGGGGCGCACCTACATGCTGGGGGGCGACAAGCTGCCGCTCACGGGTGAGTTGTTGGGGGGGGGGCGCACCTACATGCTGGGGGGCGACAAGCTGCCGCTCACGGGTGAGTTGTTGGGGGGGGGGCGCACCTACATGCTGGGGGGCGACAAGCTGCCGCTCACGGGTGAGTTGTTGGGGGGGGGGGCGCACCTACATGCTGGGGGGCGACAAGCTGCCGCTCACGGGTGAGTTGTTGGGGGGGGGGCGCACCTACATGCTGGGGGGCGACAAGCTGCCGCTCACGGGTGAGTTGTTGGGGGGGGGCGCACCTACATGCTGGGGGGCGACAAGCTGCCGCTCACGGGTGAGTTGTTGGGGGGGAGGCTTGCTACTGTGTAATAAGTGAAAACTGAACGTGATGGTGAGTCAGGTCACAGGAGACGCCCTGGGCGTCAGGAATCGACAGCTGATTCCCGGCCACCGTTGGCGCGGGCCTGAGGACGGCGAGTAATGGGCAACTCGCCGTCCGGTAAGGAGCAGCCCCGGGGCGACTCCGCGTTGTGTTCCACGCGCGCCTCAAAGAGATGTCAGCACTAACTGCCGGGGTCGCAAGTTGTTCGAAAGAGATACCGTGGCTCCTGGCACAGGCAACTGAAGTAACGCGGGTGGTTTTTAGTCAGTATAAGTCTGACACGCCCTCCCGCTCTGCCGAAAGCGGGAGAAGCTATTTGATAATTTCCCACCCAAAAAAGTTGAGTCAGGATCAAAGAAGCATTGCCACTGAAGATTTCGTAGAAGTGGCGAAGTTTAAAAAAAAAAAAAATAATACGCTGTCGTGCTTTTGACACAACGCAAAAGAAGAAGGACACAGAAAAAAGAGAAGACTTTTATTACGATTTTACCCATCATGTCTGTGAAGTTCGCTACCAAATTTAATTTAACCCTGTATATGAAATATTTGTATGCGTTCGTATTAGTAACTGGTTGTCGATGTAAACCGCGATGCGTAGGTAATGTACCAATAAGTGAGCATTTGATTTATAAAACAGGTAAATCTGTTGTTGTGACTGAGGTTAAAATCAAGATCAGTGCTACAGATGTACAGGTTAGTGTTATTTCTCTAACCCAAAATTAGCTTATTTTTATAAGCATACATTATTTCGCTATCCCCTTTCTAAGACATTATAATACTGAGCGGTTTCCAATTAATGAAACTATTTATTAATGGCGCCACAAACATTGTTTTTGCTGACATTGTCCCACTGCTGAGCAAAGGGCTCCCCAATTTTTTCCTAAGCCACTCCGGAAATATAAAATAGAAGTAATTTATTTGCTTTTTTGCATACATAAGTCGGGAGTTCGTCACCAGAGGGTCGAGACATCGTTGTAGTTCAGAAATAATACTCGCCAAACTTTGGCTTACAGTTGTATTTACTTGATCACAAACTTAGAACATAAAATAATCTAGGATGCCTAAGATCTAGATGGATTAGAAATTAGGAACGCGGGAAGTTTAGCGCGGAGTAACAGCCAACGAATCAGTTCACCGTCCGACCAAAAAGTACGCGCTCCACCGTCGCACGCGGCGTCCCGCCTTCCTTTCAGGTTAGCCAACCTAACTGCCAGTGTCTACCATCGTTCAAAAACGAATTCGGTCATTCGTTCGGTATTGCCATTACTCCGCACTAACCATCCCCAAGTTATTACATGACGTTCCTAAACAAACGATTAGCTGTCAATCGCTTGAGTTCCTTTAGAGGAAGATAGATGGCGTTAATTTAAATTAAGGTTAGATACGAGTTGTGTGCGTTGACGCTTCGCTTCTTTGAATTTGAATTTAATTTTTGTATTGTACTTATGTTATTTGAATGCTTATTTTATCCTAATTTTTATAATTCTATGTTAATTAATGTAATTGGACATGTGCCGTTTTAATTAACTATAAATAAATAAATAAATAAAATAAAATATAAATAGTGTTTTTTTTTTGTACAAAGGTACTCAAAAGGAGAAGTACAAGCAAGGCTCGTTCGCGATCCGCGAGGGCGCGACCGTGAACCTGGACGTGACGTCACCGGGCGCGACCCTCGCGCTGGGCCTCACGTACTTGCGCAGCAACAACGCGGCGCTGGCCGGCTGGCTGGAGCCGCCACGCACGGCCTACCAGCTGGACTTCGTCAGGCCCGATCTGTTGATGCTCAGGGTTATTGCCAGAGGTAACTCACTTATTGAAAGCTTTTGGATGGGTACATATTTGAATGTCGAACATTAAAATACCTACGTGTAAAATGTCAACGTTCAAAACATCGAAAATTTAAATATCGGTTATATCGTAATATCGAAAATTGTTTTACCTAAGCATAAAATGTCTAAAATTGAAATGCCGAGTTATAAAAATATCTAATGATTAAAAACATCGATAATCATTATACCTAAGTTCAAAATGTCAACATTCAATACACTTTAGTTCATTATATTTACGTTAAAAATACCTACTAGTTAAAATATCGAACTTGCAGGCAGGCATGGTTGCAGGATGCAAGAGAGAGCGAAGGGCACCCCTAGGGAATGCAATCTCGTTCTCGCGAGATCTCGATCTCGCGAGATCTCGGCCCTTTTCTGCGAGATTAATCTCGGCCTAAAAATGGGCGAGATCTCGCGAGATTAGCGAGATTGAACTCGAGCATGAAAAAGTCCTATTTGACGCGCAGCAGCACCTTAAATACGTTGTGCTTTCTAAGAAGCTACTTCCAAAACAGTTTGTAAATAATTGTATAGAGAGATGTTGCTAATGTTCCTAATTTGATTGTTTTTATTTGGTTTCCACTTTATATTCTATTTCTCTTTTTAGTTTGGCGAAATGAGCCATTGATTGGATTGATCTCAACTCAAATTCTATTATTTTTGTTAATTAATCTTTTTGACTTCGTAAAAATAAATGTTGATTTCAAAATACCTATGGTTCTTTTTCTTTCAATGTCCCGGGAGTTCTATATCTATTTTATTAGTGAAATTATTTGCAAAAATTGATACTCTTAACTACCAATCTCGCGAGATCTCGAAATTGCCGAGATCTCGCGAGATTGATTTTCATAATCTCGCGAGATCTCGTCCGATCCTCAATCTCGCGAGATTGCATTCCCTAGGCACCCCGGTGTTAGGTTAGGTTAGGTTACTTTAAACCCTTTACACAGAAATAGGGGCCCCGCGTAGCGGGGCTCCGTCGACATATGATGCAAGAGCGGGCGCGGCCTACAAATGTGTTTTTTTAAGTTATTTATTATGTGAAAATAATATTACTTAAGCATGCAGAGTGCAAGCGAGCATGCATCATGCAGCAGGCATGGTTTCTGTCACGGCTCCGGCGCTGCGGGGCTCCGGCGGTCCCACGCGAGCTTATCGTCGTCGATGGTTTTAACACTCACCACCGCAGCCTCGGCTTGCTGGCCGGCTTCGCCGGCCAGCCTCAGCCGCGGCGGCAGGCGTTAAAGCCACCTCCGCCTCAGCTCGCGGGCCGCCTCGCCCCTCTGCGCCTACGCGGGCTTAAATTACACTCTAGGGGTAGGGCAGACAAGACCACGTGGAGTCGGTTTTGCAGCGATTTGTTTCTGTCACAAATTTTTGTAGCACAACATATAAATAAATATCGATATTTAGGACATTCGATACTCTGTAGGTACTTCGATATTTACGTCATTAGATAATCTGTACTTCGATATTTAAGCCTTTCGATGTCATGTTTGTCGATAATTAGATTTTAGATATATTGGACGTAGGTTATCTAACCATTCGACAATATAAACTTACGTCATTTTAATTTTCGGTTTTATGGTCGTTCGATATTTAAATTTTCGATGTTTTGAACATTGACATTTTTACCGTAGATATTTAAATTTTCGAAATTCAAATATGTACCCTTTTGGATACACATTATTGCACGCCATTTAACTTAAAACTAACACGAAGCCGTATGTCATTACTTCCCAGAATTCGATCCTTATTAGCGACACTATTGAATGGTGTAATAATACAGTGTGTGTTTTTTTCTTCAAAATCAACAGGTTCGATTCCTGGCTAGAAATATTGATTTTTCAAAAATCCAATGATGCAGTTTTAGTTTTCATCAAAATCGAGCCCGCGACTCCTTTGAGTACTTTTCGCTAGTCCTAGTAGTAGTTTCGGTTTTGGCCATCCACGCCCACTTGAAAAATTCATCCTGTATACTGCTATTACAGCATGTCAGTGAAGCGATTCCCTAAGATTTTCCCCTACGCATCTGGATATAGAAGGTTTTACTTCAAAAAACGTATCTAAAAGCGAAATGAACTCTACAATGAACTATTAAATCTACAGTCTTCACGGTTATGAAAGAACTAGCTGCGCCCCGCGGTTTCACCCGCATAAGTGTCGATCCCGTGGGAATATCGGGATAAAAAGTATCCTATGTCCTTCCCCGGGACTCAAACTATCTCAATACCAAATTTCATCTAAATCGGTTCAGTGGTTTAGGCGTGAAAAGGTAACATACAGACAGATAGAGTTACTTTCGAATTTATAATATTAGTATGGATGGTGCTACCATTTCTATTGACGTAATTCTTTAATTATTTTTGCGAAGCCCTCCGCTAACGGGTTGGAAAAGGATGACCTTATGATTGCTGAAACTACTTTAAATATATAGAGAATATTCCACAGTGGATGAAGGTATTCCTCGACAGTATTCAAGATTTTATAAACTTCTACTCTTCCCTAAACTTACATTCAGTACCAATTCTAAACTTTTAACATATATTTTTTTATCTAGGTTTAGTACTATGGGACAGTATAGAGCCAACTGAAGACTGGGTGGAGAGCCAAGTGCCGGATACTATAAAGCCGTACTGCTTCGTCAAACCGACAGAGGATAACATCGATTACGAAGCTATGAAGTGAGTTTTATTACATTATTAGCTGCGCCCCGTGGTTTCCCTCGCATAAGTTTCGATCCCGTAGAAATATCGGGATAAAAAGAATCCTATGTGTTAATCCTAGTTATAAACTATCTGTGTGCCAAATTTCATCTAAATCCGTTCAGTAGTTTTGGCGTGAAAGGGTAACAAACATCCATCCATACTCACAAACTTTCGCCGTTATAATATTAGTGTGTTTAAGTAGGAAGTAGGATATTAGTAAGATAGTAGGATTATTCATTAGTAAATCTTACTTTTTTTTATTAAGGAGAAACATGCATCGATCTAGCCACAGATAATATAATACTTACACCTACCCTAAATACAGGAAGGAGACACTAACCAAGAAACCTATTATTGAAAGGAAATCAAAAGTATTTATTGCGACTTGCACAGGAAGATCACAAATTAAACTACACACAATCATAAAAATATAAAAAACTAATTATGTAAAAAGAAAGTCCTGTTCGAGGCTAAAAGGCTCTCTCAGCGTGATGCTGCGACATTTAAAATAAGTGTCTCAGAGCATTCTAATATGTTGATTGAACGATACATATATCTTATTTTAAATGCAAGCTGTGTTAATAGAAATCATAAGTTGCTAACATAAACCGGAAGTTTAACCAGCTTCAGTACAAAAAGACTGAAGTAGTTGCTTGTTCTTTTTTCTACAAGTCACAATCAATCGATATAGTGAGGGCTTTTCTTCAAACAACTCTAGTTTTGGTGATGTTTTAATGTCTTTATTATTAACGTATTCTTCCAGCCAAGCCTACTGCAACATAATAGCCGGCGCGTGTTTCGCGATGGGGCTACGATTCGCGGGCTCCGGCGACGAAGACGCGCGAGACACGGCGCTACACTACGCGCGGCTCTTCATAGCCGTGGGAGGCAAGAGTGTGGCCGAACTAGCCGGCCGGTCCACGCTAGAGTCGTGTCTGTGTGTCTGTCTGTTGGCTGCGGGCATGGTAACCATCATTTTCTTTTCTTGTAAGGAATTATTACGCAATATTGTTTCTTGCAATATCAAATATTGTTGCCAATATCATGATTCCCGCAACGTTAAAACATGTTACATGACACCACAGATAGATAGACCTAGATAACGCAAGTATCACGAACTGTATGAAAACCAAGCGTGCCATTTTTTGACTACCTACTATGACGTCACAAGCTCGCGCTCTCGCTCACGCTCACTCAGCCAGCAGTACGCAGGACTGAGCGCGAAAGTGGCGGCTTACGATTTTTTAACGTAAGCTAGTGCGATTTTTGGCACGCGAAGTAGTTGCTCTTGCGTTATCTAGGTGTATCTATATCTGTGCATGAAATAATGTTGACTGTGTCAGCTTTGTTCTCAATGAATACGGGATTAAGTGGTAGCAGGGCTGCCTACTCGAACGTTCAAGAAGAAAACAATTTTAATGCACCATAATAGGAGTTTCGCTTTAATTTCAAAGGGTGTGAGTATCTGTGGGGCCTTTGACCTTTATGACAGATGGCTAAAAGTAAGATATTGTTGACTGTGATTTATTATGGTTAAAACAGTTGTGTATGTGTAGATAATGTGCGGGCGCGGCGACGTGCACGTGCTGCGCGTGTGCCGCCGTCTGCGCGCGCGCACGCCCGCGCACGCGCCCGCGCACGCCGCGCCCGCGCTCACGCATGGCGGACAGGTACGGGGTTATTTACTATTTTTAACCGACTTCTAAAAAAGGAGGAGGTTCTCAATTCGAATGTTTGTATTTTTTTTTTTTTGTTTGTTCGCGCATAACTCCGTCGTTTGCCAACCGATTTGAAAAATTCTTTTTTTGTTGGAAAGGGTATACTTCCCAAATGGTCCCATGAAAATTTTATCGAAATCGGACAAGCGGTTTTTGAAAAATCAACAAAAATCTAAAAAAAATTATCTACATTGTCTACATTAACGATCTTTTTGTTTACTTTTTTGTGGGGTAGGTACAACTAAAAAGTGAAAAATAAAAACTTTTTTACAAAAAAAACAACCGACTTCAAAAAAAAACACTACAAAGTGATAAATATAACTTTAATTTCGGAAGTCGGTGTCAAAAAACGAAAATGCGGAATCAACGACACCGACTTCCGAAATTAAAGTTATTCACTTTGTAGTGTTTTTTTTGAAGTCGGTTGTTTTTTTTTACTTCCTATAATATTGTTACTTTATTACACGCCTTCCGATGTGAGAATGCGTTCCTGACAAGCGTCGACAAGCGAGACTGAGATCAGAGGGGCAATTCTCGTAATTTTAAGAACGTTCACAGTCTGATCTCAGTCTCAATCTTTAAAAAAATACTTATAATTTCCCTACTTTTTGACAAGTTTTTGACATTTGTTTGTCGCCGAGATGAGACTGCGACTAGATTTTGAACGTTTTAAATTACGAGAATTGGCCTTCTGATCATCATACTAATATTATAAAGGCGACAGTTTGTGTGTGCGTTTGTTTATATGTTTGTTACTTCTTCACGCTTAAACGTCTGGACGAATTTTGATAAAATTTTGTATAATAAGGTTGTATATTTTATAACAGACGTAAGCATGTCTGTTATAAAATATACAACCTTATTTTTAGTATATGCGAAACCCGAAACACGTGTCTAGCATTTTTATGTAAAGAATCTATGTACAAAATTTCAAAACTGTATCATGAATAATCACGAAGTTATAAGCTTGTCATGTTACCTGTTTGTCCGTACAAAAACATGCTCACCCGCGCCGCGCGCAGCTCGCGTCTTGCGCTCATTGATAATTATTAGTAGGCACTCAAACGTACGGCGCGGCGATTGTATTGTAATTAACTGGTGATAACATTTTCCATCACACTTGCAGGCTTTGGACTGTCGTAGTGGTCAAGTGTAGGTAGTTATTATAATGTACTTTATTCGTAAATAAATGCAGCCGTAAGCTACGAATAAGTAATTACTTATTCGTAAGCCGTACTTGTGATACAATGTAGTCAATGCGATTTGTTGCACCTTATGTCAACCACTTAAAGTTCAAAGTGGATGAAAAGTGTTAAACATCGCATTACTTAACCACAGCAGGCTGTAGGTACAGATAATAACTTTCTACAATTAACCATCTTGGCGTGTTTAAAAATGTTAATCATCACGGCAAAGCATTGTGTTCCACGATACTCTGATGCCGAATTTGCTCCTCGTACCGCCGCAATGCCAGGGATACGTCGTTATCACCACAAACCGCTAGTGTACGTACCATTTCTGTGTTCTGGACGTTTGTGTATGAGAAAGACATGGTTACACGACACTTATTACATACGATAGGTAAGTACACGATCAACCGAAACACAAGGCCCGCGCGCTCGCGATCGCGTAAGTTGCAGCGACACGTGCGCACCAACCTGTAGTATCCGGGTGACTGAAGGGAAGGGGTTGCTTCCCCCCCGCCCCGGTCGCCCCGCTCGCTGTGCGCCCGCGCGCCTATTATGCGCGTATGGTAGATAACTACCTACGTGTCGCTCGATGTCCAACTTTTAACCTTTTTTAAATATTTTTGGGACAAAATATAACATGGGGTAAAAATTATTGGAATCGATTCAGTTACTTATTCTGAACAAACTATATTCAGGTTTCGCATATACTAAAAATAATGTTGTATACACCATACAGTTACTGATCGCGACGATAGGTCGTGGCGAGGCAAAATGAAAGAGATAGTGGACTAATGTGAAAATAAAAGAAATTACAACGGTAAAAGGTCGGTTTAAAATGTAAACAAATAAATAAGTGGACTTTAATAAACGTGTCGCGCGTGTGTGGAGCCGCGCCGGGCGCCTGGGCCACTGACCACATGCTGACAGGAGCGGTCTCAGCTGTTACTTAACTTACATGTGATAGCAATCTTATAGCAACGACAGTAAAAATCACTGTGATGCAAAATTGGAAATAAAATAATTGTGCGAAGACTGCAAACGCTGACTACAAACAAATACAAGTTTTACGAATTTAAACTAAACTTAATCATGTTCATCTGAACGGTGTCAACAACGCATTCTCACGTTGGCCTGAATATAAATGGGCTTGTCAATCAACTTAAAACGGGAAATCGCAAAAACGAAACACATTATTTATTTTAGTTCATATTGTACTTGCAACACTATAGTTACCAATTGATCGGTTATTTCGTTTATGATTGCATATCCAGCACCTTAATTGCGTAACACACTATAACCACAATCTGAATCATTTTGAAAAATATTGCTAATCCATTGCTTCATATATTCGAAAAAATTATCTACTCAACAACGTAAATAACGCAATGAATGTTGTTGAACTGTCAAAATAAAAGCCATTGCGCTACTATGAGTCAATTACCCTGCAGGTGCCTTTGATCATGATACTTAATGTCTCTGAAGCTAGTAAGCGGGTTTTCCTGTGAAAATCTGATAAGAACCTTCGGAGATAGATGAAAATTCTTCTTTGCATCGACAGCGAAATCATCCGTGATTTATTCAGTTACGTATGACATTTACTATGCAAACAATCAATCCATTAAACTTAAATTAAAATAAATTGCAAATAATTATTGATTTTTGTATAAGAAACCTACTAATATATAAAGGGTTCTTAATAACACTTATAGTAGTATGAATAATCAGCCTCTGGCCTATACTGTTCCCACTGCTAGGAAACATGCCTCCTCTCTGTGAGAGGGAGTGGGCCATAATCCACCACGCGGGCCCAGTGCAGGTTGGTGGTCACATGTCTTCGAATGTTTAGTTCTAGGACATGCCGGTTTCCTCACGATGTTTTCCTTCACTGTTTTGAGAGCAGTGGTGATGAAGTAAAGTGCCTGTCTGGGTTCGAACTCACGACCTACTTCTCGTAAGTCAGGGCCAATACCGCTGGGCCCCTACTACTTAGTAGTATGAAATTATGAATATAACATAAGATCTGATTGTGTCATAAAAGATCGATAAATTTTTATTACTAATAGGCTTACGTTTGATCACCGTCTCTTTTTCACTTTCAGATGGCAGTCCACTGCACCATAGGCCTTTTATTCCTGGGAGGAGGCCGGGCCACGCTGAGCACGTCTCCTACATCAGTAGCAGCGTTGTTAGCTGCCTTCTTCCCTAAGTTCCCCACACATAGCGAAGATAATAGGTGACCAATCAATCCGCCTACCCTTATTCCAACAAACTTTTAGTAGGTTACCAAAAGAAGGTGCTGTTTCATAGAAAAGTGCAATATCTACGCGGTCAAAATGTATGGAATAGCTAATTCTTTTTTTAATCGCCGACCGACCGATTGACGAAAAATGTCGAAGCAAGGCGATTCAGAATTATGTCCTGAATCCATGGTTATGGGTTGCGCGTAGGTGTCCCTGCTAACCTGTATTTTATGTATGTATTTATTGTATTGTGTAAATGGTACACTACCAAACGAGAAGCACAAAACCGGGGTGCTTACTCTTGAATTTAATTCCGATAGATCGACATTAGAATTTTGACGTTTCGTACTTTTGAGTTCGGTTTAATTAAACTAAAAGGTAAAATTGGGTGTCCATTTTGGTGAACTAAGTGGAAGTTAGGGCCGGGCTCCAAAATCAATCATCCAATTTTACCTTTTAGTTAAATTAAACCGAACTCAAAAGTACGAAACGTCATAATTCTAATGTCGATCTATCGGAATTAAATTCAAGAGTAAGCACCCCGGTCGAAGTGGAGGTGCTTGGGGGAGGCCTATGTCCAGCAGTGGACGTCTTTCGGCTGAAATGATGATGATGATGATGAAATGGTACACCACAGACTACCTACAGTATTTGTCTGTCCTTCCCCTTTTTTTCTGTCCATCCAAAGGTTGTCTTTAATAGATCGCTCTTAGCGATAAGACCGCCCATTGAGTCACCCATTCACCATTTATAGGGTGTACATAATAAAGAGTATTCTATTCTACAAAGTGTAAAAAAATTAACCTTAAAAACTTTAAGAGGTGCTTTAGACCATCGAACTGAACAAATTTCACTATGGGACCAACTCCGAAATCACGAAAAAAAAATCAGCTGTTTCATACAAAAGTTCAATACCTACTCGGCCAAAATGTATGAAACAGCTAATTTTTTTTTCGTGATTTCAGAGTTGGTCCCATAGTGAAAGTTGTTCAGTTCGATGGTCTAAAGCACCTCTTAAAGTTTTTAAGGTTAATTTTTTTACACCTTATATAGTAATTTCATACATTTTCGATTTGAAAACTGATCATTCCAAAATATTTCATGTAAAACTCGTCTTTAATACTTGCAGGTATCACTTACAAGCGTTCAGACACCTCTACGTGTTGGCAGTTGAAGCGCGGTTGATATTACCCAGAGACATTAATACAGAAAAGCTTTGCTACGCGCATATACAGGTAATTTAATTTTTATTTACCTACTAGCTTCTGCGTGCGAGTTCGTCCGCGTGAAATTTCTTGTTCCTCCGACCCACTCCGTCGTATCGAATCGCCTGCCCCCGTTATCACTTTGTTTTCGCTTAGCGTTTTTTCTGATTTTTTCTTTTTGCTCAGCTCCTAATGGTCATAGCGTGATATTAAATAGCCTTCCTTAATAATTGGGCTATCAAACGAAAAAAAATAATTTCAAATCCGACTGGTAGTTCCAGAGATTAGCGCGCTCAAACAAACTCTTTAGCTTTATTTTGAGCATAGATTTACACCGTAAAATACTAATAATTTCGCATCAACATTTTTCTATAGTATTTTTATTTCACGAAGCGACGCGCACTTTACTTGTAGCTATCAACTGTACAAACAGGTTGTGTATGTGTGTGTAGCGGTATCTACAACGCCACATGCGAATAACGCGTCATACTGACGTCACGCAAATCCTGCATCTCGCAAGCAGAGTTTACCGCGCAACTAGCATAGATACAACGGCCCGACATGAATCATCGGGCAGTTGCCCGCCAGACAAAGTCAAAGTCAAAGTCAAAGCATTTATTTCAAATAGGCACATAAAAGGCACTTTTGAACGTCAAAAAATATCTTAAAATAGAATTGATTCTAGTCGCCCATTCCAAAAGGTAGTTTTCGTATGGAGAAGAATGGGCAAGAAACTCCACCGTTACTCTTTTAAAATGTTTTAGGTACAATATTTTGCATGGGTACATTAATTAAATAATAACATGTGAGGACGATGCACCTAAAATAAAATTACTATACCACAGGTAAAAGAATTAAAAACGAAACCATGACATATAAATTAATTATCTGATAGACACATGGTGCTCACATATTTACAAACATGGTACAAGCAAAACAATTTTAATAAAAAAAAAAAAATACAAGTAATAAGTCAGGGTGTGAGTAATGAATGACAAAACGAATTAAAAAAAAATAACAATTAAATTAGCAACCAGTTTGATTTTGTCTAGACTCTAGATTGTCCTATGGAGCAGGACCAGCATGTTTCCAAGCGTTCTTATCTTGGATATAATCTTCTAATTTATGGTATGCTTGTTTACAAAGTGTACGTTTAATGTGAGTTTTAAATTTTCTTTCATTTAATTCCAATATATCACAAGGTATTTTATTGTAACATTTGACACAGTACCCCATAAAAGATGTATGTACTTTGGCTAATCTGAAAAATGGTTGATGTATTTTATCTTTATTTCTTGTATTAAAGTTATGTCTATCGCTTATTTTATTAAAAAGATGTAGATTTTTTCTTACATACATAATGTTTTCATAAATGAATTGGCAAGGTACCGTCATAATATTAATCCTTTTAAATAGTTCCCTGAGAGATTCGCGGCGACGTAGATTATAAATGGCTCTGACAGCTCTCTTTTGCAAAATAAAGATGGATTCAATGTCAGCAGCTCGACCCCATAGTAAAATGCCGTACGACATAATGCTGTGAAAGTAGCTAAAATACACTAAACGCGCGAGACACAACACCCGTCTGGTCGGAGGATCCTCCCTTTACTATAGAGTATGAGTGAACTTTACACCCTGTTCCTCATATCTCTATATGTATAAGCGCAGGAGCTCTCATTACCGTCCGAGACAATGGCGAAGTCGGAAGTGTGCGTGTGTGTGCGTTACGTGCTGACACTACTTGCTTCTTCATGCACTCATTCACAGCGTGTGCGCATATTCACTTGGCTACCAGAAGTAAAGCGCGCGTCGCTTCGTGAGATAAACATACTGTATGGTCAGCATCAAAAGTTGATTACCACTTCAGTTTTTTTAATCTTAATTATTGAGCAAAATATTTGTTCAAAATTGCAGCAGAAGATTTTTTTTTAGAATATATACTCTTGTCTATGATGTGAAAAACTAAAAATCAGTTTATTGAAAAAAGTTGTTGTCAATTTAATAACATGTAAAAATGATAGTGTTAATCGACTTTTGATGCTGACTGTACCAAACGGTGTAACAATATTGTACTGTTGCTGGTTTGTTATTTTGACACCTGTCCAGAACAACCTATTCAATTAATTGAAGAGAAAACATGAATAGATTGTCTTGAACTAACTCCTACGTTTTTGCTCGCAGGTTATCGACCTTAACGATGTAGTAAAAGAGATGAAAGCTCCCTGCATCATACCAGAACTGAACACGCTAAAAGAAGTGAAGATCAACGACCCACGATACTGGCCCATCACGTTCCAGAGAGACCGAAACTGGGATCAGTTAAAGTGAGTATTGAATACAGAGCGTTTTAGCAAAAATTTTTTTTAATGATATACTAGCTGCGCTCTGCGGTTTCACCCGCATAAGTCTCGATCCCGTGGGAATATCGGGATAAAAAGTATCCTATGTCCTTTCCCTGGACTCAAACTATCTCTATGCCAAATTTCATCTAAATCGGTTCAGTGGTTTAGGCGTGAAAAGGTAACATACAGACAGACAGAGTTACTTTCGAATTTATAATATTAGTATGGCTAGTATGGATGTGTAACCCATCGCCATTTTAGAACAAAATTCGGACAAACATGTAAAAAATTAAGAGCTTGTTCCAGTGTAAGGCACTATCTATGAGAAGGAATAAAAATTGTAATTGAATTCGAATGCAATTATCTGTCAGATATGTAGTACAGTACCCGGCGATAAATATTGCACATCGATCTTTGGAAAGAGACAATCGGCTAATTTCGGCTTCGTAGAGCGTTATCTCTGTCGCACGAAATACAAACAGTCCGGTATCTATTAGGAGCTGTTAAAACAATTATGATTTGCTTCTTTTGATAATTCTTTTTATTCTTTGTATAAAATACACCTATTTTTCTATAAATGATTGCTTTAGGTTGGGGTAAAATAAAAAGGTTCCCCTATTTTTCCTAAAGATGCCAAGTACAACTTTAAATTATTTAAATTTGGGGGTGTTAACAACTCTAGATATATATTTTGAACTGGACGCGACCACACTCTATCGCACTTGAACAACGACTGACAAAACGTCAGTTAACGTCACATAGGTAGTGTGCGACAGAGATAACGCACTACGAAGCCGAAATTAGCCGATTGTTTCTTTCCTAAGGTCGATGTGCAATATTTATCGCCGGGTACTGTAACTTATCTGTAGATAGTGAAATAGGTCACAAAAGCCAATTTACCAAAGCAGTATTTTTTATTTTATTTAATGATCTGCAGTTAAATATAAAGTTTTAATTACAGCTAGGCTAGCTATCCTAAAATGCCTCAAAAATAATATAATGTTTTTGTACTTTTCCAGATTATTCCTCGAATATTCCTGGTGCATAGACATAAAACAACGCGCCGGCTGCCTCTCATACAGCGACGACCCACAAGGCTTCCTCACCATATTGGCCCAAACATTGACCCTAGAAAAGTCCAACATCTGGTCCACAACGACAGACAACATTGACCTCTTTACCAACGACGATAAGGTCCGAAACTTTGTGAGGCAATACTTGGTGCAAGATGTTGAGGCCAATGTTTGTGCTGATTGTTTGGTGTTATCGAAGAAGAAGAAGGTGGTGAAAGATGTGATGTTAAATAGGCAGTGTCAGTGTAGGAAGTATACGAAGGAGGAGAGCGAACATTTGCAGACTTTGGGTATGGTCACCTATGAGTGTCTTGTCAAGGACATACTGTGTGCGTTGCCGATTTGGACCACGTTTTTGAAGGTGAGATGTTACGAAATATTGTTATTATTTATTAGAAATGATGTTAGAGGATGTCGGTAGTTTTAAAAGCTATAAAAAAAAATGATCTATGATGCTCTTAAACTTTTGAGTTTCATTGTAAATACAGAGTTACTTACAATCACAGATATAGATAGACCTAGTTAACGCAAGTATCACGAACTGTATGAAAACCAAGCGTGCCATTTTTTGACTACCTACTATGACATCACAAGCTCGCGCTCTCGCTCACGCTCACTCAGCCAGCAGTACGCAGGACTGAGCGCGAAAGTGGCGGCTTACGATTTTTGAACGTAAGCTAGTGCGATTTTTGGCACGCGAAGTAGCTGCTCTTGCGTTATCTAGGTGTATCTATATCTGTGCTTACAATGTATGTTTTAAGTGCCCCGGGCCTTTGGTATCGTGGTCGCAAGCGCAACTGCTGAGCGTGGTGACCTGGGTTCGATTCCCGGGTCGGGCAAATTGTTATTGGGCTTTTCTCGGCAACAGCCCGGAGTTCGGAAGTTGGCGGTGCACACGTTAAGCCGTTGCTTCTGCGCCTGATCTCTCTCCCCTCGTGTCGGATTACCGTCTCTAAGGACTATGAGAGTGAGGGAAGATTGAGTGCACCTGTGTCTGCGCACACGCGCCTGCACTATAATATCCATATTAGAATATATGCTGCAGTTTACTTGAATTCTCGAAAAGCTTATGATATGGAATAAAAACATACTTTTTTCTTACAGATTATAAAAACAATGAAACCAGACCCCTCATCGTACCACATCTGGCAAATAAAACTCTTACTATCACAAATCGAGAACTACAACAGGCGTGCTATGAACGAGATGAAAGTCGACGGACAAGAGACGTCCAACGAGCCCTTGATGTCTAGCGAATTCACGCTAGCCATCAAACAGAAAGTGTCCAACATATTTGATAGTTGGGAAGCTAGATTAACGCCGTACCTGAGGAAATATCTTGGTCTACCTAGCAGTAGGAAGATCAGTACCTGTGATGATGATGTTAAGAAGATTTTGAGCGGTTTTTTGGTGTATCATGACATGCCAAAAGGTGCCTTGAAGGATGCTGTGGGTAAGGAAGGATTTTAAATAAATAAATATGTTCGATTAATGGAAAGTCGACTGAACGTTTGTTCGAATGGAATTTATTGCGAAACAACCTTTTATCGCCAGACGCTATCTCGACTGAACGATTCATCGAATATTTATTAATCGATAGACTGCTCTTTCGATTGAGTTTTAGTTATTATATAGTTTAATAATTGAAATAAAATTATTAAAAAAAAGATTTTTCGTCACATTTTTGGGATGCATGAAGAAGCCTCCTCGTGTAGCGCAGTTTGTTCCGCCTGTTACTCAACTGAACCAAGCACTCGGCGCAACCTGGACAGTCACACCCAACACCTTATTTGACTGGCCAATTCTTCCCTTGCGGTGGTAGGGCTAACGCCCGCCTGGTTTGCGACCACCCTCCCACCGGAGTCCGGCGTCAAGCAGCCTTCTGTGTTTCGTTGATGCGTGGGAGTTCCAGTGCCTTAGGCATCTTCTGGGCACGCTCGTTCCATCATAGACCTCATCCATCGCTTTCCATCAGGCGTGATCGAGGTCAAGAACGTGCCCATCCAGCAATAAAAAAAATAAAAAAAAAACATATTATTTCATACATAATCGAGGAAATCAAACACATTTATGATATCGTACGTTCTTCCCGTAGATTTAGAAGCTTTGTGTAAATTATTTCATCATCCTGCTCTCAAAACGGTGAAGTAAAACATCGTTAGGAAACCGGCATGTCCTAGAACCAAAAATTCGAAGACATGTGACATCTACCAACAGGCACTGGGCCCGCGTAGTGGATTATGTCCTACTCCCTCTCACCGAGAGGAGGCCTGTGTCCCAGCAGTGGGAGGCTGATTATGCTTATGTATGTCATTGAGTTTTTTGTATTACTATATCAAATTCTTTTTCTTCCTTACAGGAGACGACGAGCTATCAGTCATGTTAGCCTTGGAGGGATTATCAGTAGATGCTTACCGTGCAGTGTCGGAACTGTTGAGATGATCCCGCGCACTCTCTCGCGCACACGTCACGCGCTCGCAGTGTCGCGGACACTGTGTCACTGACTGGTGCGACCATTAGTGATTATGTGACTTAAGGACAGTGGTATAAGGCTTCAATTACAACCACATGAATGTGTACTAAACCTATTGTGTGTATTAGGTGTACTAGAAGCGGGGGTATTAATCGTGGTATCAAAGCCATTATAATATGTATTTGTAAGGTCCTGTTGACCGATATTAATACCTGTACCTTCTGCACATAATTAGTGCAACCATCAGCGACATTAAAAGTAAAAATGGACTGTTATAAAACATAAGAAAGCTTAAGCTTTTATTACTTTCCATAACAAGCAAAAAGCGTGTTAGGCCGTGTGCTAACCAAAGCGATCGCCGCGCGAACACGCGACCATTTTGTTGCATGTTCGGTGGTTGCACCAATATCCGCCTTCCGGTTTTTCGAACAAAAGAGTGACATAATAATGATCGCGTATTCGCGCGAACGATCGCTTAGGGGTTATGCCATGCTATGCAGCTGATTTGAAATAAAATAGTCATTTAATGATGAATCTCCTTGCTTCTATGGTTTTGTAACCTAAAATAACCTATTATATCCATACTTAATCAACTGAAATATCATATAATAAATGTTAATATAGAAATTACATTTACACAATTTACCCACCAAATGTTATTTCTTAAAAGTTGTAAAATTGTAAATAGCGCGCTTTTTGATGTTAGTTATTTTTAACTTAAATGAAGTTTAGTCATTCTGGCGATGCTTATGTATAAGAACAATGTCACATCAAATCGCGACGATAGGTCGCGGCGGAGCGAAATGAAAAGATACTGGATTTTATTACTAAGATAAAAATAAATTAAATTACAACGGTCGGTTTAACATGTAAATAAGAGATTAAGTGGACGTTAATAAAACGCGGCGCGCGCAGCCGTGCGTGCGCGCTACAGCTGCGTGTCGCGCCTGCGCACGCGCACCCGGCCGCAAGCGCGACAACATGTTGAGAGGACTGGTCTCAACAGATATACTTGTATTATCGCCATAGGTAAAGTCAGGGAAATTAGTTGTTGAGCAAAGTGGGTAGCAACTTAAATTGTATAATCAAATCACAATATTAGTGTCAATTCTTTGACAGTTGTATGAAATGGCTATATAACGGCGATTTGACGTTAGGTGTCAATTTGCTTAACAGTTAATTACCTTTGCTGTACTTGAAAACACGAAAATAAACTTGATAATATTTTGAAACCTTGTTTTTTTTTTACTCACAATCGTCTTCAGTTTTATTGTTAGTCATCAACAATATGAGCAGCTTAGTGTGCATACACACGAGCGGCACACGTCAACGGCAAAAGTAATTGCAGCCGTCGACACGCGTCGATCACTGCCGTCGATGCGGGTCGACGGCTAAACAGTTCAGTTTTTTTTTTACCATCTTTGTGCTTGTCTCGATATTTTTATAAAACACCCGACACGTAGTTGTTGTTCTTAACCTAACCTCAACATTGTATTTAATTGTCTTTTCTATGGAATTAATTTACGTATAAAATATTGCCAAGCTTTGTGATTATTACATTGTAAATAGACACTTTTTGCATCGACATGAAAAATGTATATGCAGATAACTCATGTTGTGGTTATAATATTAGCTAGACACGAAGAAAATATATGAAATCTATAACTAGGTACTCTGTAGACGCCAGCACATCAAGCTACTGCAATCTGTCAAATTTCTTTAATAGATTTTCAACTTTATTGCTAAAGCATAAGGTTCAAAATTGATTGGGAAAATTTGACAGTTTCGGGTAGCTTGATGTGCTGGCGTCTGTACATCGACAAGATTGTCTACAATTTATGTTTCCTGTACAGTATTTTTATCTCACAATGCAACGAACGCTTTACTTGTAGTAAAAAAAACTTTTTTACAAAAAAAAAAACAACTGACTTCAAAAAAAAACACTACAAAGTGATAAATAACTTTAATTTCGGAAGTCGGTGTCGTTGATTCCGCATTTTCGTTTTTTGACACCGACTTCCGAAATTAAAGTTATTTATCACTTTGTAGTGTTTTTTTTGAAGTCGGTTGTTTTTTTTTGTAAAAAAGTTTTTATTTTTCACTTTTTAGTTGTACCTACCCCACAAAAAAGTAAACAAAAAGATCGTTAATGTAGACAATGTAGATAAATTTTTAGATTTTTGTTGATTTTTCAAAAACTGCTTGTCCGATTTCGATAAAATTTTCATGGGACCATTTGGGAAGTATACCCTTTCTAACAAAAAAAAGAATTTTTCAAATCGGTTGGCAAACGACGGAGTTATGCGCGAACAAACACAAAAAAAAAAAATACAAACATTCGAATTGAGAACCTCCTCCTTTTTTAGAAGTCGGTTAAAAAGTGTACAAACGCGCTGTGAATGTGTGCGTGAAGACAAAAATCGTCAGCACATAACGCACACACACACACTTCCGACTTCGCCATTGTCTCGGACGGACCGAGAGCTCCTGCGCTTACACACACATTCACAGCGTATTGTACAGACAGCAGTCAAGCTACTATAATCTGTCTTTCTTTAATAGATTTTCAACTTTATCGGTATTGACATTAGGTTCAAGGTTGATTGAGAAAATTTTACAGTTTCGGGTAGCTTGATGTGCTGGCGTCTGTACATATGGTTATCACAAGTAATGCGCGTGTCGCTTTGTGAGATAAAAATACTATATCAATGTTTAGTTACAATTAAGTACCTATAAGTTTAGTTACAATTAAGTACCTAATGCATTATATTTTTTATGGCTAAATACATAATTATGGAACAAATCTTGTGGACAAAAGAATTCTTGTTGATGTATAAATCTTTTTGAGACTGACTGTACCTAAATGATTAGGTAGATAAAAAACCAAAGATATTTCAAAAAAAAATCCTGTACCGACATTATGCATCTTTTTCGCGAAAGAGTATTGCGAAAAAGATGCATAATGTCGGTTCAGCCGTGCCACCCGAACATGAAGACCACACTGCCATACCCCAGCGGATTAGTAGGTAATACAACGATTGGATTACATTGGTAAAACCCAAAATGTCTGGCTATTTAATAGATTTTTAATTTGTTTCTTATCTATTGAACCAACGATTTATCTAATAATCATGATTTTTAGTCTGCAATTATCTACAAGGTGATTTCAAATAAATGCGTCTTATGTACCAAATTTAACAAAATGTAGGTCAATTACCTACCTACTAAATAATAAACTTAAGTTTTTGGGGAGCAGTGGTAACGGCTCCGACTTACGAGTTGTAGGTCCTTTGTGTTCACTTTGTGGAAATAATTTCATCACCACTGCTATCAAATTCAAAATCGTGAAGGAATACACTGTAGGGAAACCTGCTTGTCCTAGGACTAAAAATTCGAAGACCAATTACATCTACCAACCTGCACTGGTCCCGCGCGGCCCATTACAGATTTACAGCCTATTCCCACTCGAAGAGAGGAGGCCTACTGTGTCCCAGCAGTGGGAACATTTTTTTTACGTATCAAAGTATTTTGTTGGCTGAGCCAGAGACAGGTACTAGGCAGGCCGGGATTCTTCTCCATGCGAAACGTACCTTTTTTAAATGGTAACTAGAATCAATTCTTCTTTTTTTCATGTAATTTGTGACGTTCAAAAGTACCTTTTAATGGTCTAATTGAAATATACGACTTGACTTTGAGAAAGCTGAATCCAGTCGCGACCATGATCCTGTTTCATTACACCGGTGGATGTGGTTGTTAGTATGAACTTCGAATCCGGACTTCTGGTGTTTACGCTTCTGGCTGGTGCATAGGTGCCTTGGAAACGATTAATTCACTAAGTTTTTTTTTATTTGGCTACTTAAGATTGTGGTGTCATCTACGAATCCAACAATTAGTTGAAGCAGATCATTGATAAGCAGCAGGAAAAGAGTCGGACAACGAATAGGCCCTTGTGGAATACCGGTATCAAAAACTATAAGGTCCAATGTAGAGTCATGTAGGTATGACTAACTCGGATCGATCGCTCAGTGAACTGGATACCGTACCAGTTACAAAAAGCAGTTGTACCTAATGCTCTATCTATATTTTACAGCGTTATCATTGGATAATAACGTACCTGATTCATTGTACAAACCATGTAATCAATTAAGATTATTTTTAATCGATATAACGTTGGTATCTAGGTTTTCCCAAATAACTATGAAACTAAGAGTCATTGTTTGTGGGTATGCTTTTGTAGAATTATGTTTTATCAGTGGCGGATTTACCAATAGGCTGGATAGGCTGGAGCCAAGGGCGGCCGATTTTAGGGGACGCAACATTTTTTAAAAATGTCTTACTGAAATTAAAACGATTAATATTTATATACCTACCATGTTTTTTTGGAAAGAATAAACAAAGCGAATGCTCAAATTCAGGCTTCTACCGTAGATTTTATCACAGTTGCCGATCTTTACAAATCTCTTTGCAAGTTTTTCGTAGCTGATGAACGAGAATACGAGAAGCATTTTGAAGAAAAGGCGAAGCAGTATACAAAAGGCATGCATGGGACATTACTGTAGAGGTCGGTAGGGGCGGCAAAATTTGAATAGCCTACTAGATGGCGGCAAATATGTAAGTCCGCCACTGAGTTTTATGATCATGCTATAGATTTTTATGTGATTTCGGGTCACTATAGTAAACTAACTGTCATCATCGTGCGCTTAATAAAATATAAGAAAACACAAAATCCAACATCAGACCGCGGAATCCCCGGATACTACCTTGGGCTTGTCAAGACAACGCCGATGAGTTCAATCACGATGGTGCTATCTTATTTAGTTTAGGAGTTACTGTGGCCACCTTCTAGCTCCATCATCAGACCAGCTATGGTCCATTTCTCTGTTGCATCATATCTAAGAAGTATAAATAGAAGTACCTAGTTTATTCATTCTGTACAAAATTACTTTTGCTTTATCTACCTAAACTTCTCTCTTTCCTACCTCTCCATAATTTACCTACCTCTCCATAATTTTTCTTCTTGTTTATCTTCCTTTTTTCGTAATCTTTCTCTTTTCATAACTCTTTCTGTCTCTCTTCATCTTCTTTCTACCCTGTCTAGCTCTTTTAGAATATTAGATTGTTTCTTATTTTTTTTCTTTCCCATTCAGAATTTATTTGCATTACCATCAAAATTGGTAGTTATAAAATATTTCAACGCATAGTTAGTCTAATTAGGTGCGTGTATTCGACCGTCACCAAACTCCCAACTCCCGCCTCCGATTTCGATGACGGCAATAACGCGTAGTATTTTGAACAGCTTATCAACGATAATCAAGCAGAGTTAATAATTATCTTATGGATTAATGTTATAAATATGCGTGAGCATCGTAAAACTATCAAACTATCTTCGGGCGTAATTAAACATGGACATCAAAACCGGACTTCTGGTATTTACGCTCCTTGTTGGGTGCTTCGGTGAGTTTAAGAAACATTATTTATTTCTACAATACTTAAATAAAGTCCTCCAGACCAAAATTCAGCCATGGCGCCTAACCTCAGCGGAGAACAGCCTTCGGCGCGGGAGATATTGTAGTTCACAAGTGTGTGCGCAGACACAAGTGCACCCTCTCTTCCCCTTACTTTCATCTCGTACTACGACGGAACGACAATCCGACACGACCGGTTTCTACAATATTAAGCACCTTAAAGTTCTGAATTTCCAGCAAAAGACATTAGTAGCATCTTACTAATTTCTTTCATCTTCCAGCCCTATTCCTTTTTGGGTGGTGCCATTGCGCGATATATTTCCTGCTTCTACATCTCAATCAGCTGTCATCTCAGTATTTACTTCTTTCGTTGCTTTTTCTTCTTCTTGCCCTTTTCTTGTAAGCATCTACATACACACTAATTACTTCTCTCAAAACTAAAATGTTAACATATCTATCCTTTACAACCGGGTGGCTTTCTGTCACCAGAGCCAATTTCAAACTCCCTTTAATAACATACTTTAATTGAATCCGGTTTCGCCAAACTACACGTAGTCTAGCCAGCGCTGGAGCATTATGCTGAGCGATGACCGTTTTGCGTTATTTCTCTGCATCATATTTGCCGCAAATAATCGTATTTTCTTTCTTTTTCTATACACGTCTACACATTTTTATACATTCTCAATCTCAGCCTTTGATTTAGGTATCCATACAAGACAGCTGGTAAGACCAATGTCTTGTTTTCTTTTTTTTTTTTTTGCACTAACGAAGAACATTAGCAGTATCAGGATTACCTACTGCTGATATAAGAAAACTTACTTTAACCTGTCAAGTCGTGACTATTAAATTATAACTATCATCATTCACCTGCCCTTTTACCAATTTATTTGGGATCGGTGCATTTGCATACATCCCTATTATGCCATGGCCATCTTTTCCCCTTTCCAGCACCCTATTTGTGTAATACACTATCAATCTCAATCTGAAAGATATGGCTAATCCATTGCTTCATATGTTTGAAAAATTTGTCTGCTCAACAACGTAAATAACGCAATGAATGTCGTTGAATTGTCAAAATGAGAGCCATTGCTACTGACGGTGTGTTATGCAGTTACTCCGCAGCTATATCATCTGTCACACAGTTCATCCATCGTTTCTTTGGTCATCCCCAACTCCTCATAATCATCCACATTTATAGGTACTTAAATCTTAAACATGATAGACTTTGTAACCAGACGAATTTCAGTTAAACCTACTGATTTCATAATAGTTTCATAGTCTGATATGAATCTAAAACATATTTCAATAAATATTGCTCAATCACGTTCACCAATCAATTACACGCCTACTAATTTAAAAAAAAAATCTTATCTCATATTGGGTTTACGTTTGTCAGGTTTCAACACACAGATCAGATTAGGAGATAATCTTTACTTTTCATAATATAATGATTTCTCAATTCAGTGTATTATTGTTATCTCCAATGATTGTCTAAGAATTATCGGAAAATTGTACTTTATCAGCTTCATCATTCTACATCATTTTCCATAGGTCTATGGTTTTTACGTTTAAATTAGTAACAATTATTCTGTTATAATTATTTAGTCCTTATTCAGGTACTGGCGATTATTTGCTTACAGTACCCGGCGATAAATATTGCACATCGACCTTTGGAAAGAAACAATCGGCTAATTTCGGCTTCGTAGTGCGTTATCTCTGTCGCACCTTACCTATGTGACGTTAACTGACGTTTTGTCAGTCGTTGTTCAAGTGCGATAGAGTGCGGTCGCGTCCAGTTCAAAATATATATCTAGAGTTGTTAACACCCCCAAATTTAAATAATTTAAAGTTGTACTATGGCATCTTTAGGAAAAATAGGGGAACCTTTTTATTTTACCCCAACCTAAAGCAATCATTTATAGAAAAATTGGTGTATTTTATACAAAGAATAAAAAGAATTATCAAAAGAAGCAAATCATAATTGTTTTAACAGCTCCTAATAGATACCGGACTGTTTGTATTTCGCGCGACAGAGATAACGCTCTACGAAGCCGAAATTGGCCGATTGTCTCTTTCCAAAGATCGATGTGCAATATTTATCGCCGGGTACTGTAATTACTTACCTATCATAATTAACAATGGAGCTATCTGATAAGACTATGTCTTAAATTTTTTGTCACTTAGGATGATAAAGAGTATTTAAATCTGTTTTATTCTTAAAGATTAGTGGATTAGACTCGTGTCATTCATTCCTAGCCGAAATCAAAAACGGAGAATTAAATTAAAAAGTCTAAGTAATAATAATAAGAGCGCTTCTTTTGTCGAAGGTATTAATTAGTCTTCTTTCGGGCGGTAATAAGGTGCGCGCACTCAACGGTTGGGTCATGCCGGTTTTGATGTACTCTTTTGACATACTCAAATGGACTCAGACCGAACTCAACGCACTGGATAGAAGGGTCCATACACTACTGACCGCAAACCGGATGCATTACCCATCGGTGATGAAACTGTATATCTCGAGGAAGAGCGGGGGTCGAGGCTTTTTAAATGCGAAGACCCTCTATAACCGGGACATGTGCAGTCTCAGGGAATATTTTTTAAAAGCCGAAGTGGGCATGCACCGTGATGTGGTCGCAATGGGCAAGGAGCTCAACCCGGCTAAAGAGAACTGGCTCAAAGATGTAGTACTTTCTACCGATGACCGCAAGAAGGTATGGCAAGGCACGGAGCTTCAAGGGCTCTTCATGAGCCCGGTGTAGATTTCTTAGCGTCCCTATCCTGGCTACGTTTTGGTGACCTTTTCGGGGAAACTGAAGGTTTCATCTATGCAATTATGGACGAAGTTATCTTGACGAATAACTTCCGGAGACATATTATGAAAGACGGGACGGTTGATGTGTGTCGGGCATGCCACCGTCCGGGCGAGTCTATCACATATTATTATCTCTAGTTGCTCTCGTCTGGCTAACGGCGAGTACTTGCATAGGCATAACCAAGTAGCCAGGATTATTCACCAGCAACTTGCTTTGAAATAAAAACTTGTGGATTCTGAGGTACCGTAAGTATGTGCCCGACCCAGTGCTTGAAAATGTCCATGTCACGTTAACTTACTGGGATCGGTCTATCATTACTGACAGGAGTATTGTAGCCAATAAGCCTGATTGTGGTGATAGATCGATCTACACAGAGGAGTGCCACACAGTGATACATTGGGAAATGCCGGGTAAGAAAAACCACGGGTTTTAAAGAGTATTAGTTCACTCTTCCCAACATTATATTTGAGCCTGTGAGCTACTGCATATGATTCACATATTACGGTTTTTCGTCCCAAAAATCCGAAAACCACCCTCTACCTAAAAATTATACAGTCTCCTAACAACGTTTTTCTGTAGCTGCAACAGTTAGGGCACCTGTCCTTACTGCCCCGTGTCAAAAATCCAATCCGTAAGGGCACAGCATTTATATTCTACACACAAAGAATTACAGGGATCCCTTCTTTTTGCATAATGTTCTTTGTCCTAATATACTTCGGCATAACGATTTTGGCACAATTTGTTTTGGCATAATAATACTTTGGCATAATTTCTTTAGGCATACATTTTATGTTGGCATAATCATCTTAAAGACTAATTTGTATTGGCATAAATTTGATTCGCATAACCTTAGTAGGCCTAACGACTATTAGCATAACGTTAGTAGGCCTAATGACTATTAGCATAACGTTAGTAGGCCTAACGACTATTAGCATAATAATATTTAGGCATACAATTAATATAAATAAGAAAAACAATTTTCATGCAAATGATTTATTATACATAACATTATGTAACTTAAACGATTTTTCAATCGCGAGATAACTTTTATCTGAAGAATATATTAGATGTTTTGACAGTTTTTGTTTAAAAAATATGTCAATCAGTTAACTTCTACTATGAGAAATAAATATGGCGGTTATTCCTCAGATAGAAGTTAACTGATTAAAACCGTGGTCCTTAATTATGTATAAATATTTATTTTAGGTGTATAGGTATTGCTTGCAATTGCTTGTAAATATGCTTGTTTAGAAGTATACTCATCTTTTTTACTAATAATTTTTTCAATTCTTTTGGTTTTGTCCGTGTATTTTTTCTTTTTTTTTGGTATAAGTGATGTTCCGACATCCAGTTTATCTACTTCAATGGTTTGATGTTTTATTTCTTGAACGATCTTTTTTGCCAAAAAATAAAATCCAGGATGGTGTTTTCCCACAAAATGTGCAAATCTATTGTGCCATGCCTCTGCATGATTTTGTGTCCTAGGTACATTTTCCTTTTCTAGTAGATACGTACTCCAGACTTTGGGTGGAAATGGTGGTGGTGAACTTGTAGTGCCCCATACATAATTCAGATCAAACCAATTTGCTATAGTTTCTGTAACAATTAAATAATATTGTTGGTTAAAAATTTAATATGCTGTGCAACAAAAGTTAGTGACAGAACCGAATTGCTGCAGAACCGACTCCACGTAGTCTTGTTTGTCCTACCCCTAGAGTGTAATTTAAATCGCGTAGGCGCGAATCCAATACCTAATAATTTCATAATACCTAAGAATCATAATGTCTATTATTAAAAATCATGAAATTTATTTTACCGAAAGTCATAACCCGAACTCAACGAACGCAATAGACGACGTAGGATGCAAGAGCGAGCGAAGGGCACCCCGAGGTTCGGTTTGGTTAGGTTACTTGAAACCCTTTACACAGAAATAGGGGCCCCGCGAAGCGGGGCTCCGTCGACATAGGATGCAAAAGCGAGCGATGGGCACCCCGAGGTTCGGTTTGGTTAGGTTACTTTAAACCCTTTACACAGAAATAGGGGCCCCGCGAAGCGGGGCTCCGTCGACATAGGATGCAAGAACGAGCGATAGGCACCCCGAGGTTCGGTTTGGTTAGGTTACTTTAAACCCTTTACACAGAAATAGGGGCCCCGCGAAGCGGGGCTCCGTCGACATAGGATGCAAGAGCGAGCGATGGGCACCCCGAGGTTCGGTTTGGTTAGGTTACTTTAAACCCTTTACACAGAAATAGGGGCCCCGCGAAGCGGGGCTCCGTCGACATAGGATGCAAGAACGAGCGTAGGGCACCCCGAGGTTCGGTTTGGTTAGGTTACTTTAAACCCTTTACTCAGAAATAGGGGCCCCGCGAAGCGGGGCTCCGTCGACATAGGATGCAAGAACGAGCGAAGGGCACCCCGAGGTTCGGTTTGGTTAGGTTACTTTAAACCCTTTACTCAGAAATAGGGACCCCGCAAAGCGGGGCTCCGTCGACATAGGATGCAAGAGCGAGCGCTTGAATGCTGCATGCTTGCTTGTTTGCTGCATGCTTGCTTGCATGCTTGCTTGCATGCTGTATGCTTGCTTGCATGCTGTATGCTTGCTTGCTTCATGCTTCCTACAGCGAAAAAAAAAAAACCCACAAAATTGTTCAATACGTTATATTATATTAACACGTTCGGTGCGGTATCGGGTTGATTATATCCGATGCTCAACTTTCCTCCGGTGCGGGGTAAAAATTACTGTGCCAACCGCTGGTGCGGGACAGATATATTTGGTCTCCCTATGAATATGAATGAGATGGGTAGTGTTTTGGAACTGCCTCGTTAAATAGATAATATAGTTAAGAAAAAAACGCATCGGGTTCTTACGACCCGGTGCCGACTGAAGCAATTTTTTTTACGTCTAGTGCGTTTATCGGGTCTAGACGACCCGATGCCCGATGACCCGATAGCCGCACTAGATTACATGCTAGTTGAGCTAGTGACGTCCGTGGGTTCAGATGAGTTTTTATGCAAATGCGATGAGAAAGTGAATGGAACATGAGGCGATCCAGGAAAATGTTGTTTAAGTCATGTGAGGGTGAAAAGCCAACGAAAAATAAAGTAAGCGAAGGTTCTCCAAGACAAATTACTAGCCTGTCAACTGATCACGCATTACTCGTCCTACAAACTGTAGCTATCAATCCCCAGCCACCAGATTCACCCACACCATCAGCCAGTACAGCTCATAGTGAACGAATACAAATATTGGAACTCAAAATTATTCAACCAGCTAGGCAGCTTACCAAAGTTTCGATACCCCAATAATTGATGGTCATTCTCCTACTTATATCCAGTGATGATGAAATTTTTTCAACACCTAAGAAGCAAGCACCGACATACAGCTTAGTAACTGAAATATATCGCTATCGATGTTTTTTTATCATCCACAACACTAAAAATGTATCGACACTTTTACTAACCAGTGCGGAGAACGGGTCGTAAAGACCTGACAGGCAATCCCTTTATTTACAAACAAATGATTCAGTGCATCTACCTACGATTTCAGCCTTTTATTGAGTGTTTATTTGTCAACATATTGCTATAAAGGAATATGCTTTAATCGTTATACCTATAAAGATAAGTCCTCCTAAACAGGTGGAAGTCGAACGGGTCTTTTCGACCCAGCAACGCACCAGGAACAAATCGTGCTTCGGATATAATAGACCCCATGCCGCACCTACTGAAAGTCATCAAATTTGTCTAACGCAGTGAGCGTGTTAATATGTTATATATTACCTGATTCAGGAGATATGGCTTTTTTCCAATCGTCGAAATAAATTGGTATAATATCCTCTTCGGGCAAAAAAGCTAGGGCGTATAAACATTTAATTTCCATGGCAAATGATATATCATTACCGTATAAGCGTTGTAGGCCATTTTTCTGTACGTGGCGGTATATAATTTGTCCTAAATGAAAATTGCATCCTTTTATTGTAGTATTTTCGAAAAATTGTCTAGCACATATATGTGCAGTTTTTTCGAAGTCCATTAATATAAATCTGGGTGATAAATGCAAATTATTTGCATCGCAGTACTCAATAATTGATGTAAATAATATATCGGTCGTTTTATCCTTGCTGGTGCATAATGCTAATATACACGGAAATGTTTGTGATATATCATTCTCAACATTCCCGTGTATGGTATAAAGTTGATAAAAAATCTTAGGAACAACTTTGAATGTTCCATCCATCATTATATACTTAGACAAGCATAATAAAGTAATGAGTTTTTTTGTAGTAAATATTATTATTCTCTTGTTTGTGTCGTATTTTTTATCAATAGTGATGATCTGGTTCAACATTCTGTATTTAGTTCAAAATCTATGTCTTGTGGTTCTTTTATACTATCCATTCTTTTCTTTTGCTTGTATATAATTTGTTTTAGATTAATATTGCCTGGTAAATGACACGATATAGAAGGTGAGGTTATAGCTTCACAATTGGCTATAATTTCAAGTGGCTTCATACTCAGATTTAATTTTGCATCTTCTTTTATTCTATTGACAGCGATTTGAATCTGAAAAATAAAAAGAAGGAATTATAACAAATAGTACATTTTGAACTTAGTGTATCAATAGGTTAAGGTGCAGCCAAGCCGCCAATATGTTTCATACATAAATATGTATGAATTAATAAATTTAAAAAAACTTACTTTTTCTCTAAATGCATTTGGTTCATGATTGTGATTTTGCATGTGCTTAGATAATATTTCATGTTGTTGGTCGTCGTTTAATTTCGTAATAAGTCGAGAGTTACATTTATAATTGTTATTACGTCGCATTTCACACACCCAATAATATTTATTTTCCTTTTGTACATTTTTCTCATAGATGAAACCATCCACATTTAATTTGATGCCGCCTCTTTTGGTTATAAAGGTACGCACTGTATTTTCCATTCGCTACAATTCACGATATTTAACAAGTAAGTTAGAATCACAACGTACATAAATTACAACTTTGCAATAATACATTTAGTGACACAATAGTTTTACGACACCACCGTCTACTTAGAAAAATAAAAAAATAAAAATTCTATTCTACCTACAATATCAAGTGCCTACAAATTTCATTAGAGCAATATTGTATAAACGTGTATAGTGTCTAATATTCTAGGTGTTAATAATTATTTCATTGTTATATAAAAATATGTTTTAATATCATTATGCGTAAATAAATTTATGCTTTAGGATATTATGCTTAAAAAAGTTATGCTTTAGAATTTTATGCTTAATAAATTTATGCTTTAGGATATTATGCTTGAAAAAGTTATGCTTTAGAATTTTGTGCTTAATCATTATTATGGTCAGAGAAATTATGCTACAAAAAATTTTGCGTAAGCTGTTATGCGTAATTATATTATGCGAAAATATAAGTATGCCAAACAAAATTATGCTAAGTTATATTAGGTCTTAAAATTTTATGCAAATGGATAGGGAACCAGAATTACACGGTACAGTAGCCACTCAGTAATAACTATTATAAACTGCTTGCTTGGTTTTCGATAAGTATATGTTTTCCATTTAGGTAGATACCTAACTTCCTCACGTTACTGGCAACTGAACGCATCAAGCTCTAAACCATAATTTTCCAATTCCAGCCCTCCCAACGCCCGAAGATGACATGTCCATGTGGTTCGACCACACCGACGCTAGCGCTCGCATCGTCGGAGGCACCCAGGCGGCCGCCGGCAGCCACCCCCACATGGTGGCCATGTCCAGCGGATTGCTGGTCAGAAGCTTCATCTGCGGAGGTTCTCTGATCACCCAGCGCACTGTCCTGACTGCTGCGCATTGTATTGCTGCTGTGTTCAGTGGGAATTCTCTTAGTAGGTATGTAATGCTTGTTGGTTGTTTGTTAATCGACTCATGATGTAGATTAGTTAGGTAGTCGGAAAGGTTGAATCCGGGGATGACTTCTTAATTATTTAATAAAGATTTTTTTCTTTCGTGGAGTATTTTCCAATTATAAATGCACCTTAAATCAAGGATCAAATGAATGCATATAGTACTGGGTGACTGATTTCAATATTATTGCAACAAGTAGGTTCAAAGATACAAGCAGGTCAATTTAAACCCATCAACAGAAAAAGAAAGGATCATACCCAAAACAACGGAGAGATATTCCCTGGTTGTTGCAGTTACCGAAACTGAAACAAGACCATGTGAGAATTCACTTTCATCTGCCTAGCCTTTCCCAATTATGTTGATACAGCTGAATATCTGTATTTTACATGGAGCGACTGCTTATCAGACCTCCACAACCTAGTTACTAGGTAAAATGATACTCCTTGGTAAGACTGGCTGAAGATCCTTTTATTAATTATAGAATGACTTTCTCCATAGCTCTCTGCGTGTGACAGTCGGCACCAACCACTGGAACAGCGGCGGCACCTCCTACGCCGTGGCTCGTAATGTCACCCACCCCAACTACGTCGCATCTACCATCAAGAACGACATTGGTATCCTCATCACCTCCAACAACGTTGCCCTCAACCACCTCGTGAACACAGTGCCCCTCACATACTCCCACATCGGCGGGGGAGTACAATCCAGGGTCGCTGGATGGGGCAGAATCAGGGTGAGTTAATCACATGACACTAACTTGCTCAAGACTCAACCGAGGAAATTACTTAGGGCTGATTTTTCAATAGCCAGAATAAGAAATATGACAGTTTTGTAGTGAGGACATAATTATTTTCACTGACCTCTATTAAATGCGTACTTGTATGATAGATGTCAGTGCATATTTTCCATACGAAAACTCTCAAACCGCAATATTTTTTCCTCAGTTTCTGATTAGGTATTGAAAAATCAGCCCTAGTCGAGTGTATGTAAATAGTTTATGAATTCAGCAATAGCAACTATAAACTTAAATTTAGCTTTCAATAACAAACTGTTTGTATATGTACCTGCGGTCAGAGAAATCCAGTTAGCTTCGGCAAATATTTAAATATTTTCACTGACAATACAACACCCATAACACCTACTTCAGAAAATTAATTTAACACAACATTGTACTCTTGGGTCACTTACACTGATTACCATAACTTTTGAAACTTCCATCTCAGTCTCAATATAATTCTTAACATTCCAGGCTGGCGGTGCCCTATCTGCTGCTCTTCTGGAGCTGCAACTTACCACCATCGAAGGCAACGACTGTGTAGCTCGCGTCGCTCGCGCTTCAGTTGAACTAAATGTACGCGCTCCTCCCGTTGAGCCACATATCGAGGTCTGCACCTTCCACTCCCCTGGATTCGGTACTTGCAACGTAAGTATTTTGTTCATCTACAGTAACTACTATATCTTTCTAGTCTTAGACTTTAAAATTTTCCTCTAATGTGATATCATCGTAACATCATCCTCCTGCTCTTTTCTCAATTTGATTTAAAGACAGGTTAGTATCCGTATCGATGTCTTTTTTCCACAGATCTTTATCAAACGTCATGTCAGTCTTTCAGCCCATGTTTTACTCAGTTCTTTCTTAATTTTTTCTTCAGTCCATGTATCTAGTACTTTTTAAACAACACCTTACCTTACCACCCTACTTTCTTCATCCAGGGTGACTCCGGCAGTGCTCTGAGACGTGCCGACAACGGCCAGCAGTTCGGTGTCGTGTCGTGGGGCTTCCCCTGCGCCCGCGGTGCTCCCGACATGTTCGTCAGAGTCAGTGCTTACCAGAGCTGGTTGGCCTCCAACGTTGTATAAATACCTGAAGATGGACCTCCTTAGCTGATCAAGAAACTACTGTTCTTGAATTTGGACTTAGAACTAATTTACGACAAAAGCTTTAAATACTTTTTTGAGTTTAAAATAAATACTTTGAAAGTTATGTTGATCTGTTTCAATGACAAAAGGAACGAATGAAAGGCAATTGCAGCTGAGATGAGAATGCTAAGAAGGATTGTGGTGTTACGCGAATGGATAAAATAAGAAATGTACAGGGTGACAGGGACATTGACGCGCAACCTGCGGGGTAATTGCGTAACACAGTAACAGTAACAGTAACGCGTAATATTTTAACCGGTCAAGCGGCGCGCGTCGCCCATTGGCGACGAAACAATAGAAAATTCTTTTTTTGTTCCAAAGAAGATAGTTCTGAGGTGGTCCCACTGTCACCAAGTTAGGATCTGATGATGGGATCTTAGAGAAATCGAGGGCAACCCTCAAATTTTATAGGCTCACTTATTGTTTTTTTTTCGCATATTTTATGAAGTATCTTGTGTATTTGCGTATGGTTGTCATCATCTCAGGTAGCTGGGCTGATGATGGAAGGTACAACTCCTTAACAGTAAGAAGTTACTCGAACAGGCAAGGACTGTTTTAGTAAATTGTTTTGATGTTTGATAGGGCATTTGCCACATTTGGTCTCATGATCATCAAGTCATGATCTGATGCTGCAGTCAGGATAGTCTGCAGAGTACCTAACTCCTCGACAACTAACAGCAGATATATCGTGTTTAGGCTCATTGAAAAGGGCTCGATGTGTGAACAAACGTACTGTTAATGAGGAACACCGAAGTACATAAAGACCTGATGCTGAAGCCAGGAGCATCAGAAAAAGTACCAACCTTGAAATTCAGCACCGTAGTCGTGTTTGGGCTCATTTTAAACAGAACTAAATTTTAAGTTCAATGCAATGTTGACATAAGTCTGGCGTGATGCTGCAGCCAGGATTATCAGCATCTAGTTTAAAAACATCAGGTCAGGATTTGATGATGGGATCCTGGAGAAATCGAAGGAACTCTTCAAATATTATAGGCACACCTATAGCGATTTGGGTATTTTTTATAGTAACTCGTGCATTTGCTCTCGGAAAGCACTATTTGGTGAAGTGGAAATGATTATGGAAACCGCAGATGGCCACCGGAACTACTCAATAATATCTAAGTATTTCACGGGTTGGGATTCGATTACTTTAATATGGTTGCTAAGCCATTTATGCTCGTCACAATGTGAATGGTGATATGGAGCTGATGGTGGACCTGGAGAACTCCTCAACAATTAACTTCCCTGCATCGGGAAAAGCAATAAGTATTTTGTTTGTAGGTAAAAGGCGATGATCACTAGGCTATTGTAACTTAGATAAATTATAAGCAGACCCACTTAAAAGCGTAAAATAAAAACTTTTTAAGAAAAAAAACCGACTTCCAAAAAAACACTACAAAGTGAAAAATAACTTTAATTTCGGAAGTCGGTGTCTTTGGATCTGTATTTTAGTTTCTTGCCACCGACTTCCGAAAATAAAGTTATTTTTCACTTTGTAGTGTTTTTTTGGAAGTCGGTTTTTTTTTTTTCTTAAAAAGTTTTTACTTTACGCTTTTTAGTGGGTCTTTTTTCTGGGTCAAGGACCGCGGAACACCGATCGGTGACCAAACAATAGAAAATCAATTGTGTCTCATTAGCGGAGCTTGACAGATTAAAGTAATCGAATCGCAACCCGTGAAATACTTAGATATTATTGAGTAGTTCCGGTGGCCATCTGTGGTCTTCATCATCAGTTCCACTTCACCAAATGGTGCTTTCCGAGAGCAAGTGCACGAGTTACTATAAAAAATACCCAAATCGCTATAGGAGTGCCTATAATATTTGAAGAGGTCCTTCGATTTCTCCAGGATCCCATCATCAAATCCTGACCTGATGTTTTTAGACTAGATACTGATAATCCTGGCTGCAGCATCAGGCCAGACTTATGTCAACATTGCATTGAACTTAAAATTTAGTCCTGTTTAAAATGAGCCCAAACACGACTATGGTGCTGTAATTTCAAGGTTTGTACTTTTTCTGATGCTCCTGGCTTCAGCATCAGGTCTCTATGTACTTCGGTGTTCCTCATTAACAGTACGTTTATCCACACACCGAGCCCTTTTCAAATAGCCTAAACACGATATATCTGCTGTTAGTTGTCGAGGAGTTAGGTACTCTGCAGACTATCCTGACTGCAGCATCAGGTCATGACTTGATGATCATGAGACCAAATGTGGCAAATGCCCTATCAAACATCAAAACAATTTACTAAAACAGTCTTTGCCTGTTCGAGTAACTTTATACTATTAAGGAGTTATACCTTCCATGATCAGCCCAGGTACCTGAGATGGTGACAACCATTCGCAAATACACAAGATACTTCATAAATTATGCGAAAAACAATAAGTGAGCCTATAAAATTTGAGGGTTGCCCTCGATTTCTCTAAGATCCCATCATCAGATCCTAATTTGGTGACAATGGGACCACCCCAGAACTATCTACTTTCAAACAAAAAAAGAATTTTCAAAATCCGTCGACAATTGGCGGAGTATTCGATGAACAAACATACAAAAAAAAAACATACAAACATCCGAACATAGTACCTCCTCCTTTTTGTGAAGTCGGTAAAAATCAATTGCAACTTATCAACAGTAATCAATCAGAGTCAATAATTATCTCAGGGATAAAAAACACGGATAAATATGCGTGAGCATTGTAAAACTATCAAACTCTCTTCGGGCGCTAATAAACATGGACATCAAAACCGGACTTCTGGTATTTACGCTCCTTGTTGGGTGCTTCGGTGAGTTTAAGAAACATTATTTATTTCTACAATAAATAAAGTCCTCCAGACCAAAATTCAGCCATGGCGCCTAACCTCAGCGGAGAACAGCCTTCGGCGCGATAGATATTGTAGTTCACAAGTGTGTGCGCAGACACAAGTGCACCCTCTCTTCCCCTTACTTTCATCTCGTACTACGACGGAACGACAATCCGACACGACCGGTTTCTACAATATTAAGCACCTTAAAGTTCTGAATTTCCAGCAAAAGACATTAGTAGCATCTTACTAATTTCTTTCATCTTCCAGCCCTATTCCTTTTTGGGTGGTGCCATGGCGCGATATATTTCCTGCTTCTACATCTCAATCAGCTGTCATCTCAGTATTTACTTCTTTCGTTGCTTTTTCTTCTTCTTGCCCTTTTCTTGTAAGCATCTACATACACACTAATTACTTCTCTCAAAACTAAAATGTTAACATATCTATCCTTTACAACCGGGTGGCTTTCTGTCACCAGAGCCAATTTCAAACCCTCTTTAATAACATACTTTAATTGAATCCGGTTTCGCCAAACTACACGTAGTCTAGCCAGCGCTGGAGCATTATGCTGAGCGATGACCGTTTTGCGTTATTTCTCTGCATCATGTTTGCCGCTAATAATTGTATTTTCTTTCTTTTTCTATACACGTCTACACATTTTCTTACATTCTCAATCTCAGCCATTGATTTAGGTATCCATACAAGACAGCTGGTAAGATCAATGTCTTGTTATTTTTTTTTTGTTTTGCACTAACGAAGAACGTTAGCAGTATCAGGATTACCTACTGCTAATATAAGAAAAGTTACTATAACCTTGACAGGTTAAAGTAAGTTTTCTTATATGCTGCTGTGTGTGAGACTTGACAGTCTTGACTATTAAATTATAACTATCATCATGCACCTGCCCTTTTACCAATTTATTTGGGATCGGTGCAACATGTATTCTACTTGCATACATCTCTAATATTTGATCGCCATCTTTTCCCTTTCCAGCACCCTATTTGTGTTATACACAATCTCAATCTGAATCATTTTGAAAGATATGGCTAATCCATTCCTTCATATCTTTGAAAAAATTGTCTGCTCAACAACGTAAATAACGCAATGAATGTTGTTGAATTGTCAAAATGAGAGCCATTGCTACTGACGGTGTGTTATGCAGTTACTCCGCAGCTATATCATCTGTCACGCAGTTCATCCATCGTTTTTTTGGTCATCCCCAACTCCTAATAATCATCCACATTTATAGGTACTTAAATCTTTCATCATTCCTTCGCATCACACACATGCCCACACCATGACAACTGATTTCCGTTTTTTTTTAAACATGATAGACTTTGTAACCAGACGAATTTCAGTTAAACCTACTGATTTCACAATAGTTTCATAGTCTGATATGAATCTAAAACATATTTCAATAAAAATTGCTCAATCACGTTCACCAATCAATTACACACCTACTAATTTAAAAAAAAAATCTTATCTCATGTTGTGTTTACGTATGTAAGGTTTCAACAGACAGATCAGATTAGGAGATAATCTTTACTTTTCATAATATAATGATTTCTCAATTCAGTATATTATTGTTATCTCCAATGATTGTCTAAGAATTATTGGAAAATTGACTTTATCAGCTGCTTTCTTCATCATTTTCCATAGGTCTATGGTTTTTACGTTTAAATTAGTAACAATAATTCTGTGATAATTATTTATTCCGTGTTTACGTGCTGGCGATTATGTGCTTAATTACCTTCCTATCATAATTAACACCGGAGCTATCTGATAAGACTATGTCTTAAATTTTAGTCAATTAGGATGATAAAGAGTATTTAAATCTGATTTATTCTTAAAGATTAGTAGATTAGACTCGTGTCATTCATTCCTAGCCGAAACCAAAAACTGAGAATTAAATTAAAAAATCTAAATAATAATAATAAGAGCGCTTCTTTTGTCGAATTTATTAATTAGTCTTCTTTCGGGCGGTAATAAGGTGCGCGCACTCAACGGTTGTTTCATGCCGGTTTTGATGTACTCTTTCGACATACTCAAATGGACTCAGACCGAACTCAACGCACTGGATAGAAGGGTCCATACACTACTGACCGCAAACCGGATGCATTACGCATCGGTGATGAAACTGTATATCTCGAGGAAGAGCGGGGGTCGAGGCTTTTCAAATGCGAAGACCTCTATAACCGGGACATGTGCAGTCTCAGGGAATATTTTTTAAAAGCCGAAGTGGGTATGCACCGTGATGTGGTCGCAATGGGCAAGGAGCTCACCCCGGCTAAAGAGAACTGGCTCAAACATGTAGTACTTTCTACCGATGACCGCAAGAAGGTATGGCAAGCCACGGAGCTTCAAGGGCGATGACCGCAAGAAGGTATGGCAAGCCACGGAGCTTCAAGGGCTCTTCATGAGCCCGGTGTAGATTTCTTAGCGTCCCTATCCTGGCTACGTTTTGGTGACCTTTTCGGGGAAACTGAACGTTTCGTCTGTGCAATTATGGACGAAGTTATCTTGACGAATAACTACCGGAGACATATTATGAATGACGAGACGGTTGACGTGTGTCAGGCATGCCACCGTCCGGGCGAGTCTATCAGACATATTATTATCTCTGGTTGCTCTCGTCTGGCTAACAGCGAGTACTTGCACAGGCATAACCAAGTAGCCAGGATTATTCACCAGCAACTTGCTTTGAAATAAAAACTTGTGGATTCTGAGGTACCGTAAGTATGTGCCCGACCCAGTGCTTGAAAATGTCCACGTTGTAGGTATTGGGATCGGTCTATCATCACTGACAGGACTATTATCGCCAAAAAGCCTGATAGTGGTGATAGATCGATCAACACAGAGGAGTACCACACAGTGATACATTGGGAAATGCCGGGTAAGGAAAACCACGGGCTTTAAAGAGCAGTTCACTCTTCCCAACATTATATTTGAGCCTGTGAGCCCACTGCATATGAACGGTTGTTCGTCCCAAAAATCCGAAAACCACCTTCTACCTAAAAATTATACAGTCTCGTAACAACGTTTTTCTGTAGCTACAACAGTTAGGGCACCTGTCCTTGCTGCCCCGTCTCAAAAATCCAATCCGTAAGGGCACAGCATTTATATTCTACACACAAATAATTACACGGTACAGTAGTCTCTCAGTAATAATTATTATATACTGCTTGCTTCGTTTTCGATATATGTTTTCCATTTAGGTAGTTACCTAACTTCCTCACGTTACTAGCAACTGTACGCATCAAGCTCTAAACCATAATTTTCCAATTCCAGCACTCCCAACGCCCGAAGATGACATGTCCATGTGGTTCGACCACACCGACGCTAGCGCTCGCATCGTCGGAGGCACCCAGGCGGCCGTCGGCAGCCACCCCCACATGGTGGCCATGACCAGCGGATTGCTGGTCAGAAACTTCCTCTGCGGAGGTTCTCTAATCACCCGGCGCACTGTCCTGACTGCTGCGCATTGTATTGCTGCTGTTTTCAGTGGGAATTCTCTTAGTAGGTATGTAATGCTTGTTGGTTGGTTGTTAACCGACTCATACTGTGGTAAAAGATTAGTTAGGTAGTCGGCAAGGTTGAATCCGGGGCTGACTTCTTAGTTATTTAATACTAGCTGCCCGGTGCGACTTCGTTCGCGTGGTGTCTTACTCCTACCTTACTCCTACCCTGATCCTACCCCTACCCTGCTCCTACCTTACTCCTAGGCTACCCGTTCCCTACCCCTACCCTACTCCTACCCTACCCCAACCCTACCCCAACCCTACTCCTACCGTACCCCTACCCTACTCCTACCATACCCTACCCTTTACCCTACCGTATCCCTACCCTAATCCTACCCTACTCCTACCCTACCCCAACCCTACTCCTACCGTACCCCTACCCTACTCCTACCCTACACGATCAATAGTAGTTGTTAAAATTAAAAAAAAATAGTTTACGTCCTATTTTTAGACCTACTGAATATACACACAAAATTTCATAAGAATCGGTCAAGCCGTTTCGGAGGAGTTTTGTTAGAAACACTGTGGACATGAGAATTTTATCGCTGCGCTGCGCGAACACCCACCGGCGCGGCGGCGCGTCGTCGGCGTGTATTTTTTGTTTATATTGACATTTTTAATTTCGTAATATCTTTTGAATGGAATCTCCGATTTCAATAATTTTAAATTAATCAACAGGTATTGATACAGTCTTGAATACAAAGTAATTTATTTGGATAAGAACTAATACAAAGGTATGGATAACATAGGTAGTTTGATTTTGATCGCCATTTCTATCAACTTTTAAAATGTAAAAAAATAGTTATAGTGACACAACTACAATAGTTGGACATATGGTCTCGAAAAGTTTTTTGTGTTCTATAATATTGTAGAACATTTTTTCGTTCTATTATCAATACTTTCCGCAGCGCATGCGATGAAAGACATTTTATGGCTATATTTTTTACACCTTGGGTTGGTTTTAGTAGGAATCTCTAATTTTTTCTAGTAATATATGTAATAAATATAGCCTATGTTACTCAGTGATAATGTAGCTTTCTAACGGCAAAAGAATTTTTGAAATCGGTCTAGTAGTTTTTAAGTTTATTCGTAACATACAAAAATACAAATCTTTCCTCTTTATAGGTAATAATATTAGTGTAGAAAGATTTTTTTCTTTCGTGGAGTGTTTTGCAATTATAAATGTACCTTAAATCAAGGATCAAATGAATGCATATAGCACTGGGTGACTGATTTCAATATTATTGCAACAAGTAGGTTCAAAGATACAAGCAGGTCAATTTAAACCCATCAACAGAAAAAGAAAGGATCATACCCAAAACAACGGAGAGATATTCCCTGGTTGTTGCAGTTACCGAATCTGAAACAAGACCATGTGAGAATTCACATTCATCTGCCTAGCCTTTTCCCAATTATGTCCCCAATTATGTTGATACAGTTGAATATCTGTATTTTACATGGAGCGACTGCTTATCAGACCTCCACAACCTAGTAACTAGGTAAAATGATACTCCTTGGTAAAACTGGCTGAAGATCCTTTTATTAATTATAGAATGACTTTCTCCACAGCACTCTGCGTGTGACAGTCGGCACCAACCGCTGGAACTCCGGCGGCACCTCCTATGCCGTGGCTCGTAATGTCACCCACCCCAACTACGTCGCATCTATCATCAAGAACGACATCGGTATCCTCATCACCTCCAGCAACGTTGCCCTCAACCACCTCGTGAACACCGTACCCATCACATACTCCCACATCGGCGCGGGAGTACAATCCAGGGTCGCTGGATGGGGCAGAATCAGGGTAAGTTAAACACACGACACTAACTTGCTCAAGACTCAACCGAGGAAATTACTTAGGGCTGATTTTTCAATAGCCAGAATAAGAAATATGACAGTTTTGTAGAGAAATAATTATTTTCACTGACCTCTATTAAACGCGTACTTATATTATCTATCGATGTCAGTGCATATTTTCCATACGAAAAATGTCAAACCGCAATATTTTTTCCTCAGTTTCTGACTATTGCAAAATCAGCCCTAGTCGAGTGTATGTAAATAGTTTATGAATTCAGCGATAGCAACTATAAACTTAAATTTAGCTTTCAATAACAAACTGTTCGTATATGTACCTGCGGTCAGAGAAATCCAGTTAGCTTTAGCAAATATTTAAATATTAACACCTACTTCAGAAAATTAATTTAACACAACATTGTACTCTTGGGTCACTTACACTGATTTCCATAACTTTAGAAATTTCCATCTCAGTCTCAATATAATTCTAAACATTCCAGGCTGGCGGTGCCCTATCTGCTGCTCTTCTGGAGCTGCGACTTACCACCATCGGCGGCAACGACTGTGTAGCTCGCGTGGCTCGCGCTTCCGTTGAGCTAAACGTACGCGCTCCTCGCGTTGAGCCACATATCGAGGTCTGCACCCTCCACTCCCCTGGATTCGGTACTTGCAACGTAAGTATTTTGTTCATCTACAGTAACTACAATATCTTTCTAGTCTAAGACTTTAAAATTTTCCTCTAATGTGATATCATCGTAACATCATTCTCCTGCTCTTTTCTCAATTTGATTTAAAGACAGGTTAGTATCCGTATCGATGTCTTTCTTCCACAGATCTTTATCAAACGTCATGTTAGTCTTTCAGTCCATGTTTTACTCAGTTCTTTCTTAATTTTTTCGTCAGTCCATGTAAATAGTACTTTTTAAACAACACCTTACCTTACCACCCTACTTTCTTCATCCAGGGTGACTCCGGCAGTGCTCTGAGACGTGTCGACAACGGCCAGCAGTTCGGTATCGTGTCGTGGGGCTTCCCCTGCGCCCGCGGTGCCCCCGACATGTTCGTCAGAGTCAGTGCTTACCAGAACTGGTTGAGATCCAATGTTGTATAAATACTTGAAGATGGACCTCCTTAGCTGATCAAGAAACTACTGTTCTTGAATTTGGACTTGGAACTAATTTACGACAAAAGCTTTAAATACTTTTTTGAGTTTAAAATAAATACTTTGAAAGTTATGTTGATCTGTTTCAATGACAAAAGGAACGAATGAAAGGCAATTGCAGCTGAGATGAGAATGCTAAGAAGGATTGTGGTGTAACGCGAATGGATAAAATAAGAAATGTACAGGGTGACATACATCGACGCGCAACCTGCGGGGTAATTGCGTAACACAGTAATTTTACCCATTACAAAAAGTGTGCAACGCCGCTAAAGAAGTTTTCACTTCAAAAATTGATATTGACATTGTGTTACGCAACTAGGTTGCTGGGTACCATGGATTCAGTAGATGATTTTGAACCCCTGCGTTAATTTTTTTCGTCGGTTATTAAAATAGTTATTTATGCAGTTGTTGTATAATAACAAGGGGTATTAAAACACGAAAGTGGGTTTATCACACGAGGCGAAGCCAAGTGTGCTAATAGTACCTATCACATGCATGTTTTAATACCTAATTAGGGTGAACGTACCAATCCCAAACCAGTTAAGAAGATATTTTGACTTTAATTAACTGTCATTTTAACAGATTTTGACGGAAGACCTTAGTTCTATGTTATTTTTAAAGTTTGCTTAAAGGCAAAATGAGGATTAAAAATCATTGCAGCATAAGTATTTAGGAATTGCTGTAATTTTCAGTTAAATCCTAAAAGTTGGACTGTTCCTTAGTTGGACCAACATATTATATACCCGGTTATTGACCAAGATTGAGCCAGTAATTGACCAACGTATTGACTTATACATGAATAAAATAAAAGGCCATTTATTAAATTTTAAAATCAACGTTTATTGAGATCTAACTTTTGTACAGACGCCAGCACATCAAGCTACCCGAAAGTGTAAAATTTTCCTAATCAACTTTGAACCTTATGTTTTAGCAATAAAGTTGAAAATCTATTAAAGAAAGGTCAATTAGAATCCAACAGGTTTGCCTAATTTTTCCAGTCACTTGAATTTCTTCCATTGCTTTTTTACATCTTCTTGGTTATACTTGAATTTTTTTTTCTTGGGTGGCATTTCGTGGCTAAAACAAAGTAATCATTATTTGAAGTTAAGGGGGCCTAAAAAGGCCACTTTGGCAGAATCATAAAAGGATAACATTATGAATCATAATAAACGTCGTAAAATGGTCACAAACTGACAATTCATAACATTATTTGACATTAAAGCAATTCATATTTTGTGGACCATTTTACGAATCTCCATACAAAACTGTCAAACAGATGAATTGCGTGATATAAAATTTTACGCAAATAATATTATGAATTGTCAGTTTGTGACCATTTTACGACTTTTATTATGATTCATAATGTTATCCTTTTATGATTCTGCCAAAGTGGCCTTTTTAGGCCCCAAGTAAGTATTCTAAAATAAAATCGTCCATAGAAAAGGTAAACATGAAAGGTTCACTCTTTACACCCTGAATAAGCATATTGAAAAAAAAAATCAAGTCATTTTAGCAGGACGCCTAAAACATAGTCTGGTCAGCTCCACGAACACTATGAATGTACCTATCCCAAACCACTGGTAAAATCGTCAATTTTGTATTGTTCATCGATATAATCAAAGGGAATTGTTGAAAGATCAATAATAATGACAAAAAACGCAAGTTTAAGAAATAACCAGTAGTAAACCATATGGTCAACTATAGGCAACCTATACAACATGCGTTCCAGTAGTTAACCAGTCTCAGAAACCTATTAAAAACAAAAAAATTGTTCAAATTTATATCTGCAATCATTACACTGATAAATATATTAACTATATTTCACAAAACATTTACAATTTACTTAAAAAATACTAAATTTTAAATGGATTGAACTTTACCTTTCATTGAGCGCTCCTTATAGCAATGGCGGCCGAAAGGCGAGTGAACAAGACACGTAGCGCAGCGACAAAAATTAAAAAGAAAGCTATATTTTTTTATTAATTCGCCTGAAATTCACAGTAGTAGATTCTCAAAGATGTAATAAGGTAGCCCAGATTTTAAAAACCTATAGATATTGGCGCGTATTCTTAAAATGTTGACTTTTTTACGCAAATGGTCAACTACAGGCGACTGGTTTGGGATTGGTACGTCCACCCTATGTACAGTTGCGTACAAGACTTTATCTACACCCATGATATGAATCCTTTATAAAAGGTTCTGAAGTTAGCTTAGAAAAAGCTAGCTAGCTAGCTAGTTAGCTTAGATAATGGAAATTAGTTATTTGCTCTTGTAGCTGCGCCTGCAATACATAAATATACATCCGTCCGCCGCCGCTGTGCGTGGGATTCTAGGGTTCGCCGCGCTCGCCGCCGCGCTGAGCCGTCGACGCGATCTCCACGACGCGACGGCGGCCTGCGCGCCCCGCGAATATTTCAAATGGATTCCTATTGGTTGATTAATGTTTGTAAGGAGGTCACTACTTGTGCCCATAAGTTTAGAATAAGACATGTACACATTTGTAAAGAGCGTGCTTCACTTTTCGATATTCCTCGACTATTTTTAATACACTTTCGTCGTACCTGCATCTGGACTATTATTGTCTGTCTCACACCACCTAAGCGCTACACTCTCATGCATAGGCACATTTTACAATAAATTACAGTCGGTTTTTGTAGGTATAATATGCAGCCTGTCAGGGCCACTGCAAAACACAATTTTGGTTTGCTGTTGAATTTGTAAACGATAACGTATCATTTTAGTCTAAGCTAATACAATACAGTTTAGAAATGTTAAATGTCTTTTTGACCGCGTAGCTTGCACTTTTCTATGAAACAGCAGATTTTTGAAGTGAAACTTCTTTAGGCGCGCTTGACTTGGGGAGTAAACTGGCGAATGCGTTACGAAAACGTGTGATCGGGCGAGTAGGGAAGGTACGTATTTATGCGACCGGGTTTTTACACTAGGTATTTGCTTCCAAGTACGCACACCAGGTACCGACTTAAAATACTTGCAAGACTATAAAGTATCTTATACGGCTACTCGCTCAAATACGTAGGTACTCAACCGCGTTAGTTTTCGCAAATGCGATCATGCTCCTTATCAGTAAGAGTCTACGGAACAATTTCGTATGCAAGTATTTTTGAAGGGAAACTTCTTTACGCGCGCTTGACTTGGGGAGTAAACTGGCGAACGCGTTACGAAAAGTGTGATCGGGCGAGGTGAACGGCAGTTGAGTGGGGGATATAAGCAAGAGAAAGCAGTGCGCGCGCACATTTTCTTTCTCTCTTCCTCTCATAGCCAAATACGTTTGAAGTTTTTTTTTTTCTTTTGCTTATATCTCGAAAATGGTGCGTCCTATCACAAAAATAATGAAAATTTCGACCCCCTTTATAAAACCCATAAACTCCTAAAACTAAACTCAACATGTAGGTAATCATTTTTCATATTTTCCATACAAAAAGTGAAAAATTCCTTAAAAAACACGCCAAGGCCGCCCCCTCCGCGCCTGCGGCTCTAAAAAATAATCACAATCTAAACACAATCGAAACTTAGTCAACCTACTTGATGGATCTGTCATGTTAAACAAATACAATAACGGCCGGTGATCCGTTTTTACAACAAACCTCCGTCCGTACAAATATGGTCTAAAATGTTTAACTGACCAAACTATTGCCAATAACTCCTTCTCTATTATAGGATAATTTAACTCACTCTTTCCTAAAGACCTACTAGCATATGCAACGGGTTTTCCGTTCCCATTACACAACACACTTCCCACAGCATACCCCGAACTATCGGTCTGCAATATGAAATTGTTGTTCTCAGAAAAATCTGGATAATCCAACACCGGTGGATTCATTAATGATTCCTTAAGCAACAAAAATGACCTCTCGCACTCATCTGTCCAACTAAATACAACATTCCTTTTACATAGCCTATTCATAGGTACCACTATATCAGCAAAATTCGGTATAAACTTCCTATAATAATTCGCAAACGCCACAAACCTCTTTACTTCATCAACCGTCGATGGACGTGGATAAGCTTTTATGACTTCAACCTTCTCTGGATCTGGTGAAATACCTTCCGCCGAAATAACGTGTCCCAAATAAAGTACTTGCTTCTTCAAAAATTCACATTTGGATGGATTTAGCTTAAGATTCACTTCCCTCAGGCGTGAAAAAACTGACACAAGGTTTCGGTTATGTTCTTCCAAATTCCGCCCAAAAATAATTAGATCATCCAAATAACTTAGACACCTGTCATAATTCAATCCAGACATGGCTACAGTCATTAACCTGCTAAAAGAACTTGGACTTATCTTCAACCCCATTGGTAACCTACACATCTGATACTGCCCCTTATCTGTTGTGAAAGCAGTGTACTTCCTACTACTTTCTTCCAAAGCACATTGATAATAAGACTGCGATAAATCACAGTGACTAAAGTACACAGCACCCGACATAGAATCTAAAATTTGATTTATATTCGGCAATGGAAATTTATCATCCTGTATCTTTTCGTTCAACTGCCTGTAATCTATCACCACGCGCCATTTCTTCTCCCCACTACGATCTGCTTTTTTGGGTACAACCAAAACAGGACTAGACCACTCACTAACCGCCTCCTCAATAATATTACTATCCAGCATCTCCTGCACTTGCCTATCAACCTCCTTTTTCTGTACATAAGGTATCCTATATTGCCTCCTATAAACTGGAGTTACATTCTCTTTCAACCGTATTGACTGCTCATACACATTCGTGACATCTAACTTATCTCCCGGAATATGAAATATATCCGAATATTTCGCGCAAATCTGCTCAACCGACAATCGCTCCCCGGCACTCAAATAGTCAAGTTTAAGCAAAGAAAATATTTTCTTAACACGCTCAACATCCATCTCCGACTCCACAAAATTACAACAATCGAAATCACTGAATGGATAAACTTCAATATCGGACATACTACACACAACTTCCTCAGAGTTTGTGTTTAAAATCCTAATGGGTATCATCCCATTCCTAGGCCTAGCCATCACACTAGCTAAGAAAACGCCTTCACGCAATTCTTTCCTAACCACTACACAATCTTCTGCTCTGTTAACGGGAAAATACCTAACTACCTCACATCGCGGAGGAACAGTCAACAAGTAACTATAGGACTTAAGCGGCATTGAAACCGTCCGCCGTTCACGATCCTTAAGAGACAACCTGTTTTCCGAAAAATCTATAATACCACTATACTTTTGCAAGAAATCCTGACCCAATATGCCAACCGATCTACATGGCAAATCATCAAATACATAAAACTTATGCACGAACGAACACCGTCCGTACCCCAACTTCAAACACACATAACCTATAGCTCGCAAACTACCTCCTACACCATTAATTACTAAGTCTTCCTTAACTACTTTACAGCACAAAGCGTTATTGCTCAAGAAATTGTTCTTTACGGCTGATATCGACGCACCTGTATCTACTAACCATTCCGTATCTACACTATCCACTATTAAATTAACCCAGTTAATACTATCGCAAGCTAAAATACGTTTAGCCTCGAAAAAACTGAGTCTCACTCGACTGTCCGCCTTCGCTACTCCGTGACATTGACACTGCGCCTGAGTCAGCATCGCCCCGCGCATGCTCAAAACACGCTACACGCCGCCGACCTTGCTGAGTCTGGCGTCCACGATGAGCATTATTGCCGCGACCGCGCATTCCATTGCTATGCCATACGCTAGCATTTTTGTGCGTACGCCCAACAGCTGTTCTTTGCTGCGCGTGTCCATTCCCTACAGCGTGCCGCCTATAACTATTTCCACGAACCCTATTGCCCGTAGAAAAGCTACCCCTTGCGGGCCAGCGCCGGTATGTCATGACTTGCGCCGACGAAGCACAATCTTCGTCTTCTGCCACTCTGATAGCATCTTTCAAACAAGTCAAATTCCGCGCCGTAATGATCGTACCGAGACGCTGATTACGAAGTCCGTCAGCAAACTTCCTAATCGCATATTTTTCGTTCAACGGCTGCAAAATCTTATAAGCTTCTGAACTTTCCCCGGCTTGAGAAATAGTCAAATTGACCATCAACTTCTCTATCTCAGCACCAAAATCCGCAACCGATTTATGATTCTGCCTAGCGCGAGCAAGCTTGGCTTGCACAGCTACGTCCGACTCCACCGTCAATAAATGCCTTTTCATGTCAGCCAACAGACTGTCTACCGTTGCGTAATTGGAGGCCAACCGAATCCTAGCTCCCTGGGTAAGTCGTGTAGTTAGTACGAATTTAATTAAAAGAGCACTATCAGCCCCCTCTAGCATTGAACTATATAAACCTATGGCATCAATCAATTCTTGGGTTACTTGCTCATCCCCACTCATTTTCGGAAGCAAGCTAACCGCCGTTCTCAAAGAAAACCTTTCCGCCGCCATCTCTTGTTCGATTTTGTCCCCGTCCTCAAACTTTATAGTTTCCGCGTACAAATTTTCTATCCTACCTACCAACTGCGTTAACTCGTCCGAAAATTTGCTCGACCTCGAGACTATACACTTAAATTTACCGTATAAGGCTTTCGCTTCGCTTATTTTCCCATCAAAATTTTTGCCTCTCCGCCTACCAGGACCTAATTTAACAATAGATTCCCTTAACAATTTAAGTTGTATAAACAGTGACGTTAACTCTACTTCCATTTAAAACTATTGTCTCTAAGTTCACCAATGACTGCAAGCACTCGTCACAACACTTAAGTTCACATTGAAATCACTTACTTCCCTCGTCGCTCCGTCCGCTCCCGGTCAGGCCATCTGCACAGCTTTCCGAACCTCCCGCTGATTGATCTTCTCTTCGATCCAATTCTGGTGACACCTTCTATACATCCGGACTGCCACGCCAACGATAACAACCGCCAAACACACAGCAATGAACAACAGCATCGTGTTGATAGCTGTTAGCTGCTCCTGCGTAACCGCTGCGACATTTTGACCACCTGCCGCCGTCTGAGCGACAATGACCTCTTCCTTGGATGTCGTGCTCCCCATGGCCTGTGACCCGACGTGACGTGCGAAACCGACTAAGCCGCGATTTTGACTTGCCCCACCGGCAACTATAACGCTGTCCACCCGACTGGCAGGGTCGCCATGCGATGTAGGGGGAAGGAGGGGTTAAGTAAACAACATGATATGTAGTACTCCAAGAGTCCACTGACAACAGACTACCCTTGTTCCTTTAATTGGTAACGTATATATACATAGTTCGTATGTGACAATATGCAAATACTAAGACTATGACACAGCATATCTATCTTAACTTAAACTATGTGCTATACGTGATGTGCTGATGTACGTGACTTCACACCACGATAAAGGAACAAGGGTAGTCTGTTGTCAGTGGACTCTTGGAGTACTACATATCATGTTGTTTACTTAACCCCTCCTTCCCCCTACATCGCAACACGGGGTAGGGCAAATAAGTACCACGTGTCGACGAGTCGCGATTGTCAAATTCGATTTTTGTTGTGTCAAAATTATTGAAGTAAAACTTCTTTACGCACACTTGACTTGGAGAGTAAGCTGGCGAACGCGTGACGTAAACGTTACGAAAAGTGTGATCGGGCGAGTAGGGAAGGTACGTATTTACGCGACCAGGTTTTTACACCAGGTATTTGCTTCCAAGTACGCACACCAGGTACCGACTCAAAATACTTGCAAGACTATCATCATCATCTGCCTAGCCTTTTCCCAACTATGTTGGGGTCGGCTTCCAGTCTAACCGGATGCAGCTGAATACCAGTATTTTACATGGAGCGACTGCCTATCTGACCTCCACAACCCATACTTGCAAGACTATAAAGTATCTTATACGGCTACTCGCTCAAATACGTAGGTACTCAACCGCGTTAGTTTTCGCAATTATGCGATCATGCTCCTTATCAGTAAGAGTCTACGGAACAATTTCGTATGCAAGTATTTTTTACTTTAATGGTTTGCAAGTTTTTTTTGTAAACGCGATTTTGCTCCTTATTTATAGGAAGTCATTGATCAATTTCCTATGCAAGTAGTTTTACTTCCAACGGGGCTTTTGAATACGCGATTGTACTTCTTATCTGTATGAAGTTATGGATCAATTTTCTATGCAGATAGAAAATACTTGAAAGTATCTCGCTCCGTCGTGCCTTGACGCTCGAGTACGTAGGTACTCAAATAGTTCAACAACCGCGTTTGTTTTCGCAAATGCGATCATGCTTCTTATCAGTAAGAGCACAGAATATTTAACCCATTGAATGTCGTAATTTCAGACACAATTAAAAAGCCATTGTGTCTCGCGTAGATCTACGTTCCGACAGACGAGAGGTTAATAGGACTACGTACAGAAAGGACACTCCCTTCCTCGCCCTCATATCAGATACCGCACCTCACCCCGCACTTCGAGGTATTCGTCGCCGACTCTTTAGCAAGGGCGCTCGCGAACCGCAGCGGTGACACGAACACACAATTATGAGATTTAAAAGTTTTATTTGAGTTTTAATCACGATGGTTGGATATTGTGATGCTTTTCCGAATTCGTATTTACATAAACTGTTTGTAAGATTTCGCATTTTTAATAACATGCGATTTAATAACCGATTATTTACAGATAAGTCATTTAAACTAAACTATTTTAGTGTTTTTATTTCATTACGAACCCGACTAACAATTGAACTACATGTAGTCCATCCAACAAAGAGATTGTAGAGTGCGTGAGCAAGGCCCTAAGCAATTACTTCAGAAAATTGTTCAGGGTGCTTAGAGAGTTAACATACTAAAAGTCCTGACATCTAGGGGGTGTGGCGGAGTGGGGGGAGGGGGTTAAAGTTCCCATTTTTCAGTTTTTCGCTAATATCTTTTAAACGGTGCGTTATGGAGATAAAAAGTCTTCTACGCAATGAAAGCTTATAAAATTATGTACAACTTTTATCTTATGCACTTTTTCACATTCCTACCTATTTTCGAACTACACATTCCGGAAAAGTGAAAATTGAAAAACTACTTGAATTGAACACTACCTTTTGTATACTACTTCCTTCACGTTATTTGGGGATAAAAAGTATCTTATATCTTAAATTAACTCCTACTATATCAATTGACTAAATTTTATCCAAATCTGTGCAGCCGTTGGGATATCAAAACTTTTATCTACACTTGTCTTATACACTTTTTCCAAATTTTCACCAGTGTTCGAGTATCGTGCTCCGAAGAAAGTGAAAATGGAGTTCATTTAGTGTGATGTGACAAGCATTACCGAATGTTAAATATGAGCTAGTATATATAAATGGTATAAATACTCTCCAAGTCACTGATGATGCCGACGTTCTTATCGTGAAGACTGTTGTGGAACTATCGACTCATAGTTCTGTCGCTGTCGTTGGTGAGGATGTGGACCTTGCTGTCCTTTTGATAGCTTTAACTCCTCCCACCCAAGACATTATTCTGCTGAAACCCGGCTGAGGAAAAACCAAAACAGTTGCACTGTCCACCCAAGAGATGCAGCAACATGGATTTGAGCACATCCTTTTCCTTCATTCATTTACAGGTTGTGACACAACATCTGCAACTTTCAGAAGAAGCAAAGTGGGTTTCTTAAAACTGTACTTGAAGTCACATATTATCAAGGAAGCGGCTGCGATCTTTTACAAGCCCACCTCCACGCACAGTGAGGTTGAAGAGGCTGGGAAGATGTGCTTCCTCAAATGGTATGGCGCACCAGCAAGACTGATCTCCCTCAATGAGAACCGATACCAGTCATTCGTGAGATCAGTGGCAAATATTAAGCCTGATTTCAGCTCCCTCCCACCAACTGAAAACGCAGCTAAACAGCATTCGCGGCGCACTTACCACCAAGTGCAGCTGTGGCTCGGAAATGAGCTGCCTCCTCAAGAGTGGGGATGGAAACATGAAGGGGACAGCCTGGTGCCAATAACAACCGGAGATTTGCCAGCACCAGAGATACTAATAAAAACAATATTTTGCCGCTGCACGAAGGATTGTGGTAGTAGAAAATGTGGATGTCGGAAAGCAATGTTGAACTGTTCCGCGGCGTGCCTCCACTGCCAAGGGAATTGCCTCAACGGCGTGTCTGTTGACGTTGACGATGATGAAGACGACGTAGAGCCTCTTCAGCAAGTGCCATCTACTGAGGATGAGGGAGCCTTGGAAAAAGAATCATTGCCAGGACCCTCACAGCCTAAACGAATTAAAAGATAAAAGATAATATGTATCAAAGATACAAGTTTTGATTACTCAAAGGCTGAACCGATTTGGATGAAATTCGTTATGATTAAAGGCTACTTTTATCCCGAAATAACGCAAACAAAGTAGCAGGCAACAGGTAGAGATTCATAAAAGTAGTTTTTTCGAAAATTTTCACTATTTTAGAATGTATATGTAAAAAATGGGTAGTAATTCGAAAAAGTGTATAAGACTAAAGTTGTAGGAAATTTTATAAGCTTTCATTGCGCAGAAAACTTCTTTTCTCTAAAACATACCGTTTTAAAGATATTAGCGAAAAACTGAAAAATGGGAACTTTAACCCCCTCCCCCCACTCCGCCTCACCCCCTAGATGTCAGGACTTTTAGTATGTTAACTCTCTAAGCACCCTGAACAATTTTCTGAAGTAATTGCTTAGGGCCTTGCTCACGCACTCTACAACTCCTTATGGGTGATTTATTGAATGGACTAATGGTCACTTTATAATAATGCACACGTACGGGCAGCCGCCGCCGTCGTCGTCGTTCGGTTCCCCGACACAAATTGCTTACCGCGCCATTTTTTTTACGCTATTAGATTTCACGCACACATTTGCACGTATACAAACGTCATTTGTTTATGTAGTAGTACTAGGTAATTATTTTGCGAGCGTTGTATGGAGTGTCCGAGGTGTGGTAAGAGTCTACGGAACAATTTCGTATGCAAGTATTTTTACTTTAATGGTTTTTAAAAGTATTTATTTGTAAACGCGATTGTGCTCCTTATTTATAGGAATTCACGGGGCAATTTCCTATGCAAGTACTTTTTACTTCCACTTCTTCGGCTTTTGTTTGATTACGCGATTGTACTTCTTATTGTATGAAGTTATGGATCAATTTTCGATGCAGATAGAAAATACTTGAAAGTATCTCGAGCCCTGGTTTTAGGCCCTGGTTTCTTAAGGTGGACGTGCTTGGAAGCCCTGGTACTCGATTTTGCAAGTACGACCCATGTCTACGGGTTCCGGCGAGGCGAACGGGAGTTGAGTGGGGGATATAAGCAAGAGAAAGCAGTGCGCGCGCACATTTTCTTTCTCTCTTCCTCTCATAGCCAAATACGTTTGAAGTTTCACTTCAGTCGTGTGGTCATAAGCACACTCCTTTTTTTTTGATAACCTCATACAAAAAATTTCAAACTATCAAACTCAAAGCTTTGAATCATATCTAAGAAGTATAAGTATAGGTAATTAGTTTATTCATTCTTTACAAAACTACTTTTTCTTTACCTACCAAAAGTACTCTCTTTCCTACCTCTCCACTATTTAACTTCTTGTTCATCTTCTTTTTTTTTTTCGTTATCCTTCTCTTTTCATAGGTACTCTTTCTGTCTCTCTTTCATCTTCTTCTTTCTACCTTGTACCATTCTTTTGTCTTGTGTGAGTATCTCTAAGAATATTAGTTTGTTTATTATTTTTTTCTTTCGAATTCAGAATTCATTTGCATTACCATCAAAATGGGTTGTTATAAAATATTTCAACGCATATGTAGTTAGTCCAATGAGGTGCATGTATTTGACCATCACCAAACACCATCTTTGACACCCACCACCACCATCCATCCATCACCACCACCACCTCCATCCGTCTGTCCGTCGTGATTTGACCATCTTTTTTCATCTTTTTCTTTGATTTCGATGACGGCAGTAACGCGTAGTATTTTAACCGGTCAAGCGGCGCGCGTCGCCCATTGGCGACGAAACAATAGAAAATCAATTGTCTCATTAGCGGAGCTCGACAGATTAAACAACTTATCAACCGTAATCAATCAGAGTTAATAATTATCTCACGGATAAAAAAACACGGATAAATATCTATGCGTGAGCATCGTAAAACTATCAAACCCTCTTCGGGCGCTAATAAACATGGACATCAAAACCGGACTTCTGGTGTTTACGCTCCTTGTTGGGTGCTTCGGTGAGTTTAAGAAACATTCTTTATTTCTACAATAAATAAAGTCCTCCAGACCGAATTTCGGCCATGGCGGCCAATCTCAGCGGAGACCAGCCTTCGGCGCGGGAGATATTATAGTGCACAAAAATGTGTGCGCAGACACAAGTGCACTCTCTCTTCCCCTTACTCTCATAGTCCGATGGGACGGAAATCCGACACGAGCGGTTTCCACAATATTAATTACCTAAAGCTCTGAATTTCCAGCAAAAGTCATTAGTAGCACCTTACAGTTTTTTTTTATCATCTTCCAGCCCTTTTTGGGTGGTGCCATGGCGGGATACATTTTCTTCTTCTACATCTCAATCAGCTGTCATCTCAGTATTTACTTCTTTCGTTGCTTTTTCTTCTTCTTCCCCTTTTCTTGTAAGCATCTACATTCACACTAATTACTTAACTCTCGTAACTAACATGTTAACATATCCATCCTTTACAACCGGTTGGCTCTGAGCCTTTCTGTGGTAACAGCCAATGGCAATGTTGGCTCTGGTAAGAGCCAATTTCAAACTCAATTTAACATACTCTAATTAAATCCGGTTTCGCCATACTACTGGTAGCCTAGCCAGCGCTGGGGCATTATGCTGAGCGATGACCGTTTTGCGTTATTTCTCTGCATCATGTTTGCCGCTAATAATTGTATTTTCTTTCTTTTTCTATACACGTCTACACATTTTCTTACATTCTCAATCTCAGCCTTTGATTTAGGTATCCATACAAGACAGCTGGTAAGATCAATGTCTTGTTATTTTTTTTTTTGTTTTGCACTAAGTAAGAACGTTAGCAGTATCAGGATTACCTACTGCTAATATAAGAAAACTTACTTTAACCTTGACAGGTTAAAGTAAGTTTTCTTATATGCTGCTGTGTGAGACTTGACAGTCTTGACTATTAAATTATAACTATCATCATGCACCTGCCCTTTTACCAATTTATTTGGGATCGGTGCAACATGTATTCTACTTGCATACATCTCTAATATTTGATCGCCATCTTTTCCCTTTCCAGCACCCTATTTGTGTTATACACAATCTCAATCTGAATCATTTTGAAAGATATGGCTAATCCATTCCTTCATATCTTTGAAACAATTGTCTGCTCAACAACGTAAATAACGCATTGAATGTTGTTGAATTGTGAAAATGAGAGCCATTGCTACTGACGGTGTGTTATGCAGTTACTCCGCAGCTATATCATCTGTCACGCAGTTCATCCATCGTTTCTTTGGTCATCCCCAACTCCTAATAATCATCCACATTTATAGGTACTTAAATCTTTCATCATTCCTTCGCACCATGACAACTGATTTCCGTTTTTTTTTAAACATGATAGACTTTGTAACCAGACGAATTTCAGTTAAACCTACTGATTTCACAATAGTTTCATAGTCTGATATGAATCTAAAACATATTTCAATAAAAATTGCTCAATCACGTTCACCAATCAATTACACACCTACTAATTTAAAAAAAAAATCTTATCTCATGTTGTGTTTACGTATGTAAGGTTTCAACAGACAGATCAGATTAGGAGATAATCTTTACTTTTCATAATATAATGATTTCTCAATTCAGTATATTATTGTTATCTCCAATGATTGTCTAAGAATTATTGGAAAATTGACTTTATCAGCTGCTTTCTTCATCATTTTCCATAGGTCTATGGTTTTTACGTTTAAATTAGTAACAATAATTCTGTGATAATTATTTATTCCGTGTTTACGTGCTGGCGATTATTTGCTTAATTACCTACCTATCATAATTAACACCGGAGCTATCTGATAAGACTATGTCTTAAATTTTAGTCAATTAGGATGATAAAGAGTATTTAAATCTGATTTATTCTTAAAGATTAGTAGATTAGACTCGTGTCATTCATTCCTAGCCGAAACCAAAAACTGAGAATTAAATTAAAAAATCTAAATAATAATAATAAGAGCGCTTCTTTTGTCGAATTTATTAATTAGTCTTCTTTCGGGCGGTAATAAGGTGCGCGCACTCAACGGTTGTTTCATGCCGGTTTTGATGTACTCTTTCGACATACTCAAATGGACTCAGACCGAACTCAACGCACTGGATAGAAGGGTCCATACACTACTGACCGCAAACCGGATGCATTACCCATCGGTGATGAAACTGTATATCTCGAGGAAGAGCGGGGGTCGAGGCTTTTCAAATGCGAAGACCCTCTATAACCGGGACATGTGTAGTCTCAGGGAATATTTTTTAAAAGCCGAAGTGGGTATGCACCGTGATGTGGTCGCAATGGGCAAGGAGCTCACCCCGGCTAAAGAGAACTGGCTCAAACATGTAGTACTTTCTACCGATGACCGCAAGAAGGTATGGCAAGCCACGGAGCTTCAAGGGCTCTTCATGAGCCCGGTGTAGATTTCTTAGCGTCCCTATCCTGGCTACGTTTTGGTGACCTTTTCGGGGAAACTGAACGTTTCGTCTGTGCAATTATGGACGAAGTTATCTTGACGAATAACTACCGGAGACATATTATGAATGACGAGACGGTTGACGTGTGTCAGGCATGCCACCGTCCGGGCGAGTCTATCAGACATATTATTATCTCTGGTTGCTCTCGTCTGGCTAACAGCGAGTACTTGCACAGGCATAACCAAGTAGCCAGGATTATTCACCAGCAACTTGCTTTGAAATAAAAACTTGTGGATTCTGAGGTACCGTAAGTATGTGTCCGACCCAGTGCTTGAAAATGTCCACGTTGTAGGTATTGGGATCGGTCTATCATCAATGACAGGACTATTATCGCCAAAAAGCCTGATAGTGGTGATAGCTATCGATCAACACAGAGGAGTGCCACACAGTGATACATTGGGAAATGCCGGGTAAGGAAAACCACGGGCTTTAAAGAGCAGTTCACTCTTCCCAACATTATATTTGAGCCTGTGAGCCCACTGCATATGAACGGTTGTTCGTCCCAAAAATCCGAAAACCACCTTCTACCTAAAAATTATACAGTCTCCTAACAACGTTTTTCTGTAGCTACAACAGTTAGGGCACCTGTCCTTGCTGCCCCGTCTCAAAAATCCAATCCGTAAGGGCACAGCATTTATATTCTACACACAAATAATTACACGGTACAGTAGTCTCTCAGTAATAATTATTATACAGGGTGACTGGAAATTAGTGGCGGAGCCGTTAAGGGGAGGTAGTCTAGGGTTATTCCGACAGATATCACTATGAGACCTACCGTCCTTACTTAACCCTTTCCAAGATATTCCTACTTTTTGTTTAGCAGTTTTTGCATAAAATAATGACAGTAGCGGAAATTTTACAATTAATATTACTTATTTAGAATATCTTTGTTGCAAAACAAAAAAAAGTAGGCCAAAATCACTTTTTTTTAGGATTTATTACTATCTCTTTAAGTAGGAATATCTTGGAAAGGGTTAAGTAAGGACGGTAGGTCTCATAGTGATATCTGTCGGAAAAACCCTAGACTACCTCCCCTTAACGGCTCCGCCACTAATTTCCAGTCACCCTGTATACTGCTTGCTTCGTTTTCGATATATGTTTTCCATTTAGGTAGTTACCTAACTTCCTCACGTTACTAGCAACTGTACGCATCAAGCTCTAAACCAGGGGTGTCAAACTCAATTTTGCAGAGGGCCATATATTAGATTAAGAATGTGTAGGCGGGCCAGGTTCAAATTAAAAAACTAAAACATACTGAATTATTTTAACACATTTATTTATTTAGTTAAATATTATTTATATAGTTATTACAAATCATAGCAAAAGTAAGAAAGAGGGTAATTATTTTGAGCTCGAGGATCCGGATACCTGACTTCTCTTGTTTTTGACAATCTCATTGATGTCAGGTATCATATTCGTGGTAGTTATTTTAAGAATTGATTGGAGATGTTCATTTGTAAGTCTTGTGCGATGTTTGTTCTTATTTATTTTCATGACGGAAAACATCTGCTCACATATATAGGTACTACCAAACATACACAGAATACGTGCTGCATGCTTTTTTATTTCTGGGCAGTTATTCAAACTCTTGAAATACTGTGTATAAAATGTAAGAGCGTTAACTTCTTTAAATTTTTCCTTCAAAATGCTGTCAGATTGAAGATCTATCAACTCCATTTGCAAATGAACTGGTGCCTGTGAAGCTTCAAAAGTGAATGGATTGTTGAAAATTGGGACTTTCGAGTGCAGTCTAAAATCTCTAAAAAACAAGATTCATTAATTTGTGATATATTGTGATCGCGGGCCGTATTGAAATGGCCCGAGGGCCGGATTCGGCCCGCGGGCCGTATCTTTGACATGACTGCTCTAAACCATAATTTTCCAATTCCAGCCCTCCCAACGCCCGAAGATGACATGTCCATGTGGTTCGACCACACCGACGCTAGCGCTCGCATCGTCGGAGGCACCCAGGCGGCCGTCGGCAGCCACCCCCACATGGTGGCCATGACCAGCGGATTGCTGGTCAGAAACTTCCTCTGCGGAGGTTCTCTAATCACCCGGCGCACTGTCCTGACTGCTGCGCATTGTATTGCTGCTGTTTTCAGTGGGAATTCTCTTAGTAGGTATGTAATGCTTGTTGGTTGGTTGTTAACCGACTCATACTGTGGTAAAAGATTAGTTAGGTAGTCGGCAAGGTTGAATCCGGGGCTGACTTCTTAGTTATTTAATACTAGCTGCCCGGTGCGACTTCGTTCGCGTGGTGTCTTACTCCTACCCTGATCCTACCCCTACCCTGCTCCTACCTTACTCCTAGGCTACCCCTTCCCTACCCCTACCCTACTCCTACCCTACCCCAATCCTACTCCTACCGTACCCCTACCCTACTCCTACCATACCCTACCCTTTACCCTACCGTATCCCTACCCTAATCCTACCCTACTCCTACCCTACCCCAACCCTACTCCTACCGTACCCCTACCCTACTCCTACCCTACACGATCAATAGTAGTTGTTAAAATTAAAAAAAAATAGTTTACGTCCTATTTTTAGACCTACTGAATATACACACAAAATTTCATAAGAATCGGTCAAGCCGTTTCGGAGGAGTTTTGTTAGAAACACTGTGGACATGAGAATTTTATCGCTGCGCTGCGCGAACACCCACCGGCGGCGCGTCGTCGGCGTGTATTTTTTGTTTATATTGACATTTTTAATTTCGTAATATCTTTTGAATGGAATCTCCGATTTCAATAATTTTAAATTAATCAACAGGTATTGATACAGTCTTGAATACAAAGTAATTTATTTGGATAAGAACTAATACAAAGGTATGGATAACATAGGTAGTTTGATTTTGATCGCCATTTCTATCAACTTTTAAAATGTAAAAAAATAGTTATAGTGACACAACTACAATAGTTGGACATATGGTCTCGAAAAGTTTTTTGTGTTCTATAATATTGTAGAACATTTTTTCGTTCTATTATCAATACTTTCCGCAGCGCATGCGATGAAAGACATTTTATGGCTATATTTTTTACACCTTGGGTTGGTTTTAGTAGGAATCTCTAATTTTTTCTAGTAATATATGTAATAAATATAGCCTATGTTACTCAGTGATAATGTAGCTTTCTAACGGCAAAAGAATTTTTGAAATCGGTCTAGTAGTTTTTAAGTTTATTCGTAACATACAAAAATACAAATCTTTCCTCTTTATAGGTAATAATATTAGTTTAGAAAGATTTTTTTCTTTCGTGGAGTGTTTTGCAATTATAAATGTACCTTAAATCAAGGATCAAATGAATGCATATAGCACTGGGTGACTGATTTCAATATTATTGCAACAAGTAGGTTCAAAGATACAAGCAGGTCAATTTAAACCCATCAACAGAAAAAGAAAGGATCATACCCAAAACAACGGAGAGAATTCCCTGGTTGTTGCAGTTACCGAATCTGAAACAAGACCATGTGAGAATTCACATTCATCTGCCTAGCCTTTTCCGAATTATGTCCCCAATTATGTTGATACAGTTGAATATCTGTATTTTACATGGAGCGACTGCTTATCAGACCTCCACAACCTAGTAACTAGGTAAAATGATACTCCTTGGTAAAACTGGCTGAAGATCCTTTTATTAATTATAGAATGACTTTCTCCACAGCACTCTGCGTGTGACAGTCGGCACCAACCGCTGGAACTCCGGCGGCACCTCCTATGCCGTGGCTCGTAATGTCACCCACCCCAACTACGTCGCATCTATCATCAAGAACGACATCGGTATCCTCATCACCTCCAGCAACGTTGCCCTCAACCACCTCGTGAACACCGTACCCATCACATACTCCCACATCGGCGCGGGAGTACAATCCAGGGTCGCTGGATGGGGCAGAATCAGGGTAAGTTAAACACACGACACTAACTTGCTCAAGACTCAACCGAGGAAATTACTTAGGGCTGATTTTTCAATAGCCAGAATAAGAAATATGACAGTTTTGTAGAGAAATAATTATTTTCACTGACCTCTATTAAACGCGTACTTATATTATCTATCGATGTCAGTGCATATTTTCCATACGAAAAATGTCAAACCGCAATATTTTTTCCTCAGTTTCTGACTATTGCAAAATCAGCCCTAGTCGAGTGTATGTAAATAGTTTATGAATTCAGCGATAGCAACTATAAACTTAAATTTAGCTTTCAATAACAAACTGTTCGTATATGTACCTGCGGTCAGAGAAATCCAGTTAGCTTTAGCAAAAAAAAAAAAAAAAAACTACAGTCAGTTCAAAAATTGCCCACCCACAAACTCGCAAACACGTACTCAACTCTCATCTCAAGAAGAAGCACTACAAACAAATACGTAGCCATGGAATCTTGCACGAACTCTTAGTCCATATCTTGTTATTTAAAACGCGTTCTGACGCTGCTTTTACCTCAACTTATATTTTTAGTTCCTTAATGTTAAGTTGTCTTCTGGTTATTGAATCAATATCACCTCTTGTAAACATGCTGTTATCCTGTTATAACTTTAATTTTCACATTTATTTATCACAGAACATATCCACTACACACAAAACTATACGCCCTAGTTCTAAGTACTACAGGTCCCAACGGTATTGTAGAATGAGTGACAGAAGTAAACATATCATCGTACATCACCGATTACTTTCTGATCTTTTTCCGTGGATTACCTAGAAGTTCATGAGAATATTGAAAAATCTCTACGTATTAACTGTCACTTATTGACCGACCTGGAACACTGTCAGGACCTTATAACAAAGGCGTATAACTTTAAGTTCATTACAATTAACATCAGAAGTTTGCAAAAAAAATTTGACCATTTCGTTGTAGCTTTAGGTAAAACGTTTAAACATCGAATTTGATGCTATGGTTCTCACAGAATGCTGGTTGCACGAAAACTCTATTATTGGAAATCTCGAGGGATATAATTCATATCGCACAACGAAATATATAAATAAAGCCGGAGGTGTCATAATTTATGTAAAGGAATGCCACGAAGTCGTCGTTACTGAGCCTGAGATAGATGATGCAAACTGCCTTATGGTTCGTCTTGGTGGCTCTATTAATCTTCTCGGCATTTACCGGTCTCCTTCTTTTAGTAGTTTAACAAACTTCCTATCGTCACTAGACGTGAACTTAAATCAAGTGAAGTCGAAATCGGTGCTGGTAATCACAGGAGATTTAAACATTGACATACTTACGGACAATCCAAGTGGAGACAACGCCGAGTACCAATGCTTAATGGCACAGTACGCACTGTTACCCGCAATCACAAAGCCAACCCGAGGCAACACCTGCCTAGACCATGCTTACGTAAAAAGCTGTGGCCCAGTGATTGGCATCGTCGCCAAATCTTCGTTGACTGATCACGACATTGCTATGGTTGGAGTCAAAACCAAAATGGAAAATGGTAACAAAAACATCAGAAAAGTCATTCAAAAATCGACTATGAAAAGCTGAAATCAGATCTTGATAACGAAGACTGGTCACCTGTCACTCTTAGTCAAGATGTCAACGAAGCCCTCAAAGCCTTTGAAGATATCCTCGGTACGGCTACTTCAAGAAACACCCAAAATATTAAGAAAAGTCGTAAAAAAATTATAATGAAGCCCTGGATTACACCCGGTTTGATGCGTTGCATGCGCTTCAAAGACAAACTACACCTACAAGTCAAACAAGACCCGAAAAATGAAATGCTGAACATTTCTTACAAACGATATAGGAACTTCCTGATCGACCTTCTTAGAAAAGTAAGGAACGACTACAACAACAGACAACTTCAAGAAAATCAGCACAACCCTAAAAAATTATGGAGCGCTATCAAAGATATAACCGAGATTCCAAAGAAGAAAAGCGCGCCCCCACAAGAACTAATGTCTTCCGCTGGATCCATCAAGGCGTCTCTGAACCACTGCAATAGTTACTTTGCGTCGGTGGGAAAAACCCTTGCCGGCCAAATACTTCAAAGTCTGTCCACGACTGAGGAAGAGTTAGCCGCAAAAATCAGATGTAATGAATCAAATAGTAACTCCATATTTCTGGCGCCAACTGACATAGACGAAGTAGAAAGAATTATTCTTAATCTAAAAAACGAGAGCGCTCCCGGATTAGACGGATGCAAGGCTACACTAATCAAATACATAAGGCACTCAATCTTGGAGCCTTTTACGCACATTTGCAATCTGAGCATGTCAACAGGAGTTTTTCCGGACAAGTGGAAAACTGCATTGGTGTCTCCAATCCACAAAGCAGGGCCGAAAGGGACTCCTGACAACTACAGACCAATTTCCTTGCTCAGCATTTTCTCTAAAATACTCGAGAAACTAATCAATAAACGTATCGTAAAGTTTACCGAAGAAAACAACTTATTATCGGACCGCCAGTTTGGATTTAGACAGGGAAGATGCACGGAAAATGCTGTCGAACTCCTAACAAACATTGTTTCTGGGCACGTTGATCAGGGCCGTCGATGCCTCGGCGTATTCATAGATCTTGCAAAGGCATTCGACACAGTCTCGAGTCAGATATTATTTAAGAAACTGGAGTCGTTTGGTATCAGAGGAGTGGCCTTAAACTGGTTCCGCAGCTACCTAACCGATCGCCGGCAGTGTGTTAGAGTCGAAAATCAGATGAGCGACGAATTAGGTATATCTTTTGGTGTTCCGCAGGGTAGTTTATTGGGCCCGACTTTATTTACAATTTACATGGATGACATTTTAAAAAACGAAATTCCTAACGCTGATTTGATTTGTTACGCTGACGATACAGTTATCATTTTCCACGGTGTCGATTGGAAAGAAGTGCATGAGAAAACCGAGTCTGGAATGAGTAAGCTGGCTAACTGGCTGGACCTAAATTTACTTACGCTCAACGTTAATAAAACTAAATATATAACATTTAGAAAAACGAACGCTACCAAACTGCCTGGATGGAGGGTAAAAATCCACAGATGTAAGTCTTACGAGCTTGCCAGTAGCTCTATTTCCACGTGTTCGTGTAACGAGATCGAAAGGGTTGATCACCTGAAATACCTTGGAGTGACACTAGATCAGCATCTCTCCTTCAAACAACACATTACGGTTATGGCTAAACGAGTTCGGAGGTTGATTTATGTCATGAAACTCCTGCGTGAGTGTGCTTCCGTCGACATTCGCAAATTAGTTTACCTTGCTCTCGGCCAGTCTCTACTCCAGTACTGTGTAACAGTATGGGGTGGGGCTGCCAAAAACTATATGCTAGAGCTGGAAAGGGCTCAACGCGCTATTTTAAAAGTTATGCTTCGTAAACCTTACCGCTATTCAACTGACAGACTATATAAAGAGGCAGCACTTCTTGGGGTACGGAAACTGTATATTTCAACAGTCATTTCGAAAGGTCACATAAAATGTTTAAAGAGAACTGATTTAAAAACCCTGCAAAGTAAGAGAAAATTCAGAACCCCGAACCCTAGAGTAAACTCTGCATTCGCCCAAAGACTTCCATCATTCCTACACACTCACATCTACAATAAGGTAAACTCTATTCTGAAGATCAATAGCTCCTCTTACACCCGAATGAAACACACAGTCAAACTTTGGCTCTTGGAACAATCATACACTTCTACTGAAAAAATCCTAAGTATAACCAAATAAACTCAACTCACACTGCACCAACACATAGACCCGTATACACCCTTACACTTACTTACACATACATACACACACACACCCTCTCCCCCTCTACACTCACACAGACAGCGAGGTGGAAGTGGAGAACATTATTGCAAAGAACACCTTCCTCAAAAATGAGCTGGCTGAGTTACACATACAACACATGGACTTAACCGACCAGTATAGTCGACTTCAACATCAGGTGTCAACGTTTCAAGAGTGTAGTGACACCCACGAACTGGCTTTGAACCATATTGCAGAACTTCAACAGCAATTATGTGATGCCCATAAGGCCCTATCTCTCTCAGAGTCTGTTAAGGTCAGTGAACAGGTTGCTAACACCGATAACCTATTTTATCGACTGGTAGGTAGTAAGTCAAAATCAATGTGTCAGCCAGCTGTAACAATAGATTTGACTGGTGATGATACCATACCATTGTGTCCAATTGTTATGAGTCATAATAAATTAAAGAAATATATTAAAATTAAGAAACTAATTAAACGGTCACAGAGAGCAATTAAAAAACAAAATCTTTTAAAATTAAATATTTCCCTTAGAAGGGAACGTGTTAACCTATCTAAAAGTTTAAATAGTTGTACTGCTGAGTTAGATAAATGTAGGGAAAAGTATGACATTGATACAAAGCTCCTATATAATGATATACTACACAAGGAGCACTTGCTGAAGGATATTTTTGAGAAATATGAGACTTCACAACAACAACTAAGTGAGCGATTATTTGAGGCTGGGGAACTACTGGAGTTGGTGAAGTGCAATGCTGAGAGTTATGAGTTTCTGACTAATAATCTCTCATGCAGCTGTGCCAACCAGCCACCACCACCTCCTCAGCCTCAGAGTGACTTGTCTCCACCGGTGTTGGCTCTTCCAGCAGAGTCCTGTGTTAGTACACAGAATAATAAATCTATTTTTTTTAGTGACGAAGTAGGTTCAGGTTTTGGAAAAATATTAACTAATTACCTTAGCCATAGTTTTACCAATCATTGCTATCATAACATAAGTTTTAAACAAATGATTAAAAGAATTGCAAACACAAACCTAGACAATTATTCTACAATGGTTTTGCTACTAAGTAAAAGTACTGGTATTACCAGAGAGGACATAGTGGATGGTGTCAACACCTTATTAAAGTTAAACATAGGTAAGCTAATGTTGTGTGCTTTACCTTACTCTGATACTCTATCAGAAGATGAGAATAAATATATATATAAGTTGAATAATACTATTCACATGCTGACATGTTATCATAGTGACAAGTTATTGTTTTTTGACACTAATAAGTTTGTTAGTGGTTTTAAGTTAACTCAGAGAACTTTATCTCTGTCTTGGGAATGTAGACATATGATTGCTATGTTGATAGCATATAATATTAACGGTGTTATAGCTAATATAACAAATTCTAGTATTAGGGACGAGTCTGTGTTGTCTAGTCATACTAACAACATAGTGATGAATAATTATGAATCTTCATGTTGTACGAAGGAGGGTCCACCTACAATACCAACATCTTTGGAGGCCACTACCAGTCAGATAGGGTATTCTCTTCCTGCTGGAACTCATACGGGCTTCCTAGACACTTCAGTCGTAGTTGTGGAGGTCACTCCGGATAACTCTTTAAACTAGTTAGTAAGACAACAGAAGTTACCCCTTCAAATAACCTATTACTATTAGAGAATAATAAAAAGGTATCTTCTGGCAATATTACTCAGAATAATAAAAAATCAAAGGGAGGGCAACATGTTTTAAAATTATTTAACCAAAATATTCAAGGTTGCTCTTCTAAATTACTAGAAATAGAATTGTTTTTAGAAAATACCAAGTTTGATGTCATTTGTTTAACAGAACATTGGTTAAAAGCTCATCAAGTAATGTCAATTAATTATGAAAATTATTGTGTAGTTAGCCATTTCAGCCGAACATGTATGATACATGGTGGATCACTAATATTAGTTAAAAATTCTGTTAAATCAAAGGAACGAAAAGACATCGTCGGGCTGTCTGTTGAACACACCATTGAATTGTCCTGTGTTGAGCTCGATAAGCATGTAATAGTATGCGTATACAGACCTCCAAGTTACCAGAATCTATCTGTGTTTGATTCTGTAATGGAAGATGTACTAAAGAAACTTTCTACTAGTAGTAAGTCAATAATCATATGTGGCGATTTTAATATTAATTTATTAGAAAATAACTCAAATACTATGAGATTATTAAGTCTTTTTAGGTCATTTGACTTGTCAAATGTTTTTATTGAACCCACCCGAGTGACAGCTTCCTCTGCCACTTGTATAGATAATATTTTCTGTAACTGTGATTATTTACACAAACAAATTGTAAATAAGTTGCCATCTGATCACAGCGGACAAACAATAACATTTTGCTCCTACATGCCTTTACAAAAAACTCTAATAAGGTTTAGGCCAATTACATCTAAAAATTTAGAGAAATTAAATAATTCTTTGGCAAGTAAATTATGTGTTCAAAGTTTTAATAATTTATGTGACCCGAATGAGTTCTACGCCGAGTTCTTTTCACTATTAAACACGCAATTTAATGACACTTTCCCACTAAAGACTAAAAGTATTTACACAAAGTTCTTATTTAGTGATTGGGCGACTCCAGGTATTCGTAAAAGCAGGGAAAACCTTTTTGAACTTTATGGCCTAAAGCAACATATGAATAACACAAGCTTTCATCAGTATGTTGCAACATATTCTAAGACTTTTAAAAGTGTATGCAAAACAGCTAAAGCTCTTTATATTAGCAATAAAATAAAATCAGCCGATGATAAAATAAAAACTACCTGGCAAATAATAAATAATGAAACAGGTAGGAAAAAACAGCGTAATACTGAATTTAATTTAGAAACTGCACATGGCCCCATAAACTCAGATGTAGAAATTGCTCAGGAATTTGAAAACTTTTTTGCTAATATTCCCATTAAAACTACTGAAGCTTTAAATTCCTCACCCTCGCGTTCTGCAGATTTACTTAGAAAGAATGTTAAGGCATGCCCCTCGGAGTTTAGTTTTCAACATACAAACCCCCAGGCTGTTATAAAAGCTTTTAAAGATCTTAAAATTAAATCGACAGAAGATCTCTGGGGAATGTCTGTAAAAGTTTGTGGATCTATCATTGAAACGATTGCGCCCTATTTAGCTTTCATATTTAACATCAGTATAGACCAAGGAGTCTTTCCGGATCTCATGAAACACAGTAAAGTAGTACCTTTATTCAAAGCCGGGGATAGTAAAGAACCCAACAATTATAGGCCTGTGTCAATTCTGCCAGTTCTCAGTAAGGTGTTTGAAAAGTTGATGCTCAATCAAATGTTACGCCACTTTAATAAAAATTCCATCTTTCATGAACAACAGTACGGTTTCACCAAAGGGCGTTGTACCACTGACGCCGGTGTCACCCTAATAAAGAACATTTTTAACGCCTGGGAGGAAGCACAAGATGCCATTGGAATCTTTTGCGACCTCTCAAAGGCGTTCGATTGCGTCAACCATGAGACACTTCTGCTGAAACTTGAGCACTATGGGATTAGGAATTTAGCTCTTGATTTACTAAAGTCGTATCTAAAAGATAGAAAGCTTAAAGTTCAAGTAAACGGCGTAAACTCATTGGGGTCTGAAATGGCAATGGGCGTTCCTCAAGGTTCGATATTGGGTCCATTCCTCTTTTTAGTTTACATTAATGATTTACCACAATTACTTCAAAATCAACCGAAGATGGTGTTATTTGCAGATGACACATCATTGATATTTAAGATAGACAGACGGGCACAAAATCTTGACGACGTGAATAACTCTATTCTTCAGGTCCAAGACTGGTTTACAGTAAATAATTTGGTACTAAATGAAAAGAAAACCAAATGCATTAGATTTAAATTACCTAATGTTAGAAGTAGCGAATGTGACATCATACTGAATGGAGAAAAACTAGAATTTGTTGATCAAACGGTTTTTCTGGGAATCACGCTAGACGAGAAATTACAATGGGGACCTCACATAACATCTCTTGCGGGGCGGCTTAGCTCGGCCGCTTATGCTGTTAGGAAGATAAGACAGTTAACAGATGTAGAAACCGCGCGTTTAGTCTATTTTAGTTACTTTCACAGCATTATGTCGTACGGCATTTTACTATGGGGTCGAGCTGCTGACATTGAATCCATCTTTATTTTGCAAAAGAGAGCTGTCAGAGCCATTTATAATCTACGTCGCCGCGAATCTCTCAGGGAACTATTTAAAAGGATTAATATTATGACGGTACCTTGCCAATTCATTTATGAAAACATTATGTATGTAAGAAAAAATCTACATCTTTTTAATAAAATAAGCGATAGACATAACTTTAACACAAGAAATAAAGATAAAATACATCAACCATTTTTCAGATTAGCCAAAGTACATACATCTTTTATGGGGTACTGTGTCAAATGTTACAATAAAATACCTTGTGATATATTGCAATTAAATGAAAGAAAATTTAAAACTCACATTAAACGCACACTTTGTAAACAAGCATACTATAAATTAGAAGATTATATCCAAGATAAGAACGCTTGGAAACATGCTGGTCCTGCTCCATAGGACAATCTAGAGTCTAGACAAAATCAAACTGGTTGCTAATTTAATTGTAATTTTTTTTTTTTTAGTTTTTACATACATTACTCACACCATGACTTATTACTTGTATTTTTTTTTTTTTTTATATAAAAATCGTTTTGCTTGTACCATGTTTGTAAATATGTGAGCACCATGTATCTATCAGATAATTAATTTATATGTCATGGTTTCGTTTTTAATTCTTTTACCTATTGTGGTATAGTAATTTTATTTTAGGTGCATCGTCCTCACATGTTATTATATAATTAATGTACCCATGCAAAATATTGTACCTAAAACATTTTAAAAGAGTAACGGTGGAGTTTCTTGCCCATTCTTCTCCATACGAAAACTACCTTTTGGAATGGGCGACTAGAATCAATTCTATTTTAAGATAATTTTTGACGTTCAAAAGTGCCTTTTTTGTGCCTATTTGAAATAAATGCTTTGACTTTGACTTTGACTTTGACTTTGACACTCACACACACAGACGCACACTACAGAACCGCAGCACAAACGGAAATTTAAACCAAGTTTTACTTTTATATAATTTACATTTTATTATAAGATTTTTATTGTTTTTAGTTTTCACTTAATTAGTTATTTTGTTTCTATGTTCAGTTTCGTAGTCTAGATAAGGCTAACTAGGTCAACTGTAGCCAATTTTAACTTCTAAATTATTTTATTTAAAAAATTATCATAATGTTATACCTATTCAATGGTTTATAAAAGGAAATTGTACCAACTGTTATTTTATCATCATTTGTTGATCTCAGCGTTCCCTTAATAATTAGTAAGTCAATTTATGTGTACATTTAGACTTATAGTCCCGATGTGGCTACTTAATTTTTATTTTTATTTCATTTGTTGATCTTATTTTTCCCTTAATTATTAAAATCTTGTACCATTGTAATGGTGCCCAAGACACAGGCTGTGCCTAGTTTGGGACCAACAATACCTCGATATTGTAATTTTAAAATATGGAATAAACGATTTTACTTTACTTTACTTTACTTTAAATATTTAAATATTAACACCTACTTCAGAAAATTAATTTAACACAACATTGTACTCTTGGGTCACTTACACTGATTTCCATAACTTTAGAAATTTCCATCTCAGTCTCAATATAATTCTAAACATTCCAGGCTGGCGGTGCCCTATCTGCTGCTCTTCTGGAGCTGCGACTTACCACCATCGGCGGCAACGACTGTGTAGCTCGCGTGGCTCGCGCTTCCGTTGAGCTAAACGTACGCGCTCCTCGCGTTGAGCCACATATCGAGGTCTGCACCCTCCACTCCCCTGGATTCGGTACTTGCAACGTAAGTATTTGGTTCATCTACAGTAACTACAATATCTTTCTAGTCTAAGACTTTAAAATTTTCCTCTAATGTGATATCATCGTAACATCATTCTCCTGCTCTTTTCTCAATTTGATTTAAAGACAGGTTAGTATCCGTATCGATGTCTTTTTTCCACAGATCTTTATCAAACGTCATGTCAGTCTTTCAGTCCATGTTTTACTCAGTTCTTTCTTAATTTTTTCGTCAGTCCATGTATCTAGTACTTTTTAAACAACACCTTACCTTACCACCCTACTTTCTTCATCCAGGGTGACTCCGGCAGTGCTCTGAGACGTGTCGACAACGGCCAGCAGTTCGGTATCGTGTCGTGGGGCTTCCCCTGCGCCCGCGGTGCCCCCGACATGTTCGTCAGAGTCAGTGCTTACCAGAACTGGTTGAGATCCAATGTTGTATAAATACTTGAAGATGGACCTCCTTAGCTGATCAAGAAACTACTGTTCTTGAATTTGGACTTAGAACTAATATACGACAAAAGCTTTAAATACTTTTTTGAGTTTAAAATAAATACTTTGAAAGTTATGTTGATCTGTTTCAATGACAAAAGGAACGAATGAAAGGCAATTGCATGCAGCTGAGATGAGAATGCTAAGAAGGATTGTGGTGTTACGCGAATGGATAAAATAAGAAATGTACAGGGTGACAGGGACATCCACGCGCAACCTGCGGGGTAATTGCGTAACACAGTAACAGTAGCAATGGCTATCATTTTGACAGTTCAACAACATTCATTGCGTTATTTACGTTGCTGAGCAGACAAATTTTTCGAACCTACGAGGCAATGGATTAGCAATATCCTTCAATATGATCCGGCACCCGAACATTAATGACATCATCCGACGAGCTCGTGTTACCGTCGGCGTTCCAGCTGTATTAGAACCCAATGGCTTGGCACGCGACGATGGCAAGAGACCGGACGGTATATCTTTATTTCTATGGAAGATGGGTAGGCTTTTAGTGTGGGACGCAACTTGTGTCGATCTCGATACTCTTGCGCCATCCCAACTTCCTGGATCGGCGTGCTGTGCTGGCGCTGCTGCTGCGGCTGCGGAAAACCTCAAGCGGCGAAAATATAATAACCTTATCGGAAATTATAATTCTTTTCTAGCCGTTTGGGGTTGAAACCCTCGGGCCGGTCCGAGTGCTCATGGTCTTTTTAAGGAAATTTCAAAGCGGCTGGTTGACACTTTCCGTGACCCAAGGGCTGGCTTTTACCTTGGCCAAAGGCTAAGCATTGCCATACAACGTGGTAATGCCGCCAGTCTCTTGGGTATATTACCAGTCGACAGCGATGCGGATGGATTTTTCGACGCTATATATTTTAGTTTGAATATAGTTTTAGTTAGGTTTTAACTTTGTTATTTTAGTTAATTAAGGATATACTTATGTATTATTCAAAAGCAAATACAAAAAGACGGGTTGCACTCCGGGAGTGCCGGCAGAAGTGAAAACTTGAATATTAACGTTGAAATAAATCAATTATTAATTGAATTAATATAACTATATTTTTTTTCACTATTTCTGCGTCACTTTTTTCATTAATCGATGCACTTTGTTCAATTCCCATATTTTAAACACTTTATATACACGAATTTTACGAATAAACAGCAGTGTGGCTACTACACAGACGGTCGAGCCATCAGCTGTCCATCCATCCACGTCCACGTCCACCATCACCGTCACCGTCACCGTCACCGTCACCGTCCGTCCGTCCGTCTGTCCGTCCGTCCGTCCTTCCGTCCGTCCGTCCGTCCTTCCGTCCGTCCGTCCGTCCGTCCGTCCGTCAAAATGTGACAGTTTCGGGTAGGTTGATGTGCTGGCGTCTGTACCTATCACATGCATGTTTTAAGGGAACTATATTTTCTATCACCAAAATTTATATTTGTCATCAAGTTGTATCACCTAATAAATAGATCTATCGCCACGAAATATTTTCGTTCTCAGATAGCGGGGCTCCGTCGACATAGGATGCAAGAACGAGCGAAGGGCACCCCGAGGTTCGGTTTGGTTAGGTTACTTTAAACCCTTTACACAGAAATAGGGGCCCCGCGAAGCGGGGCTCCGTCGACATAGGATGCAAGAGCGAGCGAAGGGCACCCCGAGGTTCGGTTTGGTTAGGTCACTTGCATTGTTTGGTGACTACATTTTCGTGACAGATCTACTATTTGGAGGACAAACCCTATTATTTAAGAAACACAAAACTAATTAAATTGGTGATAGCTTAAATGATACCCATGTTTTAATACCTAATTATGTACAGTTGCGTACAAGACTTTATCTACACCCATGATATGAATCCTCTATAAAAGGTTCTGAAGTTAGCTTAGAAAAAGCTAGCTAGCTAGCTAGTTAGCTTAGATAAGTTAGATAATGGAAATTAGTTATTTGCTCTTGTAGCTGCGCCTGCAATACATAAATATACATCCGTCCGCCGCCGCTGTGCGTGGGATTCTAGGGTTCGCCGCGCTCGCCGCCGCGCTGAGCCGTCGACGCGATCTCCACGACGGCGACCTGCGCGCCCCCGCACGGATTTCTTTAGGAAATATATCTCATACCGAATATTTCAACTGGATTCCTATTGGTTGATTAATGTTTGTAAGGAGGTCACTACTTGTGCCCATAAGTTTAGAATAAGACATGTACACATTTGTAAAGATCATGCTTCACTTTTCGATATTCCTCGACTATTTTTAATACACTTTCGTCGTACCTGCATCTGGAATTCTGGACTATTATTGTCTCACACCACCTAAGCGCTACACTCTCATGCATATCACACATTTTACAATAAATTACAGTCGGTTTTTGTAGGTAGGTATAATATGCAGCCTGTCAGGGCCACTGCAAAACACAATTTTGGTTTGCTGTTGAATTTGTAAATAACGTATCATTTTAGTCTAAGCTAATACAATAAAGTTTAGAAATATTAAATGTCTTTTTGACCGCGTAGCTTGCACTTTTCGCTCAAAGCTTTGAATCATATCTAAGAAGTATAAGTATAGGTAATTAGTTTATTCATTCTTTACAAAACTACTTTTTCTTTACCTACCAAAAGTACTCTCTTTCCTACCTCTCCACTATTTACCTTCTTGTTCATCTTCTTTTTTTTTTCGTTATCCTTCTCTTTTCATAGGTACTCTTTCTGTCTCTCTTTCATCTTCTTCTTTCTACCTTGTACCATTCTTTTGTCTTGTGTGAGTATCTCTAAGAATATTAGTTTGTTTATTATTTTTTTCTTTCGAATTCAGAATTCATTTGCATTACCATCAAAATGGGTTGTTATAAAATATTTCAACGCATATGTAGTTAGTCCAATGAGGTGCATGTATTTGACCATCACCAAACACCATCTTTGACACCCACCACCACCATCCATCCATCACCATCCATCCATCACAACCACCACCACCTCCATCCGTCTGTCCGTCGTGATTTGACCATCTTTTTTCATCTTTTTCTTTGATTTCGATGACGGCAGTAACGTGTAGTGGTCAAGCGGCGCGCGTCGCAACTATAGAAAATCAATTGTCTCATTAGCGGAGCTCGACAGATTAAACAACTTATCAACCGTAATCAATCAGAGTTAATAATTATCTCACGGATAAAAAACACGGATAAATATCTATGCGTGAGCATCGTAAAACTATCAAACCCTCTTCGAGCGCTAATAAACATGGACATCAAAACCGGACTTCTGGTGTTTACGCTCCTTGTTGGGTGCTTCGGTGAGTTTAAGAAACATTATTTATTTCTACAATAAATAAAGTCCTCCAGACCGAATTTCGGCCATGGCGGCCAATCTCAGCGGAGACCAGCCTTCGGCGCGGGAGATATTATAGTGCACAAATGTGTGCGCAGTAGACACAAGTGCACTCTCTCTTCCCCTTACTCTCATAGTCCGATGGGACGTAAATCCGACACGACCGGTTTCCACAATATTAAGTACCTAAAGCTCTGAATTTCCAGCAAAAGTCATTAGTAGCACCTTACAGTTTTTTTTTAATCATCTTCCAGCCCTATTCCTTTTTGGGTGGTGCCACGGCGGGATACATTTTCATCTTCTACATCTCAATCAGCTGTCATCTCAGTATTTACTTCTTTCGTTGCTTTTTCTTCTTCTTCCCCTTTTCTTGTAAGCATCTACATTCACACTAATTACTTCTCTCGTAATCTATCCTTTACAACCGGGTGGCTCTGTTCCTTTTTGTCATCAGAGCCTATTTCAAACTCCTTTTAACATACTCCTAATTAAATCCGGTTTCGTCAAACTACACGTAACCTAGCCAGCGCTGGGGCTCTGTCTCGAACAGGGTCGTAAGTAGTATTATGCTGAGTGATGACCGCTTTGCGTGGATGTGACGAATACTTTCCCCTAAGTTGTTCTTTTTGTGTTATTTCTCTGTATCATGTTTGCCGCAAATAAACGTATTTTCTTCCTTTTTCTAAACACGTCTACACATTTTCTTACATTCTCAATCTCAGCCTTTGATTTAGGTATCCATACAAGACAGCTGGTAAGACTAATGTCTTGTTATTTTTTGGTTTTGTACTTAAGCAGAATATTAAGAGCATCTGGATTACCTACCACTGATATAAGAAAACTTACTTTAACTGCCAAGTCTTGACTATAATTGTGACCATTTTCTTGCCCTTATACCAGTTTATTTACCAGTTTGTTTTTTGTGCAGCATGTATTCTACTTGCATACATGTCTCTATTATTTAATCGTCATCTTAGTTCCCCTTTTCAACTATATCACCTTTACACACGACACGACTGGTCAGATTAGGAGATAATCTTTATTTATTTGTTATAATATAATGATTTCTCGACTCAGTGTATTATTGTTATCTCCAATGATTGTCTACTTGTAAAAATTATTGGAAAATTGACTTTATCAGCTGCTTCCTTCTTAATTTTCCATAGATCTAATGTTTTTGCGTTTAAATTAGTAACAATAATTATGTGATGATTATTTAGTCTTTGTTCACGTGCTGGCGATTATTTGATGAATTATCTTCTACCTATTAACACCGGAGCTATCTGATAAGACTATGTCTTTTTAACTTTAGTCAATTAGGATGATAAAGAGTATTTTAATCTGATTTATTTTAAAAGATTAATGGATTAGACTCGTGCCATTCTTAGTCGAAACTAAAACCTGAGAATTCAATTAAAAATCGAAATAAACACTTTTTCAACCGGGTTTCGCCCCAAAAATCTGAAAACCACCTTCTACCTAAAAAAATATACAGTCTCCTAACAACTTTTTTCTATAGCTACAACAGTTAGAGCACCTGTCCTTACTACCCCGTCTCAAAAATCCAACATGTATGGGCACAGAGGGCATTCATATTCTAAACACAAAGAATATTATACAGTTGTCACGCAGTAGCAGTTATTATACTGCTTGCTTCGTTTTCGATATATGTTTTCCATTTAGGTACCTAACTTCCTCACGTTACTGGCAACGGAATGCATCAAGCTCTAAATCATAATTTTCCAATTCCAGCCCTCCCAACGCCCGAAGATGACATGTCTATATGGTTCGACCACACCGACGCTAGCGCTCGCATCGTCGGAGGCACCCAGGCGGCCGTCGGCAGCCACCCCCACATGGTGGCCATGACTAACGGATTGATGATCAGGAGCTTCATCTGCGGAGGTTCTCTGATCACCCAGCGCACTGTCCTGACTGCTGCGCATTGTATTGCTGCTGTGTTCAGTTTCAATTCTCTTGCAAAGTATGTAATGCTTGTTGGATGGTTGTTAATCGGCTCTGCAGTGGTAAACGATTAAGTAGTTAGGTAGTCGGCAAGGTTGAATGCAGGGTCGACTTCTCAATTTTTTTTTTAAAGACCGTCTGTCATTATAGGTTTTGCAGTTATGAATACACCTTAAATCAAGGATGAAATTAATGCATACAGCTCTGGTGACTAATGAAAAAATCTTCCAATGATTGCTTTGAATATTATTGCAACAATTAGGTTCAAAGATACAAGCAGCGTCAATTAAAATCCATCAACAACAAAAAATAAAGGAACACACTTAAATCAACGGAGAGATATTCCCTGGTTGTTGAAGTTACTGAAGCTGAAACAAGATCATGTAAGAATCTTTTTATTCACAATCATCTGACTAGCCTTTTCCCAATTATATTCGGGTCGACTTCCAGTGTAACTGAATACAGCGGAATACCTGTATTTTATATGGAGTGACTACCTATCAGACCTCCACAACCCAGTTATTAGGTGAAATGAATCTCCTTGGTAAGACTGGTTAAAGATTCTTTTATTTAAAGAATGACTTTCTCCATAGTTCTCTGCGTGTGACAGTCGGCACCAACCGCTGGAACTCCGGCGGCACCTCCTACGCCGTGGCTCGCAATGTCACCCACCCCCACTACGTCTCATCTACCATCAAGAACGACATCGGTATCCTCATCACCTCTAACAACGTTGCCCTCAACCACCTCGTGAACACCGTGCCCCTCACATACTCCTACATCGGCGAGGGAGTCCAATCCAGGGTCGCTGGATGGGGCAGAATCAGGGTGAGTTAATCACAAGACACTAACTTGCTCAAGACTCAACCGAGGAAATTACTTAGGGCTGATTTTTCAATAGCCAGAATAATAAATAATTATGACAGTTTTGTAGTGACATATTTTCCATACGAAAGCTGACAAACCGCAATATCTTTTCTTGAAAAATCAGCCTTAGTCGAGTGTATGTAAATAGTTTATGAATTCAGCGATAGTAAATGTGAACTTAATTTTAGCTTTCAATAACAAACTATTCGTATATATAAACCTGCGGTCTGTGAAAGTGAAATCCAGTTAGCTTCAGCAAATATTTAAATATTTTCAATGACAAAATTTTACAACATCCATAACACCTAACTACTTCAGAAAATTAATTTAACACATCATTGTACTCTTGGATCACTTACACTAATTTTCATAAATTTAGAAACTTCCATCTCAGTCTCAATATAATTCTTAACATTCCAGGCTGGCGGTGCCATATCTGCTACTCTTCTGGAGCTGCACGCTACTACCCTCGACGGCAACGACTGCGTTGCTCGCGTGATTCGCGCTGCTGCTGAGCTGAATGTACGCGCTCATTCCGTTGAGCCACATATCGAGGTCTGCACCTTCCACGCCCCTGGATTCGGTACTTGCAACGTAAGTATTTTGTTTGTCTACAGTAACTACGTACTATATCTTTCTAGTCTAAGACTATAAAATTTTTCTCTAATGTGATATCATCGTAACATCATTCTCCTGTTCTTTTCTCAATTTGATTTAAAGACAGGTTAGTATCCGTATCGATGTCCTTTTTAGGGTTCCGTAGTCAACAAGAAAACCTTATAGTTTCGCCATGTCCGTCTGTCTGTCTGTCTGTCCGCGGTTTAGCTCAAAAACTATCGGTACTAGAAAGTTGTAATTTGGCATGAGTATACACGTTAATGACGCCGAAAAAGCGGTAAAATAATATTTTGAAAAAAAAAAAAAAATTTAGTGTAAAGTGGGGATGATAATTTTTTTTAGTCCTTCCCATAGTGTGGGATATAGTTGGATAGGTCTTTCAAAAATATTAGGGGTTTGGGAAGACCGTTTTTTGATTAAGTAAATCGTTCGTGACTTATCAAGGTTTAAAGTACGAGTTAAGTGTCCCCCCCTCTACCAACTACACTATTTGCGCTGTAGCATGGTGCGGGTGACAGTTTCAGTAACATTTCGTTTCACTCTTGAAAGTTGCCGCGATTTACAATTTATGACTTAGTATTTCAGTTGTACCACATTCGTAATATATTAAATAATTAATAACTGTAGTAAATTAAATTAAACCCAACCAGAATGTTCTAATCAAGAAATAAAATCAAATTGAATGAAAAATTAAGCAAAGTGTTATGCGTATAACGTAACGCCATAGACGTATTTAGTGATGGGATGTACTGCTACGATGGATAGTCGATATTTTTTATAATAAAAAACGTATATTGTGCGTAGGTCAATTTTTATTTTTAAAAGGTCTAATTATACAACAGAACATTTATAGGGTAAGGTTGCTTAAAAGGTTGCTAAAAAAAATACATGTTATTCGTCTAAACCCATATCAGAGTCAGGAACATCTGAATTGTCACTCAATTCATCATCTGAATCTGTGACGGATATTATTAACGATGACTCAATTATGTTGTCAATATGTATGTCACGATCCCAATCAGACATAATGTCCCTTTTTGTTTTATTCACGACCTTCGACCAGTCTTCAGGTTGAACATTGTTGATGGCCTCTTGTAATAGGGCCAACATCTTATTTGCCGTAAATGGCGGCGAAGTATTATTTCTTGCGGCCTAACCTAAAAATAAACGAACTTATAAAAAAAAGTATTCAAATAATCATCAATCAGCCTAATCTAGTATCTGGTAATGTTTTTAAACTAGGTACATGCTACGATCGGAAAGCTGATTTTTTTATAAAGCTTCAAAATGGGAATTGAAATTAAAAGCATACCTTTTATTTGGGCCCAAATCAGCTCAATAGCGTTATACTGGCAATGGTAGGGTGGTAGTTGAAGGACCTGGTGGCCTTTTTCTTTTGCCATCTCGTCCAGAGCATAGGTAGGAGTTGGTGGCTTATGGCGTCGGACTAAGGCAATAAGCTCCGTCTTTAACATTTTTATATCTGCTGTAACTCCGTTTTCACTCAGCCACTTCACCAACTCGCTTTTGCGGTTGGATTGGTTTGGGGGTTTATTAACTTGCACCGAATGGTAGGGTGCGTTGTCCATTATTATGGTCATAGGCTCTTTTAAATTGTTTAATAGACCTATGAACCAATCTTTAAATTTTTCGTAATTCATCTCCTCATGATACTCCGTAGTTTTTTTTGACTTAAAAGCCAGCAAACAATCAGGGACGAATCCACTTGCTGTACCTGCGTGACAAATAATAAGGCGTTCGCCTTTGCCTTCCGGCACTTTGGTACACGATTGTGCTGTTTTTGGCCTTCCTTAAAAATCTACATCTTGCTAGGGCAATGTCAGTCCTCTCCATAATAATCTTTCTTTTGTTAACTTTTTTGTAAACAAAGCCAATATCTTTTATAACTTGCCGTAGCGAAGTAATACCTCCTTTGAACAAGTCAGCTTCTTTTAATGATTTTAGAAGCTTGAGCAATGTGGGTAGCTCCATTCTTCTATAATAATCATAAATATGATTTCTAATAGCAACCTTAGCAAAATCATCCAAATCTGTGATTGGCTTCACCTTGGTCCGCTTTTTGTTGGGTGTCGATAATTTATTTTCAAACATCCCATCTTGGCCAATTTTCTCACGTGTTATACGTGAAACAGTATTGCGGCCAATATCAAGAGCTTCGGCTACTCGTTCTACAATATGATTCAATGGTAACAACGGTCCATTATTTTGTTGTTCTCTTTCAAAGTAGTCTCGGAGGCGAACAACAAGCTCCCTGGCCTGACTACCCAAAACAGTTTTTTTTGTATGCTTAGGCATGGTAATAACAACAAACTCAACAAACTTATAACAAATAACAATTTAACAAAAATGAAAACAAACAATGAAATCGTAATACGTGTCACATTAAGTCACAATATAACGCGCTTGCACTCGTACTCGCACTCACAGCATCGCACGGGTAAACAACATGGCCGCCGCGCCGATGCACCATAGAGCAAAAATGTTGTCACGAAAAAAAAAACATAAACCCACACACGTAGTTACACTGCACAACTGAATAATACACTAATTTTCATAACAATATTAAAGAGAACTAGATTCACGCTGCTCGCAGCGTGAATCTAGTTCTCTTTAATATCGTTAGCGATAAAAATGAATTGCATAACCTCACATCCCTAGTCATGTGGTACTGACAAATGTCAACGTCATACGGGCAACTGTCACCCGCACCATGCTACAGCGCAAATAGTGTAAACGGTTGTAGTTTGAAATTCAAATGTCACGGCAGTAGTACCTATATATAACGGTTTTTAAATGAAAACTATCACACTTAAGTGGGCTTTACAAGTTTACGAGTAATAGTCGACCAACTTAAATTTGTAGTTGCAATGTATGGGAGAACATGATTTTCAACTACAATGTTAAGTTTGTTCTTGGGATAAATTCATTCCAACTACGGAACCCTTCATTGTGCGTGGTCCGACACGCACTCGGCCGGTTTTTTTCTATAGATCTTTATCAAATGTCATCTCAATGTTTTACTTCCCCCCTTTCATGTTTTACTCAGTTCATTCTTAATGTTTTCTTAAGTCCATTTTTTTCTTCAGTCCATGTAAGAATCTAGTATACTTTTTAAATAACACCTTTTCTTACCACCCTTCTTTCTTCATCCAGGGTGACTCCGGCAGTGCTCTGAGACGTGTCGACAGCGGCGAGCAGTTCGGTATCGTGTCGTGGGGCTTCCCCTGCGCCCGCGGTGCCCCCGACATGTTCGTCAGACTCAGTGCTTACCAGAACTGGTTGACCTCCAGCGTTGTATAAACACCTGAAGATGGACCTCTTTAGCTGATCAAGAAACGACTGCTTCTGAATTTGGACTTAGAACTAATTTACGACAAGAGCTGTAAAACTTTTTTTTAGCTTAAAATAAATACTTTGAAAGTTATTTTGATCTGTTTCAATCGTTACTAATTGTTGGGCCATAAAAGGAACGAATGAAAGGCAATTGCATGCAGCTGAGATGAAAATGCTAAGTAGGAAGTGTGGTGTTATGCGAATGGATAAAATGAGAAATGTACACCACCAGCAGCACCAGCAGGTGGCACGGGCATCGATGCGCAACCTGCTGCCATTGATTCTGAACCTCCTGCGTTTAATTAATTCGTCGGTTTATTTATTTAGGGCTAGCGCAGACAGAACGGAGCGCAGCGGAGAGGATTTTATTAACGCACTTGAAAATAAACTTTAAAATTATAACAATAAAGTCGCGCGGGGATTCCCGCGTATCTTCGAAGACGCGCGAGCATTTTTTGTCAGGTTCAAGCATTTAGGTATGCACTTTATTGTAATAATTTTAAAGTTTATATTCAAGTGCGTTAATAAATCCCGCTCCGCTGCGCTCCGTTCTGTCTGCGCTGACCCTTATTTATTTGCTTTCATGCACATCAAAACATTTTACAACAAATTACAGTCGGTTTTTGTATTTAAGTATGAAACCTGTCGGGGCTCTGCAAAACATAACAATATTGTATCATAAATTGAGTCTAAACTTATCAAAACACAATACAACCAAGTTTGTCTTTTGACCGCGTTGTTTGCACTTTTCTATGAAACAGCAGATTTTTTTTTGATAACCGATGAAAAATTTCAAACACTCAGACTCTAAGCATTAATTTTAAATAAACCAATTACAGGCGCTTTAGAATTGTCAAGGGGTCGGTCAGTCAGAAAGATGAAGCTAGTTGCTTATTCCAAAGCGTTAGAAGGTAGGACATTCATTTAAATTGTAAAATTATTGCAAAATATTCCGATGTAACTGATATTTTCTAACATTCATGTTGAAATTGTTGAAACTATCCGTTATAAAAAAGATAAAATCAATTCATAAAATAAAATAAGCGCGTGGCAGCTAAGAGATGACCAGTCCCAACTGACGGCGCGCGTTCACGAACATGCCGCATAGATCAGCACAATTCAGGTCAACCATTTTGTAGGGAGGTAAATGATCCAACACACACACGCCACCGTCAGCGAGACATTTGAGTGAGCATGACATACTATCAGCCGTCAGGGCACATTCAAGTCAATGAAAGACATATTACCCGGTAAATGGTAGCACTAATAGTACATATCCAACACGTGGCACGCGCCACTACCAGCGAGACATTTGTGTGAGCATTACATACTCTCAGCCGCCAGGTCAAGTCATTGAAAGACGTACCTACCCAGTAAATGGTAGCTTTACAATAGGTTACATAGTGCTCACACGTGTGCTATGCAATTATACAATACTAAGACAACAATTAGGTAAATGAGATTTAAACAATGCAAAGCTAGTTTTTCAATGTTCAGCAGCTCCAACAATATTTCCGAATGTTAATCAATTAGTTTATGCGCCCTTGTGGAGCAGAAACAGCGTTGAGCTAAGCATTTTTGTCAGCGATATAATCCCCTAACTTATAATATGCATAGTGTGCGTTTAATACAAGATTTAAATTTCGTTTAATACAAGATACAAATTTCTAAGCTAGGGGTCTAGAATCATGTCTTGTCATGGTTACAGTTCGTACGTCGATGTCCGCGCCACCCTGTTTATGGGGAAGTTTGAAGGTGACACCGGCAATTGTAAAGTTGTGAGGAAATCAGTTGTTATGGTATGGGCATATAATGTGGAGCATTGAGAAAAATGTCTTGCAGAAAGTTTTGAATATGAATGTGGATGGAGCGGCTATAAGAGTAGGGAAAGACCAAAGAAACGATGGATGGACTGTGTGAACGATGATATGGCTAGAAAGGAGGTGACTACCGAGAGGACGACTAAGAGAAGAAAAAGACAATTTGCGCCGACCCCAAATAAGTTGGGATAATGATGGTAAAGAAGATGTTGCAAAGAATTAGTTACGACGTGGAAACAATTTTATCTTATAGTCCTAGGTTATGTTGGAGACCCCAATATTGTCTCCTTTGTCCCTTCATTGTGCATCTCAAACTTCGTACCGCCCAGCGCCACAGAATTAAATAATGTGACAAAGTTCAATAGATAATAGGATAACGTTATTGTTGTTTTCCTCGGGAACAGCACTTTTTTTCGGGACGAAAGGTACCCTTTGTCCGTTTCTGTACACCTGACAACGTATATGCAAAATTTCAGGATTCAGGATGATCGGTTCAGTGGTTTAGGCGTGAATAGGTAACAAACAAACTTACTTTCGCATTTATAATATTATATAGTTAGGATTTATAAAAAAAAAAAAAAACTCTTTTCTAGTCTGCCACCGATAATATTTGGCAAATGACCCCTTTTATTTTCAAACTTTTTTTCATCAAATCCTGCCTTTGACATAAAAATTATTACGATTAATTATAATTTATATGATAATTACCTAATTAGTAAACAAAAGTGAGTAATCAGTTTGTTGCACTTTACTTAACCTTGATGATAGTACTGTCACTTCTTAACTTAGTAAGTAATTTGATAAGAGATTTGGTAATTTGATTTGATTTTTTTTTTAATTTTCTGCCAAGTATGGTGATTAACGTAGGTCACTAAGTGAGACACTTGTTTGGCTGTACGATTTTTTTACAAGGCTAATTCGTAACGAATCATCTAAAATACTCAGACTGAAGTCCGATGTCAACCTATATGGCTTCCGATTAGTCTGACACCCAAGACGATTAACCTATCTGTCGTTTCATATGTGACAAAATTTTAACAGAATTTAGAAAAGCCACAATGACCCTCACCTCGGGAGTCTCGCAACAATAGGTAGATAGCTAATCAATTGTTATTTCTCATTAGTCGACCCCTAAGGTACAAACAAGCTTATTAGAAACGGCATTGCGGCATTTGGTCAGGATGCCCTGGCTGTTACCGCGAGTCAGGGGCCAACTTTGAAAAAAAAAACCATGAAAACTCATTTATTAAAACAAGCGTTCATCATTATAAGGTCCGATATGTTTTTATAGGATCAAATAAATATTTCCTATTAGCAACCAAAAGAGACATCGAAAAAATTTGAAGTTTTTTTTTTGGGGTCATCGGCCAGTGGATTTACTTGAAATATCAGTTTAAATAATAAGTTTTTTTTTGCGTAAACTCTACAGACATGATTGGGATAGATCTAAAAACGATGAAATATATTTCAAGTAACAAGTTTTGTTACCAGTGGTCGTTAACCCCTAAAAAAACATGAAATCTTTTTTTTTTTTTTTACTTTTTTGGAGCGCAGGCCGGATAGCACGGCACGCCAGCATTAATGACATCATCCGTCGTGCTCTTGTCACCACCGGGGTGTCAGCTGTTTTAGAACCAAACGGGCTGGCACGCGACGATGGAAAGAGACCAGACGGAATGACCGTAATGCCCTGGGAGTTAGGCAGACCTTTGGTGTGGGATGCAACATGTGTCGACACCCTTGCGCCATCCCATCTTCCTAGCACGGTGGGCTGTGCTGGGGCGGCTGCTGCAGGTGCAGAAAACCTCAAACGGCGAAAATATTGCAACCTGATTGGGAGTTATATGTTCGAGCCGTTTGGGGTTGAAACACTAGTGCCATGGGGTCCGAGTGCCCACTTGGTCTTTCGAGATATCGCCAAGCGGTTAGTCGACTCTTCACGTGACCAGAGGGCTGGCCTATTTCTTGGCCAAAGAATTAGCATTGCCATACAACGTGACAATGCTGCCAGCCTTTTGGGCACTGTTCCTGTTGACAGCGATGCATACGAATTCTTTGATGCCCTATGATTATTTTATTTATTTTTTCATATAATTGTACATATTATTATAGTTTATATGTTTAGTTTATATTATGTAAATATTTAATTTTTGGAATATATAAAAGTAAAGTATTTATAACGTGTGTAGTTTCGCTAGCTAGTTTAATTTGACCCATATGTATATTGTCGTTTGCTATATACGCATAAACTAGCAGGTAGACCAATCTCAGTACAATGTCCGGCAGCCAAAATATGTTCTAATCTACGTTGAATGCACTTTTCCTCATGTAACCTTGATGCGATGATTCTGTCTGAGTTAACGAATCTATTTGTAATAATAATGTAGGAATACAAACTTTGCCTAATCTAGGTAACGTTTTAATTCATAACACTGGTGATTGGCTTGTCTTTGTAGCGAGTTTGCTGACGGAAAAGCTGAAGACGGATTGAGTATGACAACTGACTGGGGAAGTTGTAGTAAATTCAAGAGGTTTGAGGGTCCGACCCAGAACGGGTTAAGCTACTTATAGAAGCTAATACAAAGAAGCTGACGAAGCCCGATAAAGTCAATAATACTGACCAAGACCTGCCGCCTAATTGCGTAATACACTTAGGTACAGACGCCAGCACATCAACCTACTGCAATCTGTCAAAATTTAATAGATGATCAACTTTATCGCTAAAACATAAGGTTCAAAGTTGATTGGGAAAATGTGACAGTTCCGGGTAGATTGATGTGCTGGCGTCTGTACAATGGCAATGCCTTTCTTTTTGACAGTTCATCCACATTCATTGCGTTATTTACATAGTTGAGCAGACGAATTTTTCAAACATATGAAGCAATGAATTAACAATTTGCTTCAAAATCTTTCAGACTGTGATTAAAAGTGTGTAAATTAGGGTGCTGTATAATGTACAGACACCAGCACATCAAGCTATTAAAATCTGTCAAATTTCTTTAATAGATTTTCAACTTTATCGTTATGGCATAAGGTTCAAAGTTGATTGGGAAAATTTTACAGATTCGGGTAACTTGATGTGCTGGCGTATGTACTATAAATAATTAAATATGCAATCAAACTGTACTAATAATAGAATAGAATAGAATAGGTACTCTTTATTATGTATGTGTGTTTATTTTTTTCATTTGAGGAGTCCGGATTCCCGACCCGACATAGTCCTTTGTTTTCCATGGACGAAAACAAACAAAAACACTCGTTAAAATATATAAGGAGGTGCAATTCATTACCCGCAACGCAAAGCCATTCAATTGGGTACCTAATTAAAATTTGAGTAGGCTGTTATGTGTGACAAAGAAACCAACCCATTTCCATCATTGTGTTTGTAATAACAGCAATTATATCAAAAAGGTGGGAAGCAGCTTTCTGTTTGTAAACATCGGGTTTTAGAAAATGACCTGAGCCCTGATTCACAACCATACGACAGGCTATCGTATCGAAAACCTGACATTTCGATAACCTGATTTGACTTGCCCTCAACAGCAAATAGCTGTTGGAAGAATAGCGGGCGTCTATATGATTTACAAAATTTTCGGGTTTTGGACTTGTGAACAGCGTTTAGAAGACTCCTACGATAACAATGATTAATGTTCGATACGATACGGAAGCGTATCGAGTGTTTGTGAATAGCTATGCTGGTGAAGGAAGGCCGCAGGAAATCGCTGGATGCGAGAATGCAGAGAACTCGAGAACCAGTCAAATTGGCGGTACTTGGGGTGGCCTATGTCCAGCAGTAGACGTCTTTTGCCTGAATGATGATAGGTGACCTCTGCCTAACTCTTTGGGGAATGCACGTGTTAAATTTAAAAGGTAAAGAACTTATCATTTAAAATCAGAAAACAATTGGGATGATAATTTTTATTGGTGTTATTGCCAGCACATGAAGCTACTACAATCTGTCAAACTTTAATAGATTTTCAATTTTATCGCTAAAGGTTTAAAGTTAATTGGGACGAGTAGCTTGATGTGCTGGCGTCTGTACATTATAAAGAGCTTGAACATTCAAGAGGATGAGATGATAAAGAATAGAATAGCTAGTAATTACAGTTATAAATGTAGAAGAAGAATTGGTGGTTGTTGATGGTTGGTTTACATTTATATCTTTCAAAAAAAACAAGCCAGAATGAAGTGAACGCAACGCTAAAAACCAGAACGACCCAGCATTCAGGTTTTGACTGATTGCTTGTAAAACTTAGCAAGTTTCCATTCCTAAGGCCGGCCGCAAACGTCCGGTTTCCTGATTCGGAATTCAGATTCGGAGACCCCGAATGCACGCATTTCATACAAAATGTTCTCTCCAGCGCACAAGTACTTAAATTTTCCGTCCGGGTTTCAGAACGGAAAATTTAAGCACGTGTGCGCTAGTGAGAACATTTTGTATGAAATGCTTGCATTCAGGTTTCCGAATCTGAATTCAGAAACTGAATTCCGAATCAGGAAACCGGACGTTTGCGCCCAGCCTTAGTTACTTAATTGTTTTGAACTTGAACGTAAATTCTTTATCGCTTCGCCTGTAACCTTCCGGGAAAGCGACTTGTTTTGATTGAAGCCAAATCAACCGTTTCAAAGTCAAAGACACTTAATATCACTTTTATTATGTTTATCAGTCAACTGACTGGCGAACTTAGTATATATTGTTTTTATTTTGGCTATTATGTATTATTTACAGTTACAGCTGTAATAAGAAAGGTGTTTCTGAATTTTACTTCTAAAAGTTTTTTGTTATCAATTTTGAAAATGCTGAACAAAATTGTGTTTACCCTGTTCATTGTTCTAAGGCATTGCGTCAATGGTAAGCACATCATTCTTGTAGAAAACCTGAATAAGTGTCCCTAGTTATTGGCAAGAGCTATGTGAGTGTGGCGACATCTACATCGCCACAAGCGAACTAAATCGCGCAAGCAGAGACTACCACGCGACTAGCATTAACGTCCCGACATCAATCGTGGGGCAGTTGCCCACCAGATGACCAGACACAGCACCCATCTTGTCGGAGGATCCTCCTTTTTCTATAGAGGATGAGTGAAAGTTACACCCTGTTCCTCATACCTCTATACTGTCATGCCAGATTCAGATCATGTTTAGATTAGCCTCTGGTTGGTCTTTGATTAGAATCTGGCCAATCTTTTAAATACACCCTTGCTGATTAGCCATGGAGTTTCTGACCCGTTCTTCTCCATAGGAACCTTCTACGATTTGGAATGGACAATTAACTTCATTCTTTTTGACTGACCGACTCCTTGATAATCCAAAAGTGTACTTGGTTTAATTGAAATAAATGCTTTGATTTTGAGCTGGCAAGGCTAACTAATCCAAAGTGCCTGAACGAGTGTTCAAAGTGTTTCGAATTTATACGACTTTCAACAGGATTGGCATTAAGCTTTTCGGTAGCTTATTATGATGTCAATACAATACTTTTTGGCTTTTCCATTATCACTGCCACTCTGTCTGAGCCCTCTGGTTGCACTTGCACCAGATTTCTAACGCACCCCATATAACTCCTTTCATGTTTTTATACCTGTAAATGCTGCAGCACATCATGAAACTGCTAACACTTTAATTTTAGGAGCCCCCATAGAAACTGCCCCGAATATGGACAGTTACTTCACCCCTCACATCATAGGAGGTGCAGAAGCCCCACCAGGCTCTGCCCCCCACATGGCAGGTATCCTGATAGGAGATGCGATCATCATGGTCGTCTGTGGAGCGTCCATCTTTAAACGGGATCGGCTACTCACTGCAGCCCATTGTATCGATCAGTTTGTCGATGTCGAAGGTGGTTTGATGAAGTAAGTAAATCGAAGTTTGTGTCGTGTTGCTCCTGATTTACAAAAATTAAAAGACACTTTGGAGGATTGTCTCTTTGAGGAATGTAATTTTGATATTCACAAAGTGCTGATTCTCAGTCTAGTTTGAAATGCATTTTGACACCTTTGCCTTTAGCCATTTTTTTACCGACTTCTAGTTAGAATGTGTTTTTTTTCCCAATGATCTGACTTTGATTATTCTAAGTCAGAACTCAAAAAGCTGCGAAATCAGCAGCAATCAAAGGCAACATAGCAGCCTTCATTTCTGAACGTCTACATTCATTACATTTTCATTTTGTGAATCAAAAGGATACGAAGAAGGTTTATCTGCAAAGAGTCACTAGTTACTAAATTAAGAAACATAATATTCAAGCATGTGTTATCCATATAACTTCCATATTTCATCCACCACCAACTTCACTCAATGTTTCTTCTCATTCCAGAACATACCATGGAGTTGTAGGTACCAACAACTTCAGATCAGGAGGAACAACAGTCCAGTTTAAAGACTACCACATCCACCCCGAATGGGACCCTGTCATTATAAAGAACGATGTCGGTGTCCTCCGTCTGTCGGAGGATGTACTGTTTACCGAGTATGTAAAGCTGGTGGCTATGAACTTCGACCGGATTGTTGGAGTGGAACGAAGTATTGTGACGGGATGGGGATTAGTCAATGTAAGTACTTACTTACCCCATTGAATGACACTGAACGAGACACAATAAATAGAAGATAGATTCTAGATCTTTATTAGTTTTTCCTTTAGAAGTTTTATTGATACTACATCGAGGGGCGTTTAGTATCCCGCAAAATGTTAAATAGTTCTTTCTGATATAGGCTTCAATCAACTCAACCTATCGCAATCCACTGCTGGCCCTGCTTGGAAAAGGCATATGCCTTTTCCGAGCAGCAGCGCCACAACAACTTGTGATCCGTCTTCTGCATCTAATCTGTCCCAGCCATCTTTTTAAGGTTGTCGGTCCATCTAGCCATGGGGTCCTTTAGATAGATGAACCGACAATATTATGTCCTACGCGTGCTGTCTGCTGTCCTACGCTTCGCTTGCCGACGCAAGAGTCCGCATGACGCTGTATCTGAGGGGCAATTCTCGTAATTTTAAAAACGTTTACAGTTGATCTCAGTCTCAATCGGTCAAAAATAGGTACCTCTAAATCCCTAAATTTTTAACAAGTTTTTGACATTGATTGTCGCTGAGATGATATTGCGAATTTGCGACTGGATTTTGAACGTTTTTAATTGGCCTTCTGTTCGATGACGTGACGTTTGTAGGGCACTTAACCCTTAGATATTTTCAGCTTTCTAAAATAGCATTGTGATTGGCATATAAAGGGTTTGAGTCACTTATAAATAAATTAACATAGGTCACTTAGCAATTAGCCCCAAAATATTGATTTTGTTTCTTTTGCTATAGCACCCTAATTGCGTAACACACGATCAATCACAATCTGAAAACATTTGAAGAAACTTCCTAATCCATTGCTTCATATGTTCAAAAAATGTGTATGCTCAACAACGTAGATAACGCAATGAATGTTGTTTAACTGTCAAAATTAAAGCCATTGCTACTGTTAGTGTGTAACGCAATTACCCCGCAGGTTTTCTATTCTGAGGTATAGACGCCAGCACATCAACCTACTACAATCTGTTCTTTAATAGATTTCAACTTTATCACTAAAACATAAGGTTCAAAGTTGATTGGGAAAATTTGACAGTTTCGGGTAGGTTGTCTGTACCTATCTATGTCGAATCCCGTCAGGCAAACTACCCTCAAAGTGGGCAGCGAACAAAAACACTCCTGTTTAAATAGTTACACATTCAGGTCAACCTAGATGCCCCAATTAAAATTCCATTACCATTGTAACAACGGTTTTCGTAACAAAATAGAATATTTCTCCAACTTTGGCTGAACAAACATTAGCTTTGGGTTTGCGGAGCCAAGGGCTATTTGCGCAGTTAGAAATAATATTTAACGTTCATTTCGGGGTATTAAGATTACAGTCATAAAAAGGAGTTATGGCTGCCCTATTCTGTCTTGCGATGCGTATATTATGGTGACCTTCGTCATGTTTTTATGGCTAAAGGAGATGTGTAGATTACATTCCTTGTAGGTACATATTTGATGCGGAAGTGAAATAAAATGGTGAGTATATACTAGAGCATTTTCTCGAGCATTTCCATGTAATACACGTTTTTACGAATGGTATAATACGGGCAAAAGCTCAGTTTGCAAAAGCGTATTACAAGGTAACAATAAATCCATATTTGGAGACCCCAAATCATCCAATCCCTGTCATTGAAGACATTTTTGCAAAATTAAATAAAGATGATCAAAATGTTACCTAAAACAGTATTTAGTCAAATTGATTTAAGAAAGGCATATATGAACTGGATTAGGAGGCACAAAAGCTTATGAAAACTACCACACCATGAAGGTTGTATAGACCAACGTTCATGATGTTCGGTATGTCACCTGCTCCACAGGAATGGCAAGATTTTATGGATGAACATTGAACACTTTAAATATGCTAAATGTATATTGTTTCATTGACGATATTTTAGTTGCATGTAGTGATGTGGATTGCCATTTAAAAACTTTAGAGTGTATATTTCAAAAATGTCCATGTAATGTAACGTTCCTGCGAATGCTCGACACTGCGTTCGACGTTGAAATGTCGGACCTACAGGTACCTTTCGTGCCATTGCTCGATAAAATGTTACACCATACGCTCTTCGGTTGTTCAAATTAGGTTGTAACAAAACATCGAGCTCGTGATCGAAGTGCGGTTCGATAAAATTTAAAAACGGCCAATGCTCGATGTTCTTTTATCATTATGTGACGTTTCCAACGTTTTTTTGTTTTGAAACCTTTCTATAGTAAATCATAGTTGAAAGGTCATGTCACCATGTCTTTACCAGCCATTGTCTGGATAACCCACAATAATAATATCTAGCCCAAACTACATGCTTAGGTAGGTATAGTAATATCGGTAAAGTGGTTGGTTACCTCTGACTCTGAGTGATAATAATGCCATCCAAAACAATTAGACAAATAGCAAACGTGGTCCACCCGCTGCCCTTAAGGTCACAGCATCGCAGAATAGCCATTTACAACCATACGACAGGGTTCTGAGTCGCAAAATTACATATTTTCGGTTACTTGATTTTCAAAGCTCGAGTGCAAATAGCCGTCGGAAGAATAGTGGTCGTCTATTTGGCTGAAACTGTCAATATTTTCGGGTTTCGGATTTGTTAACAGCGTTTAGAGGACTCCTTCGAAAACATAAATTGACGTTCGATTCGGCACGGGAGCGTATCGAATGTTTAATAATAGCTATGCAGTTGCAGGTGGTGATAAATAATTTGTTTCGGTCACAAAGTACAACAAAAACTTTATGAATGAATGAAGTACAATTTGTTAAGATGTATGATGGTTCAAGTACAGCAGCACATAAAATATGATCTACCAGTTCCCAAACTAAGTCAAGCTTGTATTTTGGGAGTTAGAAAATCGATAAGACATCGTGTTAGCGCTGATTTATTTTTTTTTTTTTTTTTTTAATTTTGAATTTTTGACAGTTCTTCCGTACAAAAACTGTCAGACGTCAATTTTATTCCGCGAATAAAAATTATCTGCTGATTGAATAATCAGCCCTACAAGTAAGTACCTATTTTCGGAGGACGTCATGCCTCATAAAAATATACACCTAGGTACTCACAGTAACAGAATTTATGTTTTTCTTTCCAGAGCTGGCCAGCCATTACCCCCTTTAACCTGCAGATCCTGGAGGTGAACACCCTAACTTCTCAGGATTGCGTGGATGCAGTCCGTGAGGCTAGCGCCGCCTGGTGGCCGGAAGCACCATCTATTGACCCAGCTCTCGAGATCTGTTCATTAAACTCTGGTACACGGGGAGAGGATGAAACGGAATTTGCAGGCTTATGTCATGTGAGTAGATTTCAGAAGTTTAACGCATTTGAGCCAAGCTACCGTTGACATACGTAACGTTCAGACCATAAACAATCACCTACCCATACTAAAAAAAAAAAACTCATAGATAAGTTGCATGCGTTTACAAGCATAGCACCCAATATCATTATCGGCGTATGCCTAGAGGAATTTATATTCGATTTCAGGCTGCTCAGTGCTTGCCGCCAACAATGAGTGGCGTAAGAACATAGAAATGCAATATGCGAAAGAGCGATTGGATGCTGATAATAAATAAAGAAACACATGTTAACTAGATAATTAATCTATACTAATATTATAAAGAGGTAAAATTTGTTTTCTATACTAATATTAGTATAGAAAACAAATTTTAAAACTTACAAACTTTTACCTCTTTGTAATACTACAAAGAGGTAAAAGTTTGTAAGTTTGTATGTAGGGGGTAATCTCTGGAACTATCAGTCGGATTTGAAAAATTCTTCTTGCATTTGATAGCCCAATTCTTGAGGAAGGCTATAGGCTATTTAACATCACGCTATGACCCTTAGGAGCCGAGCAAAAAGAAAAAAAGTAAAAAAGAACGTTAAGTGATAGCGCGGGCGGGTGATGCGATACGACGGGGTGGCTCGGGGGAAACAAGAAGTTTTACGCGAACAAAGTCGCGGGCTGAAGCTAGTTTAAGATAAATAGACAATACAAGATCAATCATCCTTTTTTTCGTGGAGTGACTGCTTATCTGTGGGGCAATTCTCGTAATTTTAAGAATTTTCGCAGTCTGATCTCTGTCTCAATATGTCAAAAATGCTTCTAATTTCCCTACAGTTTTGGGAAGTTTTTGACATTTGTTTGTCGTCGAGATGCGACTGCGGCTAGATTTTGAACGTTTTAAATTACGAGAATTGGCCTTCTGACCTCCACATCTTCCACATACGTTGTGCTTTTTTTCCAGGGTGACTCCGGCAGCCCTCTGATGTCAAGGGAGACTGGCATGCAGATCGGTATCGCATCCTGGGCCTTCCCGTGTGCCCGTGGTGTACCCGATATGTTTGCCAGGATTAGTTCATCTAAGGAGTTCATTCTACGTACGATAGGTAATTAATAGGTACAGAAAGTTAGTAATTTAAGGGCTGGTTTTTCCATCGCCAGATAACTTTATTCGAAGAATAAAATTGAGGTTTTTGTATGAAATAACTGTCAAAATTATTCTTCGAATAAAGGATGATTGAAAAAGCAGCCCTAAGTGGAAAAGATCTGCCGTTGTTTTAAAGACTGTTTTCAAAATAGGTAAGTATAATTATAAATAAGTACATAAATAAAAATATGACTTAATAAACTAAAAGTTTTCTTATTTGGCTGTGGGAGACCTCACAGGCAAACAAATTCATCACAAAGATGAAAAAGACAATTACAATTATAAGAAATTAAGCAACAATAGGTACAGACGCCAGCACATCAACCTGCTACAATCTGTCAGATTTCTTTAATAGATTTTCAACTTTATTACTAAAAAATAAGGTTCAAAGTTGATTGGGAAAACATGACAGTTTCGGGTAGGTTGACGTGCTGGCGTCTGTACTTTACCTATTAAAATTGGTTGATTCAAAGATATAAAGATACTAGCATAAATTTGTCTAGGAAAATAAAAATTTACCTTTACATTTGTTTACAAATAATCATCGAAGAATTTTCTATATTTTTTTTACTCTTTTACTTTTTTCTGTCACCTTTTTTAATGTGTTCTTTAGTACTACTTAGTCTGTGTGTTCAATGTTGCGTATATCCGAACGCACCGCTTGTCAAATGTGACATTTTTAATTATGACACTTGATAAAATGTTTTTAAATCTTATCTCAACGTATTAAAGGCTATTTTGTGGTATCCCAGAGCATTCATGAGTTTGTATTCCAACACAAACAAATTCAAATAAACAAAACAAACTTGACTGACTTACGATTGATTTTAACTTTGATGCGATTCTATATTCAAAATCAATAATTATAATTTCCAGATAGAACATATTTTAACGTACGGTATCGTTATTGTTTTTATAAAAGTGCTTCTGTATTAATTGTCAAGCTTACCCACAAAAAAGATCAGAGATAACAAAAAGCCAGAAATGGAGGGTAGACTCGAATATATTCGAAATACTCGTCTGTTACGTCTACCTACGCTCATCCTTTTCCTTGGCTGGCACCATAGCGACACCAGGTAAGACGCCTTCAATTGATTAAAAATCATTTTTTTATGCTATTTATTTTGTTAATTACCTTCATTTAGTTTCACTTGATCTACGAACTGCCAGCAGTATGTATTCATCGGTATTTTTCAGGTTTAAATTTCGAAAATGGAAGGCGAAGAGTGTAACCCGAATTCGGAAGTGCCTCACCCAATACTGTTCATACCAAGAGTGTGCACACCGTTGGTGACCACCAGCGAAATGACAGAACGTTTGTTATTACACTTGAACATCTCAACACCAGACCCTGAAGGCAATGAGATTGCCATATACAAGGGTGTCTGTGACGTAAAGGTCATGGAAGGAAGGGATATTATCAACATCAAGTACGCATCACCAAATAGTTTCTCAAGCATTGACAACATAAATGTGATTCTGACTGAAGCTAGTCAGATAACAATACCTGCTTACAATGATTCTCAAGTCTGGATTGACCCGGCTAGGAGCCCCTTTGTCTACAACCGTTGTGACTCACCAGCCCTGGAGACATACACCATACATGAGAGTAATGACAACCACATTACGTTCGAGCAGCACAACACATACATAACACAGAATGTGTATAATTATAACGAAGCTATTCGGTACTCTCCTGTCCCCGAGGAACAGAAGACAGTCAGGAAGATACAAGATAATGTTCGGAATTCAGACGTCCATAACTTGTATGAGGACGAAGAGCTTGAATGCGGGGTGTTTCTGTCTCAGCTGTCTGAAGAGATCAATGAAAAAGATGCAAGGGCACGAGACGAGAGGAAGTTTGTAGGTCTGCAGACGGACAATGGAGCATTGAAACAGCTGATGTCTACAAATATACAGTCTGTGTCGAGGCAGCAGAAGACTATATTGTTTTTAGGTCATGACTCTGGGTCCGGACAGACGGTACAGAATATTGCCATTAATGATCCTTCTCTGGAGTGCGTTGGAGGTGGTGAAGCGGAGAGTGAATTTACTAGTGGTAAGTCATTTTGTTAATTATACTATTTACTAACTTATTACTATGGGGTTTATTCATAAACAATGATTAAAGTTAAATGTCACTCAACATCAAAATTTTATGGTTAAACCATTGCTACTTACTACTTAACTTTAAGCAATGTTTATGAATCTTCATACGAAAACTACCTTTTGGAAGCGGCGACTAGAATCAATTCTATTTTAACGTCATTTTTTGTTCAAAAGTGCCTCTTATGGGCCTATTTGAAATAAATACTTTGACTTTGAATAAAAGGATAAGTGTTTTAAGATAATAGAACACTATAATATATTAGTATCATAACTGTCTATAAAAAGCAAATTATGTTGCTGAATAAGATGGTTTCAACAACAAAAATATTGAAATGCTTATTTACTTTGATAAAAGTCACAATTTTATTTTATGATGCATAAAAATCTAATTTCCCTGTAGCTGTACATCTATATGATACTGTTAAACTAATAGTTAAGTACCTAAAATACATGTAGTTCTATACCACAGATTGTATTGAAAGTAAATGGTAGATGTTTATCTATACTAATATTATAAAGAGGTAAAATTTGTAAGTTTGTAAGTTTGTAAGTTTGTAAGTTTGTATGTAATGGGTAATCTCTGGAACTCATAATCCAATTCTAAAAATTTTTTAACTGGCAGAAAGCTACATTATTCCTGAGTGCTATAGGCTATAAATTGTTTCTATAGCATGTATATTAACCGAGCTATCACAACTTTTGTCTAGCAAGTCGGAAAAAAATACCACATAAAACAGAATTATTTGCGTGCGCTGCCTAAACAGTTGCTTAAAATTAAAAACAATGTATGGCTACCTGGTTCGTCTTCATTATTTCTACAAAAAAGTCCGCGATACCATATCTCTATCTTTTATATTTTATCTTTTATACTTCTTTTATTGCATTAAAAAAAATTTTTTTCGGTATACTTACGTTTGGTTGATTATTTGAGCAACAAAATATTAATTCTTATGACAATAAATTATTTCAGTATCACAAGAACATCATACAGATAAGATTTGCCATTTACAGTATATCAATTGGTCATACAGTTTCGGAGATAATATAAAATTACTAAAACGCAAAATGCCCCTAGCATAACTTTCATTGTGCAGACGTTTTACCTATTTGCCCATAGATGGCGTTCTGCAATTACGTCATTTTTCTGAATCGCGGTGTTAAGACTTTCCGTAGATTGATGACCCTCTCGAATTTTTATGCCCACGTTAGTTGGATTGGAGTTCCATACGAACGATTCGATTATGAGCACGGAGATTATGAGGTATACTATTAGATACCTCATATTCGAAAATATCGTAATTTCGTTGTACGTTTGTTTTCATTGTTTTGTATGTTCGTAGTTTCGTACTTCGTTCTATCGTAATAATCGATACGAGTTAAAGTTATTCGATATTACCGATTACGATTGTTTTGTTTTGTAAAGGCGGAGTGCGGACGGTGTTCGAGTCGCTCTCCCTTTGTTCGTAATTGTTTTCAAGTCTGTGCGTAGTTTGTCGAGAGCATGCCTAAAAGGAAATCTCAACTGTCCCGGCAGACATCACAGACAAGAGCCGCTCGAGTACGCCGTACGGAAGAATCTGCCCCTGAAAATGAAAATGAGCAGCGCCTCTCGAGAAATAGAGAAAATATTTCGCAAGCACGCGCTAGAGAATCTAGCTCCGAGCGCTCACAGGGCCTCGCTAGCCAAAATGTGAGGACGTCGCGGGCCCGTGCTCGAGAATCTAGCGCTGAACGTGCGCAGCGTCTATCTGAGTTAAGGCAGCATGTCTCTGAGAAAAGGGATAGGGAGACTAGCGCTGAGCGCTCGCAGCGGCTCGCTAGGCAAAATGCCATAACATCACAGGCCCGCGCTCGAGAATCCAGCGATGAACGTGCACAGCGTCTATCTGTTTTAAGGCAGCATGTCTCTGAAACAAGGGATAGGGAGACTAGCGCTGAGCGCTCGCTGCGGCTCGCTAGGCAAAATGCCATAACATCACAGGCCCGCGCTCGAGAATCCAGCGATGAACGTGCACAGCGTCTATCTGTTTTAAGGCAGCATGTCTCTGAAACAAGGGATAGGGAGACTAGCGCTGAGCGCTCGCAGCGGCTCGCTAGGCAAAATGCCATAACATCGCAGGCCCGCGCTCGAGAATCCAGCGATGAACGTGCACAGCGTCTATCTGAGTTTCCAATAAAAACATCATTTGCCCTGACTATTAACAAGTCCCAGTGATAAACATTCTCTTTGGTTGGCTACGAAAAGAATGTTTTTCCCATGGGCAATTATATGTTGGTCTATCAAGAGTGGGATCATCCGAAAAGCAGATTATTCTGTTACCGGAAAATAAAACAACCTCAAACATTGTATATAGAGAAGCTTTAAATTAAATAGATACCTAACTTAAATAAATAAAATAAGTAAAAGGCGACCAAGGGTTAAGTTACCTTGAGCAGAAAAGAGAACTTAGGTAATCTTTGAAGTTACTGATCTGATTCCAAACAATATTTTACTAATAAAATTAAATACAGTAATATCAATCGAGTGTTATCCTATGTTAAAACAAGAAATTTTCCGCGGACGAAGTCGCGGGCAGAAGCTAGTCTATAATAATTATGGATTATGCTGATTATTTAATTGGAAACAAGCAATTTACTTAGCTTTTATTGTTTGTTTTGGTATCTACCGTATGTAGGTACTCTATTTTTAATTATTATTTTTATTCATTTATCCTAAAGTTTCATATTGTTTTAAATAGCCATTCTTTAAACATTAGTTTATTATTTAAATAAAATTAATTTAAAAAGCACCCTCCCCCAGAGACCCATCCTCCCCTCACAGAGAGGAGGTCTGTGTCCCAGCAGTGGGAACATTATAGGCTGATTATGTTATGATTGTGTAATGTTAATTAAAAAAAAATCCTCATATTTCATGTTTCATAATTGCACCACTGTTTGTCTCTGCATCACTCAAAGGAGGAGGAGGCACTTGACTGGTAGAAAATGCCTTAATGCCTTTTGCATTAAGACCGCCTCTGCACATTTGTGTGCTTAAAGTATTAAATAAATTAAAATATAAACATTTACTTACATTTAAATCATTCATCATAATAACTTAATGTTCACTTCAACCATGCTTTTCTTATTAGGGTTCAGGACCCATTATTAAAATAATTATGATGTTTCTAAGATACTTTGTTATTTTAGTCAATGTTTGTGAGATATGGGTGTTTTCGGCTACAACCGCAGTAATAACTTTGTTTCTCATAGTTTTTTCGAGAAATACTATGAAATACAAACTTATTTTTGCGGTCGGTAAAATTAATAACTGGCTGGTGCATGCGTAAATATTAATCCTAATAAATTAAACCCTTCATTGTCTCTGACACGCACTTGGCCGTTATTTTTTTCTTTCCCCGTTCCATAAACATAAAAAAAATCATTTCAGGGGATTCCAACATTACAGACAATCCACGCGCAAAAAAATACCAGTGCAACAAATGCAAACAAATATTTGACCAACTATCTGCCTTCAAACTGCACGTGGTCAGCAGCCACCGGCGCTCCGTCTCCGGCAACCTCAAGTTCATGTGCACAGAATGCGGGAAAAGCTTAAAAAACCAAGAAAAGTTTGAGCAACACTGCCTCGGTCACGGCGACCCAGATCTAGAATGTAACAAGTGCCACAAAGTCTTCGCGTCAAAATTCACCTTACGCAATCACCTTAAGATACATTCCCGAATGTTCCCTTGCAGCTATTGTGCAAAGAGTTTTACAACGATGCAGGAATTGCACGCACATTCATCAAAAATTCACTTCAAATTTATGTGCGAAGAGTGCTCGTTTGTATGCGAAACTTCATCAGAGTTGACAGCTCACCAAAAAGCTCATAGGAGCCGCTCGAACTCTTCGAACAGCTCCAGTGAATCTGAATTCGCTGAAGGCGTGTTTGAGGGGAGTTTCGAGGGGCTGAGTGATATTTCGGTGGCAGAAGAGTTAGTCAAACAAGAGAAGGAGGAACATCTCCAAACTCCTGACTCGGTTATCGCGAAGGTGATGTCTAACAACATATTTCAATCTCAATCCAAGACGAACAAGACACAGAGGAAGTATAACAAGGTACCTATGCTAAACTTTAGTCAATTTATTTTTCAGACAGGTTAAGTTTTTTACATCCCGCGTAACACACGTAACACTATTAGCAGCAATGGTTTTCGTTTTGACAGTTGTTGAACTGTAACATTCATTGCGATATTTACGTTGTTCAGCTGACTAATTTTTCGAACATAATAATGAAGCAATGGTTTAGCAATATCCTTCAAAATTATTCAGAGTGTAATTGAAAATGTGTTACGCAATCAGGGTGCCGATGTTAAGCGTCTTCCATACCGAACCCAAGGTTTAAACGCATCACGGTTCCAGAGAAAAAAAAGGTTTTATTCTGTTTCTTATCATGCGTCTGTCACAAAGAAAGGAGGCCATAACTTTCTCTGTCCAATAAAAAATCAGGAAAGATGGCCCAAATGTTTGCAAAAATTGTTTTGTCCATTTTCCTTACATGTCAGGTCATAGTAGCCGTCTATTATCAAAGCCATGTTCAGCAGTGGACTTGTAAGGTCTGATGTGATTTAATATGATCTTAACTGTCCATTGTTATTCCCTACTTAGTAGCGTCGACGCTACCCACAGCGCTGTAGGTACCTAGTAACGATTTTGCCAAGTGGAATAACGTACGGATAAATATCACCTGTCCTATACAACTTAAAAACCTGTTCCGAGTTTCTGAATCGTATTACATAATTAATGCAATAATAATATTATTTTTCCAGACATGCGAAGTTTGCCTAAAAAAGTTCGACCGAATCGGTGACCTCAAGAGGCATCTCATCGAACACGTGATAAGGAGCACCCTGGCCAAGAACCCAGTGAACAAGTTCGGGGTCCTCAACATCCGCTGCGAGATCTGTCAGGAGCGGGTATTTTCAAAGATCGATAGATACAAAGCCCATTTGAGGGAGCACGCGAAGCTCACTCTCTACAAGTGTACCTTTTGCGACAAGTCCTTCAGCGACTCCAGCAACTTTTCTAAGCACAAAAAAATCCACGGCACCACCTACTTCCAATGCGACATGTGCCAACGTAAGTTCAACTCCAAGAAAATGATCACTCAGCATATGGAGTACCACAACAAAACCCAGCCTATGAAATGTCAGTATTGCGACAAAGTGTTCCATTTTGAGTCTATGCTGAATAAGCATATGAGATGCTCGCACACCAAGATAACAACCAGCAGGTTTAGGTGTAGGTTCTGCCGTCAGTACTTTAGAAGTTTGAAGGAGAAGTGGGACCATGAATGGTCAGCTCATAACGCTAGGAAGGTGATTGTGGACTGCTTGTATTGTGAGTCCAGGTTTAGGAAATATTCGGAGTTAAAGAGGCATTGTATGCAGGAACATGATACCGTCATACCTCCTGCTAAAAAATCGCTTAGATGGAAGTATACGAAGTTGAGAATGATTGAAGGTCAGTAGGTAATGGCTGGGCCATGATTTAATTCTAGAGGGAGTTACTTATACTGGATTATTAGATTTAGAAATCAGTAAATAAAACTTTTCCCTGACTGAAGTAAATAAGCAGGTAAGTGTTGATCTTAAAACTTTTGGCTAGAGTTTAAAGTTTAGATAGGTAGAAGTAATTGCATATTTTTTCTAATTTAAAAAGGCTGTTATATAGACTGTTTATTTTTAGTTTTTTGTTGTAGTAGTGTACAAAACTATGCCCTGCTAAGCTGACAGGTCTTATCAAAGTGTTTACGTACATATTAAGAAAAGGAACGTGTTCAACTGATATGGTTAAGAAATCCACACTTCCAAAGTCAGTGGATCTCTGGCCCACCTTCCATCCTGCGCTCCATGCCCTGTCACCTGTGTACTTGATCACAGATAATATAATTCTCACTTGATGATCATAATATTTATGACTGCGTCAGTGAGCGGAGTTGAATTTTGGGCCAAAAATATTTAAACTTTTTGCCATCGATACGCTAAGAAGAAGAAGTGGATCTCAAAGTTTTTATTTATTTTTAGAAACGTTTATTTATTTTAGTCTATTTTTTGTTATTTTTGTTTCACATTTATAACCATGTTAGATATTTTTATAACGTTTAAGCTTAAACTCAAAATATAAGCATTGTTTTGAGAGTTTTGGTATAAAAAAGTTTTTTTATAAAGTAATCCAAGTGCTAATTAAGTTACTTTTGATATTTATTGGGTTTTGGTGGCGGTATACTATTAAAACTACTTAGTACCTATAAGTCATTCTCTAAGTACTTACGTTTTTTTTTCTACAATCACTATTTTATAATCATGAACTTTCGTTACCAAGGTTGACATTTATTTAGTTTTTAAGTTATTTTTAAGTTATTAAGTCAGCTTATTTGTTGCTTTATTTCTGTTTTAAAACGGTATCGCATACCTATTTTGTTATATGAGTAAGTATTTAAATAAAAATGTATTTTTTATTATTCCTTGTTTTTACTTATACATATTTAAATCTGTTGTAGAATGGCACTTAAATTCCTCATCTAAACCAGTACCCTCATTGCGTAACACACTATCAATCTCAATCTGAATAATTTTGAAGTCCATTGCTTCATATGTTCGAAAAATGTGTCTACTCAACAACGTAAATAACGTAATGAATGTTATTGAACTGTCAAAATGAAAGCCATTGCTATTTAACACTAACGTGTGTGTTACGCAGTTACCCCGCTAAATAGGTCCTTGTCTAAGTAAGGCTATTCTTGTATCACTTTGTCTATGTTTATTTTACCAATTATTACCTGTTACTGATAAATGATACAATGTAACTGTACTTATACAGGTAGATTTTTTTATCACCATCCAAATTTTTACAGGGTGTTCTACCCATGAATATGAACAACTTTCACTATGGGACCAACTTTGAAATCACGAAAAAAAATCTGCTGTTTAATACAAAAGTTCAATACCTACTTGACCAAAATGTATGAAACAGCTGATTTTTTTTGGTGCCATAATGAAAGTTGTACATATTCATGGGTAGAATACCCTGTAAAAATTTGAATGGTGATAAAAAAATCTCCCTGTATGTGGAATTGTGGACTGGTCAAAATAATTTACTTAAATGTTGACAATGTTTCATGCCAGTTTTAACTAACATTTGCCGCGGATTATGGTACGGTATGCGTTATCATCGAGGACTGACTTCCTCTTAGACCTGTGGGTAATCACTGGCAGCGGTGGGCGTGGTGATTACAACCGTCACCTCCCAGTACAGCTGATAACTTCAAACGTGGGACAGTTTGACATAACACTACAGTACTATACACTGCCTGCCATAAATCTCATAATTCAAACATCGCGGGGACTTTATGCGCAATGGTGGCTGCGTTGTTAGTAGTGGTCATAGTCGTGTGTAAACACGGCGCCTGTACAGAAGCGGTATTCTCGCGCATGACCTTGGCCGGGGCGCATGCGCGGAGTCGCGGCCTGCCGACCCATCCAGCCACACTTCGACGGCGCTCGGTTTCAGTCCGCGACAGCGCTCCGCCGCGGCAGCGTCTCTCACCGCGAATGCGGGATAACGCGGGCGCGTGATAACACAAAAAACCTCACCTAATCAAATAAATACTATTCCTGTCGATATCGCGACATTGACAGTTCTTATTGTGTGTGTCGTGGCCCCCGGAACACGAAATCGACACTTTCATAAGGTTAGTATGGCGATAATCTTATAAGCTGTCACGTTTCGACAATTCAATGCGCTGTTAATAGGTTCAATCCATACCCGGTTTGTTTGTCTGTCTGTTTGTTGATGTATAGTTGCGATCGGACTGTGAATCGTTAGTTTTTTATTGCACAGCAGCTCAGAGGTAATGGTGTCTTTTTACGACTGCCTCTGCCTGATTTACACTAAAATTCAATCGAATTTTGAAGGATTTCTTTGTCTAAACAGTTCTCTATTTAGTCTACCGTGTATTTAGGTGAGGCACGGCTTCTGGCGTAAACATGAACTGTGTATTTCAAGAAAAAATAAATACTTTGTTGCAAAATGACACTAAAGGTTGAGAAACACAAGTCGAGCTGTCAAAATTTTGACAGATAGGTAATCGATTTTGCGATTTGAATTTGAAAATGTGAAAATATAGAACAGCGCATAGGTACAGACGCCAGCACATCAACCTACTACAATCTGTCAAATTTCTTTAATAGATTTTCAACTTTATCACCAAAACATAAGGTTCAAAATTGATTGGGAAAATCTGACAGTTTCGGGTAGGTTGATGTGCTGGCGTCTGTACCATAAACTGTTTTTACCGCAGAGTAGATTATTTTATGAAGAAGTAAGTATCTAATTTTAGAACTGATTGAGCTGAAATACAAACATTCCTGTTACACGAGAAATTCGTAATGGTAGGTATCTAACAATTGAACGCTACCAATCAATGTAACTTCGTTATTTACATTTTAATGTTTTCTATTTATTTTTACGGCTTATAGGTGCCAATTGATTGTTTATACCTAATGGTAAGTAAGTAGGTACCTACCTAATTTCGCAACCGTAGGTTACTTTATAATTAGAACAACACAACATTATTTATCCTTCTGTTATAGGTATAATGCCACTTTATTTGTAAAATGACACAAAAAAATAAAAACAATATTGAATTAATGAACAAAAAATATAATAGAAACAAATGAAAGTGCAAAACACGTCCACGAATCCTTTTCTCCTTTACTAAAAAGGTGTCAAACTCAAATGTCACCTTAATTTCATGCACTCTGAAATTACATTCCGATCAAAATCATCTCAGGTGCCGAAAAAAAAGTTTTATCATGTCATCGGTCATATTAAAACTCACGAAGGGAAGAGGTTTCACGTGATACAGTACATGGAACTGAGAGCTCATCATCTGCCTTGCCTTTTCCCAACTATGTTGGGTCGGCTTCCAGTCTAACTGGATGCAGCTGAATACCAGTATTTTTCATGGAGCGACTGCGTATCTGACCTCCACAACCCAGTTTCTGGATAGTACCATAGGTACAACTTGGTAACAATAGTTGTGAGACTTTTGGGCTTCTGACTACCCGTAACGACTGTCAAAGATCCACGAATGACAGCAGGTACCAACGGCTTAACGTGCTTTCCGAGGCACGGAGGGGTCTGGGTACATAAAGATGGTCACCCATTCACAGACCAATCACGGCAAGTGTGCGGCTGTTATTTAGCCACGGGCCCCTACCCCTACCTAGATAATAATATTTAACGATCGACACTGCTCTAAAACCTGATTAAATTTCTTGTTTTGTAACATGAAAATGTCGACAAGAGTGTGGAAAGTCGTCATTGCAGAATATAATTATAATATGTCAGTTGCTCAGGCTGTCGCAATAATAATAATTCTCCAGACCGTAATTCGGCTATGGCGGCCAATTTCAACGGAGATTAGCCTTCGGCGCGGGAGATATTATAGTGCAAAAGTGTGTGCACAGACACAGGTGCACTCCCTCTTCCCGCACTCTCATAGTCCGATGGGATGGCAATCCGGCACGCACACGACCGGAGAGAGATCAGGCGCAGGACCAACGGCATCGCCATTCTTTGGCCTACTTAGATGGGTACTCCAATGTCCCACAGTGCAATCGGGGAGTAACACCTCCAACGATTTCCTAACTCCTGTTGTACTCTTTGTTGCAAAACACTGGCACTATGAAAAACCTTTGCGAAGCCAGTGATAATGTTGTCGACGTGGCTGAATTCTGTTCAAAACTTATACAGGGTTACTTGTGATTCGTAAAATGAAAATATTGGTAAGATATTATTCTTAAATCGCTCATTTATCACTTTTTAATGGTAGCCATTCAATATTTAGTTTTTTTTTTTATTTATTTGAAATTAAGTATAGGTATCGAAATATCTCGAAAACTATTGCATTTCGGCCATACATATGGGGGGTTCAATTTGTTGCAGTTTGGCCTGTGTCAATGTGTATCAGCTCCTGACGGATATACGCCGAATTACAAGTAACCTTGTATAATTTGGAATCATCGATACGACGAAGAAAAAGAAGCCTATTTAGCTTTGATTTCTTGCCTTCGGTCTTCACTAGGTGCTGCTGAGCCGTCATCAGCACGGGCGATTTTTTGTCTCGCCCTGGATATATTCAACACTCGATGTTGAGCTGGAGAATCCAACAAAGTGCATCCGAGCGCATCAAAAAGCATGGTTGTATTTTCAATTCTCGGCGTTAAACAGAGTGTTGAAAATCCAGTACGCGATAAAAAATCGCCGCGTGTATAAATCGGCCGTGTTGAGTACGAGAGTTTACACGTCTTTCTTCATCAGTTCTTTCCATGTCGACTACTGCGTAATTGAGTACCTAAGTATGTTCCTGCTATAGCATCACAAAGAAATCTAAAGTAAAAATATTGGCACCTACCTAAATCAATCTGCCTAGACCTTTCCCAACAACTTTACAGTCTCATCGGATGCAGCTGATTACCAGTATTTTTTCTTAAAGCGATAGCCTATCTGACCTACACAACCCAGTTAATGGGTAACACGATACCCTTTGGTAAGACTGTTTGTCAGACTTTTGGGCTTCTGACTATATTCGTGACGACAAAGACCTACACCTAAATGAAGAAAGGAATTGGTAGCTATTAGTTTACCTACCCAAGTTCGAAACTACTTAGAAAAGTTTCCAATCGAGTAGGTACTTTCAATTTCTTTAGTTTTCAATTAGAACCCAGTCAAGTACCAACACTACCTTTCTCCGATGACATTTGATACCTTTTCTAATTAAAGTTCTTCGGAGTACTTTGTGTTACATGAAACTCTCGTTCCTCGCTCACTACTAATTAGTTCATAGAAGAAAATCTTATCGATTCGTTAACCTTAGGTGTAAGAGACAAGGGGCCATTCTCGTAATTTTAAGAACGTTCACAGTCTGATCTCAGTCTCTATCTGTCAAAAATACCTCTAATTTCGTTATATTTTTGATAAGTTTTTGACATTTTGTTTGTCGCCGAAATGAGACAGCGACTAGATTTTGAACGTTTTAGATTACGAGTATTGGCCAAGTCATCTGACACATAATTTCTTGGTAGTTCCGAAACCTAAGATTTAGACATGGTTTCTCTTCTTGTCTTCTTCTTCATGGTGTCCTCCAAACCGCAATGTGCCTTCGTGGTGGATTACAGCCTACTTCAGCTCACTGAGAGAAGGCCTGTGTCCCAGCAGTAGGAACATTATAGGCTGATGAATGTTATGCGGCATGTGTGCTGCAGCCTAATTGCGGAACGCCAAATCGTCAAATGATTCTGATCAGTTGGCTTCATTTCTATCACAATTGGCTTCATTTTACGATTTTCGAATTGCGAAACTCTAGTTTCTGCGCAGGGCCTTAACGTTCATAATTGGTTTCATAATAAACTAGAGTTTCGCAATTCAAAAATCGTAAAATGAAGCCAATTGTGATAGAAATGAAGCCAGCTGATCAGAATCATTTGACGATTTGGCGTTCCGCAATTAGGCTGCTGTTCACTGTTGCAATTCTTGTAGCTGCAAGCTGGATGGGAAAATGAAGATTGAATTAATCTTAACAAGGTGTGAGCACCATCTGCAAAACATTGGAAAATATTATATCTTTATAAGGAGTCAAGATCATCGTCTGCCTAGCCTTTTCCCAACTATGTTGGGGTCGGTTTACAGTTTAACCGAATGCTGGTGAATATCAGTGTTTTACGAAAAGCGAGAGCGACTGGCTATTCAGCTTGTCTGACATGCACGGGGTGTGCATGCCAGATACTGGGTAAGACGATAAGTCATAAGTCATTTATTTCTTAACAAAATACATTGTGTAGAAAATATTGATGATAAAAATGAAGAAAAAAATAATAATAACAATAACTCATTTTTCAATAATAAAATTAATAGTCGTTTAATAATAAATAATAAGTAATGTCAAAAGATGAAGAAAGATGATGTCAATGATGATGATGATGATAAGTCCTACCTACGTAAAAGGATCAAGATATTCAATTCAAATAGCCTTTATTAACAAACTTGCACTATTTTACTTCTCAACTAATACTGATGTAACATCTGCTCATTGTTTAGTAACAACTCCATGGCATGTCTATTTCCTGATCTGCTGAAAATCATCAAATCGAGTTGTTTATTATTTTCCTTGAGATAAAAATATTCTTCGGAAGACGATCGGCGTGTTAATACGAAATAGAAAATAAGTGCTATTAAAACATACAGTTTTGGGAAAACCTGTCTGTTTTGCCGATTTAGGTACGACATGAGGATAAAAAATTAAATTCATAAGTTTGTCTATTTCTGGTCCATTATTAATGATATTATCTGTTTTGTTAGCGCTATGACATGCAGAAACATTTGGGTTCGAAGAAATGTTAAGTATACCTACCTATGCAAATTAATATTGGTGTGGAATCGTTAAAAATCTTGTGCAAAGTTAGGCAAGGTTTTATCATGACCAATATCAATATGTTTATTCTCAAGTACAGACGCCAGCACATCAAGCTACCCGAAACTGTCAAAATTTCCCAATCTACTTTGTACCTTATGTTTTAGTGATAAAGTTGAAAATCTATTAAAGAAATTTGACAGATTGTAGTAGCTTGATGTACTGGCGTCTGTACATAAATTATGTCACAGATACATATATTGCTTAAATTAATGCAGACGCCAGCACATCAAACTACCCGAAACTGTCAAATGTTCCCAATCTACTTTGAACCTTATTCTTTAGCGATAAAGTAGAAAATCTATTTTTTTTTAAATTGACAGATTGTAGTAGCTTGATGTGCTGGCGTCTGTTTTGGGGCCGAACTAAGTAGACATAACCTGTATGACAATGATCACATTTTCTTCATTCTAACATGATCTTATGCTCCAAACAAATTCAGTCGTCTATGTTCCATTGGGAGATTCTTAGACCACTTGTGTTTACTTATCTAGGAATCAATCGATGTTCCCCTTGCCATGCTCCCCTTGCCTTGCTCAGAGCACCATTTCAGACACTAATGTAGGCACCTACCTACATAATCCTACAAGATTATGTCTGGACTTTAAAAGAGACTGTGACCTCAGTTTGTTTGGGTCTTTCTTCTCTGAGTAGTCAGATAGGAAAAGCCGACCTCATTTAGTTTTAAAACATAATCTATTCAATAAAAGTGTTTGAATACTTACATAAATAAAATAATTTATCATTTAAATGGGGAACTAGTTTTTACCTGTACCTAAACTAAGTTGCTATAGAAAATAACTGAAAACCATGTAAAAATCCAAACCTTTCCAATACCTATAGGTACAGAAAGATTTTTTTATCACCATCCAAATTTTTACAGGGTGTTCTACCCATGAATATAAACAACTTTTACTATGGGACCAACTCTGAAATCACGAAAAAAAAGAACCTGCTGATTAATACAAAAGTTCAATACCTACTTGATCAAAATGTATGAAACAGCTGATTTTATTCGTAATTTCAGTGTTGGTCCCATAGTGAAAGTTGTTCATATTCAATGGGTAGAACACCTTGTAAAAATTTGGATGGTGATAAAAAATCTTCCTGTACCTACCTGTGACACGGAAACATACAGCAGAGTTTAGTATAACTAAAATGAAAATAAAACAAACATAGTGGACCAACACAAATAATATTGTTATATAGATAACAGGTGATAAGCTCTTGATAATACGTTTAGTCATAAGTAGTTTTTACCATGTGACCACTCTGTGTATTTGTGGTGAACGAGTCATGGTTCAAACTGATTAAAATAACTATACATACCTAATTATTTTCAACCTATGTTTTTGACCCCATTTTCCGACTAGGACTGCTCTCCTGACCCGTACCCTAAGGGTCAACAGTGGCGTGCATTGGTTTTCAGAATAGGTAGGCACTAGGCCAGGTCTAGTCTAGGCAAACGCGGTCACTAATCAGAAAAAAAGTGAGGTCAAAAGTGTGGTTATTTGAGTAGACATCCTACTTAAGGGTGATAAATTGCGAAGGTCGAACGTCATAGTATTACCCGTGAGATGTACGTATTTTTAATTTTGTCGTATTAACTTGAACGAGTAAATAAAGACCAACGACAATGTACGAATAGTACGGCAGCCGAGTAGGCCGTCCGGCTTTTGCCTACTGCCGCGCGTGTTTGTATGAAGATTTTGTTTTTTTTGTTATCAATTTAGTGAATTTCTTAATGGGGCAAACACACTAAAATGTAATTGACAGGCTTATGTTGATATATCGAGGTAGGCACTGCTTATATGCCTATATGCAATGCACGCCACTGAGGGTCAATCCCCGCTGAAAGAGCAGCGGCCGGCGGCGGCCATTATCCATAGTCATTTGAAGGCAAAGAAGGGGCAGCGCGGCGCCGCGAGGCTGCGCGAGCCTTCTAGCGACTAGTCAAAAGAGGAAAGTTTCAGTGGGGATTGACCCTAATTGAGTAATACACGATCAATCACAATCTGAATCATTTAGAAGGATATTGCGAATCCATTGCTTCCTATTTTTGCTCAACAACGTAACGCAATGAATGTTGTTGAACTGTCAAAATGAAAGCCTCACCCTAATTTTGTAACACACTAGGTATTCCCATACTTAATATGGAAACTATTAAATAGCTTTGAATAAGTATGGCAATTCAACTTTTCGCTGTTTCAATATAATAGAAAAATCCGTCATCTCAGCACTACTTCGATACCTATTGTTTGACCATGAATGTATGACTATCCATTACATAGGCACTCAGCCTCCTCCGTGTCTCGTCGTTGGTCCCGGCTGTCATCCATAGATCTTTGACAGTCGCTACCGGTAGTCAAAAGCCCGAAAGTCTAACAACCAGTCTTACCACAGAGTACTTTTTGATAGACTGAGAAGTCTTACCAAGGGATAACTGGATTGTGGAGGCCACTTACCAAGGGATAACTGGATTGTGGAGGCCAGATAAGCAGTCGCTTTATGTAAAATACTGGTATTCAGCTGCATCCGGGACTCCAGGTAGACTGGAAGTCAACCCCAATTTATCCGGGCAAAGGCAGGCAGACGATGACTTCGATATTGTTGAATTCCTCGCTCGAGTGCTCTTGTTATGACAAGTGTAAAGACAAGCAATTAATACTGCCTGACTTGTATTCTCTAGCCATACAAATATTCGTTCCCAGCGGGATTCGAGTCCAACCTTCAACCCGTCCAAGTTGACATTGTTTCAATCAATCAGAGACCACTTATCCCCTACAAGTACCTATCTACAAATAGATTGCTCCTTCCTATAAAGTGCTACTTAATCGAGTTATTTATTATCTATTCTACGACTAATTGTCTATTATTGGTTCAAACAAATAAACGCAGCAAGGAAGTGTAAAAGCATAATCAGCTTATCTACTGCTGAGACACAGACATCTTCTCTGTGAGAAGGAGTGGGCCGTAATCCACCGCGCGGGCCCAGTGCGGGTTGGTGGATGTCACAAATGTTTTCGAATTTTTGATTCTAAGTCAAGCTGGTTTGCGAAATAGGTTGGGGAACTCAGTTGGAAGTTAGAACGTATTCTCCTATAGTCACAGAATATATATAATAGTACTTGTAGCGGTATCTACAACGACACATGCGAACAACTCGTCATACTGACGTCACGCAAATTCTGCATCTCGCAAGCAGAGTTTACCGCGCAACTAGCATAGATACAACGGCCCGACATGACTCATTGGGCAGTTGCCCGCCAGACACAACACCCGTCTGGTCGGAGGATCCTCCCTTTTCTATGGAGGTTGAGTGAACTTTACACCCTGTTCCTCCTGTTCCTCATACCTCTATACATATACTCTATAGTTAGATTCCGTGCTCTAAAGGGTATTTGTGCTAAAAATTACCATGTCATTTGCCTGTCATTGGTCATGGTCGGCAGCATATCGACAATGCCATTGTTGGCAGGTAGGTATCTGTAACCACTCATAGGTCATTAGCTTGTTTTACAAACTATAAAAAATATTCGTAGGTATTGAAGTCCAGTACCTACCAGTTCCATGATTCGAAACGCCATTAGGTATATGACTGGAGGCTTTTATTTAGGTACCTATTATATTTTGTTTAAGTTAATATTTTTAGTTATATATATATTTTTTTTGCTTAAGGAATTGTAATAGTTCAGCACTTCAGCTCAAATTCAGTAAAATCCATACTAATCACACTAATATTATAAAGGCGAAAGTTTGTGAGTGTGTTTGTGTGTGTGTGTGTGTTTATATGTTTGTTACTTCTTCACGCTCAAACGGCTAGACCAATTTTGATAAAATTTTGTATGGAGGTAGCTGATACCCTGGATTAACATATAGGCTACTTTTTATCCCGATATTTCCACGGGATCGACATTTACGCGGGTGAAACCGCGGGGCGCAGCTAGTAAATTATAAATTCGAAAGTATGTCTGTCTGTCTGTATGTTACCTTTTCACGCCTAAACCGCTGAACCGATTTAGATGAAATTTGGTATAGAGATAGCTTGAGTCCCGGGAAAGGACACAGGATACTTTTTATTCCGATATTGCCACGGGATCGAGACTTATGCGGGTGAAACCGGGGGCGCAGCTAGTGTCTGTATAGTTTTCATTGCATGTAGTTATTGGTTTAATGGCGTGGCTAGCTGACATATCGGAAATAATTCCGTGTCTCGTAATGTTAATTACTTTGCGTTCCTACGATAGTAATCCCTACTAGGATTGACATAGAAGCAAGTTTTGCAACTGAACAGACAGCTGTGCTGTTCGGCTGCCCCATTTCAAAACCTAGTAAGGGACACTTTTTACAAAAATCGTTTTATTGCATAATCTTCCTAACCTAGTAAGTCCCTACCGAATACAAAAACATCAGCGTTAAAAACTCACTTAAAAGCAGACATATTTAAGCATCAATACCTAGTAAGTGCACTATCCACTCCCTCGCGTATTACGTTTATGCGCTCTCCTGTAAAATTTCGTTTTAGGTCCTTACTAGGTTTTGAAATGGGGCAGCCGTGTTGGGGAGTTTGTTGCGCCACTTCTTTCTTCTTCCCAGATAAAGCATTAGGAACTGGTGAAGGGCGGGTGTTTTGGAGGAATGTCTTAAGTAATTTTGACGTTCAAAATGTGCTGATTCTCAGCCCCATTAGAATAAATGACATTTGATTATGTTCGGGTCGGCTTCCAGTCTAGCCAGATGCAACTGAATACTAGTATTTTTTACCGACTTCAAAAAAGGAGGTTCTGTATTCGACCCGTATGTATGTATGTTTGTATGTCCGCGATTTTCTTAAAAGCTAATGAACCAATTTAAATAATTCTTTCACTATTGTGATCTACATATTTTCAGGAAGGTTTAAGGCTATAATACATTAGGTAATTATTCTTATGTACGAAGTTATATGCATAAATGTACTGCATCTCCGGCATTTCCATGCGAATTTTGATGATTCTTCTAGTTGATGTCTTCAATTCTTCAATGCAATTAGTGTTAATGGAATTTTTGTGGGGTAGGTATAACTAAAAAGTGAAAAAATAAAAACTTTTTTAATAACTTTAATTTCGGAAGTCGGTGTCAAAAACGAAAATGCGGAACCAACGACACCGACTTCCGAAATTAAAGTTATTTATCACTTTGTAGTGTTTTTTTAAGTCGGTTGTTTTTTTGTAAAAAAGTTTTTATACATGGAGCGACTACCTATCTGACCTCCACAACCCAGTTAATACTGGCTGTCACGATAACCTTTGGTAACTTTAGCAAAATCGGAATTTAAATAAAAATCGTTCGTATCCTTTATTACGATCTTCATGGCAAGGCTGATAAAACAAACGTGCATACCCAGTCTACAATCACGTCTTTATAGTTTTACTGGCCATAAAATGTGCATAGCCGACATAGCCGTAACTCTTGAAATATCTTGTAACTTGATGATGTTATTGCCAGTTAAATCCTTATGAGAAAGTGCGAATGTATCTCTGGTTGCCCTGTAGTAGAACAGAGACGATCCTGAAGATCTTAAGCGGGGTAATTGCGTAACACACTATCAATGGGTTTCATTTTGACAACATTCATTGCGTTATTTCCGTTGTTGAGCAGACCCATTTTTCGTATTTATGAAGCAACTAGATACGCCACGCGGTTTCACCCGCGTAAATGTCGATCCCGTGGGAATATCGGGATAAAAAGTAGCCTATATGTTAATCCAGGGTGTCAGCTACCTCCATACAAAATTTTATCAAAATTGATCCAGCCGTTTGAGCGTGAAGAAGTAACAAATATATAAAAACACACCCACACACATACACACACACTCACAAACTTTCGCCTTTATAATATTAGTGTGATGGATTAGCAATATCCTTCAAAATTATTCAGATTGAGATAGTGTGTTACGCAATTAGGATGCAGACCAGGCGGAGAATATGCTTTTAATCTTTTTTGTTGTCCAGAGAACAAAGGCTAACAATAGACTATTAGGTATTAATATATAATGTGAAGATTTTCTGAAAACTCACCTGGATCGTTCATTTCAGTCGGCGCTTTTCTCGGAAATGTTCGGGAAAACATCACAACTTTTTATGGACTTGCCAAATGAATTTCGACAAACTGTAATACGATAAGATATTATTTCGACACTATGGAACTCCGACATGTCTTCATTTCGACAATACGTGCTTCAGTACTTACGAGGTTTTTGAATAAACAATTTTTCTTTCATCACGCCTGTATTCCCGAAGACTTTGGCAGGGGTGTACGATGGGTGTACGTGAACCCCTATACTACACCCACATTTCGTCAATAGGGGACGAGTCTATTCATGTCACATATAATGATATAAATAAATCCAGTAAGTAGGTACATACATTAACGGATATTATATTTGTAATCAGAATCACACTCGCTTAACTTCGGTCGTTTAAAAACAATTTATTTCCTGTTTTTTCAACGAACGCATTATAGGTTCGTGTTTTATTTATATTAGGTACCTAATAAAAAAAATCTGAGCAGTTTTTTTTTTTGACACCCTGCGAAATTTTTTTGCGCTATGAGGTTTAGAATCATGTGCTAAATATCTATGGTAAAAAAGTGGGCGGTACTGCACACCTCCACCCTATTTCAAGTTAAACAAATATAAACTTTATTTAAATGGTAATTAAGTTAATTTTAGAATGACTAGCACTATTATTTATTATTATTATTAGCCTTTGACGTTCCACTGCAGGGCAAAGGCCTCCTTACTCTCTTTCCACCTCTCTCTGTTCAAAGCTGCTAAGGACCAGTTCTTGTTGAAGGAGTCCAGCTCATCCCACCATCTCCACCTGGGCCTGCCAGACTAGCACTATTGAAAAAGTTATAAAAATGTTTGAAGTTGTAGCGTAAACTGAACTTTATTTTTTAGGATTTAAAGTTATTTTTCCATAAACTCATATTTGTTTACATTTTTGGCAAATAAATGGCGAATGCAGATTAGGTATGATTCGATAATAATGTTTTTTGTTTCAAATACAGCCTCAAACTATTGCTCTTGACAATGATGTAAAATCAAAGCTTTGTGTTGTGAACCATTGTTTTTCCGAAACGCTAACAAAGACTGAATGCAAACAAATACTTACAAATGTTTTAGATCAAACATCTTGAATCAGATGTTGAATATACACTGGATTTGCGAACTTTCAAGTTACAGAATCAGTGAGTAAATAAATTTTTGTGTACCATTAGTAATTAGTATTAGTAAATTACAACGAAGACAAATGGAGGGCCAAATTTGGTACGGCTCATGGGCTGAAAACCTGGCCGTTTAATTTTAACTATGTTGGGGTCGGCTTCCAGTCTAACCGAATGCATCTGAATACCAGTATATTTTACATAGAGCGTCTGCCTATCTTTTCTCTACAACCCAGTTACTGGGTAATACGATACCCCTTGGTAAGACTGGTTATTCTACTTTCGGGCTTCCGACTACCCGTAACGACTGTCAAAGATCCACGAATGACAGGCGGGACCAACGCCTTAACGTGCTTTCGTCCCGTTGCGTCCCGGTATGTAAAGATGGTCACCCATCCACAGACTGACCGCGGCAAGCGTAGCTTAACCTGATCGATCGACCTGTGCGGCTGTTATTATTTAGCCCCTGTAGTTCCATAGATGTAAATAGCTGAAAATGTAAGCACTTGACTTGCAAACGTTATCTGAGTGCGTACCTATACAGGGTGTTACGGAAAGGGTATATCAATACAAACGGGTTAAAGAGTGTATCTGGTCTAGAATCTCTGGACAAAACTTCAGCTCAAAAGCAGTAACTTTGAAAATGCTTAATATTTTTTTATTTCGATAGTTTATTAAATTGAAATCATAACAAACGTGTCACTGCACTACGAGTGTCATTATCCATTATCTGTAGTGTGTCTGTGCGCCTAGTACACGCACATCACGCCGCCGCGCGCCAGTGCAGCGCCGTGATGTCGAAATAAAAAAATATTAAGCATTTTCAAAGTTAATGCTTTTGAGCTGAAATTTTGTACAGAGATTCTAGACCAGATACACTCTTCAACCCGATTGTATTGATATACCCTTTCCATAAGACCCTGTATTTTTCCATGTCTCCGGTCTCGCAGTGATTATTTCGTCTGATGAGCACTTTATTTTTGTTTTTTTACTTATCGTTTGTGTTTGAGAGCGAAAGGCAACAGAGATGAATATGTTATACTAACTTGTGCCCACGGTTTCGTCCGCGTGGAGGTCGGCAATTATCCCACGGGAACGTACTACCGAAATAAAAAGTATCCAATGTCCTAAGCCCAGCTCCTGCAGTCTCGACATTAGACAGCGACAAAAATCTATCGCTAAGTCGTATCGTTGACAATTTCCTTTAATAGATTTTCGACTTTATTTCGAAAGAATAAGGTTGAAAATGTATTAAAGAAATTTGACATCGATTAGACTTAACGACCGATTTTTGTGGAGACTGCAGGGCCAGGCCGTATTCTGGTCGAAGCTTAAAAACAAACAAATGTAATTATCGATACGACGAAGAAGAAGAAAGAACATTGGTCATTGCTCACCCCACTAACAGTAGGAATGACTTTCATTTTGACAGTTCAACAACATTCATTGCGTTATTTAAGTTGTTGAGTAGACTTTTTCGAACATATGAGGCAATGGACTAGCAATATCCTTCAAAATGCTTCAAATTGTGATTGATAGTGTTTTTATTCAGTTAGAGTGCAGGCCAATATAACGACAAAAAATATCTTTAATACATTTTCAACCTTATGTTTTCGAAATAAAGTTGAAAACCTATTAAAGGAATTTGGCAACGATACGACTTAGCGACCGATTTTTGTCGCTGTCTAATGTCGAGACTGCAGGGGCAGGTCATGGTCCGTAGCATCCAAATCCGTTCAGCCGAATAGGTGCGAAAAGGTAATATACAGACAAATTACTTTCAAGTAAATAGTATGAAGGTGGACATGGATAAAGAAAATATAAATGGATGTTTGTGTGTGTTTCATCAATCTAGACTTTCCCCGAGTATGTTAGCTCAGTCTAAAGTCTAAATAAACAGTACGGTTTGCGGTTGAATCAGCATAATGTGTTGTTTGCAATAGTTTTATAGGAGAATTCTATTTAAGGCAATGTAAATCTAGAAATCGTCTAAAATCATTTAGACTGTGTCTTGACTGTACTTAATATGTAGTATGTTATTCGCGTAGGGGATAAAGAAGTGTCTTATATCACGGGCGCTATATGATAGTGAATCCCGGGTGGGTCGAAAAATACTAGTGCTCCGAGCGAAGCCAGGGAGTTCAGACCTCCTGAGAATCCTGAGTGCAGCGAGGGATACAAGCTCTCCCAAGACGAAATACCTTTATCTCTGAGGAGAATACTGTACTTTTCACACCATCTGCGAGAGAAAAAAAAATTAAGTAATTTTTTTTTTTGAAAATGACCTTGCCCACGCCCCTATTCGATTTGATCCATACTTCCAGGGACACCCTGTATATTGTAACTATCATAATGAGCGTTGCGATAAAATTATTACATTTTCCTGAATATACCGAGAATTGATAATATTACTTCTAATTTAAAAATAACTGGCTATGTGACGCAAATACACAATGGAGATATAGAGGTATGAGGAACATGGTGTAAAATTCACTCATACTCTATAGAAAAGGGAGGATCCTCCGACCAGACGGGTGTTGTGTCTGGCGGGCAAATGCCCGATGATTCCTATCGGGCTGTTGTGTATCTATGCTAGTTGCGCGGTAAACTCTGCTTGCGAGATGCAGGATTTGCGTGACGTCAGTCTGACGCGTTGTTCGCATGTGGCGTTATAGATACCGCTACAGAGAAGTTGTCAATTACCCTTTGTAAATACTTACCTACTAAAACTTTAACAGGTGTATGAACGTAGAAGGAAAAGGAGTATGTAAGGATCGTAGCAGGTGGCGTTCTGTAGTTTCTGTCTATCCCCATGGGAAGAAGGTGTGAGGTTATTATGACGTGTGTGTATAAATATTTTAAATCATATTTGAAAGAAAGAAAGAAAATACGTCTATTTGTGGAGAAAATGATGCACAAAAGAACATATACACAAAAAATAAAATAAAAGGGGGGGGGGGGGTTAGTTCAATTACATACGCGAACCACGTAGGTAAGATGAATTGTTATTTAAATTTAATTAATTGAGATTCTCTTTTCAATGAAACTGCGGTTGCATGAATGTTACATAAAATAATTACTTAGGTACGTTACGCCACATCATCGAGCTTATATTGAAGTTACTTCAAACAATTTAGACAATTTTCATGGTTTCTTTGAGTCACGTTTATTGTTTATGTACTGGAAATATTCTAAAGTGTCAAACAGCGACTTCTAACGACATTTTTTTTTTATTGCTGAATGGTCCCGCTCTTGACCTCTGATGGATGAGGTCTATGATGGAACAGCGTTCCCAGATGATGCCTGAGGCACTGGAACTCCCACGCATCGACGAAAAATAGCAGTCTGCTTGACGCCGGACTCCAGTGGGAGGGAGGTCGCAAACCAGGCGGGCGTTAGCCCTACCACCGCAAGTTAACAATTGGCCAGTTAAATAAGGTGTTGGGTGTGACTGTCCAGGATGCGCCAAGCGCTCGGATCAGTTGAGTAACTGGCGGAATAAACTGCGCTACACGAGGAGGCTTCTTCATGAATCCCAAAGAGCATTTTCTTAGTTGTCAAAAATAGTAACGCAATCGAATGACTGTGACAGTAAGGCGTTGTTGGTAAACATACATAGAGTGTATGAAATGTATTGGAAAAACAAGATGGCGGCATTAGATCCGATTTTGTGCACGCGCCAAAATAACAGCTGTAAGTTTATGGCGACAGACAGCCGTATAATAATGGAATTCATTCAACCTTTAACCTACTCATATTTCTGCTCAAACAGGTTTCAACCTAACTTCACACTGCGCATCTTAAAGATCATAACCTAGAAATAGAATAAAAATTCACACCCAGCTTACGTTACACAAATTAAATTATGTTGGTAATAACGTGATGACGTCGAACCATAAACGCACAAGTCCTGTGACCCGTACGCGTTCTATCGTTAATAAAATAAACTAAATGTGTAGTGACCCAAGATCTTCGCTAATGCGGCGTGGCCGAGGGAAAATCATATTATTTATAGCTCAGATAGACCCCGCTTTATAAGCCTGTTAGACCGTTAGACCCCCTGACGTAGGGGTAGGTAAGGATAAGAGATTTCTTTTGTTCTTACTTCAAAGGCATATTGTTGATATGTGGAGGTTGTTCAGCAGTTGGCTCATTAGTTTGGCTCTGAAAGACGCATTTGTTATTTTAAAAGATGGCTCCAGCAGCGGGATACACGGGGACAGTTCAACAACATTCATTGCGTTATTATATATTGTTGAGCAGACACATTTTTCGAACATAATGAAGCAATGAATTAGCGATATCTTTCGAAATGATTCAGATTCTGATTGAAAGTGTGTTACGCAATTAGGTTGCAAGAAAGAAAGAAAGAAAATACCTACTTACGTTTATTTGCGGTAAACATGACGCAAAAAAGAACATAAACAAAAAAAAGACGTTCAAGACGTTTCAAGATGGTTGTTAAACAACACCCCAATTGAGTAACATACCTACTTCCAACCACATTCCGAGGGTTTTGATTTCCTAATCCATTGCTTCATAGATTTGACAAATTCGTCGGCTCAACAACGTGAATAACGTACCTAATTTACGTGGCTGAACTATCAAAATAAAAGGCACGTGGCATTGCTATCGATTGCCATTGATGTGTTACGCAATTACCACGCATCTTGTATTGCAGGCAAAGGCCATTTGTCTTAAAGAATTTTGCGGACTTTTAAATCTATTACTTGCACTGGCTTTAGTTTTAACTGGCGTACAGACGCCAGCACATCAAGCTACCCGAAACTGTCAAATTTTCCCAATCAATGTTAAACCTTATCCTTTAGCAATAAAGTTAAAAATCTATAAGTTAAAAATCTAGGAAATTTGACAGATTGTAGTACCTAGCTTGATATACTGGCGTCTGTACATACATGCCACTGAAAAACTAAAGTAGCTAGATTTAAGCCCTTTTATAAAAGTATCACAGTATTTCAATGGTATTTTACCTGCAAAACATAGATGGGCAATCCCGGTGGATTGCCCATGTGCGGTGTTTATCAAAAGCACCGGGTTTAAACCCGGTGGTTTAAACCCGGTGCTTTTGATAAACACCCGATAAACACCCAATTTTCTGGATGTTTATGGGTGTTTACGGGTGTTTATCGGGTGTTTATCAAAAGCGCTGGGTTTAAATCGGGTGGGATTGCCCATCTATACTTGCAAATCATCGCAGATTAATATCCGAGGTAGGGAACGTGCCTTACAGCGATTTGCGGCTTTCAGTCGATACCGTGTGTGTACTCTCGGCTTAAGACGGGGGCCCTGAGGGATTACCGGAGACCGTCGGTCTGGTGCCTCCATAGAAATGAACGGTGAGTCGGTCGCCTGTTCAAATATAGAGGAAACCGACGTAATCTGGTGTGCAGATAAGCTTATGTGGAGCTCAAACAGAATGATGATAAAAGCAAAGCAATTTGGCCATTATGTGGAGGACTGATTAAATTCCTTGTCATTAAACGCGCTTGTCCTGGGTTTCGTACCCAAAGTGTGCCAACGGGACCCTGTTACTAAGCCTCCGCTGTCCGTCCGTCCGTCTGTCTGTCAGAGGGCTGTATCTCATGAACCGTAATAGGTAAACAGTTGAAATTTTTACAGAGGTTGTATTTCTATTACCGTTATAACATCCATACTAATACATATTATAAATTCGAAAGTAACTCTGTCTGTATGTTACCTTTTCACGCCTAAACCACTGAACCGATTTAGATGAAATTTGGTATACAGGTTGAAATTGAACACATGCGACAAATCGAAATGGGAGATTGTAGTCATCATTATGAACAACTTTTACTAAGGGACCAAACATGAAATCGCAAAAAAAAAAACAGCTGTTCCCTATATTTTGACGTGTTTACTCGAACATAAATGTAGAGAACAGCTGATTTTTTTTTTCTCGATTTCAGGTTTGCTCCCATAGTAAAAGTTGTTCATAATGATGAGTACTATCTCCCATTTCGATTTGTCGCATGTTTTCAATTTCACCGTGTAGAGATAGTTTGAGTCCCGGGGAAGGATATAGAATAGTTTTTATCTCGATATTCCCACGGGATCGACACTTATGCGGTTGAAACCGCGGGACGCAGCTAGGAAACTAATAAAAGAAAATAAAGTTAAAAATTAAAGGGGTCCATACAAGAACCTTGTTTTTTCGGCGTTTTTATAAGATTTACATTTCGAACTATGAACAAATGACAACACGATTTGACAGTTGTCCCTACTCCCTATATGTATTAGACCGGTCGGAAAATTTTATTTGACACTCGTTTTGACAGATTTTGGTTGTGACTAAGTAATAGCAGCCGCAAGAGTCGATCGATCAGGTTAAGCTGCGCTTGACGCGGTTGGTCCGTGGATGGGTGACCATCTTCTCATATTTGTTTACATTTTTGACCAATAAATCGCGAATGCAGATTACCTTTTATCTTAGGGACATAAGAAGGAATTAACATTGCCTATAGGTAAGTAGTTACAAGGGTTACAGAACATATAACAAAATTCTCACAAACAATATTATGTATCTATCTCGAATTCTCGATCCAAAGGCAGAATGATTTTGTACATTTTCGTCCATAAAATCAAAACAAAAATAAACAATGTGCGTCACGCCACGTGTAACGAAAAGGAAAATAATTAGGGAGATGTAATTTAGCCAAACAACAGTCGACATCAAACGCCAAAGAGAAAGATGGAAACACCATATCACAAGGGTAATGGAAACAAAATTGAAATATACTTGTTTCTGGCTACGTCGCAGATTTGCTTGTTGTGGTAACGAAATTCATGTAAAAGAAACATGGAATGTTTTGTTGTAGTTCATGATTTTTTTCTTTTAATTATACATTTTTACCTACACTGGCTGAGTAATTAAGTAACACACTATCAGTAGCAGTGGCTTTAATTGTGACAGTTCAACAACATTCATTGCGTTATTTACGTTGTTGAGCTGACAAAATCGAACTAATATAGGTAAGTATGAAGCAATGGATTAGCAATATCCGTCAAAATGATTCATATTGAGACTGATAGTATAATATCGCTAATTTTAAATTTTAGTTAAAAGTTAATTACTTAGATATTAATTTTAATTTTTATAGTACGGTGCTTGTGGCACACCTAATATGTTTATGGGGCATGCGGTGCTAACCTGTAAGAAATTATTACACTAACCCTAGATTTTGGTACAGTTACTTTAAATATTAACAGTGTAAACAATTGTTGATTGTCCAATAAAGGAAAAAAAAAATAGGGGTTTACCCAATTAGGGTGCTGATCTCAGTCTCAATCTGTCAAAAATACCTCTAATTTCCCTACATTTTTGGCAAGTTTTTGACATTGATTGTCGCAGAGATGGGATTGCGACTAGATTTTGAATGATTTTAATTAGTGAATTTGGCCTTCTGATCGTGACGATCGCTTTTGGTAAGGACGTAGCCTAGCAATACAAAAAATGGCCATGTCAGATAAAGTAAAAATAAGAATTTATTGACGCAACAACATGTTCACTGACGTTCGCAAATAATTTACTACTTATGTCATAACAATAACCAGATTTGACGAAAATGTCACCGTCAAATAAAGGTCAAGGTCTAAGGCCCGTCGTCCACGACGCTACGCAAAACGACAACCAGTATTTCAATGGCACAGCATTAGAATTTCAGTGGTGGTCCTTATGCCCCGTTCCCACGGCCCGTTAAACTGACAGGCCACGCCACGCGTTGCTACAACTGTCGAGGCCTGGCCGGCCTGTCGCGGCCCGTGCCGAGCATTCCCATATAAACAAAGCAAAACGAGACGCGCCCGTTTAGGCCGTGACAGAACTTCCCGACTCCCGACTGATCGGACGGGCGGCGAAATGCCACCGCAGGTCTCATCGGATACGACCGTTCCCACGGTCTGTTGGCCTGGCCTTGCGCGGCGCGGCCTGTGAGAAAGCGGGCCGTGGGATCGCGGCATTAGTAAAGCTTTGGCTTCCTAAGAAAGCGGTGAACGGTCACACAATAACGGATGTTCAAATATAGAGCGTTTTTTGAAACCATAATGTCAAATACAATTTTTTTGACGTGACAACGTCTTATAATTCGATGGAGCCGGCTGCACGCACGAAAAAAACATGACTCATGCGGCGTTACCTCGCTCTGAGGCGTTCCATTTATGACGTTGTCACGTTCAACTATCGTCAGTAAACCGACTTTACAGACAACCGACTTTTTTACAGAGTTTCATGACGGCTGTTATAATATGACGAAAAGCCTAGGAAAACAAAGCATAGAGACTCCCGCAGACAGGCACGGCGTGACTCTAGTAGAACAATTTGTATGAAAAAATCAAATTGTTCTAACAGAATCGCGTCGCACCGCGTCGCGTCTGCCTTAAGTAGCGTCGTGTACGAAACGCCATTGAAATACTATTTTTGTTACAATCTGGTTACTCATTGATGATTAGAGTTTATAATATATACGTTACTTTTAAGCAGCTTCGTGGACGATGGGTCTAAGTTTAGTATTTAAATTAATATTGCAAGCAAAATTGATATGACGCATTCCTCTTACATAGCTATGACGTCAAAACTGCGATGATTTTGATACTTAGAGCTTTTTCCTCCTTTTCCCAGTAGGTAAAAAAAATGTAGAATTAAATAAATTTCGCACTGGTTAAGTTACAAAGCCGATTCCATCGCTCCTGTTCGCCTAATTACCTTAATAACGTTATTCAGTCATTAAGCCAGTTAAGTACCTGTAGCCAAACTGAAACCGCGGCTAATGTAACTGAAATATACATTTATTACAGTACAGACGCCAGCACATCAACCTACTACAATCTGTCAAATTTCTTTAATAGATTTTCAACTTTATCACTATGACCTAAGGTTCAAAGTTGATTGGGAAAATTGGACAGTTTCGGGTAGGTTGATATGCTGGCGTCTGTACATCCGCTTAATTAGTGCCGCACGTCAAAAAACTACGATGCATCGTAAGTTTTTGACTAGAATGTGGCCCTAGCGCCTGAGAGTATGTCATGCTCACTCAAATGTCTCGCTGATGGCAATGTTGGCTTGTATGTTGGATCATTTAGCTCCCTTCAAAATGGTTGAGCTGAATGGTGTTGATGCATGCGTTATGTTCGTGAACGGGCGCCGACAGTTAGAACTGGCGACCTCTTTTCTGTTTTTTAATTCTTTTTTTTTGTTTCGTTTTATCTGTAGGTAGGTACGGTCAGCATCAAAAGTTGATTAACACTTCAGTTTTTTTAATCTTAGTAATTGAGCAAAATATTTGTTCAAAATTGCAGCAGAAGAATTTTTTTTAGAATATATATACTCTTGTCTCTATTATGTGAAAAGCTAAAAATCAGTTTATTGAAAAAAGTTGTTGTCAATTTAATAACATGTAAAAATGATAGTGTTAATCGACTTTTGATGCTGACTGTACTCTAGACGCTTTTAACGTGCACGTCTTTTTACATCGTTTTGACAGACATATAAGTATAAAGCCGACATTAATGATGTATCTAATATTTTGTAAGTGTCCAAGTCCATGGACAGGCCATTCCGCGCAATTAGGCCGACTTTTGTTTGGAAATGGTAAGGACATTTGGTGCGTGTTGATTGCAATAATAAATTAAATAAAGGTGTTATACTTTTTTAGATAGCGGCGCCATACGTAAAAACATGTAAGAAATGTCATATAAAGTAAAAAAAGAATGCAGCTATGATATTTAATTTATTATTAGCATATATTCGCCGTTACTGGATTTCCGCGGAATGATCCACTTGGACACTCTTATTTAAATGATATTGTATCAGCAACCTTCTACCCTACCTTGAACCTACCTACTACTCTTTTAAATGGGCAACTAGCTTCATTTTTCTGAATGACTCATTCATCTCATCACTCACTCATTCATTCACTGACTCATTCATTCTCTCATTAATTCATTCTGAATGATTGATTCATTTTTCTGATGTCTTTTTTTGATTTTTCTGATACTCGTACGTAGTTCAAAAGTGCTTGTACTTTGACTTTGACATCCTACATTGGCCACTTTTTGGTCGGGAATTCATCAAATAACTTTTCCCGCTCTGGGGGGTTTGCGAGGGCGTGTCAGATTTTTACTGACTAAAACCCACCCGTGTTCCTTCACTTGTCTGTGCCAGTGCATTTTGTTCCGTTGTGTCAAAGTTAACACAATATTTCTAATATTTTTGAAGTGTTCTTTCTTTAGCGGCGTTGTACACTTTTTTGTTATGGGTAAAAAATGTTAAACTCGCGTCAGGACATCGCGTCACGGCACGTGACCTGATCGAAAATTCGTAAGACGGATGGAGAGTAGACAGCCGGCGCGGCGTAGGGGAGGAAGTATCCCCCTCTCTTTCTACGGCGCGGCCAAAATGTATGCCTGCTGTTTCGTTAAGGCGGCGCAGGGCGCTTGCGCGAATGTTCGTGTTTATGTTACAGCGTACCACGCGCATCCATGGATGGTGACAGCTGATGGCTCGACCGTCCGCTGTGTATTCGTAAAATTCGTGTACCTATATAAAGTATAAAGTGTTTAAAATATGGAAATTGAACAAAGTGCATCTATTAATGAAAAATATCAAAAATGCACAACGTTAATATTCAAGTTTACACTTCTGCCGGCACTCCCGGAGTGCAACCCGTCTTTTTTTATAGTCGTTTCATAGTTTGGGTATATCGTTACTATTAAATTAAACGGATGGACTTTAGGTACACACGGCGACACATCAAGCTATACATTTCCAGTTTTAACTGACCTCGCATTGTATAGGTTTTTCGTACAATCAGAAGTCAGCGTATACTGCGCGATGTATATCTTGATGTGTAGCCGTGTGTACCTATTTACTATTAACTCCCACGGCATTATCTACCTATACTTAGCATACGTCATGTCACTGATGACGTAAGACAAAATCGTTATCTACCTAGAGAATTGTTTCCAATGACGTCAGTAGGTAAGGTTGCGTCAAATCCTTATTATATTAGAGCATGTATTTAATCTTAGTCATATTGTTACAGTAAATCAGGGTTCAATCAGAATCAAAATTTTATAGCTAACAGTTACGGAGTTGGTATCGCAATTCCGTATTTTATGAACGGATAATCTACTCATTACCACGGTGTTAACCTGAATTCAGCAGACGCAAATAGAAGGGTAATAGTAATAAACGTTCCCACTGCTGGGACACAGGCCTTCTCTCGGTGAGAGAGAGTGGGCTGTAATTCACTACGTGGGCCCAGTGCTGGTCGGTAGATGTCACATATCTTTGAATTTTTGGTTCTAGGACATTTCCTCACGATGTTTTCCTTCACCGTTTCGACTACGACATAAAGTGAAGCGCCTGTCTGGGCATTAATGGTAGTAATAGGTACCTACAGTTTCATTCTAAACGTGCTGCGCAATAATCTCAATATAATGTATTTATATTACTGAGCATCTAGTAGTTTTCCTATTTTTATCACCCATTTAGTAGACCACTTGACTTATTTTAAGAAAATTATGACTATTGATTCGGTGTACAGACGCCAGCACATCAACCTACCCGAAACTGTCAGATTTTCCCAATCAACTTTGAACCTTAGGCTTTAGTAATAAAGTTGAAAATCTATTAAAGAAATTTGACAGATTGTAGTAGGTTGATGTGCTGGCGTCTGTACATATGATTTATAAGACTGGTTATGATAGCTACAATATTCAATGTTTTTGGAATGCCAGCTACGACTTGATAATTTTTCCAAATAACAACGCAAAAAATGCGACATCCCCAAACACATGCACAATCTGCCTAGCCATAATCCAAATATATTGTGGTCGGCTTGCAGTCTAATCGGATGCCGTTGAATACCAGTATTTTATATAGAGCGACTGTCTGTTTGACCTCCACAACCCAGTTACTGGGTAAAACTGATTGTCAGGCTTTTGGGCTCTACCCGTAACGGGCCGTGACTCGGAAAGCAAGTTAGCCATTGGTCCCGGCTGTCATTCGTAGATCTTTGTCAGTCCTTCAATATGTAATGGATTCTCAGCTCACCAATCCGCGAACCAACCACGGCAAGCGTAGCTTAATCTTAAATCGACTCGTGCGGCTGTTATTATGAAGACACGAGCCCCTCACACATGCAAAATATTATCAAAACTAAAATGATTTATAGAATAGAATAAATACTCTTTTTTGTGTGTGAACACCCTATAAATAATTGCGAATAAATTCGCCTGAGTCTGACGACATATAGCAAGCATGCTCCAACAATGTTTCCAGCTATGCACGCGTTAACATAGGAAATAATACCTGCGCAAATACTAGCACATGTAAGTTATAACATAAATAACGGACGGGTAAACAAGGAGTAGGAGCAAGTTATACAATAACTTACACAGTTTCATGAATTAAACATACAGGTGGCGCTGAGAACGTTCCACATTTCTGTATCTATAAGCGTGTTTACATACCTACGGAATTCCTGTACTGTTGGCAAGATACTACGAGTAAGCAAACAAAAAACTGAAAGACGCAAATTTTTTTAAAGGTACTGCCTCTAATGGTCTCTTGCAATATTATAAAGGTAATGGATTACTTAGAGCAGTGGTGGCCCAGGGGTATCGACTGCTCTCAAATCGGTGAAGGAAAACATCGGACGGCATGTCTTAGAACCAAAAATTCGAAGGCATGTGACATCTATCAACCCGCACAGGGCTCGCGTGGTGGATTATGGCCCACTTCCTCTCGCAGAGAGGAGGCCTGAGTCGCAGCAGTGAGAACGTTATGGGCTGATTATGGAATGGATTATTTGCACATCAAAACAAATCATATAACAATGGCAAACGAAGAAAACAAACTAAATAATAACAGCCGCACAGGTCGATCGATCAGGTTAAGCTACGTTTACCGCGGTTGGTCCCGGTTGTTATTGGTGGACCTAGCTTTGACAGTCGTTACGGGTAGTCAGAAGCCTGAAAGTCAGACAACCAGTCTTACCAACGTAGTAACTGGGTTGTGGAGGAGAGATAGGCAGTCGCTCCATGTAAAATACCGGTATTCAGCTGCATCCGCTTAGACTGGAAGCCGACCCCCACATAGTTGGGAAAAGGCTAGGCAGAGAGAATGACAAACGAAGAAAACCTTGCTGGAAATTGAAAACAAACAATCTATGTAATAATTTAAGAGCTAACCTAAGTTTGATATCACATAACATAGCACACTCCATCACGCCTGTACTCTCCGAAGGGTTAGGCACAAGTGTACCTAGTAGTACACACACATTTCCGCCAGATATGTTTAAGTCCTATAATATTATCCCAACAACCGGACAAAAACCCAGACTCCGGGCGGCTACTTCTTCTTAGCGTGTCGATAGCAATCTAAATGTACTCGGCCCAGAATTCGGCTACTTGTTTGGCGCCATCACTAGCGTCCATCAGTTCCTGTAATGTGCAGCTGACAGGACACGCAGGATATTAAGTGTCCCATCGTTTGTAGAACAGCACCACATTTACACTCCAAGGCGGAGTCGTCTATAAATCTCCACCTGAACAGGTTTTCCTTGCTTCGGCCAACCTGGGTCCAGAGTCTGTTTAAAGACTTCCAGGTTACCCAAGGTAACTCATGTCCATTTGGGAGGTCTTCAGCGGGTGGAACGAACGGTTTGGGTAAGGAAGCACTGTCTCGCCACAGCTACTCGGGCTGCTACTGAAAAAACCTCATAGAAAAACTCAGATCTGGGAGTCTGACCCAGGACCTCATCCTCATCAGTAGCGCCTGACCAGCGAATTGTTCTCCCTCTTTGCTTTCAATTGCAGAACTAGAAATTAACCGGTCAAGCGGCGTGGTTCGCCGATCGGCGACGAAACAATAGAAAATCAATTGTGTCTCACTAGCGGAGCTTGACAGATTAAGATGCATATTTCTTTACCTCACAACTCACAAGCCACGTTTAATATTATAAAAGTAACATGAGGTAAGTGATGAACTCGGAGCTTCCAAAGCTCTTTAGTGTAACAACAAGGTTGTTTAACTGTTTACTGAGTCGAGCCAGTCAATTAAGGAAATGGCTCGCTATGCTCACTGTACACAGAGCAGGCAAACTGAGTCTAAATGAAGCAGAGCTATCTTTAAACGATATTACACTTTGCTGAGAGCACTTTAATATTGTTTTAAAGCGGTTTATTATTTTAGTTTTGCATTGCTTTGCTTGTATTGCTATTGCAGTACATTTCAAGGACATTAAAAAGTGGCATTTTTGCGGTAATCATGACGCAGAGACACAAACACAAAAAAAAACAAGTTGGGGAAAATATGCGTCGCATCTACGCAAAACGGCTATCGCTCAGCATAATGCTAAGGCCCTTTTTTTTTCTCGCGGTGGAAATCCTCATGGACACCCTCTATCGTGGGGGAGACAGAGGGGCATGCCGGACTCTTACCGGCTAAAACCACCGCGGTGTTCCACCTCTACCTATGGCCAGGGGAGCGGGATTCGCATAAGCATTCACCGCTCCCTTAGTGCTAAGACCCTATGCGATTCTATCATCATTCTTATATTCGAATGCTTATTTATTTGGAGTCGCTGCGACATGTTTTTTTTTCTTCCATACTTCTCTATTAGTCGTACGTCATCTCGTCAAACAATGCAAGATGGCGCCGACACCGGAACGTTTTCCCGCCAACGCGGCCGCCATGACACTTCCCTTAAACACGAACTGTCAGTTTCATTGTCCTGTTTCGAGGCTCATTTAAAGGCAGACTCCACAAGTGGATAGGTATAAACACTTTTGTTGACTTGAATGCTGAAAGCTTCAGCATTTTCTTTTTGAATGCTGACGTGGGTTGTTGAATATTTTATAAGTAACTTTGCTAGCGACGCTCTTTGTGGACCGACACCAAAGCGCTTTTGTGTGTACAAGTTGACGTTTATTTATCATTGCAGATAGCAGAATTTATTTACCGTAATATAAGCAGACACATTCTAGTTAGGACGTCACATTAAATAGAGATACAATGTATTATGAAGATTAGTTGTCTAAAAAAAAAATCGTAACAACATCAGCCGCATGCAGGATGACCGCTGGGCAAAATTCTCCACACAGTGGGTGCCTCTGATGGATGGTGCCGCCGAGGTCGGCCCAGAAAGCTGTGGCGAGATGACCTGGACGCGTACCACGAGGGCTGGTTTGATGTGGCACGGGAGAAGAGTTCCTGACGACTTGAGGGAGGCCTTTGCCCAGCACTGGGACAGAATAGGCTAAATAAAAAAAAATCTAAGCCTACTGATGCTTTGGGAGGTAAGCGATCCCAGTAGCGCGCGGCGCGGCGCGGCGTCGCGGTATAGGGGTTATTGTTGGCAAGTTAATAACACGGTCCAACCCCAACTAACAATTGTCGACGTAATGTCAGTATGTTGTGATGAAAGTAAATTGACTTGCTCATAACAATTAGATATATCAGCTTCTTTTCAGCAGCCCGGGGGCCAAGAATCAAGAAATGTAGTCACCAGACTGGGGAAACTTTCTTTTTTCTCTTCATTACATCTGCATTCTGCATCCTTTGTTGCATTTCGCATTAGTGTTGTATTATAACTACCTACACTAGCTTCTGCCCGTGACTTCACTGTGTCAAATTTCTTCTTCCCTGATCCACCGCGTCGCATCGCATCACCCGCCCGCGCTATTATTTCGTGCTACTAGCGTTCTTTCTAACTTTTTTCTTTTGTTCAACTCGTTAGGGTCTTCGCGAGATGTTAATGGCCTATAAACCTTCCTGAAGAATTGGGCTATCAAATGCAAAAATATTTTTTCAAATCCATTTGGTAGAGATAAGCGCGTTCAAACAACCAAACTCTTCAGGTTTATTATATTAGTATAGATAACACCTGTACAAGCAGTGTTTAGTGGTGTACCACAGTAGTTAAGACGCTGAAAGCCGCTATTGAGCTCCGATGTTTCGGTATTTTTAGCCACGCCCACAATTTCTCCGATATCCTAGCGCCATTCTTAAAGGGCGGTGATACAGCGAACTACCAAGTAAGGAACAGTGTGACGCGGTCAATAATAATTAAAAACGAACCAATAGATGGCGCTCTTGTATATTTATTGTTCTGTGTGAAGAGCTAGCAACAAACAAGACAAGGCGATTATAAAAAACCAATGTATATTTTTGTTTTTATTTTTAATTATTTTAAGACACTTTATTTACACTGAATTGAAAAACAATATAAATGTATGGAAAATAAAATCTCAAACTATATTAACAAATCATTATTGTAATAATTAGGTATATTTTTTTATTTGCTTTGTTAACCGACTTCAAAAAAAGGTGGAGGTTCTCAGTTCGTCGGTTTTTTTTTTAATGTATCATGTTCCCCGATTACTCGAAGACGGCTGGACCGATTTCAAAAATTATTTTTTTGTTTGAAAGGGTATACTTTCCAGGTGGTCCCACCGTCATCAGGTCAGGATCTGATGATGGGGTTCTGCAGAAATCGAAGGAACTCTTCAAATATTATAGGCACACCTATAGCGACTTGGGTATTTTATATAGTAACTCGTGCATTTGCTTTCGGAAAGCACCATTTGGTAAAGTGGAACTAATATGATGAAGACCACAGATGGCTATTGGAACTACTCAATAAAAAGTATTTCACGGGTTGCGATTCGATTACTTTAATATGGTTGCTAAGCAATTTATGCTCGTCACAATGCAAATGGTGAAATGGAACTGATGGTGGTATACCAGGAGAACTCCTCAAAAATTAACGTCCCTGCATCGGGAAAAATAATATTTTGTATAAGGCGATGAGCAAGTTGACATTATGCTATTGTAACTTAGATACATTATAAACAGACCCACTACTATTATCTATTCCCGCAGCCTAATTGCGGAACGCCAAATCGTCAAATGATTCTGATCAGTTGGCTTCATTTCTATTCACAATTGGCTTCATTTTACGATTTTCGAATTGCGAAACTCTAGTTTATTATGAAACCAATTATGAACGTTAAGGCCCTGCGCAGAAACTAGAGTTTCGCAATTCGAAAATCGTAAAATGAAGCCAATTGTGATAGAAATGAAGCCAACTGATCAGAATCATTTGACGATTTGGCGTTCCGCAATTAGGCTGCCGATACTTTTTAGACTGGATGTACACAGGTTTTTTTACTGAGGTATCTGGAACATGTGGGTTGATCGATTGGTGACTGAAGGACTATTTCATGCACTTTAATGTTGTCTCATATAAGCAGTTCCGTGTGAATCTCGGGTCTACTATTTCAGGGAGTAGGTGTTTTAAGTAAAATGATTTTAATTTTTGTTTCATTTTCTGTTCCCAAAATAGGTCATCTTTTTCTATTAATTTTATCTTTAATTTAACTTGTTCTCGAATCGATTGACGTGTGAATCATAAAAATCGGCCCAGGCGTTTGGTCTGTATAGTGCTTCAAAGGAACATACATACATAGGCTGATAAACACATTACCACTCCTTTGCGTCGCGCAGTCGGGTAAAAAATAAAACATTCAAACTTGCAAGAACTTTCTTCGGCACTAAACTTACCAATTACGTCTTTAAAAAAATACCAAGTCTCACACGATGATTTATATAGAGTGGGCAAGAAACAATGGACAAAGCTACGAATATTTTCCTATAAGTCCAGTTCTAAGATAGTCATAGGTCTATGTAAATTCGATAGTGTTTATCACTGGACTTATTGTGATTTTCTTTCTATGATCTAAGTAATAAAATTGTTATCTATATTTAGTTAGTATGCGCGTATTACAAACTTACTGGTGAAAAACAATTTTCGAAGCTTCACCTACTTCTGAATTGTTCGCCAAACGTTTATTTTTACTGTAAATATTTTTTTTTGTAGTCAATTATTACTTTCCAGTAAAGAAAATTAATAATTATTCTAAAAATATGCAAAATTAATTAAAAAGAAACAATGAAAATTTGCTAAAATTAATTAAAAAAAAATATATTAAATTTCCTAATAAGAATCAACTTGGTTTCGAACTCAAAACTCGCTATTCAGAATCTATGCGAAAAACGAAGCTTCGCCTGCTTCTGAACTTTCCGCCAAACATCTTTTTTTTTGTAAAGAAAATTAATAATTATTCTAAAAATATACAAAATAAATGAATAAACAACAATGAAAATTTCCAAAAACTAAATAAATAAAGAAAAAATATAGTTATATAAATTAAAAGAATAAAAATCAGCACGGTTTCGAACTCGAATCTTGCTATTTCAGATATTACGTAAATACCACTAGACCAATTGAGCATTTTTATCGCAGCCGAATTTACGCTACGCATTGTACAAAGCCTATAAGTACTTTTATTTATAATTTCATTTCTGTTCGTGTACCTGTTTTGTCAATATTACAATATAAAAAAATACTTTACTACTTCCATTAGATGTTTTTGTTAGTATAGAATAATAATACATTTTTGCTGGCCTCCGACATTTTTGTTTGTTTCCCGTTTTGCACAGCAAATATTTTCATAACTTAGAACTATATTTACTTATGTCTTTACGTGTTAATATTTTTACAACTTATTGTAGTTTTAGGGAAAAAATAAAATATGCACATATTATTATAAGTATGTTTGAAGTTGTCAATCAACAAAAAATAAAATGAACGGATAGCGGTTAGCGGGGCAAAGCGACATACGTCCGTCTAGCAGCGCGCCTAAGCGATCACTGTCGGATTGCATACATAAGAAAGAGAAGCGCGATGACGCGACACTCCGTAAGTTGTTACAAACCATAAAATAATTAATTTCTTAAAAATAAGTTGAGTAATCAAAAATAAAAAACAACCAAATTTTGTATTTAAATATGATACGTTATTGTTATAAATTTTACCAACGTACGTTGATCAGTAATACAGATATTTTTGTTGGAAGGTCATTTTAAGAGGTTAGTTTACATTTTTTTTGTATCGAGAAAATTTTTCAAAAACGTGTTTTGAATACAACAGGGTTCTCAGAAATATGTTCAAGATTAACATATATTTTTTCCGCCGTGTCAAACTGTATAGATTTGGCTAAAAAATTGTTCGAAACAAGCCTATTTGGCTCTTGTCAGCGTCTGGAAATTAATCTTAAGCCACAATATCCTATTACAGCGTTGATCAACGTTGTGAAAACCACCGGTGAACCATAATATTATAGATCAGCATGATGGATGATGACCAAATTATGGAAACGTCAGTGAAGTACTGACAGAATTGCAAACTCAAAGTATTTATCTGATTCCTTTGATCTATAAACTTAAAAATTGGTCCGAATACTTATTTATCTAAATAAATGATAAAGATCATACCTACATACATTTTCGAAATTTTTAGAGGAAAGTACGAATTTCACGCGGACGAAGTCGCGGGCAGAAGCTAGTTTCAAATTGTTACGTTGATTTTTTTGCACCTACAACGGGTTGGTTTAATAGTAAAGTAGCATTTACCTGAAAACATAAGTAGTACATTACGAGGTTTCCGAGTAACACATTTCATTGTAGTTTTACAATCGGCTTCCTCACAATAAATCACTTTTCTTAATCCTATAACATATTGTATTGTAATTAGTTGCGTTTGTTTACATTTCAAATGTCATTCAGTCAAACGTCAGTTTCTATCTGTCAAAGGCGACATCTAGTGGTCACCGATTCACAGATGTAGTTTAAATCGATATTTTAACATATTGATTGCTAACCATCGAAATAATATCGTATGGAGCAATCCTCAATAATTTTCAGCTTTTAGTAAAAAAAAAAAAGGCATAATAAACTAAATAACCATAAACGGAAATTAAATTCATTTTTTCAATATAGACTTCTTTCTAGAAACTTCGTGTCAAGTTAATATATTTTTTATCTGTGAATTGTCTTTGACGTAATGTGACAAGCTAATACTTTCTTAATTTGCCGAATTAAGATTCGAGGAGATTTTCCACGATCCCGACAAGTTTTAGTATGGGGAATGACAAATAATTTGTTTGTTGGTCTGGATCATGAAGATTCTTATTGTTTCAGCGAATAAACGTCATGTTGTGCAGTTGTTAGTGATTTTCAAGAATTTAAGTATCTCGGTGTATTATTTATCTTCAGTGATTTAATATTATTTTACCCGTAATCGGGGAGATTTTTGGAATGCTCCGTCTAATTCCGGTTTGTGAGCCATGACAGCATCATGGAACCAGACTTGGCATCTCTCCGCCCTACGACACACTGGAGTGATTCCACTAAACTTGTTACATGTTCTAAAAGGATTCCAAATTGCGCATACGCAGGCAGCTTTCCAGCCGGTCAAGAATATTGCAGTCAAGTGCTTTCTCCCTACGACAACCGAGAGGCACCTCGAGCGATTCGTCTCGCCGCCAGGACCTAGAGGATCGTCTGGGGCCTGGACGCGAGACCCGTTCCTCGAGCACGGCGAAGCCTCGTGTGGAGTCGACTGCGGCCGGCAGAGCCCGTCTTGCGATAGCGCGCAGGCGGGGCGGTTTTTTTTCTTTTACCTACTTTAACTTTTTATTATACCTTATTACGGTTCCCGTAGGAACCAGTTGATTGTCTGGGTCCGGTTTTCGATACTGGAAACCGGCCTGCATCATAATTTAATTTGTGGATCTCGGGTTCGACATCCTACCCCATCCGGAATAGTATTGGACACCTTCGTCGGCTCCGGGATCCGGGACTCTCAAAGTCCCTGGCGCCCATTTAATAGATTTCAAATTAATCAATAACTGGAAGGTTACTTTCTCCTTAATTTTGTAATAATTGATAACTTTTAACTTAAATAATAATTTCATTTAAAACGGAACAGTACAGGGTTTATCTCCAACCCCCCACGACCTTCGCTCTCTATATTCTATTATTAGCTGGCTGGCAACAATTTGTTTTTAGTGAACTTATTTTGTTATTAAAATTAGTTTACAGTTTGTTAATAAACAGTGTTTGAGATAGTTGTTGTTTCATATTACCATACCCACTAGTTTGTCACTATAGATAAAAAATCTTAATTGTAACAGTGGCGACCAACGTGTGTATTGGTTTCTTGCTGCTATATACAATTTACAATTTTATTTTTACTTGTGTCCCAAAACATTACACCAGGACTATTGTACTTGAAATTAAAAGCCTGGTATTAAAATTTAAACTTACTCTATAAGACTGCTATTTATGTAACTGTGTTTACTATTGATAATACTTACACTTTGCTCGGTATTGTACATTGTGACAGCCAGTTATAACTTTAGTTCGGTTTCATTTTTTTTTTTTAATTTTTTTTTTAATTTTTACAAAATGGAACGACCCATTACATTTAATTTACTTCGCAAAGACGAGCTCATATATGAAGTACTGGTCCGAGACGCGAAACCTGCTTCAACCGTAGAGGAACTACGTGTCCAAATTAGGGAACTTAGTAAATTGGTACGTTCTGACGATATCGTGGAGACAAATATAGATCCGAAAACCGAATTACAAACGATTAAGGCCAAGTTGCCAGAAATTGGTAAAGTATTAGATAAGTACCCTTCCAGTTTTAAAAAATTTAACCGCGCTAAGGCTTTAGCATTCCACCTATTTCATCGTTTGAGTAGGGTTACTCCACCAACTAATCTTAGTGCCGTTTACGAAGACGTTGACAAGCAACTTAGCGGTTATTTATCAAAAATTGATTCGGTTAACGCGAGCTTCCATCAGTCGTTTACTTCCGCCGAGGAGACACCAAATGTACCGTCAAGTTTACAGACGAAGGACGTCATCATTTCCTGCAAGAAGGAATCTGTTAAATCCCTAGATCATAAATTTAACGGTACAGGTTGCGTGAAAGCATTTATTGAGCGTCTTGAGGAGCTTTGCGAGGCCAGGGGTATTAGCGAAGCTTCCTTACATCAATCTGCTCTGGATCTTTTCTCGGACGGAGCCTTATTGTGGTACCGGGGAATAAAAGCGTCGGTTGGTGATTGGGCGGAACTGAAGAAGCAGTTACTCACAGATTTCGCTCCGCCTGATTACGATATGCGTCTCATTTCTGAAATAACTAACAGAACGCAGGGGTCGACTGAGCTGTCTTGTATATATATAGCAGTCATGGAGAATCTTTACAATAGACTTTCTTATAGGGTTCCAGAACGCGATCGTTTAGCACGGATCAAATTCAACATGAGACCGGAATATACGTCGGGATTGTCAATTTTGATTATCAACACGCTGGACGAGTTAAAAGAGAAGTGTAGACAACTGGAGCTAGGTTTCCATAGCAGGGCACAGTTCCATGAGCCGCCCAAACCAACCTCTTCGTTTGTTGCACCAGACTTAGCATACCAAGCCCCGAAAGGTTCTCAAAGGATTGAAGCCGTGCAAACAGATTCTAGTTCGTCGTTCTGTGTTCGCTGTAGGGTTAAAGGGCACTCGTTATCACAATGCAAATCAAAGGAAATTGTGTGTTTCCGTTGCGGCAAGAAGGGTGTACGTGCACCATCGTGCCCTACGTGCAGTAAAAAGCAGAAGGAGGCGCAGTCCTGTCCAACCTGCATTTCAAAAAACTAAATTTACGGAACTACAGCCAAAATTTTGATAAGTCCGATTGGGACAATTATTTAAAATCTTCAAAATTATTTTTTAATTCACTAAGGGTTGATACAGTACATTATAAGAATACGGACGATAGTCGTCCACATTTAACCGTTTCTATATACGATGAGCAGTATTACGGTTTACTCGACTCGGGTTCTTGCATTTCGGTGTTGGGTTCCGATGTTGGCCAACAATTCATAAGGGCTGGTGCAACTCTACACGCCGATAGACAGTTGGGCAACATCGTAACTGCCAATGATTCGCGGGCATCCGTGGAGGGTTATTTATTTTTACCAGTGACTCTTATGGGAGTGACTAAGGTTATTAAATTCTATGTTATTCCAGACATTACTACACTGTTGATTTTCGGCGTGGATTTTTGGAAGACCTTTAATTTGGCACCAAAAATTTTTAATACATTGCCATTTCAATATTTAAAAACCAATAGAGGTCATAAATGCGTCTCGGAGGTTAGGCACCTTCAACCGTTTGAAGAATTAACATCGGATCAAAAGAATGAAGCGGAGTTATTAATTAAAGATTTCGAAAAGGTTTCCTTCGAGGCTAAAGGATTGGGTCGTACCCATCTGTTGCGTCATAAAATAGACACAGGTGACGTTCCTCCTATTAAACAGCGTTATTATCCTTTATCACCTGAACGCCTCAAGGAACTTAATCGTCAGTTGGATGAGATGTTGGAGATGGCAGTGGTGGAACCTAGCAGTAGCGCGTGGAACAACCCGGTTTTACTGGCTCCAAAACCTAATGGGGAATGGCGTTTTTGCCTGGACAGCCGAAAGCTGAATGCGGTCAGCAAGCAAGATGCGTATCCACTGCCCTACGTCTCTCACATCTTAGACCAGTTACGGGACGCGCGATACCTTTCATCGATTGATTTGAAATCTGCATTTTGGCAAATCGAGTTGGACTCCGCTTCATCCAAAGAGAAAACCGCGTTCACGGTTCCCGGTCGAGGTTTGTTCCAATTTCAAGTTATGTGTTTTGGGTTGACTGGAGCCCCAGCCACCCAACAGCGATTAATGGACAGACTTTTCGGCCCGGAGTTTGGTAATAAGGTGTTCGTATATTTAGATGACATCATTATTTGCTCATCAACCTTCGAGGAGCACATTTCACTTCTTAAACGGGTTTTAGACAAATTAAGGCAGGCTAATTTGACAATTAATTTACCTAAGTCCTGTTTCTTTCGACGAGAACTAAAATATCTAGGTTACAGAGTGGACGAGCATGGCTTACACACTGATCCGTCGAAAGTTCAGTCAATTATCGACTTTCCAACCCCTACAACCCGTAAAGAAGTGAAAATGTTTCTTGGAACGGCCTCATACTATAGACGTTTTATTAAAAACTTTAGCTCGATAGCGGCCCCTTTAAACGCACTAACGAGTACTAGCAAAAAAGCGCCGCCTTTTAAGTGGACGGCTGAGACAGAAACCGCGTTCTCAACCTTGAAAGAGGCATTGGTGTCTGCTCCAGTATTGGCTTGCCCAGATTTCTCTCAACCTTTTGAGATTCATTGTGACGCATCTAGTTTTGGGATAGCGGGCACTCTGACTCAGGTCATAAATGGAGAGGAGCACCCAATAGCCTACTGCAGTCGTTCGCTTAATCCGGCCGAAAAAAAAAATCTTAAAAATCTTAATAAACTAATTACAGGCACTTTTGTATTGTCAAGGGGACGGTCAATCAGAAAGATGAAGCTAGTTGTCCATTCCAAAGCGTGATAGGTACCTATGGAGAAGAATGGGCAAGAATCTCGACGGGCATTCTTTTAAATCAAAATATAGTTACAAAATATTGGTTACACCATACATGTTGAAATTACGTAAATAAAAGATCTAAAAAAAAAAAAACTAAATAAAATAAGCCGTGGCAGCTAAGGGTCTTCCCATATTTATCGACGCGGAATCGGCTTAAGCCGAGTGCGTATCACCAAACTACTCGACTTATCGCCGAGCTAATAGGCAAACGGCTCGTTTCGCCGTCGGTCGGCGTCGCGACGCGTCGTCCGAGCCGAGCCGATGCGAATGGTATTAGTAACACCCTTATTACGTAGACATAAAGGCTTTTTTGACCGGTGTTAGCCGATTCCGCGTCGATAAATGTGGGGAGACCCTAAGAGATGACCAGCCCCTACTGACGACGCTCGTTCAAGAACATGACGCAAAGATTAGCACCATTCAGATTGGACGATTGGACGTCACATTTACGTGTTACCTAAACGTGTCTGTGATTTCTAAGTCTACGCAGCGTATATCCAAATTAGAAAACAGGTAAAATATAACTTACAGGAATAATAAAATGTATAAATAACAAAACCATATAACAAACCTACCACCATATGATAAATCCATTAGATGATTAGACTATAATAGATACGAGCGATATAAACGGACATTATAGCCCTCATATTATTACGATCAATTTGTCGTAGCATGAGCTACGAGTAAGTATGTCACGCTACGCCAGAGAGGCAATAATATTATTATTGGATATTATTATATTATCATTTATTAGAATGTGGAGGGACTCATGGCCAAATAATAACAGCCGCACGGGTCGATGTTCAAGGTTAAGCAAGCTTGCCAAGGTCGGTTCGTGGATGGGTGACCATTCATTACGTACCAAGACCCCTCCGTGCCTCGGAAAGCATATTAAGTCGTTGGTCCCGGCTGTTATTTGTAGATCTTTGACAGTCGTGACGAGTAGTCAGAAGCCCGAAAGTCTGACAACTAGTCTTACCAAGGGGTATCGTATTACCAAGTAACTGGGTCGAGGAGGTCAGATAGGCAGTCGCTTCATGTAAAATACTGGTATTTAGCTGCATCCAGTAAGACTGGAAGCCACCCAAACATATTTGGGAAAAGGCTGGGCAGATTGGTATCATAATTATTATTATCGGAATGTATTATTAGTATTATTACAGAGACTACGAAATATGTAATTATAATTGGAATCGTACGTGGATGTCGGTGGCGTTGAGTGGACCACAAAGCTGCAATGTTCGAACGAGATAAAATAAATGAAAAGCGATTTACCCGAAAGTTTAATTCCGAGTTTCGTATGTTAAATACAAAATGGAGGGAAACATTTTATGCACATTTCTTTAAATATCATTCCTGTTTTGTAGGTCACATGTTACAAATATTCATCATCTTAATAAGGCCAATTTCCGGATATAGAATTCGAAAGTTACTGTCCATAGAAATGTAGGTAAGTATGTTACCTTTTCATACCTAAACCGATTGGATAAAATTTGGCAAGGAGATACTTAGATGTCATCCTGAGGCCTTCCTCAGGATGACAAAAAAGAAGCCTATGTCCTTACATAGGCTTCTTTTTGTCCCGGACTCCCGGTAGCACGCTCCCGTGGGATAGTTTCCGACATGTCGCGGGCTGTTATTTAGCTAAAGTTGATAAGAGAAGGCTTATTATAATCCTTCCATATATAGAGGTATGAGGAACAGGGTGTAAAGTTCACTCATACTCTATAGAAAAGGGAGGATCCTCCGACCAGACGGGTGTTGTGTCTGGCGGGCAACTGCCCCATGATTCATGTCGGGCTGTTGTATCTATGCTAGTTGCGCGGTAAATTCTGCTTGCGCGATGCAGGATTTGCGTGACGTCAGTATGACGCGTTGTAGATACCGCTACACATATACGTGTTTCTTTTTCAAGTTATTTTTCCATAAACTCATAGGTATTGGTTTTGGTACATGTTTGGCAAATAAATCGTGAACGCAGATTAGCTGCGATTACAGCTAGTTTCAATTTCAATACCCAATTCCATTGTCAGTTTGGTTACAGTATAATTACTATACTGTGGTCTGGTTGTGGATTTTCACATCATCGATACCTGGGAATTTGTGAATGAAGAGAATGTTTTACACAGAATATTACAACTGTTAATTATTTCCAGTATTCCAGGTATCCAGCTTCCAGGTATTTTTATTAATAATTGAAATCCGTAATTCGTGGAAGAGAGAAATATCGCTGTTTGCCCGCTATTGTTATTTGGAAACCGTGGGATTAATTAATTCAAATAATATGGGGCTTATTTAATATTGGTTTGTTGTTGTTGCAGGTATGTACCTAAGGATGGTAGCAGGTGGCGTTCCTGCCTATCCCATAGGAAGAAAGCGTGAGTTTCTGTATGTTATATTTTATGTGCCAAGCCAATCAATATACTCGTCCAGGAAGATTTTTTTATCACCATCCAAATTTTTACAGGGTGCTCTAGCCATGAATTATATGAACAACTTTTACTATGGGACCAATTCCGAAATCACGAAAAAAAAAAATCTGCTGTTTCATGTATGAAACAGCATTTTTTTTCGTGATTTTGAAAATAGTTGACCAAAATGTATTTTGGTCTACTATTTTTTTTTCGAGATTTCAGAGTCCTCTGAAAACTACTGAGTAGGTACTCTGAGAAGAAAGGCCGAAACGAACTCAGAGGTCACAGTCTCGTTTAAAGTTCAGACATAATCTTGGTCAGATCATGTGAAGACCAGACAGAACCACACAGACTGAGTGGACCTGTTCAGTCACTTCTAAAACATATATATAATACATATTATATTATATATTTTTTTGTACTACTCGTACTTAGTATTCACTAATCACAGGATTGTTGGGATTTGTGTATAAGGTTTGTTCTTTTATATTGTCAACTAGCTGTGCCCGCGACTTCGTTCGCGTGGATGTCGGAACTTAACAATATATTTTGTGTGCGTCGGTATCCTGCGAGGATACCGATTCAAATCTTTATGTTTTATTTAAGCTAGTGCTTCTCTATTAATAACATTAGTTGTGGAACCATCTGAAGCGTACCTACACAAAAAGGTTATTGGGGTTGTTTACGCGTGAAAGAGCTACGTATAGTTGACCATGGGAAAAGCATCCAATACTTAGGTCCACCCCCGCAACGGATAATGTCTGGCCCTGAGCTTTATTAATCGTCATGGAATAACAAAGACTGACTGGGAATTGAACTCGTTTGAAAGAGAAAGGAAAGTTGTTAGGAATAATAGGTATTCTTGGAATAAAAACAATATCACCGGCACCGCAACCGGTTAATATTTCAGTTTCGATAATGTTTTGCTGCAGATTTGTGACTTTGAGCCGAGTGCCGTTACAAAGTTTGGGAGGACATCAATTTCTGAGGAGAATTATTGGAACACCAATTTTTAAAACTATTTTGTTGGCGGGAAGTCCGGGTGTGTTGAGGGAATCCAAAAATTCTACCAGGTAGTGCGTGGCGTCATCTTCTTCCATAACTGTATTTATAGAGGTGTATTCTCTACTATTCCCGGACACATGCATCAATATTTTTAAATTAATTGCCGCAGCTTGGTCATTGCGGGGAGTCAAAATAGCTCGCTGACATAGCCAAGAACCGGTTTGATTTCCCATATTTGTGGAATCTCCGTACACAGAAGAAATTAGCTCTTGTTGTGATGTAACGCAAGAACAGAGATTAGCGACCAAATTAACTTTTCCATCTTCTTGTACGGGGTATGTGCCATCGCCTATTTGTAACAATAAATTGGAAAACTCCTGTGCATTTTCGCAGCCTCCTAACTGTGCACGCATATTTCCGCTCAGGTGTGTACCTACCTAGATGATATATTGCGCCATAAAACAGAACTCTTCAGACATGCAGCAATTTCATCGGCTCTCGTTCCTCGGGGTACTATCGGGAGTGTCTGCCGAAAATCACCGCAGAACAGTACCGTAATGCCTCCCATCGGCCGGTCATTTTGCCTTATGTCCTGCAAAGTTCTATTCACTGCTTCTACAGCTTTGCGGTTTGCCATTGTGCACTCATCCCAAATAATTAAAACACAATCGCGTAAAACCTTTGCTTTATCGCTATTTCGTGATATGTTGCAAACCGGGCTTTCCGTACGGTCCAAGTCGATAGGAACTTTAAATGTTGTGTGTGCCGTTTTTCCTCCAGGCAATAATGTGGCTGCTATCCCTGAAGAGGCGACAGCAAGGGCAATTTACTTTGGTTCCTTATTCGAGCCAAAATAACATTGGTTAGGAAAGTTTTCCCTGTGCCACCCGGTGCGTCTAAAAACAGGATTTCACCCGAGGCGTTATCTACACTGCAGCATTCCCTATCAAACGTCTGGCGCTGTTCCTCTGTCAAATTTGCGCAGTCATTTTGTAAAATTTCTTCGAGTTCCACGGGATTGTAACTAATTTCTGATACGTACTCTCTGTCCATCGACTACCGGTGTGGGCAAACCATAACAACGCCATCTATCGAAGTGCTATTAATATTCAATACTGCACGTAGTTGATCTCCAGATGTAGTCCATATTATAATTTTCAAATTTACATTTTTGAAAGTGAAAACTTCTTTAGCGGCGTTGCACACTTTTTGTAATGGGTAAAAAATGTTAAACTCGCGTCAGGACATCGCGTCAGGACACGTGACCGTCAGGAGAGATATTCCCCCCCCCCTCTCTTTCTACGGCGGCGCCAACCGAAGTGAACTAAGTGACACACGACAGTGGATGGATGGATGGATGGATGGATGGATGGACGTGGACGTGGACGTAAAATGAAAAAAGTGACGCAGAAGTAGTAAAAAAAATTAGTTATATTAATTAAATTAATAATTGATTAATTTCAACGTTAATATTCAAGTTTTCTCTTCTGCCGGCACGCCCGGAGTGCAACCCGTCTTTTTTTTAGGTGTGAACTGATTACGATGAAACAAAAAACTCAATGTTACTTCAATTTATAATTTTTAACGCAAATATTGTTGTGTATAAACGTGAAGTTGTGAGACCAAGTGCATATTAACACACATTAACTAATTTTGTCCACAGATGGCGCTGTTTTAATATTTATTTCTGAAACACTTAGAATTTTCTAATTTACAGTTTTTAGGTGTGTGTGAACTGATTACGATGAAACAAAAAAGTCAATGTTACTTCAATTTATATAATTATTAACGCAAATATATATAAACGTAAAGTTGTGAGACCAAGTGCATATTAACACACGTTAACTAATTTTACTTCTGGTAGGTACACTTTAAATTCAAAAATCTTTTGATAGACTGAACCGATTGCAATGAAACAAAAACTAAATGTTACTTCAAGTTACGCTAAATCGTTGTGTATAAAAGTTATCTACATTTATTTCGTACATTTTACGTGATGCTCGGATAACTAAACATACAAACAGACAAACAGACAAAAATTCAAAAAATGCTGGAATTGGGTTCTATTGGTTGTCCTTTAACACCCTGGCTATATATATTTTTTTTTTTTTTTAATGTACAAAACTTCTATTCTACAGTTTTATTATATGTATAGATAAACTTTACTTTACTTTATTTTGTAAACAAACTCATGTAATATGTGTAGATAAACAAACCCCGACACAATGCCAACAAACCGTCTAGCAGTATAGGTACATACATGAACCTTTTGTCCTAGAAATAATAGCTACTGTGACTGTAGCCTTGTGGTGATTACGATGCATAACAGCATAAAACATGTCAACTTGAGACAGGCCATTATGAACAAGGATTGAATATATAAGGGAGAAGCCTGCACGTACGATCTCATGCATTTTCTTTGTGGAAATGGGACAGAAAATTGGTTAAGGAGAGAAAAGTGTTAATATCGCGTAAATCGTACCAACAAGTTGGAAAGGCGAAATGCAGAAAATACATTATCATAATCGGTCTATAACATTCCAACTATAGAGGTATGAGGAACAGGGTGTAAAGTTCACTCATACTCTATAGAAAAGGGAGGATCCTCCGACCAGACGGGTGTTGTGTCTGGCGGGCAACTGCCCAATGAGTCATGTCGGGCTGTTGTATATATGCTAGTTGCGTGGTAAACTCTGCTTGCGCGATGCAGGATTTGCGTGACGTCAGTATGACGCGTTGTTCGCATGTGGCGTTGTAGGTACCGCTACACAACTACTGGGACACAGACCTCTTTGTATGAGGGAGCGGGCCGTAATCCACCTCGCGGGACCAGTGCGGGTTGGTGGATAAAAGAAAAGACATTATCTACAGTGTAATTAATAATGATAACCAAGAACTTATTTCGCGAGAGGTTACCAATAATTATTGAGATTTCGGAAAAGGCAAAAATATTTAGGGATTGTATTTTTATTGGTAGGCGCCCACTTCTAGTACACCTCTCCCCACGCCTTCAGGTAAGTCAGGCATGATGTTTTGTTAAAATGTTTATATCATAATCAAATATCCATTAGCGAAACATTATGATGAGCACCATCCATACTCCATACTAATATTATAAATTCGAAAGTAACTCTGTCTGTCTGTCTGTATGTTATCTTTTCACGCCTAAACCACTGAACCGATTTAGATGTTTGGTATAGAGATAGCTTGAGTCCCGGGAAAGGACATAGGATACTTTTTATCCCGATATTCCCACGGGATCGAGACTTATGCGGGTGAAACCGCGGGGCGCAGCTAATCTCTCATAAAAAACCTCAATTCATTGACCCCTGAATTGAAACGTGTGCTATTTGCCAACCTGTTGCATCTCCGAAAGATCATTCACAATATCCTACCAGAATACTCAAAAGATACAAAGCACAACTTTTCTACTATCCCTTTCGGAAACTTCCACGTTACCTTCAAACTCGCCTTCAACAATTTGCCAACAGGAAAGGAGAGGACCCTTCTCACTTTCCGTATCAAAGGGATTAGTATTCTGGTGGTCGCGAGCCTTCGGGCAAATGATATGTACCTTCAACATCATAATGCACGGCTGGTATGAAGTGTCAGGTGATCCGTTTTATAGTTCCGTTGCCCTTTAAATGTGTAACCCGGAATATATGTGGTGATTGATTCATCTGACTATGAGCTGACTAGCCTTTTTACCCGACTACGGCGAAGCAAAAAGGAGGGTTATGATTTTGACCGGTATGTATGTATGTATGTTCATCTGTTCCCTCATAACTTCTAAACTCCTTGTCATAATTGGACAAATAAGGTATCGTTAGAAACGTCTTGATCGTCCGCTGGTTATAGGCTATGTAACGTCACAATAAATGGAATATGGTGCCCTCTAGCGGATATAAAGACGTGATCTAAAAAAAACTTTTTTACAAAAAAAACAACCGACTTCAAAAAAAACACTACAAAGTGATAAATAACTTTAATTTCGGAAGTCGGTGTCATTTTCGTTTTTTGACACCGACTTCCGAAATTAAAGTTATTTATCACTTTGTAGCGTTTTTTTTGAAGTCGGTTGTTTTTTTTTGTAAAAAAGTTTTTATTTTTCGCTTTTTAGTTGTACCTACCCCACAAAAAAGTAAACAAAAAGATCGTTAATGTAGACAATGTAGATAAATTTGTAGATTTTTGTTGATTTTTCAAAAACCGCTCATCCGATTTCGATAAAATTTTCATGGGACCATTTGGGAAGTATACCCTTTCTAACAAAAAAAGAATTTTTCAAATCGGTTGGCAAACGACGGAGTTACGCGCGAACAAACACAAAAAAAAAAAAACCGAGTGTGCTTATGACCACACGACTGAAGTGAAACTTCAAACGTATTTGGCTATGAGAGGAAGAGAGAAAGAAAATGTGCGCGCGCACTACTTTCTCTTGCATATATCCCCCACTCAACTCCCGTTCGCCTCGCCCGTAGCCCGTAGACATGAGTCGTACTTGCAAAATCGAGTACCAGGGCTTCCAAGTACGTCCACCTTAAGAAACCAGGGCCTAAAACCAGGGCTCGAGATACTTTCAAGTATTTTCTATCTGCATCGATAATTGATCCATAACTTCATACAAATAAGTACAATTACGTAATCAAACAAAAGCCCTGTTGGAAGTAAAAAGTACTTGCATAGGAAATTGACCCGTGAATTCCTATAAATAAGGAGCACAATCGCGTTTACAAATAAACACTTTTACAAACCATTAAAGTAAAAATACTTGCATACGAAATTGTTCCGTAGACTCTTACCACACCTCGGACACTCCATACAACGCTCGCAAAATAGTTACCTATTACTACTACATAAACAAATGACGTTTGTGTATGTGCAAATGTGTGCGTAAAATCTAGTAGCGTAAAAAAAATGGCGCGGAAAGCAATTTGTGTCGGGGAACCGAACGACGACGGCGGCGGCGCTGCCCGCACGTGTGCATTATTATGAAGTGACCATGTAGTTCAATTGTTTATTTATATAGTCGGGTTCGTAATGAAATAAAAACACTAAAATAGTTTAGTTTAAATGACTTGTCCGTAAATAATCGGTTATTAAATCGCATGTTATTAAAAATGCGAAATCTTACAAACAGTTTATGTAAATACGAATTCGGAAAAGCATCACAATATCCAACCATCGTGATTAAAACTCAAATAAAACTTTTCGTGTCAGCAATACAGCGCTGCGGTTCGCGAGCGCCCTTGCTAAAGAGTCGGCGACGAATACCTCGAAGTGCGGGGTGAGGTGCGGTATCTGATATGAGGGCGAAGAAGGGAGTGTCCTTTCTGTACGTAGTACTATTAAGTATTCTGTGCTCTTACTGATAAGGAGCATGATCGCATTTGCGAAAACAAACGCGGTTGTTGAACTATTTGAGTACCTACGTACTCGAGCGTCGAGGCACGACGGAGCGAGATACTTTCAAGTATTTTCTATCTGCATAGAAAATTGATCCATAACTTCATACAGATAAGAAGTACAATCGCGTATTCAAAAGCCCCGTTGGAAGTAAAACTACTTGCATAGGAAATTGATCAATGACTTCCTATAAATAAGGAGCAAAATCGCGTTTACAAATAAATACTTGCAAACCATTAAAGTAAAAAATACTTGCATACGAAATTGTTCCGTAGACTCTTACTGATAAGGAGCATGATCGCATTTGCAAAAACTAACGCGGTTGAGTACCTACGTATTTGAGCGAGTAGCCGTATAAGGTACTTTATAGTCTTGCAAGTATTTTGAGTCGGTACCTGGTGTGCGTACTTGGAAGCAAAAAACGAGTGTGCTTATGACCACACGACTGAAGTGAAACTTCAAACGTATTTGGCTATGAGAGGAAGAGAGAAAGAAAATGTGCGCGCGCACTGATTTCTCTTGCTTATATCCCCCACTCAACTCCCCTTCGCCTCGCCCGTAGCCCGTAGACATGGGTCGTACTTGCAAAATCGAGTACCAGGGTTTCCAAGTACGTCCACCTTAAGAAACCAGGCCCTAAAACCAGGGCTCGAGATACTTTCAAGTATTTTCTATCTGCATCAAAAATTGATCTATAACTTCATACAAATAAGAAGTACAATCGCGTAATCAAACAAAAGCCCTGTTGGAAGTAAAAAGTACTTGCATAGGAAATTGACCCGTGAATTCCTATAAATAAGGAGCACAATCGCGTTTACAAATAAATACTTTTACAAACCATTAAAGTAAAAATACTTGCATACGAAATTGTTCCGTAGACTCTTACGGAGTTGTATGGAGTGTCCGAGGTGTAGTAAGAGTCTTACCACACCTCGGACACTCCATACAACGCTCGCAAAATAATTACCTAGTACTACTACATAAACAAATGACGTTTGTATACGTGCAAATGTGTGCGTGAAATCTAGTAGCGTAAAAAAAATGGCGCGGTAAGCAATTTGTGTCCAGGAACCGAACGACGACGGCGGCGGCGCTGCCCGAACGTGTGCATTATAATGAATTGACCATGTAGTTCAATTGTTTATTTATATAGTCGGGTTCGTAATGAAATAAAAACAATAAAATAGTTTAGTTTAAATGACTTGTCTGTAAATAATCGGTTATTAAATCGCATGTTATTAAAAAAGCGAAATCTTACAAACAGTTTATGTAAATACGAATTCGGAAAAGCATCACAATATCCAACCATCGTGATTAAAACTCAAATAAAACTTTTCGTGTCAGCAATACAGCGCTGCGGTTCGCGAGCGCCCTTGCTAAAGAGTCGGCGACGAATACCTCGAAGTGCGGGGTGAGGTGAGGTATCTGAGATGAGGGCGAAGAAGGGAGTGTCCTTTCTGTACGTAGTACTATTAAGTATTCTGTGCTCTTACTGATAAGGAGCATGATCGCATTTGCGAAAACAAACGCGGTTGTTGAACTATTTGAGTACCTACGTACTCGAGCGTCGAGGCACGACGGAGCGAGATACTTTCAAGTATTTTCTATCTGCATAGAAAATTGATCCATAACTTCATACAGATAAGAAGTACAATCGCGTATTCAAAAGCCCCGTTGGAAGTAAAACTACTTGCATAGGAAATTGATCAATGACTTCCTATAAATAAGGAGTAAAAACGCGTTTACAAATAAATACTTGCAAACCATTAAAGTAAAAAATACTTGCATACGAAATTGTTCCGTAGACTCTTACTGATAAGGAGCATGATCGCATTTGCGAAAACTAACGCGGTTGAGTACCTACGTATTTGAGCGAGTAGCCGTATAAGGTACTTTATAGTCTTGCAAGTATTTTGAGTCGGTATCTGGTGTGCGTACTTGGAAGCAAAAACCTGGTCGAGTAAATACGTATCTTCCCTACTTGCCCGATCACACTTTTCGTAACGCTTACGTCACGCGTTCGCCAGCTTACTCTCCAAGTCAAGTGTGCGTAAAGAAGTTTCACGTAAATAATTTTGACACAACAAAAATCGAATTTGACAATCGCGACTCGTCGACACGTGGTACAGACGCCAGCACGTCAACCTACCCGAAACTGTCAAATTTTCCCAATCAACTTTGAACCTTATTCTTTAGTAATAAAGTTGAAAATCTATTAAAGAAATCTGACAGATTGTAGTAGGTTGATGTGCTGGCGTCTGTACTTATTTGCCCTAACCCCGTGTATTGTTTTTTAGAGCCGCAGGCGCGGAGGGGGCGGCCTTGGCGTGTTTTTTAAGGAATTTTTCACTTTTTGTATGGAAAATATGAAAAATGATTACCTATATGTTGAGTTTTAGGAGTTTATGGGTTTCATAAAGGGGGTTGAAATTTTCATTATTTTTGCGATAGGACGCACCATTTTCGAGATATAAGCAAAAGAAAAAAAACTTAATACGTAATTTTGGCTATGAGAGGAAGAGAGAAAGAAAACGTACGCGCGCACTGCTTTGTCTTGCTTATATCCCCCACTCAACTCCCGTTCACCTCACCCGATCACACTTTTCGTAACGCGTTCGCCAGTTTACTCCCCAAGTCAAGCGCGCGTAAAGAAGTTTTCCTTCAAAAACATACAAACAGCCGAACATAGTACCTCCTCCTTTTTGTGAAGTCGGTAAAAATTACTTGCATACGAAACTGTTCCGTAGACTCTTACTGATAAGGAGCATGATCGTATTTGCGAAAACTAACGCGGTTGAGTACCTACGTATTTGAGCGAGTAGCCGTATAAGATACTTAATAGTCTTGCAAGTATTTTGAGTCGGTACCTGGTGTGCGTACTTGGAAGCAAATACCTGGTGTAAAAACCCGGTCGCATATTCATGCGACCGGGACCGGGTTTTTACACCAGGTATTTCCAGCTATTTTTTACGTACCTTCCCTACTCGCCCGATCACACGTTTTCGTAACGCATTCGCCAGTTTACTCCCCAAGTCAAGCGCGCCTAAAGAAGTTTCACTTCAAAAAAACTTAATACGTAATTTTGGCTATGAGAGGAAGAGAGAAAGAAAACGTACGCGCGCACTGCTTTGTCTTGCTTATATCCCCCACTCAACTCCCGTTCACCTCACCCGATCACACTTTTCGTAACGCGTTCGCCAGTTTACTCCCCAAGTCAAGCGCGCGTAAAGAAGTTTTCCTTCAAAAACATACAAACAGCCGAACATAGTACCTCCTCCTTTTTGTGAAGTCGGTAAAAATTACTTGCATACGAAACTGTTCCGTAGACTCTTACTGATAAGGAGCATGATCGTATTTGCGAAAACTAACGCGGTTGAGTACCTACGTATTTGAGCGAGTAGCCGTATAAGATACTTAATAGTCTTGCAAGTATTTTGAGTCGGTACCTGGTGTGCGTACTTGGAAGCAAATACCTGGTGTAAAAACCCGGTCGCATATTCATGCGACCGGGACCGGGTTTTTACACCAGGTATTTCCAGCTATTTTTTACGTACCTTCCCTACTCGCCCGATCACACGTTTTCGTAACGCATTCGCCAGTTTACTCCCCAAGTCAAGCGCGCCTAAAGAAGTTTCACTTCAAAAACCTGGTCGAGTAAATACGTACCTTCCCTACTTGCCCGATCACACTTTTCGTAACGCTTACGTCACGCGTTCGCCAGCTTACTCTCCAAGTCAAGTGTGCGTAAAGAAGTTTCACGTAAATAATTTTGACACAACAAAAATCGAATTTGACAATCGCGACTCGTCGACACGTGGTACAGACGCCAGCACGTCAACCTACGCGAAACTGTCAAATTTTCCCAATCAACTTTGAACCTTATTCTTTAGTAATAAAGTTGAAAATCTATTAAAGAAATCTGACAGATTGTAGTAGGTTGATGTGCTGGCGTCTGTACTTATTTGCCCTAACCCCGTGTATTGTTTTTTAGAGCCGCAGGCGCGGAGGGGGCGGCCTTGGCGTGTTTTTTAAGGAATTTTTCACTTTTTGTATGGAAAATATGAAAAATGATCACCTACATGTTGAGTTTTAGGAGTTTATGGGTTTCGTAAAGGGGGTCGAAATTTTCATTATTTTTGCGATAGGACGCACCATTTTCGAGATATAAGCAAAAGAAAAAAAACTTAATACGTATTTGGCTATGAGAGGAAGAGAGAAAGAAAACGTACGCGCGCACTGCTTTGTCTCGCTTATATCCCCCACTCAACTCCCGTTCACCTCACCTGATCACACTTTTCGTAACGCGTTCGCCAGTTTACTCCCCAAGTCAAGCGCGCGTAAAGAAGTTTTCTTTCAAAAACATACAAACAGCCGAACATAGTACCTCCTCCTTTTTGTGAAGTCGGTAAAAATTACTAGCATACGAAACTGTTCCGTAGACTCTTACTGATAAGGAGCATGATCGCATTTGCGAAAACTAACGCGGTTGAGTACCTACGTATTTGAGCGAGTAGCCGTATAAGATACTTAATAGTCTTGCAAGTATTTGGTCGCATATTTATGCGACCGGGACCGGGTTTTTCCACCCGGTATTTCCAGCTATTTTTTACGTACCTTCCCTACTCGCGATCACACGTTTTCGTAACGCATTCGCCAGTTTACTCCCCAAGTCAAGCGCGCCTAAAGAAGTTTCACTTCAAAAAAATACAAACATTCGAATTGAGAACCTCCTCCTTTTTTAGAAGTCGGTTAAAAAGTCGGGTTGCACTCCGGGAGTGCCGGCAGAAGTGAAAACTTGAATATTAACGTTGAAATAAATCAATATCAATTATTAAATGAATTAATATAAGTAACTCATTTTTTTTCACTATTTCTGCGACACTTTTTTCATTAATAGATGCACTTTGTTCAATTTCCATATTTTAAACACTATATACACGAATTTTACGAATACACAGCAGTGTAGGTACTACACCCACACCCACACCCACACCCACTCCCACACCCGCACCCGCACCCGCACCCGCACCCGCACCCGCACCCGCACCCGCACCCGCACCCGCACCCGCACCCGCACCCACACCCGCACCCGCACCTGCACCCACACCCACACCCACACCTACAACCACACCCACACCCACACCCATCCATCCATCCATCCATCCATCCATCCATTGTCGTGTGTCACTTGGTTCACTTCGGTTGGCGCCGCCGTAGTAGTCTCTCCTGACGGTCACGTGTCCTGACGCGATGTCCTGACGCGAGTTTAACATTTTTTACCCATTACAAAAAAGTGCGCAACGCCGCTAAAGAAGTTTACAGTTAAAAAAAAAACCGAGTGTGCTTATGACCACACGACTGAAGTGAAACTTCAAACGTATTTGGCTATGAGAGGAAGAGAGAAAGAAAATGTGCGCGCGCACTACTTTCTCTTGCATATATCCCCCACTCAACTCCCGTTCGCCTCGCCCGTAGCCCGTAGACATGAGTCGTACTTGCAAAATCGAGTACCAGGGCTTCCAAGTACGTCCACCTTAAGAAACCAGGGCCTAAAACCAGGGCTCGAGATACTTTCAAGTATTTTCTATCTGCATCGATAATTGATCCATAACTTCATACAAATAAGTACAATTACGTAATCAAACAAAAGCCCTGTTGGAAGTAAAAAGTACTTGCATAGGAAATTGACCCGTGAATTCCTATAAATAAGGAGCACAATCGCGTTTACAAATAAACACTTTTACAAACCATTAAAGTAAAAATACTTGCATACGAAATTGTTCCGTAGACTCTTACCACACCTCGGACACTCCATACAACGCTCGCAAAATAGTTACCTATTACTACTACATAAACAAATGACGTTTGTGTATGTGCAAATGTGTGCGTAAAATCTAGTAGCGTAAAAAAAATGGCGCGGAAAGCAATTTGTGTCGGGGAACCGAACGACGACGGCGGCGGCGCTGCCCGCACGTGTGCATTATTATGAAGTGACCATGTAGTTCAATTGTTTATTTATATAGTCGGGTTCGTAATGAAATAAAAACACTAAAATAGTTTAGTTTAAATGACTTGTCCGTAAATAATCGGTTATTAAATCGCATGTTATTAAAAATGCGAAATCTTACAAACAGTTTATGTAAATACGAATTCGGAAAAGCATCACAATATCCAACCATCGTGATTAAAACTCAAATAAAACTTTTCGTGTCAGCAATACAGCGCTGCGGTTCGCGAGCGCCCTTGCTAAAGAGTCGGCGACGAATACCTCGAAGTGCGGGGTGAGGTGCGGTATCTGATATGAGGGCGAAGAAGGGAGTGTCCTTTCTGTACGTAGTACTATTAAGTATTCTGTGCTCTTACTGATAAGGAGCATGATCGCATTTGCGAAAACAAACGCGGTTGTTGAACTATTTGAGTACCTACGTACTCGAGCGTCGAGGCACGACGGAGCGAGATACTTTCAAGTATTTTCTATCTGCATAGAAAATTGATCCATAACTTCATACAGATAAGAAGTACAATCGCGTATTCAAAAGCCCCGTTGGAAGTAAAACTACTTGCATAGGAAATTGATCAATGACTTCCTATAAATAAGGAGCAAAATCGCGTTTACAAATAAATACTTGCAAACCATTAAAGTAAAAAATACTTGCATACGAAATTGTTCCGTAGACTCTTACTGATAAGGAGCATGATCGCATTTGCAAAAACTAACGCGGTTGAGTACCTACGTATTTGAGCGAGTAGCCGTATAAGGTACTTTATAGTCTTGCAAGTATTTTGAGTCGGTACCTGGTGTGCGTACTTGGAAGCAAAAACCTGGTCGAGTAAATACGTACCTTCCCTACTTGCCCGATCACACTTTTCGTAACGCTTACGTCACGCGTTCGCCAGCTTACTCTCCAAGTCAAGTGTGCGTAAAGAAGTTTCACGTAAATAATTTTGACACAACAAAAATCGAATTTGACAATCGCGACTCGTCGACACGTGGTACAGACGCCAGCACGTCAACCTACGCGAAACTGTCAAATTTTCCCAATCAACTTTGAACCTTATTCTTTAGTAATAAAGTTGAAAATCTATTAAAGAAATCTGACAGATTGTAGTAGGTTGATGTGCTGGCGTCTGTACTTATTTGCCCTAACCCCGTGTATTGTTTTTTAGAGCCGCAGGCGCGGAGGGGGCGGCCTTGGCGTGTTTTTTAAGGAATTTTTCACTTTTTGTATGGAAAATATGAAAAATGATCACCTACATGTTGAGTTTTAGGAGTTTATGGGTTTCGTAAAGGGGGTCGAAATTTTCATTATTTTTGCGATAGGACGCACCATTTTCGAGATATAAGCAAAAGAAAAAAAACTTAATACGTATTTGGCTATGAGAGGAAGAGAGAAAGAAAACGTACGCGCGCACTGCTTTGTCTCGCTTATATCCCCCACTCAACTCCCGTTCACCTCACCTGATCACACTTTTCGTAACGCGTTCGCCAGTTTACTCCCCAAGTCAAGCGCGCGTAAAGAAGTTTTCTTTCAAAAACATACAAACAGCCGAACATAGTACCTCCTCCTTTTTGTGAAGTCGGTAAAAATTACTAGCATACGAAACTGTTCCGTAGACTCTTACTGATAAGGAGCATGATCGCATTTGCGAAAACTAACGCGGTTGAGTACCTACGTATTTGAGCGAGTAGCCGTATAAGATACTTAATAGTCTTGCAAGTATTTGGTCGCATATTTATGCGACCGGGACCGGGTTTTTCCACCCGGTATTTCCAGCTATTTTTTACGTACCTTCCCTACTCGCGATCACACGTTTTCGTAACGCATTCGCCAGTTTACTCCCCAAGTCAAGCGCGCCTAAAGAAGTTTCACTTCAAAAAAAAAAACCGAGTGTGCTTATGACCACACGACTGAAGTGAAACTTCAAACGTATTTGGCTATGAGAGGAAGAGAGAAAGAAAATGTGCGCGCGCACTGCTTTCTCTTGCTTATATCCCCCACTCAACTCCCGTTCGCCTCGCCCGTAGCCCTTAGACATGGGTCGTACTTGCAAAATCGAGTACCAGGGCTTCCAAGTACGTCCACCTTAAGAAACCAGGGCCTAAAACCAGGGCTCGAGATACTTTCAAGTATTTTCTATCTGCATCGAAAACTGATCCATAACTTCATACAAATAAGAAGTACAATCGCGTAATCAAACAAAAGCCCTGTTGGAAGTAAAAAGTACTTGCATAGGAAATTGATCCGTGAATTCCTATAAATAAGGAGCACAATCGCGTTTACAAATAAATACTTTTACAAACCATTAAAGTAAAAATACTTGCATACGAAATTGTTCCGTAGACTCTTAGCACACCTCGGACACTCCATACAACGCTCGCAAAATAATTACCTATTACTACTACATAAACAAATGACGTTTGTATACGTGCAAATGTGTGCGTGAAATCTAGTAGCGTAAAAAAAAATGGCGCGGAAAGCAATTTGTGTCGGGGAACCGAACGACGTCGGCGGCGGCGCTGCCCGAACGTGTGCATTATTATGAAGTGACCATGTAGTTCAATTGTTTATTTATATAGTCGGGTACGTAATGAAATAAAAACACTAAAATAGTTTAGTTTAAATGACTTATCTGTAAATAATGGGTTATTAAATCGCATGTTATTACAAATGCGAAATCATACAAACCGTATATGTAAATACGAATTCGGAAAAGCATCACAATATCCAAACATCGTGATTAAAACTCAAATAAAACTTTTAAATCGCATAATTGTGTGTCAGCAATACAGCGCTGCGGTTCGCGAGCGCCCTTGCTAAAGAGTCGGCGACGAATACCTCGAAGTGCGGGGTGAGGTGCGGTATCTGATATGAGGGCGAGGAAGGGAGTGTCCTTTCTGTACGTAGTACTATTAAGTATTCTGTGCTCTTACTGATAAGGAGTATGATCGCATTTGCGAAAACAAACGCGGTTGTTGAACTATTTGAGTACCTACGTACTCGAGGGTCGAGGCACGACGGAGCGAGATACTTTCAAGTATTTTCTATCTGCATAGAAAACTGATCCATAACTTCATACAGATAAGAAATACAATCGCGTATTCAAAAGCCCCGTTGGAAGTAAAACTACTTGCATAGGAAATTGATCAATGACTTCGAATAAATAAGGAGCAAAATCGCGTTTACAAATAAATACTTGCAAACCATTAAAGTAAAAAAAACTTTTTAAGAAAAAAAAACCGACTTCCAAAAAAAACTACAAAGTGAAAAATAACTTTAATTTCGGAAGTCGGTGTCTTTGGATCTTTATTTTAGTTTTTTGCCACCGACTTCCGAAATTAAAGATATTTTTCACTTTTTAGTTTTTTTGAAAGTCGGTTTTTTTTTTTTTTTTTTAAGTTTTTAAGTTTTTATTTTACGCTTTTTAGTGGGTCTGCTTATAATTTATCTAAGTTACAATAGCCTAGTGATCATCGCCTTTTACAAACAAAATATTGCTTTTCCCGATAAAGGGAAGTTAATTGTTGAGGAGTTCTCCAGATCCACCATCAGCTCCGTATCACCATTCACATTGTGACGAGCATAAATTGCTTAGCAACCATATTAAAGTAATCGAATCGCAACCCGTGAAATACTTAGATATTATTGAGTAGTTCCGGTGGCCATCTGTGGTCTTCATCATCAGTTCCACATCACCAAATAGTGCTTTCCGAGAGCAAATGCACGAGTTACTATAAAAAATACCCAAATCGCTATAGGTGTGCCTATAATATTTGAAGAGTTCCTTCGATTTCTCCAGGATCCCATCATCAAATCCTGCCCTGATGTTTTTAGACTAGATGCTGATAATCCTGGCTGCAGCATCAGGCCAGACTTGTCAACATTGCATTGAACTTAAAATTTAGTCCTGTTTAAAATGAGCCCAAACACGACTACGGTGCTGTAATTTCAAGGTTGGTACTTTTTCTAATGCTCCTGGCTTCAGCATCAGGTCTTATCCACACATCGAGCCCTTTTCAATGAGCCTTAACACGATATATCTGCTGTTAGTTGTCGAGGAGTTAGGTACTCTGCAGACTATCCTGACTGCAGCATCAGGTCATGACTTGATGATCATGAGACCAAATGTGGCAAATGCCCTATCAAACATCAAAACAATTGACTAAAACAATTGACTAAAACAGTCCTTGCCTGTTCGAGTAACTTCTTACTGTTAAGGAGTTGTAACTTCCATCATCAGCCCAGCTACCTGAGATGGTGACAACCATACGCAAATACACAAGATACTTCGTAAAATATGCGAAAAACAATAAGTGAGCCTATAAAATTTAAAGGTTGCCCTCGATTACTCTAAGATCCCATCATCAGATCCTAACTTGTTAACAGTGGGACTACCTCAAAACTATCTACTTTGGAACAAAAAAAGAATTTTGAAATTCCGTCGACAATTGGCGGAGTATTCGATGAACAAACATAAAAAAAAAAAAAACATACAAACAGCCGAACATAGTACCTCCTCCTTTTTGTGAAGTCGGTAAAAAATACTTGCATACGAAATTGTTCCAAAAGGAGCATGATCGCATTTGCGAAAACTAACGCGGTTGAGTACCTACGTATTTGAGCGAGTAGCCGTATAAGATACTTAATAGTCTTGCAAGTATTTTGAGTCGGTACCCGGTGTGCGTACTTGGAAGCAAATACCTGGTGTAAAAACCCGGTCGCATATTTATGCGACCGGGACCGGGTTTTTACACCAGGTATTTCCAGCTATTTTTTACGTACCTTCCCTACTCGCGATCACACGTTTTCGTAACGCATTCGCCAGTTTACTCCCCAAGTCAAGCGCGCCTAAAGAAGTTTCACTTCAAAAACATTAAATAGGTATTGTAACACGACCACACATCGTGCGCGCCTACGTCGTCGCGCTCCTCCCACCGAGCCCCACTCTAGCGCACGCCGCCGCCACCGCTCGCGGCCGGAGCGTATATAAGGCCTCACGGCGCCGTCAGTTAGCCAGTTCGGCTCGCACGGACACGCTTCCACCTCGGAACGGTTTCGGGCAGTTGAGCGCTCTCTGGCTTGCACGGTCGGCTTCCATCGCGGAACCGATATCGGGCGGTCATACGTAATAGTACTTCGGCTGCTATAGAACGTCGGTTGTTATAGTAGTATAGTACTCGTATAATTAGTGTGTAGTTCAGTAAAGTATCTTGTAAAGAAAATAATAAATATCCTTTGCTGTTACATTGGTTTGCGAGTGGTTTTATTGGAACAACCCTTATAAGTGGCGCACAACGTGGAGGCCGAAGATAGAAAATATTTAAGGCCAAGGCCCACTCGCAGACCAGTTCGATTTGGAAGCAGTTCTCCTGAAGAAATGGCTATCAATATGTCAGACAGCCAGTTTAAGGAGCTCATCCTTGCAATCACCACCGGCACACGAGGGAGGAGTACCTTTGCACAATGCCCAGCTAAATTCGGAGGATCAAAGGAGGAAGTTGAAGCTTTCCTAGCAGCAGTGACAGTGTTTAAGGAAGTCGAGAAGATATCTGACGAGAACGCTCTTGAAGGCCTACCTTTAGTTCTGACCGGTGACGCAGCGATTTGGTGGCAGGGCGTTAAAAGCAGCGTGAAGACATGGGAACTTTTTAAGGAACGCTTGCGCCATACCTTTGCTCCAAAGAAGTTGGACTACGTAATCTATCAAGAAATAGTTGGTGTTAAGCAAGATAACCAGACTCCGACCGAGATTTTTATCGCCAAGAAGCGGGCGCTTCTTGCCGAGATGTCAGAGCCACATACGGCGCAACAAGAGATCAGCCTCATTTTTGGCCAGATTAAATTCGCCGTAAGGGAGAAGATTTGTAGGGATTCTATTAAAACTTTTGATGAGCTACTAAAAAAGGCAAGGGATATTGAAAGAACACTGCTAGAGAAAAATAATCAAAAAGAGGAACCAGAGTATTTACACGATAAAGATACAACAACACAACATAAAAATAATAAAAAGCAAAATAAGACACGTTGTGGTTACTGTCGTCTTCCCGGTCACACAGCTGAGATGTGTAGAAAGAAGGCAAGAGAAGAGGCAGATAAGCATAATGTTGCTGCTGCTAAGGCTGAAACTACCTCGAGCACCCAAAACGAGGACAAACCGAAGTTTGCCTGCTATGGTTGTGGTGAGCCAGGTGTGATACGCAGTCGCTGCCCAAAATGTAAAAACAAGCAGTCTCTAACGGCAGTCGATTTTTGTTTCTGCTCAGCCAATATGACTGCTGATGTACGACCACGTCCCACTGTACCTATTACCGTCGGAGGAATGACTGGGATAGCGTATATCGATACGTGTGCAAAGTCGAGTGTTGCCTCCTACCAACTATATACACGCCTAGAACGAAACGGCGTAAGTTTTGGGAAGGAGATAATGTACGTTACACTAGCCGATGGAGTACCAAGGAGGCAGGACGTCCTTACAGTCAAGACGACTGTCAATCTCTATGGCCGAGATGTAACCACGTCCTTCGTGATCTTTCCTGACGCCCGAGAAAATAGGACATTACTTGGGGTAGGATTTATAGAAGATGCTATGTTGGCCCTAGACCTACCCCAACGAACTTGTCATTTTGTTGATGAACCAAAGAAGAAGTACGACCTAAAACCAGAGGGTCTGGATGAATCAAAGGATATAGCGGGTGTTTTATCCAGTGTTTGCTTGCCAGCAATGGAATCGCCGATGATGAATACACCCAGCCCTGTACTATCGCCTGTTGGTATGACAAAATTCATTCCGCAACAGCAACAGGTACCGTATGTGCAAATGATGACGCCCCCACATTCTCCTCAGAGAAGTTGCTTTATTGTGCCTGGAGCAACAGAGCAAGCCTTGGAACGACCTTATGGACCACTAATACCCATAGGATTCTCGACTCCACCCAAGAGACCGCGAACAATCTTATTCGATGGATACTCTCCGATTATTGATGCCTTGTACGAGGATGCGCGTAGGAGCATCAATAACGCCGACGTCGAGCTGTCACCAGAGTCTGCTGGTTTATTCCCAGGAACTGAGATATCTTCGGTTTCCATGTGCAGCCATGAGTGCCTGCTGACGGAGGAAGAGACCAAGCGCTTACAACATTTCCTTGAGGAAAATAAAGCGGTGTTCGTATCCAATGGCAAGCCAACCACGGAGGCTGAACACACTATTGATACGGGATTACACAAGCCAATATCCGTTCCACCATATAGGCTATCGCCAGTTAAGATGCAAACCCTGAAGGTAGAAATACAGAAGATGTGTGAGCAAGGAGTCATTGTGCCGTGTTCCTCACCTTGGTCAGCGCCAGTGGTACTAGTTCCGAAGAAAGACGGCAGTACACGAGTCTGTGTTGATTACCGCCAGTTAAACGCGATCACGACTGCAGATGTATATCCACTACCACGCATCGACGATCTTCTACACAGTGCAAAGCCTACGCGTTACATGAGCACCATAGACCTCCGCGCCGGCTACTGGCAGATTCATGTTAAGGATGAAGACCAAGTAAAGACAGCCTTCATCACACCTTTCGGTATGTACAAATTTTTGAGAATGCCATTTGGTCTACGAAATGCACCTGCTACTTTTCAGCGACTTATGGACAGATTTCGCATATCCCTTAGTCACATTAAGCTCCTCATATATTTAGATGACCTAATAGTCATGTCTACCAGTCTAGATGGACATTTTAGAGACCTGAAAGACGTCTTTAATCGCTTGAATGAGTACAATCTCACAGCAAACAAGGACAAATGTGTTTTCTTTTGCTCTAAGGTCAAATATCTAGGACATTATATAACACCTGATGGTCTTCAAGTGGATCCAGACAAAGTTGCTTCCATAATGGATATGGCAGCGCCAACAAACTTGAAGCATTTGATATCATTCCTGCAGATGTGTTCATGGTACAGGCGATTTATCCCTAATTTTGCAAAGATCACCGAACCACTCTCTCGTTTGATGAAAAAGAATTCTGTGTGGACCTGGAACGATGAACAGAAAACAGCGTTTGACGAGCTGCGGAAACTTTTAGTTACGGCGCCGGTGTTGGTCCAGGCAGACCACACCAAACCTTTTACAATAAAATCTGACGCAAGTAACTACGCGATCGGTGCTGTTTTGGTGCAGGGGGAGGGGGAAAGTGAGCACCCAGTTGAATATGCCAGCCGCCTCCTTACTCCAGCTGAAAGAAATTATTCAACTACAGAACGTGAAGCACTAGCCGTAATCTGGGCGGTGAACAAATTTCGTGGTTTCATCGAGGGTACGAATTTCACTGTACTGACCGATCATCAAGCCCTGAAGTGGCTTATGTCGTTGAAGTCCCCAACCGGTCGACTAGCACGTTGGGCACTGCAGCTGCAACCCTATAATTTGACGATTAAATATATCAACGGAAGAACGAATGTCGTCGCCGATACCCTGTCACGTCCTAATTGCGATCCTACAACGGAAAAAGACTGTGGAGTATGCAGTATGGTAATTGATATGCCAAGGAAGAAATCAAAAGAAATAAGAGAGGAACAATTAAAAGACAAAGACATAGAGAAAATAATTAACGAACTTGAAGGAAACCAATATGAAAACGGAAGGTATTGGAGTACAAAAGGATATCTTATGAATCAAGGGCTACTCTACAGATACAAATCCGAACATGATAATGAAAATGCTCAACTAGTCGTTCCCAAGCATGAGCAAGCAAAAGTTATCAGTGTGTACCATGATGAAGCCTCCGCTGGTCACTATGGAGTGGAGAAAACTATCGAACGCATTGCCAAGCGATACTTTTGGAAGGGGATGAGAACCCAAATAGAAAGTTACATCCGGAATTGTATCCAATGTCAGCGATACAAACCAAGCAATCTCAAACCAGCGGGCCTGCTCCAAACTACGGCTCTTAACCAAAGATTTGAAGTCGTATCCTTCGATTTGTTCGGCCCTTTACCTAAAACGGCTAAAGATGAGACATGGATCTTCATTATAGAAGACCTGGCTAGTAGATGGGTTGAGTTATTCGCATTGAAGCAAGCTACCGCAGAGGAATGTGTTAGAGTATTACTGGATGAGATCATTCTACGGTATGGCACACCAAGACGGTTTATTAGCGATAACGGGTCTCAATTTGTTAGCAACGTGATGCAACAATTGACATACTGTCTGGACATCGAACACGGTTTTACACCTGTTTATCATCCTGAAACCAACCCCGTCGAAAGGCGCAATCGAGATTTAAAAACACAGTTGGCAATACTGGTAGGGGATAACCATAACAGATGGTCAGAACATTTGCCAAGCATACGTTTTGCCATGAACACAGCTGTTTGTTCATCTACTGGGTACACGCCAGCCTACTTAACTTTTGGCCGAGATCTTCGCACGATCGACGACATAAATCATGATCTGCGACACATAGTACAAAATGAAAATTTTGTTCCCGAGATAACACCGAAGTTATTGATGATGGCTTCTACATTGAAAAGAGCTCATGAAATACAGGAGATGAAAGAGGAGAAGCGAAAAGAATACGCTGATAAGAGACGTCAATCATGTCCTAACTATCAGCCTGGCGATCAAGTTATGGTTGATGTTCATGCCTTAAGCAAATCGTCACAAGGATTCAGTGCTAAACTAGCACCTCGCCGAGATGGCCCATACCTTATCAAAGACATTCATGGACCATCTTCTTTTCAGATTGCTGATCCTACCACTCCAAACCAGACTGCAGGGTTGTATCACTCCTCAGCCCTGCGTCCGTACCAAGGGTCGGCATCAGCCGCCCTGCCCGAGCCGGTCTTACCCTTACGCCGGCGAGGCCGCCCGCGGAAGAACAAGCCAACTCCGCCGGAGGTCCAGACAACCACGGTCAAGCCCCGTCCCCGTGGGAGGCCGCCAAAGAAGCAGCAGCCCACCTAAGTCCTGTCTTCCTCACCGGGACGTCTTCGGAGACAGAGGGGGAGACTGTAACACGACCACACATCGTGCGCGCCTACGTCGTCGCGCTCCTCCCACCGAGCCCCACTCTAGCGCACGCCGCCGCCACCGCTCGCGGCCGGAGCGTATATAAGGCCTCACGGCGCCGTCAGTTAGCCAGTTCGGCTCGCACGGACACGCTTCCACCTCGGAACGGTTTCGGGCAGTTGAGCGCTCTCTGGCTTGCACGGT